>CM070631.1:9257178-10644247 GCA_036346255.1 Ampelocalamus luodianensis
TCGCATGGCCTTGGCCCGGTGCACATGGAAACCCTCCGCGGGTCCATGTATAAAAAAACAAGCGACACTGCGCATGGCCTTGGCCACGGTGCACATGGAAACCCTCCGCGGGTCCATGTATAAAAAAGCGACACACGCATGGCCTTCGCCCGGTGCACATGGAAACCTCCGCATGCCCATATATATATATATATATATATATATATATATATATATATATATATATAAAATTCAGGCTCCTCAGAAGCCCTATCAAAAAAGGTAGGGGCGCGCGGCCACGCCGCTCCCCTCGGAAAAACTACATTTACAGGGCTCCTCAAAGCCCTATCAAAAAAAGGTAGGGGACGCACGCGGCGCCGCCTCCCCTGGAAACTACATTTACGGCTCCTCCAAGCCCTATCAAAAAAGGTAGGAGGGGCACGCGGCCGCGCTCCCTTCTGGAAAAACTACATTTACTGGGGCCTCCAAGCCCTATCAAAAAAGGTAGGGGGCGGCTGCGGCCGCGCCCCCCTTCGAAAAACTACATTTGAGCTCCTCCGAAGCCCTATCAAAAAAAAAGGTGGATTTGCACGCGCGGCCGCGCTCCTTCGGAAAAATTACATTTACAGGCTCCTCCAAGCCCTATAAAAAAAGGTGCAGGACACGCGGCGCGCCGCTGCCCCTTCGAAAATTACATTTACGAGACTCCTCGAAGCCCTATAAAAAAAAAAAGGTAAGGATAAAGACGGCCGCTTCGCCTCCCTCTGGAAAAATTACATTCTGTGACTCCTCCAAGCCCTATCTAAAAAAAGGAGGGTCGAGGGACTGCGACGCGCTTCACCGCCTCGGAAGAATCATACAGACGTGGTTGGTACCGAGCCTTACCGTAAAACAAAACACATACACACGCATACACATGAGCCTCTCAAAGAACGCCTCACAATTTTATTGCTTCAAGCTCAGCAGACACAGTCTCGCACACAACAAAGACAACTCATACAAACATAATACAGCGGTGCCAAGAGGACTCAAGCTTATGAACAAAGTCCCATTCCTCCACACGACGCCCACGCCGACTCCTCATCCGACGCTGTCGCATGCTAGCAACCCGAGCGGCTCCGCATCAGAATAACTCAGACGCTGCGTCAAGGACTCCGACGAGCGTCGCGCCGACACGCGGCGGCGGAGCGCGATCAAAGACAAGACTTGAGCGGGTCGCGCCAAGACCAGCCGAGCATAGCCTCGTGGCGCCTCCAAATACACGAATCTCCGCACGCGCTTCCGCCGCTTTCCTTTTCCGCGCCGCGATGAAAATCCCTCATCGAGCTGTCGGGTTCGCCAATTTCAGCCGCCTCTTCGCACCATGGTACATCACCCCGTAGAACAACCGCAAAGGCCGGATAGGCGCGCGCGCGCTCATCTTTCAAGCCTCGCGGCCGCTTTGACAGCGCTCGTGGCCCCGAGGAGCGAGACCCCGCGGCAGATTCGTTTCACCAAAAACCGCTCTGTACATCTGGCATAATCACAAATACAAATCACACGTGTAGCGAACCTTTTCATTTTGTCATTTAAAACAAAAGGGTGTTACACAAAAGAGTTCCCCTCTACAAAAGCGCCCTTACAAGCGGCAAAGCGGCACCAAAAAAAGAAGAAGAGAAAACCCCTACAAAGACTACAACCCAAAGGGGGGGTCACACCTTATCGGTGGGTGGACCCACGCTGTCGGCCTCGTATCCTCCGGGCCTTCCCCTTCTCCTCTGCGCCAAGCAAGCTTTGAAGGATTCCGTCGCGTCATCATGACCGGAGAGACGGTAATCTTATATGAAACCCTCCGGCCTTCCGGTTCTGGTTCGCGGCCGCTACCTCCTCGGCGTGGCCACGGCGAGGCCGTGCGGCAAGGCCATCGATATCGCGCGCAACGGCTTTGTCGGCGAAGCAAGTGTCGCGACGAGCGCTTCGCGCAATGGTCTCGTGACGAGCGGGCGGCCGGAGGCACACTTCCCAATGCGCAAAGCCTCCCGAGGTGATGTCCATCTCCGACGGACGGTGAACCCTCGCGAGGGCACGGCGCTTAGCCGCGACACGCCCCTCGATGACCTCCATGGCTCGCCAGCGGCTGTCCAACGGAGGATGACGGCTCGGCGCTCGGTGCGAGACCTCCTCCTCAAGCCACGACCTTCGCGTTGAAGAGTCTTCACACGATCCTCGGGGCTGCACCTTGGCGGCCAGCGCGTCGCGCTTCGCCGCGCTTCAAGGCCGAACTCTTCGCGGCGAGCGTCGCTTTCGCCTTAAGCGCCGCTCGAGCATGTCCATCCTCGACCGCTTTGAATCTCGGCAAGCCCGACGCGACATCGTCGTTAATGGCTCCTCGCCAACATTATGCTCGCATAACCAACTCCAATCAGAGCAACAACAAAAAAACAAAAAAAAAAACCCATCGATTCACCTTACCTTGGCGATAGCCTCAACACCTCGAAGCATCTCGGTAAAGGCATCGCGAAAAGAGCTCCCGAGCGCAGGCGCGGCGAAAGTCCCGCCACGACCGCAAACTGCGGCGCGCCTCGCTAACTCGGAAGTTGGCGCGCACATGGGCACGCCCACCGTCCGCAGGTCGCGGGCGGGCCTCGCCCTCTCGACCGCACATCGAAGAAGTAAGTGGGCCGGAACCGCCGACAAGACGGCCGAGCCTACCACCACCGCGAGCCATCCTCCTCGGCCTCACCGTTGCAAAATCAAGACCTTTGGCGTCGGCACAAAGCAAAACAAACATAAGACTAGCACGAACCGCAACTTACCGCGAGGCACCGCGGAGTGGGAGGAACTCGTCGCTGACATCACGGCCCGTAAGCGTTCGAGGGTGCTTTTCTCCGAGAGCCCCTGAGTCCACCAATGACATCGAGGCAGGCCCATCGCTGTTGCACTGCGAGGCCGTTACGCCAACCGGCCGCGGCGAGGCTCCCGGCGCTACTAACACCAAGGCGAAGGATCAACATTGGCGACCCGAAACCTCCACCCCATCCAGAAGTCGCCACCGGCGATTCGCCTCAAACCCGCCGGCGGCGTTAACACACCGCGTGCGGCGGCACAGCGTCATGGGGTGCAACTACGCCGCAATGAGCGACTAGGATCGGGGCCGCCTCGGCTTCTACTGGGCGGGCCGCTTCTTCTTCGGACCTCGGGTCGACGCCTTCGCAGGCGAAGCCGACGCGGATATCGCGCGGTTGATGCCGCCTCGCGCACCACCAAACCACGCCTCGAGTGCTCCTCCCGTGTATGGGCCGAGAGTAGCTCCACGCACGCGGCTTGCCTCGGCGATGGGCACAGCTAAGAAAAAAAAGAAATAAAAAAAAGGGGGGGAAAAATATATATATAAAAAAACATTGTATACGTATCGAGGTTCGCAAAAAGCACAGTGTACATATGCCGCGTCACCAACAAACAAAACGGCGCTAGGAACCTTACCTTCGCGCCCCCGTGCGGTAAGAAGAGGGTGCCCGGAGCTAGAGGAACCGCGCCGATCGCGATCCGGGCCGCCAAATTCGAAAAGCACAAAATTCCTCCACGGTCGCGGTGAGAAGCGCTCGTCACGCCGGGAGAAGCCGCAGGAGAGACTCCTCACGAGAGGTGAGCTCGATGTCGGGACTCGCGACGGGCTGTATCTGCCCACCCCGGGATCGCAGGCCGTCTTCAGGGACGGAGGTATGGTAGAACCACCTCCGTGTCCAAGCCGTTTCCCAGCGGTTCCGAGCAGCCGGGGCGGGTAGATACATTTGGCAGCGCGACTTCGGCTGAAAGTTTACACTGCCAAAATTTAGCGTTTCGCGCCTTTGTTCTTCTTTGCCGATAAACGAGCATCGTGCAAAAAGGCGAAGACACGACCTTCACTCACTGCTCGGTGCCGAAGCATCCATTGAAGGCGCCAACTTGACAACAGAGTTGGGCGTAAGCTCGCGCTTAGCTCTACGCCATACAAGCCCAGGACGTCCTTCACCAAGCCAACGCAGGGATCCGCGGCCGTCCAAAAGCGCGAGCGAAAACCACCGCCTGCGTCCCGAGGCGATGGCACTGTTTCGCCGGGACCCGCACCACCCGCAAATCTCCTAACTTGCCTCGTCCACGAGGGTCAGAGCGTCGCCTCCGTCACCGTGATCTCCCAGTCGCTCGTGCACGCCTCTCCCACCGCATCTCGCCCTCTTCGTCATCACAACAACGGAGGAAAAATGCCGCCGAAAAGAGAATAAACCTAAGGGGGAGGGCAGGGCAGCTATTTATAAAGCGAAGATAGCCCAACCGTTGCCACCGTCATCAATGCAACGGGCACCAAGTCTGGCGGCGGCGCGCACATAGAAATGCGCCGTCATCAAAGCCAATAACGGCGCGTGGCGCCCAAGAACCCGGCGGCGCGCATGCGCCCCGGCCACCGTTGTCATCAAAAGCGCAGACCACCACCCAAGACACGCGCGCCCAGGCGCCGCAGAACCAATGCGACAAAGTTCGCTATGGCGGCGCCGCGCCGGAGGGGACGTGCGCTGGACCTTACAGAGCGGCGCGGTTTGACCATGGCGGCGCACTCGATCGCGAGGGCTTGTCGAGGGCGCCACACCGGCCCCACGACCGGCGGCAAGGCGGAAGACCCTCGAGGTCACCAAAGACCTCCGAGGAAATCAAGAACCCTCGGAGGTCACCAAAGACCCCGAGGAAATCAAAGACCCTCCGGAGGTCACCAAAGACCCTCCGAGGAAACCAAGACCCGAGGAAATCGAGACCCTCCGGTGAAAGCGAAGACCTCCGAGGAAACCAAGACCCTCGGAGGGCCCGAGCACTCAGGATGGCCAAGGCCTCGCGGAGTGGCCCGACGCCTCCCGAAGGACACTCAAGACCCTCGGAGGATCCTGGGACTCCTCCGGGAAGAAGGCGGAGCGCCAGCCAAGGCGCGCGGCCGCACAAGCCATAAGCGGGTCTATTCCCCACGATATACCGTGTCCGTGAGAACACGCCATACACCGAGGAGGCACGTAGGGTGCAAAAGACCCCGCCACCCCTACGAACAATGTACTTAGCTAGGGGCGTGTTTGTACTTTCAGATACCTTACCAAGAGGCTATAAATAGCCTCCCCCGGAACCATGTAAGGGCAGGTTTTTCTGCTTGGATAAATGAAATCCGAACCCCTTTTTAGGACCCCCTGTCCTTCTGACGCAGGGGGCCTCCCCTTTTCTACTGTCTAGTCTCACCACTACGACAACAGGATCTCGAGCAATGCTGATCGCACTAGTACTATCAGATAAGAGAGGAGTCGGTGCAGAAGCAGAAACACCAAAATCCTCAAGTAGCCACCGAAGCCAAGTGACCTCAGCTGTCAACGACGCCATGGCTCTCAACTCAGCCTCAGCGCTCGAACGGGAAACTGCAGTCTGCTCCTTGGTCTTCCAGGCAATCAAGGAGGAACCAAGAAAAACACAATAGGCAGAAAGAGACCGGCGATCAGAATGATCGCAGCCTGTGTCGCATCGTAGTACGCTCAAGCCGCAAAGAACTGGAGCGATGAAAGAACAGGCGACGGGTGATGGTCCCACGAAGATATCGCAGAACAAGAAGAAGGTGATTGTAGTGGAGCTAAGTGGGAGCAGAGATAAACTGATTCAGGATGTGAACTGGGTGAGAAATGTCAGGTCGAGTAATCCCAAGGTAGACGAGGCTCCCGACAATATGACGGTAGCGAGTGGGATCCTCAAGAGGCTCATCATCGTGAGGCGAAGGTGAACACCAAGCTCCATAGGAGTATCCACCACGCGCTGATCAGTGAGACAAACGCGAGTAAGGATATCCTGAATGTACTTCTCCTGGGATAGATAGTAGCCCTTGGGCGCAGAAGTGATCTCAATCCCAAGGAAGTAACGAAGAGGACCCAAATCAGACATCAAGAACTGCTTACTGAGACGCTCCTTCACAAAGGCAATGTATTAAGAGTCATCCCTAGTAATGATCATTTCATCCCCATATAGAACGAGGAGTGTCCAACCCCGAGGAGAGGTGTGAACAAAGAGAGCAGGGTCGTGATCACTAGCGGAGAAGCCGGCAGCAGTGACAATAGAGGAGAAGCAGTCAAACCTAGCACGAGGGGCTTGTTTGAGCCCATAGAGAGAACGACGTAGGCGACAAACCATACCATCAGGGATAGAATACCCAGGGGCGGCTGCATGTAGACCTCCTCACACAACTAGCCATTGAGAAAAGCATTCTTAACATCCAACTGAGAGATAGGCCACTGTCGAACAGAGGCCACAGCAAGGAGAGTGCGAACAGTGGTCATCTGAGCGACGGGGGCGAAAGTCTCATCGTAGTCACGACCATGCTCCTGCTGAAAACCACACGCCACAAGACGAGCCTTGTAGCGCTCAAGAGAACCATCCGAGCGAGTCTTGATCTTGTACACCCACTTACACGTGATAGGAGTAACATGCGTAGGCAAAGGCACAAGATCCCAAGTGCTAGTACGCTCCAAAGCAGCAATCTCCTCAGACATCGTGAGTTGCCACTTAGGATGAGCAGTGGCCTCACGGTGGGTCGAGGCTCGAAGAAAGCAGCGGCCTGCTGGCCGTAGCGCTCAGGCGGCCTAATAGTGTGACGATCACGAAGATCGTATCTGGGAGGAGAAGGCGGAGCTGGACCCAGCAAGGATGGAGAGGAAGGACTGGGAACAGGGCCCGGTAGAGACGGAGGCTCAAGAGAGGAAGTAGTAGGCCAAGGACGGCGAGAGTAGTGCAAGGGAAAAGGTGGAGCCTCAACAAAAGAGCGTGAAGGAAAATCCGGTAGAGGCGAAACAGGTGGAGCCGGAGGAGAGGGAGACAGAGTAGATGGAGGAAGAGGCGAAACAATGGTGGAAAATTGAGAGTCAGGAAAAATCAGAAAAGAGATCGACTCAGTAAGAGAATCTGTGCTGACAGTGGAGGAACGAGGGTAGTAAGATCGGGACTCGTCAAAAGTGACATCCCGAGAAAACCTCATCCTGCGAGCAACGGGGTCATAGCAACGATAACCCTTATGCTCAAGACTGTAGCCAAGGAAAACACACTCAACTGACTGAGCAGTCAGCTTGGTGCGTTCACGAGGTGGAAGAAGGATGAAATAGACACAACCGAAACTGCGAAGGTGACTGTACTCTGGAGCTCGACCAAAGAAGCGCCGGCGAGTAGAACCACGAAGAGCGGTGGAATGTTTATGATTGATGAGAAAAGCAAAGAAGAGAAACGACCTCACCAGTGAGGGGAGCAGAAGAGGCAAGCATGAGAGCACGAGCGGTCTCAAGTAAGTAACGATGCTTACGCTCAGAGACACCATTCTGAGCATGAGCACCAGGACAAGAGTACTGGGGAAGAGTGCCTTGCTCAACGAGAAAACGACGCAAAGCAGCAGATAGATACTCACCAGCAAAATCGACACGAAACACATGAATGGGCGAATCAAACTGAGTGTGAACCATAGTGGCAAACATATGATAAATAGAGAGAACCTGACTGCGAGAGGACATAAAGTAGATCCAAGTATAACAAGAATAATCATCAATAAAGATAACATAATAGCGATGACCCCCTTTCGAAACGAAGGGAGCCGGACCCCAAACATCAGAGTGAATAAGATCAAAAGAACGAGTAGAAATAGAATCACTAGAGGGATAGAGGAGCTGCAGCTGTTTGCCAAGCTTGCAACCCATACAATGTAAAGAGGTGTCCCCAAAAACAGACCCAAGAACACCACGACCGACTAAAGACGATAGACGCGATCCACAGAGATGACTGAGACGATGGTGCCACTGAGCGAAGGAGGTAGTAGAGGATGCGACAAAACCAGAGGTAGTGGTAGTAGCTGACTGGCTGGTGGAGACAGCGGAAGGAAGATGAAGCCAGTCGAGCTCCCAGAGACGCTGCGAATCACGGCGCCGAGGCGATGCAGACAGCGAGTCCCGTCGCGCGGTCTGAACACAACAAGAATCAGATTCAAGAATAACACGACAGTCGTGATCAGTGATCTGACCAGCCGACATAAGCTGCATAGTAAGCTGAGAAACATGAGAGACTGCAGGAACATGAAAAGAAGAAGTGGAAAGGGTGCCTCGACCTGCAACAGGAAGAGAGGTACCATCTGCAGTCTGAACAGTAGAAGGAAAATCTATGGAACGCATGGAAGTAAGGTGGGTAGAATCTGGTGTCATATGAAAAGAAGCACCAGAGTCCAAGATCCACAGAGACAAGATACCTGACGAGGGAGGAGGCGGAGACGAGGAAGACTGCTGAGAAGCAAGAGCCGGACGAGCAAAACTCGAGGAGTCTGAGGACGAGCCGACACCGAGGCGCTGAAGTAGTGAGAGGACCTGCTGTGTGGCATCATCGGAAGAGCCCTGACGAGAGGCGCCAGCTCCCGAGTGAGAGGAACCTCCAGAGCCCTTCGGGGGACGTCCACCCCGACAACTCTGGTCCCTCCTCCGCTTGTAGCAATCCTGATACCTGTGGTCGTCACACTGACAGTAGGTGCAGTGGAGACATGCGATGCAAGCGGCACCGGAGGAGGCGAGGAGGGATCACGTCGGTCTTTGGAGAAGACGGCGAAGGAGCGAGTCTTTGCAAGCAGATAAGACAGATCGACCCCGAGCCACGCTACGATGACGAGTCTCCTCAGCACATACACTCATGAGGGCCTCCACCAAGGTTAGGTGCGGGTGGTGAGTCAGGAGCTGAGCACGCGCAGTCTCAAACTCAGGCCGGAGACGCGTCAGAAAGTCATAAAGACAGTGAGTCTCTGGTGGCGCGAGCGCGCACAGTAGGGACAAGTCCGGTCCCGAGAGTCAGCGCGCCACACCTCGAACAACTTCTTTTAAAAGTCATCCACAGTGGCATCGAGCTGCTGAAGAGAATGCTCCTGGTGCACGACTGAGAGATACATAGCATCACTCGTCGGCTGGTAGTGAGCTCGGAGGCGCTCCCACATAAGCTGTGACGTCGGCAGCTCCGCCACGTCCATGGAGATGGTCACGGTCATGCTACCCACCAGAATGGCGGTAGCACGAGCTTCGGCCTCTGCCAGCACTCATAGGTGTGCAGCTCAGACCGGTAGAGCTCCAAAGCCTCCTCCAGTACAGCATTGGCGGCCTCGTGAGCCACCTGATCCGCACCAGCAGAGAGAGCAGGAAGTGCTGACGGTGTAGGGCGAGGCGGACAGGGTTGCTCGCTGGTGAGATGACCCCAGAGACGCTGACTATTGAGATGAATCCTCAGATGAACAGCCCACTCCCAAAAGTTTGTCCCGTCGAACCGAACTGGAGGGAGCGGGATGGCGAAGGAGCCTCTAGCAGAAGCCATCACTACTAGACCAAATCTCTCTTTTCTCTCTCCTCCTTTTTTTCTCTCTCTTTTTTTAACTAGTACCGAGAAATCCTATTTAAAAGACTCAAGAAGCTTCAGAGGTCTTCGGCGGCGCGGGAGAGTCCGGTCGTGAGATCCGGCGGGATCCGGTGAGATTCACCACGGGGCCGGCGAATCCGGTAGGTTTGGTAGCTCTGGGCTTCCCCGTGCTACAGAGCTTCTTCTTCACCGGATCCGGCACAGGAACGGAGGATCCGACGGCGAGCTGCCCGTTGCAGCGGAGAAGAACCAAAGCATGGGCAATGCCGGGCACACGCAAGATCTGGCGAGGAAGCGACCGGCGTGCGAACACCGGGGGCAGGGGAAGCAGGGGAGAGTAGGGCTCAGGCGCAGAGGAAAGAGCGGCGGCGGCATGTGCGGGCAATGTAAAAGAAACCCTAACCCTAGTAGCCTTGCTCTGATACCATATTTGAATATAGCTTGTTGCCATTCCAATAAGCTAAGAAGCCAATATATAACATGTACAAAGTATACAAATATGCAAAGAACACCCTACACTATGCACATATCTAACACAAAGCACCACTCAGGAGGCATCATCTAGCAGTAAGTCCTTTGCAGATACGCAATATTCATCTCCTTTGTAGATTTGTTTGTTGTCCCATTAAAATTTGTTCTGCTTGGGGAATTTTTTTCTATTATTGATCATTGAGTAATATGATTTTGAGTGTGTGTCTATGCATATTTTAGGGATGCACATGAACTAGTTCTTTCTTACCTTTTTCTCTGTTCATCCATTATGAAACCATACTTTGTTTGGATAGGGGATTTGGAAATTTGAACTAAATCTCAAAATTCCCAAAGCAATCCCCTCATCCAAACACCCCTTAGTATGAAAAGTGTAAAACAATATGGTGATATTTAAGCCCATCATTTTGAAAACATAATGATCTGAATGTATTCATTATTAATTACATATTCTACATCTTCTAAAGAGAACACATTTATGACACACTATGTTTGCCATACTACACTGGAGAATTGCACATTTTGCAACTGAAAGTAAGTTTAGAATTCCAACAAAATAAAGTATACAGGATTACTTGACGCTCCTCTGCAGCTATGTCTGACAGTAAATGTTGGTCTGCAGTCCATTTCATGCAAGAGTTATCCTGTACAAAAATTCTAGCACTTCCCTCGCTAAAGAAGTACCTATCAATTTATTTCTTTTGTTACCTTTCTTTTGGCTGTGGTTTAGAATGTAAATACCTCCTCATATAGTGCTTCTGCAACTCTGTTTGATGGAGCAGGGCAGCAGGCCAACTGTTTGATCAAGTACATCTGAGAAATATAAAGCATGGGGGCATCGACAGAATCAGCAACCTTCCCGAGTCCCGACGCTATGCTCCACAAAATAATGTCCTCCTTGCCAGCAGGAGGAGCTCGTGCACACAAGCACGCTATCCACTCGGTGGCGAAACCTGTTGGCCTCAGTGCCATGCCTCAACACTGATATAAATCAGTTTGGCGGACAAAGGAGCAGTTCTGTAATTTTATCAACTGCCTGTTGCGACTCTGGGGTGCCCTTTCATTGGATACTTTCCGCATTCGCTCTTCAGAGATAAGAGACGCAAACTTTTGGATTAGATATGCTACAAGTCACAATGTTAAAGTGCTTGAGTTTTCTGAAGATATGGAATGCGAACCTTTCAAGTTGGAGCATGGTATTGTGGGCTTCACTTCCGCCACCTAAAAAGCTTGGTTCTTGGCAATGTTTGTTTGGATGCCAGCATCTTCAACCCCATCAACTCTGCATGCCCAGTGTTGGAAAATCTGGAGGTCAGGGATAGCTCTCTGGAGCTCCTGAAATCTCATCTGATTCTTTGTTACACCTGGGTATCGTATATATGAAGATCTTCTCATATCTACACCAACTTTGGTGTCTTTAAGCATAAAAATCCTCAGTATAGAGTTCCTATGGTCAATACATTGCCATCCCTGGTAGAACCGTAGAAGCAGTAATTACTCCCGATGAGTATTTACACAGTTCTGACGGGGGAGGGGACGAGGACGAGGACGAGGAAGAAGAACAAGATGGGGAAGAGATCAATTATAGCATATTTGATGGCCTTTCAAATGCTCGAAGCATAGAGTTGGTCGCTCCCAAAAGAGAGGTATAAATACTCTTTTGTCTGTTTTGCCTATCGACGCTCGTAATCTGTCCGCGGTAAGCTTTCTCGTGCTGTATGCATTCTTTCTGTTCTTTATCTTCACTTTGTTAGTAGCATTAGGAGATTTTTTTCCTAACGGGCAGTCGGGGTGGTCATTAATAAACAAAACTATCAACATGAAAGTAGAACACCATGATTGAGGAGGGAGGCTAATAAGAAAACTTTTTTTTTTGATATGCCAAAGCTTTGCACATCATTTCAATAGACGAAGCAAAAAAAAAAAAAACAAATAGCAGTTAGAGAGTTAAGGTGCAGGCTATTTGAACGACGGTTCTGCTAGAGCCTCGCACCGAAGCCGACGCTCAAGCGAAAAAGAAAAGCGGCGAATGGACAACAACCAATTACAGTCTGAGTGCGTGACCGAAAAAACCGACAAAAGAAGGGACTACTATTACTACGTGACCGCTTCAGCGATGAGTAGCCGTCATGCGCCAATGCGGTGCTCTGTATAACAAGACTCGAAGTTGATCGATCGACCGATGATGTTGTTGAAGACCTTTAGGTTGCGCTCCTTCCAAATCATCCATGATACTAAATGATACACAAATCTATTTCCTTTCTTTGGTGCTTAGGCGTTGAGTTCTTAGCGACCAACGGTAATCTTGAAGGAGGGTCGCCACCGTAGGAACAAGGTGAACTGGTCTGTGCTAAGAAGCGAGCCCAGACTTGCGCGGTCACAGCGCATCCTACCAGAAGATGATCAATGATCTCTTCCTAATGTCTCCAGAAAACGCAAGCTCCATGATTTTGTAATCCTCGGCGCCTAAGGCGATTAGCTGTCCAACTCCGCCGCCGAATCGCTAACCAAATGAAAATTTTGCATTTCAGTGACGCTTGAGCTTTCCAAATGGCATCGGCACAAGGGAACCTAATCGATCCTACCAAGAAGGCTCTGTACGCCGACTTAGCAGAGTAGCACCCCGAGGACTCCCAACGCCAACAAAATCGATCGACCTCTCCCTGAGAAAGATGGATTCCTTGCAATCTATTCCAGAGCCGAAGGAGTTCTGCAACGGTTTGATCGCCTGACTGACCTTGTAGATCCAAAACCCAAGCATCATTGGCTAGAGCTTGAGCCACTGTTCTTTTCCTCCAAATTGACGGTTTGACCATCTGGACGATGGACGGCGCAAGTCGTTGAATTGAACTATCATTGAGCCAAGATCCTCCCAGAACAAAGCATCCTCTCTGTTCCCAACTTTAACCAGAATGGAAGCATGAAACATGTCGATCTCCTCTCGGCTGGTCTGGGTGTGTAAATGCCCCTAAGGCCGAGACAACCAAGTGCGCTGCAGCCATTGCCAGCAGATGTGCATGGCCTGCTCTTGAACGACCAAATTGTTTAACCTGAGCCCTCCCAGCTCGAGAGGACGACAAACCGCCGACCAAGCCACCAACAATTGCCTCCTGAAATGTTTTGCGATCCTTTCCACAGGAATGCTCGACGCCTTTTATCGATCTATTTAACTACCGAAAGAGGTGGTTCCAGGGCCATGAAATTATAGATTAACATGGCAGATAGAACAGCCTTAATCAATATCGGGCAACCTCCTTGAGATAGCAAACCACTCTACCAAGCCTGAAGGCGTTTAGCAACTTTGTCCAAGAGAGGCTGGAAATCTGATCGTGACGGTTTCTGTAAAGAGAGAGGTAAACCCAAATATTTGCATGGGAAATTGGCGATGTTGCATTGCAAACTGTCAGAGATAAGTTGAGTCTGTTGGCCATTGCATCTAATTGGTGTGAAGGAGCTTTTAGACATGTTGGTACGCAGACCGGAAGTCTCACCATAGAGTTGTAGGATATCCTTGATGGCTAGAAGATCTTCACTGACTGGAGTGAGAAACACAATCGCATCGTCTGCATACAAAGAGAGACGATGCGGCAAACCTCGCCACCCTCCGATTGGATGAAACAACGCCTCCTTTTTCTGCCTTGAGGATTAGGAGTGGAGAGCATCCATCGCAATGATGAACAACATTGGGGATAAGGGGTCTCCTTGGCGCAAACCGCAACCGTGCCAAACCGGCCGCCCTGGTTGTCCATTGACTAAAATTTTGGTGGACGAGGACATTAACATAATACTCAACCAGGAACATCATCTTGGGTCGAAACCTTTGTGTCGAAGAATCTCCAACAGGAAAGGCCATGACAATGAGTCGAATGCTTGAGCAATGTCTAGCTTGAGTAGGAAGGCCGCTTGTTTTTGCTGGTGGAGCATGTGGGCGGATTGCCTAACTAAGAAAAAATTATCTTGAATGCAACGAGCATTGATGAAAGCAGACTGGTTTGATGGCACTAAATTGGGCAGCTCCGGAGATAGTCTTCAAGCAAGGACTTTTGAAATGATTTTGGCAAAGATGTGGAGGAGGCTTATAGGTCGGTAGTCATGAGCTTCTTGCAGTGCATGCTTCTTGGGCAAAAGAGTTAACAATGCCTTGTTAAGCAGGTGAAAGTTTGAACCCGCTAGGCGACCAACGGCGTGGAAGGCCGCCATTATGTCTGACTTGGTGATCGACCAACTGCATTGGTAGAAGAGGCCGAGAATCCATCGGTCCGATGCCTTCTCGAGGGCATGCACTTAATCGCCTCCCAATCCTCCTCTTGGTGAAATCGAATCCAAAGCCGTAGATCATGAGATGACATGTCGAGGTAGTTTAGGTCCAAGGAATGGGTACGCCCAATCGGCTTCCCCATGATATTGACGTAATGTTCGTGGAAGGCCTCTTCTAACCCTATCTGAGTGTGTACCTAAGAATCCGCCACTTTTAAGCTTGAGGCGCATGCTCGATTTGCATGGAGGTGGAATTAGCGAGTGTTCACGTCCCTTCTTGCGACCATCGATTCACGACCTTTGGCAAGCAATAGTATGTTCAAAGAGCACAACCCCAACGACTTCCTCTTGGCGCCAATCCGAACCACCGTTCCCACGAAGAAAGAAGCCTTTTTCCTTAGCCACATCCGGACGGTGATTAGCTCTTTGGACATCCCTATCGTTGGCGAACGCTACCACATTCACGCTGCCCGGCTCTGCAAGGCTCACCCGATTCTTTGTGAGAAGAAGATGAAGGCGTCGCGTGGGTCTACCACACCGTCCTCGCATTCCCGTGCCGCAAGGACAACATCTTGAAACCCTTCCAATCGTGTCTAGAATTTTCAAACCAGGCGTTTTGTCGGACCGGGCGTGGAATACCCGAATACCTATATGTATTCTGTGCTAGTCCCTGGATCAGTAGCTAGCACACACATTCACAACATTTGGTATTCACAATCATACATTCACATATACAAGGTAAGCAAAATGGTGCTTAACTTAAGCGATTGCAGTATTTACATTACAAAGGCCGACCGACCAAATAAGACTTAAGTACAAGAAGTAACAGAGTAACAGAAATAGCAGCGGAAGATTAAAAGTGGTGAAAGTAAACAAATTCCAGCGGTGTGCCCATCCATACCCAAATGCAACCGACAAGAAACAAATCCTCGATAGACCCGTCCCCAAACCCTCCGGTTCTGGGTGCGAAGAAAGCGTCGTCTGGCGTCGGTTCATCTTCATACTCTAAACAACAACATAAGCAAGATTGAGTACTTGTGTACTCAACAAGACTTGTAGTGTATCATAACATTTATATAGATGCAGGGCTGATCAAGAGAAGGCTCTATGCTACAAGTTATTTTGCATTAAGCAGATTTTATTTGCAATATCCATAAATAATACTTTGCAACGACATTTAAAAGAGCATTTTAAATAGATACTGGACAGTAATAAGTATTTGAATGATCCAACAATAATAACACTACAACTCACAGTCTTCCTTGGCTGCGAGCAACATTTCACGTTCAGCCATAACATGACAGTTATTTCAAATAAATCACAAACCATTTTCCACACTTTCCCGATAAGACAATTTTTTTTTGTGAAATCCAAGACTATACCCATACCATCCGCACTAAGAACGCTCATGACCGTGAGCACGACTATTATAATAGATTTACACTCTGCAGAGGTGTACAGCTTTACCCACATAACACGAATTCTCTAGTTTGTTCGGAATATATCTATGCCACCACTCACTACCTTAGGTAAGCAGTCTAAAGCACGTATCGAAGCCTTTACATCATCTAGTCCTATAATTGCACTAGCCCAGCGAATGGATCTTATCCTTCACTTACCCGGATTACTCCCATTGAGTGAGGATCCTTCACTTACCCGGATTGCTCCCATTGAGTGAGGCATTCGCAGTTGTGTCGGAAGGCTTTATCCCACCCCTCGGGGATGGGAGCCCCTTCGGACATACCGGTCCCTTGGTCCTGTCCGCATACTTTAGCCTACCAACGTGCAAGGCTAGTTTTTCGATGACTTATTTAGCTAAGGCCACCCCATAAATGGCATATGTGGTTGTCTGAAAGTCTTAGATCCGGATTTCTTTGGCGTCCGGTCCTTAAGCGACCCAGCGAGAATCTCCCTATCTCGAGTGAGGTTCCTTTCCCACCCTTTTGAATATAATATAACTGCGTGCGTTTAAAACTAGGTTTTGCATTTGTTTTAATACCAAGATAATAGAGGCACACCCCTCTGGACATTTTGAAATTCTCCCAAATTCACATTTACCATAGTGTCCTTTATACATCCTTTTTCAGAAATTCTATCATTCTAGTAAGCATTTGTCACGATAGCTCGCACTCAAAAATTCCCAAATGATATTATATAATGTCTAACCCATAATCTAATGGCTACAACAGATAAGACATCAATTTTCAAGGAGGTATATGCAGCAAATAGGAGTTTCCAGACATAGCAATTTCATACAAAACATACACGCATGCATAATAGGATTTGCAAAACAAAGTACAATAAGTAAAATATTGGGATCAATATGATCAAATGAGGTGCTTGCCTTGTTCTTGCTTATATTGTTCAAAGAGTGAGGTTGCTTGATCGTCGATAATCTTGCTCGCGAATTCCCGTGTCTATTCGAAAGAACCAAAACAACACACAAATGGAGAAATAAATCCAATAGCAAGATAAACCAAATATTTTTGCATATTATTATAGAGAATGATTTTATATGAATTTAGCAAAAGGATTCATTTGATTCCGAGTTCGTATGTAAAAGTTATTAATGTTTTGATTTGCTTCGACTTGTTGAATTGTTACTGTTCTATTGAGGGCACCTTACCATGAATTGCATAGAAAGTTCAGTTCATGTTAATTGTAGGATCGTTGATGACAATCAGAGGGGGGGTGAATGATTGTGTAAGATTTTTCGCATAGAACAATCACAGGATTAACTCAATGTTGGTAGCGAGCAACAAATCACTAAGTTATTTCTCTGTTCCTTCGCACAAGCAGAAAACCACAACCGCCAAAAGTACTAATGCTCTTCCACCACAATCACTAATCACTGCAGCCACTAAGAGCACCTAATTTAACCTCCTCACCAAATCACATACGCTTGGAGGATAAACACACTGCAGAATCGGGAGGATAAACACACAGTAGAATCAACACTCGTGCCTCATCCAAGGACATGCATGCATCACAAGCCACGGTCAAAATCTCTTTAACTCAAACATGAAGATATTTGTCTCCGTACAGACCAAAAACTAGCTCATCTCACAAAGCAATCCTCACGTTCAAAGAGACTCCATACACATTCACATCCCAAATCAATGCACCACACCTTTTCACTCGATCACCTCACCTCCTCAAACCACGTGCTAGCTAATCACATCTATAGCATATGCCCATCGAAGAAAACAAGTCGTCACAGCTTTTACCTTCCAGCCAAAACAGCGAAGCCTTCTTGATTCCTGCCGCCACCTCGCACGAGAGCCGCGGCCTTTTTTTTCTTTTCTTTTCCGATCGACTCCTCGGCCCGAAACAAGATGCGCGCCAAAACCCTACAGTCTCCGTCCTCAAGCGGCTGTAACCCTATCTAATATAAATAGTCTCATAACCTATCGTAACACACATAGTTACCTAAACACCTATGTATGGCCCAAGAGTCTTAGGACCCAATACATGGACTTTTATACCAAATTACACAACTAATTTTGGATACCCCAAAATTGTCACATGTCGAAGTCATCAGACTGCACCTCGTCACGTGTCGTAGCCTCCGGACCGTACCTCCGTATCTCAACACGCATCATCCATATTTGATCTCCACGCACTTAACTCGAGCCCGACCAGTCTCCTCCGGCATCCTCGACCCTCTGGACCATGACTTTGCACCAAGCCATCTCCAGGTCACCGCCGTAGACCACGATCGCCTCCGAGTTACCCTGCACATGCAAAGACCAAAACACCATCTTTTTCCGGCACAAGTTCGTCCCAACTTGACCGACATAAGTCCACACACGTCACACGCCTCAAATAACATCAGTACCCAACATTGTCAATTATTCATCACTAAAATATTCTAGTCCTGGCCACATGGTCTAACAATAATGATTCTTTTGTTAGTATTTTCTATTTCTGAGGAAGTTCCATGTTTTAAGTGTATCCTTTTTATAGTCATTATTATGACTAAGCTTATACTAAAGTACATCTAGTATATTATGTTAACTTTTAATTAGAATATGTACTAAGATTATTTTTAGTTGACCTCCATTTTAACCTAGACATTAGTGATATTGGCTAAGTACATCTTAATGATTTTTACTCTTTAATTGCCTTATCATCTTTATCTCATTGACCTAGTGCCACTATTACTATTATCAAAGCCATGGCATAAGGTCTACTGTTATTCTGAGATCATTATGAAATTCATGATTTTTGGCTTCTCCTGTTACTTTGTGGTGAATGGTTATCAAGCACTATTAAACATCTTCAATTTCGGACTTAGTTATCACCATGTGGTCTTCAAATTTGATGATTCCATTAGTGGTTCTCTTACTATTATCCTTAAATTTTCCTATCAAAATATTTGCCCAATCAAGGCACTCTTTGACCTTTGATTACTTGGTTCCCCAAATCATTGGTTGTTCATTGTTGGCTTTGAATTCATACCAATGTTTGTTCCCGTTTGATTTTCTTTGTTAGATGAATGCCCAGAGGCTAAATGAATTCAAGAAAACTTTTAACTACTTGTTTTAAACTTGTTATTAGCTCACCGTCACTCCTAAACATTTTCAGTTTTTCTTCTATGTTCATCTACCTTGTTAAACCATTGCCTAATGGAAGTGTTTTCTTGATTAATTAGTTTGCTAACCCATTGGTTGTTTCTTTGTTGGTTTAGGCAATCATATTCAACATTTGTTTTCAGCTTGAGTTGTGTCTTTGGATACAAGTTCAGAGGCTAATGGGATCAAGAAGATTTCTAACTACTTGTGTTAACCAAGAACATTTGTCTATTGTCAAGTCTAACCAACTTAACTAGAATGGCCCTACTGTCATCTCTAATATTTCTTAGCTGGTCTGCTCTGTACATAGGCTTGTAGAAAGGAACCTTTCTGTATTGGAGTGTGGCTAGTTAATTAAACTCCAAATTTGTTAATACATTTGAGTGAACTAATGGTCACCAGAAGTCTTGTTAGCATTAGATGAATTGATTAACAAGAGGGGTTCTCTGACCATTCATTTCTTTTCCTACTCCTATGTTCAAATGACTGATAATTGCTACGAGGATCTTTGTCAAACATTCTCCGAAGGGTTTAGCTATTTTTAGGTGTTGTTAACTATTCTCCTTACTAACCCAAAGTTTGAATTTGCTAATTACATTGTGGGTTGGCACACTGCTAGCTACTAGGTTTGCTAGTTCTTGCATTTGGTCTCTTATTACCTTTCTTTGTTCAATGATCATTCAAGAGGTTGGCTATTAATTCTTGTCATCTTGAGTTTTCACTAAAGTTGGACCTTCGCTCTTTTGAAACAGATTTGCTTAATTGAAGTATTGCTCAACTAAACCTCTTCTGAATAAATTTCTTTCGAGAAAGGCTAAAAGGGTCAGCAACTATTCGTTTTAGACATGTTATTAGGCTATTGTCATTTCAGGTTTCCATCTAGCTTCTTCTCTGTTTATTTTGAGAATGAGTGTTAATTCAAATATCCACTTAAGCAATTCTTTTGAGTGATCAATTAGTCAATCACAAAACTAAACTAACATTACTAATCTTCCTTACATGAGGTTCCTATTGGCAATCCTTATGATTTCCAAAATTCCTTCTTTGTTCAAACAACTAACAACCGAACCTACTCATGAGATGCTTATTAAATCGGCAATAGAGCTTCTTGTCAAAACAAGTTTTAATTTGCTAATTACATCTTTGAGTGACACAAACATTAGTTAACCTGTTTGCTCTAAACACCCTACGGTGGTTTCCATCTCAAGTGCCAGAGGAAGAAGGATTCACAGGAGCTCTCGACCGAGGAATAGGAGGGCTCGGTGAAAAGAGCGGCGTCGTCGCCGGCGGTGGAGCGCGGCGAGGCTAAACTACGCCAAAATGGATTGTCGGGAGGTAAGGAAGCTAGCGGAGGCTAGGTTGCGACTCGGCATGATGAGGCCACGGAGGCGAAAAGGGGTTGCATAAACATATTTGAAGCATCCACAAATCTTAAACCAACAACATGCCAACAATCTCATTATGCTATCACATATCGAAAAAACACTCAAACATGACCAATCAATCACAACCACGAATCAAACAATGCACTTGCCTTAACCGCATGAGAATGGAGGGCGTGAAGGCGGTGCTTCCTCTGGAACCAAACCCCACCTAATACATTAAGAACATAAACTAAGACCACGAACGAAAAACATGAATTATATAAGCGAACTCATCAAATAGTAGATTGCAACGCGATCCCAACCCCACATTCTAAGTGCTGAACGCCCTCTGTGAGCAGTCAAGTTCTAAAATTCATAACTTTCACTACAGGGGGTCCAAATAAGGTGTTCTTGGACTTCATTGAAAGGTTATCAAATTTTCCAACTAAACCTAGTTGGTGAGCTCCCCTGATTCGGCCATATAAAATCACTTTTAAGCCGATTAACAAAACATCGATTTCACGTCAGACTTTCTGGACAGAGCACTAAAACTATCATAACTTTCAGCTCGTTTATCCAAATTTTGCGTTCTTGTGCTTCCCTGAAAGCTACGATAATTATACACAACTTTCATTATACTGATATCCTCTAATTCTCTCTTTAACTGATCGTAAAGGTTAGATTACTAAAACCTGTCCAAAAACTGACAGAGTTGCAGAACAGCCGCACCAATAAATTCATAACTTTCGCTACAGAGGTCTAAAAATTATGTTCTAGCACTTCATTGAAAGCTATTGACGTCCTCTACAACTTCTTAGGAGACGTCCGAGACTGAATCCGCACTTAACTATATCAAAACGTCCCTCTAACACGATCTGCCCTTAGGCGACAGAACTACCGACATTGATTAACTATCCAAAAACGCATCGGATCAAAGGGGAATTGAGGTTACCCTTGAAGAATCGTAGGGAGATGACGAACCACCCCTACGAAGGAGATCCTCCTCTTCCCTTCCTTCTTCTTCTTCTTCTTCTTCTTCTTCTTCTTCTTCTTCTTCTTCTTTTTGGCCTGGCACGAAGGAGGCAGTGCAAGGAGGCGGGGTGGTACTGTTCATGGGGAGTCTTGTGCAGATGGCGGCTCTCTGTAGCACGCCGTGCTACAGTACCACCCTAGGTTTCCCGCTTTTAATGGTGGCGGCCCCTCCTGGGCCTCTGGGCCAAAGCCCGAGGCCCAGTTGTCGAATAATTGCACAAACCCCTCTAATTCTCTGTTAATTCTATTTTTTCTAGTTGGTTCTTCTCTCTAATACTTTCTTTTCACTTAAATAGACTTGGTATTACATTCTACCCCTTAAGCAGAATTCGACCCGAATTCTTCTCACCGATCCACTTGAATGAGCACCAAACCGAACTTAACAAGTGTTAACACATACACGGCGTGAACGACTCGCATAAGGCTCGCGCATATGAGACCTCTAGCTTCCAAGTCATTTTCTCTCGGACATATGGGACCACCGCACCTTGATGCAATTGGCGTATTACGCCTCATTACACTTACCGACCGACTGAACCACTTAACGGATAGGACTTGAAGATGCGACATTACTCGTTGGTTAATGAGATCTTATGAAACCTCACACTCCAAATACCTCAAGCCTCCTCTGAACACGAGGTCATACAAAGCGTTATATTCCCGCTCCGGGACTCGAGATAGTTCTAGCAATTTGCCATCTTCGGTATCCCCACATCTTCGAACAACCAAATATACTTTAGGCTATCTATCTCTTGAGGTCCAAACCACAAAAATTGCGTAAACATATGGAACTCTTATTCCATCGCTCGATCGACCTCTTCATCATAACAATTAGATCCTCATTAAGCGAGGATACGCAACAAAACTTATTTTAGTCAAGTTTTAATAATTAGATTCAAGCTGAAAAATAGAGGTTTCATAATGTAATTCCAACTTTCCTCTAAAACACTCAAATCCAAAATCGAGATTCTTCACAAAACCTTCAATCCTTCCAACTCGTGGTTTGCAATTGAGCACCACATAAGCCAAAAGAGAATTTGCTCGAATGCCCAAATCAAACACTTTATTTTTTTCCGAACAGAAAAGAACCACCTTGCCAACAAAGAGGCAACTCAAATTGTACATGTTCTTCGTCATAAACCCAACTCAACCAAGAACCACTAGAGCACTTCTCTACTCGAGAGAACATTCTTTTCTCGGATGTTCTTTTAAGAAACAAACCCTTTTCAGAATCATGGGTGTCTAGAACTATCACACTAACTCCTTCCTCTTAACCGACAATCCCAAAATGATCCTCAAACCAAAAAAACAACTATCCTTATTTAGAGGACTCTATTAATCCACAAAAGGATTCTCTAGTCCACTTCTATTCCAAAGGAATTTTCTTGATAAAAGATTACGAACACCTCAATAAAGATTTTCACCCACAACCCCATCATCTCACTCTGTTAAAGATAATCAACTTGAATTCTTAGCACACACACACTCTTTTACTTTACCCAAATATTCTATCAAAGATCAACACACTATTCAAAATTCGCTCTTGTTCATCTACCTCTACACACAATATTGGGTCTCAAGATCCTAGCATAAAATGCAAAGCCCAAAACCAACCTTCAAGTCTCCTACCATGAATCTCGGTGTAATCGATGAGAAAATCCTCAAATTCGTTTACTAAAATTTCACACCGCTCAACTATAACCTCGGTCATTAATATCAAGATTCCTCACTAATCAAGTAACCGCCCAAGGCGATTTATTTCACCAATCTTAGACGTTCTCTAATCCACACCAATCCAATTCGATCGCACAACCACAATATACCCGTCGCAAAACCTTAACTAATTGACCAGATTCAAACATACTCAATCACCAACGTTAATAAATGAATATATTCTTTGACCAAGATATCCTTAGAATTAATTTAACTCCCATAGGGTTACTCATTGAGGCGGGTCATACTTGACATTAGATCAACAGTTCTGCTATCCCATTAATTAGCATGACACTTAGGTTCCTCCACACCGCTACTCTCATTAAACTTCACCACCACAACTCTTACGCACAATCATACTAAGTATCCAATTGCGATACTCTAATAAGTTTATCAAGAGTCCATAATTTCGATAATCCCAATATTCTAACATGGACAAAGGTTCTTTGGATCATAATTCGCTATAAGTTCCACTAGTCGAAACACTAATCAATTGTATCCCAATGACAAACATTCCATAGAATTATCTCAATGAAGTTATAGGCCAAACCAATACACCTTCTATTGTTCTTCACATAGACTGGTTCCCACATCTCACCACTAACAAATACTTGTCCACCATATTACATTTTATAAGACTCGGCAACACAAGTTAGTTATTTCTTTTCTAAAAGGAAAAAACAAACAAATACTAGTCTCAACACACAAGAACATCGTTGCTCCTCGAGTGAGCAAGAGACCAAGGAGACAGTCGAATAACATTGATCTCGCAATACAAAAGATGAGACCACGAGAGGGAGTTTCAAACATCAATAAATCACAATAAAACATTACCTTAGAAACTCAAGAAACACTTAAGCGGCAACGATAGAAAAGTTGCAGTTACAATTCTTAACTCTAAACCCAAATACTCATGATACTCATTTTTCGTCAACAAATAGATCAATTTCTTTGATTACATCATTACTTGCCAACCCAAACAAGAAGTGCCTTTAAAACCAAATTACATTAATCACTTAAGAACTAAATAGAACCTTCCAATACGCCACATTGGTCAAACTAATATCATCTCGACATAAATCATGAACAACCAAAGGATCAAGAATGCCAAACTCCAAACATTTCATTTATCCGATACTACGAAAAGCAATCGACTTATTTTCCTCTAGAAGAATCATCACCACTCCGACGCGTCACAATCTCTTGTGGACAGTCTTACCAACACCAAGAATAATTCACTCTTAATAAGATTTGTTATCCTCAACTCTTCCCTTATTAAGCCACCAAAGGCTCACCAAAATGTTACGTACCCTTTATCATCTCATCCTCAAATGAGTGCATACCAAATTCTTACACCCTTACTACAACAACCACTTTATTTTAGAGGGAACTAACTACACAATTTAAAAGGTTATTTCAAAGCCCTTCCATCAAAGACATACTATTATCCGATAGTTCTACCATCATGTAATTATTGTTCATCTATTAAATCCCATCAATTTTTCTCTCAGAAAGCTCAACACCAAACTTTAATAGACAATAATTGCACCTAACAATTACATACAATCACTAAGCATCCACCAAGGGTTACTCCAAGATTAATATCCACTAACACAATAATCTAACTCCTTTTGTACTTAACCATCCCAAGCGGTTAGGTTAATCCATTGCGATCCGTTAATCCAATTTACCAAAGAAGTTTACCAAATGTATTACTCTTAATGATCAACTCAATTCATCAATGTTCCACACTTCTTGTTAACTCTATCATTTACAATTAGGTATAGTTGTACTCTTAACCACGGCTCATCAAGAACTACTACAAGACACTTTCAAATTTATGAGCTTTCCTTTCAAGGATCTTAGTTATGATCGATCATGCACACACTCTGCAGACCTAACTCGATAACACATATCATATCCATTAATTGCTTTAATTATAACCTCTCATTAACCAAGACAAAACATCGCTCTGAGCTTTAACATCTTCTTTCATAAAGAGAACCATTATTCGCCAACACTCAAAATACCAAAGAGAGATACATTGAGTCAAAGTCTCCATGTACTAAGGACTTGCAAAAGGAAACTTTCATTATCCAATTCATCAAGTGAAATAAATGGGTCATGCTTTCAAGTAAGAAAGACGGAACTCCAATACAAATGCCAGTATTGACAACTAACCAAGTCCACGACCACAAGAATAACTCAACAATTGAAAAAAAACAATAATTGCTTCATGGGACAAGTTAAGCCAATAAAACATATCAATCTTTCTCAAAGAAACCCATCAACTGTAATGAACTACTGACCCAAAGAAATTCATCGACCACAACTGGACAAGAGCTGACCAAATTCAAATTCAAGGAAGAGAACAACTCTTCTAAAGATACTCACTATCAACACCTGTACTAAGATATACGAGGTAACCACTTCCCTATTCTCATACCGCGAACGGTGGTGTAACCTAATAAAACTCAGGGCCACAACCACGACCTCAACCTCTCAACATGGGTCATCTCCACACATAATAATTATATAATCAATTAATGAGCAATCATACTCAATTCATACCAGCAATCATCAATACGATATAACGGAAGCGAAAATGCAATGCTATGCCCATTCCCATTCTCATGTGCACGATTGTGTCAACTTTTAAGTTCATTAACCATTACAAAATTTTAGCAATTTAAGTTGCCTAAGTTGTAAATCCAATCACCACGAACCTACTACCCGCTCGATACCAATCAGTAACACCTAGCCCGCCATGAGCACGGAATGCTCTTGAACTAACATTAAATAACACTAACCAAGGCAATTGCTAATAAATTTAGTGGAACCTCCCTTGTAAAAAGAATTACAAAGGGATTCCAATAGACATGTAAATCATAAATAACTAAATCATCAACTCTAATCCACAATAAATAATCAAATCATGCTAAGTGACTAACAAAACTAGAGAAGTATAAAGTTCCACTACTCATAATTATTACACTTAATCCATTGCATGAAACATAACATAATAACCTTTGAGCAATTTGCCCAACACTAAGAAACATGGTCGAAGTTTAATTCATCTTTATTTGGTTCATGATGTGTGTGTGTGTGACTATCACTCTATTTCCCCATGCATGTCGTTCTTGGATCGGGTACCTAAAACAACATTAAAAGCAAGAGTGAGTCCATAGACTCAGCAAGTGCTGAGAATAAAGCTATAACATCGGCATCCATACATATAGGAGATCAACAATAATACATCTCACATGCAAATGCAATGCTCAAGGATCCTTTCTCTTTATCTTTCTTTGTGCATTACACCGTAATGCAAAGTATGCAACAATCGCCGCATACCCATGCTGTCTTGGCGCGCGCCACAGGACCAATTGCCCAATACTCCGCAAGTATTGGGGACCTCAAGCCCACACTCCACGAGTGTGGGGATCTCGACCCGTCACCTTCATGGCGGGATCTCAAGGAAAACATACTTGGTCACCACGTGACCAAGCCTCAACATGATCTCAATATGCACATGCTCATCATTTAATCATCATCAAATTACCACAAGACGATAGCATCATACGACAATAGAGCATAAACATATTTGAAGCATCCACAAATCTTAAACCAACAACATGCCAACAATCTCATTATGCTATCACATATCGAAAAAACACTCAAACATGACCAATCAATCACAACCACGAATCAAACAATGCACTTGCCTTAACTGCATGAGAATGGAGGACGTGAAGGCGGTGCTTCCTCTGGAACCAAACCCCACCTAATACATTAAGAACATAAACTAAGACCACAGATAACGAAAAACATGAATTATACAAGCGAACTCATCAAATAGTAGATTGCAACGCGATCCCAACCCCACATTCCTAAGTCTTTGAACGCCCTCTGTGAGCAGTCAAGTTCTAAAATTCATAACTTTCACTCTGGGGTCCAAATAAGGTGTTCTTGGACTTCATTGAAAGGTTATCAAATTTTCCAACTAAACCTAGTTGGTGAGCTCCTGATTCGGCCATATAAAATCACTTTTAAGCCGATTAACAAAACATCGATTTCACGTCAGACTTTCTGGACAGAGCACTAAAACTATCATAACTTTCAGCTCGTTTATCCAAATTTTGCGTTCTTGTGCTTCCCTGAAAGCTACAATAATTATATACAACTTTCATTATACTGATATCCTCTAATTCTCTCTTTAACTGATCGTAAAGGTTAGATTACTAAAACCTGTCCAAAAACTGACAGAGTTGCAGAACAGCCGCACCAATAAATTCATAACTTTCGCTACAGAGGTCTAAAAATTATGTTCTAGCACTTCATTGAAAGCTATTGACGTCCTCTACAACTTCTTAGGAGACGTCCGAGACTGAATCCGCACTTAACTATATCAAAACGTCCCTCTAACACGATCTGCCCTTAGGCGACAGAACTACCGACATTGATTAACTATCCAAAACGCATCGGATCAAAGGGGAATTGAGGTTACCCTTGAAGAATCGTAGGAGATGACGAACCACCCCTACGAAGGAGATCCTCCTCTTCCCTTCCTCTTCTTCTTCTTCTTCTTCTTCTTCTTCTTCTTCTTCTTCTTCTTCTTCTTCTTTTTGGTCGGCAGCACCAGAAGGAGACGGTGCAAGGAGGCGGGGGTGGTACTGTTCATGGGGAGTACTGTAGCAGTGGCGGCTACTGTAGCACGCCGTGCTACAGTACCACCCTAGGGTTTCCCCCCGCTTTTTAATGGTGGCGGCCCCTCCGGGCCTCCCGCCAAAGCACGAGGCCCGGTTGTCGAATAATTGCACAAACCCCCCTCTAATTCTCTGTTAATTCTATTTTTTTCTAGTTGGTTCTTCTCTCTAATACTTCTTTTCACTTAAATAGACTTCGGGTATTACACATTCAATCTTTCCTTTTTCTCTTTCTTAACACGTTTGAAGCAAAATTCATGCAAGTGCCCATCTCTACCACAATAGGTGCAATGAAATTTAATATAATTAGAATTCTTTTGAGATGATGAGCTAGCACCTACACCATTAGTAGACAAGCTTTGCACAAAACCAGCAGATTTAAACACAGTTTGTTTTGATTCAGATTTTGCTTCAAATTTTCCAGGTTCAAGAACCTTAACAACTGTAGGAGGATTATTCTTGGCATGCTCAATAAAATTAAATCCTAAACCATGATTTTTAACACTCACTTTTGATTTGTCTAGAATCATATTCAAATTTTCTTCCCAAAAGAAAATCTTTCTAGAGTGTCTTTAAGATACTCAATTTCTTTAACTAGAGTAGGACAAGCGATTGCATGTAATGATTCATTCACAATCTTCTTAGAAGCATGAGACTGAGCCAACCTTTCTTTTCAAAGCAAAATCATTAAGTTGTCTAGTCAAAGCTTCTATTTCTATGGTAAGTTTAGGACAGTTAGAGCAAGAAGCTATTTCATGATAGAGCATCTGTTGAATTGTTTCTGAGATGAATTAAGTCTGGCTTCTAGCAATCCACAATTAGAGCAAGTTTTAATCTGAGCATTACAAAAATCATGTGTCAATCTTAGTTCATCAAGTTTAGCAGTTACATACTCAAGTTGAACTAAGGTTGATGCATTAATTGTTCTAGCGACTTCTAATTCAGTGTAAAACTTGACAAGACTCACAATTTTCATCATCAGGAACAGAAGCTCTAAGTCTATTAATTTCAGAAGTTAAGTTTTCAACAAGACAATTATTTTCTTTCAGTTTCTTTTTAGTCTTTTTCAACTCAATAGCAAGTTTAATCAAACCATCTTCAAGTTCATCATATGATGGTCTTACCTTATCAGGATCACTGTCATCGTCGTCGTTGTTGTCGTTTCTTGCCATGAAGCACATGCCCGTGAAGTCGTCGTTGTTTTTCTTCTTACCTTTAGCATCATCATTGTCGTGGTCGTCGTCGTCCACACTTTCATATTCCACATCACTCGGATCAAGATGCTCGATAGTGAAAGAACCTTTTCAAAGAAATTTTCGACGAAATTACCACCCTTGGTGTTGTTGTTCTTGGATGGCCTCGACGGTAGTTCTTGTCTTCCTTGATCATCTTCCCTTGAGCTTGGGACAATCCACTTTAATGTGACTGGCTCGCCACACTCATAGCTTTGATCGAATTTGGCACGCCACCTCGCCTCATTCTTATGTTGTTGAGTGCCTTGTATGCCCGTGAGGAGATCAACACCAAATCCTCTTCAGGAGCTGTTCAAACTGTTCCTCTGAAAAAGAAGACAAAGCAGACAAAGGAAAAGAACTCGACGAAGCAGCCTGCACAGGGTTAGTCACAAGTGCTAAAGATGAAGATTTATCAATTTTAGATGGAAAAGCTTCCATCTCATAGGTTTTCAATCTAGAGAAAAGATCATCCATGGTTAAAGTATCTAGATCGATAGTTTGATTGATAGTCGTGACAACCATCAACCACTCAGAACCTAAAGATCTCAAAATTTTAGTTGCATTATCTTCATCAGTAGGAATAACATCAACGCCACGCAAATTACTTAATATCTTTTCAAAGCGAGCAAAAAGATCATCAATAGATTCACCGGGCTTCATAGCAAAATCGAATATTCTTTTGATAAAGATTTTTTCGCACTTTCTTAATTTTAGTGGTTCCCTCATGATAATCGCAAAGAGTCTTCCATATTAAGTGGGCAGAATTAATATGAGCTACACGATCAAATTCTTTGCGAGAAATCCCTTGAAATAGCAAGTTCTGAGCTTGGGCATTTAAATCAACATCGCTTTATTTAGATCAAGTAATAATAACAGAACCACATAAGGTCTACAAACTTTATTCCAAACATCACTACCTTGAGCCTCAATATAAGCTTGCATCGACACTTCCAAAAAGCAAAATCAGTACCTTCTAGCATGGGGACGATTCACATACCTCTCGATGCCATAGCAACCTTGCTCGATACCACTTGTAGGATCGTTGATGACAATCGAGGGGGTGAATGATTGTGTAAGATTTTTCGACCGAACAATCACAGGATTAACTCAATGTTGGTAGCGAGCAACAAATCACTAAGTTATTTCTCTGTTCCTTCGCACAAACAGAAAACCACAACCGCCAAAAGTACTAATGCTCTTCCACCACAATCACTAATCACTGCGACCACTAAGAGCACCTAATTTAACCTCCTCACCAAATCACATACGCTTGGAGGATAAACACACTGCTGAGAATCGGGAGGATAAACACACATAGAATCAACACTCGTGCCTCATCCAAGGACATGCATGCATCACAAGCCACGGTCAAAATCTCTTTAACTCAAACATGAAGATATTTGTCTCAAACAAAGACACAAAAACTAGCTCATCTCACAAAGCAATCCTCACGTTCAAAGAGACTCCATACACATTCACATCCCAAATCAATGCAAACACACCTTTTCTGATCACCTCACCTCCTCAAACCACGTGCTAGCTAATCACATCTATAGCATATGCCCATCGAAGAAAACAAGTCGTCACAGCTTTTACCTTCCAGCCAAAACAATAAGCCTTCTTGATTCCCTGCGCCACTCGCACCGAGAGCCGCGGCCCTCTTTTTTTCTTTTCTTTTCCGATCGACTCCTCGGCCGAGAAACAAGATGCGCGCCAAAAACCCTCAGTCTCCGTCCTCTGCGGCGTGTCAACCCTATCTAATATAAATAGTCTCATAACCCTATACGTAACACACATAGTTACCTAAACACCTATGTATGGCCCAAGAGTCTTAGGACCCAATACATGGACTTTTATACCAAATTACACAACTAATTTTGGATACCCCAAAATTGTCACATGTCGAAGTCATCGATGCACCTCAAATCACGTGTCGTAGCCTCCGGACCGTACCTCCGTATCTCCAACACGCATCATCCATATTTGATCTCCACGCACCCCAACTCGAGCCCGACCGTCTCCTCCAGCATCCTCGACCCTCTGGACCATGACTTTGCACCAAGCCATCTCGTGTCACCGCCGTAGACCACGATCGCCTCCGAGTTACCCTGCACATGCAAAGACCAAAACACCATCTTTTTCAGGCACAAGTTCGTCCCAACTTGACCGACATAAGTCCACACACGCCACACGCCTCAAATAACATCAGTACCCAACATTGTCAATTATTCATCACTAAAATATTCTAGTCCTCGCCACATGGTCTAACAATAATGATTCTTTTTGTTAGTATTTTCTATTTACCGAGGAAGTTCCATGTTTTAAGTGTATCCTTTTTATAGTCATTATTATGACTAAGCTTATACTAAAGTACATCTAGTATATTATGTTAACTTTTAATTAGAATATGTACTAAGATTATTTTTAGTTGACCTCCATTTTAACCTAGACATTAGTGATATTGGCTAAGTACATCTTAATGATTTTTACTCTTTAATTGCCTTATCATCTTTATCTCATTGACCTAGTGCCACTATTACTATTATCAAAGCCATGGCATAAGGTCTCACATCGAGATCATTATGAAATTCATGATTTTGGCTTCTCTGTTACTTTGTGTTGAATGGTTATCAAGCACTATTAAACATCTTCAATTTCGGACTTAGTTATCACCATGTGGTCTTCAAATTTGATGATTCCATTAGTGGTTCTCTTACTATTATCCTTAAATTTTTCCTATCAAAATATTTGCCCAATCAAGGCACTCTTTGACCTTTGATTACTTGGTTCCCCAAATCATTGGTTGTTCATTGTTGGCTTTGAATTCATACCAATGTTTGTTCCCAGTTTGATTTTTTCTGTTGTTAGATGAATGCCCAGAGGCTAAATGAATTCAAGAAAACTTTTAACTACTTGTTTTAAACTTGTTATTAGCTCACCGTCACTCCTAAACATTTCAGCTTTTTCTTCTATGTTCATCTACCTTGTTAAACCATTGCCTAATGGAAGTGTTTTCTTGATTAATTAGTTTGCTAACCCATTGGTTGTTTCTTGTTGGTTTAGGGCAATCATATTCAACATTTGTTTTCAGCTTGAGTTGTGTCTTTGGATACAAGTTCAGAGGCTAATGGGATCAAGAAGATTTCTAACTACTTGTGTTAACCAAGAACATTTGTCTATTGTCAAGTCTAACCAACTTAACTAGAATGGCCCCTCTGTCATCTCTAATATTTCTTAGTGGTGCTCTGTACATAGGCTTGTAGAAAGGAACCTTTCTGTATTGGAGTGTGGCTAGTTAATTAAACTCCAAATTTGTTAATACATTTGAGTGAACTAATGGTCAGCCAGAAGTCTTGTTAGCATTAGATGAATTGATTAACAAGAGGGTTCTACTGACCATTCATTTCTTTTCCTACTCCTATGTTCAAATGATGATAATTGCTACAGGATTTGTCAAACATTCTCCGAAGGGTTTAGCTATTTTTAGGTGTTGTTAACTATTCTCCTTACTAACCCAAAGTTTGAATTTGCTAATTACATTGTGGGTTGGCACACTGCTAGCTACTAGGTTTGCTAGTTCTTGCATTTGGTCTCTTATTACCTTTACTGTTCAACATCATTCAAGAGGTTGGCTATTAATTCTTGTCATCTTGATTTTCACTAAAGTTCGGACCTTCGCTCTTTTGAAACAGATTTGCTTAATTGAAGTATTGCTCAACTAAACCTCTTATGAATAAATTTCTTTGAGAAAGGCTAAAAGGTCAACAACTATTCGTTTTAGACATGTTATTAGGCTATTGTCATTTCAGGTTTCCATCTAGCTTCTTCTCTGTTTATTTTGAGAATGAGTGTTAATTCAAATATCCACTTAAGCAATTCTTTTGAGTGATCAATTAGTCAATCACAAAACTAAACTAACGATACTAATCTTCCTTACATGAGGTTCCTATTGGCAATCCTTATGATTTCCAAAATTCCTTCTTTGTTCAAACAACTAACAACCGAACCTACTCATGAGATGCTTATTAAATCTGGCAATAGAGCTTCTTGTCAAAACAAGTTTTAATTTGCTAATTACATCTTTGAGTGACACAAACATTAGTTAACCTGTTTGCTCTAAACACCCTACAGGTGGTTTCCATCTCAAGTGCCAGAGGAAGAAGGATTCACACAGGGAGCTCTCGACCAGAATAGGAGGGGGCTCGGCTGAAAAAGAGCGGCAGTCGTCGCCGGCGGTGGAGCGGCGGCGAGGCTAAGGCTACCGCCAAAATGGATTGTCAGGGAGGTAAGGAAGCTAGCGGAGGCTAGGTTGCGGCTCCGGCGGCGGTAGGCCACGGAGGCGAAAAGGGGGTGACGGCGTAGGATGGAGTAGGGAGCAAACTAGAGGGAGCATAGGCATCCATGGGATACCTGGAACGTGCCGGTGCGTCCGGAGGGAGCCGAGGTGGTCGGAGGCGGCCTGGCGACGTGGACCGGCGGCGGCGCGGACACTCCAATGGTGGCGGTGACCTGGAAAGGGAGAGGGCACCAGTGAGTGATGGGGTAGGGTAGAGGAAGGTCTAAGCTTACTCAAGTAGAGATGAACTGGGTCGGGGATCGCCGGAGTTGAAGTGGCAGTGGTGGAGGCTGATTCGGCCGGAGCCGAAGAAGAAGAGGCGTGCGCGGGCTCAAGTGGCTTCAATCCCCAAATTGGCTTGGGTAGAATGCCTCCCGCTTGCATGTGGCGCATCATGACGCGGTTTAGGGCGGCTGAAGCTCGCCGGAGTGGCTAGGGAGCTCGGAGGCGGTGTGGCCGACATTCGGAGCTCGAGCTGGGAGCTTAGGTTTGAAGTTTGGTTTGGGCTTGGAGAAGATGGGGATGAAGTGGAAATGGCAGCAGGGAGGCAAAGCCGCCATTGCTTGACTTATATAGGGAAGAGGCGGAGCATTCGTGAGGAAGCCCGGGAGCAAGGTGGCGGCAAGCTCGGGTGCGGCGGCAGCAAGGCATGGACGTGGCGCGCATGCAGCAAGGCCGGAGCTTCGTGGCGGGATAGGCTTGACTCAGTGGCGAAACCGCGGGCGGCAGCCAAAACCGGGGGCGACAAGGTGGTGCGGTAGGGTTGCGCGGACGCGTAGACATGCACACGGGTGCGTGGCCGTGGAGCAGTAGAGCTGGCTTGACTCCGTGGAAGAAGAAGCCTGGGAGTGGGCCTGGCCGGTCAGTGGGAGAAGAAAGCATTTGATGTCTACAGGATTTTTCAGAAAAGGCTGAAGCTTTAGGTAATTATTTGACATAGAAATATAAGTCCAAAATTTATGAAAATTTTAGGAGAGGTTTTTGACATAGTTTAGATTATTTTGTAATTATTATAGAATTTATGTGCTCTGGATATTGTTATAAAATTCTGTTAAGTTCCTGTTTGTATGTATTGTTATTATTCTATTTGAGAAAAGTTTGCAAAAACATGTTTTAAATACTTCTTATTTTGTTGACAGTGTAATTACACCAAGTGTGTATTTTTAATTATCATATTTTGTTTAAGTTGTTTTTAATTATCAATTAGGTTTGGATTGTTATTTATTATCTCTTGTTTTAATTCATTTCAAATCCTTGGATTTTCCAGAATTTGATTCTCAATTTTCTTAATTTAGACAAAAGTCTTGCAAGTAAAATCCAGCAAATAAATTGTAATTAAAATCCATCAAAAGTTTTAGAAAGTTCACATTTTTACATATTTGAAAACAAACCTAATTTTTGGGATGTTACACGTTTCTTGGGTCCCGTCATGCCCGTCGTGCAGAACAGCAAGGGGCAATGATCAGAAGCTGTGGATGGTAGAGGTTGGAGAAAACAATAAGGGAACTGCAAATCCCAGTCTGACAAAATAAATACCCGATCAATGCGCTCCAAGGTTGGCCTCTCTTTGCCACTCGTCCAAGTCATCTAGCACTCGACGGAAGTCACCCATCCGCCGCCTGTTCAAACGATCGTTGTTTTTATCGCTTGCATGCAGAATGAGGTTAAAATCTCCGAGGGTCATCCAAGGTCCCTGTCGGGAACCATGAATATCCCAAAGCTCTTGAAGAAATGCCGGTTTGTGTTCGTCTTCAGAAGGGCCATACACAACTGTGAGCCAGGATAAGTAACCGCCAGGAAAAACCACTTCGGCTGTTGTGGAGTGATTTCTTACATCCAGTTGCTATACAAGCAACCCTACTTGAAACCCAAGCTAAAAGGATACCGCCTCTTGAATGGGACGAAGGCAGGTAAGAAAACCTGTCGAACGAGGTCCCTAGGGTTTCCTTTACAATGGATAGGTCAATTACATTTAGCTTTATTTCTTAGATACACGCGACCGAGGCTTGCGAGGCTACGACCGTTTCTCTAACTACGCTTCTCTTGGCACGCATGTTTAGGCCCTTTACATTCCAGCTGAGGAAGTTAGTTTTACAAACGTCCATAAGGTGGTAAGGCGGCCACGACCAAAGCATGGAAGATCAGATGGCTACGAGAGGGGTAGAGACCTCGGCATCCTCCGCATTGCTTTCATAACTACGAGCTAAAGACTCCGGAACTGGGATCCGGAATAACGATGCCAAGGTAGCGATGTGCTCCTTTGACAAAGGTTTGTCAAAGAGCCTTATAAAACTGTTTAGAGCTGCGCCATTGTCCGCGTTGCTTGCCCGATTGAGACCAAGTCGACCCGCCAACACAAGCTGTGCCCGCTGCTCTGCCGAGGCGTGAAGCTGCCAGTCTTTTACTGCGACGAGGGGTAGAGGTTTGGGCTACTTTGAAGGGAGTGCGCTGCACAATTGGCACTAGGAGAACGGGATCCTGTAGTTTGCCTTTGGCCCGTCGCGAGTAAGAAAGCAGTTTGGATTCGCCGGACGCCGCTTGGCCGATGGCAGACGACCCTAGTCCATCATCGGTGGACACGGCAGCAAGATCTTGAGCAGGAGGTAGAGACGAGCCCCCAATGTCTTGGCCTGAGCTAGACAGAGCGCCACAAGGTTGCGCAGCTGGAGTAAGCTCAGTCGCGGTGAAAGGACTGACGTCGGGCCTGTCCACATTAAGGAGCGTGATTGGGCTCCGCGGGCTTCGGGAAACTTGGTCCGAGAGGCTAGAGCCAGCGGCCTGGTTTGGTACGGGAGTGTCGCTGCCTGGGGCGCTGGGAGAAGGGCTCAGAAGCGCCTTGGTTGGACTGTCAGATGCCGCTTGCTCACCAACAGCCCCCTCCGTAGGAGCCTCGCCGGTAAGAAGCGGGAAAACTTGAGCTGGTGAGCCTAGCGAAAGTCCCGACGGAGGCGACGGGACGCAGCTATTCGGGCGAGCGGAGGCGCTGACCGGGCTCAAAGTTAAAGCAGCTGCATTTAAGCCTGTTGGATTTAATCTTGACAAAATAGTAGTTTTGCATGTATATGTGTTGCATGCTCTCTGATGATTAGCTAGTACGTGCGTGTGTTGGTCACTTTTGGTTGGTCCCGTAGTGGAAGTTTGTGGTGCCATGAGAATAGGTCAGTGCATGTGATCCATTCTATCCATCCATGCATGTGTTAGTGGTTAGTGGAGAGTTGTTAGCTGCATGAGTAGAGTCCCGCCCGTAGCTGCATGGGTCTTCAGTTGTTCAGTTGGAGCGCTTCTATAGGTGTGCATGGCGTGTATGGCTTGAGACCCGGGGCAGTAGGTTGTTGCCCGGTTATTTATTTTGTAATCACTTCTTATATGGGTTTTGCTAATTTTAAGTTGCCTGAAATTTTCTTAAGTTTAAGTCACTTGTTGTGATCATTGGATTTGTGTAGAGATTGGTGTGTCATATGATTAGATATTGATCCAATGGATGTCATATGATTGGATATTGATCCAATGGTCACAACAAGTGACTTAAACTTAAGAAATTTTCAGGCAACTTATGAATAGATAGTCCCTATGAGTTGAAAGAAAGAAAAGCTTGGCTATGCTGTTGCGGCCAGCGCAAAAATTCTGATTTCTTACTCCGTTCATCTTCTTTAGTGTGAGCGCTAGTGTTCCAAGAAGCAATGAGTGAGTTCTCGCCGGAGCTGGGCTAACAAAGCCTTCCTTTTTCTCTTGTGTCCCAAGCACGCCTTGATGAGAAGCCAAAAACGGCAAGCGGCTGATAGGATTGACAGCCTTGGCACTAGTCTTGGTGACGTTGACGTCCATGACACTCCTACTGCCACCATGCTTTTCCTGTTGTGAGACCAGCTTGTCATGATGAGAGACCAAAAGAGGCAAGCGGCAGCTAGGGGTGAGGTTCATGGCTAGACCACTCCTTGAGCCACCTTTGCAGCGCTTAACCTGGGCCAAGGTTAGTGTACCCCTGTCAGCTTTTGGAGCCGCTGCTGACAACGGGGGGAGTCTCCAGGAGGATGCATGTGAGCTCCGTTGCCTACCGCGACCTGGTGCTCCTTCTTCCCGACCTCCGGCGAGTTGAGAAGAACCGTCAACTACGCCGGGTCTTGTGATGATGGAGTGCCTACGAGGAGTCTGTATGCTTTGAAAAGCTTATGTTAGATGATTTAAGGAGATTTGTTGTCATTCACCCAGAACTATCTGATGAAAGTACAAGACTAATTTTGTTCCCAGAGGCCGTTCGCACAAACAAATATGAGAATTAATGTTGAACATTTGAAATTTGTTTTATCTTTTTTCTGTCTAGAGTTACTCTTTCAATGCCTCTGTTTCATACTTGCATGGATTATCTCAGCTTTTCCCATGTCTGATGTTTACTTAACAAATATCCTTAATTAATCATATATATTTTTTTTACCACATATTCAGTTTACATTTGAAATGGAAATGCTGGAGTGCCCAATGTTCAACAACTTAATAAGCTTGACTCTTGGTGAATGGTGCACACCCGACGAATTCTCACCATTGCTCTACATCCTGTGGCGCTCACCTCTACTAGCGAATCTCACTCTGAATCTGAACAAGGTGATTCATCTATTTTCTTTAATTTGTCGTAATTTGTCGTATGATCTATTGTTTCAGTGCATGGTGAAAACTCCTAATCGACCCATTTCCATCTACAGGAAGTGTGCCAATTTTGCCTGGAAGAGGAACCAACGCCCTTCCCACCGGTAGGAACATTTACAGCTGACCACCTTAAGAAGGTCACAGTATATTTTCAGATAGGTGATGGTAGGGTCGGCGCATTGCTCAAGCTGTTGGCTCCAATTGGCAAATCTCTCGAGGATATTGAGCTGGTACCATCAGAGCACCCGAGGCCGTATCGCTGGTGCTAAGTTGTCAAGAAATACAAGTGATGCAGCAGGGGCGGAGCCAGACTTGAGCCACGCCACGCCCCGGGCTGGGCTAGCTCCTTCCTTGGTTGTGCCTAATGCTTTCTACTTGTTTTGGCAATTTCTCCATAAACTTTAGATCCTAAGCTAGGACTGAGGCTCAGGTTACTCCAGGCCTGGATCCGGCCCTAGATGCAGGGCATGCACCATCTACTTAGCTATTTCATGGACTTTCTGCAGGCACCCTTTATCCTTCCCCTCCATACTTGTTTTTAATATTATGTGTGTTTGGAACTTGTCATGTAATATATAATTAAGCTGCCTGTGATGAGCAGGAAGACCTGGGAGTCGGGGCCACGTCGGCATTCCTTCAACACGAAGCCTGGTGTAGTGGATGGGTCGCTTCGACTCGCCGGAAGTCGGGAAGAAGAAGTCCCTGGCCGTGGAAGACAGCGGAGCATGCATGCATCCTCCTGGAGGCTTCCACCGTTGTCAGCAGCGGGCCCCAGCTCTGACGGGGGCACAGTGGCCTCGACCCAGGTTTTGCGCTGCAAAGAGATCACAAGGAGTGGGCTAGTCGCGTTCGACAACAAGGCCAGCCGCGAGTCTAGCTATGCGTGTCTGCTTGGTTAGTCGGTGGACTCTTGCTCTTGGTGATAGCAAGATGCTTACTCTCATAGAGAGGATGACACTTGGAGATGAGATAAATTTTTCTTCGTTTATTTCTCACACAATGTCATGCCAACCTGAGGGGTTGGGGATACATATTTATAGGCTGCTAATCAGCCAAGCATATGCTAAGATGCTAGTCTAAGATGCTAACAATCTGTCCTAGATGCTGTCCTCTAATATGCTAACAATCTGTCCTAGATGTTGTCCTCTAAGATGCTAACAGTCTGTCCTAGATGCTGTCCTCTAAGATGCTAAAGTTAGTCCTAAAGCTAGTCCAAGGTGCTAGTCCAAGATGCCACAAAGACCACGATCTGAGACTTATTCATCATTCTCCCCTAAGTCTTGTCGTCGTCTTGTGGGAAAGTTGAGCCATCCGATCGGTGGTGAAGATGGCGGAGCCGCGCCCTTGATTTCCACGCGGGCGTCCCGAACAGCGGAGCCTCGGGCGCTAGAGTCAAGCTCGGTGAAGAACTCCGTCGAGCGGTCATGTGATGGGTGGCGCGGTGTCGAGGCACCACCCGTCGATCTTGTCGTTCTTGGGCGTCGCCGAGGAGGTGTGTGCTTTGGCTCGTCAAGGCGGAGAGAGCGGCTGCGGCCGGTGCGCTGGAGGTGGTCGATGCTCGCTGAGCAATGAGCGGCCGTGCTCCTCCTCCTCGCCTACGCGACGTGGGCTGGCGCGTCGTGGCCGTCGACAATCCTTGGCCGGTGACCGGGCTTGCCGCGCTTGTAGCAAGAGTCGCCCCGCGGCTCTTGCTTGCAGCAGCGCCGCCGGGCGCCTCACGGTCATCACCTTCGGCACGTCCTCGCGCCCTGCTGGCGTCTTTGCGCGGCTTGCGCGCCTGCCACGCTGTGGCGCGCTGTCGTGGAAGAAGGCTCCCCTTCTTCTGTCACCCGCCGACGACCATTGCTCTGAGTGAGGAGGAGCTTCCGCCAATAGTGACGGGTCCGAGAGACGCGTGGCTCATCGCCATCCAGCGACCTTGAGGCGACCTATCGCCTCCTCGATCGACATCGTGAAGAGGTCCAGCAGACCGGATCGAGTGAGCCATCGCTTGTACTTCTCGGGATGCGGCGAAAGAGCTTCTCCAGCTCTCTCTCGCCGTAGGTGTCATCGCCGAATCGCACGGCTACGCAGCAGTCTTGCCGAGCGAAGAGCAAAGTTATCGGCGTCCTCACGGCTTGAAGGCGAGTTCTCCCCTCCGTGCGAAGTGCTGCGGTGTAGACTTGCGGGACGCGGTCGCTGCCGTCGCGTGCCGCGGCGATGGCGTCCCAAGCCTCCTTGGCGATCCGCTTGTTGGAGAGCGAAGCGCATCTCGGCGGGGCTGCGGCGATGAGGCATCGCGCGCCGTCGATCTCGGTCGTGGTCGGCGTCACCGTCTTGGGCGCCTCCACATGTGCCGCACTGAGCCTCACCTTCATCACCGCGCCCACCGGCGTAGTTGGTCTTGGTGAGGTAGGCCACCGGCCGCTAGGGCCGGCGTCCCTGACAACAGCCTGGAACCCGTGGTAACCACGATACCGGTCCGGGGAGAGAGAGCCACGCTACCTGTGAAGGCCGCGCTCTCTATCGACCCGTCTGTCGCCGTTGTCGTGCGCACCTCTTCCAGGAGCGCCACCGCCGAGTGCGCCTCCTCCAGGGGCGCCGTCAGCGCGACCGCGCCTATCTGGACTGCCGTCGCGCCCGTGGGCGTGCGCGGCTGCCATCGCGCCGCCCGCTCTGCTGTGGCTCCTCGCGTGGTCGAGTCTGCATCGGCGCTTATCGTCGTGAAATGGAGCACCGACGCTGCGCGCAGAGCCTCGACCTCCATTGTTGCGCCTGACGCTGCATCTGCCGCCCGCTTGCCTTCCACCTCGCTGCTTTGCCCGGCTCGCCGTGCCGGCCTCGGCGCCCTTTCGCGGCTGCGGTATCTCTGCCGCCCTTCGCTCGTCTTTGCTCTGCGCGGCTCGGCCGTCTGCTGACGCCACGTGCTCGAGGCATCGAAAAGAGCGAGCGCGCCTGCGGACATGGCGCGCATCGGGGTGTTGCGTGGAGAGAGGGCGCCGACGAGCCGCTTTGCCGTCTCGGAGAGGAGTGGCGTGGGCGGCCGGAGGCTGCTTCTTGCCTCGTTGGGGCCGCAGCTGCGAGGCGGAGAAGGAGATGAGCGGGAGATGCTCAGCTACTGAGGATAGTATGGCTCGATACCACTTGTTAGTCATTGAACTCTTACTCTTGGTGATAGCAAGATCCTTACTCTCATGGGAGGATGACACTTGGAGATGGGGCAAATTTTTCTTGGTTTATTTCTCACACAATGTCATGCCAACTTTGAGGGGTTGGGGATACATATTTATAGGTCGCTAATCACCAAGCATATGCCAAGATGAAAGTATAAGATGCTAACAACTTTGTCCTAGATCTTTGTCCTCTAAGATGCTAACAATCATCTAGATCTTTGTCCTCTAAGATGCTAATGACTGTTCTAGATCTTGTCTTCTAAGATGCTAAAGCTAGTCCTAAAGCTAGTCAAGGTGCTAGTCCAATATGCCACAAAGATCACAATCTGAGAGACTTATTCATCATGCTTTACTGTTCGGTTCCATCAATCTTGAGCCATCTTCGAGGGATTTTGCGAGGCTCGGCGATTCAACCTAGCTCGTCCTCTCCGTCAAGGCTCGATGTTGGGGATAGGGAGCTTGATGGTCCCTATCATCCCGGCCAAGGTGCCTTGGAGCCCATCCATCAGCGCAATCTGCTCCGTCAAGGCTTGGTCACTTTCGGCGATGTAGCTGCTGTAGTTCCTGCCGCCCGTTGGCAGCTGCGGGCAAAGCTCATTGGATCGCTGCCAAGGTGCCTTCGAGCCCATCCTACTCAGGCAGCGGGCGTTAGCCTTACGGGCCAAGATGTTCAGGGCGCACTCAACCCATCCGACACCCTCGTGCTCCCTCCGTCCGCCTGATCGTTTGTTGGCACTCCAATCACTATGGCAATCGCTCCGTCAAGACTTGGTCACTCGGCCGATGTAGCTGCTGTAGTTCCTGCTACCCCGTTGGCCGCTGCGGGCCAAGAGCTCGCTGCGGACCAAGTGTCGGCCGGCGAGTCCAATTTGCTAACCTTCGCGCGGGCTAAATGCAAGGCGAGTGCTCCGTCCTACACTTTCCTCAGTGCGGCGGCGTCTCTCTATCAATCTTACAATCTCCTACCCGAGACACGATGGCGGTTAGCGGCATCGTGCCTAAAAAGCGTCCGGCAGAGTCGCGAGCACGACTCTGGCGGCGGGTCGGCTAGGGCTCAATCCGAGAATCATTTCGGATAACCAAGAGCGCTAAGCAACTTCTTAAAGTTTTTCGACAAACCACTTTCGAAGGAGCACATAAGAAATCTTCTATTACGATCGAGGTGTCTTTACCGTGGCTACCTCTCGGCTCTCGTAGTGTATGATCCTTCTAAAGCGTCCACTGGCGGCATTTACGCAAGAGCCGTGATATCCATGGTTCGAGCAAGGTTCTTGGATTATCCTCGGAGACTTTAATCTCATTCTATAGGCTAGTGACAAGAATAATGACGAGGATCTAAATAATCCTCATTTATTTACTCCATAATCAAGAAATATGACGTCATAAGACATACCCTTAAAATATCAAAAGGAAGAACTAGTCAGGAAGTCGTAGGCTGCCCTACGACTACCCCCTGGTCGTAAGCTCTTCTACGACCACGGTATAATCCCTACGACTACCCCCTGGTCGTAAGCTCTTCTACGACCACGGGATAATCGTTACGACTACTACCTAGTCGTAAGCTCTTCTACGACTATGGTATGATCGTTACAGTATATCCGGTCGTAAGTTTTTCACGATCGGGGCACTACGGGTTCCTCACGACTTCTGGACCCACCCGTTTGGCCCATTAAGCGGTGAGAATCTAAGCGGTCAAAATACGCGATTATCTCGACATAGCGTAGATAATTCCCACTATCTCGATTGTGGCGATTGTGACATGGGAGGTTACTACTCGGTAATTACTCTCATTATTGCATAATAATGAGCGACTAATTAGCCTGGAAGGACAACGTCCACTCTTGCTTAGTATAAATAGGTATCTCATTAGAGATAGAGGGAGAGGCTTTTGGGCAAAGAAGAAATAGAGCCTTATTTGGAGAACAGATTAGGAAAATACTTATTCGATTGTAATCCAAAGAGCAAATACAAGATACGGGAGTAGGGTTGTTATTCTCACGGAGAAGGCCCGAACTGTATAAAAATCCCGTGTCTTCTTAAATGCGTGTGATCAATTGTGGAGACCCCCCGAATCAAACAATCTTTACGTAAGATCGGTTCTAAAACACCGACAAATAACAATCGGTTAAACAAACGGCATATGAGTAGCTTCCGTCGATTGGTCGATGACCTGGAGCTCAAGGAAGTCCACCTCAACGGCAAATCTTTCACTTGGTCGAGTGCGAGGGAGAGACCAACTCTGGAGCGTATTGATTGTGTCTTTCTTTCGTCGGATTGGGACTTGTAGTACCCAAACTATTTTCTTCGGGATCTACCATCCACGGCCTCTGACCATTGTCCTCTATTGTTCTCCACGACTGGTCTGCTGGGACTCAAGAAACGTTTCCGTTTTGAAATGTTTTGGACGAGAATGGTTGGGTTCCAGGAAACGGTCCAGGTGGCTTGGAAATGTGACGACCTTATGTTGGATCCGCTGTGACGTCTGCATCATCTTCTTTACGCAGCGTGGCGCCTTGCGAGTGGAGCAACACGAATGTGGTAGCATTCGCCACCAGATTGGGATGGCCAAAGAGCTGGTCGGCTAATTGGATGTGGCAGAGGAAAAGCAACTACTTTCACCTTGGGATCAGCGATGGTTCAGAATGGCACTCAAGAGCAAGCTACTAGGCTTGTGCTCCTTTGAACGAACAATCGCGCACCAAAGGTCGCAGATCAGGTGGTTACGAGAAGGGGACGCAAACACTCGGTTTTTCCATCTTCAGGCAAATCACAGTAGGCGTCGTAATTTCATCTCAAGTTTAAAAGTCGCGGATTCTTGGGTTCACTCTCAGGCAGGGATAGAAGAGGCTTTTTATGATCATTTTGTGAATATCATTGGGAAACTGATCGAGCGGGAGCATTCCTTGAACTTGAGCTGACATGTCTTCCCATGATTTACGGGCTTTAGATTCTTATTTCACCGAAATTGAGGTTTGGGAAGTGATTAAGTGTATGCCCTCCAAGAAGGCTCTGGGCCCTGATGGTTTCTCGGGTCTGTTCTACTAGTCCTGTTGGTCAATCATCAAACCAAATTTATTGGCGGCTTTCCATGCCATTGGTCGCCTAGCGGGATCGAGCTTCCACATGCTCAACAAAGCTTTGTTAACTCTTTTGCCCAAGAAGCAAGCACCATAGGAAGCACAAGATTACAGGCCTATAAGCCTCATACATAGTTTTGCCAAGATATTCTCTAAAGTACTTGCTCTAAGGTTATCTCCGGAATTACCAAAGGTAGTGGCTTCGAACCAGTCTGCTTTCACCAAAGGTCGTTCAATCCAAGATAATTTCTTCTTGGTTAGGCAGTTCGCCCGCTTGCTTCACCATAATAAGCAATCAACCTTTCTCTTCAAGCTAGACATTGCTCAAGCTTTCGATTCATTATCGTGGCCTTTTCTGTTGGAAATCCTTTGACACAAGGGTTTTGGCCTGAAGTGGTGTTCTTGGCTAAGCATCATGCTTCTTTCCTCATCCACTAGAATTCTGGTCAATGGACAGCCAGGGTGGCTGGTCTGGCACAGTCGCGATTTGCTTCAAGGAGATCCATTGTCTCCAATGTTGTTCATCATTGCGATGGGCGCTCTCAATAGTCTCATCCTCACTCTGAGAAAAGGAGGCATTGCTCCATCCCATCGGTGGGCACGAGGTCTACCATATCGTTTGTCGTTGTATGTGGATGGTGTGGTCGTATTCTTAACCCGGTGGGTAAAGATCTTTTAGCCATCAAGAAAATTCTCCAACTCTTTGGTGAGGCTTCTCGTCTGCGGACAAACATGAGAAAGAGCTCAGTTTCACCAATCCGATATGATGCTAATCAGATTCAGCTGGTCATAGACAGTTTACTTTGCAACATTGCTGATTTCCCATGTAAATACCTTGGCTTGCCTTTATCCTTGCGGAAACCATCGCGATCGGATTTTCAACCTCTCGTGGACAAGGTTGCTAACCGCCTGCAAGCTTGGCAGGCTAGTTTGCTCTCTCAGGGGGGCGCCTGATTCTGGTTAAGGCAGTCCTGTCTGCCATGACAGTCTATAATTTCATGGCCTTTGATCCCCCCTCCCCGCTCGGTCGTCAAAGTAATTGACAAGAAGCGCCGAGCGTTTCTCTGGAAAGGATCACAAAATGTCTCAGGAGGCAATTATTTGGTGGCGTGGTCAGTGGTTTGTCGCCCTCTCCAACTGGGAGGCCTTGGTCTTCACAATTTGGTTGTGTTAGGAAAGGCCATGCGCATCCGCTGGCAATGGATACAGAGAACTTGGGATTCACGGCCCTGGGGGCGTTTGCAAGCTAAGCCCAGCCGAGAGGAGAAAGACATGTTTCAGGCGTCCATCTTTGTCAGATTAGGCAATGGATAGAGCACGTTATTCTGGGAGGACCGTTGGCTGAACGGTTGTTCAATTCAAGGCCTCGCGCCATCCATCTTCCAAATGGTTAATCCAACGATCTGAAAAAAAAGAACAGTGGCTCAAGGCCTTAACAATGACGATTGGATTCTGGACATTCAGGGGTAGCTAGGCGCCCAAGCTACCACGGATGTGCTGCAGCTTTGGAATAGGTTGCAAGAGAGTTGACTTTTTCAGGGTGAGGTCGATTCAGTAAGTTGGCATTGTGAATCATCGGGTCGTTACTCTGCTAAGTCGGCGTACTTGGCTTTCTTCGTAGGATCAATTAGGTTTCCATATGTCAAGGCCATATGGAAAGCTCGGGCACCTCTAAAATGTAAAGTCTTCATGTGGTTGGCTATTCGGCAGAGGTGTTGGACGGCCGATCGTTTAAGGTCTCATGGGTGCAAAACCGGGAGTTTGTATGTTTTGGGCATCACGAAGAATCTATTGATCATCTTCTCATCGGTTGCTTGCTGTCACCGCGCAAGTTTGGGTTGGTTCATAGCGCATGACCGGCGCCCGTGCCCGATTCCTAGCGGCGAGCCACCCTTCAAGAGTATTGGTTGGGTGCTCGAATGCCACATCAAGAGTCGAAGAAAGCAAACATATGTTTGTATCATTCTTGTATCTTGGATGTTATGGAAGGAGCGTAATCAAAGGATCGTTAATATTATTGTTAACTCTATTGATCGGGCGCTCTGACTTACTCTTCAAGAACATCAAAATTGGTGCATGGCGATGCGCATCGTCTGAGGCGCCACACAGGACTAGTTGTTTTATCTAGTTTTTTTGGCTATCCGTGAGTTTCGTGCGAATCGTCTCGATTAGTCTCTAACCCCTCGTATACGTGGTTTCTGTTTCTTTATTTATGTATGTTCTTCTTCCTCCTTTTTCTATACTTTTATTTCATCTAATAGAATGATATGCAAAGCTTTTCTACTACTACATAAAGGTCTTCACAAGCGATTCAAAACGTTATCACGACGGTTTCGTGAGCCATTTGAGTCTATAGGTTAGTGATGACATGAGTCATCACAGCACGGTTTTCAAACCGTGCGTAAAAAACTATCACAAATGGTTACGAACAAGAACCGTCTATGAAAATTCAAGCTATGGTAAAATCATAGAGTAACTATAGTAAAATCATAGAGTAAGGAAATTTTAAGCCATAGTAAAATCAAATAGTTAGAAAATTTCAAGGCATGATAAAATCGTAGAGTAAGGAAATTCCAAACCATGATAAAATCACAGAGTAAGAAAATTTCTAAGTCACAGACGGTTTTTAATACAAACCATATGTGTTATTATACTTATCACAGACGGTTCGTATTAAGAACCGTCTGTGAAGTATCACAGACAATTCGCATCATGAACCGTCTGTGAAGTCTACAATTATTACAGACGATTCGTGTTAAGAACCGTCTGTGATTCTTCACAGACAGTTTTCAATATGAACCGTCTATGATTCTTCACAGACGGTTTTTAATATGAACCGTATGTGATATTACCTCTTCACATACGGTTTTTAGCGCAGGTAGTGACACAGACGGTCTCTAAACCAAAATCATCTGTGATTGCATATAATACAGACGGTTTTGATTAACCGTCTGTGATGAGACGTCCAGTATTAGCACATCCTTGAAAAACAAATAAATAATCCCATGAGCATGTTTGATTGCGTGACTGGGACTTGCATAATTTGTATGCCTACCTTTGGGATTTGGCAGCTTAGCCTTTCAGTGGCTTGGAAGTCTTGATAACAACATTTATGAAGGTTAAAAAGGGAATTGTTTTAAGGTTTCAAGACGTTCTCGTTAATTCATCTTCTGTAATTGCAGTTGGAGTATGTGGACGAACGGAAAGTCTTAAAACTTTTTCTCTGAAGTGCCGATCTACGTAAATTGGTGGTTGTGTTGCGCTAAATGTTGAGCTCATCTATTCAGGCATATTGATGTACACTTCTTAGATAAACATCTTTTTAATAATTATCATCCCGACTATTCTTGAAATTTAATCCCTATCATTTTACGGCATAAGACGAACGACAAAGGGGATGCAGCAAACACAACAAAACTAAGCTTTTTTACCTCCCTTTTGGCAACGAACAGCTCTATAACTCAAGCGTCTGAAAAGACATGAAATACACCGTAATTATGCCCTTATCTCTCACCGACCCTCTTCTCCTTCATCATCGGACAAGATCGGATAGTACTAATCAAGAACTATTGCAGCCATCCTTGTTAGGGATAGAATATTTACTGAATCAAAGCAGCTCCAAAATCAAGAAACACAAGAAAATCTTGAAAAGAATCTTCAGACGGAAAACAACAGTTAGCACTTTACCAAATAATTAGATGAGATTTCAGGAGCTCGAGAGAGACACCTCTCATCCATCTTGCCTTCTCTTTTTTTTTTCCTCACAGTTTTCGGTGTGGTCTTCGTGTGTACTTGTGTGGATTTATAGCGAAATATTGCAATTGCTCATGTGACGTGTCATATAGGCTGGACGCCATGTTGCCTACCAATGAATTATGAGACAGTTAGTAGCCTTTATAACTGTTCATTTGCTTCGAGATTCGTGTGGGCAGGGAGGCAACGATTCTATATCTGTGGGCATGGAGCCATGGGTTGATGGATTTTCAGCCGGAGCAAGCTTGCTCTGTCACGGTGTCACCCAATATTATCATATTCAAATTTGGTCAATCCATGACATAAGTACAGTTAGAAGAGAAATTTTGTTTTGATAAAAAAAAAAATTCAGTGTGCAAATGTCATATTTCTCGAGGACATGGTCGCTGGGTGCTCAAGGCTATAATGACGTAGGGGTTAGTAAGACTAAAGAAATAAGTGACGTAATGCATGTTGGTATCTGATTATCTTTTATGAGCTGAACCTTGCATCAGTCTAGCTATCTAATTGTCCATATCTTTGGAGTTACTGATGAGTGATGATCAGACTCGATAAATAAGTGATGTAATGCATGTTGACATCTGGTTCTCTTGGAGTAATCGGTTGAACATTTTGCATCACTGTAGCTATTAATTGTCCATACATTTGGAGTTATGTATCTAATATTTCACATTGTTAAAGAATTTATTATCACTGAGCGCCAAATGTTACAAGGGAGTACAAGGATCGCTGAGGCTTAAAAAATAAGTGATGCAATGCATATTAGCATCTAGTTTTCTTGGAGTAAGGTCATGTACAATAAGTTTACATTATTTGTTTGTAGTCACTGCCATATAGAATTTAAGCTGATGTGCATAAAAGAGAATAAAGAGAAAGAAATATAATGTCTACAATCCTGTAGCCGACTGTATCACCAGAACTAAAGAGGTTATTCAACCACATTTCTTAGGTCCATAAAAGCATTAAAAGATTGTATGATTTATAAAGATAAGTAAAAAAGACAACTCATTGTATGAGCTGACTCTAGTGTTTGTCTACAGGTAACATAGAGAGTTGCTAGAGACGTGATTGCTGCGGCAGCAAACCTGCAGCGCATGGGAAGCACGATGGCATCCTTGCGCACCAAGACCAATGTATGACATCTAGGGAATTTTTTTAAAAAATATTATTGTTTTTAAAAATATTTACAAAAATAAATAGTCGTTTAAAAAAATTACAAAAATTACAACCACGACAACCAAAACAAGTGGATGAAGGTATTAAGGAATTTAACCCGGATCACATCATTGCTAATCCGGGACTTCGCATACCAATTGAGGATTTTCATCCCGACATTAGAGATCAAGTAAGGAGGGCTTTTTTATTGAAGGGCCCTACTCAACCTATTGGTCATAATTATCCTCGCAAAACATATGGAAAGAACCTTAGGGGTTTTGGTGAATCATGGTTTAAGAAGTACGATTGGTTGGAATATAGTGTGGAGAAAGATGCGGCATATTGCTTCTATTGTTTTCTTTTTAAGCAACAACCTTTACATGAACACTTTGGTCATGATGTCTTCACCAAAATAGGATATAACAATTGGAAAAATCAATACAAATCATATGGCGATCATGTTGGTGGGGTTAGTAGTGTTCACAATAATGCAAGGAAATCATGTGATGATTTTAAGAATCAAAGGTGTAGTGTGTCACATAAGGTGGTTACTTATAGCAAGGATGCAAAAATGAAATATGAAACTCGTGTGACTGCATCTTTGGATTGTGCAAGTTTTTTTTGCTAATGCAAGGTCATGCATTTCATGGACACAATGAATCTTCTTCGTCATTAAACAAGGGCAATTTTCTAGAGATGGTTAATTGGTACAAAGAAAGGAATGAGGAAGTGAGGATTGCATTTGATGAGCTATGTCCTATGAATGCCCACATGACTTGTCCAAAGATTCAAAAGCAGCTTGCGAAATGTTGTGCCCAAGAGGTCACCAAAGTGATAAAGGAAGAGATTGGGGATAGACTTTTCTCCGTCCTTATCAACGAATCTCGTGACATATCCATCAAAGAGCAAATGGCTGTGATTGTGAGGTTAGTGATTGATTATTTGTTCCATCATTTCTTTTGAAACTTTCTATTGTTCTACTCAACTAATTTTATATTTTGTCCTGCAGGTTTGTGAACAATAAAGGGAAGATTATGGAAAGATTTTTAGGGCTCCAACATGTCACAGAGGTAACATCAAATGCATTGAAGAGAGCATTGGTTGGGATGCTAGCTGGACATGGTTTACTTATTGCTAGACTACGAGGGCAGGGGTATGATGGGGCTTCAAATATGCGAGGCGAATTCAATGGCCTTCAAAGACAGATTCGTGATGAGAACCCGCATGCTTTCTATGTCCATTGCTTTGCTCATCAATTACAGTTGGTAATTGTTTCTGTCACAAGTTGTTGTTCGTCTATCCATGATTTCTTCGAGTATGTGACTTTGATTGTGACCACCACTAGTGCATCTTGCAAGAGGAAGGATGTATTGCTTGAGAAGCACCGTCAAAATATTTTGGGTAAGTTGGAAAGTGGTGAGATTTTTTCAGGAAGAGGGAAACATCAAGAAACTAGCTTGGCTAGACCTGGAGATACTAGATGGGGCTCTCATTATGCAACCTTACTCCGTATTGAGTCAATGTGGGATGCAGTGATAAATGTGCTAGGCATTGTGCATGAAGATGGGCGTAATCCATCTAAGGCAGCAGGTTTGATGCATATAATGGAGAGCTTTAACTTCGTGTTCATTTTGAAGATAATGTTGAAAGTGTTTCGTATTACAAATGAGTTATCTCTTGTCTTGCAAAGGAAGGATCAAAACATTGTTCAGGCCATGTCATTGCTTGTTGATGTGAAAGCACGTTTGATCAACTTGAGAATAGGCGGTTGGGAGCCATTATTTGCAGAAGTCAAAATATTTTGTGATGCCAATAATATTTTGGTACCAAATATGGATGAAGCAATACCAAGATGGGGCCGATCAAGGCGGGATGGGATCACAGTAACTCAAGACCATCATTATCGTGTTGATACTTTCTTTGCAGCTATTGATGCTATTACCACAGAGATAGATCATCGCTTCAATGAGATATCTTCGGAGTTACTTGTATGCTTTTCTTGTTTTGATCCAAGAGATTCTTTCTCTAAGTTCGATGTGGATAAGATTGCTCGACTTACAGAGATATATGATAATGATTTCTCTATTGCTGATCGTGCGACTATAAGGGATCAACTTGAAACATTCATTCTTCATGTGCGAAGAATTGATGATTTTATTGTTTGTCATGATATTGGAAGTCTGGCCATGAAGATGGTTGAAACTGAAAGGCATATTGTATTTCCATTAGTCTACCGCCTGATTGAGTTAGCATTGCTGCTACCCGTGGCAACAACATCGGTTGAAAGAGTCTTCTCGGCTATTAATATTATCAAGACCGATTTGCGCAATAAGATATCTGATGATTGGCTAAATGACTTGATGGTGTGCTACATCGAGCGAGAGATATTCAAAGGACTTGATCGTGGTATAATTAAGAAACGGTTTCAAGGCATGAAATCTCGAAGAATGAAATTGCCTCGTTCTCCTAATCGTAATTAGTGCTTTAACGGTATGTCTTTTGGCTTCCCTTTTTCTGTATCTTTTATAATTTATGATCAACTAATCGTGACACTACTAATCCATTTATTTTTGACAGGTTGCTTCTTCTATGTATTATCTTTGTTCAAATTATTATGTTTGATAACTTGGTGACAAGTTCTTAATTAAGCTTCATTAATGAGGTATTTCTCGATGTCCTACGTTTATCTTCGCTTGTTGATACCATTTAGTGCCATATGCTCGTATTAGTACGATTGCAGTATAATTTGCATTGCATATGTGTTATTTTGCTTTTCGATGTCGCTTTGGTTCCCTCTTGCGAAGTCGCCATACCTCAAAATAAATCCAGGTCCGCCCAGTGCGTGTCTGGCGCGCTGCACGCCCTCGCCGATCACCGCTTTGTGCCGGCCGCTGCCGCGCCCTCGCCCGCCCGGCCACGCCTCGTTGGCTCGTTCCTCATGGCCTCGCGGTCGAGCGCGCCGGCGAGCCCGCACCACGCCCTCGCCCACCGGCCGCTGCGCCGCGCGCTCCTCGCGCCTCTCCCTCGCCACCGGCGGCTGCCGCCCGCGCTTCCTCGCCAGCGGGCGCTGCGCGCGCGCTCACGTCCCTCCTCGCCACCGGGACGCGCCGCCGCGCTGCGGCCTCTCCCTCGCCACCGGCCGCTGCGCGCCGCGCTCCCTCGCCCACCGGGCCGCCGCTGCCGCCAGCGCTCACGTCACAGCTCTTGCTAGGGTTAGCGCCGCCGCCTTAGCCGGGAGTTGGGAGGACTGGTGGAAGGAGCTCCATTGCCAGCTGCTGGTTTGCCCTTGATGGCTTGAGCCTTGATGCTTTGCTGTGCTGGGCTGCTTTCCTTGGGCTTGGGTTGTTGCCTGTTGGGCGAGGCCGCGAGGGAGGACTGGGTCTGGGCCGTGTTCGCGCACCTGGGGGGTGTCCGCGCGCCTGGGGAGCTCGGGCGGTCGCCCGACCTGGCCTGAAGGGTGGGTCCGCCCCTGAGCACATGGGAAGCACGGTGGGATCCTTGCGCACCAAGACCAATGTATGACATCTAGGTATCTTGGAGTTATCAATTGAAACTTTTGCATCACCTTATCTGTTGATTGTACATATCTTTTGAACTATTTGTCATGCTGTTTACATCATTCTATCTATTTATTGTACACATATCTCGCTAGTTCTGCTGCTGAAGTTCAGGGTTCATCTATAACATCGATTCTTGTGTAGTACCAAGTCACCATTTGTTTGGCTGGTAGTATTGCTGGAAATTGAACTCTGATAGACAAGCTATTGAATTTGGTCAAGCTGTTAGCTTGTAAACTTGTAATATTTACACTTCCCACGAACAACATAGCAGTTTCGAATCTTTCATGAACTAAAAAAAACATATAGTTGAAGTGAAGAGTGTCATGGTGATAAGATGATTCAATTCACTCAAAATTTAGTTTTAAATTAGTACCTTTTTCATGGAATTTTTGCCTTTTGAAGTCAATGAGAGAAGCTGGATATTTCTACATTCATATAGAAACCAGTGTGTGGTGCATAGCGAGAGAGGGTGGGGGTGGGGAGTGATGTGCGAAGAGGCTTGAGCGAGCTCAAGAGCGGTGGTGAGGTGCATAGCAGCGTAATGAGCGGTGAAAAGGAAATTAGCAATAAATTAGGGTAAAGCTCCAATAGTAAGTGTCTAAGTGATGAGGTCTTTAGTATTTCTACTTTCATTTTTCAAAATCAAATGGAATATCGGAATGGATTGTGGCGAGTTGCTTGTTTGATTTGCTAGGAATGGATTTGAAAAGGTATTTTAGCATGTTTTCGTACATAAGCACCCGTGCAAGTGGAACAACAACCGCACAAGCACAATCTGAATTTGAAGTCCAATTGCAATATAGTTTGTGTATAGATTCTTTTGCTATTGGATAATACTTTTCGTTCACGCCGACGACACCCCTATACCTAAAATTTACTCTTAATTACGCCACATGTTGCCACATTTTGTCCTGCTTGACCAGAATGCCCTGACTAGCCATCTTAGTGGACCAAGGTGGGCCTAGCTCGTAGCCAAAAGGAAGGAGACCAAGCCAATCCCTTTGTTGTAACACTTACTGTTGCCTTCGACAATTGTGGTACATCCATGCTCCGTCGTATCATCGTCTCGGTGCTCCATGCCCTCTTCATCATCCATCGTAGTCCCTGAGAAGCTTAGCTAACTAGGCGTCGATGAGCGCTCTCTATACACACCCATGCATGCCAAACAAATACGTCATTGGACATCGATGCTGTCTAGAATATGTTGATAAAATTTATTAAAAAATAATGATTTTGAAGTACAAATATACTATTAGTACCATTTACATGTGACAAATCTAAAGGCTAAGGTCCATTTGACCCCTGAACTCTTGCGAAAGTCTAAATTTCAACCTTAAATTGCAAAACAGGATATTTGACACCCTTCAACTATCAATATTGTTCGCGAGTGTGGGTGCTCTTCTTCTTTAATGTAGACCGGATGGGGAAAATCCCGGCTACCAAAAAAAAAATTGTTCACTTTACCCCCTTAAGACCAAAACCACTCCGATTTTGCCGATGTGGCATCTAAGTAGACAAGTTTCATTGCCATAGCGTCCCCGTCATGTGCATAAGTACAACTGAGTCACAAATAATTCCTCCATTTTTTTCTTTATATTTCTTCTCCTATTTGTTTTCCTTCTTCCTCATTTTTTTCCTTCTTCCTCCACCGAGCACATGCCTCTTCCTCATCCCAAACCGTCGTAGCCCCGAAGTGCCATCACTCGCCACCGCCGTCATCCCCAAGTGTCACCGCCCTTGCCCAGAAGTGTTGTCGTCGCCATCCAATCTGCTGTCACGATCGACGATTTGTCGTAGCGCAGCCCCAGTGGGGTGGCGCGCGCCCTCGACGACCTTGAGGATGGCAGGAGTAAGGGGAGGAGACCGGCAAGCGGTGGGCGGACTTTGCGATGGTCGCTGGGAAAGGCGACCATGGTGTTTTTTATGAGGTGAGGACGATGAGGCCTCCTTGTTAGAGTGAATCACGTTGCAACCATGTGTAAGTGTCACATTTTTTTCCTTAGGAGTCAGTGCGTGGGTTTGTTGAGTTTGTTTCGGTAGCCACGCGCTGCACGACGTGGGTTGGCTCGTTAAACACGAGCGTGGCGTGAATCCCGCTCGAGTCTGTTAGCTCCGTGTGAGTCATTTGCATGCGAGGCTGTTTAGTTTGTTAGCAAACAGCACATGTATCACTGTTGTTAGCAAACAACATGTTGAGTTTGTTAGTTGTTCACATATCTATTAGTAGGTTGTATGTCATCAAGATATAAAGGTGAAAAAAAAAGAAAATCACCGAAGTTTGTTTGCAGTGGCAAAACACTCGCCGTCTCTCCTATTTTTTCTTTCTTCATGTTGTTCGCGTGCATGCGTCCAGGTGATAGCATGTGTGTGCTAGCTTGCGACTACAAGTGGTATCAGAGCCTTGTTGCTCTTGTACCTGTGAGGATGTCGCAAGATGGCTCGAGGTCGCCCTGGAAATCCAAGTCACTAGACTGTCCCCAGACCCACGATAACAGCAGTGGCGGCAATGATGGCCATGTCCGTGAGCTAGTTGTATCGCGGGTGGTGAGGGAGTCGGGGGGGGGGGGCGCTCAGCGCAATACCCGATGCTGACGCGAACCAATTACGAAGACTGGGCTCTCACGATGAAGGTCGTGATGCAGGCGTGAGGCCTGTGGGATGCAGTCGAGAATAACAACGCTGACTTCCATGAGGACCGCATGGCGCTGGAGGCGATTCATCGAGCAGTGCCACCAGAGATGCTCTCCATGCTCGCCATCAAGGAGAGCACCAAGGAGGCATGGAATGCCATCAAAACCATGTGCATGGGCGTAGAGCGCATGCGCAAGGCCAAGGCTCAGTCACTCCGCAAGGAGTTCGAGAGAATTGTCTTCCATGATGGCGAGTCGGTGGACGATTTTGCCATGAGGCTCACTGGGCACGTCAACAACCTCCACATCCTCGGTGACAAGCTCGACGAGGAGAAGGTCGTGCAGAAGTTCTATGCGTGGTACCGCCTAGGTACTCCCATATAGCATTGTCCATTGAAACCCTTGTTGACTTGGACATGTTGTCTGTGGAGGAACTGAACAGGCGACTCAAGACCGTCGAGGAGCGTTTCGACCTTGGCGACACGGGCGACTTCGGGAGCCCTGTGCTCCCCACCGAGGAGGAATGGCTCGTGTGCATGAAGAAGCGAGAGTAGGGTGAGAAATCCTCCAGCAGCGGAAGGCTAGCTGGCGACAAGGTTGACGATGGCAGGGGCGATAAGTGCCGCTATAGGCGCCACAGAAAGGGTGGCGGCAAGGACGCCGCATCCAGCGGCGGCAAGGTCGGTGCATCTAACAGTGGAAAGGGCAAGTGCTACAACTGCGGCATCTACGGGCACTTTGCTCGTGAATGTCGTAAGCCGCATCGTGAGCGCAAGGAGGAGGCCAACCTGTCGCGTGCTTAGGAGGAGCAACCAGTGCTTCTCATGGCCAAGCACTGTGAGCTCATGCAAGCTACTGACGGCGCACAACAAGGAGCGGTCTTCCTCAACAAAGAGAATGTGTTCTCGGTGGACGCTGGCAGCGACATGTGGTACCTTGATACTAGCGCCAGTAACCACATGACTGGCAACTGGTCGACGCTCACATCACTCGACAAAATGGTGAAGGGCACTGTGAAGTTCGGCAATGACTCAGTGGTAGAGATTTGTGGCAAAAGCGTTGTGATGTTCCAGTGCAAGAACCAAGAGCACAGGGTGCTCAACGAGGTGTACTTCATACCACGGCTCCGAAGCAACATTATCAGCCTCGGACAACTCGACGAGAGAAGCTACAAGATCGTCATCGGGGGCCGGGAGATGTGCATCTTCGATCGTGGCATTAACTGCTTTGCGCACGGCGTTGCGGTCAGAACAGGCTATACACTTTGGCCTTGAACCTGACCGCACCAGTGTGTCTGTTGGCAAAAGCAGACGATGTGGCGTGGCACTGGCTTGCGTGCTATAGCCACCTACACTTCTGCATGCTCCACGATCTCACGCCAAGAAAATGGTGGACGGCATGCCCATGGTCGATCGCGTGGAGCAATTTTGCGACGGTTGCACACTTGGCAAGCAGCACCGGGCTCCATTCCCTCAAGCTTCGTCTTACCGTGCCGAGCGCGAACTAGAGCTTGTGCATGGTGACCTCTGTGGCCCCATCACACCTGCTACATCGAGCGGTAACTAGTATTTTTTGCTGATCGTGGATGATCACAGCAGGTACATGTGAGTGGAGATGCTGAGGACAAAGGACGAAGCGTTCAGGTTCTTTCGCAAGATCAAGGCACTGGTTGAGAACGAACACGACGTCAAGCTCAAAGTGTTCCGCACAGATCGTGGAGGGGAGTTCAACTCCATTGAGTTCGGCGACTACTGCGATGAGCATGGGATTAAGCGGCACACCATCGCTCCCTAATCACCACAACAGAATGGTATTGTGGAGCACCAAAACCAAACGACCATCGAGATGGCGCGCAGCTTGCTGAAAAGCATGTGTGGTGCTGGCTGCATTTTGGGGTGAGGCGGTAAAGACCGTCGTGCACATACTGAACCGGGTGCCGACGTAGAGCCTCGATGGCATGACACCGTATGAGGCATGGCACAAGCGATGGCCCAATGTGCGCTTCCTCCGTACATTTGGATGCGTTGCACACGTCAAGAAGGCCGGGACCAGCATCACAAAGTTGTCAGATAGGTCAATGCCGATGGTATTTATCGGCTACAAGGAGGGTGCAAAGGCTTACCGTGCCTATGATCCCAAGAGGTGCAAGCTGCACATCACCCACGACGTTGTGTTCAAGGAGGAGAAGCAATGGGACTGGGAGGCGATGTCCATTAATCGTGCTCCCAACGGCATGGACATGCTCACTGTCGAGTACACTACCAAGCATGTGGCAGGTGGCGCTCCAGTGAACGGCGACGATGGCGTGATATCTACATCAGGTGTAAGTCCAATGGCACCGCAGACGGCGGAGCCACACACACTGGCCACTCCTCCAGCAGCAGCACCGATCGACGTTGAGTGGGTTACCCCACCCACTGGTGCGTCACACGACCCGAAGGGTGCACCGCTGCGGTACCGGATGGTGTCCAATGTCTACGACACGTCATCGGTCCACGATGACGACTACAACGGCCTCTGCATGCTGGCCGCTGAGGAGCCCGCAAGCATCGAGCAAGCACTTAGGGAGGCATGCTGAAGACACGCCATGGAGAATGAGATGAGCTCCATCCACAACAACGCCATGTGGGAGTTCGCCACACTCCCGACGGGACACCGAGCCATCGGGCTCGACTGGGTCTTCAAGGTAAAGAAAGATCCAGAAGGTAACATTGTCAAGCACAAAGCTCGTCTGGTTGCAAAAGGCTATGCTCAGCGACACGGGGTGGATTTCAACGAGATGTTCACACCGGTGGCACGCATGGAGATGGTACGTGTGCTGATCGCCTTGGTAGCACACGGTGGCTGGGAAATCCATCACATGGACATAAAATCGGTGTTCCTTAATAGTGAACTTTCCGAAGGGGTGTATGTGCAACAACCGCCCGGCTTCATCGATGATAAGAATAGGCACATGGTGGTCAAGCTGCACAAGGCATTGTACGGTTTACAGCAGGCACCGCAGGCTTGGAACTCCAAGCTGGACAGCTCGTTGATGAAACTCAGGCCCGAACGAAGCAAAATGGAGCACGCAGTGTACCGGAGGGAAAAGGGTGGGACTTTCCTAGTCGTCGGGGTGTACGTCAACGACCTAATCATCACTGGGTCGAGCATCGATGGAATCACCGAGTTCAAGGCCCAGATGATGAGCATGTTCAGCATGAGCGACCTCGGCCTTCTAAGTTACTACCTCAGGATTGAGGTGAAGCAAGCTGCCAGCATGGTCACATTGTGCCAATGCAGCTACACCTGCAAGGTGCTGGAGTCGGTGTGCATGGTCGGGTGCAATCCGCGTCTGACGCCGATGGAAAACCGACTGAAGATGACCAAGAAGGACAGTAGCGCTGCAGTCGATGCTACTGAGTATTGTAGTGTTGTCGGGAGCCTACACTACCTGGTGAACACCAGACCTGACATTTCCTTCGCTGTGGGCATTGTCAGCCGGTATATGGAGGCACCTACCTCGCAGCACACGGCGGTCGTGAAGCACATCCTACAATATGTGAGTGGCCCAGTTGGCTATGGATGTTGCTACAAGCGATGTGGTGTGCTGGAGCCCGAGCTGGTGGGCTACAGTGACAGTGACCTCGCCGGCGATGTGGACGATCGCAAGAGCACCTCGGGGATGGCATTCTTCCTAGGGTGCTAGTCTGATAACATGGGCATCGCAGAAATAGAAGATTGTCGCACTCTCATCCCGTGAGACATAGTACATCATGGTGGCCACAGCAGTGTGCCAGGGGATGTGGCTCAGTAGGCTACTCAGTGACCTGATGGGTGCGAAGCCGAAGAGGGTCAAACTGATGGTGGATAATAAGTCTGCGATCGTGTTGTGCAAGAATCCGGTGCACCACGACTGCAGCAAACACATCGACACAAGGTACCGCTTCATTCATGAATGTGTTGAGGACGACAAGGTTGAGGTTGAGCACGTGAGCACTGACGGCCAGCTCGCTAACATCCTGACAAAAGTCCTTGGTCGTGTCAAGTTCATGGAGCTGAGGCAAAAGCTTGGCGTGGTGGAAGTGAAGTCCGAGCGCCATGATTAAGGGGGTGCTTTGTTAGAGTTAATCACATCGCAACCATGTGTAAGTGTCACATTTTTTCCTTAGGAGTGAGTGCATGGGTTTGTTGAGTTTGTTTTGGTAGCCATGCGCTGCACGACATGGGCTGGCTCGTTAAACGTGAGCGTGGCATGAATCCCACGCGAGTCTGTTAGCTCCACGTAAGTCGTTTGCATGCGAGGTTGTTTAGTTTGTTAGTTGTTAGCAAACAACATGTGTATCTCGGTTGTTAGCAAACAACACATTGAGTTTGTTAGTTGTTCACGTATCTGTTAGTAGGTTGTATGTCATCAAGATATAAAGGTGAAAAAACAGAAAATTGTTGAAGTTTGTTTGCAGCGGCAAAACTCTCGTCGTTTCTCCTATTTTTGCTTTCTTCGTGTTGTTCACATGCGTGCATCCATGTGATAGCGTGTGTATGCCAGCTTGCGACTACACTCCTCGATGCAGCTACATGCAAAGAAGGAAGGAGGGATTGGGTAGAGGTGCTCACCGGCGAGCTTGGAAGATCAGCAATGGTGACGGTGGTGGAGGCTTCAACGTCGTGAGGCTTTAAAGATTGACAATGGTGACTCCTCAGAGATGTCCATATCCTCATTGTATGCACCATCTCGTGCTACGCGGGAGAGGTCACCACCACCACGGCCGTCGTCACACAACTCCATCGTATCCAGCGCTCCTTGGTGTTGTCCGCATCTGGGAATTATGGCCAGATCTGGGGGAGGAGGGCCGAGCTACCAGGGGCCGTTGGGAGAGGCGGTTGTGGCTATTGGGAGAGAGAGAAGAGATGGATAAGAGGAAGAGAGGAGGGAGATGCGACCATGGCTATTGGGGAGAGAGAGAAGAGCGAAAGAGAAGATAGAGAAGGTGATTTCGATAATGACTTGTGGGCCCACTGAGAAGAGGGAGAAGGTGATTTCTGATAGGAATAAGTCCACTTTACACCCTTGAACTATGGTTCGAGTCCAAAAAACACCTTCAACTATAAAATCGTTCACTTTACACCCCCAATTATTAAAACCGGAGCAAATTACCCCTCACCCTAAACCATCCCAATTTTGGATGACGTGGCATCCACATGTACATGTTCCGTTGACGTGGCATCCACATCCTTTCTTCTCGGTCAAATCCCTTATCCCCTTCTTGCTTCTTCTTCCTCCCAACCATTCCTTACTTCACCTCACCTCTCCCTCTCCCATCCTTGGCATCGTCTCTCCTCCCCTCTCGGTCAATGCTGCACCCGGCCGCCGGCATCGCTGCGCTCTGCTACCCTCTGGCCGCTCTGGATCTTCCTCTCCGGCATCTGGTTCCCCTCGCCCCCGGCCCGGTTGCTGCCGCTGCCCCGACGACTCCTGGCATCGCCGCCTCCTCTGTCTTTCCCCTGGCCTCCCCGGCGCAGCCTGGTGGCCAGTGCCGCCACTCGGCTCTCCCTCCGGCGTCTTCTCCTCCTAGCTCCTTTCCCGGCTCGGCCCCATGGTGCCATTTGTGCTTGCGCGTGTGCACGGCTTGGCTCGGTCCCATGATCGGTGCGCCGCTGCGTCGCCTCCCTGGCTAGACCGGCCTTCCTTTGGCTACTCTTGCCCCTATGCCTCCCGAGCTCGACCCGGCCCTCCCTGCGTCGACCCTCACATGCGCCGATCGCTCGCCTGGCTCGCTCCACTGCCGTCGATGACGCTGCTGCATTGGAGCAGTATGACTTCGGACGCTCCCTTGAGGAATGCGCGGGGGCTCGGCAGTGAGCGGGGATGCGACGACCATGGCCATCGTCTTCTTCATCGAGTTGGACGGCTCCACCTTGAGCTTATCAGCACCGGCGTGCACCATGCTAGTGTGCGTCTCCACCTCGAGCCCAAACTCGAGGATGGCCGTCTCGGTGGGCGTTCCCATGACGGTGGTCTCGCCGTCCTTGCCACGGACAACATCAATAAAGAAAAATGGTAACACAGATTGGGCCGAGGCGCGTGGGCTGGGGAGGCGCATGGGTGCGACGACGAGCACATGAGGTGGTGGCGGCGGGCCAAGCTGGTGGTGGTCGGAGGCACAGCGTGGGAGGAGCCACAACAAGCAGGGAGGCACGAGTAGAGGTGGCGCCATGGAGCTGGGACCGAGCGGGCGAGCCGCGCAGGGGGAGCCGGGTGTAGTGGTGCGGGAGGCGTACAAGTGACGCGCCGGAGTAGCGGGACCGAGCCAGGTACGTGTGGCCAAGAATCGGGGGCACGGGGGTGCGCACGCGCTGGCGGTGGCAGGCCAACGAGTCGAGAGGAGGCGGAGGGCCAAGAACTAGCGGCAGCGACACTGGAGAAGGGAGGAGGCGGCGCCATGAAGCTTCGGACGGGCCAGGAGAGCCATGCAGCCAGGAGCAAAAGCAAAGAAGAGAGAGAATGAGGAAACGAGGGAAGAAAGAAATGAAGAAGAAGCTTGACCTGCAGCGGCGTCTCGTCCTCAGGCACACGTGAAGGTGCTAACGAGGCGAAACCGCGCTAGCGTGGATGCCACGTAGGCCAAAAACCCGTTGGTTTCGGCTCGAGAGGGTCCATTGAGACGGTATTGGGAGTTTGAGGGTGTAAATCAAACGGTTTTGGAGTTGATGGGGGATTTTGGACTTGCCACAAAGTTCAGGGGGTGTAATATGGACTTTTCCTTTCTGATATGACATGTGGGCCACCATCATTTTCTTATTTAGTTTATTCTGCTAACTGGGCTACTTACATGTCAAAACTCTAGATCAAAAACTGCTTACATGTCAAAACCGCTTCCATGTTGGCGTCACCTCGGAGTGAAACCATATTTAACCGGCATAGGGGTAAAATAAATGGTGAATTTTTATATGCCATCATTTTTTATTTATTTGTTTATTCTGCTAACCGGACTACTTACATGTCAAAACCCTAGACCAAAAACCTGCTTACATGTCAAAACCACTTCCATGTTGGTGTCACCTCGGAGTGAAACCACCTTTGACCGACTTAGGGGGTAAAATAAAGGTTGAATTCCTTATATGCCACCGAAAGTTTACCTTATCTCTTATATGTCACTCATTGTGTCACTGACATTTGGGACCTGATTTCGCAAAATTACAGTGGCATATAAGGAATTAATCCTAAAATAAACGGTATTGATACTTGAGGGGGCTAAACATCCGGATTTGCAATTGGAGGTTGAAACTTATACTTTCGCAAGAGTTCAAGGGTCAAATGGATTTACCCATATCTAAATATTCTTATGTGTATGATCAAAGTTTAAAGATGTTGACAGTTCATATTCTAGGACGAGAAATGAAAAAGAAGAGAGGTGTGCGTCTTAGACCTTAGTTAGAGTCGTACTACTTAGGAAATTATAATGTCATGCTTTCACAGCATAGTTACCTGTTGAATAAACTCCAAATAAGTTTTTGAAAACAAACTTATCAATATCGTTCGGTAACAATCGATATGACCGGTATGTACCATTACGCCACCTAAAATGGTTTAGAGTAGGTTTACGTTCCGTACCAACCTCGACACCATCATATTGCTTCGATACTGGACAACGCTAACCATATCGGTGGAATTGAAAATATCTTCCATTGAACTCATTGGAGTATTTGATCATAGGACTGTGTATTTGGAGTAGTATTAGAGGTAAAATTTAGTGTACTTATCGTTCCAACTTCCAAGAGCTATGGTATTTGATTAGTATGGTTGAAAACCCTACGTAACCTAAACGCTCCAAGACAAACCGAATTCTCTTCTCCTTCGCCGCCGTCTTAAACTCTTAATCCACCCAACCATGGCCAGCACCGCCGAGGCCACCGCCGCGGAAGCCCCATCAGCGGTGCCGCCCGCGGTGGTATCCGCCGCCGAGGACACGCTCGTGGCGGCGGAGTCCGTGGGGAACCACCTCGCCGAGCTGCTCGCGGCGGCGGCCGAGGACCCCGACGCCATCGCCGAACTCCCCCCTCTGCGCCGCGCGCGCGCCTTCCTCGCCGTGGCGCAGGCCGCCACCTCCCTCTTCGCAGGCAGGAGCTCGCGCCTCCCTGTTTCGCTATATAGCCTGCATGGCTTCTGCCTTTCTTCTGATTAAATGTCTTAACTTTGGGGGTTCTTGCAGTGCGGCTGAGGTGTTCGGGGATTGATCCGGACGAGCACCCTATTAGGAAGGAATTCGTAAGCTCTCTTACCTCCGAGGACCCTATGTCGTTATTTAGTTTTTTTTTTGGTGCCCTTGGAGTAGAAGTTGGATTGTTGAGGCACTAATTTTTTGTTTTGCTTTTTTGGAGACGTGTAGAGGTGCTAAGGGGAACATAGATAGGATGTTCAACTGGGCTTGCTGAATATGCACATGGTTTCAGTGTTTAGTGGGGTGTGGATATAACTTAGATTTCGGGGATCCGAAAGAACTTGTAGGTCTGTAATTTCACCTTTGACATTGTTTAGTGTTAATTGGGGTGTTGGTATAACTTAGTCTGCTGCTGGAGCAGAGATTTGCTGTTTGGCAGAAAGATTTGGAAAGGAGAAAGTTTTGATACTTGTTGATTCATGGGTGGAGAATTCTATATGGGCCTATCTTGCATAGTTGGATGGAAAATTCGATTATTATTTTTCTATTTTTGTACTACTTGCAAGTTTCATTTCTATGTTCTGCTTCTTTTCTTTGCAGGAGAGGTTAAGCCTGTGGCAGGAGAAGTTAAATCGATTTGAGGACTGGGACAAGGGTACTTGACTCATGCTTATTCACCCTTGTTGCATGCCAACTTATGCATAGATATGTCATAATTTCTTGAATTCTGAATTGCAGCACCACTGCGCCCTACCACTACTGTGAATACACAAGCAGCGGCAAGGTTCATTGGTCACTCACTGTCCCATTTGACAGCTGGTATATAATTGCTTGTTGAATTTGTATGTGCTTGGAGTTTTTTTTTTATGGTTTAGAGTTGAGGTTTCATTCTTGTTATTTCAGATCAGAAGAGGAGCATGCAGGCAATCAGTAGAGGAGAAGGAAGGGGCTGGCCTGGGAAGAAGAGAAAGCCACAGCCATCGCCAGATAGGAAGTCCGTTCGTGCTGCTGCAGAAGAGTTCCTTGCAAAGGCTGCTCAGGAGCTTACTGGGTATAACGACAGCGGGGTAAAGGGCCCTGTTAGACTTATTCCTGATGAAGATGAGGGCCCTGTTAGACTTATTCCTGATGAAGATGAGGACTAGATTAATATGTTGGTTTTGTGCAGCTCTCAGGTATTTATTGCTGGTGCTGTGTATTCATAATCTCAATGGCATTGCAAACAAGGTCCGACATGGGCATATGTATGGCCCCATAATGACACTATGTTATGTAAATCACAACACTGTTATTAGGTGCCCTTTTGCAGGGTATTGCCATCAGTACACTTAGTGTATGGCAGCCTGAATATTCTAAAATTCCCACTCCCTCAAGCAAACCTTTTCATGTCTTATGGTTTAATAATTCATTCATATACTCTACATTTGACACCAATGAAAATGCCATTTAGGTAGTTATATTTATTTAACAGATAAGTGCATTTGGTCCCTCTGCTTTGGATTGGGTTTAAGATTTAAATCACACCTCCCTGAACCATACTGATAAGCTAAACATTCATCTGCCAGCAGTATTTGGTGCTGACAATTATAGTGCATCTAGATTGATTTTGTGTTGTATTAGTTCAGTTGCCTAGCTGGCAGCGGCAGGGTAGTTTTTTTTTTAGAGAGAGGTAGGGTAGAAAGTTGGAGAGACTATTCAAGTCAGGTTAGGTCTACTAATGAAGTAATGATGACATGTCGGCACACAGTACTACCATCAGATGAAATTTGCCCTGTTTGGTATAGTGCAGGGTGTATTTTTAACGCTTCTAAGGTAGAGGATGTACATTGAATGCTACATACAACATTGAGAACCAAATATGCACTTATCCCTTTGCTATAACGTTATATTAGACACCTCCATGATTACTCTTCTGTCCCTCTTTGCTAAGGATATTAAGTGCATTCATGATGTTTGGAACATTTTGTGGAATCTGTAATGTCTAACGTTGACCAAAAGTTAATCATTTGGTGGTAGATTGTAGTATCTAACACTGTGACTTGGTGTGCACCATGCTCTCCATTTGACACAGGAGTTTACTTCGCATAGCCTGTTATTCTGCTGTTCAATGCATAATGCAGTGTTTGTAGATTCAAGTGCATGTGCCTTCCATGATGCTTTTTTGTTTCAAGGATAATTCATCAAAGTGCATAATATGGGCTTGTGATAATTATTTTAGGCCTGGGGTAACATAATCTGTTGTCGATGACTGGCAGATACAATAATATTTCTTATCACCTAATGTGTGTGTTTCATGATATTTGTACAATTCCTTCCAGCCAGAACTCTTAAAATCCTTAGTATTTTCTACTAAAATTATAAATATGTGATATGTCACTCAAAAGACTAATTCTACAAAAATGCTACTCCAGAACCTAAAACCATAAAAAGCTCAACTCCAAGCAACTCATATATATTTGCTATGTACCTTTTATGGAGACAAAATACAATTGTACCCTTTAAAAACATTGCCAGTATATAACTTTACCCAAGTCCCAATGCATACTATTTTTTTTTTAAATGCCACTTCAAAATTTTGAATGGCTTCCAGTGTCATCAAAGGCACAAAAGGCGCATACCTAGACACGGGCGATACACAGCGTTGTAAAACGCCTCAAGCTACTCTGGGCGCAGTGCCTTTCTGCGGAAGGCACAAGGCGCTAATGCGGATTTCTCAGCCTAGCATGGTTAACATAGTAACATAGTGGGGTGCATGGTTTTTAAGGCGCTAAGGAGAGGCAAGGAGCCGAGGCACCGCCTGGACGCCTAAGCGGCGCCTTGGACGCTTAAGGCGACGCCATACGTGCAGCGCCATACGAGCAGCCGAGCAGGAAAAAAGAGCTGATCAGCTGAAAACGTGAAAGAAAAAAGAAAAGGAGGAGGAGAAGAAAAGGCCCAGCCCATCAAGCCAGCTGCCCAATATCTAACCCTAGTCTCCCACGTCTCTCTCCCCCCTACGTGCAGCGCCATACGAGTCGCCGCCTCTCCTCTCCCCATCTCCCACGTCTCTCTCCCCATCCGGCGCAGCTAGACACCAGCAGATCTGGCGCTCGCGGAAAGCACGAAGCCGGCGGCGCAGCGATCGTGGAAGCGCGGCGGGGTCGTTGTGGAGGCGCAGCGCGGCGGCACGAATCCGGTGAGCTCCCGGCTCCTCTCTTCTCTCCTTCTACCTCCCTCTCCACCAAAGGCTCCGAGCAGAGGAGGTGTGGGCAGGGCACGGGGAACCGCGTGGAGGAGGCGCCGAGGAGCTACGCGATGGCGACAGGAGCCGGGAGGAGGAGCCGCGCGGGGAGGAGGCAGCAAGGCGGGGACGACGCAAGGCGGGGACGCCTTAGCACACCGGCAGCGCCTTACCGCCTAAGCGTCGCTTAAGCGACGCCTTAAAAACCATGGTGGGGTGGTCCTAAATCTCTTCTAGTGTTTTGGTCCATCACCCACACAAGCTCGAAAGAAAGGGGGAAAAAAGATAAATCAGCATGCAAGTGAACAGAGATTGGCTGCAAGTGAAAGGAGCTCTTCTCATGGGAACATTTGAGGGGAAGCTCACGATCCTCCCTCCCTGCAGCCCTTCTCCGGTTGCAGCAGTGACATTAACAAGAATGGCTTCATCTGCATGTGCTACAGGGGATACTGGTGCTATGTCAAGCAACAACAAAAGTCCTGGTTGGAAATAAAAATTCCTAGCTGATCTGAAGCACCAAATTGCTAGTCACTTCTGAATTATCGGCATAATAACTCTAGTTGCTTTTATTTTTGTATTATTTGGAGTGATTTGTTGTTGTAATGTGTTAGAATGACATATATATGATTATCTCAAATCAGTACTCTGTAAACTGATGCATTCCTTTCCAACATGTGATCGTACAAATGTATTTATGTCATTTGATATTCTACAGGCTTGTCAAGACTTGCTCTATCTAAACCATGCACTTGAGATTAGGCATACCTTGCTTCTGTTAAATTGTGGCTCCACTTTTTGACTCCCAACTATTTGTTCCACTTCCATGCAGATGAAATTGTACCTTGTCAGGTGACCTGCCCACTTCAACCGATGCGTAAAGCGAGGTGAAACTTCTGGATGATGAAGAAAATTTTTCTTGCAGTTGTGCCTTGGTGTGTATGTCAAGAGGGAATGAAAGCTTGAAGAAAATTGTAAAAGTTTTCTTTGCTTTGGGAGCAATGTCCTCAATCCTGTAATTCTGTCTACCGGAGTATCTTTTCGAAAGAAAACTTGGACTATTTTGTTTTGTTAGAGGAACTTGAATAATTATATTGTTTGCGGCGCTGTGCAACACCCCTGGTGATTAGTCTTATGTATGACATCTTTCTCGAATGGCGATTGGGTCTATAGCCGAAGATTTGCAACCTGCAATCTTGAGCAGCTTGAGCCTTTTGAAGGTATAGCAAAGTATGTGAATGTTGATGGATGAGCTTTGTTATAGATTTTTCACATCTTACCTTGTATTCCACGTATCGTTAACTTCATCCGCGTATAATGGTAGTCGGAGATGTGTTGCGATATCTTCTAATGTATCGACGGTCTGGACATGTGTCATAAGGTGTTCATCGAGCGGAAGTATATGTTCGACTACACGAAGCGACCTGAGCATATCAAATGTTCGAAACTTTATGTAGCCGACTCTATTAAAAAGGTATCGAAAGAGCTCAGGAAAGCAGAGTGGTGGTGAAGGACTCGAACAGAAATCTGAGTATGATCGGGCCGAGCGCGTGGCGGACTGAGACCGGCAGTCATCCTAGCGCTCCTTATCGCCTAGGTGCATTCTATATCGAAGAGGTAAGTTATGTTCAATTTGCATTCTAATTATTGATTTGGCCTTACATTCTCCTATTCTAACATCATTCAGTCGTCCAGCTCGTCTCGCAGAACCTGACTGACTTCGAGACTAGACGCCGCCGCGGGCAATCCCGAGATAAGGGGAAGGGACCGATGGGCCGTAAAGACAAATTAACTTCGTTCCAATCCACCTTTTTTAATTCCAAAGAGGCACACTTGTATCACATGTATTTTCTGGTTTATTGATTCATGTATGCTGTCATTTCTAATGAAGGTAATTAAACCCTACACGTCATGTAATTTATAATTAAATTATGAAGTCTTTCAAATTTTATTTCCAAAATATTTCGTCTATTTCAAATTTCGTACTCTTTTTCGAAACAATACAATCGTGACAACAGCACGCGTGGCAATTCTAAACCCATTTTTTTTTTCTCATTTCACTCGAATGGGGTTGTTTGTGTTACTGCGCCGCCGAACTCGCATTCCAAATTGCGCCGCCAATCTCGTATTCTCTATTTCATATTTTACTATCTTTTCCAATTTCGCATTCCAAAGTACACAAATATTTAAAGATATTACTAAAAAACTTCATGAAATCCACTAAAATTTGAAGCTGAATTCCCTATATATCAACACATTTTTTAACTGTTGCCAATTCAATTGGCAACTTAAGCCTCTGAGCACTGTTTTAATGGCGACATGTGTCGTGACCGGATTTCTGAATCCGAATCCTCTTGTATTTCTGCACCAGTCCCTCATCAGTAACTAGTGCACATAGTGGAAACATCATTCATAAAAAGTTCGAATCACGTAATAACATTAATAAACAACTGAGTACCGGCCTTATGACCACTTATTACAAAAGAGGTCAAAAGACCTTGAGTCTTATAGCAGTAGAAACAAAAATAAACTCCGAGGTAGTGACCCATCAAATTGCCCACAGGCATCTCACTAGAGAGTGTAGCCTAATACTTTGTGTATCCTTCGTCAAACCCGCAAGCGCAGAAGTCGTAGTCGTCCACGGCATCATTAAAAACTTCTGATATTTGTTTTGAGTGTAGCATGTAAGTACATAAAGTACTCCGCGAGTCTTGAAAAAATATACATATGCGTAGCTTTAACAATTTGGCTTATAAGGTTGTTTTGCATAAAGCAATATTTTAAGTTTAAATATTTTTCATAAAGCACATTTGACAAACTTAGTTTCAATAAGTAAATTAATTGATATCACTAGTGGAGGTTCTAGCTACCAACCACCAGTATCAAGGCTCTAGCCGTCAAGATTCAAAGGATAAGGCTCTAGCTGTCCAGTTAGCTCTAGCTACCAGAAGAACTATTCGAGAGTCCTGTAGGGAAACGGGTAGGCTACACTAGCGCAAATTAAAAAATTCTACCCGTAAACCAAGATCACTGCAGTTATAGATCACTGTCTTACCACTAGACGCGCAGGTGCGGAAGTTGATGCAGCACGTCGGGACAGAGTAGTCGTACTACTTCCTCGTCCTCGTCGTGGCGTCCCACGTACAGCTCCTCTCTTGCGGTTCATCCCAACGCTATAGATGCAGCGCCTTCAAAGGTATCCACACGTATGGGAGGAAGCGACGCACGCCGAACTACTAGATCCGCGGCGACTAGGGCGTGGGAGGGTGGCGGCTAGGGTTTGAGGATGTCACGAAAAACTCATCTCTCAATCTCGTGCGCCGCCTCCTTTTATAGGCGTCCTTACAATGGGCTTCTACGAATAGAGACCCATTAGGACTCAATGCCCGATCTAATTCGGATCCAATCCGAATTAGGCTTCACCATAAGTGTGTGACCCTATGGGTTCACGTATGTTTAGACATGACGCGAGTACACATACTTGGTCAATAGTTGGTAGCGGCCTCTAGCAAGACGTGCCAACTCCTAAACGTACACAAAGATCATATCGGACGAACCATCACAACGTTATGTACATGTCAATCCCTTTGCCTCACGATATTCGATCGAGCTCCAAGCTGACCACTCTTTCTCGATCCTGTGATCCGGAATCCCTTACTAGGTTAACTCTTAACCTTAAGTAGCATGGCCATGCATTTCTGGATCTGATCACTCGAGGCCCCCAGAGATATCTCTCTCAGGTAGAGAGAGACAAATCCCATCTCGACTGACCATGCCTCGCAGCATGCTTCATAACAAACCCGAAAGCTACCTTTATAACTACCCAGTTACGGAGTATCGTTTGATAGCCCCTAAGTAGGTCGATTCACATCTCAAGTACATGCGACAATCTTAGGTCTAAGGACAAGGCGTACACATTGTATAGAGAGAACCATAAGTATAATTGCTATGTCTCATGTTGGGTCGGTCCAACCCCATATTCTAAACATGTGTCCACATTATTGGTTTGACATCTCCATGTCTATGACATGTGAAACATGGTCATCAACCGATACATGTGCTAATCCATCATTCACATGTGTCCTCACATGAACTCCGACTAGGGACAACTTTAGAATAACCATATAAGTAAAGAGTTTCACAAACAAGTCATATACTTGTTAATCAACACAAAGGCAATATTCAAGGAACATTTATTAAATCATGGATACAACGAAATATCATCATCTCTATGATTGCCTCTAGGGTATATCTCCAACAAGTCCCAACTGCTCCCGGTTCCCAAAATTTACTTTTTAAAAATCAAAACCAAAATCTACCATGTAAAAACACACCTTGCCCGCCCTTGCTCGTGGGCACAGTTATTCGAATAGTTTTACACTTTGCAGAGGTTGTACAACTTGACCCACACGAGATAATCGACTTATAATATTGGCCATGACACGCTTCCTTAGACGTGAGACTAAGCGATTATCACAAGACTTTTACGAATACTTTATCCTAACATTAGCCCGTCTGATGAGCTTAACCCCAAGTCATGGACGTCATTTACCATCGACCCAGAGCTCACCGTTGTGGAGGATAACCTACCCGGACATAGACGTTAATTACCATTGCCTAGCAGAAGCCCCGACAGACATGGACGTTAATTACCATCGTCTGCACTATCCAGTAACTCCTACCATCTACAGCCTGCAGGCGTAATGCTAGAACATAGTAAATTATTCAGCTAGATCCTTCCTATTAAGGACATGTGGTTGTACGGTATTGTTCAGCTTGGATACTCACAAACGTCGGTCCTTAATATAACTTGGGCGGAACTTAACACAATACAAGTTCTCGTGCTCTAGCTGCACCCTCCTGAACTTACCATCCGCCCAAATCTAAACAGATTTTCACCATTTTATTTTATTTTTCAAATACTGATATTACCTAATGTCATACATTTTCCAAACTATAGCATAATAGGTAATAATAGTTTTCCCCCAAAAGTTGATCAAGACCGAAAAGCATGCCTAAGCAATACTACTATATTTAACTATTCTACAATGTTGTAATCAATATTGTGGTATTACTATGCTAGGTGAAGGGATACGGGTAGGCTACGCTGGCAGCAATTCAAAAACTATTACGTAAACCAGGAAGCCAAGTAAGTAGATGATCACAGATCGTTACCACCAGACGCGTAGTGCAGCGGAAGAAGAGTCGGAGCAGCCTGGTCCAACGAAGAGCACGTCGATGTAGTGGTCGTAGTCGATCGTCCAGTGCCCTCGCGAGTTGATCGTCTCCTCCAACAATCTCTGAAGTTCCTTTTGAAGATCGTGGATCGTCCTTAAGTACAACAGCAACTGCAGTAGCGCCTCTACGGTATCCACACGTCCAAGGAAGGAACAATCGTATGCCGGTCTGCTAGCACCAAGTCGCATGGTGGGGCTCTCAGGAAGATGACGGCTAGGGTTTCAGTGGAGTAACTCATGTTTCCCGCATCATCCCAATAGTCTCAAGCATCTCCTTATATAGTGTCCATGACGGATCCTATCCGAACACGTTTTGTTCCAACTCGTTAAGTGTGTGACCCGTTAGGTTTATGCGTAGTCGGTTGTGACTCGGAAACCCTTTCCGACTATAAGTCGTAGCGGTCCTTAGCAGGACATAACGATTCCCGAATACACATAAATTATATCGGACGAACCTTAATGCAACATGATCTACGACCAGATCCTCATCACTTACGACTAGCTTGTATCTCGTCACGACCAGTCCTGACGAGGATTAAAACCACCATGTATTTCTTTAGTACATGATAAAATACCATACGTCTTCATGATCGTAATCCCTAAGGCTAACGACCTCACTGGTCGTAAGGATTCCAGAGGTTACTTGAATGGATACCCTGGTCGGATGAGGTCCTGTACCTAGCCTCCGACCAAATAATTGCTCGTAGAAACTATGAACTGGTGTCTGGATCAAACTCCAGGAATATTCTTTACCGTATGATGAATGGAACACATGTCATACATCCCATGCCACACGACGTTATACAAACCACGAACACTGACAACAACTATCATACGATTGAGTGTCTCACAGACACTCAACTATAGAACGGTTGATACTTCATTAACCGTTACCTCGCTCGACCAGTCGCATTACTTCACAATAGGCGTCTCTCCAGGAGTAACTACCACATCTTCAGAAGTTATTTAAAGACAGAGCAATCAGAGTCAGAGAAGAGAGGGAGATTGAAGCATAGGCATTAGCATTGGATTCATGTTTCAAGCCTGATATAGAAAACCAACACTACATTCATTGTAATTAGATCTAGTCCACCGCCTAATCGCAGGCACCCCCTGTAACAACCAGTCCGTACCAATAAAGAGCAGTTCCATTCTTTCCCAAGAAGTCTCGTGCCATTTTTCCTTTTATTTCGTAAGATCGGCGACTCGATTATACTACAGTCGTAAGGTGCAACATCACAGCCTAGCTATAGGTGATTTGGTTCTCAGAAAAAATTAGAGCCAGACAAATTGCAACAAACTTTCTCTCAAGTGGGAAGGTCCATATATACTGTGGTCTAAGTCACTCGACCAAATTCAGTACGATTAGCAATGTCAGACGAGCAAATTTTGTCAAATTCTTGGAATATTGATCAATCACGTAAGTTCTTTGTTTAATCATTTCTTTTATGTACATTTTTCATTTTTTTTTCAATAAAGATGAGTATGTTATTTTCCATAAGTGTCATTATTTATATATTCTCCTTTATTTGGTCAAGTGTCATTGTTGTTTGACTGGTCGGAAAAGATACTCATTCTCCCGGTATCCTTTTCAAGGGTCTCTATTACTCACTGACTTCGACTTGATCGTCCAATGCCAAAAAGGTCTTAGTCGTGATCATTGCTTCAATGATTCTCACGCGCGACCACACTCTTTTCTTAAAGAAACATACGAGTAAAACGAGCATTACACAAACAACTTCATATGATTTCTTACATTCTCAAGAGTGTCAAGTTTGTTTTCTTCATTTCAACATTTTGTTCTCCTTTTGTTTGGCTACTGGTCGGGATACCAAGAGCCTCCTAGTCGAAGTCTCTCCTTTCTGCACGTGGTCCTACCCACTAGAAGGAGCTTCCTAGCGACGGTTCTTCTCTTACGATCCTCGCTACCAGTCGGACTTGAGCATGAGCAGGTCTCGCGAAATGTTTTTAGCATATCTTCAGTTCTTAGCAACCTTTACGACCAGTCTTGGATGCTACATATAAACAAGGATGCTTATAGTATTCTTTTTTGCATACGTTCTTGCATGCTTTCTTATCATCAGGGCAAGTCTTGTGACATCTTCCAACCATATGTGGTATTTCACAGTATTTCAATTATGAAAAAGATCTTAGCTAGTCAAAATCGTACACTGGTTCTGACCAATTTGATTTCCTAGTGTTAACTAGATCATTTTTATAATATAATCAGCACATGCTTTATACCATGATCGTAGTTATTACTCGTTTTCTTGGTCTACTGCTTCTTTAGTAACGCTCATCTAATAATGTAAGCAGTCGTGGGCTAAGGAATATATGAGTATTTAACGAATTAAGAAGATAGAACAAGAATTTCATTGATGTTAAAAGGTAAGTTTTATTTACAAAGTTAAATATTACATCCATCTACTTGTTAGAACCGCCAGATTGGTCGCTGTGTGATGGAGATCCTACTTTCATTTCCTCCACAACCTTGGTTCCGAGAGGCTTTACTTTCTCGAGCAACTTGGTCGCTTCATCATCCGAGCAGTCGAAGTCTTCTTCAATAGCTCCAAGATGAATAAAGGGGTCAGAAGCCTTCAGTTTCGTCAAGGCAACACTAACTCCATTTGCAATAGTTTCCTTCATTGTCCTGGCATGGTTCTCTCGAAAAGTTTTTATCACATTCTTGAGGTCCTCGAGTTGATGTCCGAGAAAATTGATCTTCTCTGCAGGATCTCTAAAAATGGGCAATTGCATTCCCGACCCCAGGTCGAAGAGCATCTTGTTCAGAGACTTGACCTTGTCTTTAAGACTCCGCTCAAGTTCAGCCCCTTGGCCACGCTCGAACTCAAGAGCTTTTTCTGATCTTTTAAGTACTTGAGTTTTCTCTGCACGAGTAGACAAAAGTTGACATACACATAAATTGGAGACATGGTATACTAATCAAGTCTACGACCAGTTACCTTTGATTTCTTTCTCACAAGAGTCAAAAACCTCTTTTTGCCTGGTCGGCACATATGTGATCAACTGATCCTTGGCTTGGCACTTTTCTTTGAGCTTTATTATCATAGCTTCTTTAGCCATGACCTCGTCTTTAATTTTCTACAAATCTATCACAAGTGATAAGGGAGAAATTAATTTACAAAAGAGGGACAAGATAGTAAAGAATAAGAAGACAAGTTAAGGAGAAAAGTTCTTACTTTTCAATTCGGAATGTTTCTGCTCCAGAAGCCTTATTTGCTGGGTTAGTCCTCCAATCACAGCGTAATTTTCGATCATATGCTAAAAAATAGCATCCTTCTTCATAAGTTTTCAATAAATTTCAGAGGAAGAGCTATGAAAGTGGTCGTAAATATTCACCCGAATTGCCACATCATTATATTCGGCAAAAATCATATCGGAGCCTATCTTGGCTTGATGGTCCGATATCTTCCCCCAGGTCTCATCAAGCTCCTTATCCTCGATAAATCGAGGGTGAAATGTGAACTTGTTAGATTGAGAAAAATTACCAATAGGGGGCGACACCTGTTGAGGATCTTCGGGGATGTCTATCTGCACAGACGGAGATAGAATCACTAGTGGATCCTGAGCAGACACTGGTACTAATGCCTGCTCGTGGGCTTCCTTAACTACTTCGTCCTCAGCAACCTTTGCTTGAGGAGCATTCTGGTTGGGAACATCCACGATCACTTCATCCCTAGGAACTTTTTTCTGAGGAGTGTTTTGGTTGAAGACAACCAGAATTCCAGAAGATCTGTTCAAGCTTTACTTTCTACAGTTAAGAAACTATTTTTCTCTTTTTACCATTCTTTTCATGTCTTTTTAAACCCCTTATTCTGGTCGGATAATGGGAATGTCGTCTAGTTGGAATTTCTTTCTTTTCTGAATGTGGATGCGTACCCACTGGAAAGAATATCCTAGACTTGACCTAACCTAATTCTTTGTTACCAAGACAGGAATTTAAAAGATATGATCAGAATGAAACTTTATTTTGTGAAATCCAAATATTACAAAAAAAAACCTAGTTACATTTCTTCTACAATCTTCTTCTGACTAAAAAGGTTCTTCGACGGGTTCTTCTAAGAATATTTTCAGAATCGTCGAAGTTGATCTCTGCCAGAAGGAGACCAGAGATATGTAACCTAGTAAGCACTGATTTCGCACCTTCGTCTTGATATAAACTTCAGTCTTGATGGAAGATTACACAAAATAGACAGTGAAGTGCTCACCTGATCTTTGAAGGCCATATTCACCTTGAAAACAAAATCCATAGACCAAATTGACTTTCCGACCACCTTATCCCATGAGTCTTGTCTTACTAAAAGATACCAAGGAAATATGAGCTCTGAGAATATGAATCCCATCTTTGATTCTATAAGAACGACTATAGTTCATCCCCTCGAACTTGAAAAAGTTTGAGGACGAAACCTTACAATAGGGAGCAAAATCTAAGCAAGCTGGGGATTTTTTGTGATTGGATTTTTTTCTTCAAAGATCTACCTTCTTAGGGTTATTTATAGCCTGTAGATTGTGGTAGAATTAAAGAAGAAGATAAAGGTGGAGGCCCAGTGGATAAAAAACTCTTTGGTTCCCAAGGCAGGTTCTCAACTTTAAAGTGAATATAGACCGCTTCGAATGTCACAACATTAAATGAGGGTCTTCCCGATACGACTTCATTGAGATAAAGTATTCACACGGCCTATTCATTTAAAGTTCGGGGGCTAGCTGACAAGGATTAAAACCATCATGTATTTCTTTAGTACATGATAAAAGACCATACGTCTTCATGGTCATAACCTCTAAGGCTAACGACCTCACTAGTCGTAAGGATTCCAGAGGTTACTTGAATGGGTACCCTGGTCGGATGAGGTCCTGTACCTAGCCTCCGACCAGGTAACTGCTCGTAGAAGCTATGAATTGGTATCTAGATCAAACTCCAAGAATATCCTTTACCGTGTGATGAATGGAACAAATGTCATATATCCCATGCCACACGACGTTATACAAACCACGGACACTGACAACAACTACCATACGGTTGAGTGTCTCATAGACACTCAACCATAGAACAGTTGATACTTCATTAACCGTTACCTCGTTCCGACTAGTCGCATCACTTCACAACAGGTGTCTCTCCAGGAGTAACTACCACCTCTTTAGAAGTTATTTAAAGACGGAGCAATCGGAGTCAGAGAAGAGAGGGAGATTGAAGCATAGGCATTAGCATTGCATTCATGTTTCAAGCCTGATATAGAAAACTAGCGCTACATTCAGTGTAATTAGATCTAGTCCACCGCCTAATCACAGACACCCCCTGTAACAACCAGTTCGTATCGACAAAGAGCAGTTCCATTCTTTCCCAAGAAGTCCCGTGCCATTTTTCCTTTTATTTCGTAAGATCGGCGACTCGATCGTCGACAAGTCCGTATTTAAGTACGACCAGTTCGTAACTCCTTATGACTAGTTAGTACTTAAGTACAACCAGTCTGAAACTATGTATGACCAGTCGTATTTAGTCTCAACCAGTTCGTATTTAGTCTCGACCAGGTTTCAACCACTCTATGATTACGTTCGACCAGTCTACGACCAGCTCGTATCTCCATACGACCAGTCTATAACTGATCGAACTAAGCGACCTACTCGTGTATTCTACCTTTGCCTCACGATATCTGGTTTGAACTCCAGGTGAGATATTTGTTATCCATGGACTGTTCAATACTTTTTCGATCAAGTGTCGGATAACCTTGTGTCATTATGAGGTCGAACTCTTCGACCACGAGTGGCATGACCATGCACTTTCTTTATCCGACCACTTCGAGGGGCCCAGAGATATCTCTCCTGTTATATTAGGAGGAGCAAATCCCATAACCGACTAGTCACATCCCTCCGCATGTTTCATAGCATACCCGAAAGCTACCTTTATAACTACCCAGTTACGAGTAAGAGTGCTATTATACATGTAGGGAACCATACTGATCTCAGGTCTAAGGATTATACGTCATCATTGCTTGAGACCAACTAATGACACATAAAATCCTAACAATCTCAGTAGTGTCTTAAGGTGGATCTATCCAACCCCATGTTCTCTAACATGTGTTCACATTATTGATTCGATATCCCTATATCTATGACCGGTGAAACATGGTCATCAATCAATACTTGTGCTGGTCGTAGAGTCACTGGTGTTTCGACTAGTGACATCTGACCAGAGATACCATTTAGAACGACATCATATAAGTTAAAGAGCTTCACCAACAAGTCACATACTTGTTAATCTTTATAACCAATGATTCATTCAAGGAACAGAATAACATTTATTCAATAACTCATAAATATAGATGTGATACAATTATCTCTATGATTGCCTCTAGGGCATATCACCAACACTATGGTTACAAAGGTATATGATAACAATTATCAAAGGAAGGTATTAGCAATTTTAGGTTTAATTGACAACCTTCAATTTGAACTCATCATTTTATGTGAAATAACAATGCGTAATACTTTAAAACTAAAAATAATATTTAAAAATCATAGGTACTGAATGTTCAAAGGAGACTCGCTTTCGTCGATGTTGGAGGTTAACGCTTCCGGTTAGTCCAAACTGGTGTCGGCGACGTCGGACTCTAAACGTGTGAAACGAAACAAAATAAGTAATATAAAATCTAATAATTTTAAAATAAATACTGGAAGGAAGATATTGAATTTATATGAATTTAGGAACAATAATCGATTGATTTGGAGTCCGTACAAAAGAGAACGAACACCCGAAAGATTTGGCACAAATTAAATTGCTGAAATTGACAGAGAGGAAAATTCCTGGAGTTTACTGTTTCAATTTTTGGATGAATAATCAACAAAAGCTGACAATGGAGCCCACATGCTAGTGAAACATCAGAGAGAAAAGTATATAGTCAATGACTTGTGGACCCATGCTGTCATTGAGCCAATGAGCTACACACAAAGAAGCACAACACAGAATGGCGACAGTGCCGGTGAGGTAGGCGGCAGAGAAAAATAAAGGAAAAGGAAAGGAAAGGAAAGAGAAGGAAAAAAGAAGAAAGGAAAAAAGGAAAAGGAAAAGAAAAGAAAAAATTTTGGCTCAAGAAAAATGAAATGAAATTATAAGATTCCATTTCGGCCCAAGAAAAATGAAATGAAATTATAAGATTACATTTCGGAGAAAATTCAAATAGAAATTGGAATTTAAATTTTTGGCTGAGGTTTGAATTTAAGGAGAGATGAATTCAAAATGGGCGAGAAATGATTTGATTTTGGAATTTGATTTGAGATTTGAATTGAGAATTTGGAATTTGGATTGATTTAGCGAGAACTCCAATTTAAAATTCAAATCTTTGAATTAATTATTTTGAAATAAAATTTTAAAATGGCCAAAATTTAGGATGTTATAACATGTCTTCTGTTAGAATAACGATAGGACTCCTGTCGTCATTTGGTGATATGAGAATTTCGTTATTTAAAACAGTGATGGTAATATATTGCTGTAATTTTTCGATTTTTAAATTATTTGTTAAAATAATATTATTAAAAATTCGAGACCCTGCTGGAGCGATGTGACCGGCGGGCGGCTTTTGTGGGCGACTTACCAAGGCGAAGCCCGGAACGGCTCCATCCACTCATTATAAATCTGGTATAACGTCCAACTAGTCCACAACAAAGACCACCAAGTAGAAAACATGGACAAGGAGAAGGAATGAGAAAAATCCGGCTTTTGAAGAATTTGGTGTCTCCCATGAGACCACCGCCGCTATCATGCCGCTAGTCGGGAGCCTTTCACCCACCAAACCTTTCTGGGCTGGTGGATCTTAGGAAGTTGCCTCGCGTAATTACATGTGATTACGGGACCAGTGTGACCCCTCCTATGCTGCAGGCACGCCTCAGGAAGGACCCCGATAGGGGTGACACTATCTTTGGTGTAGGGCCTTTGCAAGTGTGTGAAATCAGCCGATGAGTGGACCATTGGGCGGCGCTATTGGTCTTTGCCCAAACTACGCCTGTTGATCGCAACAGAATAGCATCCGTAATGAAACCCTATTTCGTGGTACAATACTACTTTTTATTCGAAAAGCGGAAGTAACGAACTCTCTTTACCCACCGCGATCTCCGCCACCACTATGCGATTCCCAGCGGTGGATCGCGACAAGATCCACCTCGACATGTAATTCGTTCTTTGACGGAAGAGCTGGGCCGAGGCACATCGAGACCCGTGAAAGGCGCCTCAAGAGTTGAAAGTCGAGCAGGCGAGCAAGGTAGGCGGGACAGGCGGTCTGCGAGAACAAGGGCGTGAGCATGCGGCGGCGGAGGCGAGAGGGAGCGAAGAGGGCCATCGCGGCGAGCCAAGGCGCAGGCGAGGAGTACAACAAGGCTGCTAGCGTGAGGGTAAATGGCCACGTTCGACTCGTTATTGGTTCTACCATATTCCTCCACATGTCCCATGTATTTAAAGAAAATTCGTAGTCCCTAAAGGCATGCGTGCATGGAAAAATATGCTTTCTATCTTCGTTGTCTGCGTGCCATGATAACGAGTTGCTTGACCTGATGAAATGTCGCCTCGATCTGTGGTTATCGCCGATGAGTCATTTCACGCACCCAGAGTTCTCCGAACGGAGTTGGCGATTTGTGTCCTTCAGATTCTCAAGCGTCGATTATTTTAGTATCGCTTTGCCTTGGAAGTTGAGAGCCGCGCCTCCTTCTACTCGCGAGGAAATCATTAATCCCTCAATCGACCCTCCAAAAATCTTCCAACATTGCACAACAACAAATACGGGTTGCTGCTAACGGCGACGCTGCCCGATGGTGGCGCACGAGTATCGACCTCTGCTTGGAGTTCATATTTCGCGCTAGGAAGGTACGCGGATTAAAGCCTGAAGTGGCGCCGGTTCACGTAAGTGGCTAACTATTTTTACAAAATTCCTCTTGAACCCTGCGGCGCTCCGTGAAATTGGCCCACGCGGCGACTCGCACGCCTTACTTCAACCTGCGTTGTTCGGGTGGGTGATGTTCCTGAAAATAGAAGGACACAATGCCGCAGAGGTGGCGGAGTCACCGATCGAGCGGATCCGCGAGTGCTGCGTGGGTCCGACCGCCGTTACGTATCGCGCGCGACTGCGGCGTGCGTGCCGCGTTGGCGTGGTAATCCTTCGGGATGCCCGCTCCTACTGCGGCTGTGGTCGTTGAGTTTGGACGGACAACCACCGTGGACTTGAGAGCGTCGGGGCGGCTTGATGTCACTGCTGTAGTGCGGCCACGAATTAGTTTCGTAATCATTTGTTATTTTCATTTTGCAATCGTTATTATAGTGCTTAGTTTGCGGGTATTGCCTGTGTCACCTTCACGCCGATTACCCTCGCAGGCTCCTATGTGCGAGTTCGATCGGTGACCGCGTCATAAATGGCAACGGGTTTCATCTTCAGCGAGATGCATCCGGTCTTGTACGGCATCACGTCTATGTCACACGCGGAGTGCCTGGTGCCGCGACATTTCGTGAGGAGTACCGAATCTGGGGTCATCGCGCGATTCTACGCGATAGAGGACCCTTGAGAGAGGCGGGTGCCGAGGCACGCATAACGGAAGTTCATCGCTGACTTTTATTTCCGTACATGTGTTACGTCGCAATCGTTCTTGCCACCACAGGTACACTAGGAAGGAGAGTTCGTGTACGATGTCACGGTCGGACAGGATGGCCCTTGGGTGGCCGATTGGTGCCGCGCGCACGGAGACGAGGTTGCGACGGGCCTCCGACCCAGGCGTGGACTACGTGGAGTGGTACTCAGCTCGGGCGAGGCATTCGTCGGGTCGTGAGTCGACCACCGCCGACATGTGGCGCGACGTCCGACACAACCCGTAGGATTCCACCGCAGGCATGCGTTATTGCATATTTCATATTTAAGTACAACTTCAAATTGCATGGATCTTCACCGGGAGGTCGTCGAGATGGTAGACTCGCAGCATGGCAATGTCGGGAGGAGGGCTCTGCCGCGGGGTGGAGGAGAAGCGGCTGGTCGCTTCCTCGCCGACCGACCCGTGGACCGAGCGAGGATGAGGGGTCACCGAGGTGGTAGGAAATCCACCTCGACGTGGCGAGACGTGCGTGCTACGGAGCACCTCGGACATGCGCGAGGTGAGTTGCCGACGTCACTTCTTCATTTCATTTCGAACCTCGTAAGTTTGTAACGACGATCTTATTTATGTGACTCCACCGCCGGGCGAGGACTATGTCGCGTCGTCAGAGCACATCTTTGGGCCAAAGTAAGTTCCGTTTGTTGCGTAACGATAGTCATGACTAGTTACCTCATTCTTCGTGAGGAACGGATTGGGAGGACGATACATTCTCGGCGGCGATGCGGAACCTATCGGCACCCATCGGACTTCTTGGGGATCCGCGTGACGCAGATTCGAGGGCCGAGGAGTTTGACCAGGCGACAAGATCGTAGAAGCGCAGGAAGATCGGCCGATGGAGCGCTACACCACCGCGAACTTCTCGACCAAGACTACGTATCGGCATTGTCCGCTAAAGAGGCGCCATTAGATTTTCCTTTATGTATTTTTTCTTCGAATTATGACATCGAATATCGATAATATGGCTTTTTTGATGCTGACCGATAAAAAGCGATAAAGGCTGCTCCGTCTTGGCATCCCCTTAAAAGTTAGCGGTAGGCAGTGGCGATGTGACCACATAGCCGATGGCACCGAGTAGACCGCTGAGCGATGTGACCGAAGGACGCTTTTCAGACGATGTGACCACACGGCTTGCTTTTCTTGTGCGATGTGACTACACCGGACTAGTACGATGTGACCGGGGCGGGCCAGGCTTTGTGGGCGACTTACCAAGACGAAGCTCCAACGGCTCCATCCACTCGGCTATAAATACAACAGAACTCGTCCAACTAGTCCACAAAGCACCACCAAGTAGAAAACATGGACAAGGAGAAGGAATGAGAGAAAATCCGCAAGCTTTTGAAGGATTGGTGTCTCCCATGAGACCACGCTATCATGCCGCTAGTCAGAGCCTCACCCCAAACCTTGCTCGGGCCGGTGGATCTTAGGAAGTTGCTCGAGCGATTACTGGGACCAGTGTGACCTCTCCTATGCAGCCCTCACGGAAGGACTCCCGATAGGGGTGACACCCCTATCTTTGGTGTAGGCACGCTGCAAGTGTGTGAAATCAACCGATGAGTGGACCATTGAGCGGCGCATGGTGGTATGCAACAACAGCATCCGTAATGAAACCCTATTTCGTGGTACAATACTTTTTATTCAGAAAACGCGGTAACGAACTCTCTTTACCCACCGCAGATCTCCGCTATGCGATTTAGGCGGTGGATCGACGACAAGATCCACCCTCGACATGTGTGAATTCGGTGAGAGGGCCGTGGCACATGCCAGACCCATGAAAAGGCGCCTCAAAGAGTTGAAAGTCGAGCAGCCGAGCAATAGGCGGGACGAGCATCATTGGCGTGAGCATGCGAGGCGACGGAGGCGAGAGGGAGCGAAAGAGGGCCATCGCGGCGAGCCAAGGCGCAGGCGAGGAGGCACCGATCGTCATTTGGTGATATGAGAATTTCGTTATTTAAAACAGTGATGGTAATATATTGCTGTAATTTTTTCGATTTTTTAAATTATTTGTTAAAATAATATTATTAAAAAAATTCGAGACCCCTGCCTACCCCCACCGAATGAATGCTACCCTTGCTGTGACGGCATGGCACGGCAGAGCGCCAAAAAATTGCAGGACAGAGAAGACAAGCAGACCAGCGAAGCAGGCAAGGGCGCTCCTCCATCGATTCCGTCCATCCCTCTCCAATGCTCCAGTCAGTGTGCGTACCATCATCGTCACCACCTAGGCAGGCGGAGAATTCCAAGTTTCTCTCTCTTCTTCCTCCCAAAGACTCGTGCCAAGGTGGGGCAGTTGGGCCATTTCGCATCCTAACATCAGCAAGCAGCAGTATTTAATTGGCAGGACTGCGCTGGCAAACGCTGGCACTGGCACTGGCACGCACCATTGCCCACCTACCGTCCCCCTCACACACCATCATCGTCCTCCTATCAATGCGCACAGAACCCATCTCTCAACCACTGCACCACCATCACGCCACGCACAACGTCGCACCCGTCCACCATCCACCTTAAAGAAAGTGAATCAAGAAGGATCCCTCCCATCCCAGCCATTCATGGAGAGGAAAGAGGGCAGAGAGAGACCATGTCCATGTCCATGTCCATGTCCACCCCCCACCCAATTCATGCCTTTCCTGATGGCCCATTCGTGGGATGGATGGACCATGACATTTCTAGAGAGAGACAAGAGCAAGAAAACTGCAGCGCGCAGGGCACAGGGAGGGCTGCATCATCACGTTCACAGCGGCCGCACCTCGCCTCCTTCCCCTTTCTCCCCTTCTCTCTCTACCATCATCAGCAAGGACACGATTTCCAATAATGCCCAGGAAGCCTCTTCACTCCTCGTGGAGACGGAGGGAGATGTGTGGATGGAAAATCAAAGCCGAGCAGGGAAAGGAGAGAGAGCGGCCCACTACTTCCATCCATCTATATACCATTACCACCCACCCTCTCCTCTCTACTACCGCCACTAGAATCGGTCTAGAGAGAGAAACAGGAGGGAGTTGGTGTTTCTTGGCGTGTTTGCTCGCTCGCTCGCCCTCCTGTTCCCGAATGCTACCACGGGCCTTTTTCGGTTTTTGGCACCACCTCATGGGTCAGAAACGAGGAGCCCCCTCCGTTGCCTTCACACGGCGCAGGAAGAGAGAGAGAGAGAGAGAGGGGAAGCAAGCACAAGAAACTTCCCGCACCTCCACCCACCTTTATTTCCATATTGTCTCCTTCCTTTCTCCTTCCTATCTCCTCCCTCCTCCTCTCTCCCCTTCGCCTTTCTCCCTGCTCTCCGTTGGGTTTCTTGGCCTTTTGGTTTCTTGCGTATTTGAGGTGAGTTCAGGCGGCCATGAAGAAGGGCAAGAAGGTGATCTTGGCGCAGCCGGCGGCGGTGGCGCCGTCGCCGCTCTCTCGTGCGGTGAGGCCCGTCCATGGCGGTGTCGGTGGCGGGGGTGAGGCGCACAGGGCGAGGCTCAGGTACCGCAGCCTCCTCCAGGACTACCAGGAGCTCGTCAAGGTGGGTTCTTGGAACCCCTGTTCTTTCTGTGGTTGGGCTGCCTGATCTGATCTTGGTTTTGGGGGTTTTGCTATGTTTGATCCGTTTTTTTTTGTGGGGTGTTCGCTATGTTTGATCACATCTTGGTTTTGCTTTTGGTTTTTGGGGCGTTTTGTGACGTTTGACCAGATCTTGTGGTTATGTTCTTGTTTTCCTCTTGAGGTGTTCTTAGGTTTCATGATTTCTTTGGGGTTTTGTTGCTGTTGTTGCAGATCTGGGGTTTCTTAGGTTAATCTCCTGGTTACAACACTTGGGGTTAGATTGGGGGTTCTAGGACTATCCTTTTCCCTTTTAACTTGTGATGGCATCATGTTGATGTGTTCTAAAGTTGCTAGAGAGGCGTACTAATTCATTTTGGTTTGCAATCCAGTTTTTGTCAAAGGTTTGTGTCGTTTTTGGTGTTTTAAGTGAGTTTTCAGAAATGAGGTTTATGGGAGTGATTATTTTTGGGTTATCTCAACGCACAGTTTGATGGTAGCTGATGATTAGCTCATCTTTAACTTCCTCAGGAAACTGAAGCAAAGAAGAAGAGATTGCAGATGGAGAAGCTGAAGAAGCAGAGGCTTTTGGGCGAAGTCAAGTAATCATCATATCTTAATCGTTTCATTTTATATGCGATTTTCATTCACCCTGATGATAAATAGCAATTCCCCATGTAAACATATGATATTGCAGATTTTTGCGGAGAAGGTACAAATCCATGTCTGAAAATCCTTCTGAGACAGTTGTTTACAGACTGAAGAATTCAGCAATGCCACCTGCAATGCGGACCGCTGCTTGGGCTCACGACGAAGAGCACCGGTCAGCTCAGGCTGTCGGGAGCTCAAGCAAAGGTCCGTCTGTGCAGCAGCGAAGGCAACATTCCACTCCAAGAACATCTCCAGTGATTGACCTCAACGAGGCTTGTGAGCCGGTAATAGTTGGGGAAACCTCTATTGGCAAATTGCATTGTCTTTGAAATTTGTTATCTGAATGAAGTTTGGTTCTTTTCAGAGTTCTGAGGAAATGGAGGAATTTCATGGTTACCAGGAGCCTGCTAGGATTGACAAGGTGAAGAAGTACCCATTGGAGAGTGATGTTGCCGCTGGTCCTAGTGATACAAAAATACCGGTATTCTGGGATGTCCGGAATTCGGCAGGGCGAGCTGGGAAGAGGAAGATCTCATGGCAGGATCAACTAGCCCTGAGAGTATAGGTTGACAACAGAACTGAGTGTTGTGATGGTAGTAGGAACTATATTTCATCTCTGGTCCCCGAGTTGTAAAAGAATCCTTGGAGGAATCGGTGGATGTATGTTTTCTCCTGGCACATGATGATATCATAATTCATAGCTAAATATAATCAATCGGTGATTTGTTGCTGTTTATTGTAGTGTGGATGTCATCTCGACAACAACTCTAGGGCAATTGTATTTGTGAAAATATTACTGAAATCTGGTAGTGGCCGTGTAGGAGCAGCAGCTTTCCTTGTGTTCTTGTAGAGTTGTAATTCATGAGCTCACCTTTTTTTATGTAAACACTAAGCTCAGGAGAAAAAAAGATTGGAAAAGAATATAATATATTACCATCTTTACTTAGAATGTTTATATTGTTTGTTCTGAAGAACACAAAGCCTGCTAGATTATGTCCTTGCGTGCATATAGTACAGTAATGTTAGTAATGTATATATGCATGAATGTATTTATTGCCAGAATGTATTTATTGCCAGAATGTAATGGCTCTTGGAATTTTTAGCGGATACAGCCAGTTTACGAATTGTATTTACATTTCTGACCATTCGCAAACGGTATTTGCAAAAATAGCAAACGCGCGTCGGCCACCTCGCCGCATTTCTTTGTGCCGCCACGTCGGGCGTGACGCGCTCACCAGCGCCCGCCGGTCCCACCACGCGCGCGCGGCAAGACGCTCACCGCGCGCTTGCAGCGCATGTATCGCTTTTTTTTTCATTTTTAAATTTTTTAGATGTAAAACATTTTTTAAAAAATTTGCTACAGTGGTGGTGGCGCACGCTCACCGTGCGCCCACCACTGTAGCTTTTTCGTTTTTGTTTTTTAAAAAAATCATTTATGTTTTTGTTTTTTTAAAAAAATTATTTATGCATATTTTTTTTAAGAATTTTTAAATATAGTAAACAGGGTCAAAAAATTATGAAATTTTTTGTGGAGTCTTCTGACACTGTGTACTTACTTGTGTAATATTTTCAAAATTTTATCTATTATGATTTTTTCTCAAAAAATCATTTAAGTATATTGGAAATAGGGTTTCATCATTTCATGTGACTTGGAATGATTTCATGAAATTTTGTCTATTATCCCACCGTCCCTCCTCCCTACTCTGCACATCTGTCGCCTCGTCCAGAAATTCCGACGCCAAATCTGACGGAATTCCCGGCGCCAACGCCGCGACTCCTTCTCCGCTCGGCTATAAATACCGAACTCTGCCACTCGCTCGTCGCTTAGCCTTGATTGATTACTTCCCCCGAATGGCTGATTGATTACTTCCTCCAAAGGACAGGTAATTTGTGCTATGTTTTTGCTGTTATTATCGTAATCATAATTAGTTAGTCTTAGTCAGCTAGTCGTAATTAGATAGTTTAGGGGCAATTAATTAGTCGTAATTAGTTAGTTGACTAGTAATGAATTAGTTTAGTAGTAATAAATTAGTTTAGTGGTAATTAACTTTGTTAGTCGTATGTAGAAAAATGTTATGGTTTAAATTGGATACTTATCTTCTCTTAATTTCAAAAAAAATTAGACGTGTTTCATGAACACCTACGTGAGAAGGAGGTGGGTTTTCGTGCGAGTTGTGGTGCATACTTTAGGGTTTGGGCTCGTCCACCGACTGCAGTATCATGACTTCACTATCAACAAGTACGGCAAGGAAATGTGGCACGTCAAGGTCACCGTCTACTCGAAGAGCCATCTACGAGGAGACATATCCTATCACTTCACGGTAGAGAGGGAGCCAGACAAGCTCGGGATGCAAGATGAAACCCTAATGTGGATACTATTCTTTAATACTGCATCGCACCACAGGCTGGATAGGCTTGTACATAAACCAAATAGGGGAAATACGTGGCGTGCAGATCATATAACGATGTACCGTAGCCTTCGAAACGCACACGAGTCGGAGGTTACGGTCCATCGTTATATGATCTGCATGCCACGCATTTTTCTCAGTTGGTTCATGTACAAGTTTATCTAGCCTGTGGTATAATATGTGTTGTCATATTGTATATCGACATCTCCAATGGAGTTGCAATGCAGCGTTTTTTCTATACATTCCAAGTCACATGAAATGATGAAACCCTATTTACAATATACTTAAATGAATTTTCGAGAAAAATTCATAATAGATAAATTTTGAAAATATTACACATGCAAATACACAGTGTCAGAAGGCTCCACAAAAAATTTCATAATTTTTAGACCCTGTTTACTATATTTAAAAATTCTTACAAAAAATATGCATAAATAATTTTTTTTTAAAAAAAAACAAAAACATAAATGATTTTTTTTTAAAAAATAAAAACGAAAAAATGCTACAGTGGTGGGCGCAGGGTGAGCGTGCGCCCACCATCGTACTAATTTTTTTTTTAAAAAAATGTTTTACATCTAAAAATTTTTAAAAATAATAATAAAACGCGTCTGCGCATGCGAGCAGGTGGTGGCTCGCGCTGCGCTGGTGGTGGATCGGGCGGCGCGGGGTGGCGCGCACGCGCCGACGTATGGCTGACAGCCTTGGCGCTGGGTGGATGGCTCTTGGGCATGTATCTTTTTAGTGGCTTAATGTGAAGTCGATTGCCTAGTGTTTTCAGCACTATTTTTCTGGTACTTCGCTAAATACTCACCTCTATTGTAATTCTGCTTAGCATGTACTGAGTTCGAATCAGTTAAGTAGCATTGCAGCCCCAGAATTATCAAATTGACTGATTGGTTTCCATGTGTTTTATAATGACAGTCTTGAATCTGTCTATGCGAATTTGCTCAGGCGTCATTTATATTTTGATCCGGATCATGGCCCTACTTTCACATGCAAATAATCATCCGGATCATGGCCCTACTTTCACATGCAAATAATCTCTACTGCTACAATTCTGTCTCATCTTTTCGCCATGTCTGCAAGCAAATGTTTCTTGCAATTGAAGACTTAGGTGTTTCTCAAGGCATTGTTTTGAGCACTGATGTTTGATCATCTTTCTTTCTTTCCCTCTTTACAAGGATAGAGGTGCCTTGTCTGCTAAAACATGTAATCGCTCGACTGTGTTGGATTTGCATGGTTGGACCAAAGTTCCCGGCAATCATGTTGTGCTTTTCCTAATTTCCTGCCTTACAGAAGGAATGAGCTTGGATTGACTTGGTAACTTACTATAATGTACTAGTTCTACTGTTTGTGCTCCTGTGATTTTGGAGAGGTGCTTAGCTGTTGGCTATAGTAAAGCAGCATTGCTACAGAAGCACTTTATGAAATCGCCATGTACAGTTCAACACGGGCCGCAACATGGTGCTTAACAACCGCAACGGGGGGCACCAATGCTCCTATTGCTCGAAATATAGCGCAGCTCACAAAATGCCGCTTTTTTAGAGAGGATAAACCCTGCTTTTATAGAAAGCAAATGAAAGGCTACAACTGAGTTCAGCCGAGAGTACAAGCTGAGAACACCAGCGGCGAAAATAAGAAGCACAAACAAAAGTTCACCCAAACACCCTCTCTCAGACTCGATAAAGGACACAGGACAAAAGCTAAAACACTAGCCCCAGAAGATATCAAAGAACTCAACTAAGCGCCAGAAATCAAGAGCTAGAAGATCTGAAGTTTCTCAGCCAGTCCATCAACACATCCAGCAAACCATCGCGCTTCTTCTGGTCATTTTTCCGGAGGAGAATGCGTCATCGCTGCAAACAGGATACAATATTGAATACGACTTCAAGAGGTACAATATTGAATACGACTTCAAGAGGCTGTTTAATAAAAGACTTCTCAATCGCTCCTTTATTCCTGCATTTTCAAATTGTCCAACTGCAAAACTTACAAAATGCCGCTGGATTTTCGTCTTTCTGAACCAACTCAAATAACCGTCCGTAGGCTGGCATTCTTCAGGTCCTCCCAAGGGTATCTTGCTTTGCTACCTGAAAATTCATACATGTCCACACCTGTTCTGACCACTGTACTGGATAAATCACACACAGGATTCCTACCTGTTTATGCTGCAGTGCTTTCCAGATTCAGAGCAACCGCAAGTTAAGGACAGGGTAGAAAAGCAACACACAGAGCAACTGTAGATTGATATTTAAGAACAATATCCACATTTCTCTAGATTAATGTCCGAAATGCTAACATCTGATTAGCACAAACAGCATAATTTCTCAACGTGGGTATTAGCTAGCACTCCTAAGGCATGATAAAAGTAACTGCGAGTAAAGAAGTAATAGGTTGGCGTGTGCAAGCCTCATCATCAACCAGTACAAGGTATATATACCTGGTGCCTAAAACCCCCTAGGAAATGGTCGACTCAGTGCGAATCTATCGCTAACTGCTCCCTTCCTCTCGGATCTTCTTGTTCTGCCCGCATCTTCAGGTCTTCATCAGCTTCAACTTCTCCGAAAAGAAACCTAATTAGTTGACAAAAGACTAAACTGTTTCAGCTTTATCTTCTTGTTCATCTTTTTGGCTATAAATATAAGGACCACATGTACAATGACACACATGAATAAATATATTGGATCATTCTCTACATTATATCTCTCTATTGTTAACTGTGTACATCCTTAATTGGTGCAGAGGTCAGGAGTTGTACTTCCATTATCGGAAAAAAAATCTCTCTATTGTGTAATTGGATTGAGATTTTTTACCGACGAATTCTATTGTTTAACACGTTATCGGCACCAAATCGGTATGATCACTCTTAATCTTTTTGCTGTTAGATTAATCCAAATGGTTAATTTCCTGCTAATTATCGATATTAGATCTGATTATTGTTCATCGTTCTTATCGAACTCATATAGCATTCCATGTTACAATATTGATTGTTCATAATTACTGTTCATTCATACAGCAAAACATAAAAACGGCAAATAATTGTGGCCGGCCGAAGCGTCGCTGGCGTTCCTCGCGATGGCGAGGCGAGACCCAACGGTCGTCCACGACGCCAGTGGTCTCGTTCGATTGGAGTCGCAGCGTCGTCGCCGCAACCACTGATCGAGCCTGAAGCGCACGCAGCCGCCGCCCAGTGCGCACTCGCCGTGCGCATGCGCACTCTCGCCGCGCGTGCCACCGCCACCGGAAGCCGCCCCGTGCGCGCACGCCGCCGTGAGCGCACAGTTGCCGCCGTGCGCGCCCGCTACGCCTCCACCGTCGGGACCGCCGGCATCCCGTGTCGAGCCCGCAACTGTCGACATTCTGCACCACGACTGATGGCGCCGTCGCGCCCGATGCGCGCTCCACCGCCGGGCCCGACGCGCACACTGTCGACGCCGTTCCACACCATCACCGGCCCGCACGCCTCCGACGCACTAGCCCTCCACGACGCCAGATGTGCGTGGCCCGCGCAGCCGACGCGCTCGCCCTCCACGCGCCCCCCCGATGCGCCGCCACCGCTACGCCATGCCTGACACGCCGCCCTGCCGGTTTACGCCACCGCTGGCTCCCGTGCCTCGCCGCCACAGCTGGTTCCCCCGCCACTGCATCCACGCCCGATGCGCGCCTCGCCGCCGCGCCTGACGTCGCGCTGCCAGCCTCACGCGCGTATTATCTCCACCAACTCCCCTTAGTAACGGCCACCTTATCAGCTGATCCTATCCAGGCTCCAACTGGCAACAATTCTTGGGCGATTATCATGCCTACCAAAAATTGGCGGCAGCACAAATCTAAGTATCTGGTTTTATAAACTATTATGCATGCTTAATTTTGTAGCAAAATGCTATAATTTCGTTTAGGGCGGAGAATAGTTAATCCGGAACAATTGGGATGCAAATTCCTTGCTGTTGTGTACCATAAACATTATAGTTTTGCTAAATAACATTCGATTGTTTTCTTTTATCAAAATAGTCAAATTTTCATCTGTCTTATATGCTTTGAGATTTGTACTTCTTTTCATCTGATGAATTGGGCTTAAATTTATTATGATTTTTTTCTTCGGAACAAAATGGGTTCACTACATTGCTGTATTTTGTTGGTATAGAATTTTATTTTATTTTTACCTTCGTTTTTGCTCAATCTCTCAAAGTATATGTTAGATTTTGAGTCATGTGATGGAAATATAAGTTATTAAGATTTTTGAGAATAATTATAGTAACCAAGAACAAAAATTACATACATAAATTACTGTAATTTATGTATAATAAAATCGTAAATGAACTAAAATTTAACTATTTTAGGCCGAGAAAACAGTCGAGTCAGACGGACCCTAGGCATTATTCGCCTAAGATAATATACTACCGTGGGTACCATGCTTTGGTTAAATTAGCTTGGTTTCATAATTATGACACGCTTAGACGTAAAAGAGAGAAAAATTCTAGAAATTTAGGAAATATTACGGGAAAATATTGGGAGATTTTATTAAATATACTGTGTAAATGGTTTCTACTGGAAGTGTTGCCACCCAAATTCACCCAATTAAGTGTGACAGGTGGGACTCTAAGACAAGGCCAATGACAAGCGCAGGCGATCGACGTACGAGACGTGATCCATAGCCGACGTCGACGAAGACCACGCGAAGCATCCTGCCGTCGAACCCCGCACGCGAAGGAATCCATCTCCCGTAAGCATATATACACAAGGATAGAAGCCAGATAGGCAACGCTAGTGCTGGGACTTACGACCGGTGCGTGGCTTTCCTTCGTACACCACTTTTCACCGTCAGATCTGACTTCAAACGGTTGATCTTAATCATCCGATCGGACGCAACAAAAATCTGTGAGACGTAATAATTATTTTATAAATCTGCAACAAAATCTTCATCCGATGCAACAAAAAATACAACAAATTCCTAATTCGAAGCAACAAACATAGATTCATCCGTGCAACAAATAGACATCCTTACCACAACAAAAAGTTTACTCTCTTGCAACAAACGAAAACACCTCGTGCAACAACCGAAACACCTCGTGCAACAACCGAAAATACCTATTGCAACAAACGAGAACACCTCTTGCAACAATCGAGAAAAATAGCCATAACATTTTGAGGGAACACCCGCAACACACCTATCTAGAGGGGGCGTGCAGACAGTAGCATGGCACAAAGCTCGACCAACCTTTCCACAGCAGCCAACTCAACTCCAACGCCCCTAGCGACCTCCTCCCCATTGTGCTCCACTCCCTTATGAACCAAGGGCTTCTCCATAGTGCTCACGAATCATTCACCACTCCCACCGTCGCCGAAGGAGACCCTCACGGCCAGGGAGCAGCGGCGGCGCCGGTGGGGGAGGAGTAGAGGTGGTGCGCGTGGCGAGAGCATGCGAAGAAGATGGTTGTGTGGGATGATGAGGAGGTAGCACTCAGAGTGGAGCGAGGAGGCCGTTATGCTTGCTAAACCGAGCGAGCAAGAGGTGTGAGAACGAGTGGTTGGCGTTATCCATAGATGAGAGGAGTCAAGCTTGATCAAGATAGAGGGAATGTGAGGGCGATGAGGTGACGAAGTTAAGAGACGGGAGAAAGGTTTGTCTAGACGAAGGGAGTCTGGCTCTACCGAATGATCACGCAGCCGACGGGCAGTTGAGAGTTCAAGCTCATCTCCGGCTGATCGTGATGTTCTAACTATATTGGGTTTCTGATTTTCCGAAAATCTGTCCTACCGGTGTTACAGCCCCCTCCTCTGGTAGGAATCCAAACCGGCAAAAAAAAAAGGGTTGGATGAATTTTGCCCCAAAAAAAACAAATTTGCTTGAATTTGATATTTTTAATTTAAAATCTGATTTTTTTTTTTTCAAATTTTGGTTTGAAATCGGTCCTACCGCCCCCTTAAAAATAACTGGTAGCGAAAACACTGAACTACATACGAACAAATGCTATAACTTTAAACACAATTTCATCCATTATTCTCACACACATACCCATATGTAGACGAATATTTGCGGGCAAGCAGCATCAGAAAAGCAACCGTAAATAACAAGTGGAGCAACAAAGGAAGACTATATACTGAACAGTTATAAATAGATGAAGGAAACTAGGCAGATTTTGCAGGATTCATGTCTCGAATGCCAGATAAGAGGAGCACAGAGAGTTCCTTAGCAAGAGCACTAATTAATACGACACGTCCAGACTAGTATTGTAACAGCACCACAACAGTTGCATGCACACGTACATTATTACTGAAGTTCAACACACATCATCGTCATCAGTTCTCCACCTGAGCCGTCCCCTCGGTGGCGCCGCCGTCGCTGTCCTTGTTCACCACCGCAGGCGCCGCAGCCACCTGTTCCTTCTCCTCGTCAACACGGACGTTGTCCCAGTGCGCCCTGGTGTAGAGGTGCAGCAGCATGCCGTTCTTGTCGTGGCCGTGCACGTCGCACCGCTCGCACGAGAGCGTGCCGTTCGCCTGCCGCAGCACGGTGCACATCTCGCCCTCCACCTGGATCTTGACCTCCTGGGCCGGCGTCGCAGAGCTGTTGACCTCGGCAGCCGCGCTGTCACCTTCAGCTATGGAAGTAACACCTTTGACCTCTGCAAGTTCATCAACTTCCATGGGCGCCATGGAGAGACCGGCACAAGCGGCGTGCCCTTGCGGTGTTGCCAATGGCGCCAGCTCCACCTCTCCCGTTGCCTGTCCATTCACGGAGTCATTTCCTTGGGTATGACCCGTGCCGGCAACGACAGAGGCTTCCTTGGACTTGGCTTCTGCCAAGGCCGCCTCCTTTCCTCCTGCACCCACATGAACGGCGGCGACCTTCACTTTGTTCTTGTGCTTCTTTCCAGTCAAGTGAGACCGCATGATGCGGTCAGACGGCGCCTTCACGTTGCAGCACGCGCAGAGGAGGAAGCCATCCACCCGCTGCACGCCGTGCTGCACGCCGTCGACCCCCACGACCACCGATTCAGAGCCACCGAAGTTAACGGTGTCCGTGAAAGCAGCAGCAGGGGCATCAAGCTTCTTCACCTCCTGTCCTGGAGTCGTGGGGATGTCGACGTTGGTGGCTACGTCTTCTTCTGCCATCTCTCCTGTTTCTTTCAGCTCACCCTGATCACCAACTTTGGCTGCCATGGCAGTAACTTCTCCAACCTCTGCAGTTCCATCTGCTAGCTTCAGCGCCACGGAGAGGCTGGCATCAACGGCTTTGGCTTGCAGCGTAGCTGATGCCACCTCCATCTGAGCGGCGCCAGTGATGGAAGCCACATCCTTGACCTTGGCTTGTTCCAGGCTGATCTTCGCTTTGTTCTTGTGCTTCTTCCCAGCCAGGTGAGACTGCATGACACTCTCCGACGGCGCCTTCACGTCGCAGCATTCGCAGAGCAGGAAGCCGTCCACCCGCCGCACAGTGCGCGGCACACCGTCGACCGCCACGACCACCGCTTCAGGATCATCGCCAGCGACAGCGGCAGTGATAGCCGGTGTAGAGTGCCCTTTCACGCACTTCTTGACAGCGGCTGCTGCACTCACCGCCGGTGGTTTTCCTGCTTGGCGCGGCTTCTGGGCCTTGGAGGTGTGCTTGTTCCCCTCGAGGTGGCACATCATGGTGACACGATCGGCAGTCCTCACGTTGCACACCTCGCAGAGGAGGTACCCGTCCATCTGCAGCACCTCGTTCATCGCCCCGGCGTTCGTCAGCATCGTGAGCTTGCTCGGCGTGTAGCCGCCGGAAGGCGGAGTCACCACACCCTCCTCCTCCTCCTGCTTCTGCTTCTGCTCGTGCTCTGCCTCGGGCATTGGCTGCGCAAGCGCGGCGGCCTTCTTCCTGTGGCCTTTACCCTTGAGGTGGTCTTGCATGGCCTTCATACTCGTTGCCGTGACGCCGCACACCGTGCAGGTCAAGTCGGGCTTCTGCTTCTTACTGCTCGTCGCGGCCGAAATTGCGGATGCGGCGGTGACATCAGGGTTCTTCCGCTTGGCCGGCAAGGCTGCTGATGCATTTGCTTTCGAGCCGACCTTCATAGGCTGCATCAAACAAGCACTCATCAGTTTTTGGACTGCAGAATATAGTTACTAGAAACGCGGTTCATCCAAGTCGCTGTACAGAATTCGGGTTTATAGTTCGCCATTTTTTCTTTTAATTTTCACTGCGACCATGAACACCATGCCTTAAACTGATTCAGATTCGACGAATCCGGTTCGCGATTCGCGGGGTTTTATAGCGAATCCGTCCGTAACTATATTGTAGAAAACCACTACACGATTAGTAAATATATGTTACTATTACAAAAGGAAAAAAAATCTATATAAACTAACACCAGAGACATCTTTAAGGATATAATTGTCTATCAACATTGTTAAATCTGCAGCAGCTCAGACCTATTTATGTTTTATAACTTATTCAACTTATGAAGCATGCAGCTGAAAAACTAGCCATGTATATGTGCATAGATTAACTTGCAGTGTGCATCCCGAAAACAGAGATCAGAGAGGTAAATGGCAACTTGGACGCTTTGTCATTCATTGATAATTTTCAAAGAATGAGTAATTCCTTGTTGAGTTACTTCTTGACACTATGTAATCCCTCTTCAAAACACTTTTTGCAATCCTAGGTGTCACCTTGACACGCACTTGATTAATTTACTTTGATTTTCGTGGTTGAACTGCCAGATAAATCCTGCAAATGTAGCTCATACACTTATCCAAAAATGGAATTGTGAATTAGTATTTGACATAATGCATGAAAACTATATATTTTCCTCCTCAAAATATTATGTCAGAAACCAGTCCACCGATTCTGGTATATAGAAAATTAGAGCAGAAAATATGTTATTATATTTGTTCTTTGAAATATGGCATATAATAAAAATATCTATAATCTCCTAAAAAGATTGCACACTAAATATTTATGGCAAGTAGCATAAAATGGAAAGACACAATTAGAAAATCCCAAGCTATGCTAGATTAACAAATTCAGGGCAGGATGATATTTTTTATTTCACAGATTTGAATAGTAAAGTGTGTGTGTGTGGGGTACAATTTTCCACTAAAATATGTCCAAGATAGACCAAGATAATATAATTGATTGCAGTAACACATATCTGTGTTAACTTGACAAGAAATAATTCAAGCACTTAAATAATGTAGATTACATAGAAAAAAAGAGAAGTATAGGAAATTTACTTGTTTTCCCTTTGTTTCCTGAACATAGGAATTGTTGATAGATCAACAAATACATTGCAAAGCACCTGATCCGAAGTTGCTACGGTATTGCAGCACGGCATAGGGTAAACTTATTGTTACTTGTATGAGAACTATGTCCATATATATACTTGGACTAGCTTTATTTGTATTATTTGTGTGATTCATTGACTACACTTAACCAAGTCATATTTCTAAACGAAGGGACTAGTAAAGGTCGGCCCAAAGTACTTTACCACTACAGTACATCGCCTCAACCGAATCCAATGTAACCAAATGGATGATCAAGCATCTAAATTAAAAATTCCTCACATGCCACTAAAAGTTGTCCCGATTCCTTCTATACCACTAAACAAAGTGCTCTCCCTTACATGCTACCGAGAGTCTATTTTAATCCCCTCTGTGCCATTCCATCACCTCCGTTAGCCTGAGTCGCCGTTAAACCCAAAAATCCTCGTCTTACCCTCATCTTCTTTCTTCTCCACTCTCCTCACTCCTCTCTCTCCTGCCCCCACCGGCCACCACCTCCCCCTCCCCCTCTCTCACTTGCTCGCACATAGCACATGCTGCCGCTCCCGCCACCTCCATTGCCATGACTTCCCGCCTTCTCCAGCAACTGCCACCACCAACACCACCTCCACCTCCCCCTCCCCCTTCCCTCCCCGCCACGTCCGCCTCGCCTCCGCGGCGGCCACGATAGCGGGAATGCTCCTCCTCCCCCCTGCTCATGCTCCACCTTCGTCGGCGCCGACACCCCACGCCACCGGGGGGTTCCACCCCTTGCACACCCTCTGTCACGGCACCACGTCGCCCGTATACCTTGCCACCTTCCCCGATGCCTCCCTAACTCCCTACTGCTGTTCTCCCTCCTCAGCTACACTAGCTCCGGCGCCGACCACCCCCTCCTCCTCGTCTTCGAGAGCATGCCCCACTGCTCTCTCTCCAAGGAGTGCTCTTCGGCGATGCCCGCGACGACCGGTTCCTGGACTGGCCCAAGCGGCTCACCGTCATCTGCGATGTGGCACGTGCGCTCGCGTTCCTCCACACCGAGTGCCAGCCTTCGGTCCTGCACAGCGACCTCGAGCCCAGCAACGTCCTCCTGGACGACGACTTCCGTGCCAAACTCGCTAACTTCCGCCTCGCATGCTTCAAGACGCCCGATGCCATTGCCGCCGACTTCATGAGCCAAGAACTTGATGAGGCCAGTGACCTCTCCACCACCACCTCCGCCGGCGGTAGCACCAAAGCGGATACTAAGGACGAGTCTGCCTCGGCTCGTGTGTGGGGGAAGGAGGGGTGGTGGAAGTAGGATGGGAGCGGCTCCCTTGGCGGCTAGTTGGTGCCAAGGCGATGTCATGTCCAGGACCTTGAGTTGCCACTGACGCTAGGCTGCCTCGGTCCTCTTCTTCTCGAACCATCCGCGTTACTAGAGCTACTACTCCTACTACTCCCAGATGCTCATGGACCACTCGCCCAACCGGATTCGCCGCTGTAACCATTGCCGTCGGCCTGCCCTGTTTCAGATCTATCGCGGCCATCGCACCCTCGCTTTGGCCATCTTCGACTTCTACAGTCCAAACCACCAAAAAGAATGGGTTGATCTTGCCATTTCTAACTGGTGCTCACCTTTCTCGGTCGGTTGCACATCGGTTCCAGCAGCAAAAGAAAAAAGAAAAAAAAAAAAGGGCAAAATAGTCTTTTTCGTGTTCGCATGAAGCGGACCGAAGAAGAGAAAGGTGACAGAAATAGCTGTTGATTTGTGATCCAAATTCTATACATCAATTAGGTCAGCTTATGGACGGAGCGTAGCGGAGGCCCGTCGCCGGAGGCTTAGAGCCGGAGCGGAACAGAGTCCTGAAACGGCCCAAGGCCCGTGCACCCAGGGACGCCTGGGGGTGCGGGGGGCGAAGCCCCCCCGCGGTATGGATCCTAGTCGAATTAGGGTTTCCCTGATATATATATATCTTGTAAACCACCGTTTGAGGTAAGAAAATTAGAGTTGTAAATCTCCAGCGTTGTAACCTCACCTCGATATAGTGAAGATTGTTGCTGGCTAGCGCCCGTGGTTTTTTCCCTCTCGCATTGAGAGGGTTTTCCACGTTAAATCTCGTGTCTCTCTGCGATTGATCTTGTTTACTTCGTCGTTCCTCCGCCGTCGCGTATAACAATAGCATGGAGAGAATCATGACAGAAATGACATCGAGGGGATGACTGACAAAATTGGCACGGAGGAAATCAAAATACTTTCAGTGGCACGCAGAGGAGAGTTTTTTTTTTTAATGGCACGAAAGAAATCAGGCATACCAAAACACTGATTAATTTTCAGTGGCATATGAGAAATTTTTCCATCTAAAAGGGGTGATAAGTAAGTAAAAAACGAAGTATACAAAAGAAGAGCAGCAAACCTCGAGTACAATCGGCGATGGCGAGTCCGCCGTCATCATCCCCGCTGGCGCCGCCATAGCGTCCGATCCCTCGGTGCGAGCGCCCGACGACCGCCGGAGCCCAGATCGCAGGAACGGAAAGAGCTGCTCCATGAGCTCGCGCCGGACCTCCGCCTCGAGCGCCCAGTGCTCCGCCTCCTCCCGCAGGATCCGCTCCCTTATCTTGTCCTTCGCCACCTGCCGCCGCAGCTCGTCGGGATGGGCCGGAGGCGGCGGAGGCGACCGTGGAACCACGGCCCAATTCTCCCCGTGGTCTCCCGCGCCGTCACCGCCGTGACCATCTTGCTCACGCATGACTTCACATCAATAAAAAGAAAGATCGATTGAGAGAGATCATCATGAACCAACCAAGAACCGCCGTCGGAATCGGAGCTCACCTGGAGACCCAGAATTCGCCGACGCAGCTGCCGCTCCCGTGGGCGACGGAGGGGACCGACTGCGGTCGTCGCCGGCACGGTACTGGAACTCCATGGCAGTTTCGTGAATCGTGATGTGGGTTTTGGAGGTTTTGCGGGACGCGGAGCGTTGGGGTGTGCGGCGCCTGTTCGTGAGAAACTTAGGGGAGGGGCGCCATATAAAGATGTAAACGCAAAACGCATATGGGTGGCATTGATCGGACGATTCATATACGGACACGTAAACGCAGCCCCTTGGGTACTTTTTGTGTTGTTGAAGGAAGTCCATTGGGTCCTTGTTGGTATCAATAGGTATTTTCGGTTTATATGGTATACTTGTTAAATACGGTATTTAAATAATATAATTTGGTATCGATAAATATCAATTTACTTTGATACAGATAAATACCAATTTATTCCGCTACGACATCATCGATAATACCAAATTTACTAAAATTAACACGAATTACGAACAGTACAACGAGTCAAGAACCTACAGACGCACCAATCATGCAGCAGTCAGTGCACAGCAGTGCCAATACGCTCCTTTCGCGTTTATTAGTACATTCTGCTGCTCGCTCGCGCGTGTTGAATGGCGATGACAGGGCCGGCGTGATATGTAGTAACGCACGTGATGCATGCTTAATGCCTCGTATCAATGATCATTCCGATGGAAATGGATGTAACAGTGTAGCACGTCAGGCGCAGCAGCCAGCAGACCCAATACCGAACCGCCAACAGGCCAATGGGCCGGCAGCAGCCCAACGGGCCAATGGGCATGCGTCACTGAATCACTGCGGCAACCATAGCAGGCCAGCAGTCCACCGATTTGACCGAATTTTTTTCAATTTAGCCTTTTTTTTCGTAAAAAACGCACATTTATACTCCTTCTAGTCTTATTTCCAGTTTTGGACCCAGGGGGTCGGCGCCGTGACTCACGGCACCGAAGCTAACACTCTCGCGCCGTGAGTCATGGCGCCGAATCCGAACCCTAGCCACCGGCGACGGCGTGGCGGCGTGGCGGTACCTCGGCGCCATGACTCACGGCACCGAAGGCAGTGTTAGCTTCGGCGCCGTGACTCATGGCGCCGACTCGGCGCCACAGATCTCGGCCACGAGCATTAAAAAAATGACCGCGGCCCTTCCTCCTTCCTCTCTCTCTCTCTCTCTCGCCGGCCGGGGAGCCAGCGCGCCGCCGCCTCGCCTCCGCCCCGAGCCGGTCCGCGCCGCCATGCCGCGCCGAGCCGGTCCCGCCGCGCCGCCGCGCCGAGTTAAAGCCGCCGCCGGTCCCCGCGCCGCCGCCATTGCCGCGCCGCCGCTCCCTCCACCGCCGCCACCGCTGCCTGTACATGTGCCTGGCAATGAAGAAGAGAAAGATCGACGCCGAAGGTAATTTTTTTTTTAATAAGTAAAGGTAGTAAGTAATTTAATTAGAAATTGTAGTTAGTAAACTTAGTTAGAAATTGTAGTTAGTAAATTTAGTTAGAAATTTAGTTAGTAAATTTGGTTAGAAATTGTAGTTAGTAAGTTTAGTTAGAAATTGAAGTTAGAAATTGTAGTTAGAAATTTTTTTTAGAGTTAGAAAATGTAGTTAGTAAATTTAGTTAGAAATTGTAGTTAGTTAGGGTTTAGATATAGTTAATGTAGTTAGGGTTGAGATATATAGTTAGTCATAGCAATTTTAGTTAGATATGATGTAGTTAGGGTTTAGATATATAGTTAGACATAGCTAATTTAGTAACATATAATGTAGTTAGGGTTTAGATATAGTTAGACATAGTTAGAAATTTTAGTTTGTTTAGTTACATATAGTTAGTTAGACATAGTTATTTAGTTTGCTAGGTAGCAAATTACTTGGGTAGTTATAAACTTAAATTAGTTACGTATGCAATTAGTTAGTATACTACTTTACTATTAGACATTAACAACCACTTGTCTTTTGTATGGATTAGATGGACAATCTAGTAACCTTGCACCATGGAGGCGTATTGAGAAAGATGGTTATGGAAATGTGTCATTTGTTGGGATGGAAAGTGTGTCCCTGTTGCTAGTGATCGTCCAGTCTTATGGTGAATTGGTCGCTAGAGCTCGTGAGGTTCTATGTTGTCATGGTAATGAGGATGGCATCTCGGTTGAGGTGTACTTCACCTTGGTTCTAAAGACTCTATTTTTAGGCGGATGGTCTCAATTGACTACGAGGATCGATGGCAAAATTATGTCGATCGGTGATGAGGACCCAATATCAATGTTTGGATTTGTTTGTGGGAAGTTGTCCATTGATCCTAATCCTCATGGGCACTCACCCCTCATGGGCATTCACCCCTTTATGGGCATTCACCGATTTGGGTAGTCCCTCCCTTTGGACCCTCCGTTACCCAATTGTGATGCGGATGTGAACGAGCCGGTTGTGGTACCCGATGCTCAATCCGGCCCGAATGAGATTGGAATTTCTCATCCTGCGGCCCCTCAGGAGATCCCTTTGACTCAGAACCATCCAAGTAAGTGTCGTAGTACCACTTTAGTTTACCATTCATTAATCTATTCCTTTGTCTCAATTGCCATCCTATGTGTGGTTGTGATGCAGGAGATGTTCCTGAAAATGATGGTCGTCCTCCTGTGGCACCTTCAGGCAACATGGATCAATTCTGTAGGGCCTCTAACAGCGTTGATGTTCAGATTGATGATGATGAGGAGCCTTATGGGACGGCTAGAGCCGTTGATTCCGATGAAGACCGGCCTGTTGCAGCATTGACACAACAAGATATTGAGCTCATCATACAATTCTGCCCTAATCGTGATCCAGCTATTGAAGAATTCAGCAGCCTTAGTCATTCCCAAGGTGCTTATGCAGAAGGCAGAGACGACGAGTTGTTAGAGGCTCCTGAAGCCGGGGATAGCATGGAAATCAAGAAGGGTTTGGTCTTCAAGGACTTGCCTACATTGAGAAGGTGGTTCTGAGTATTCGTGAGCGCAAAAGACCTTTCAAGGTTAGGCATTCCTATGTGCGCGGCGTTACAGTGGTGTGTGAGAAGGCCGATTGTAATTGGAGGGTGTGTGCTAGGAAGCGAGAAGGACACAGCAAGTTCAAGATCACAAAAATCGTTGGCCCACACACTTGTGCAGAATCAAACTTGAAACAGAAGCATCGCCAGTTGACATCTACCCTCATTGCGAGATCACTATACTCAATACTGAAGGGGCAGCCCAATTTGAAGGTGAGGACAATTATGGAGATGACACAGAAGATGTTCGGATACGACATAAGGTATGGAAAAGCATGGAGGGCAAAGCGAGCACGGAAGATGATATATGGGGATTGGGAGGAGAGTGCGGCGATTGCGGCATTGTTCAATGCAATGAAAGCGATTAATCCGGGCATGCATTACGAGTACATCCCCAAACCAAATGAATGGAAGGATGGAAGGCGAGATATTCTTCCGCGCGTTCGGTGTTTTCCACGATGCATCGAGGCATTCAGGCATTGTCGTCCCGTCTTCTCCATTGATGGTACTTTTCTTCTTGGCAAGTACATGGGCACATTGTTGATAGCCATTTCCGTTGACGCAGACAACACATTGGTCCCTCTTGCGTTTGCTTTGGTGGAGAGGGAGAACAAAGATAGTTGGGGATGGTTCCTGCGGCTTGTTCGGATACATGTTGTTGGCCCTGGCAGGGAGGTTGGTGTCATATCTGACAGACACCAGGGCATACTTAGTGCTGTACAGGAGCAGATTCCGGGGTACGCACCTATCCATCACCGGTGGTGCACTCGGCACCTCGCCGAGAATTTACTCCGTAAGGATGGTACAAAGGATAACTTTCCTCTTTTCGAGGAGGTTGCACGCCAGCTTGAGGTGTCGTTGTTCGAAGAGAAGCCGAACAGCTCAAAGCTGGAACAAACACCGAGGGTGAGACGGTGGTTGAGAGGCTTGCTTGAGGAACCCGAGAAATGGACTAGGCCTATGACCATGGTGGTTGGAGGTATGAGTTTTGGACTAGCAACATGGTGAATCATTTAATAGTTTGCTAAAGGGTATACGTGCCATGCCCGTCAATGCAATCGTATCATTCACCTTCTACAAGCTTGTTGTTGGTTCAACGAGAGGCACTTGGATGCAATGGCACGACAGAGTAGTAATGAGACATGGGCACCTAAACCCAAAAAGCATTTGGAGAGGGCAAAGGATAGGTCTCGCACATATGAGGTGTCATGTTTTGATCATAAATGCGGGCAAGTATGAGGTCATTGAAAGGGTGGTACAATGGCGATGGTGAGGTCCTACCGTCAAGGAGTCATATTGTCGTGCTCATTGATTTCTCTTGCGTGTGGGAGAACAAGACGATACCACTTTCCATGTTCTCACTATGTTGCGGCGACTAATCATCGCAACTATGCGTCGAGAGCGGGATACCTAGGGAGTTCAGCGTTGATACCCTTGTTCTTACATGGTCTCCCGTTTTGAGCCTTACGGGACGAGGGACGGTGGCCTCCTTACTCGGTCCAAGTACATAGCCGATCCAGTTGTCTGGAACAAGCGTGGGAGTAGAAAGAGGACTAGACACAAGATGGTTATGGATCAAGTTTACGGAAGGACAAGGCGAGGAAGAGCAACCCCTTTCTTACGGACTCGAGCATAACCAATGTGGCAAATGCGATGGACTTGGCCATAATTCTCGTACTTGTCACTGGCCACTTAGTCAGGTGCAAATAAATAATTATCAAGGGTTTATTAATTACTAACTTCGTATTTATTTCACTCTTGCACTCTGTGGATATCATGGGGATATGCTCATGATCTTAGGATGATGTGTCAATTGGCAATGACGTTGAAGGTTTGCGGAAACACGAGTTTTCGCAAAGTTCGATTCTGTCAGTCTCAGCGATCGGCCGGCCATGGTGGCGGTCGGACATCCATCTCGGTGTTTTGTCGGGCGGATCCGACCGCCGGTCGCGGTCCGATCGCTTGGGTAGTGATCGACGGGCGTCTAATGAGCGATCGGACCAAGCAACTTGAGTGGCATTGGAATTTGGAGTGGGCCAAAAATAGAGGGTGTAGGTAAGTGAGGAGATTCTATCGCACTTGGTCCCATAATTTTGGAGCTTCGATCAAAAGTTCTATTCGTTTTAAATTTCCGAGAGGTTGCGGATTTCAGCGTTGAAATTTCGGCTAAGTCCTTTGTGGCGGTCGGAATGACGCCTTACGTTGGCGATCGGGCCGGCGGTGTGCCGACCGCCAAGGTGGCGATCGACCGGTTTTCACTTAAGTCGTCGCGTGTGGCGGCGATGATTGCTTGTTAGGTCAAGTTCGTGGATTTCATGGCATATGTGTTGCATGATGCATGTTTTGACTAACGTGGGTCAAGTTGTGAAGAACTTGTTCCGAATTCGATTTGCTTGTCTATTGTTGTGCGGGTTGCTTGGTGGTCAACGACGGTCAACGGCGAGATGATCGGACTAGGCTTGGAGAGCGAGGTTCAAAGCGATCGGCGTTGCGGGTGAAGTCATTGGACTCAAGCATGGTGCAAGATGGACAAAGGTGACCCGCAGGCGATTCGGTGCATCGGTTGAATCAAGCGGCGCGGGGTCGTGCAAGTGCCATGGTGGTTTCGGTGGGAGCCGGATGGGAGACTTGCCGACATGATGAGAGCCGTTGGATCAACCTACACGTGGCGAACAGCGAGTGCCGCACAATATGAACACGGCGCTTTAAAATGCGTGCGTGTGTCACCCGCTTGTTTTGGGCCTTAACGGAGCCCATTAGGAGACTCTATTAGAAACCCTAAGCCTCCACTATAAATAGAGGAGGGAGGTGGCTGCACCTTTCTCCGACCTTTCGACGCTTCATTGTTTAGAAACCCTAATTTGCTAGGGAGAGGAGGAGAGGAGGTTAGGGTTCTAGAGAGTTGGATTTGATTTCGTGCTCATGTATTGAGTCTTTGTCATCCATTGATGGAGTGGCAGTAAACCGGATCAAATCAATCCAAAGAAAGTTTCTTCAAAAGTGAGTTCATGTGCTTTCTTTCTCTTTTTGATGAATTGAGTCTTTGCTTGATCCGCGAGTTATTGCTTAGTTTCTTGACGTGATTTAGCTTGTCTGTGGACGTGTGAGAATACATCTAGGATCATCAAGATCATCAATCACCCGTGCAAGTCTTAAGATCATATTTTCGTTTTGACTCGGTTTTGACCTAACTTCGCTCAAACGGTAAAGGTCGAACCGAGCAAGAATTATCACAATTGTTGCTTGGAATAGGTTCTGGCATCCTTAGGAAGTTGTGTGTCAAGTTTCACGAAGTTTGGACTCACGAATCAAAAGTTTGATCAATTTGCGCTTTGGTTTGTCGGGTTGTTTTCTGTTCATCGAACGAGAGGTCCGACCTCCGTGAAATCGGTCGATCACCGAGGGAGCAGTCGACCGCTGGATCGATCGTTCGATCGGCCACCGACCGGCCCGACCGCCTCGTGAGAGGTCGACCGCCGATGTCTTCGTGTTTTGGTTTTGTGTTGATTTTACTTTGGGGTTTTTGAGTTGATTCAATACAAGTCTTCCGCTGTGCATGATTGATTGATCTTCATAGCTTTCATAGCTATTGGAGTGAGATTCGTATTGAATTGATTTTGGGAGAAAAAGAGATCGTGCTTTCATAGCTGTGCCTGAGGTTGCTACGCCGGCTTCTGAAGCCCTTTTGGCTAATGACCGTAAGGCAAAGAATTTTCTGTATGGTGGGCTTGGTAGACAGGAATATGACAGATTTGCAATCTCGAGATCGCACATGAAATTTGGAAGACCTCAAACCTATCATGAGGGTTCTTCCCAAATCAAACAAGTGCGTCGGCCAGTGTATAAAAGAGAATATAACAAATTCGAGATGCGTCTGGTGAGAGCATCGATGACATTTCGATCGCTTCAACACGGTGATAAATCGGATGAAGTCTGTTGGTATTGAATTTACTCACGAAAATGCCATCCATCTCCGGCCGCAATCAACACCGTGGAGTGGGAGATAAAGGCTACCGCCATTCAGAAAATGTCAACTTCTCGATCTAACTTTGGAGTCGCTCTATAGCAAGCTCAAGACTCATGAGATCCGTAAAGTGACCATTCTAAGAAGGGTAACATGGCTTTGTAGCGGACCGCTCAAGAGAGCCTCGATGGGTCGTTTGAGTCCTCTTCGGTTTTTCACTTGCTTCTTTATCGCAATTCAAGAAGAGGATCTTGAGAGTATTCTGAGCCCGAGATGGCGCTTTTGATTAAGAAGTTCACACGGCCTACAACAATATGAGAAACAAAAGAGAGGCGGCCTGTGACTTGTTATGAGTGTGGAGAGCTTAATCACATCCGGCAAATTGCCCCAAGCCGAAAGGTAAGAGCAACCACAAGGATGAAAAGCCGCGTGGAAGAAGCCTCGAGGCGCAAGTCCAGGTTTGATGATGCCAAGCTCGGGAAGGCTGCTCACCGGGTTCTTGCCGCTCTTGGAGATCGATCCTTGAGTGATGTGGACTCGGGAGCGAGGAGGACAAGGAGGAGGAGCTCCTCAAGACAAGAAGGGAAGGCCAAGGACTTCACGGCATGTGCTTCATGGTCGACTCGAGCGACATCAATGACAACAATGAGGTATCTCCTTCTTATGATGTTCTATTTGCTAGATGTGAAAGCGTCTATGAGCAAATGCTAGGTCGATAAAGCTTTAAAGTTCATCATGACTAAGAATGAGGAGTTAGAGTCACAAGTAAAGAAAATCACATTAGAACTTGTGAATGCTAAGAGTCTTGAATCGATGAATGTTCATCTGCTATGCTTTACATTCTCGAATTTGCTAAACCGCAATCTGCTCATGATATTGCTTTGCAACAACTTGAAAATGCTAGAACCGAGCTAATTGAAGTTAAATCGCTCCTTGCGAAAAATGCTTAAAGTCTAGCATGTTGGTTGTTTCGATGTGGTTGAATCTAGCTCTTGCTCATGCGCTTAGAACGTGAACGTGAATTACATGATGTTGTAGAAGCAACTAGAGCTAAATATGCCAAGCTTAAGGATAGTATTAATTCGCTACTTGTGCTTCATGTGAAGCTCTTAAGTTTGAAGTTGTTCTTTATAAGAAGAGGTTTGATGCTAAAACTTGTGATTCATGTGTTAACCTTAGAAAGAAATTGCTTACCTTAATGACACATTAGAAAGATTTTCTAAAGGTAAGAAACAGTTAAACATGATTCTTGACAAATCAAAACTCCTTATAAGAAGCAAGGGTTAGGATACAACTTTGCCGAGATAAATCTAATGACATTCAAATTTTGAGAAATAGCTTAGTTGAATTTGATACCCAACTCGCAAAGATCACTTTCAAATCTGCAGTTTTGCCCAACCATCTGTTCTCAGTCAAAGGTGCTTCTCCCGGTGGTACCAAGTACCATTGCACCTATTGCAAGAAGGATGGACATTTGGTTGAGTTCACATGGCGTAGGTTGAAAAATGCTAAGAAAAATCTTGCTAGAATGTCATCTAATCAACCTAGAGCTTTTATGAGACATGGTAATTTAGAAAGGAAGAAACCTGGTCTAGGATTTATTTCACATGCTAATGATGCTCATGCTCCTAGACAGGATAACTCTCATGTTAGAGTAACCATTGCTCACAACAGAATTTCAAATAGAATCAAGGATAGCACTTCTGCTTTGCATACTACTCGCAGACGCGTGTGTCTCGAGATTGGGTTCCCAAGTCATGTTTAACTAACTTGATGTTGAGACACTTCGTTCTTCTGTGCCTTGATTTTCGAGGATCGCCGCGGAAGGAAGGACACGTGGTTCGTCGACTCACTGCTCACGCCACATGACCGAGACTCAAAATGGTTCACCTCCTTCACGTGGTCGATAGGTGATGTCCTCATCACCTTTGGAGACAATACTCAAGGGCGGATTGAAGGAACAGAACAATTAGGGTGAATGACAATTTCATCCTAAAGGGCGTCGCCCTTGTGGACAAGCTTAGGTTTAACTTACTCTCTGTCTCACGACTTCTTGATGATGGATATGAGACTATATTTAAGAAAAATGCTTGTCGGGTGCTTGATTCTGCTGGTGAGCTCGTTTTTGGGATTTATAGAGTTGCTAGAATCTTTGGAGCTGATTTTTCTGAATCTCTGGCTGGTTCTCTTAAATGTTTGTTTACACCTTCTTCTGAGTTCTGGCTTTGGCACCGACGTTTGGGGCACATTGGTTTTGATCATCTGACGCGAGTTAGCAACCTTGATCTCATGAGAGGTTTGCCCAAACTCAAAGCCGTCAAGGATGCTGTATGTGCGCCCTGTAGGCATGGCAAGCAAGTTGCCGCCTCACACCCTTCAGTGACTTTGGTCATGACTGACGGACCGGGACAGTTGCTTCATATGGATACTGTTGGTCCTGCTAGGGTTCGGTCAATTGGTGGCAAGTGGTACATTCTTGCCATAGTTGATGATTTTTCGAGATACACTTGGGTGTTCTTTCTTGCTTCGAGGGATGAAGCTTTTGGTTTTTATCGTGATCTTGTTCTTCGTTTGGCTTCTGAATTTTCTGGTGCCTTGAGAGTGATCCGCAGTGACAATGGCACGGAGTTCAAGAATGCCTCGTTTGCCTCTTTTTGTGCTGAGCGCGGAATTGAGCATCAGTTCTCTTCTCCACACGTCCCTCAACAGAATGGCGTTGTGGAAAGGAAGAACAGAACCTTAGTCGAGATGGCTAGGACAATGCTAGATGAGTATAGCACACCGAGGAGGTTTTGGGCCGAAGCTATTTCTACAGCTTGCCATATTGCAAATCGTGTCTTCTTGAGACCATCTTTGGGCAAGACTTCATATGAGCTTCGTTTTGGTAGAAAACCCTCTGTTTCTCATTTTCGAGTTTTTGGAGCTAAGTGTTTCATTCTTAAGACAGGAAATCTAGATAAATTTGAATCAAGGACTTTTGATGGTTTATTTCAGGTTATCCCGCACATTCGAGGGGTTTTCGGGTTTTAATGTTGAAACTAACATTGTCCAGAGACATGCAATGTCACTTTTGATGAGACTAGCCACGAGCTAGATCAGACATTTCGGTGATACAGTGTGAAAGCATTTTTGTGAAGGAAGGTGATGACGGCTGATTTTTGTCCTCCACTGCGCCGTTGAGGATCTGTCCAAGCTCCAGAACACGCTCTGTTGTGTCACCTCCAATTGAGGCTCTCGCCGCATCTTGTTCATCAGAGCACTGCGGAGGTTGAGGAGATATTGTCTCCCAGGCGCTCCACTTCATATTGGATGCATCATCCTCGGATCGGATGATTGGTAATCTTAATGAGCGAGTCACTCGCTCCTGTATCACGATCAAGTCTCTACTCATTACGCATTTGTTGCTTCTTTGAACCCGCGATATATCACATGCGTTATCGATTCTAGTGGGTTAATGCCATGCATGAGGAGTTAGAGAATTTTGAGAGGAATAAGGTCTGGAATCTAGTAGAACCTCCTAGTGGTCATAATGTGATAGGAACCCGTTGGGTGTTCAAAAATAAACAAAATGAGGATGGTTCGTGGTTAGAAACAAGGCTAGATTGGTAGCTCGGGTTTTAGCCAAGTTGAGGGTTAGACTTTGATGAGACATTTGCTCTGTTGCTAGATTGGAAGCCATTCGCATTCGCTTGCATTTGCTGCTTCTAAGGGCTTTATATTATATCGATGGATGTTAAGAGTGCCTTTTGAATGATTTTATAGAGGAGGAAGTGTATGTTAGACAACCCCAGCTTTGAGAATCCCAAGCATCCACATCATGTTTTCAAGCTATCCAAAGCCTTGTATGGTCTTAAGCAAGCCCCTAGAGCACGGTATGATAGACTTAAGACCTTTCGCTTAAGAATGATTTTGAGATGGGTAAGGTAGACAAGACACTTTGCTCATCCTTAGGCGTGGCAATGACTTCTGCTTGCTCAGTTTATGTAGATGATATTATCTTTGGTGGTTCTTCTCATGCTCTTGTTTCAGTTTTTCGAGACCATGTCCGAGGAATTTGAGATGAGTATGATGGGAGAGCTCAATTATTTTCGGGGCTTCAAATCAAGCAATGCAAGGAAGGGATCTTCATCCATCGACGAAGTACACCAAGGATCTCCAAGCGCCGAGATGGCGATCGCAAGTCGATCGCCACTCCCATGGCGACTTCGATCGTTTTGGATCCGGATGAGGAAGGAGAAGCCGTGGATCAACGCGAGTACCGCGGCATGATCGGTTCACTACTGTACTGACGGCCTCAAGACCGGACATCCACTTGCCGCTTGCCTCGTGCGAGGTTTGAGCGTCTCGAGGACTTCCCATCGCCAAGCCGTTAAGCGCATCTTCGGTATTTACACTCTACCCTCCAATTATGACATTTGGTATTCTGCTCTTCGTCCTTGTCCATTCGGGTTTTCGATTCGATTTTGCGGTCGTCGGCTAGATAGGAAGAGTACCTCGGGCACTTGTCACTTCCTAGGCACTTCTCTTGTCTCTTGGTCTTCTAGGAAGCAATCTTCATTGCACAATCCACTTCTTGAAGTGAATATGTAGCCTTGCTAGTTGTTTGTAGTCGATTTTGTGGATGGTGTCCACTCTTAAGGATTTTGGGTTGGCATTTGATAGTGTTCCTCATTCTGCGATAACACTACTGCGATTAACATTGCTAAAAACCTGTGCAACACTCTAGGACCAAGCACATAGACATTCGCTATCACTTTCTTAGAGATCATGTCGAGAAGGGTGATATTGTGCTACATTTCGTGAGTCAGAGGCTCGGTTGGTGATATCCTCACCAAGCCTTTAGATCCAACTAGGTTTGCCACCTTGAGAAGTGAGTTAGGGGTAATTTATCCCTACGATTTGGTTTGAGGGGAGTTTGATCTTTTCGATCTTACCTTGTTCATTTGATCTTTTCTTGATTTTCTTTTGATCTTTTGATCTTTTAGGCTTTTCGGTTTTGTGCATCTCATCATATCATACCGCACGTATATGAAAATCCAAAAGATCTGCATTTATATGAAAATCCAAAAGATCTGCATTTATATGAAAATCCAAAAGATCTGCATTTATATGAAAATCCAAAAGATATCGCATTCATATGAAAATCCAAAAGATGTATTTTTATATAAGCTTTTTCGCTTGTCTTTTAAAATTGATGAAGCTTTGCTTATTACCCTTTGAGCTTTTAGTATTTCAATTCGCTCAATGCCATGTCTAGTTCTTTGACTTGCTAGAATTATCATGCTTTCACATGTGTAGCTAAGTCTTTCTTTGAATGAGCCGAACTTTAAGACAACATGAACTAAGAAACGCAATTTGTGGATGTTTTAGCTAGTTGCGCAATTAGTGATCCTTTTGTGACATTGGCCTGTCAAAATTGCGGTGTTAGCTCTTGAATCTAGTATTGATCATTACTTGAGCTTCTTGTTCTTTTAAGAATCTAAATCTGCTCTTGTGAACAAAAAAGGGAGGTCTCTTTTGTGCGAAAAAAAACTGATCTCACCAATTCTTTCTTATGAGACGGCTTGCCATTGCACTAGGCATGAACTCAGGGGGAGTTTTGGATGATCTAGATCATTCTTTTAAGCTTTTTGTGCTTAAGATGGTCGCGGCAAGGCTTGAGATCTAGCACGTGGATAAGAAAATGAATTATCAAATGGGTAGAAGCTTAGGAAAAGTTTGTGGATGGCTCCTAGTCCAGGATCTTCTTCACTAAGATATACCTTTCATCAACTTCAATATTTCTTTGCAAATGAAAATCTGTTGAAAAATGGGCGTTTGAGACAATTTGAGCAAAATGATTCAATTCAGGACTTGTTTGTCTCTTAATGTGGTCATTGTTAGCGTCTTGGTCTCACATTGACATTTTGACATGGCCAGTATCATCTTAGGATCCCTGTTGATGGACTTGCTAGTTTTGAAGTTTTGCTTAAAATGCTAAAATTCATTGCTTTATATTGAGCCTTCTTGCTTTAGCTTTGTTATATATGTCTTATCATGATCTTGCTAGCGCATTCAGGCTGATATGGTGTTTATGCAAAATTTGAGATGCTAGCTTGTTCTTTTGGGTAATCTCCAAAGCTTCTTGTAATCCAAAATTGAAAAATTCAAAAATATGAAGCCACTTCATTGCATTTCATGCATGCTCCTTATGCTTTTTCCTCATCCTGCATTTGTTATCTCTGGACGAGAGGAAGGCGTGATTCCTTGATGACTCCATTGTCAAAGGGAGAAGATATTTCAAAATGTGTAAAGGGAGAAGTTTTAAAACATTAAAAGAGGGAGAAAATTGGAGAATTTGAAATTTTCTGAAATTTTGAGGATCATAGTGAGGGAGAGTTCCTTATTTGCATTCTTATGGTCTTATTGCTCTTTCGAACTTGAATTGCAATTCTTGATCCTCACCATGATCAAAGGTCATTTGAACAATTGTTCTTTCATATGGACCTTAAGTGAGATTTTTGACCCTTCTTTGGAAATTGAAGCTTTCTTGTTTTCTTTTGCCTTATCTCACTTGCCGATGCTATTCGAAGCCACTTGGTCATTTCCTTTGCTTTTTCTTGCATATGGACCAAGTTGTGCCTTTGTGCAAAAACGTTGAGTTTTTCTTTTCAAACCTCAAAACTTGCATTTGTTGGAAATTGCCAATGTGATCATCAAGGGAGATTGTGGATATCATGGGGATATGCTCATGATCTTAGGATGATGTGTCAATTGGCAATGGCGTTGAAGGTTTGCTTGAAACACGAGTTTTCGGCAAAGTTCAGATTCTGTCAGGTCTCAGCGGTCTGACCGGCCATGGTGGCGGTCAGACCGCCATGCTCAGGTGTTTTGTCTTGGCGGTCACGACCGCCGGTCGATCGTCCGACCGCTTGGGTAGCGGTCTGACCGGCGTCTAATGAGCGGTCGGACCGGCAACTTGAGTGGCATTGGAATTTGGCTGGGCCAAAAATAGAGGGTGTAGGCAAGTGAGGAGATTCTACTGCACTTGGTCCCATATTTTTTGGAGCTTCCAGTCAAAAGTTCTATTCGTTTTAAATTTCCAGAGAGGTTGCGGATTTCAGCGTTGAAATTTCGGCTAAGTCCTTTTGTGGCGGTCGGACCGGCCTTCTGTTGGCGATCGGGCCGGTGGTGGCGGATCGAGCCAAGCCAAGGGCGATCGACCGGTTTTCACTAAGTCGTCGCTCGTGTGGCGCGATGATTGCTGTTAGGTCAAGTTCGTGGATTTCATGGCATATGTGTTGCATGATGCATGTTTTGACTAACGTGGGTCAAGTTGTGAAGAACTTGTTCCCGAATTCGATTTGCTTGTCTATTGTTGTGCAGGTTGCTTGGTGGTCAACGACGGTCAACGGCGAGGATGATCGGGACTAGGCTTGGAGAGCGAGGTTCAAAACGATCGGCGTTGCGGGTGAAGTCATTGGACTCAAGCATGGTGCAAGATGGACAAAGGTGACCGAACAGGCGATTGGCGGCATCGTTGAATCAAGCGGCGCGGGGTGGTGCAAGTGCCATGGTGGTTTCGGTGGGAGCGGATGGGAGAGACTTGCCGACATGATGAGAGCCGTTGGATCAACCTACACGTGGCGAACAGCGAGTGCCGCGCACAATATGAACACGGCGCTTTAAAATGCGTGCGTGTGTCACCCGTTTGTTTTGGGCCTTAACGGGAGCCCATTAGGGAGACTCTATTAGAAACCCTAAGCCTCCACTATAAATAGAGGAGGGAGGTGGCTGCACCTTTCTCCGACCTTTCGACGTTTCATTGTTTAGAAACCCTAATTTGCTTAGGGAGAGGAGGAGAGGAGGTTAGGGTTCTAGAGAGTTGGATTTGATTTCGTGCTCATGTATTGAGTCTTTGTCATCCATTGATGGAGTGGGTAAACTGATCAAATCAATCCAAAGAAAGTTTCTTCAAAAGTGAGTTCATGTGCTTTCTTTCTCTCTTTTGATGAATTGAGTCTTTGCTTGATCCGCGAGTTATTGCTTAGTTTCTTGACGTGATTTAGCTTGCTGTGACGTGTGAGAATACATCTAGGATCATCAAGATCATCAATCACCCACGTGCAAGTCTTAAGATCATATTTCGTTTTGACTCGGTTTTGACCTAACTTCGCTCAAACGGTAAAAGGTCGAACTGAGCAAGAATTATCACAATTGTTGCTTGGAATAGGTTCCTGGCATCCTTAGGAAGTTGTGTGTCAAGTTTCACGAAGTTTGGACTCACGAATCAAAAGTTTGATCAATTTGCGTTTCGGTTTGTCGGTGTTTTTCTGTTCATCGAACGAGAGGTCGACCTCCGTGAAATCGATCCGACGCGCCGAGGAACGGTCGACCTGGATCGGTCGATCGCCCGGTGACCGGTCGACCGCCCGTGAGAGGTCGGACCGCCTGTCTTCGTGTTTTGGTTTTGTGTTGATTTTACTTTGGGGTTTTGAGTTGATTCAATACAAGTCTTCCATTGTGCATGATTGATTGATCTTCATAGCTTTCATAGCTATTGGAGTGAGATTCGTATTGAATTGATTTTGGGAGAAAAGAGATCGTGCTCCTATTCACCCCCTCTAGTCGCCTTTTCGGTCCAACACACTCAATTTTACATTTCTTGTAACTAACATCATTATTTATGTTTGCGAGGATGGCGCAGATTCCACCTCCGGATCCGTACTACGAGGAGCACCACCGGGACGCCCGACCGAGAGGGTGGTAATGCCAACACATGTTTGTATGTCTCTATATTTCATTTTTCGATGGATTCATATTAAATAATTGTAATCTTTGCAGAGCGCGCCTCTTCGATCCTCGAACCCATGACGGGTTCGAGGACATGCGTCTGACAGCGATGTACACTCCTCTACTTCGAGGGCTGGCCCGGATGTCGTGTCGTTCGAGTTCGTCGTGGGTTGCCGTCATCAACCCGTGGCGATCACGACTTTGATTGCGGTACATTGACTAACAAGCGCATGCACTACCGCCGTTTGGTGTTCATTTATGTAGCTGACCTTAGTACTCGTTTATGTTTGTGCGGTGGAGGCCGAAACTCACGATTTCCACCTACCTTATGGTGAGATGATCATTACGCTCAGACGGCGAAGTTTCTTGGTCTCGGTGTTCGGGCCGTCCGATTCTGGACAGTCAGTCCGACGGTTGGAGAGCGAGTGGAGGCCTTCCTTGGGAGAGAGCTTCCTCGAGACACCGCTTCCCGCACCTTAGGGTTCTTATCGGTTGGCTCGATGCAGCGGTTGCTCAGGTCCGGACAATGCAAGCGAGGAGACGATCACCTACTGCTGCGAGCTTGGATCCTACACTTGTTTGGGTGTGTTCTCTTTCGACGCGACGGAGACAACGCGTCATGGATGTACCTCCCTTGCTTGACTGACTGGGACATGGCGGGTGGCTACAGCTGGGCTTCCGGAGTTTTGTCCTTCCTCTACCGCCACTTGTGCTCGGCTTGTCGGCGGTCTTCTCAGCACGCGTCGATCGGCGGCTGTGTGTACCTTCTGCAGCTTTGGATGTGGTCTCGTGTACCAGTTGGTCGGCCGACAGTTCTTCCTCCTCGTCCGTGGTTTGAAGTGGCCAACCCTCGACACCGACCGACGGTTGCCCACCTTTGGGACCAGGTTCGAGTTCCGTTTGCCAGGACGGGGCGCGCGTACGTTGAGTACGCCAACGAGCTTGACACACTTACGACTTCGATGGTGAGTTCATTGCATTTTCATTTCACATTTTCATTCAGTCTTTCGATTCAATCTTTCTTACAATACCTAAACACCTTTTGTACGCAGGTCACTTGGGAGCCTTACGAGACGCGACGTGTGGTCGGCTTTGGACCGAGCACGATGTGCGCGTGGGCGAGACCTCTACACGATGAGGTGTCCGCCGATCCGCTTTACTGCTGTTGAGTACCACCGCCACATAGAGTTGCACGCCGGTTTGGCCTCGGCAGAGTGGCGATGGAGCCGTTCTCGGCGTCGTGGAGTTGCACAAGTAAGTGGCGACGCTACTTTTTTGTCCTTTGTATACATAACTACTAATTCACTATATTTGCATCGATGATGTATATATTGCGGGATCGATCGTCGAAGCGAGAAAAAGACGACGACTTCGAGGCGTTGCACCGTGACCACATAGGCGTGTGGGAACTCCTCCATGAGAACGTCTATGCCAATGAGCACCGCACACGAACTACAACTTCCGTGCATACCTTTCTTGGTACCTTGGTGTGAAACGGACAAAGTTGAAGGTGCAATGGACCCAAGCGGACTCTGCCGACATGGAGTCTTCGGTGATGAAGACACTTCCTACGACCTTGCGACTCGGGAGGGCGTTGGTGGAGGCTGCGCCAATCTTAGATCAGTGGTAATGTCACTTCTAACCTTTTTCTTGCAATCAATCATAGCGCTAATGTTATTTGCATCACACTAACCGAGTAACCATATGTTAACAATATGTGCGGGCAACACGTTGAGGCGATCCGTGCTTGACCTAGATCGTTTCCGAGGGCGAGAGTCGATGAGGCGACACTCAACAACTTTCTTGGAGTAAGTCTTTCAATACATGGCAATCAAAATATAAACTTGTAACCAAATATGACATTTGTGAACTAACAAAATGATGATGAACCGCAGAGACTTGAGAGACGGCTACGCAGCGCTGCTGCTCGTTGTGGTTGCGGGACGCAGGCACCGATGGACATCCACGTGCCACAGAGACATCTTCCGGACGCAGGCACCGAAACTGTAGGCCTGGGCACTTCTTCACACGGAGGTACAGCTTCCGGAGGCCAGAGCTCGTCCCAGACGACCAGGGATACTTTTGAGGGACTTGGTGGCGAGGAGGAGGACGAGGTTGAGGAGATTGGTGGCGAGGAGGAGGACGAGGCCGAGGAGATTGGACCGTCTCAGCTCCAGGATGCTCCTTCGACACAGCCTTCGCAGCCTCCACCGCGTAGGCACCGACGTCCGCGTGACCCTTACACTCCAGGCACCGACGCTCTTGGTGGAAAGGGCAAGGCTAGGAGGCAGTGAGGGACTGTGTTTATGTACCTTGTATGGACTTTTATGGACTATTTGGACTTTTGGATTGTTGTTTCCACTATTAGTGTGGTATTTTGATGAATATATGCTCGTATGATATATTTGTGTTATATTATTAAATGTGGATGGTCGAAACAGGGAAACTCGCGAATTTTTCCGTGATTATATGCGAGTAGTGATTATATCTTTGGGACCAAAGGAACGTGTGCTTATTGTTGGCTTGCGACCAAAAGTTACCGAAATATATAGGCATAGTGACAAAAAAACAAATCATGCTACTCACATGTTCAAGTTTAACAATATACTCACATGCACATACTGAAAAAGTGCAGTACATGACAAGAGTACAACAAAATAACAAGTCCAGGAAATGATAACATTGTTCATTATTAAACCATAACTACTAAGTCTAGCACACTACTGAGTGCAACGAGGCCACTTTCCTTCCTCAAAGCATCCGGATTCTCCTCCATTGCAGCCTTAGCACGGCGAACACGCTCAAGCCTCCTCTCCTCTCCCCTACGCTTAGTGCTGCCTCATTTTCACCTCTTCCTCGCGCTCCTTTTCTGCGCCTCCTCTTTGCGTGTCTTCTCCATGACTCCTCGCGCCCGCATCCCACTTCTTGATCCCTCCATATGTCGCTTGTCCTCCTCCTTGATCTCGTGTCGATCCACCGCTCAAAGTCACATAGCGGGAGGTTCACGCAAAACATGGGTCATTAAGCACGTAATGAAATGTTATTGATTCATCGCAAGAACAAAGAAAAAGTCACTAATTTCTCACCGACAATCCAACGCGGATCTGTTGAGGTGTAGGGTCAAAGGCATAATTGTGACACATCCAATACCTCCGCTGCTGACGTGTCCTCCTCATCGAGATCTCGCCACCTACAAGCATCACCGCAGTAGCACATGGGCCTTTGAACGCCACTAGGCGTGGCAAGCGAGCGACGCATTGCCCACCACTGTTGCCTAATCCGTAAATACAACAAATTGTATGAACCTTACATAATATGAACTACATATTACCGACAAATTAGAATACGATGGACAAAGATTACCTTGGTTTACTAGCTTTACCACGCCTCGGCATCCTAACGATGGGAGAAAGCAGAGGGACCGACGTAACTAAGGTTCCATAATACACAATACGAATCAATAAAACAAGTGAGACTAATTGCTTCAAACCCTAGGTCATGACTAACCTAATTTTGCATAATACACATGATATAGACCAAATCAATGTGTAAAAGTGAGGAGGACAAAGAGGATACCTTGCTCGAAGTTGTATGGATCAATTCGAAGTTTCCACGGTGAAAATTAGTGATTGAAAAGTTCGGCGGGTTGGGTTGAGTGAAAACCGAGAGAGGAGAGGAAGAAATAGATGAAGGCTCGGCGGTATATAATTGAGCTCGGCGCCGAGATGCGTGGCGTGAAAGTGGCGTGCTGTGACTCACTGCGCCGAAGCTAACACTTGCCGCCGTGAGTCATGGCGCCGAGGTACCGCCACGCTGCCACGCCCGCCGCCCGGTGGCTAGGGTTGGGACCTCGGCGCCATGACTCACGTCTTCGCTGTGTTAGCTTCAACGTGAGTCATCAACGCCAAACCGGGTCCAAAAGCGGAAATAAGACTAGCGGGGTATAAATGTGCGTTTTTTACGAAAAAAGGGCTAGATTGAAAAAAATTCGGCTGATTTGATCGGTTTGTTCAGTTTTTAGTTGGGTTTTCCAAAAAAAAACCTAATCATAAGGCTGCTCTCGGTGGGTGGTTTCTTACTGCAGTTTCTTATTATATGAAAGGCATTTAGATACCACCTTTCCAATACATAGTATCATAAAGTGTTGTATCTTAGACCTTTGATATAGAGTATTTACTAGTATTTCTACCTAGGAAACTGTGTATGAGTGGTATCTAAATAAGATACTAATCTGCTCTCTCTCTTCCTTAATTACAGTGCAACATCAGATTTTTGTCTATGTGACAGCTTTAAAAAACTTGTCAAGGTGGAGCATTGGAAGTAGCCTAAAAAATCAAATTTCTGAACCGAACTTAATAGCAGTCAAATCGAATTGATCGGTACGGTTTTCAATACAGAAGTGAACAACCCTACTTGTTGTCTTAAGCGCTGTTAATGGTCGATTGTTTCGACGAGTGCAAGCTTCTATGCATATGACATGGTTATCTCTTCTCTTTATTGCAGTTGGATTTCGAAATTTTAAATATATAATAAAAAATATTTTAAAATTTGCCAAATTATCATAAGAGGATCTAAATTTTCACAATAGGATTTAGAGAAGACAGTAAAGGTTGGTTGGTGGCTGAATGATGAGGTTTGCTGTTTATTTATAGAAATATAATTTGAGACCGCGCGATCCCCAATTTCCAAGTCAGCTATCTCAACGAGGCTCGTCGAATCCTCCACAACCGCCTCAAGGTACGGTGCTTCCCCTCTCCCATCTCCTCCTCTATATCTGCTCGGTTCTGTGTTCTCTGGCGTTTGATCTGATGGTTGGGAGATGTAGTGTTTTTGCTAGATCCGTGCGGTTCCGTTCTGTTCTGTTCTTATATGCTTGATATGATGGATGGATGGTTTTGAGGTGAAATTTTGGCGTCGATCTGTTCGTGTTCTAGCGTTCTGTGAGAAGAAGTAAAACTGTTATACATCACTCCTGTGGATGGATCTTTACAGAATGGTCTGTGTATCGGAAATCGCCTTGATTGATTATGGCGCCCATGGCCTGCTCTGCTCCATGTTGCTCGGTGTCGAAATTACCTTTTTATTTGGAATGTTTCCTTGATTTGCCTGGAATTGTGCCATTACAACTCCACTCTATGTTGTTTTGGCTGAATTATTGTCATGTGGTCAAACCTTGTATTGCAATGCATGCTGTTGTGCGGTGCGAGAGCTGATCGAATGCCATGCTTGTGCGTGCGCGCTCATACAGTTTTAGTAGATTAGGATCTTTTACAGTTTCACTTAGGCAGCATATCAGGTCAATGGGTGTTTGGCCAAGCCCCTAGACACAAGGCTTTTGTGCACATGTTTGGGATAGTTGCCAATTTAGCTCTGGCAGTGGTAAATTTACCTTTAACTAGTTTAGTTAAAGTTGTACAGCAATAAGGAACCAAGAGATGAACTTTGGTAGTATTAATGTATATGTGGCATAAGCAACAAAAACCATAGCTTTTATTGGTTTTGCAATGAAATGTCTATGTGAAAACTTCACTTGGTGTGCTAATGTAGACTTCCAAGATGTGCAACTTTTCAGATTTTGCCTTTTGGTTACATACTACACATAGAAGAAATTCTTTGTGCTAATGAAATAGCATGTTTAGCAGATTACCTTTTACTAATGAATTATTCTGCCATTATTTTCATAGAATTTGTATGTAACACCATATTTACCCTTCTCTTTCCTATCATAAGCAATCTATGCTTCCTCGTTTTCTGTATACCCCTGTTCCTCTGATGAACTTACTGATGAGACGTGCCAAACTTATGTTGTGGTCCTTCATAGTACTAAGGCTTCAAGTCTTATGTTCGAACCTTGTATTGCCATGTAGAGAGCTAAAACAAGATGGTGGCCAATGGTGATGCCCCTGCAAGAGGGAGTGCAGCAGCCGCTGCAAGCTTGCGCAGGCGTAGAACCACCAGCGGTGCTGCTGCTGGAGGTGGTGCCAGTACCATGCTTCAGTTCTATACCGATGAGACTGCTGGGCGCAAGATGTCCCCGAACACTGTTCTGATCATGAGCATAGGGTTTATGGGGGTCGTTGCCCTTCTGCATGTTTCTGGCAAGCTGTACCGCACCTCCAACTAGGTTGACATTGCCATATCCGTGCAAGCAAAGTCTATCAACAGATGAACCTTTAGACCGATTTAAATGCATAGCAAATGACTATCAGATTCTGAAAAGATTTTGTTGTTATCATAAAATTTTGTATACCTTAAAATGCTGAGATGTTATGGTTGAATCCTTGCAAGTCTTGTTTGGTTATTGCTTCCTTGTTACAGACTTACAGTTATTCTTGCGTATGTTAGTTTTTGTCATTCTGCTGTCCTTATTCTTTGTCATCCTTTTTATTTACCTTTTGGTTATCTCCCATTCTCTCATTGTTCCGTTATTGCCCACTTGATCCATTTGTTTCTCTTGCTTACATTAAAGTTATGAACCAAGGTTCCAGTGTCCAACACAATTCAGAATATTTGTTTGTTGGTTATTTGGAATAGAGTTGGGTTGGATTAATCTACTGCCATTGGCGATGTCCCTTTTTAAAATCGAAATCCCATATTTTTGTAACCTGGCCCTACTCTATTTAATTATTTATGATGCTCCGGTCAGTCAACTTGCTTTTTGGTGAGCGGAGCATCCCTGTGAACCAAGCCTTTAAAGATGGCCGCCTCCAGCCGAGAAATGCTGGAATGCAGTGTGATTGGATTTTACTCCATATGTTATGAGTTGAATACATAATAATATTGAGTCATTTTGAAGTTACACCTGCTACTAAAAAATGTATCTATTATACTTTTGGCGAGAAATATTTTGATCATGTATCATTTTTCTTTTAGGAAGAAGTCCATTCTACCCCCTCAAGTATCGACATGCAGATATCTAACCCTTTGTATTAAAAAATCGGCCCATTGACACTCCGAACTTGCAAAACCGGACAACTTACCCCCTAAGATTGTTTCGTATGGTGGATTTGCGCATGCGGCGTCCAGTCAGCCCAGTTTCGCCACGTAGACTGATGTGTGGGTTAGGTGAGCTGGTAGTCCTCCCCCTCCACCTTATCCTCAACTCAGCACCAACTTCTCCCTTCCCGACGCCGCCTCCCCATCTCGCCCGGGCACCACCTCCCCATCCCGCCCGATGCCGCCTCCGCTGCCGCACCGCCGGCCGCGTGTCTCCTCCTTCGTCCACCACCACTCCCAGTCCCCCTACCGTGACCAGAAGCTCGCCGTCGCCATCACCTCCATCGCCGCCCGCCTCGGCCTCTCGCCCACCCACGTGGCCAACTTCGCCACCCCAGGCACCGCCTTCCATCGATAACATCTACAACATCGCGTTCGGCGTTGAGAACTCGAAGCTTCGCCTTCTTTGCGGCGCTCGATGCTTGGTCTGGGGCGGCGTAAGCGGGACTGGTGGCGGCGAGAGGCATGGCGGCGAGGGGGAGAAGTTGGGTGAAATTTGGAGCTTTCAACTACAAGCACAAATTGGAGCTTTTTACCTGTGATTTCGCTTTCAACTCAAAAATTTTGCTTTCAATCGGGTGAAATCACAACTTCAAGCACAAATTTCGCATTCGCGTCCACCGCAGCTTGACCTTCTCTTCTCCATTAGTGTCCCTCGTCGGTGTCGCCTATACAGCTCGGCAAGGTGAGCTCCATGGCGTACGGGAGAGGGAGGCGGAGGAACCGCGGCACGATGGTGACGAGGCGAGGGACCGTGGCACGGGAGGCAGTGGTGGCGGGGGATGGAGGCGGAGGCGAGGGGCGAGCGGTGCCGCCACTGGCTCGCCCGCGTTTCCCCCGCACTTGGCTCGGCCTTACTTCGCCGCGCTCGGCGCTGTCTCCATCAGGTGGCTGTCCACCTCCCCTCCCCAGGCGCCGCCTCCCCCATGGCACCGCCGCTGCTACCCGATGCCATACGAGGACCAGTTTCAAGTCTCACCTGCATACTCCACGAGAGAAGGCGGCAAGCTCGCGCGCGAAGAGGACGTCATGCGCGGCGATGCGGACGGAGGCGATGGCCCGGGCTTGGGCTACGTGGCAAGCCTGGGTGTCGCAGCGGTCCTCCTTGGCGTGCGCGAAGAGCACTGGCGACGAAGGGTACTCGATCCGGTGTGAATCGAGCGGATCCGGCGTGGATCGAGGTTGGCGGCGACCAGGAAGGCAACAAGGAGGGCTCCGATGGCTTGGATCCAAGGTCGGCAGCGGTGGATCCGACCGATCCGCCGAGAAGGCGCGCGCGAGCGCCGGGAGCGGCACGAGCATGGGACGAGCCGCGCGCGGGCAAGCGAGCCAGTGGCGCAGGTCAAACCACGGGCGTGGGTACGAGGGGGCCGGTCGGGGGCGGCACCGAGCGGTGTAGGGGAGAGAGCCGGCCGGAGGGACCCCATAGCGCCAAGAGGAAGATCCAGTCGAAGCTTTTGCCAGGGAGAGAGAGAATGGGGAGAATGAGAGCAATTGGGAGAGAGACTGAGGAAGAAATAGGGGTAGGAGCTAAGTCATCGTCACGTCGCAGCCGAGTCAGCAGCCGACCTGGCGAAATCGAACTGGCTGGACGCCACATGCGCAAAACAACCATACGAAACAGCCTCAGGGGGTAGGTTGTCCGGTTTTGCAAGTTCGAGGTGTCAAAGGACCGATTTTTTAATACAGGGAGTTAGGTGTCTGCATGTCGATACTTGAGGGGGTAGAATGGACTTCTTCCTTTCTTTTATGTTTGCAACAACACTATACCACGACAAAGTGATTAAAATGAAATAGTGTAGTAGCTCTTGAAAAATGTTTAAGCATTTCAACTAGAATTTTGTGAAAATTTTGAGCTGAATATATGAACTAAATCATTTTCAATGTTGAGTTTTATAGTATTTCGTTGTATGTTTGATTAACTTGTGGAAAATATTTTATTTCTGCATAATATCTTTTCTAGAATGATTGTATAATTTTATGACATTGATTCATTTCAACAAACCGTTCCAGGATTAGCAATTCAAAGCACCATAGAAATACCAATTCCATTAAATTTTGGTACTCTCCAGTAGTAGGTAAAACTTGTTGCTGGTAATTTTTATTTGGGGATTTTGTTTGCCCTTTCCTTCTAAGCTGTGGATGTGGTTGGTAGATGACAATAGTGAGTGATGCTACAACAGCATGCATATGTTGTGACAGAGACATGGACCAGACCAGACGTGGCCAAATGGGTGGCATGGCACAGGCAAGGCTGGGCACCGTCCATTCTGGCCCATGAAAAAATTGGGTCGTGATTCACGTGCCTGGGTGGTGGCCCAAGCACGGCCCAAAGGCCGGTCGTGCCATGCTATGTTGGCACGAGCCCGTTTGGCCCATCGGGCCATTTACAACCCACTTAGCCCAAAAATTTTTAAAAAATCAGAATAATTGAAAAAACCAGGAAAATATGTAGAATTCATAAATACATATAAAAGTTGTAAAAAAATAAGATGAGCATATTGAAAATGCAATAAAGAGCTTTATTAATATTAAAATAGTTGCCTCATTAAAATCTTTGCCAAGTAAAAACTTAACATGAGAAAACTTTGGCAAAGAAAAAATAGTACAGTCTATAGCTCTACATATATCTTTGTTCTAAATGTCATTGTCGATGTACAAATTTTCGAACACGTCCGACAACTTTGTATTTTCTACAGAGTGTTGTGCTCGCGAATCAGCTTATTCCTAGTCCTTCACAGTTAAAAGTATCTTCACCATCTCACTCGTGAAACGTTTTCTCTCCTCCAATATTCTTCTATAAAGATTGAAAGCAGAGTTGGAGGAAATCGTCGAGACAAGAATAGTTAACACATCACGTGCAAGTATGGATAGCACGGGATATGTTAACTTATGGGCAATGCCACCATTGTAAAATTTCAAAGCCTTCTGAGTTGAAATCCATCGTATTGGTGTTCAGATAGGTGGATAGTTCCCCACTCCTTGGGGTTATTCTTGGTTGAGCAGGCGGTGCTGTAGAAGAAGAAGACATGTACCTGGAGGAAGAGCCACCGATGATCTTACCCCACATATTTGTCTTCCTACTTGAGGTTGGAGCTACTGGAGGTCGTTGCAAGCGGACTCTCTGGAACTTATTTTTATAACTTTGGTAAATCTCGTGTAATCGAGAACGAACTTCTGCAAAATAGTTAGAATAGTCTAGCCCTGTAGCATCACTAAGAAGATTAGCAAATGCTTCAATTTTACCTCTAGAATCTAAAATAAATGCAAATGCATATAGAAAAGGGATTTTACTCTAATATTTAAGGTATTTAGTTTTGGTAGCAACAATAGTCTCGTGTAAAACAAAGTCATTTGCATATATTTTTAATTGAGTAGTAATCTGTAAAATACTATGCATAATAATAGGAGATGTTGGATAGTAGACAGCAGACAAAGCAACAGTGGTCTCAAAAAATTTTTCTAAAAACGTAGTATGTTCTCGGCAACGAATCAATGTTGCTCAGACAATAGTACAGTATCGTCAGTGCTCAGATATTGCGTTTGAATAAAAACAAAAAAATACTCTTATATGGCAAAAGACTCTTAAGCATCAAGTAAGTAAAGTTCCATCTTACCAGCATATCCAAACCAAACTTTCTTACGTACACACATTGCCCTGCATACGTTCTTATATGTTGGTATTCTTATGTTAGAATTATTTAAGAAAGATATCGCATCGTGAAAAAAATTAAGATACACATCTAACCTTTCCAAACCGAATTTGACTATAAGGTTAATAATATAACAAGTGCATCGCTGATGTAGCAAGAAGGAATCGGCGTATGTACTGAAGACTGGAGTAAGAATATCCATGGCCTTAGAGTCCGCAGCGGCATTTGTCTAGAGTAATTGAGAATATTTTATTTATAAAACTAAAGTCTTCCATGACTTTGATAGTATAGTACGCAATATTCTCAGTTGTGTGTGGTACATCAATTAATTTGAAACCTATAATTCTTTTCTCCATTACTCAGTCATCATTAACATAATGAGTAACTACACTAAGATAATCCTATCTAACGTGGCCACTCCATATATCCGAGGTCAGGGCCACCAAGAATGTGTACGTAACAAATTTATCCTTTAATTTATCACAACATTCATTGTAGTATTTTACTAGATCTCTAGTTTTTGCCTGTATAGAAACTGTATAGAAACGGTAGAGAATCTAGGATTATGCGTAGTTCTAATATAAGTTTGGAAAGCATTAGACTCCCCAAAGTCTAACAGTAAATTCCCAGAAGCAATTAAACAACAGCGAGATTGATGGGCTACCTCAGGATCGTAGTTCTAGCTATGTACCGTACCATTGGGGTTGTACTGCAGCTGCGTCTACCTCATCAACAATCCTTACTTGGCCTTACATCTTATAGCATATCTTTGCAAGTGCCCTGTCCCTCCTGTAGACTTTGTTGATAATTCATGACGATAAATTTTGTAAACAGCATATGGTACCTCATTTCTTTGTGCCTCTGGCTTGGTTATCCTCTCGAAATTCTCCCAGACTCTAGATGTAGACAGACTCGACCTCTTTGCTCCAGTGGTCGTCGACGAAGATGTTGTCGTAGAGCCTGATGACAGAACTCTACCTTGCCCTTTCGGTAAAACGTCCGATTGATTTGAGGCAGCCGCAGCCTCCTCTGTGGATGCAACCTCCTCTGGTGAAATTCCGTACTCAGTGAGAGCGAAGATATTGTAATTTTCCATAACGAAAACTACAAAATCAAAACTAACGCTATTATTATTTTCATCTTAGCATAACAAATAATAACAAAAAAAATACAAAAAAAAGTATTGTACCACTTTTGATGACTTGCTACCAGAATTTCCCAAAATTTAGCATAATTTTGTTGAATTTTGTCAAATTATCTCAAAACGAATTTAAATTTGCATAACAAAATTTGGAAGAGAGATTGAGGAATAGATGTGTGCTAATTGGGTATGGGGCCTATTTATAGGGAAAAAATTAGGATTTTTTTTATTATTTTTTGGCTATTTTTAACGCCCCAAACGGTAAAAAAAAAGTCAGAATTTCAAAAATTCCAAACGTTATAGGCTAAATGGGTCGTGCTGTGTTGTGCTGGGCACTACACACCGAGCCAATTTAGCCTGTAACGGCTATTTTGCCTTGGGCCGTGTCGTGCCAGCCACGGCCCATCGTGCCAGTGCGGCCCACTTGGCCCAGCACCCTGCCTCCCCTAACCGGCCTACCCCCTATCTTCTCCTCTCCCTCACTCCCTGGCTCCCTTTGCCCGTCCCGAGCACCGCCTCCCCTTCTCCTCCCTCTCTCCCTGAGCGTCGGCGCCGCCTTCTCCTCCCTCCACGTCAGCCGCCGACACTGCCCCACCCTCTTCTCCTCCTCCCCCCCCCCTCGTCGCTGCGCCCATGCGCCCCGCCAGCTCGCCGCCTTAGATGCCCCGCACGCGGGTCAGATGGGTCGTATCGGCATCGTGCCGGGTCGGCCCACCATGCTAGTGTTGCGGCCCAATCACGGCACGGGTCATCTTGATGGGCCGACATGGCCCATGAACAATGTAGTCGTGCCATGCGTGAGCCAAGCCAACAGTGCCGTGCCTTGGGCCGGCTTGACCGACACGGCCCATCTGGCCATCGCTAGACCAGGCCACTTAGGTGTCGGCTGGACAACCCCCGGGTTGTGTTCTATTTAGAGGTGCAATGGTGCAGGTGATGGTGGTAACCTGTGACCTAACGCATCGCAATTTGATGTTGATAGTAGAGTACACCGCTGGATCAGTGTGGAAACGAATCGTGTTTGTTGTATCTACTCGTGAAACGGTGGCATTGAGAGCTTCCCGAGGAATGCTAGTAATTCTAGCATCCTATGATTAAAACAATGATGGTACGGTTCCCTTGTGAGAGGTTTTTATCATAAGTGTTGTTATGTGTACAAAGAAAAATCATTTAAGTTTGTTGCGATGTGTTCCAATAGATTTAAGTTGTTAAGGCATGCCGAGGACGTGCAATTGTTGCCATCGTTTTCACTAAACCACTAAGGCCATCCACAGTGTAGGCGATACCTGTTTCTCCACGTCAATGCAACCTCATACGGTTGCTAGATTTGCCTTTTCTCTCTGTTGTTTAGCGCCCCTTTTGTGTGCGTTGTGAATGAAATGCAATTCTTTCGTTTTTGGGAAGTATTAGTTGCGTTTGGAAAATCGAAGACGCGACCACAAACCTACTAGAAAATCCAACTTTGCCGCGTGAGCATCTACCTCACACGGCAACCAATAGGCAGGTCATGCTAGGAGTTTCTTACCACCAAACAGACAGGAAATGTCGATTGAAAAAGAGAATAAATTGTAAAATTGTCTGCTCCTGTAAGCATATGCTATGCTGATAACCCCTTTTTCTTACCTTTTGTCAGGTGTCAACTCCCCTTACATCAATAAAAACAGATATATTGGTCAAACTTCCCGATTCATCCATTCATATCTTGCATGATCAAAAAGCCAAACACATACAATGACAAATTTCTATTCTTCATGAAGATATATACCTACCATGAGAGATGGGATTTTGTACAGAATATAGATACAGAAAGGGGGATTGAAATAGTTTATGATATTGCTGGAATTCTACACAAACAAAAAACATATGAACTCGATTCCACTACAACTCCAATCAGCACCATGGTAGTACTCAAGCCATCCATGTTACAGGTATTCATACCTCAACCCAAAAAGAGAGAGCAAAACACATAAAACACTATACAACCAAGGCCCAAGTAACGGACAACCGATATTGTACTTAGCCATAATCACACCCTGCATTTGCACATTTTTCCAATTATAACATCCCACGGAACAAATCCGAAGTCACATATTGACAGGCATTTTTCTTTTCCCCAGTGAACTGCCAGAACGAAGCTAGCTAAACTGGTATTACATCGGCATTTGATGTATCTTCACATCTCAAGACTAGTCCATCAAGGCTAGTTGGGAGGATGCACTTGGCCCACTGGCAGCCAATGGACAAGGGCTCAGATGGAGGAACAATCATCAGCACATTGTCGTTCCTTTGAACAACCCCCATAACACTTACAGTACTGCCCTCCTTGATGTATCTGCAGTGTACACAGACAAGTCAAATGAAATGGATAACTATAATTTAACAGGCTGTGACTACAATGGAAATGATTTCATGCGTATACAATCCATATGCAAAATCAGAACAAAGAAATAAGAGTACCCTTCTTTTAGGCGCATTATCCGATCATCACTTGAGAGATTCCTTTCCCGCAGCCATCTTAGAAACTCAGGAGACATATCCTTGTTTTCTGGGTTTATGTCAATAACAACAGATTCATCGACATATGGGGTTACCTTTGCACCATATCCTGATTTGACCAATGCTCGCAGCCCAGATTGGAAATCAGAGATGTAGAAATCAACCGCATGTCGCTGCCATTGTCGCAAGGAAAAGGAGAATGTAAGAGGCATGATTATCGTGATAGAGCTGCAATAGTTAGGATTCTTCAATTAAATCCCTTTAGTATCTCATGATTGTAGGATACTAGCTCATCGTGATCTTCCACATCTTCATGATGATCAAATTTTCCAGTTAAAAAGAAACTCACCTCCATCGACCGTAGTCCCCAGGTAAGTCGGCGATGCTGAGTGTTAGCAGCTTTTGAGTCCCAACCCCTATACTCATGCAAGCAAGTCGAAGTGTACACACATCTTGGAACCCTTTGAAATGAGGACTCGAGGGGGAAATTTCCACAGGTAACAACCTGCGAAGATTATTAAGCTAAATGAGGACAGGCCATTACTGATAATGAAAGAAGTGCTGCTGCTTAAAACCGTTGTAACCATAAGCTAACTACAAAAAGAATAAAATATTTACGGAGCAATTATTAGATTACAAGATGCTCCATCAATCTCAATTCCTTATACTAAGAAAACAGCATGTTGGTTTTAAGTGTATTGCATAATGTTATCTGCCCACGACACTCATGAAAACCTATGTTGCCCAAATACGCCGATACATCATTTCTCCAAAAACACCGATACGGCGATACGTCTATATATATATAATAAAATTCCAAAAATATACAAATTACTGATGGCCTATGAGATAGGAATACCTTAATATTGATGAAGGCAGAAGCCAAATCCAATATAATCCATGTTGCCCGCTGCTACATAGTATCTACACCGTGGGCCCACTCCTATCTCATCCTTTCTTGCCAACCCAACAAAGCACCCTGAGCCACACATTACCAGGCACCGATCCCCCCCCCCCCCCCCATTTTCCCCAGTCTCTTCCGCCACCTACTAGAACCAAGAAGTCAGAGGCTCAGAGCCCATAACCAAGACCAAGAAGTCACTTTCGAATCCAGCAAGAAGAAGCAAGAAGAGATGAAGATGAAGGCAAGGAAGACAGAGGAGGAGGCATTAGTGGAGGACCTGATCTCGGAGTTCTAGGAACCGTCGGTGCGCCAGCAGTTGGCTAATCGGAGACAGGGCAGCGGCGTGGGGCCTGAGGAGCAGCACCAGCGTGGGTGGCTGGGAGGGAAGGAAGGGGAGTGGCGGCGGGTGCAAGGGAGGAACGGCAGCATGGGCAAGGGAGCAGCGGTGGGCGTGAGGGTGGCAACATTGGAGGCGACTGGGTGGGAGGATTTGGAACCGAGAGGCGGCGTGCGGGAATTTGTATGGAGTGCATTGTTCTGAGTAGAACGAGGGGTTAGGGTCCAGAGGTATTAGGGAAGTATCGGAGAAATATCCAATAAGTATCGGGAATTATTTTCTTTTTTTGAAAAACAGGACAGGACACATATCCGGCCGTATCGGGGCCATACCCGCATCCGATACTGATATGCCGTTTTTGGGAAGTATCCGACCATATCGGGGCCATATCCGTATCCGATACTGATACGCCGATTTTGGGAAGTATCCGTGTAACGTAGATGAAAGCTATGGGAGCAGGAGCTTTTGTGTGTGTTCTCTGCATCTAAAGTTTTTTTCGGAAAAACCATTAAGAAGTATTTTGTCAAACCTATATACGAATTACATTAATACTGAAACAGCTGGTACCTGGTAGCATTAATATACTGTGAGTTAACACAGCAGTTCAGATACACGCTGTGACAGAACTTGCAAGAGATACAGTGGTAACAAGACTAGACAGCAGCAGCAACAACAACAACAAAACCTTTGATCCCAAACAAGTTGGGGTAGGCTAGGAATGAAACCTCCTTAAAGTCAAAGAGACGAGAGCCTTCATGTGTGCACAAAGCCACCAGGAAAAAAATGTAATTTGAGAATTAATTCTAACACAAGAAAGCAAACAAAGGACATAATAAAAAAGGAAAAATTAAACACACAACATTAAAGAATGGAAAGGCAGTAAATTGAAAAACTCCAACAAGGTGATCAGTATTTCACATACCCCAGTAACCTTCACATGCTGTCCATCTTTTGCGGTTCTAAGATCAACATCAGGATAACGACTGACAAACCCAGTCACACCTCTTGTTCCCCAACAAACGTTCCAAATCAAGAGTGCAGCAACAAAGCCAAATATCACCACGACAACTACCAGCAAAATCGGATTATGAACAGCACCAAGAATGAAGCCACCTGCTACGAACCCCATTACAAAGAGCAGAATGACTGCCCAGAGTATTGGCTTTGGCAAGCTGCCCTTAATTGAGTAACCATCTTTCTCATTGATATTTGTAACAGCCTGGTTGTGAGCAAACGAGGTGGCACGCATCTTCATTGACACAGTAGAATCAAGAGGGCCTGATACTTTACGTGTAGCACCAGATGAATTCAGCAGTCCAGAGGAGATAGGCCCTGATGTGATCAGCCCAGTTGTAGGAAGAACAGGAGGTAGAGGGCCAGAATTCTGGCGAGCCATTGGGGTCACTCCTCCTGACTGGGGGCCAGACGATTTCTTTGTTGGTTCTCCATGCTTATTGAGCGGTCCAGAATTAGATTTTGCCCTTGCTGAACCTCCAGCACCAGGAACTGCTGATGAAATAGAACCAGAGTAGTTTGACCGACCAACGACGTTAGAAACTGGTCCAGAGTTGGAAGCAGCACCACCAAATGAAGTATTCCTTGAAGGTTGATTACCCAAAGGACCAGACTTTCGTGACTGAGAAGCATGGAGTTCAAACATCTTCCCGAGCTCTCCAGATTTCTTGATGTCCCCACCAGTGTATGGCATAGCTGCGGAGCAAATGACCGGGGCTTTATCCTTAGGTTGCTCAGGTCGGCCCGAGACATAAAGCCCATTGCTTAGCTGGTGGGATGGAAACCGTGAACCCATATTGGGAACCAACAGATTCAACTATAACCTCAGAGTACAACCAAGTAGTTGTATTGCGTATGCAAGTGAGACTACTGAGCTTTTGAGCACACCACCGACATTCTCAGATAAAACCAACACCTTGCATCAGCACCTGAAAGAAGTACATCAAACAAATTAAACACTCTCAGATAAAACCAACACCTTGCATCAGCACCTGAAAGAAGTACATCAAACAAATTTAACTCATGTCAGTCTGGGTTTAAAAAAGAATATGCACATCAGGTTCAGAATTATGTCATCCAGAGAAGCAATTTTAAAACAATCTGTATGAATAAGAGAGGCTCTAAAAAAGTATCACCCTGCACATAAGGATTACTAAAGATGGGACTTGGAAGAGATCTTTAGATGAAGAACCTTCTCACAGAGTAGTACCAAGTCCCAACAGATCGCAATGGCTAAACTAGTTAAGGGTGGCAATAGGTTGCTGGTCTTAACATTCCTCCTATACAGGGAAATATATTAGCTAATAGCCAGAGCCTAGCAGTAACACAGCTGACATAAAGCTTTACCAACGCAAATACTTCGAAAACATAGTGCCATTAATTTGGTAATAAATCCAATCAAAAGTAGCAAAAGCAAAATTCACATAATCCTTCGGAGGGCGTTGCCATGTTTACACCATGCGAGCATCATGTTCTAACAGCAAAGAGCAAAACTTAGAAATAAAGCTTTTCTTTACATAGAAGTACTTAGAAATGACTTCGGCTGGTGCAGGTAGCGGAATAAACAACAAATTTGCCACCGACACTATTAGATCTCAAAAGTATAGCTTAAAGCTTCCGCAAAGAACTCAGACAGGTACATGCCAACATAGTTTCAACATGAAGCAATGCAGCAACACATTGTATAACCTATAACCCACTCCAAGGGCCCCACCAAACCCTTGAGAAAATTCTAATCCTCCAACTATTGATTTCTCCGTGCATGTATAACCTATAACCTGGAGCTTAAATCTAACAATAAAGTGGCACACATTCTACTCGCTATACTGAGAAAAGCTTCAATTCTACCATGGAAGGCATCGGCCAACAATGCCACCACAGCAGATCCAGAAACTAGTGCCAGATCCAGGCAAATCTCTCACAGACCCCATTTTACGCAGATCCGAGGCCTGCAAGGGACAAATCTGTCGAGGTCACCCTCAAATCTCACTCCACCGACATTGCAAAACCCTCGCACACCACCATTGCCGCTCAAGGGCAAAGAATCAAGAACACCTAGATCCCAAGAAACGTACCAAGAACTACCCAAACCACGGTCTCTTGACGCCAAAACAAGCATTAACGCGAGAGTAACCTTGACCTATTTTCCCCTTTTCCTTGCACCGTGAAACCAAGAATGGTCAAGAACTAGCGTCCGGATCCCACTGAAGACACCCAAACCCAAGGAGGCAAGTAGACTGACCAGGGGAACAAACACCCCCAGATCCCAACAGCCGCAGCAATATTGATGCATCAAGAAACCAAGAAACGGCGGAAGCACCGGCTCACCTCAAGAAAGCAGCAGGCGAAGATGTTCACCCTTCCAAATCTTTCTCCTTCCTGCGAGATTTTTCTCTAGTCGGTGGTGGGTTTGGGCTGTAGGATGGCAAAATGGGGGTAGAGAGAGACAGGGGGAGGAGGGCTCTCACACGCGCACAACAAACAAACAGACCAACAGGCCCTAAATCAGGAAGAGGTGGAGACAGGAAATAAAAAAATAGAGTTAACCATGGCAATAATAATGCAGATATGCAGTGGGAGAGGGAGGGAGGGAGGGAGGGAGCAGACTGAGTTTGGAAATGGATCCTCGTATAAGGATTCAACGGTACAAGTGATCTCGGCTGTTCGATCAAAAATTAAAAGTTAAGATTAATAACGATAGTGTTTTCTCTACCGTGAGCCTTCGTAGCAATGCAAAGGATACAGATTCAACTAGTTTTTGGTTGTTTTAGCCGTTGTTTTGGATCATGACCCTAATGAATCAAGGAAAAAAATTGAGCATAGCTAAAACTTAGGCAAAGATAAAATTTGGCAAAATGAACATTGATTGGATTGCGACTAAGTCAAATTTTCGCGTTACCAAAATTTTAGTAAGCGATTTTCTCGTCATCGGATTGCCCGCGTGTGGCATTGAATTTCGTTGGTGTTATCAATTTTTTTTAGTATTACTAAATATTGGTAGCAAACCAAACGATAACTAATTTTCATTGGTGTTATCAAAATTTGGTTCGATTCACATGGGTAAAAAATCAAACAGGCCCTTAGCCTCTTTTTGGAACACAATTGTAAAATAGTCGTCTCGCGAACGAAATGACACCTTTACAATGTGAAAATGTCGCAGGTTGGGGGGGAGGGGTGGGAAAAAAAGCTCAAAACTCGCGAGCCAGCTCAGCTCGTTAAGAACTCAACTCGACTTGACTCGAATTCAGGACATAAACGAGCCGAGTTCGAGTTAGCTTGCGAATAACTCACTTAGTTCATTTAATTTATACCCAACCTAAAAAGCTTAGAAGCTCACAGCTAGCCCACCACAACTAAAACAGGCCCAGCTGACCATCTTCGTTTCCCAAATCTACCAATCCATGGCGGTCGCGCCCTCCTCTCTTCTCACCGTTGCCACTTCTTCCTCTTGCATGGCTATCTCCACTCGTCGCCCCTGTGCAGCTCCGGCCACTGTAGCCTCCCTCGCCTCATCGTCTCCCTCCTCGTGACCTCCTCTCCGTGCTTCCCCGCGAGGGCCCTCCAGAGCCGTGTCATCGCCAGCACTGCCCCCGCAATGCAACCGCCACCGGCGTCTAGAGTCTCCATGGCCGTTGACGTCAACCTCGGCGACCGGAGCTACCCGATATACATCGGCTCTAACCACCTTGACGATCCTAACGAGCCAAGTTGAGCTGTTTGATCGAGTCGAGCCGAGCTGGCTATTATGCTCGTTGCTTAACGAGCCGAGCCGAGCCGGGTTGGGTTCCTTAACGAGCTCGATCGAGTTGAGCTGAGCCAACTTGTTATCCATCTCTAGCCGTGGCACGCCATGTGCTACTTACTCATAGTGCGGTGAGACACGTGTCGGGTGCCTAGTCCGCAGCAAGTCAGCAGGAGCATACGTAGGCCACCTGCTGCGCTCTGGGTCAGCGGCATGTGGCCTTTCGCGGTATTTTTGCACGATAGAAGTGTTGTTTTTTATCATTTCATTCGCATAAGACTATTTTTGCTATTTAGTTTTATAAACGTCTAATTTTAGCTCGGGAGCGGACCTCTCTCGTCAGCCTCTCTCTACGACGTACTGCCTGATACAACAGCCACTCTCTCTCTCTCTCTCTACCCTCTTGTCAGATAATGCTGATTTCCATTAGTATAATGTAACAACTAACAGCTATTCACTAGCCACTACTAACTTAGTTGCACCAAATAAATGGGCCCTAGAGTTGTTGCAACAGTGCAAGCAGTGTGTGTGTGAGTTACTATGGTGTCTATGCAAAATGAGGGGGTGAAAGGAAAGGAATAAAAACCTGCCTTGAAACCTGTTTGATTGAATTTACTAGTTTTAAACTATATATAATGCACATGATGTTGCATGAATCTATATACTCCACCTCGTGTAGTAGCTCTTGCTCATCTTATGTTTGTCGCTGTGCACAGTATTCACACGTGCGTCCATACAACTCTATGTTCTTACATGTGATTGTCTCGGTGTCTATCGACGTACACATCGTGTGAGAAGTCTTCCGGGTTAACCATCATAGATGATGAACTAGTCAATCTAGATTTGAATCATCTTTTCTTAAATACGCTGTGTGAGATTATAAATCTTGTCCCTCACTTCCTCTACATCAGCGTTTTTATATACACCATGCGGACATGTTATTACCCAACATACGACGCAGCCATATTTGGAAAATTTGTCCAATGGCCTTCCTTTTATTGCAAAATTTTAATAGACCCCTCCATCACGTTACATATATATATTTTGACCTTTTCTTAGCTCTAGTATAGCTAAAGGATGTATGCTAAATTTTGCGAGGTTCACGTTGTAAACCCGTAGGGGTCTGGATGGTTCTGCCACTGCATGATGCATTCATATTTGCTCCTACCCTATGTATATAGTATTTTATGCACATGAATTTGAGTAAATTTCAAAACACACCAATTTCTAATAACAACAAATGTGTAATCATTTGTAGTAAGATGAAATCTAGAATAGCTGGGCTTTAAGAAACCAAACAGAAGAATTTCTCCCGTTTCAACAATTTCTACTTTCATAACCATGCTGCCTCTGTTTTTCTCTTCTTCCCGAAATGGAGGCTGCAGAACTGCCAACCAATTCATTAAGAGAGAGAGAAAAATAAGTTTTCCAGTAAACCACCAGTGATATAATGATAAGTAACTAATACCATCTTATCTCAAGTTGTATATATGTAACAATTCAAACATCGTTCCAAGTTTCCACATATATCATCCATACCATATAGGCGTAAATGTAACAAACAGTACACTTTGTTGGTGACTTTGTGTGCATGATGCAAATGCAACATATGTAATTGACATTTGAAAATTAAGGAGAGAATGGAGGGAAGATGTGAGAACCAGCACAATTAGACTAAGCTAAACAACATTAATCAATAATTAGCGGTAATTAAAATTCATCAAAACAGGAACAAAGTGTACTCTCAAATTTGATATCACACGCATAATCATCATAATTGACAATATGAATTATTGTAACCAAACTCCAACATTAGTACAATCTCAGGGTCGGTAATAAAACAAAAGAAATCCATTACAAGCATAAATGAAACTTTAACACAACTCAAGATTAATTACATAAGTTCTATACATCAAAGAATAAGCAAATTCTACAACCTTAAAAGAGTTACAACAATCCATTTGCAATGCAAAAGTAATATATTACAAACTCGACATTTAATATAAAATTTATTTACAACCAATCACAGTGTAACTTACAAAAGCTAATTAAATTACAATCCAATTCTTGCATACATGTCTGAAGCCCTCTTTTGCCATCCTCGTCCATATATCGCCACCATGAACCACCCTCCATCCACATTTCCACCATTCGTTAAAAGCATAGAAAACAATTAGCAAAGCAGAAAGCAATAAATATGATTTAGATTAAAAAGAGGTTCCTGTCAGATTTCCCCGAAGCTCAATAGGATTCCCGTATCAACTTAAGTTAGTCGGCCCCTTGATCGTCAAGATACCCAGACCAACTAAAGTTAATCGGCACCTTTCACTTCTGTGGGCTTCATCACCCGACGTTTATTAAAACCCAACATCTACGTTTATGAGTACAGAAGCCAAAAACACCCTTAAGACCAAAAGAGCCATGAGCAAATAGTGTCATGTGAGGAGGGAAGGGATAAGGGCCAGGGGCAAAGGGAGCCACTGCCATGCACAGCCGAACCATCCCCCTTGCTTAAGCTTCATTTCTCCTCACTGCCACACTCACAAGGCCTCACAAAAATACAAGCCAAAGCCAAGCAAGCACAGGTCAAGGGATAAGGGCAAACACAAGCCATCCCCCTGCACAAAGCCTCATTCTCTCCCCATCTCATTTCTTCTCAGATGAAGGCAAGAAGACCACCAAGAACACCTCAAAGCAAAGCCAGGAACACAAAGCCAACATCACACCCATAGCCACCGGAGGAGACAAGGAGGAAGCCAAGGCAACACAACCATGAAGGCTCACTGCCACCAGCTAGCAAAAGCCCAAGCACCCACAGGGAGATAACCACTGGAGAAGGGGAGTAAAGAAGTTGAGGAAGACCGAAGGGCAAGAACGGTGTCGACGACGGCGTTGAACCATCGACGACCATACATGCACCGCCAGGCCGACAAGAACACGGGGACCAGAAGCACCGACAAGCAACAAAGGAAGCATCAGAAGCTCGACGACCGCAACAAGGCCGGCCTCACCGCACCATCTCCCAAACTAACCCAGGCCATCAAGGTAGCCCACACCCTATTTTTGGTTTTGCCGACATTGTTCACAGAGCCATCCCATGCCCAGTTGTAAGATCGAGGAGGCCGACTAGAGGGGGGGTGAATAGGCGTTTTAAAACTTCTATGCGTTAAAACCGAATTCTAATGCGGAAGTTAAATAACAATTCGGTTTAGCACAATTTAAGCCTAAAGCAACTAGGTTCAACAAGTGCACCAACACTACAAGTCAATAATGATAATAATCAATTGAGCATGAACTTGTGAGCAATTCAATTTAGGCAATGTAAATAGCACATAGCTTGGCAATCATTCATACACAATAAATGAGCAACTTAATTATATGAATGTAAATTGCAATAAGGTAAAGCTCAAGAATGAAAACCACAATATGACACGTCGATGTTTTACCGTGGTGCTCGGAGACTTGCCGGTCTCCCCTAATCCACGTTGAGGGAAACCCAAACCAATTGGGCCGGCTCCACGTATTAAGCCTTCCTCCGAGGTATCAATCACCTCGCTCCACTAGGGTTGCTCTTACTCCACTCCGGAGATGGCGAGCACCAAGCCACTCACAAACACCGGGCTTTCTCACAAGCTTCACTTGAGAAGATCACCGGACCACGACACCTCCACGCCGTCTAGGTGTCGGCAAACACCAAGAGTAACAAGTCTCCAACTTTCACTTGAACCAATCAAGTGTCAAAGCTCTCGTGGATACTAAATCCACCACCTAATGCAACACATGCAATAGGATTTGCCTCTCAAACCTCACTAAGTGCAACACATACACAAATGGGAGTAGAGGGCTTGCTCTTAGCTCAAAGGAACTCAATGGGATGCCAAAAGTTGTCTCTCAACCGGCCAAGGGGGTATTTATAGCCCCCAAACCAAAAACTAGCCGTTTGGAGACGAAACAGCCAAAAACTAGCCGTTATAGCCTTTTGCGGTCGTACCGCACTCACAAGGGGCGGTACTACCGTTCTGCGGTACTACCGCAGTTATACGGGCGGTACTACCGCAGCCCAATTTTCAGCACAGACGACACTCGGTAAAAAGGTCATAACTTTTGACTCCGATGTCGGAATTGAGTGATCTTGGACTCTATTGAAAGCTTATTCAGTGGGCTACTCAACCCACCTATTTGATTTGATCTCAAACACATTTTATCAAATCAAAAGCACAACTTCAAGAGCCACTACCATGGTCTAAGTCCAAAGAGTTAGCAACAAGCAATCTTAGACCATGCCAAGGGAAAATACATGAATCCCAACAATTTGCAAAACACATTTGCAAACTTAGATCATGCCACAAGGAGTAGGTACATGGACTTCAACCGTTTGCAAAACACATTTGCAAAGTATAGTCACATGCTACAAGGATTATCCATGAGCCTCAACTATTTGCAAAATACATTCGCAAATATAGGCAACATGTTAGAGTGAGCTAGAGCAAGTGAGATTGAGTTATTAACACATGATGAGACTCAAGCTACTAGACAAGACCCCTCTTAATAGTACGGCAACCTATACTAGCAATCCGGTCTTCCAACCAAACACCAAGACCGGTAAAAGACTAGAAACACATCCTTAGCCTTAGCTAGTCATACCTTTGCCTTGACCATCCACTTAAAGCTTGATGACTCACATCCTCGCTTCGTGTCCGGGTCATCGTCTTGATATGCATCAACCCATGATGCATCCTTTACTTGACCTCAATCAACATATGATGAGTCTTCTTCCGACTTGATGATCAACTCATGATCATCTCTTCTTCGAGATCTTGATATGCATCAACACATGATGCATCATCTCCTTGAACCTTGACTTGATGACGATCAACTCATGATGTCATCCAAAGTCTTCATCACCCTGGAACATAACCTATTCATCCAACTCATGGAAAATGTTAGTCCCACAATGTCATTAACATTAATTACCAAGATATACCGCATACATGCTTTTGAACAAGCTATTATGAAGGTGCGGTATTACCGCTAACTAGCATCCCGAATATCGCTCTCCAGTAAGTACCGTTTCTCGAATCGGTACTACCGATTTCGAGATTACCCAACATACGACGCAGCCATATTTGGAAAATTTGTCCAATGGCCTTCCTTTTATTGCAAAATTTTAATAGACCCTCCATCACGTTACATATATATTTTTTGACCTTTTCTTAGCTCTAGTATAGCTAAAGGATGTATGCTAAATTTTGAGAGGTTCACGTTGTAAACCCGTAGGAGTCTGGATGGTTCTGCCACTGCATGAGGCATTCATATTTGCTCCTACCCTATGTATATAGTATTTTATGCACATGAATTTGAGTAAATTTCAAAACACACCAATTTCTAATAACAACAAATGTGTAATCATTTGTAGTAAGATGAAATCTAGAATAGCTGGACTTTAAGAAACCAAACAGAAGAATTTCTCCCGTTTCAACAATTTCTACTTTCATAACCATGCTGCCTCTGTTTTTCTCTTCTTCCCGAAATGGAGGCTGCAGAACTGCCAACCAATTCATTAAGAGAGAGAGAAAAATAAGTTTTCCAGTAAACCACCAGTGATATAATGATAAGTAACTAATACCATCTTATCTCAAGTTGTATATATGTAACAATTCAAACATCGTTCCAAGTTTCCACATATATCATCCATGCCATATAGGCGTAAATGTAACAAACAGTACACTTTGTTGGTGACTTTGTGTGCATGATGCAAATGCAACATATGTAATTGACATTTGAAAATTAAGGAGAGAATGGAGGGAAGATGTGAGAACCAGCACAATTAGACTAAGCTAAACAACATTAATCAATAATTAGCGGTAATTAAAATTCATCAAAACAGGAACAAAGTGTACTCTCAAATTTGATATCACACGCATAATCATCATAATTGACAATATGAATTATTGTAACCAAACTCCAACATTAGTACAATCTCAGGGTCGGTAATAAAACAAAAGAAATCCATTACAAGCATAAATGAAACTTTAACACAACTCAAGATTAATTACATAAGTTCTATACATCAAAGAATAAGCAAATTCTACAACCTTAAAAGAGTTACAACAATCCATTTGCAATGCAAAAGTAATATATTACAAACTCGACATTTAATATAAAATTTATTTACAACCAATCACAGTGTAACTTACAAAAGCTAATTAAATTACAATCCAATTCTTGCATACATGTCGCTGAAGCCCTCTTTTGCCATCCTGTCCATATATCGCCAGCCCAGTGAACCACCCCTCCATCCACATTTCCACCATTCGTTAAAAGCATAGAAAACAATTAGCAAAGCAGAAAGCAATAAATATGATTTAGATTAAAAAGAGGTTCCTGTCAGATTTCCCCGAAGCTCAATAGGATTCCCATATCAACTTAAGTTAGTCGGCCCCTTGATCGTCAAGATACCCAGACCAACTAAAGTTAATCGGCACCTTTCACTTCTGTGGGTTTCATCACCCGACGTTTATTAAAACCCAACATCTACGTTTATGAGTACAGTAGCCAAAAACACCCTTAAGACCAAAAGAGCCATGAGCAAATAGTGTCATGTGAGGAGGGAAGGGATAAGGGCCAGGGCAAAGGAGCCACCGCCATGCACAAAGAACCATCCCCTTGCTTAAGCTTCATTTCTCCTCACCGCCACACTCACAAGGCCTCACAAAAATACAAGCCAAAGCCAAGCAAGCACAGTCAAGGGATAAGGGCAAACACAAGCCATCCCTGCACAAAGCCTCATTCTCTCCCCATCTCATTTCTTCTCGGATGAAGGCAAGAAGACCACCAAGAACACCTCAAAGCAAAGCCAGGAACACAAAGCCAACATCACACCCATAGCCACCAGAGGAGACAAGGAGGAAGCCAAGGCAACACGACCATGAAGGCTCACTGCCACCAGCTAGCAAAAGCCCAAGCACCCACAGGGAGATAACCACTGGAGAAGGGGAGTAAAGAAGTTGAGGAAGACCGAAGGGCAAGAACGGTGTCGACGACGGCGTTGAACCATCGACGACCATACATGCACCGCCAGGCCGACAAGAACACGGGGACCAGAAGCACCGACAAGCAACAAAGGAAGCATCAGAAGCTCGACGACCGCAACAAGGCCGGCCTCACCGCACCATCTCCCAAACTAACCCAGGCCATCAAGGTAGCCCACACCCTATTTTTGGTTTTGCCGACATTGTTCACAGAGCCATCCCGTGCCCAGTATGTCATGCCGTTCACACATATCACAAAGCCATAGTAGCATCGCTCTCAGTTCACATCATAGAGCAAGGGGAGGAATCAGGGAGTAGAGAGGAAGGGGGGAAGTTTACCTCCGTACATCAGACATCGGTAGCTGGGCAGTAGAACCCACTCCATCGCCAATATTCGTGCAAGAACAACAAGAATCATGAATCAAGCAAAACCTAAGAAACCAAAAATTCCAGTAAAAGGAAAATAGGGGGCAAGAACCGAACACGGAGAGGGAGGCACTCATGGGCCTTGGACGCACGCCGTGCTGGGCCATTGGAGGCGCAGCGCGTGCACAAGCACGGGGGACCAGGCGGCGGAGGGAGGAGGCCGAGTCGCGGGCGGGCCCAGGAGGCCGGCGGCGCAGCCGAATGGAGGAGCCAGAGGGGCGGCATCGGGCCACATAGGCCGAGGGCGCTGGACCGGCGACGCCGGCGTGTCAGGATGGAGGACATAGCAACATAAGGAAGAAGTACAATAGCGTTTGAAATGTTTTACTCTAGGCTTGTTAAGCCTTGTATGAGTTCTCGCTGTTGGACCTAGCCCATGTAAAGGAGTTTAAATACCGATCACTGTTCACTTTCACAGTTTATCGAAAAGAAAAAGCAATTCTGTAGCTCAACTTTCCCCTTCTTCTTCCCTGCTTCCTCTTCGGAAGAACACGATGGCGATTGAGTGTGTCTGACCTCGATCACGACTCTTCGGCGACGACGAGGCTACGACAGATGGTATCAGAGCGAGCTCGATCCGTTGGTTGTTCCTAGATCCTCGCGGTCTTGACTGGTAAAATCCCAAAGGAGGGTTGGCGGTTGCTTTTAGCGATTGTTGTGATTCCTAACCTGAGGTTCTGTCGACCTAGAGAAGGAACACTACGGCTCCGGCTAAGTCTAGTGTACAGGTTCGTCAAGTCGTGACAGCGATGGAAGGGATGGAGGCGCGGTTGGTGGAGTTGTGGAAAACTGAGATTGAAATGATGCGGGAAGAGATGGGTTCCCACTTGGCGGCGGTAGATCAACGTCTGGATCAACAAGGAATGAGAATCGATGAGATACAACAAAAGGTAACTATGACAATGGATTCAATTGGAAAAGTACAACAGGAATAAGTAATGGTGGCCAAGTCGCTCAAGACGGCACCACCCCCTCGATTGGTGATTCCGTCAAGAGATGATGCGGGAATCGCTGGAATGAGAACTGGGGAATCCACTATTCAGAGGGCGGCGATACCGGCCATTCCCCACTCCGAATCCCCCGCAGGTGCAGTTTCCCCCCACTTACACCAGTGATTTCTGAGATACAAGAGACAAGTAGAGGGCATCAGGATCAAGGAAGGCGAAGTTGGATTCCTAAAATGGATTTCCCAAAATTTGACGGAACTGACGTCCGGATTTGGATCGACAAGTGCCAAACATTCTTTGCAATATATTTGATTCCGGAAGGTTTTAAAGTAGCGGCTGCTACCATGTACATGAGTGGTAGTGTGGCGCATTGGTACCAGGCTTACAAGGTAGCTCAAGGATGGCATGATTGGGAGCAGTTCAAAGAAGTTGTAGTGCTGGAGTTCGAGGGAAGCACACAACGCGATCGAATCCGGGAATTGTTGATGCTCAAGCAAACCGGTACGGTGGAGGACTACAAGAGAAGATTTGATGCCTTGGTATATCAGATTAGGTTGTACGACTACAGTCTTGGAGGATTAATATTGGTCACCAGATTCATCTTGGGATTGAAAGATGAATTGAGAGCGGCAGTGGAGATTCAGATGCCGACTACAGTGACAATGGCTGCAACATTTGCCGCTGTGCAAGAAGGTGTAATGGAAAGGACCAAGAAGTATGTGCACCAGAATAGAAGTTATAATCATACGGCCAATTATGCGAAAACAGAAGGAATTTACAAAGGGGGAGAAGCCAGTAACATAGCAAGGCTAGAAAAAGGAGAATTATGGAAAGCCAAGCAACTCAAAGAATTTAGAAAAACCAACGGGTTGTGTTTTTGTTGTGGTGACAAGTATTCTCCTGCACACCAATGTCAGAAAACACAACAGGGACAACTTAAGGCAATGCAAGCACAAGAAGTTCTCTCTGATGAAGTATTGGATGCAGTTGTCCTTGAGGAACAGGAAGAGGAGGAGGAAATACATTTATCCTTGAATGCAGTGTCTGGAACCGAGCACCCAAGAACTATTCGAGTCAGGGCATTAATAGGAAATCAGGTAATGCTGATGTTAATTGACTCTGGTAGTTCTCATAGCTTTGTAAATGCAGATTTAGTTGAGAAAATCAAGGGCAATCCAGTACCGGTCAAAACTATGGCAGTGAAAGTAGCAAACGGGGAAATACTGTATAGTGACAAAGTTATGTTGGGAATGAGCTGGTGGGTGCAGGGACATACTTTTCATCACGACATGAAAGTGTTGAACCTTGGTGGTTATGATGCTATCTTGGGGGCAGATTGGTTAGAAAATTGTGGTATCATGAAATGTCACTGGAAAGCAAAGTGGGTGGAGTTCGAACACAAAGGTAAAACAATCCGATTAAAAGGTGTTCTTGATCCTGAAATTTCTGAAAACCTCCAAGAGATATCTATGACAAAGGTAGAGCAATGGCATAAAGGCAATGAGATATGGGCCACTGTAGTACTTGAGAAATCCCAGCAGCAAGATCAAGAAGTGATTCCAGAGACAGTTCAGTCTGTGTTACTCCAATATGAGGATGTGTTTCAAGATTCTAATCAGTTACCTCCTCATAGAGTATATGATCATGCCATCACCTTATTTCCGGATGCAGCTCCAGTTAACTCAAGGCCTTACTGATATTCTCCACTTCAAAAGGACGAAATCGAACGACAAGTAGCGGAGATGATTCAGGCAGGAATAGTAACTACCAGCCTCAACCCTTTTGCTTCTCCGGTACTGCTTGTGAAGAAAAAAGACGGCACTTGGAGATTCTGTGTCGATTATAGGAAATTAAACTCGGTGACAGTGAAAAGTAAGTTTCCTATGCCCATAGTGGATGAATTGTTAGATGAATTAGCGGGTACCAGCTTCTTCTCTAAATTAGATTTGAAATCTGGTTTTCATCAAATCCGTATGGTTGAAAGTGATGAACATAAGACAGCTTTTAAAACTCATCATGGCCAAATTCAGTTTAGAGTTATGCCATTTGGATTGACAAATGCCCCAGCCACATTTCAGTGCTTGATGAACTCGATTTTTGGTCCTTATATGAGAAAAATTATTTTGGTTTTCATGGATGACATACTGATATATAGTAAAGACTTAAATGCTAATGTTCAACAACTCAGTATAGTGCTTGACACCTTGAGAAAACACCAGCTGGTTGTTAAGAGGAGCAAATGTAGTTTTGCTCAAAGGAAATTGGAATATCTTGGACATATAATCTCTGATCAAGGTGTAGCTACAAATGAAACCAAAACCAAAGCAATGGTGTAGTGGCCAATACCTACTAATGTTACTGAGTTGAGAGGTTTTCTTGGGCTCACTGGATACTACAGAAAGTTTGTTAAACACTATGGCATAATTGCCAAACCATTAACTACATTATTGCAGAAAAAGGCCTTTCTGTGGGATGAAAGAGCTCAAACTGCTTTTGAACAACTCAAGGAAGCCATGAGTCGAACTCCAGTATTAGCCTTACCAGACTTTCAACAGCCTTTTACAGTCGAAACAGATGCTTGCGATACAGGCATCGGTGCTGTTTTGAGTCAAAGAGGACACCCAGCTGCATTTTACAATAAGGCTCTCGGAGTGAACAATAAAAAATTATCCATATATGAGAAGGAGTTCTTAGCAATTATGATGGCAATAGACAAATGGAGGCAATACTTACAAAGGGGACCATTTGTTATTAAAACCGATCACAAAAGCTTGTGTCATTTAGAAGATCAAACATTACATTAAGAATTACAGAAAAAAGCTATGACAAAGCTTATCGGATTACAATACAAATTTCAGTTCCAAAAAGGGGAAGACAACAAGGTCACCGATGCATTGTCCAGGGTAGGCCACCTCTATCACACTCATGCAATTTCAATGGCACAACCTGTTTGGATCCAAGAGGTCATCAATTCTTATGCGGTGGATCCCCAGGCCAAAGACCTCTTGACCCAGTTAGCAGTACAAGGATCAAATGATCAAGGTTATTCCTTAACAGAAGGTCTCATTTGACACCAAGGCAAGATTTGGGTAGGAGCCAATGCCGGCCTCCAAACTAAACTGATTCAGGCATTTCACACTTCACCAATTGGGGGACACTCAGGTATCCAAGCTACATACCAAAGGGTTCGGAAGTTATTCAGTTGGTCTGGACTGAAGCTTGATGTAGAAAATTTCGTCAAACAGTGTTAGGTCTGTCAGCAGGCAAAACACGAGAATTGCAAACTCCCTGGATTGTTATGTCCCTTACTAGTTCCTGACGGTGCTTGGAGAGACTTGACAATGGACTTTATTGAAGGGTTGCACAGGTCCGAAGGCTTCAATGTAGTGCTTGTGGTAGTCGACCGCTTCACAAAGTATGCTCTTTTTTCCCCCTCAAACATCCTTTCACAACAGTACAAGTCGCAAAACTGATCCTCAACAACATTGTCAAGCTTCATGGCATTCCTCGCTCTATAATATCTGATCGCGACCGCTTCTTCACAAGTTCTATGTGGAAGGAATTGTTCAAGCTCCTTGACATCAAACTACATATGAGCTCAAGTTATCACCCACAAACCGACGGTCAAAGTGAGAGAGTAAACCAATGCTTAGAAATGTATTTGAGGTGTGCAGCACAGGAGACACCAACCAAATGGCACCATTAGTTACCCTTAGCAGAATACTGGTACAATACATGTTACCACTCCACTCTCGGGTGTACGCCCTACAAGGCTCTCTACGGCACTGATCCACATTACGACATCCTTCCCGATTTGACGATTGCACATAATTCAGTTGTAGTGGATATCTTGGCAGAGAGAGCGGCATACTCTGAATTTTTTAAGCAATAACTGATGAAAGCACAATTGAGGATGAAGCAGTACACCGATCAAAAGCGATCCTTGAGGGAATTCCATGTAGGGGAAAAGGTATTCTTGAAATTACAACCATATTCTCAGTCCACTGTCGTGAGTCGCCCTTATCCTAAATTGGCATATAAGTACTATGGACCATATTCCATTCTCGAGAGAATTGGAGCAGCAACGTACAAGCTTGAGTTACCAGATGGAGCTCTCGTACATCCAGTGTTTCATGTTTCGCAGCTGAAACAACAAGTACCTGATCATACACCAGTTTTCTCTTCTATACCCAATCCAGTTGATTTTTCGTTGAAGGAAGTGCAACCGGAGGAAATTCTGGACAGGCGTCTGGTTAAAAAAGGGAATTCTACACTGTTGCGGGTGCTCATCAAGTGGTCATCCTTGCCAGCTGACATGGCTACATGGGAAGATTATGAAGTTTTGCGTTCACGTTTTCCAGGAGCTCCAGCTTGGGGACAAGCTGGTAATCGAGGGGGCGATAATGTCAGGATGGAGGACATAGCAACATAAGGAAGAAGCACAGTAGCGCTTGAAATGTTTTACTCTGGGCTTGTTAAGCCTTGTATGAGTTCTCGCTGTTGGGCCTGGCCCATGTAAAGGAGTTTAAATACCGATCATTGTTCACTTTCACGGTTTATCGAAAAGAAAAAGCAATTCTGTAGCTCAACTTTCCCCTTCTTCTTCCCTGCTTCCTCTTCGGAAGAACACGATGGCGATTGAGTGTGTCTGACCTCGATCACGGCTCTTCGGCGACGACGAGGCTACGACACGCGGCGCACACGCGTGTGAGGGAGCAGGAGCCGGGCCAAAGAGGGGACGGTGGCGGCGGAGGGCCAGGCAAGCGGCGGTGGCGGCTCTAGGGCGGCCGGCCGGAGGAAGAAGGGGGAGCAAAGTCAGAGAGAGTGTGTGTGTGTGTGTGAGTGTGGAGTGTGTGTGTGTGTGTGTGAGAGAGAGAGAGAGAGAGAGAGAGCCATGAGAGAATGAAGGAGGAGATTTGGGGAAGAAAGCAAGTGAAGGAGATGGCCTGGGGCTCATTCCCATTCGACCGAATGAGCAGATAAGAGAGAGAGAGAGAGAAAAGAGGTGTTAAGTAGAAAAAAAGTAATTAGATTAAATAGAAATTAAGAAGTGTGTGTGTGTGTGTGTGTGTGTGTGTGTGTGTGTGTATATATAGAGAGAGAGAGAGAGAGAGAGAACGTATCTAGTGCTAATGGGTAATTCAATGCTAAGGTGCTAATATCAATCTTGACTGTTGGATCTTTGATTGAACAACTAAGATTAATGCATGCTCCCACCTCTAAACCATTTAATCACCTTGCATGCTCTCACCTCCAATGCGCCTTCATTAATGCACTTTCATTAAATACCATGCATGCTTCCACATCCAACGGTCAAGATGTAGATTCAACGGTCAAGATTGGCATTAGCACCTTAGCACTGAATTACCCATTAGCACTAGATACGTCCCCCATATATATATATATATATATATATATATATATATATATATATATATATATATATTACAAAATAGAAAGAACACATTCGTGGCATTCGTGCAAGTTTCAGACGAATCGCCGGCGGTATGAATTTTTAGATCGCGGACCGTAGAAAATAAATAAATTAAAAAGTAGGAAAAATGAGGTAAAATAAATCTAATAAAATCGCCATCGTGTTAGAAAAATAATTTAACATGTTACCTGCGAATTTCGGATGAATCGCAAGAAGTATGGATTTTTAAACCCCGTACAGGTGAATAACAGAATAACAGTAGACTAGCTAGTAGAAAATAAAAGTGGCAAACATATGTAAAATTAATATGAGAATTTTCCTCAAAATCAATGACCAATCAAAATAACTAAATTAGACAAATAATTTGTTGCATTAAAAATAATTTAATCATGTTAGATTAATTAAATTAAAGAAACCCCGAATTTATTTAGAGAAGTAATTACAGTGTGTGCCTGAATAAAACCAAATAAACATAGTTGCATGCGAACATGTGTAGTAGTTCATTTTCGTACGATAAAACATGAGTATCGGCCACCTCAATCCTAGAGCCAGTAGATCGTAGAATAACTGCAGTTAGGGAGTGCCAACCTAATAAAGACCCGAAAAATATTATTAATTAAAATCTGCTAAAAAGAAGAACCAACTGACTATTGTACACTAATAACACCCAAATGCCACTAAGTATTTACTTATTTATTTATTATTAGATCCGTTGCGTAATTGCAACAGACGAACCGACACAGGCAGGAGTAATTGATACAGATTTCCTCGGCGATGATCTTTTCTACAATTCTGAAGGCAAGCTTATTTTTTGAATATCAATATAGTTATATTAAATGTAAAAGTTACATTCTGCACTATTTTATATATTGCATAAAAACTATATCTTAAAGTTCAAATCAGTTCAATAAAAGAGGAAGAAGATGAAAAGTGATGATGAATGAGAAATAAGATGAGAACAGAGTTAATATTATGGCTGATAAAGGGGACCCGAGGTAGGAAAGAGATAAGGGAAGAGGTAGGACCCTTTACATATGGTTAAAACATAAGGATCAATAAAACTCTTACTCGGTCAGAGGTCGTATTTAAGTACCAACTATTTTCTGTTTCGACAGACAGAAAATGCTACCTTATTATGTAATTATGCTCTCCACATCGGGTAAGTAATATGTGTGAGTGTGATGTAAGAAACAAGCGCTATAGCGTTAGGTGAAGTGTTGGGTGCGAGGAGTCGGCCCAACCAACATTACCAAAACTTGATGGTGGCGAGGTCAGCACCGACGGTAAGTAATGGGTGGAGAAATTAATCACGTAACCTGAAAACTATTATGTATTCTAATCTCGAACCCGCATCAAAGGAAATGTGGTAGATCTAGCTCAGAGAGAGCTCAGAATAGCTATAGGTAAAGTGGTACAAGTCTACGCTGTGCTATACAAAATAATGAATTCATGCATGTCTCCTGGATTGGAATCTACGGGAACCGCTAGGGGTCTATCCTCTCTTCGAGTGATAAGTAGTCCTTTCAGAATTAAAATTTGCCACTTAAAGTTTTAATAAGTTATTTTTCAAAAACAGAGATGAATTAGAAAATAAAGTACAGAATAGAGATGAGTCATATAGTGCATGTTTGCTATTAATGCTTGTTGAATACAATAGTACTCAACCTTGCTATTATTCTCCTTTGTTAGATCCTAGTCCGACCAGGAGCTATCCAGAGTGAGACGAGGGACGCACAAGTACAGATGAGGCCACAGGAGAGGACACTTGTTACAAGGAGCAGGGCGAGATGGACTCCTTATACGACGAGTGGGACGAGTAGGCGGCTAGTGCTTCAGGGCAGGCAAGGGAGGGATTTTAGTCCCATTTTGTAGTTGTATAATATTTGTATTAAGACTATAGCCTTTTGTGGCTAAATACTGTAATAAAGATGTATAGCTTATATCTTATTGTTCTGCTGCATTGACTCTAATAAAGGTTATTATTCGTCGGAACGGTGTTCTATTGGGCAGACAAATAATAATTCATTTGTTTAAGTGTGATTACCCTTGGGTAATGATACGGGATGCCGCAGAAGATCCAAACTGCTATTAGGTCACATGGTTTTAGGTGTGGGGCTGCCAACAACACCCTCTCTCATGCCTTTGGTTGGTGCCACCTAATTTGGAGAAAAAAATTCAGTAGGAGAGGGCTACGATATCAGCCCTCCATCCAGAGTGATTGGTGGGGATTAATGACTATAGGGAGGTGGGAGCCTCACGGTAAGACCCTCCTCCAATAAATTTCCTTCCTAGTTTGGCATCAACTCTCACACAAAGGCATGTACATTGCACAAGATTTTTTTTGCATGCATTCCCAAAGAAAGAAGACAGAAAGACAGAACAATCTTGAGTGTGAAGATGGAAGAGCAACAAGATCTCTTTAGCTTTGTCTTTGGCTTCTTGATTTGGAAGATCAACAGATCACAACATTCTCATCTGGCCTGACTCTGGTGGCCGGTGATCTGAATCATGAAAGCTGTGTACTTGCTGAGAGGCAGCTAGCTAGGAAGTGATGATCTCATGCACCCGGTGTGTAAAAATAATGTACTTACTGTTTTCCATGATGTATGACAGTAGTAACATGTATAACTGAAAAACATCGACTAACTGAAAGCAGCACAGAGAGATTTCACAGCAAAATATAGAGGAGATATTGAAACGACCCGTGTTCGACCGTACCTAATGATGTCAGTAATTAGCGATAACACATCTAAGCTTAGCCACGTTGCTAGCCAAATATTAGAAATTTTCATGTTGGTTGCTATCCCAGTCAGTAATTAAAAACCGGAAACTTAATTAGTGGGCAATTATAATAATAATAATAATAATAATAATAATAATAATAATAACAACAGCAGCAGGAAAAAAATGGAATTTTTATCAGCCCCCGTGTCTAGTTTTTCTGCAGCTCATTGAGATACTCAGACCACATAGGACCGGTCGACATCTCTTACTCTAGTTGGGTTTCATTGTCCAGCCAAAATGCAACGAAGAAAAAAAAGAGAAGAGGTGATGAGATAGGAGTAGCTGACAAGTGGGGTCAGTCCAAGAGAGAGAGGATTGTAACGGAAGAAATGCATGAAAGAAAACATAAGAGATTTAGAAAAAAAGAAATTACCTTTTTAAAAAATGTGCAGTCATACTTTTTTAACTTTGACTACTAATATATGAAAAACTATTTAGATTGGTCATACAAGCACGGTACTATTAGATTAGTCATGAAAAATATTTTTATAATATAATAATTAAATATTTTTTTGTGAGCGTATTTATATAAAGTAGGAGTCAAAGTTACAGATGGAGTATACGTTCTTTCACAGATGGAGTAGGTAACTTCCGGATAAAACAATGAAAATGGATTTTGGTCACTCTATACTCAAAATGGTTCAGAAATGCTGTACTCTAAAATTGTCACATGCGTACGTCATTCGTTAGCAATTTTAAGTGCTAACTTGATCAAAGGATTGGCCACCAGTACAATGCCTTACGAAAGAGACAATTAATCAAATTGAATCCTCGTAAACGTACGACTGCAGAAAACGAACAGCAGCAAAAGAAGGGGCGTTCTGAAACGACAAATGTGTTAGAAATATGTTAGAGATAGAATAGGGAGTCTTTTATATTTCCTTATATGTACCCTTGTATACCCTATATATATTGCTCATTGGGCCTCTTCAATATACACACAATATTCATAACATGGTATCAGAGCCAAGGTTAGGGTTTACGGTAGCCGTCGCCGCCGCTTCTAGCCTCCGCTCGTCCTGCGCTGCATGCTGCCCCCGGGAGGACCGATCTTCGCTCGGGGCGCCTCGTCGCCCTTTGTTTCTCCCACCGGCTGCATCGCCTCGCGCCACCTCGATCCGAGTTACCCGTGGCCTCCTTTTGATCCAAGTCGCCGTGGTTGCTTCGTCATCCCAACTGAGTCGCTCCCGCCGAGCTCACGCCGCCGCAGCCTCGTCCTCGAGTACGACCGCCTCACCACCACGCTCCTCGGCCCTTCTCGTGGCGGCTCGCGGATGCTCGACCTGGCCTCGCCCGGTCCTCGTTGTTGTTGGCTTTCTTCGCTGGGCTCCTGGCCGCCGCCGCCGAGATGTTTCGCCCGGATCCTGGCCGTCCTCTTTGTGCCTCCCTCACGCGTGCTCTGCGCTCTCACGTTCGCTGTTCGCATGGATGGATCGATTTATTGGCTTCTCCGTTTCTTTTTGGAGTGCCGCTGCTGCCTTTATGAGGAGAGAGAAGGGGATCTATGTGCTGTTTTCTTTTGCTCTCGGGAGGCTTGCCGAGGACTGTCTCATGATGGTGCCGGTGGAGAGGTTGGTGGATTGAGAAAACAGGGCATGAACAACTATGTTGTTTTGGGCTGCTGGCGGTGTTGCTTCGAGATGAGGAGATGCACTAGTACTGGTTGGATGAGGAGATAGGTCTTTTGCTGTTGCTAGTATCTGCTGCTAGCTATCCTTTGATTCTTTTTTATTTGTGTCGTTTTCCCGTTGCGTCCATCCAAATCCGTATCAATCAATCTTTGAGTTCGTCTATGCCATGCGAGTTCACAAAATTTCTGCCAATCATAGAAGCATAGGAATTATCTTTTGCATGGCAGCAGCTGCTGTTCTTTTATTCGAATCACTGCAGATCCGTCGCCCCGCTTTTAAGGTCAGTGCTTCTTCCGCATGCGTCTCGTGTACTTCTTGTGCATTGCGCGCGCTTCTTCTTCGCAGACGTCTCTCATTGCGCTTCTTGTGCATTGCGTCACGCTTCTTTTGCACTGTGCATCCGTTGCGCTTCTTGTGCTCTCTGTGTCTTTATTACGCTTCTTGTGCACTGCGTTTTTATTGCGATTCTTGTGCACTGTGCCGCCGCCGTCTTGGGCTTCGATCTGCGTCGTCATGCTTCTATCTATTCCTATTTGACTTGACAGTTTTATCGTTTTGTCGGTTTCATCATCTTCTTCGTCATGTTGTCCGGTCGACTTTGCTCCTACACATTGTGTTTTATGGGTTGTCACGGGACTTTGGATGGGAGGAGATCTTTTATCGACATATTTTTCAAGAGCTGCATGCTACGACGACATTATCGAGATTCGGACTTTGGATTTTTCATATTTTAGTGTCAACCCTTTCCAAATGCAATGCTATTGCAAATGTCTTGCATTTGGGGGGGGGGTGTTAGAGATAGAATATGGAGTCTTTTATATTTCCTTATATGTACCTTTGTACACTCTATATATATTGCCCATTGGACCTCTTCAATATACACACAATATTCATAATAAAATGAACATGGACTAAAGCTCAGGCACTCAGGCAAGACGTCCTTGACCATAAAACACTATACAACCAAGCCCCAAGTAACCAACCACCGATATTATACTTTGCCATAATCACACCCTGCATTTGCACATTTTTTTTTAAAAAAAAATTCTAACATCGCACGAAACAAATCCAAAGTCAAATACTTTGACAGGCATTTTCCTTTTTCCCAGTGAACTGCCGGAACTGAGCTAGCTAAACTGGTATTACATCAAGGCTAGTTGGAAGGATGCACTTGGCGCACTGGCAGCCAGTGGAGAAGGGTTCCGATGGAGAAACAATCATCAGCACATCGTCGTTCCTTTGAACGACCCCCATAACACGCACAGTGGTGCCCTCCTTTATGTATCTGCAATGTACACGGACATGCCGAATGAAATGGATAACTATTATTTAACAGGCTGTGACAGATGGAAATGATCTCATGCCCATGCATTCCAGAAGCAAAAACAGAACAAAGAAATAACTAAATAAGAGTACCCTTCTTTTAGGCGCATTATCCGATCATCACTTGAGAGATTCCTTTCCCGCAGCCATCTCAGAAACTCAGGGGACATATCCTTGTTTTCTGGGTTTATGTCAGTAACAGCAGATTCATCGACATATGGGGTTACTCGTACGCCATATCCTGTTTTGACCAATGCCCGCAGCCCGGATTGGAAATCAGAGATGTAGAAGTAAACCGCATGTCGCTGCCATTGTCGCAAGGAAAAGGAGAATGTAAGAGAAGACAGGATCATCATTGCAATTGTTGGGATTCTTCAATGAAATCCATATCGTATCTAATAATTGTAGGACACTAGCTCATCGTGATCTTCCCCATCTTCAATGAAGACCAAAATTTTCAGTTAAAAAGAAACTCACCTCCATTAACCGTAGTCCTCAGGAAAATCGGCGATGCTGAGTGTTGGCAGCTTTTGAGTCGCAACCCTTATACTCATACAAGCAAGTTGAAGTGTACACACATCTTGGAGCCCTTTGAAATGAGGACTCAAGGGGGAAATTTCCACAGGTAACAACCTGTGAAGTTCAATATGCTAAATGAGGAATGGCTATTACTGATAATATAAGAAGGGCTGCTGCTTAAAGCCGTATTAACCATAAGCTAACTACAAAAAGAATAAATCATTTACGGAGAAATTATTAGATTACAAGAGGCTCCATCAATCTCGAGTCCTTGTACTACAAAAACATCACGTTGGTTTTATGTGTATTACATAATGTTATCAGCCCAAGATACTCAGAAAAACTATAGGAGTGGAGGAGCTTTTGTGTGTTCTCTGCACCTAAAGTGTTTTTTGGGGAAAACCATTCAAACTATTTTGTCAAAGCTATATATGAATTGCTTTAATACTGAAACAGTTGGTGTCATGTGGGGCATCCATTACTCACGGTGCAAGAAGGAAGACCACGGCACCAAGCAATCAGCATCACCGCCGGTTGATCTAGCTTAGGGATAAGCTTCCAAAATTATAGTTTCCTTTTAGAACTCTTTCTTTAAATCAGGATTGGTTATAGATTAGTTTCCATAATTTCAGATTGCTTGTTAGTCAAGTTTTGTTAGAGCCTTTATCTATTTAAGGAGGATAGGCACTTTGCTTTGGAATCAAGAAGAAATCAGAAAACCTAATCTGGGCGCTCGTCCTGCCTTTGCCGCGCGGCAGCCGTAGTCACAGCTCCTCCTCCGCGCCGCCGAGGTCTAGGACATTCATGAACACGCTGTAACAGAACTGGCAAGAGATACGATGGTGACAGGACATAATTCAAGAATTCAATTCATGTGTGTGTGCAAAGCCACCAAGAAACAATGTAATTTCAGAATTAATTCTAACACAAGCAAGCGTATATAGGACATGATCAAAAGGGAGAAACTAAATGCAAAACATTAAACGATGGAAAGGCAGCATAATTGAATAACTCCAACAAGGTGACCAGTATTTCACATACCCCAGTAACCTTCACACACTGTCCATCTTTTGCGGTTCTAAGATCAACATCTGGATAGCGATTGACAAACCCAGTCACACCTCTTGTTCCCCAGCAGATGTTCCAAACCAAGAGTGCGGCAACAAAACCAAATATCACCATGACAGCTATCAGCAAAATCGGATTATGAACAGCGCCAAGAATGAAGCCACCTGCTATTAACCCCATCACAAAGAGCAGGATGACCATCCAGAGTATTGGCTTTGGTAAGCTGCCCTTAATCGAGTAACCATCTTCCTCATTGAGATTTGTAACAGCCTGGTTGAGAGCAAATGGGGTGGCATGCATCTTCATTGATACAGTAGCCAAGAGGGCCTGATACTTTTTTTTTGAGCAAAAAGGCAGGAGCTCTGCCACATTCATTAAAGGTAGAGAAAAGAAACAAGATCAAGGTTCAGGAGGAAAAAGAATACAGAGGCGCAAGAGCCGAAAGCTCGCGACAGACAACCACGAAGCTTCAGCTAAACTAAACGAGAAAAGCTTGCTCTCCCAGTTGGAGGCCCTCTCGATCTTGAAGGCGAGCTCCCGCGAGCTCAACTCCGCATTTTGAAAAATCCTCCGATTTCTTTCCTTCCAAATGTTCCAGACTATATAGATGACAGTGTCGTTGAAACTTTTCCTATCGCCCTTGAGCGTCTGTTGACTAGCTTGATGCCACCAAGTCATTAGGCTGCTGAAAGTTTGAGGGGGAACACAGCTCAGTATGCTGCAGTTTGAGAGGCTGAGCACCCTAGTCCAAGTCTCAAGAGCGTAGGGGCACAGCAAGTATAAGTGCGACGACGTTTCGGGGGCTTGTTTGCACAAGCTACAGAGAGGTTGATGTGGCCAACCTCTTTGCTAGGTTATTAGCCGTTAGGATCTTGTCGAGGCTTAAGGTCCAAGCGAAAAACTTACATTTGTTCTCTGTCTTAGCTTTCCAGATCAGCTTTCCGAAGGAGCACCGAGTGTTGCCTTGGAATTGCAATAAGTAGGCTGAATTAGAGGAGTATTCGCCGTTCAACGTCCAAGACCAGACAATGTCTTCTTGGCTGTTCGGATTGAGGTTGATTTGCTGAATTTTGGTCCAAAGGGCTATGAATTCCCGAAGTTGTTGAGGAGTGTTGAGAGATCTCACCGAGCGGATTCAACTGTTTTGATATAGTTCCTTGAAAACCGATCTGTTCTTTCTCGTGGCAATTTTGAAAAGCTTGGGTGCTAAGTATTTTGGTGCCATGTTTGAGAGCCAATGATCGTGTCAGAACTTTGCCTTTTGGCCATTCCCAAGCAACACTACAGTAGCCACCCGGAACAGTTGTTTATCAGTTTCGTAGCAAGGCACCTCTATTCCGACCCAGGGTTTAGAGTTATTCTTCCATTCATGCCACAACCATCTTAGTCTTAGGGCTCGGCCAAAATTTTCGAGGTCAGAGATGCCTAAACTGCTCAACTTCTTTGGATGACAAACTCTCTCCCATTTAACTAAGGAGTGCCCTTCATTAGCATGATCAAAGCCCTTCCAAAGGAACGATCGTCTACTTCTGTCCAGTTTCTTCCTTGCCCACTTTGCTAATGGGAAAATGGTGAGATGGTAGGTCGAAAGTGAAGATAACACTGAGTTGACAAGAGTTAGCCTGCCTGCTTTGGAAAGGAGTTTTCCTTTCCAGCTCGGTAGCCTCGAAGCTATCTTGTCTATGATCGGCATGATGTGAATTTTCCTTAGCTAGCGCGTGTGAAGCGGCAAGCCTAAGTATTTGTAGGGGAATTCATTGCACTCTCCCGGGAATGGCTGTAGAATTTCTTAGAGGTCGAGCTCAGCACATCTAATAGGGAAGACCGCACTTTTCTGAAGGTTTGTTACTAGGCCTGATGCTTCCCCAAAAACTTGTAAGATTTGTTGAAATGCTTGGATTTCAGTCTTTATTGGATTTAAAAAGATAGCGGCGTCGTACGCATAAAGCGAAGTTCTCATCCGAATTGCCCTTGATTGAATTGGGAAAGGATATCTTGTTGGGTTGCCCGATCAATGATTTTAGCAAGGAGGTCAATCGCTATGATGAAGAGCATCGGTGCTAGAGGGTCTCCTTGGCAGACCCCTCTGCAATGGTGGAAGCTTTTCCCGGCTTGCCATTAATAAGGACCTTGGATGACGAGGTAGCGAACAAGATCGATATCCACTCCCTCCATCTGGGGCTAAACCCAACTTGTTCCAACACTTCTAAGAGGTACCCCCAATGTACGGAGTCAAACGCTTTTGCGATGTCCAACTTGAAGAACAAGGAGGGCGTGTTGGTTGAGTGCAGGCTGCGGATCACATTTTGAGTGTATAAGAAATTATCCTGAATACAACTTTCTTGATGAAAGCACTTTGGCAAGGAGAGATGATTGAATCCAGATTGGGGAGGGGGGGGGGGGCAAACGGTTTGCTAATAACTTGCAGAAAATTTTGCTGACACTGTGAATCAGGCTGATTGGTTGGAAATCAGAAATCTAGGAAGAATCTTGTTTTTTTTTTAAGGAGAACGATGTTCGCCGAATTTGTGAGGTCAAAGTGTTGATCATGCAGATCATACAGTTGTTGGAAGTGTTGAATGTATGAGCATTTTTCGAATTACATTAATCCAGAAAAGTACTAGATAAATCATGGAGAATACTATAGCCATTTTCACCAAGCAGATATACAAGAACACTATAGATATACGAATTTCTAGAAGGACAGAAACTACCATACCTATCTCAGTGTTCAAGTAAACAACAGATAATAAAATTAAGTAAACAACAAGTGTGAGATAGGCATACCCAGAACCAACGGAAGGAGCAGTAGAAGTAGAAGCAGGAGTCTTGGTGAGGTCGTCGTTAGTCATGGCGTAGTGGATGCAGCAGAGACCTTCGTGGATGTCGTGGTAGTAGTCGCGCAGATGATGTAGTCGTAGCAGAAAATCAGATGAAGCGAGCAGTCGCGCGAACGCTCCCCAAAAAACTTATTCATCTTCGCTCGAGCAAGCCTTCAAGGACGGGGTTCCGGAGGCCTACTCTCCCGGTGCGACCGTACACGCGCCTCGCCGGGATGGAGATCGCCAGAGACAGCAACAAAACCATTTGTATACTATTGTCTTTTGTGGAGAGTGTTCATTCGCTAGAAGAACAAGTGCTCTGTTCCATATAATGGCAAAAACCCAGAGACTAGAAACGGTCGTCATTACTTACTAGTAACTGCAGCCATTACCCAGTCACTAGTAACCGCAGCCATTGCTGCTACCGATTTCTGAAACAGAGCATGTTCTACTAAATGGCAAAAACAAAGAGACTAGAAACGGTTACCATTACTCACTGGTAACTGAACCGTTACTGCCAGCCGTTTGTTAATACCATTAACTGCGAGTCAGTGCGTTTCGATTTTCGAATAGATAAAGAAAAATGCACACACACCCGACACGCCTGCGTACGCGCGCACACGCACACGCACGGCACGGCACGGCTCGGCTCGGCTCGGCGAGCGAGCGAGCGAGCGCGCGCGTGTATTGGCTCTATCCAATTCCACAAGGGGGCTACCACATTCCACCTTTTAAAGTGGCGTAACTCCCATTCAACTCTCCATATGGGACTAAATAGTTTTAGCACATGCACATGGGCTCGCTCGCTTCTTCTTCTTTATTCGATTCTCTGCTACGTCTACATCAACTGCACGACTACTACCACTACGCCATGACGAACGACAAGACTCCTGCTGCTGCTACTGGAACTCCTACTCCTGCTACTCCTTCTACTGGATCCGGGTATGTCTATCTTACACATATTTGTTGGTTAGTTTTCTTATCTGTTGTTAACTTGAACACTGAGATAGGTATACTAGTTTATATCCTTCTGGATCTTAGTATGTCTATAGTGTTTCTGTTCATTTACTTCCTTAATCACATTAAGGTTGGTCCCAAATATCAGCATGTCATCAACATACAGACATAGAATGACTCCCTCGCTTCACCATGGCGATAATACACACATCATCGACTTCATTCACAATAAAGCTGCGGATGTTAAAAGTCTGTCGAACTTTTCATGCCCTTTGCTTAGGTGCTTGTTTAAGACCATACAAAGATTTTAACAACTTGCACACCTTTCCTTCTTGACCATCTACTACAAATCCATCTCGTTTGTTCCATGTAAATTTTCGTCAACTCTCCATTTAGAAACAGTCTTAACGTCCATCGATGAACTAGAAGACCGTGTGAGGCGACTGAGATAGTAGTACTCGAATAGTGGTCAATCTAGCCACATGTGAGTAAGTATCAAAGAAATCTTCGCCTTCTTTTGGGTATAACCCTTGGCACAAGCCGTGCCTTGTACTTCTCGATAGTACCATCGGGCCTAAGCTTCTTTTGAACACCCACTTACATCCTACGGGTTTACAACCATAAGGGCTTCGGTGATCTCCCAAGTTCCATTAGAGATAATGGAATCCATTTACTACGATTTGCTTCCAAAGATTCGTCGTCGGAGAAGCACATGCTTGAAATGGTACTTGAGTATCATCCACAAGGTACACAATGAAGTCGAGGACCAAAGACTTTGCAGTCATTTCTCTTTTACACTTCCTCAGAATTTCATTGTCTTCCTTCTCAGGAATTTGCTCAGGGGTTTGCTCAAAATATTCCATTGGAATGGCAGGTTCAGGAGTTGTATCAGGCTCCTGACTTGATGAAATAAGCATATCTTTCATCGAAAAAATATCCTCAAAGAATGTAGCATCTCTGGACTCCATAATTGTACGATATGCGTCAGTACTCGATTTCACCACTAGAAATCTATATCCAACGCTATGATGAGCATAGCCTAGAAAAACGCAATCCACAGTTTTTGGTCCAAGCTTACGCTTTTTGGAAATTGGCACGTTGACTTTCGCCAAACAACCCCAAGTGCGTAAGTATGAAAGTGATAGTCTTTTATTCTCCCATTGTTCATATGGGGTTATCTCTTTATTCTTTGTGGGAATCCTGTTTAGGACATGACATGAAGTCAATATAGCCTCCCCCATCATGCTTTGGAAAGACCCGCTGTTTCTAACATGGCGTTAACAAAATCCGTTAGAGTACGGTTCTTTCTTTCAGCAACCCCGTTTGATTGGGGTGAATAGGGAGGCGTCCTCTCATGGATTATACCATGTTCCTCACAGAATAAATTGAACTCATTAGAAAAGTACTCGCCGCCATGATCAGACCTAACCCTTTTGATTTTCTTTTCAAGTTGGTTCTCAGCTTCTGCTTTATAGATTTTAAAGTAGTGAAGAGCTCTAGGTGGATGTTCAACCTTAACCTTCACTACTTTAAAATCTATAAAGTAGAAGTCGAGAACCAACTTGAAAAGAAAATCAAAAGGGTTAGGTCCGATCGTGGCGCGCAGTACTTTTCTAATGAGTTCAATTTATTCGTGAGGAACATGGTATAATCCATGAGAGGACCCTATTCACCCGGTCAACGGGTTCTTGAAAGAAAGAACCGCACTCTAACGGATTTGGTTAACGCCATGTTAGAAACAATGGTCTTTCCAAAACATGGTGGGGGCTATATTGACTTCATGTCATGTCCTAAACAGATTCCCACAAAGAATAAAGAGATAGCCCCATATGAACAATGGGAGAAGAAAAGACTATCACTTCATACTTGCGCACTTGGGGTTGTTTGGCGAAAGTCAATGTGCCAATTTCAAAAAGCGTAAGCTTAGACCAAAAACCGTGGATTGCGTTTTCTAGGCTATGCTCATCATAGCGTTGGATATAGATTTATAGTGGTGAAACTGAGTACTGACGTGCATGTCACAATTATGGAGTTCGAAGATGCTACATTCTTTGAGGATATTTTTCCGATGAAAGATATGTCTATTTCATCAAGTTAGGAGCCTGATACAACTCCTGAACCTGCCATTCCAATGGAATATTTTGAACAAACCCCTGAGCAAATTCCTAAGAAGGAAGACAATGAAATTCTGAGGAAGAGTAAAAGACAATGGACTGCAAAGTCTTTTGGTCCTGATTTCATTGTGTACCTTGTGGATGATACTCTAAGTACCATTTCTGAAGCATATGCTTCTCCAGATGCTGAATATTGGAAGGAAGCAGTCCGTAGTGAAATGGATTCCATTATCTCGAATGGAACTTGGGAGATCACCGAAGCGCCCCATGGTTGTAAACCTGAGGATGTAAGTGGTGTTCAAAAAGAAACTTAGGCTTTGATGGTACTATCGAGAATTACAAGGCACTGCTTGTGGCCAAGGGTTATACCCAAAGAAGGCGAAGATTTCTTTGATACTTACTCACTGTGGCTAGATTGACCACTATTCGAATACTACTATCTGCTGGCGCCGGACGGTCTTCTCGTTCATCGATGGACATTAAACGGCTTTCCTAAATGGAGAGTTGGACGAAAATTTACATGGAATGACGATGGATTTGTAGTAGATGGCCAAGAAGGAAAGGTGTGCAGTTGTTGAAATCTTTGTATGGTCTTAAACAAGCACCTAAGGAAGGGCATGAAAAGTTCGACAGACTTTAACATCTGCAGCTTTATTATGAATGAAGTCGATGATGTGTGTATTATCGCCATGGTGGGGCTAGGAGTCATTCTATGTCTATATGTTGATGACATACTGATTTTGGGACCAACCTTAATGTAATTAAGGAAGTCAAGGATTTCTTGTCTCGAATTTTGAGATAAAAGATGCAGGAGTAATGATGTTATCTTGAATATCAAGTCGTTGAGAGGTGATGATGGTGGGATTACATTGTTGCAATCTCATTATGTGGAAAAGGTTTTGAGTCGTTTTGGTTATAGCGACTGCAAATCCTCTCCAACACCTTATGATCCTAGCATGTTGCTTAGGAAGAATCGGAGAATAGCCAGAGACCAATTGAGATATTCTCAGATAATTGGTTCACTCATGTATTTAGCTAGCGATACTAGGCCTGACATCTCGTTTGCTGTGAGCAAACTAAGCCGTTTTGTTTCCAATCCGGGAGATGATCATTGGCATGCTCTTGAGAGGGTAATGCGCTATCTAAAGGGTACTATGAGCTATGGCATTCACTATACCGGGTACCCCAGGGTACTGGAGGGTTATAGCGATTCAAACTGGATATCTGATGCTAATGAGATTAAGGCCACAAGTGGATCTGTCTTCACACTTGGAGGTGGCGCTGTTTCATAGAAGTCTTGCAAACAGACCATCTTAACGAGGTCAACAATGGAAGCGAGAACTCACAAAGCATTAGATCACGCCATTGTTGAAGCCGAATGGCTTCGTGAGCTCTTGATGGATTTGCCGGTGGTTGAAAAATTGGTACCGGCTATTCTGATGAACTGTGACAATCATACTGTGATCGTCAAAGTGAACAGTTCTAAGGATAATATGAAGGCATCAAGACATGTGAAGAGAAGATCAAATCGTTAAAAAATGAGAAACTCGAGTAATAGCTTTGGATTATATCCAAGCAAACTAAGAATCGTGATCCCTTCACAAAGGGTTTATCACGGAATGTGATAGACAATGCATCGAGGGAGATGGGTTTGAGACCCACGTGAGTTATACCATAATGGTAACCCATCCTATATGATCGGAGATCCCGTGAAGTAGGATTGACGAAACAAGCTTTTTGTTAACTGGGAGGAGAGTACTTTTATAGACCCACTCCATTGGAGATGCAATTCTCTCCTAAATCTGTATGGCAGGTTGATTTTTATCTTAATGTGTTCTGTGGCTTGTTTAAGCAAAGATATTGTCCTACAAAGCAGTCTTGAAAGAACACACCTATATGAGCCCGACTACTAGTCACAGTCTATGAGATAGGGTAATCTCTAGGAAGCTCATGAATAGGCCAGGAGTATGACTCATATGCTTCAACCCGCGGGGATGCTTGGCAGCCTGGTATCGATTAAGGACTTAAGTAAAACTTATTCACACAAAACTGTCAATTCAAGGCTCAGTCCATTATGCAGTTGTGGATAAGTGTAGCTTCTGTTCTAGGTGGATGTTCAACCTTAACCGGTCTCCATCAAAATACTGGTATATCAAAACAATACTGTGGTTCAAGGCATTTGACATATGCCCTTGGGATCTGGTGGGGGATTGTTGGAATTAATACGGGCTGAGCCCATGTTTAATTCTAATTAATTTCTGGAAAATCCCAAAGGCCTATGTGCATGTGCTAAAACTATTTAGTCCCATATGGAGAGTTGAATGGGAGTTACACCACTTTAAAAGGTGGAATGTGGTAGCCCCCTTGTGAAATTGGAGAGAGCCAATACACGTGCGCGCTCGCTCGCTCGCTTGCTCGCCTCGCCACGCCACGCCACGCCACGCCACGCCTCGCCTCGCCGAGCCATGTTGTGCGTGTGCGTGTGCGTGTGTGCGCGTACGCAGGCGTGTCGAGTGCGTGCGTGTATTGGCTCTCTCCAATTCCACAAGGGGTCTACCACATTCCACCTTTTAAAGTGGTGTAACTCTCATTCAACTCTCCATATGGGACTAAATAGTTTTAGCACATGCATATGGGCCTTTGGAATTTTTCAGAAATTAATTAGAATTAAACATGGGCCCAGCCCGTATTAATTCCAACAGGAAGGATGCCACCAAGTCATTTTTGAGTATGTCTCAGCACACCCTGTAGAAGAGGCCTGTGAAGCCATCAGGGCCCGGGGCTTTGTCCAGGGGCATGGAGAAGATAGTTTCTTTGATCTCATCCACGCCGAATGGGGATTCCAACTGGTGAAGGTCTTGCTGTTGGTATCCTAGACTAGACCAATCCAAGGATCTCGTTCTTGAAACGGTCGTTCCAAAATGCGAGCTGAAATGTCTGAAAGTTTCATCCGCCTTGCCTTGCTGAGTGGTGATAGGCCCACTGTCGGTTTGCAACATTTGGATGTAGTTCTTCCTTCTTCTATTACTTGCTCGGATTTGGAAGAATTTGGTGTTGGCGTTCCCCTGCCTGATCCAGGTTAGTTGGGACCTTTGCTTTATTCTTGCCTTTTCTATGGTCGCAAGACCTAGGCACCTCGCTTTAAGACTGCGACGCAAGACGACTTCTTGCTGTGAGAGGGTTCGAAGCTCTTGAGCTTTGTCAAGTTGGAAGATTACTTCTTTGGCAATAGCTAACTGAACATTGGTATTGCCAACTTTGAGTCTCACCCAATTCTTGAGAGTTTTTGCTGTGCGGGACAGTTTTATATGAAGCCTTTTGATGGCGATGTGTGACGATATAGACATGCTCCAAGCTTCTTGAACCACCTAAAGGAACCCATTCATCCTGGTCCAGTGGTTTTCAAAACGGAAACCTTTGAAGTGTTGTCGTTCCACTTCACCAAGGAGGAGCAGCGGGGCATGGTCCGAGACAAGAGTTGGCAGGGCTTGAAGGAAGGCTGAGGGGAAGAGGAGGTACCACCTGGTAGTACAAAATATGCAATCAATTCTTACATGTGTGGGGTTAGATCTCTCATTACACCAAGTGAATCTTCTGCCGGAAAGTTTGATTTCTTTCAGGTCAAGATGATTTAAGGCCGATCTAAAGGACCCCATGAGCCGCCGATTTAGGTTTTGGTTGCTTTTGTCCGAGGCTTAGTAGATGAGGTTGAAATCGCCGAGTATGAGCCACTCCTGATGAGCGATGGTCGGCGCTATGGATCGTAGATCTTGGAGAAAGTTAATCTTGTCGTCATCCTCTTGTGGTCCATAAACCCCCGTTATGAACCAAGCCGTGCCATCTTCTTTCGCAGTCACACGAGTGCTAACAAAGTTAGTTGCGAGGACTGGTTGAGAAAGGTCGTAGTGGTCGTCCGAGACAGCCAGAAGGATGCCACCCCGAACACCAACATCCGGTAGGTAACAGAAGGGATCTGCAAAATTGGTGTCCAAGGTATCAGCGACTACTTGCCTATCAATAGATGCGAGCTTAGTCTCTTGAAGGCACACGATGGTGCTTTTTGTGCTCCGGACTAGGTCTTGCACAACGTTTCGCCTAGCAGGAGTATTAAGCCCTCTCACGTTCCAGTTGAGGATTATGCAATTTGAAGGAGACATGTGTATGGCAGAGCAGCTCGGGAGCGAACTGAAGCAAAAGAACAGATCAGCCTAGGCCTCTTCATTAACCCAGAGATCGACGAACCAGTACAAACAGAAGGACAAAGCAAACAGAAGGTAGTCTGGCCCCTTAGGGCATGTACAGTGGTATAGACAGTAGTTGTCTGTAGTACCTTCCATATCATCTATAGACAAAACTAAACACAACTCATACAATGGATTGTCTCTAAATTGTCTATATATATCCTCCATAAAATGAGGCCATAAAACTTGTGGGTTACAGACGGCATAGATACAACAACAAAACAATCGTCTATAAATGCCTTATAGGACCATGCATTTGCATCTTTAGGCCTTCATTTCTCTCCTTATTCTCTCTCATCCACATCACTAAAAATCTTACATGACAAAGATAATAGACTGCTGATGTCACCTCACTGTTCATGCCCTTAGGAAGTAACGGCAGTAGGCGTTGCAAATCTTGGAATGCAAGCAGGTCGGCAGAAACCACATACATAGAGTGCTATATCGTAGACGACCCTACAAGACGTGAACTTGACGACGACGCCAAGCGAAACCATGAGAAAAGAAAACAGCAGTAGACATGGGGAAGGCACAGCCCCAACGCTGACAGGGGAGGACAAAAGCAGCTTGAAACCAGAGCCTAGGGTAGGGAGCCTAGGGTAGGAACGCTTCATGTGGGGGGCGGCTTGCCGAGTCGCAGCCGCCTAGCTGCACACATGGGAGGCATCACCCACCGGCATGCCAGACGCAGTGATGGGGAGGCGGTAGTCCTCTATGCTAAGACCAACCAGCGCAGAAATGGCTGATACTTTACGTGGAGCACCAGATGAATTCAGCGGTCCAGAGGAGATAGGCCCTGATGTGATCAGCCCAGTTGTAGGAAGAACAGGAGGTAGAGGGCCAGAATTATGACGAGCCATTGGGGTCACTCCTGATGACTGGGGGCCAGATGATTTCTTTGTTGGCTCTCCATGCTCATTGAGTGGTCCAGGAATTGATGTTGCCCTTGCCGAATCTCCAGCGCCAGGAACTGCTGATGAAATAGAACCAGAGTAGTTTGACCGACCAACGGCGTTAGAAACCGGTCCAGAGTTGGAAGCAGTTACCCAAAGGACCAGATTTTCGTGATTGAGCCACATGGAGATCAAACATCTTCCCGAGCTCTCCAGATTTCTTGATTTCTTGATAGCTGCAGAGCAAATGACCGGGGCCTTCTCCTTAGGTTGTTCAGGTCGGCCCGAGACATAGAGCCCATTGCTTAGCTGGTGGGATGGAAACCGTGAACCCATGTTCTGAACCAACAGATTCAACTATAACCTCAGAGTAAGGCCAAGTAGTTGTATTGCGTAATCAAGTGAGACTTCCGAGCTTTTGAGCACACCACCGACATTCTCAGATGAAACCAACACCTTGCATCAGCACCTGAAAAAGGTACATCAAACAAATGTAACTCATGTCAGTTTGGGCTTACAAAAAGGATATACATATCAGGTTCAGAATTATGTCATCCAGAGGAAGCAATTTTAAAACAAACTGAAGAACCTTCTCACGGAGTTCTACCAAGTTCTAAAAGATCGCAATGGCTCATTAAGTTCAAGGTGGCAATTGGCTGATGGTCTAACACTCCCTCCTTTAGAGGAATATATACTAGTTAACAGCCAGAGCCTAGCAGTAACACAGCTAACATAAAGCTGGACCAACGCAAATACATAGTGCCATTAATTAGGTAATAAATCCTATCAAATGTAGCAAAACTAAATTCGCCAATTCCTTTCGAGAGCGTTGCCATGTTTACACCATGCAAGCACCTGATCTAAAAACAAAGAGCAAAACTTGGCCAAAATGCAAAACCACAGTCCACATGTACACGTGGGTACATGCACTATCTTAACCCTCAAAAGTACCTCAAGATTCGTGCAAGGGATATTCAATTATTAGAAGATGGGGTGGTGGTTTGAATTTTGAAAGGTTGCATCAATCTCGAGGCACATTTGATGGTGGTGATAGTACATGTACCCGCATTTATATGTAGAAAAACCACATTCAAACTTGGAACTAAAGATTTTCTTTATATAGAAGGACCAGAAAGACTTAGTTGTTAATTCAAAATATTCCATCAAACAATGGCACAATTCTAGGACATAATTTTTTTGCAATGATGGGCAGTGAAACGATTGTTTTCGTGCTGTAGTTTAAGCAAGGTAAAACTACACGCTTGACCCATAGTCTTACTATCAAGGTACAAAAAGTTACAGCTGAAACAGACACAACAAGCACTCATTGAGGTAACTCTTTTGCTTTAGCAGAACCACTTCAGGTTTCAGCAACAAGTTTGGGGTAACACGTATTGTTGTGATAAAGTAATGCTTAGTTCCCTCCAAAAGAAGCTAAAGAGTACAGACAATCCCCCTAAAACATGTGTAATTTGTGGAGACGGCTCCCTAGAGACCACACTGAAGAAGCTAAACTATGCTGCAAAAATTTGATAGCAATGGTTACATCGATAGCAAGAAGTGTGTCCCATGTAAGAATGTAAGAGCAAACTGTGTCCTCCAAATGATTTCGGCTGGTGCAGGCAGCATAATAAACAACAAATTTGCCACCAACACTATTAGATCTCAAAGTATAGCTTAAAGCTTCAGCAAAGAACTCTGACAGATACATGCCAACTTGGTTTCAACATGAAGCAATGCAACAACACATTGTATAAGCTATACTCCACTCCAAGGGCCCCACCAAACTGTCGAGAAAATTTTACTCCTCCAAAGATTTATTTCTCCATGAACTAGCTCTACCATGCATGTATAACCTATAACAAGGACCTTAAATCTAAGAAAAAAATTGGTACACATTCTACTCATAGACTGAGAAAAGCTTTAGTTCTACCATGGAAGGCATCACACAGCAATGCCACCACTGCAGATCCAGGCAAATCTCTCACAGATCAAGAACACAAGATCCCTGAAAAGTTTGTGTAAACTAACAACATGATAGGGATCGGGTACAAGAACTCTTCAAGAGCTCATAACAGAATTGAGCTTACATATATCAAACACATATTGTTATATTCTCCCCATCATAACATTGTGTTAGCGAGGTAAACACGCGATATCATTGCATTGAGAAAAGCAAGGATACAAATATGCAGACACTTACCATATCTCTGCAACCGATTTATAGAAATAACAGATCGGGAGAGGATGGTGTGCCGGCAATCTCGCATGAACGCTACAAGCGGGAGCGCGTCAATAGGAGGAGAAATCCCAGACGTGCTACAGTACCGGAAATATACGAACAGGGACTAAGCTAAAAACACATTGTCTAACAGCAATAGGAGAAGTCCAAAGATCACAATGTAATAAATCAAAATTCTTGGTAGCTCGGGAAGTAGAGGACATAAAAGGTGACCGAACATGCCGACCAAGTTGGCAAGCATGACAGAGCATGGATCGTTCACTATTAGTACAAGAAATGGCGACGGAACTGACTAACTTAGCAAAAGCGGCGGAACCAATGTGACCAAGACGACGATGCCAAAGCGTAGAAGAGGATGAGCCGGCAGCAAGGGCAAGCGTCGACGAGGTAGGTAGACGAAGGGGATAAAGATGCCCGGAGCTATTGCACCTGACGATCACGTTCCTGGTGCGAAGGTCCTTCACAGAAAGGCCGAAAGGATCAAACTCAACAGAGCACCAATTATCAAGAACAAACTGACGAACGGAAATGAGATTTTTAATGATGTGAGGTGTAACCAAAACATTGTGAAGATGAAGCTGCCCGCTAGGTAAATTAAAAGAATATTGACCTCTGGAGGTGACTGGCAAAGAAGACCCATTTCCAACAATAATATGAGAAGGAGTAGTTGAGGTGGGAGGATGGGAGCGGGAAAGGATACCGGCATCGGACGTCATGTGAGAGGTAGCGCCAGAGTCCAAGTACCACTCATTGGATGGTGGCGGAGTGAGGGTCATAGTGTTGAAAGCATTCGCCATTCCCTGTTGATCCCAGGAGCCAGTCCAAGAATGAGGCGTGGCAGGCTCCCAAGATGACGGTGCGGGCGGTGTAGGCGGCGATAGCCACGCCTGCTGCTGCGGGTGATGCAGTGGCCAAGTCGGAGGAGGTCCCCATGAGCCTGGTTGGGCCGGCAGCTGCCCGAGGCCGGCGAAGAGTGCCTGTGGGCGTGGGGCGCGAAGGCAGTGGTGGCCGCGAGCCGGGTCGCGGGTGACTAGGACCAGGCCAGACCTGGACGGTTCCAGCCCAGGGTCGGTGGAGAAGCGGCCAGCCCGAGGCACCGGTGGCCGGCTGTTGGGGCTGCTGGTGGCCACCACCGCCAGTGCCACGGCCACGGCGGCGACGCTTGCCGGAACCGGAGAAGTTGCCGCCGCCGGAGCTCAGACTGGCTGTGTTGGTGCTGGTGGAGACAGAAACACCCCCGGAGTTCTTGGAGCCGGAGGAAGCCGTGGTGATGAACGCAGAGGGAGCACCAGATGGTTTGCCCTTGGTGATTTCTTCCAGTAGCAGGGTGGAGCGCGCCTCGACAAAAGAAGGAAATGGGCGTTGCAGTGGCAACAAGGTGACCAAATGAGAGTACCTTTCGTTCAGCCCACGAAGAAGGTTGAGGACAAGGGTGCGGTCACTGACGGGTTCGCCGAGATCACCAAGAGCGTCAGCCATAGTCTTCATTTTGCGGCAGTAGTCGGAGATGGAGAGATCGCCTTGTTGAAAAGTGCGGAACTCAGCCTCCTGGTGCATGGCGCGGCTCTCCCGGTTGCCGAGAAATTGGTGCTCGAGGTTGGTCCAAACAGAGCGGGCGGTGGACGTAGGAGACATCACCACTTCAAGCAGCTCAGGGGAAATCGTGCCGTAGAGCCATGACAGAACAACACAATCAAGTCGTGCCCAGTGGGCGTCAGGCGACACAGCCGCAGCGAGTACGTGATCCACGAGAGCATATTTGCCGAGTGCGACGAGGAACAAGCCGCGCCACATGGAGTAGTTGGATGAGCGCAGATCGAGCATCACCGGAACGAGTGCCTTGATGTTGACGACGACAACTGCTTGGGCATGGAGAGCGTCGATGACGGCAGACGGCGCGCCATCGGAGGAAGTGGTGTGCACTGGTGGTGCTACGCGCGCCGCGAAGGCGGCAGCATGCGCGTCGGGGACGCTGGAGCCGAGGGCAGACGAGGAGGCGTTGGTGCAGGCCTCCTGGAACACACGCTCCCTGGCGGCAAGCGCGGACTCACGCTCGGCGAGAGCAGCCTCGCGAGCGGCCAAATCCGCATCAGCCTGCGCACGGTAGGAAGCAGCGGCGGCCGCAGCGGCAACCTGCGCACGACGAGTATCGTCGGTCTCCTGCGCAAGGCGAGCGGCGGCGGCGGCCTCCTCGTGGGCGCGGCGTGCGGCGGCAGCAGCAACGTCGTCCATGGCGTGGAAGGTTAGGGATGAGCGGAAGCGATCGCAGGAGCAAAAAAACAATCTGATACCATGTTAGCGAGGTAAACACGCGATATCATTGCATTGAGAAAAGCAAGGATACAAATATGCAAACACTTACCATATCTCTGCAACCGATTTATAGAAATAACAGATCGGGAGAGGATGGTGTGCCGGCAATCTCGCATGAACGCTACAAGCGGGAGCGCGTCAACAGGAGGAGAAATCCCAGACGTGCTACAGTACCGGAAATATACGAACAGGGACTAAGCTAAAAAAACATTGTCTAACACATTGCTTTCAAGAAGAAGAAGAAAAAGTCGAAGCCAACATGAACTTTTGGAATAATGGCTTAATTGGATTGTTTCATGGATAACCAAGATGGTTCTGGACTCAATGCGAAGTAAAGATCAAGTTGAACTCTGCTTCAACAATTTCTACTTTCGTAACACCATATTATCTCCTTTTTTTTTTCTCGAAATGGAGGCTGGAGACCTGCCAACCAATTCATTAAGAGAGAAAAATAAGTTTCGCATTATATCATAAGAGCATCTACAATAGTTTGTTTCTTAACTTATTATTAAGAGAAGAGAGAGTACCCAATCTAATAAAAAGAAACAAGTCTTCCAATAAATTGTTTTTTGAGTTTGTGTTTAAGACTTTAATTACTACAAGTGTGCATGATTCTTGATGATCAATAATGAAGTACAACTTTGTGACCTACATGTTTTGGCCCATTTATAATATCAATAATGAAGTTGGGCTGCACAAGAGATCCGGTGAATATTTTGCTTGGAGACAATGAGACCCACAAAACGCATTTTTAAGTAACAAATAAGTCTCCAATAGAGTATTTGGTTGTTTCTTGTGCCTTGATATTAACAATTTGATAGTTTCTTTATCTAAAAACAACCTCACATTCTCTCTTCACCTTCTCTCTTCCACATCATCTAAATACTGATGTGGCAACCCCTTAGTAACAGGTGACGTGAACTGTTGTAGATGCTATAAGAAACTAACACCATCGTATCTCAAGTTTTATATATGTGTCCAAACATTGTTCCAAGCTCAACATATATCATGCATACTTATTAAACAATGAATCTCAAAATTCTCAAGCTCATGTTCTCATTTCGTTTGCCAAATATATCTTCCTAGTTATTTTTGTAAGACAACACCATATAGTCCATACCATATGAGCAAAAATCTAGCAGTACACATTGTTGATGACTGTGCGTGCATGATGCACCCATCACCTTGGCTACATATGTAATGGAGAATTGAGGCAAATGGAGGGAAGTTCCAAACTCCCATTAGGTCAGGGTTCTCAACCTCACATGGTTTTAGGTGCGGGGCCACCAACACCACCCTCTCTCATGCCTTTGGTTGGTGCCACTGCCACCTGATTTGGCATCGACTTACGGGCCCCAACCAACCAGAGGCGGAACTAGAACGAAAATGATCAGGATTCACTAGTTCACCATACATATAACAACATATATAATTTTGAAGTAACAATGTACTAAATAGTAATTTATACAGCAAACATTGGCAAAATACATCATCCGGCCGGAGTTTGGGCTGAACCGGGGTGCACAACTTTTGAATTAGGAGGTGCACACGTAGTATATATGGGCTAATCTCTACTAAATTTTTTTTTGACCCGGTATCTTGTGACACCGGGCCTTACCATCTAGTTCCGCCCATGCAACAAACAGCACATATACTCTCACACAATAGCATATACATTGCACAAGATTATTGCATGCATTTCTGTAACATCCCGAAGTTCTCTTACTAAAAATAAAGTTAATAAAGTTATTATTTTATTGGATTTTCTGAATTTCAATAGTGTTTTCTTAAATTTCGTAAATTTTAAGAGGTAAAAATAAAAATTTATTGACGTTTCTTGGATTTTATTGGATTTAAAGTTGAAAAGGAAAATTTATTTAATTTCTAGATTTTTTCTGGAATTTTAAAAGCTTTTTCCTTCAGTATTTCAAAGCCAAAATAAATTATTTGCAAAAGTTATTACCAAATATAAGTTGAAAATATTTTAGTTAAATCCAAAATTCCTCAGAGGATTTCTGTGAATTTTCTCATAATTTTTAGATGTAATTTGCTATTTTCTCAAGCTATTTTGATTTAACAGAATTAAATAAATTGCTAAATCATTAGAAATTCCAAAACTTGTTTCAGGCCGAATCTCCCTCGGCCCAACTTATTTCTCGCGCGCACGTGGCCCACTCAACCCACTTCTCCCGCGCATTATGCCTTCAACACATCTCAGCTGTTGGATGAAGAATGAACGGTCCAATCGAGATTGCTGTTTGGAGCGGTCCGAACGTCCCAATCGATGTGGACCGTCTGATTGAGATTGGACGGTCCGATCAAGATTTTTGTTCGGAGCGGTCCGAACATCCTGATCGGTATGTGCGGCGCCCCGTGTCATTACCCAGAGGGTAATCACACTTAGATATACAGATTACTATTCGTCTGCTCGGTAGAACACCGCTCCAACGAGTAGTAAGTCTTACCAGGGTCAACGCAGCAGAATAATAAGATAGAAACTGCACTTTATTAATATTACAGCAGTTAGCCACACAAGGCTAAGGTTCTGGATACAACTATTAATTTACAACCTGCCAAAAAGGAACTAGTTCTCCTCGCTCGCCTGCCTTGATCCACCAGTCGCCTACTCGCCTCACTCGTCGAAAGGGCTACCCATCTCTGTCTGGTCCCCGTAGTCAGCGTCCTCACCTCCAGCAGCATCTACGGTACCAGCAAATCCCTCATCCCACTCGGGATACCTCCCGGCCGGACTAGAATCTAATCAAGGGGAAAGATATCAAGAGTGAGTACTAGTGTACTCAGCAAGCATTAATAGCAAAAATGCACTGGATGACTCATCTCTGTTGGTTATTACATTTTCTAATCATCTCTGTTCAGGAAAATAACTAACTCAACAAAACATTAGGTGACCAGTTTTAATTCAGAAGAGACTACTTGTCACTCGAATAGAGGAAATAACCCTAGCGGTTCCCGTGAGCTCCAATCCAGGAGACAGGCATAAATTCATGATTTTGTATAGCACTGCGCGGGCTTGTACCACTTTACCTATAGCTATGCTGAACTCGCTGTGCTAGGTTCCCCAGCATTTCCTTTGATGCGGGTTCAAGTTCAGAATACAGAATGTTTTCCAAGTTACGTGATTAGGTCTTTACCCATTATTTTCCGTCGGTGTCCTGAGCGCACCCAGTCCTCCACCGAGTTCCAATAATGTTGGTTGGGGCGTCCATCTCTCCTGTGCCCTAACACTCTACCTGTTGCACTACTATAACGCCTTGGATTCCCTCAGTTACGGACTTATCCTACCGGCCCCTGAGTTCATCATCCCTACACAACCCATGCAATATTACTTACCCGATGTGGAGAGGATAAATCACGTAATAAGGTAGCATTTTCTGCCCGCCTAAACGGGAAAATAATTGGCACTTAATTACGGCCTCTGATCCGGGTGAGAGTTTTGTTGGTCCTTATATACTAACCAAATGTAAAAGGGTTCAACCTCTTACCTCATCATCATGTTTTTTTCATCTCCTCCCCTGCCCCGGGCCCCCTTTACCAACCACAATATTAACTCTTTACTTACCTTCTTCATCTTCCTTAATTCTTTCATCTTTACCTCATCTATTCGACTTAATTTTGAGACATAGTTTTGATGCAATATGTATATATAAGAGACATCAATATATAGTTTACATTTCATATAACTATATTTATGTTCAACAGAATAGCTTGCCTTCAAAATGGTAGCAAGGATTGTCGGTGAAGAATTCTATATCAACTACTCCTGTCGGCGCTGGTTCACATGCTGCAATTACGCGACAGAGCGAGATAATAATACACAAATACTTAGTTGATTTTTGGATGATATTAAGAGTACATAAGTTAGTGCAATTTGTTAGTGTATTTTAATTTAACAACATTTTCGATCCCTGCTAAGTTAGCACTCCCCAAGCGTTGCTGTTCTATGATCTATTCACTCTAGGGTCAAGTTGACGTGACAAGCGATAAATGTATGCAACCTAAAATACTACTTGCGCTTGCATTTTATTACGGCTATCAATTTTTATTTGCACAAACTCCTAATTCCTTTAACCCTAATCCTAATTTTTAACCCTAATTCCTAACTCCCTCTTCACCTAACCCTTCACCTCCTAATCCTATCTACCCAGCCGAACCCCACCCTGGCTGCTCAACTTTTCTTCCCCAACCTCATTCTCAACTCCATCCCCCAAAACCTCCTCCCCTCACTCAGCCGCCACACCCAGGTGCCTGCTTCCTCTCGGCTCTTCTTCCTCCCCAATACTCTCTCCATCTCTCCATGAGCTCCTCCTGGAGCTTTTGCTCCTCAACTTTCCCCCTGTGGGTGCCTCTCTTCCCCAGGCTTCCCTCGGCTGTCGCCTTCTCACGGCGCCTCCCCTCGCGCACGATTGTCCCTAGCCGGCGCCTTACCCCCTATGTCGCCCATGCGCCCTCTGGCCTCCCTCCAGCCGGATGCGCCCTCGCCCAGCCGGCCCGGCCTTCGGCCGCCGGTCGCCGCAGCTCGGTCCTCCGCTGACCCGGCTCGTCTACCTCTACCCTTCCTTTCCTTTATTTGCTACTTATACTTGGTCTTATGCTGAGCGTGATTTACTTTTGATGTTGATGATGATTTGGTGCTTAAGTTCACTTCCAAATTTTATGGCATAGATGTATGCATATGGTGAGGCTGAAGGGGGAGTTGCTACTGATGGTTGTTGCTACAATACTGAGGTTAAATCCTACCTTAATCCCTTTCTTACTCCCTGCCCCCTAAATGCTCTGTGATGACACCTAATGCTCTGAGAGCTAAATGATGCTGCTATTGTGATATGCATGTGAATGTGAATGATGCTGGGATGAGTGTTGCTATCGATTTTGGTGAGGTCCTGGTGATGATGTGCATGGTGACCAAGGTTCGCTACCGGTGGTACGCCTCCCCTGCCTCTCTCTCTACCCTTCCCCCTTATGCTCCGTGATGAAGCTAAGAGCTAAAGGAGGCATGTGTTCGGTGGTAGCTTTGATGATGTTGTTACTGTGATGAACTGAGGGTTAGTTGAATGTGCTCTAAGATGAATTCTTGGTGTTCTGAGAGCTCTAGCTTTAGGTGTTTTGCTGCCAGAAATGCTGAGATCTAAGTGATGCATGAGATCTATGATGCTAAATGTGCATGATAGACTAGTCTATGGTTTGCTAGTGTTACCTCTGGTGGGCTTAAGGAGATTGGGGAAGAGAATGGTAGTGCCGGCTTCAAGCTGGTGCTCTTCTCCTTCGGGCTGCCTTGATGCCTGGTGGTGGCTTGAGGTGACTTGGTCACTGTCCGCCGCCTGGCTCCTTGCTCCTTGCCTTCTGGCTCCTGGTCGCCTGGCTCCTTGCTCCTTGCCTTCTGGCTCCTGGTTGCCTTCGGTTTGAGGGGAGGGCTGGCTGTTGGTTGGGGATGAAATGTCCTCTCTCCCCTTTGCTTGGCTTGCTTCTGGCCTTATCTTCTGCCTATGCGTGCGCTCTCCTATGCTTGATATTTTGGGCTGCTTTTGACTGGCTTGTGAAGAAATGGTGGTTTGTGGGAACTGTGACCAAGGGGGAATGAACCTAATGGGGTTGGCATTTGACCGACGTGTGCCGGTCTCCTGTGCTTGATATTTTGGATGGCAAATGCTTGGTCCTTATCTCTTTGGCATTGTGCACTACTGTTGATCTGAGAAATGCCGAAGGACCCCGGTCCTAATGATGCTTCTATGTTGCGGCTTAAGGACCTTGGGTCCAAAAGTGGGCTTTGGATCGGTTTTCGGATATTTGGCTGAGGTAAGTTGGTAAAATATGGATATTGGTTCTAATATTGCCAGATGATGAGGCCCACAAAAGGTGAAATAGTGCTACTACCCTAGGGTGGTTGGGAAGCCTAAATGACCTTCGCAAAGAGTCTGACGGCAATCTTCTCCTTCTCCTAATCCTCACTTTAATAATACCATGCTTGCTACTGTCTAATGGTAATGGTGGAGAATGGTAGGTGTGCAAGCGTTGGATGACTGGGGAAAAAAGAGTTGGAACACCGGCGATCAATGGATAATGATACAATGAGGGATTTAGCAGCATGAATGCAAGATGATGGGTTGCAATTTTATTAACTCTTGTAATTTCTTTTGATTGGTTGTAAATAATTGTTGTTATTTACTTTGTAATTAATTGTAAAATTTAATCTTGTATCAATTGTTGGATTGTAATATATGCTATGTTTGGTTTGTATATGGACTGTTTTAATGTTTTCAATTATAATGCTTTCATGATTTAACTTATTGATATATTATTTGCTGTATTGAGATGATGTTGTATGATTATTAAAATGCTTTATAGTGCTAAATGTGTGAATTTAGACGGTTGGTAATTAATCGAGATTATATTTTGATACCGTGTTAAAGAATTTTAATTATGACTAATTACCAATTAGTGTTGTTTAGCTTAAACTAATAGTTTGGGTTCTCACAGTATGGACCGTCCGATCGAAATCAAAAGGCCCAAACACCACGTTCCTTTTCCTTCTTTGCTGTCACCGCCAGGTGGGCCCGTCACCGCCGTCGTCTACCTCTCGCCTTCTTCTTCGCAAGCCCGAGCCAGCGTCCGCCATGGATTACCTTTTGGAGCTCCGTCTGACAACGGTCGTAACGACCCGCGAATCCCGCGCTAATCTTGGCATTCAAATCCTTTATCTCCCCGCAACTAATCCTATCTCTTATCCCCTCCAAATCGCATCTCAATCTCCTTATCCCCTTTTCGGTTTCGAGTTGAACTCCGCCGCCGTTACGCCATCATGTGCCGCCCTCATGCTATAAATAGTGCCCTCGGGCGCGCTTCTGCATCTACATCCCAGATCCCCACCCCGTTCTTCTCCTAAAGCTTTAGAGCCGGTGCCATCGAAGAATTAGGGTTTTTGTGCCGCAAGCCAAGAGCTCGAATTACTCCACCGCCGGTGACGCTCTGCCTCCGTAGAGTACACTACGGACTTCCTCGTCGCAAGAGCATCCCTGGGCACCCTTCCTTGACCCCAGAGCGCCTTTGGTTTCCATCCCCGGCAAAACCCGATCGTCACTCTCCACTCCCGCGCCGATTCCGACCACCGCAGTCGTCCTTCTGTGCCAAATTAGGTACCCGTAGGTGCGCAATAACGCCCCGACCCATTGCATGCACTCATTGTCGCCACCGTGCCCCGATTCGCTGTTGCCGCCAACGACCATATGCGTCACCGCCGATCTGACGTCACCAGATAACGCGTCGTCCACATATGCCGCCACCTCAGATCCTTGCCTGCGTGTCAGTCTACACAGCGCAGTGTCAGCACATGTGTGCCACCTAAGCCTCAACCCCAGAACCAATCGTCTACAGACCAGTCCACCATACACCGTGTCATTGACTCGTGGGCCCTATATGTCAGTGTCTATTTCTTTTCTCCAGATTTCTTTAATTCAGAAATCCTAGGGCTGACATCAGCATTGTGTCGTAATCTCTTTTTCCTTTAGAAAAATAAATTTAGAAAATCCAATAATTCCTTTTTTTAGAGTATTTCTTAGGGTTTCAAACTTCTAAAGCCTGTATCTTTTGCATCCAAACTCCGACTGAGTCCATTCAAAATTTTAAATTTGTCTAAATTCAAAATTTAGCTATCTAGACTAAAATTATTTAATTTATAGTTCATTTGAATTTTATTTGAATTTTGTTTGAATTTAACTTATTTTCACGTATATATTTCAACGACTTCGAAGATTCAGATTTCGACGCAGTTTGAGAACAACTAATCAAGCAACAAAAACTAGCATACAGACACTAAACGTTAGGCGGACAAGTGATGCCCGAGCCCATGTCTCAGCGAGACACCATTGTCCTACAACATATACAAAAAATTTGGTGTCCCTTAGCCCATGACGGTAATACGAATTTTTTTTTGAAATAATATATTTTTTAAAAATATTTACAAAACTAGGTTACCATCTCAAAAATTGCAAAAATAGGCTCGCCGCCAGATTCATTCGCGACAGTTCTATCGCCGATTGAATCGCACAGAACCTCAGACAATGGGCGAGTTCTGTCGCGATTCAATCAAGCGACAGAATCTATGAATTTTAAATATAGCAAATAAAGTAAAAAAATTACAAAATTTTTGTGGAGCATTTCGATAGATATTCTTATACGTAATTTTTCATAATTTTATACATTATAAATTTGTCTCTAAAATTCATTTAAGTATATTATTTTAGAATTTTTAAATATAACAGATGAGCTCCAAAATTATAATTTTTTGTGAACGCTCTTTACACAGTGTAATTGTTTATGTAATTTTTTCAGAATTTTATAGGCTTTGAAATTGTCTCTAAAATTCTGAATTGAGGTTTCCGAACAGTATACTTGATTGCATACCCTTATTTTTAGAGACAATTGCAAAGTATATAAAATTCTGAAAAAATTACAGAAACAATTAGACTATGTAAGGAGAGTTCACAAAAAAATTTATAATTTTTGGACCTCATCTGATATATTTAAAAATTATACAAATAGTATACTTAAATGAATTTTAGAGACCAATTAATAATGGAGAAAATTATGAAAAAATTACAGAAGCAAAAACACTCTGTCAGGATGCTTCACAAAAAAATTTGTAATTTTTTGAGTTTATTTGCTATATTTAAAATTATAGATTTCTATCGCCGATTGAATCGGCACAGAACTCGCCTCATTGCATGTGGTTCCTCGTCGATTCAATGGCGATAGAACTGTCGCCCGATTCAATCGGCGATAGGAACCTGTTGCCAGATGAACTGGCGACAGGAGCCTATTTTTGCAATTTTTTGAGATGGTAACCTAGTTTTGTTAATATTTTTAAAAAATATATTATTTCAAAAAAAAAAAAAACACGGTAATACACTGCATCTCAAGCATAGTGATACACCAGTCTCATCAACATTGGGTCATAAACACACCCAACATACGGCTGTCCACTAACAAAGCAGCATGAACTTATCCAATCTCTAGTCAAATACAAATGTAAATTGGCTCTGGAACGACCGTTCGAGAGACGAAACCCAGGTGATTATCCATCATCTCCTAAAGGAACAGCACAGACGGTAAACGGAGGCTCCAGTTGACAAAATTTCATGTAACGTATTACATTTAATACACGGTTTCTAAAACTGATGAAATGAGGAACGAAGATGGTCTGCTTATTTGCAACAGATCAAACACTCGGATCGTAAAACAAAATTAAGTATGCGCAGGTTTCGGCAATCTGGGCCTGGGGTAGATTACTACTTCATTCTTTCAGTGATGATGACTGTCCAGAAGAAAGCCTCTCCGACCTCGCCTTGTTAGCTTTTTCCATGTAATCTTGGTGAGATTGATGCTTTGTCCCTGCAGTAAATGGAGCATATTGTATAGTCATCTAGTATTCCTGTATCAAAAAGAGTAATTTAAAAAGGTGGCCATTTACTGGTGCCCTTAACCCAAAAAAAAAAAAAAACGTTCTCAAGCAGAAAGTGAAGAACGCCCACCCAAACCAACAGCCCACAGCTAGATTGATGATCCAACAGCAAAGGCGTCATTTGGATGATCAAGTGGGACAATAGTACTAACTCCTATATGACTTTTAGTGTTAAACACTGGGATCACTCTGAAAATATAGAGGCATGCGTGTTACTATGCTAAAAATATTATTCTCATTATACCACTGGCGGAAAAGGGCAAGCATCACTTAGCTATCCTATCAAATGCAGGCTTTCAGTTCCTTCATTTGCACAAACTCTTGTGTAAACAGGTTAAGGCGACATGAGTGCATGACCCTGTACTTCGTATTCAAGTGAAATAGAAAATGACTAGTCAATTGAAAATTTGCACCACTCCTTTCAACAACTCTTCTTGTACATGAGTCTAAATTATGTTCAGTGTTTTCATGGAAATGACATGTCATCATTACCAGAAATGTGCAGAGCACTGGCCAGGTTTTTATAGTTGGTAGCACCAGAAAACTGCAATGACATAAAAAAAAACTTTTCAAACATGAGGCATCCAACTATCCTATCCATCAATGGTAATTCTTTCAGAGGTGATCGTTTGAGTATTGATTTTAAAGAATCATAGGGTGCACCCCAAAATTGGTCATCAGTATTTAGTAGTAAACAAAAGTATGGAACCAGAGAGATGACGAGCAATGGTGATGGTGGGGTACATCAAAAAGCACATAAGGGGCTAATGCAATGCCTCTCCTGTAGTAAGGATACAACAATACTAGAGAGTTTTCAGATTAGGCTGCATTTTATAATATGATATTTTGGCCAATTCTGTGCTGGTGACACCCAAAGCTCCAAATACTAGACTTTCAAGAGTAAGACACAATAAGCTAATAGTAGTTTAATTGGGATTTGCCATATCTCGGTAATACAAGAACACTCAACACCCTTTACATTGTCATTGTTTATTTGTTAACGCAAGGGCACATTCCATCTAACAATCATCACATGTCACTGATTTCAAATGTTTATCTTAGAGCAGGTAAATTGTACCACCAAAGGAAAGAAAAAGAATCTGACATCAATGTAGTCATGATATCCTATAAACCACAATGTATGAAATCTGTTAATTTACACAATATTAAGGTGTAACGTTAAGAAAAAGAAAAAAATGGAAAATGGAAACTTATGTGGCCCATGTGGACATCTATGACCTGTCCACCATGAACCTAATGCAGACCACTTTAATCTGTGGATTTTATATTACTTGTGATACTTAGTATAAGTTGGAAGAGGATTGAACAGAAGGGCTGCTACGGGGTAGTATATGGCTAAATCTAACTATAGTGTCCCTCACAAATATTAAGCATCTATATGAATAGCCTAATCTAGATTCCCCTCTCTTACCTATAACTATGTTTTATTTGCATCACCCATATCCAATCTAAATCACACTAACCTAGTTAAAAGGAGCAGAAGTAATAATCCTATATGTTTCTGTACCTTTTGACCCTACATATACAAGATATCCAAATTGCACATGTTTTAGCACTTGATGGTATGAAGGCTTCTCAGAGCTAGCAAACAGGCTAGTGCACTGTTCTACATATGGGTAGCAACTAGCAACAGAAGTGATCAAAATTGTGGCTGACCTTCCTGAGAGATGCTGGCATGGTGAATTGCTAATATGGCGTATATACACATCATGGCACATATGGCAAGGGCATCAATTTTTCTTGTCATTGGTGATAGTGATATGTGAAGCCTGTGTCACTAAGCCCTTGACACAATGTGACATGTTCATGAGAGATGGATGATAGGTACTTCTAGAAAGTTATATAGACAAACCCTGCTACAAGCTTTCTGCTGTGTTAAGATACATAATGTTATGACATACAAGGCCTTGCATCAGGGACATTGCCAACTTCATGGTTGTGTACAAATACATGTTAGTGTTGCACCATGAAAAATATTCAGATGCTTATGTGTATTGCTTACTTGTAAATCTTACCCTCTAAGTTGACAGGAAATATAAAAACTAATGCTTAATGATTTGGAAGCAGAGCACATATTTTGAGAGGGTGTGGACTTGGGTACATGTTAAAGAATACCAATGGCAATCCAATTGACTAAGATGTATCATGTATATATTTTTTTAACACTGCATAATTTTGAAATAATTCATACCCTACCTGCTTGATAACAAAGGGGAGGTAGTTAAATGACAAAGGTGAGCCTTCAAAACTACTGTGCTATTTCAGGGTTGCAGTACACATTTTGGAGGAAGCCTTACACCATATTTCTCAGTACATACTACATAGCGCGCAAGCATATGTTTCTTTTCTGCTAAACTGCATCATAAAGCTAAAGAAATCCACAATTCTTCTGACTGTTAGCAATATATAATGCAAAATATATGCATATCAACCAACAGGAAGGTATACATGAATGATCCACCTTTCTCCAGTAATAGAAATTTTGCAAGTTCTATCCGCCTTCAACTTTGGTTATCTAAGCTTATAACTTTGCTTACTGACCATGACAAGTAGAAGGTTTAGAAAACCATGACCTCAAGAGAAAGAAAGAACTACATGCATTGTAGTAAAAGAACTAAGGAGGCAGGCAGTGAAGCCAATCAGTCTGTTGCAACTACTGCTGTGATTGTGATACGGTACACTTTCAATTACTGCATCTCATGCGTAATCACATCTTTTCCTAAAGGTCAATTGCAACATCCGGTCAAATGGCCCAAATCATGGTTATTAAGGCGGTAAGGCGAGGTGACCCACCCCCCTCACACCTTTGAAGCGGTAAGGCGTAAGGCGAGGCGACGCCTTACGTATTCTAAGGCGCGACAGTGCAGAGCGGCCGCAGAAGATCCTAACAGCAGCAGACTTCTCTGGCCGCAGAGGATCCAGCTGCCCGGCTTGCCCACCGCTCGCCGCTATCCTCGCAGTGCGAACAGCGCACAGCCCTCCCGCCTCCCACCCAGCTCGAACCCCCCCTCTCTCCCTCCCGGTGGCGACCCTCTCCCTCTCCCTCCCGGCGGCGACCTCCTGGCTCGGGCTCCCTCCCTCCAACCCCTCCCGACGGCAACCCGGCCTCCCCCTCCCTCCCGCCTCCTCGCTTCCCCCTCCTTCTCCGCTGCGGTTCCGGGTCCGGGCGATGGAGGAGAGGGCGATGGGGATGGACTGGAGAGGGCGACGCCGAGATGGAGGCGCCGCCGCCGCCACCGCCGAGGGTTCAGGGTGAGTCTTCGGTCTTCGCCCTCTCCTCTTTCCCCTTCTCTCTCGCGGGCTCAGGTCGGGTCCAGCAGCCCAAGGCATCGCCTCAGGCCTTCCTTACGCCTTTCTCCGCCTGAGCGACGCCTTAGAGACGCTTTGCACCTTAGGCGGACGCCATACGCATGCGCGGCAAGGCGGCGCGACGCCTTGGACCCCAGCGGCGCCTTACCGCCTAGGCGACGCCTTATGGACGCCTTAATAACCATGGCCCAAATTTTGAGCGGAGTACCCTAAATCCTAAATCCTAAAGCACTTCCCCCGATCTGACTAATCCCAAACTTCATTCAGTACTTTTGAAGAGTCTCAATCGATTAAAAAAAAAGTTGAGCCATTTCGCTCTTCCCCTAAATCCTAACTGCCACCACCACGGCCGAGCACAAAACCATTTGCGCTTAGAACCCTACTACCTCGGAGTTTCGACCCAGCAGTCACAAAGGGGCAAACTAGAGGCGACGTCAACCATACAAATTGTGCTAAGCCTGAGAAGAGACTACCAAACCCTAGCTCCCCTGAATCAGCAGCGCATCGTATAGGAACGCAGAATACGACTCTATCCGAAGTGAATCTACCTACTCTTCCAAATTCCAAGAAAATCACAGAGGAAGGGGGTTAGTAGTTAGGGTTTTCGGGTGGGAGAAGGGGTTCGGTACCTCGGCTCATGAAGTACCAGGGGACACCGAAGATGGCGGCGAAGATGGCGATGCCGGCGAGGACGTGCTTCTTCTCGCCGCTGTAGAGGTAGTGGTCCATCCGCGCCCGGAACCCACCGCCGCCGGCACTGGTGGCCTCGCCTACCATCGCCGCCGCCTGGGTGCTGTGGTAAGTCGTTCGTGCGGGTGGCCTACGTCTACGAGTGGGTTGCTGTTTTTCTTTTCTTTTTTCCTCTCTCTTCCCTTTTTAACGTCCTAGCTGCGAAATAAATTGTGAGGCTCCTTAGCACCGTTGGATGCTCTCCACCCTCACACGCCCCCAATGGACGGCATCCACGCGGGGTCTTTGCTGAGACCAGGCCGCAGAAAATTTGTTTGGATTAATTTTTTATTTGTCATTGGAAGTTGACCGATTCCCTAAAATACTATCGTCAAATTGTTTATCCTTTTTTTTGTCACTCATTCTCAAGTTTTCTCCTTTTTTTTGTCACTCTCGTGAACTTAGACGTGAACAGTCCATGCGAAAAGACGATTGTGCCCGTAAGTGCATTATTTAGGGCTGAGATCTTTAGGGGATTGTTTGACATAGTAATATAGTTCAAAAAATTATAAAATTTTTAGGGGACGTTCCTGACATAGTGTAGATTATCGTGTAATTCTTATAGGGTTTTATTTACAATATGTTTTTCTCTAAAAATCTTTCAAGTTTCGATTTTATGCATTTTTATTATTCTATTTGAGAAAAGTTGGTAAAAATATGTTTTAAATAATTCCCATTTTGTTGACAGTATCATTACATTAAGTTTGAATTTTAAAACATGTTTTTACCAACTTTTCTCAAATATAATAATAAAAATGCATAAAACCAAAATTTGAAAGATTTTTAGAGAAAAACATGTTGCAAATAAAATCCTATAAAATTACACAATAATCTACACTATGTCAGGAACTTGCCCTAAAAATTTCATAATTTTTATAACTATATTAATATATCAAACAATTCTCTAAAGATCTCAACCTAAATAATGCACTTAGGGGCAAAATCGTTTTTTCGCATGGGCTGTTCACGGCTAAGTTCACGGGAGTGGCAAAAAAGGAAGTGAACTTGAGAACTAGTGGCACAAAAAGGGATAAGCAATTTTGTGATGATATTTCAGGGAGCCGGTCAACTTCCAATGGCAAATAAGGAATTAACCCAATTTGTTTCCCCGTAGCTGAGATGTGAGATCTTTTCAGTTTGACTTTTTCTTAACTGCACTGTACACCCTGCACGAGTATTGTTAAGCTTCAATTTCAGTCTAAGAGAAAAAAAAAGCTCTTTTTTCAGGGGTGCACGGGACACGGGGTAAAATGTTGTTTCACTTTATCAAAATACACATATAAATAGTTGTGCACCCTACAATTAAAGCTTGGTGACTTGAAACGTATTTAATGATATGAATGGTGACTCTGGTCAATTTTGTTTTGGATCTGCTCTTGCTCTTTTTTTAATATAGGCCCTAGTTATTATACTCTGAAACTAGTGAAAGAGAGTACTTGAACCTTGAAGACTCGGAAGAGATAGTAAATTTTTTAAAAAATAATATTAATTTAAAAGATAATGATAAAAAATAAATAGTTAATTTTTTTTACAAATATAGGTGCCTATCACCATTCCAATTAGTGACAGGAACCTTATCGCTAATTGGAACAATGGGGAGAAGTTTTCTGTCGCCAATTGAACTAGCGACAGACAATTTCGCCAGCTCAATTGGCGACAAGACCATGTCGTCAGTTCAACTGGTGAAAAGACCTTGTCGTCAGTTCAACTGGTGATAGGGTCCTATATTTATTTTATTTTTATGTCTAGAGAATTATGCCTAAAGATTAAGTGTACTTCACGAAGTTTTTTAGTAATTCCTTGTAGTGTTCGCGTAGTTCGGAATCCAAAATTGGAGAAGATAATGAAATGTGAAGTAGAGAATGCGAGATCAGTGACGTAATTTGGAACGCGAGTTCGGCGGCACAATAACACAAATAGCCCCATTCAGAGCGAAATGAAAAAATATATTTTGGTTTTGGGTTGCCATGCGTGTTGTTGTCCCGATTGTATTGTTCGTAGAACCGATTCCTTCGGGAAAAAATTACGTAATATATAATAGTCAAAATATCTATAAAAATATATTTAAGTTTGAAATACTCCATAATTTAATTGTGAAATGCATGACGAGCTCGGTTTGGTTACGTACATTAGAAAAGACGACATGCACGAATGAGCAAACTGAAATACACCTATGATACATGCACATCTTTTTAGAATCCAAAAAAAGGTTGATTGGAATGAAATCGATGAGTCCTGGTGGCCCAACGCTCCCTTCCCCTTGTCTCTACACTGTCCGCAGCGTTGGCCAGTCTCGAAGTCAGCCATGTTTTGCGAGACGGGCTAGACGATTGAATAATGTTAGGATAGCACAACATAGGGCTAAGTTAATATCCAGGATGCACACTGAACATAACTTACCTTTCCTGGGCTCCTCTGGTGCCTTTTTAGTCGAGTCGGGTACGTAGGGTTTCTAGTGTTTGAAGGTCTTGGCTCACATTACATAGTTTAGTATATACTTCTGCTCAATGAACGTCCTATCATACATGTCCGAGCCGTCGATCCATTGGAAGAAGCTGCATTGCACTCCGGAGGGATTTGTGGAATGGAACGTAAGATGTGGAAAATCTATGTGTGTGCAAGATTTGCTTACAAGGTGATGACCACACGTGTAGTACGCCTGGGCGGCCGTCATCGGGTGTGTGGACTGGATGATCTTTGCCGGTTCTTCACACATACATTGCGGACGTGGGAACTCCGGTGGTACCAGCGCATCCTTTATAGAATAATCCAGGTAGGGTTTAGCCCTCTCGGCAAGCCACTTGCGTTTCCACAGGATCTTCGCGTAGAAGTTCGCCGACAAGTCCAACATCTCCTTTCTCACAATTGTGTGAACCGAGATCTGGTAAAGTGTGGGGTGTGGTGGTGTAGTGTTATCCTGCAGCTCTCTTCTCCACTTCTCTTCTCTCTCCTATTATAATGGGGCTATTTTGGTCTGAAAAGGGGGGCGTGGCCGAGTGGTCTTTTTGGTCTAAAAAGGCGGTATGGCATAATGTGGCCTTGTCAGACTGATAAGGTAGTGCCATAGTTTGTTGTCATCTCGGTCTGCAAAAGTTGCAACATGTGGTGTGGCAGGGTGCGATCTCTTTCGGCTTGAAAAGGGGGTGTGGCAGAGTGTGGTCTTTTTGGTCTGAAAAGGTGGTTTGGCATAGTGTGGTCTTGTCGGTCTGATAAAGTAGTATCGTAGTGTGTTGTCAACTCGGTCTGCAAAAGTTGTAGCATGTGTCGTGACAGGGTGCGGTCTTTTCGATATGAAAAGATGGTTTAGCATAGTGTGGTGTCATCTCGGTCTACAAAAGTGGTAGTGTGTGGTGTGATCTAGTGTTGTCCCTAAGGTCCGAAACGAAGTGGTGTCGCGATGTTGACTCCCTCACATGGTTATCTGTGCATACAAGAACAAATAGTATCAGAACACAACACTACCATAATGTAAGTTGTACATAAACTTATATTTACATGACATGACTGATATTTACAACAACAACTATCTACTCATGGGCCCTCTTGGGGCGTACCCCACACATGGCTCCTGGCCTCGTCCGGGGCATCTGCGGGCGCTGGTATGAGTGGGTCAAAGGCTCAGGCGGCCGAGGCATCCTATCGACGAGAATAGCCTGAGGGGGTGTCACAAGAGGATCCTGCGTCGGCTGGGTCGCTTCGGGCGCACTGTGCAGCTGTGAAACTCCCACGGAGACCTGGCTACTCTCACCGTATGAAGGCTCACCGCCACCATGGTCGAAATCGTAGTCCCCCAAACGTGACTCCTCATGCGACACCAGTTCTTCCTCCCAAAGGGGTGTGTGAGCTGTGAAACAGTACGTTATGCATGTAAACATGGCGGACATACCAAGATAATACGTTGTGCATGCGTGCACATAAGATAGACATACCTTGGTGCATGATGGTAGCGGATGTCTTTGCATACTTGTGTCGCGTGTATGAGTGGTACTTAGGACTTGCCAGATAAAATTGTCATTAGTAACTACTGGAGTTCGAAATAAACAACCAAACGTGAGTGTGTCATGCTGACCTACAAACTGTGTCGGGTACTCCCAGCACGGTGCCACGAAGACCTACCCGCCACGTTCAAGTGAGGAGCCATGGGGCGTGACGCACCGTGGCTCACCCCTCGGTCCATGCACAGGTGGGACCGCCACCTCTCTCAGCCTACGGCAGGACTCCAGCTCGATTCCTCATCTTGTCTTCTCGACGAACCGGTCCATGGCACCTCTGATCTCCTGCGCTGTCATGTTGAAGCACTCCTGAGCATCATATGGCGCACGGAGGTTGCTGATGTGCATCTCCCAGTGTAGATCGACCTGTATACGTAATTAACAAGTCTGGTACCAAAAACTTGCGTAGGAAAAAAAAATATGTACGAACCGTTCAATACGTTCAGGTGAGGAGCCATGAAGACCTACCCGCCACGTTCAGGTGAGGAGCCATGGGGCGTGACACACCGTGGCTCAACCCTCGATCCACGCACAGGTGGGACCGCCACCTCCCTCAGCCTACGGCAGGACTCCAGCTCGATTCCTCATCTTATCTTCTCGACGAACCGGTCCATGACACCTCTGATCTCCTGCGCCGTCATGTTGAAGCACTCCTGAGCATCATATGGCGCACGGAGGTTGCTGATGTGCATCTCCCAGTGTAGATCGACCTGTATATGTAATTAACAAGTCAGGTACCAAAAACTTGCGAAGGAAAAAAATAATATGTACGAACCGTTCAATACGTACCACACGATGGAATGCAGAGTTTGGCTGGGTGGGGTACGTGTCGAACATCGTGGCCTCATGTTGTGGTTGGCCATCCATGACTCTGACACAGCGAACCCTCGTCCAACTGGAGTACTACTCGATTTACTCGTCGTACGTCCTGGGGTCGTAGGGAGCATCTTCCTGGACGGCGTCCTCCAAGGCGCGGAGCCACCCCTGAACCCAAGGGAACATCCTGTTCGTCCAGGAAGTCATAACAGGGACTCCCTTCCTAGTGTACATATGAAAGGCCAAACGATTGCTTGGTATGTATGTAAGGCAAATGGTACGACAAAAGTAAAACGTGAACTTACCTATGGACGTTCGGCGCAACCCACTGGCCCTAGAGGGTGGGACCTCCTGTCGCAGACCGAATTGGCACATCACCCAGTGCACGTGGTACTCCTCCACGAAGACATCATGAACCAAGCACCTCTGCATGTACCAGTACATGTGGTCTCACGAGCAAAGGCTCGGCAGGCCTTGGGGTGCGTGCTCATACACCCTGTTGGTAGTGTACAATGTCTAGGTGACGTGATCATCTGTCAACTGATCGAACATCGCAATATAGTATGTGTAGGACGCGTGCGTAGTGATCGGAGTGAAGGTGACCTGTCCAATAGAACAATAGAAACTTAGCACAAGAAATCGAATTACATTACAAAAAATAACAAATGTTTAGAAAATTTACCCGTCGGCGACACCACACCGTACCCAAAGTCGGTCGATTCACGTCATCATCCTCATTGTACATGGTGACTGCGTAGGAGCCCAGGTCCAGCTGTGGTCGTCCGATCTAGAAATGCTCGAAAGACCATAGCTGAAGAAGCAGCGGGCGTCCAGAGAGGACGGAGCTGTCCCAAACCCGATGGCACACATGGCACAGTTCATGGTACATCACGCACAACACCGCCAGGCCCTAGACGTAGGTGAAAGCATCTAGGCCCCTAAAAATTGGTTTTGGTAATTAATGATAATATGTGTTTATAGGACTTATGTATTTGTTGAGTATTTACTAGGTTAAGTTCAAATGGTGAGTATGATCTTGAAGATGCATGCTAAAGGATATCGTGAAGATTAATATGGATCAAAATCAAGGTACAAATAGCTTAGGATCCTTTTACTTTTTACCGGTCTTAAAAAGTATTGTTGAAAGACCGGATTATAGGATAAATGCCGTACTATAAAGAGGGATCGTGTCCAAGTAACTTGATAGCATATTCTTGTGCCTTGAGGATCAATTTAGGATCATGCATGCAATTGGTTTTCCTTCTTTTAAAAGCATCGGTTGGATCGTTGTTAATCGGTAGTACCTGGCGTGTTCACGCGGTACTACACGCAAACGGCATAACCGGGCTTGTAGTGCAGTACTATCAAGACTTCTGGCCGCTCGTAAAAAGCGGTATGTTTTTCCAGAGAACATGTTTTTGGGTGTTTCGGTGTAAACCCTCGAACAGTAGTACCATTGTTCAAAAGCGGAACTACCGCGACACCCCTGTAGTACCGATTAAGTGACGGTACATTTTTTCAAAGAGCAATCGCTTTTGGGATTTCGTGGAACAGTAGTCACGCTTTGGGCGGTATGACCGGGAATGCGGTAGTACCGCATGTTCTTGGCGGTAGTACCGCTCTGCAACTCTAACGGCTATATCAGTGCATTTATTGTCTTCCTTTGTAGCCGTTACTGTGCAAGTAGTAAAGTGCGGTAGTACCGCATATACTTGGCGGTAGTACCGTAATTCACTGATTTCTGGGGATTTCCTCCCCAACGGTTATATTTGTTGGTGGATGGTATTTATACCCCCCAACTGCTCAAGGGCTGGGTGCTAGAGTTCATTTAACATCAATAGAGCCTTGAGCATTCACTCAACACCAAAATTCTCTTATGCATTCATTGTGAGGTGGTTGAGTTCTTTCAAGTGCATTCATTCATTCTAGATTGATCCCATTGCATTTGTGAGTTGTCAAGCGAAGGTCATTGATTTGTTACTCTTGGAGTTTTGCCGAACTCCTAGACGGCTTGGATGCGCTTGCACGGTGATCTCTTCAAGAAGATTGTGAAGAGGCTCGGTGCCGAGATTGTGAGTGGTTCGGTGTTCACCATCTCCGGAGCGGAGGAAGAACAACTATAGTGATCGAGGGAAGGCTTAATTCGTGGAGCCGGCTTGAGTGGTCAAGCTTCCTCAACGTGGACTAGTGAAGACCGGCAAGTCTAAGATACCACGGGAAAACATCGTTGTCTCATTGTGGTTATTTCTAGTCTTTATCCTTCCGTATTTATATTTCTAGCTTGTTCTTTGTGCTTGTATTGCTTAGTTAGAAGTATAACTTGTTTAGACTAAGTTATTAATTGGCTTAACTCGTTAATTTGTGAAAAAGTTTAAAAACCTCCTATTCACCCCCTCTAGTCAGTTATCCTTGATCCTACAAGTGGTATCAGAGCAAGGTCTCTCAATTTATTAGACCTTACCGTCTAAGAGAGAAAGGATGGCTAGTGAGGGTGTGCCTATAGGAAAGGCTCTTTTGTTTGATGGCTCAAATTATTCTTATTGGAAAATTAGAATGTCCATTTTCTTAAAGGCCATGAGTCCGAACATATGAAAAATTGTAAATGAGGGTTATGTTATGTCTCTTGATCCTACAAACTCCACGGTTCAAGATGAACGTAATGCTCATTTAGATGCTCAAGCTATGAATGCTCTTTTTGGTGCCTTGAACGCGGATGAGTTCAATAGGGTGGGCAATTTAGAAACCGCTCATGCTATTTGGACTACCCTCTCCGAAATTCATGAGGGCACATCCACGGTCAAAGAAGCCAAATTGCATAGGCTTCGGATTAAATATGAGACATTCATAATGTTGCCAAATGAAAACATCACCGAGATGTATTCAAGACTCAACAACATTATGAATGCCAAATCAAAATTTAAAGTCTTAAAGAAAGAGTATATCTCTCTAAAAGACTCTTATGAGGAGCTAAAGGAAGCTCATGATTCTCTCCTCCTAAAAGATATAGAAAAATCTCATGCAAATATTGGTATTACTTGTGATTTAATGAATGAGATGCCTAGAGTAGAAAATGCGTCAAATGCTAAATCCATGTCTAGTATTTCTACTTCTTGTGATGACTTGCTATCCATACCTTGTTGCTCAAATGATGATTCAATTGTTGATATGAATAATACTTGTGACCCTTTACTAATTGTTGAAAATCATGAGTTGAAAGAGCAAGTCACCAAGCTAAGTAAGAGCTTGAAAAGATGCTTCAAGGGTAAATCAACCCTTGACAAGTTATTGAGTGAGCAAAGATGCTCATTCAATAAGGAAGGACTTGGGTATGTGCCCAAGAAAGGTAAGAAACCGGTAAACAAACCTCCAAGGTTTGTTAAGCAAAGTGGCAAATATTGCAATAAATATGATAAGATAGGACACATATCAAATGCTTGCTCAAATATAAATGTTAAATCCTATGACATTTATGATTCTTGCTACATACTTAAGAGATCTATAGATGATAAAATAATTGCAAAATTTATTGGCACTTCGATTTTAGGCGCTAAAAAGAATGCTATTTAGGTGCCTAAAACCTTGGTCACTAACCTCCAAGGACCCAAACAAATTTGGGTACCTAAAAGAACTTGATTCTTATTTTGTAGGTGAACTACAAGACCGGTGGAAAACATTGGGTTCTTGATAGTGGATGCACTCAACACATGACCGGTGATAGAAAAATGTTCACCACATTCGAGAACGTAAAAGGAAGTGACAAGATCACATTTGGAGACAATAGTAAAGGAAAGGTAATAGGATTGGGTAAAATCGCTATCTCAAATGACCTTTCCATTTCTAATGTATCCTTAGTTGAATCACTAAATTTTAATTTATTATCCGTTGCTCAAATATGTGATCTTGGCTTAATTTGCTCTTTCTCAAATGAAGGTGTTTCAATTTCAAGTGAAAAAGATAATGCCTTGGTTTTCAAAGGTTTTATATTTGAAAATCTTTACTTAGTAGATTTCTCCTTAAATGCATCGTGCTTACAAACTTGTTTAATCGCAAAAACTTCTTTGGATTGGCTTTGACATAGAAGACTAGCTCATGTTGGCATGATTCAACTTAAAAAGCTTTTCAAGTATGATTTAGTTGTTGGCTTGAAAGATGTGAAGTTTGAGAAAAATCGACTTTGTAGTGCATGTCAAGCCGGAAAGCAAGTCGCTAATTCTCATCCTTCCAAAAGTATCATATCAACCTCTAGACTATTGGAACTCTTACATATGGATTTGTTTGGGCCAACTACCTATAAGAGTATCGGGAGAAATAGTTATTATTTAGTTATCGTGAATGATCACTCTAGATATACATGGGTGTTCTTTCTAGATGACAAGAGCGAAACCTCTGAAATTTTCAAAAGTTTTGCAAAAAGGGCTCAAAATGAATTTGATTTCAAAATAAAGAAAATCCGTAGTGATAATGGTTCCGAGTTCAAGAATAGTAAAGTTGAAGACTTTTGTGATGAACTTGGAATAAAGCACGAGCTTTCCACAACCTACACTCCGGAGCAAAATGGAGTTGTAGAAAGGAAAAATCGTACATTAATTGAAATGGTTAGAACAATGCTTGATGAATATAATACTTCCGATAGCTTTTGGGCGGAAGCAATTAACACCGCTGGTCATGCCATAAATCGTCTTTATTTGCATCGCCTTTTGAAAAAGACTTCCTATGAACTTCTTGTTGGAAGAAAGCCGAACATCTCTTATTTTCGTGTCTTTGGTTGCAAGTGTTATATTTTGAAAAAGGGTGTTCGTCTTTCAAAATTTGCAAGTCGTTGTGATGTTGGGTTCTTGCTTGGTTACTCTTCAAATAGCAAAGCATATCGTGTCTTCAATCAAAACTCTGGTTTAGTTGAAGAAAGACACGATGTTCAATTTGATGAAACTAACGGCTCTCAAGAAGAGCATGCGAATTTGGATGATGTAGGTGATGAATTGTTAAGAAAGGCTATGGAAAATATGCAAATTGGCGACATCAAACCTAAAGATGAACCATCATTTTCTACTCAAGTTGAACCTCCTACCACTTCCACAACAAGCCAATTTCAAGTGGAAGAAAACAATAATGAAGACAATCAACCATCCAACCTACCACCAAGAATCCATAATGCAATTGCAAAAGATCATCCAATAGATCAAATATTGGGTGATGTAAGTAAGGTGTTCAAACTCGACCTCGTGTCGCTTCATTTTGTGAACATTACTATTTTATCTCTTCTCTTGAGCCAAAGAATATAGATGAAACACTTGATGATCCGGATTGGATAATTGCAATGCACGAAGAGCTTAATAAATTCACCCGAAATGAAGTTTAGACATTGGTGGATCGACCAAAAGAACACAATATCATTGGTACAAAATGGGTGTTTAGAAACAAGCAAGACGAAAATGGTATGGCTGTAAGAAACAAAGCAAGATTGGTCGCACAAGGTTTCTCTCAAGTCGAAGGTTTGGATTTCGGTGAAACTTTTGCTCCCGTAGCTAGACTTGAGTCAATTCGTATATTACTTGCTTTTGCATCATTGAAAGATCTAGACCCGCCATTATGTGTTAATGGAGTTTTGGTGATTAATGATAAATCTAACTAGGAGACTAACACTTTTTATTGATATACATATTGTGTAGTCTTATTTGGATATAAAGGTGAAAATCATGAAGCCATGCAAGTGTGAGACTAACACTCCTATTGTTATATCATGTTTAGTCTTAGCTTGAATATAAAAGCAAAAATCCAAACATGTATGTATTCATTAATGACAAATCTATTTGTGAGACTAACAATTCTATTGATTATCAATTACTTAGTCTCGTTTGGATATAAAGATAAGAATACAAAAGGTATGCATTCTACTTCTTTTATTGTATATTGTTGCATTCTCTGATTCAAAATATAGGTTAAACTCCACCAAAAGGTTAACTTGGATATGTGCATATGTTCCTTTACACATTTGTGTATGCACACATTTAGGGGGAGTTCATTCTATATTTTGTGGTTTCATTAGTATTGATCTATATTCTTTCTTCACATATATTTGGGATCCTTACTTTGAAACATATCCTTGAATATATTTAACTTGTGTAGTTAATATATTCATATGGGTATATGAGAATATATCTAACTTGCATAGTTAATATATTCATGTGAGTATATACAACTTGTGTAGTTTGTATACACTCATATTTGGTATATATAACTTGTGTAGTTCATATATACTCTTATGTGAGCATATGAGACTTTTGTAGTTCATATATGCTCATATATCATTGAATATATCTAACTTGCATAGTTAATATATTCATGTGAGTATATACAACTTGTGTAGTTTATATACACTCATATTTGGTATATATAACTTGTGTAGTTCATATATACTCAAAGTATATACAACTTGTGTAGTTCGTATATACTCATGGTATATATAACATGTGTAGTTCATATATACTCATGACCTTGTTGTTTCATTAGTATTGATCTTTGTGATCTACTTTGAAACATAACTCTTGAGTGTATATATATAACTTCGTGTTTATATATACTCATACCAATTACATTCAATTATCTGTAATTGTGTTGGTTGTCATCAATTACCAAAGAGGGAAAGATTGTGGTATCTTGTCCCACCATTATTGGTTAATGGTTTGTTGTGGTAATTAATAACAATCACCTTGTAGAACTAACATTTTTCAAGAGTTGGATGAATAGGTTATGTTCTAGGTGGTTGAAGACTTTGGATGACATCATGAGTTGATTGTCATCAAGTCAAGATTCTTGAAGAAGAAGAAATCATCATGCGTTGATGAGGTTCAAGAAGTGGAAGATCATCATGGGTTGATGATGTTGAAGAAGAGCTTGAAGTAAAGGATGCATCATGAGTTGATGCGTGTCAAGTTCAAGAAGATGAGATGATCATTGGTTGATCATCAAGTCGAGAGAAGAACCATCATGAGTTGATGGAAGTCAAGTGAAGATTGCATCATGGGTTGATGCATATCAAGACTCGGGATGGAAGATGTCATCATGTGTTGATGGACATCAAGTCGAGATCCCGAAGCAAAGGAAATCATCATGTGTTGATGATTGTCAAGTCAAGGACCCGGACTTGAAGTGTGGATGTGCGTCATCAAGCTTCAAGAAAGTGTGCAAGGCAAAGGTATGACTAGCCAGGGCTAAGGATGTGTTCCTAGTCTTATACCGGTCTTGGTGTTTGGTTGTAGACCGGATTGCTAGTATAGGTTGCCGTACTATTAAGAGGGGTCTTGACTAGTAGTTTGAGTTAGTCATGTGTTGATAGCTCATTGTGTTTGCTCTAGCTCAACTTAACATGGTGTCTATATTTGCGAATGCGTTTTGCAAATAGTTGAGGCTCATGGTTATTCCTTGTAGCATGTGACTTGAGTTTGCAAATGTGTTTTGCAAATGGTTTAAGTCCATGTACCTTATTCCTTGTGGCGTTGATTCTAAAAGTTGGTAAATGTGTTTTGCAACTTGTTGAGAATCTCGCTTTTATCGTTGTTCGCATAGCGCGTCAATTTGGCAAATATGTTTTGCAAATTGAGTTGAAGCGAAGTGCATTTTGTGGTTTGATTCTAAAAGTTGGCAAATGTGTTTTGCAACTTGTTGAGAATCTTGCCTACATGCCTTGTTTGCATTTCATATCTTTTGCAAATGTGTTTTGCAAATTTGAGTTGAAAAAGAAATGCAAAATCCTGAGTTGATCTCTGATGCGGTCTGACCGGCGTTGTATGGCCGGGCTGACCGGACACGCGGATAATAGCCGCGGTCAAGTTTTTCCAGAGAACGACGTTTTTTCGAATTACCGAGCGATCGACCGGCGTTATGAGTGCGGTTCGACGACTCCGGTCAGGACCGGTCGACTTTTTCCATAGAGCTGATTTTCTCGTTTTGGCTGGTGCGGTCTGACCGGAGTGTTACGCGGTTCGATCGCTGACGGTCCGACCGCCATTAGTTGGCGGTCAGACCAGAGGCCCTCTAACGGCTAGTTTTCTGACCGTTGGAGGGGGTGCGGTCTGACCGGCTAAGTGCCTGCGGTCAGACCGGTCCTGCTGATTTTTCAGCAGACTTTGCCCCAACGGCTAGTTTTTGTGTGTGGGCTATAAATACCCACCTTGGCCGTGTGTGAGCAAGGTTGCTGGTGCTATATACATTCTATTGAGCTAAGAGCAAGCCCTCTACTCCTATTTGTGCATGTCTTGCACTTAGTGAGGTTTGAGAGGCAAATCCTATTGCATGTGTTGCATTAGGTGGTGGATTTAGTATCCACGAGAGCGTTGACACTTGATTGGTTCAAGTGAGAGTTGAGACTTGTTAATCTTGGTGTTTGCCGAGACCTAGACGGCGTGGAGGCGTCGTGCGTCGGTGATCTTCTCAAGTGAAGCTTGTGAGAAGACCCGGACGTTTGTGAGTGGCTTGGTGCTCGCCATCTCCGGAGTGGAGTAAGAGCAACCCTAGTGGAGCGAGGTGGTTGATACCTCGGAGGAAGGCTTAATTGGTGGAGCCGACCCAATAGGTTTGGGTTTCCCTCAACGTGGATTATGGGAGACCGGCAATTCTCCGACCACCACGGTAAAACATCATTGTGTCACGTGTGCTTCTTGTGATTAGCTTTCATATGCTTTACATTGAGCAATTTACATTCATTGCATAATTGCTTATTCATTTGTATGATTGCTATCTTGTATGTGCTTGATTGATCATATCATTAGTTGATAGCTTGCAAGTCTTTGCTAATTGCTATTTTTATTATTGACTTGTATTGTTGGTGCACTTAGTTGAACCTAGGGTTTTAGGTCGTAATTGTGCAAAACCGTATTTGTATTTAGCTTCCGCATTAGAAATCGGTTTTAGCGCATAAAAGTTTTAAAACGCCTATTCACCCCCCCCGCTAGTCGGCCTTCTCGATCTTACAATCATGCTTTGATATTAAATTATTTCAAATGGATGTCAAAAGTGCTTTTCTAAATGGAGAAATATCCGAACTTGTATTTGTTGAATAACCTCCCGGTTTTGAAGATCCTAAGAATCCTAATCATGTCTACAAACTCTCCAAGGCGCTCTATGGTCTTAAACAAGCTCGTAGAGCATGGTATGAACGCCTTAGAGACTTTCTAGTTTCAAAAGGATTCAAAATCGGGAAAATTGATTCAACTCTGTTTACTAAAGTCTTAGATGATGATTTCTTTGTATGTCAAATTTATGTTGATGATATCATATTTGGTTCTACTAATCAAGACTTTTGCAAAGAATTTGGCGATATGATGTCTAGGGAATTTGAAATGTCTATGATCAGAGAACTTAGTTATTTTCTTGGACTTCAAGTCAAGCAACTCAAGGATGAAACTTTCGTAAGCCAAACAAAGTATGAAAAGGACTTGATCAAGAGATTTGGGATGGAGGATGCAAAACCCATCAAGACTGCCATGGCAACAAACGGTCATCTCGACCTAAATGAGGGAGGTAAATCAGTAGATTTAAAGCTTTATAGGTCTATGATTGGTAGTTTGCTTTATCTTACCGCATCTAGGCCCGATATTATGTTTAGCGTTTGCATATGTGCGCGCTTTCAAGCTTCTCCAAAAGAGTGTCACTTGATGGCCGTAAAAAGAATACTAAGATATTTAAAGCACTCCTCTAGCATTGGCCTATGGTTTCCTAAAGGTGCTAAGTTTGATTTAATTGGATATTCGGACTCCGATTATGCGGGTTGCAAAGTGGATAGAAAAAGTACCTCGGGGAGTTGTCAATTCTTAGGGAGATCCTTAGTATCTTGGTCTTCCAAGAAACAAAATTCCGTAGCTTTATCCACCGCCGAAGCCGAATATGTTTCCGTAGGAAGTTATTGTGCTCAATTGCTATGGATGAGGCAAACTTTGATGGATTATGGGATTAACTTTGATAAAATGCCTCTTTTATGTAATAATGATAGTGCGGTGACAATAGCAAATAGTCCTATCCAACACTCAAGAACCAAGCTTATCGACATTTGCCACCATTTCTTGAGAGATCATGTGGGCAAGGGAGATATGAAATTAGCCACATTCGAACCGAAGATCAATTAGCGGACATTTTCACCAAGCCATTAGATGAAGGCCGTTTTTGCAAATTGAGAAATGAATTAAATGTCATAGACTATTCAAATGTTGGTTGAAATTTTGCCTCATGTATTTTGGTTGATTTGGTGTTATTCGAAAGTTTTTTTGTAAGAAAATATTTTCAAAATTTTATTAAGAATATCTATGTTCATAGAAACTATATTCTCATATAGACATTAGTCTATTCTATGCATAATGATCCTTAACAATATTTATTTGAGTGCAAAACTAAGGATCATTTGCAAATCAATCTAAATCTCAAAGAAATCCAGAGCCGTCCCTTGTAGTCCCAGAAAAATCGGAACTACCGGCGCTGAATCACGGTACTACCGCAGTGCGGTACTACCGGAGGTAAAGTGCGGAACTACCGCATCGCGGAAACCGTGCGGGCTCTCTTCACCCGTTTCACCTTCTCTCCCCGAACGGTATTACCGTTTTCCTCAGTCGCCTTCTTCTCTCTCGGGTGCTCTCTCTCTCTCTCACCGAGGAACTCAACAGTCCTCTCAAATCCCCAAACTTCTTCGGTGTTTCTTCGCCCTTTGGTGATTCCTAGCATCTCTAGGGCTTCACTCCTCTAATCTTCGAGGTAAATCGCCTAAAATCCTCGCTTTTACCGGATTATCTCAGACCCTAGGTCTAAATCAAAAATGATCTGAAATGTTGCGGTTCTATGAGGTTCTAGTTGAACAAAACAACATATTTGATGCTTAATGATGTTTATACATCTACTCCCTGGATTCAAACCATAATAATCATCGAATTTTTCTTCAAAACCAAAAGCCCTAGAACCAGGTCCGTAAAAGCGGTACTACCGCTCCTTGAGCACGGTACTACCGGCAACGGTACTACCGCTCTTTGAGCTCGGTACTACCGGAAGCGGTACTACCGGCCAAGATGTGCGGTACTACCGTTTTTACTGACAGAACCACAAATGTCATTTCATTAAATTTGATCCTAGTTTGATTGATTCCTTGGTCTCTTATTCTCTCGTTTCTCAGATGGCAAGGACAAGGAATGGTACTCGCCAATCAGTTGCACCTCGTAGAGGTCAAACTTCTTCCTCGCATCGTCCTGAAGATCCAGTTGAAGAATCACATGACAAGGGCAAAGGTCCAGCGGCTTATGACTCTGAAGATGAGGAAGTTTCCTCACAAGCTGGGTCAGGTTCTGGATCTGATTCAGAAGAAGAGATTCCAGTGGCATCTGATGAGGAGATGGAAGTTCCAAAAGAGCCTCAAATTAATTTAAGGCTCATATCAGCTGATGACTATGCTGTCCTGCGACACGAGGATCAGTACCTTCTACCTAGCAACTCAATCAATCCCAGATTTCATACAAAGTTCCAAGAGCAAGTCTATGAGGAGGTATATGGCCAGAACAGAAAGTTTGCTGATCACAAGTGGATAAAGTGGCCACACATTAACAAATTGGAAAAATATGATGGCATATATAAGATGTTTCAGCAAGCTGGTCTTCATGAAATTGTAGCTCTAAAGCATGATTATGATCAGGAAATCATAAGACAATTCTATGCCACTCTCTATATCTCTCCAGATTTCACCAAGATGAAATGGATGACATTAACACGCTATGTGGAGTGTAGTAAGACTGATTTTGAGCGTGTCCTGCGAGTATTTTCCTCTAGCAAGTGGGAGAAGATTTATGACAGACCTGCCCTGATGCTCCCTAACTGGACAGAGCATTATGATAGAAATGTCAGGTTTGTTCCAGGAAAAATTCATGGCTTGCTTCCCATTTCCAGTTTGATTAATAAGATTATTAATCACACTATTCTTCCCAAGAGTGGAAATTTTGATGATGTGCGTGAACATTCTTGGAACATTATTGATCTTATCTCGAAGAAGAAGAAGTTTGATGTGGTAGATGTCATAATCAAAAGTATAGCTTCTTCAAAAGATGACATGGTCAAAAGGATTTATCATGCTCCTTTTATCATGGCCCTAATACTCAGCAAAATTGAGTACCAAGGAGGCTTAGGCACTGTTCATATAGCCTACAAGCCAAGAGAAGGACCTCCTATTCAGCCAGCACAGCAAGAACATATAGATCAACAAGAAGCTATTGCCCCAGAGGAGGCAGCTATAGAAGGCTCTCAGAGCCAAGCCACTCTAGCTCAGATTCTTACCAATCAGACTCTTATTCTCAATAATCTGATGCAGATTAAGGTCACTCGGCAGGAGATGAGGACAGTACTTACTGATTTTCAGAATGAGACTAACAACAGACTTGGTGCCCTAACAGAGACAGTTGATTCTATGGAACACCGTCTACCACCTCTTCAGCGTCTACCACCTCTTCAGCGTTTCACGCGTCGTCGCCCCAATACTCCACCTAGTTCACCTTCTATAGTGGTCTCAGCTCCTCAGGCTCCTGTTGCTCCAGTCTCTCCAGCTCCAGCTGTCTCAGCTTCTCCACGTCCTGTTGATCCTCCTCCTCAGGATTCAGTTTCTCAGGACTCAGTAGCTCTTCCTTCTCCGGGTCTCACTGCTTGATGTTTTTGGTACTTTGATGCCAAAGGGGGAGAAGTAGAAGTAGTAGAAGTCTTGTAAGTAGGGGGAGCAAGCTTGTTTTGAACTTGTTGATTTTGAACTTGTTGATTGCGTGTGTTTGAAATAGTTAACTATGTGCTTAATTGTCTGTTGCACTTGTTGATTATTGTCATTATCTATTTTACTCTCTTGAAATGCAATTGTTATATCAGTTTCTCCTATTACTTGCATTTCCCTCGAAATCTAACATGCTAAAGAAACTCCGCCGAATTTCTTAAAAATCTCGTGTGCTTGCAAAGCTTGTCCATAACTTATGCACATGTTTAGGGGGAGCCTTTTTTATTCCAACGTAACAAGAATATAATTCTACTTCAACTCATTCGAACTCTTTACTAGAATTATATTGTTAAGTCATCAATAGGATATACACCTATTTCACACAAGGAGTATATTCAAAACAATCTTCCTCACATATTAGTTAGGTTGTCATCAATTACCAAAAAGGGGGAGATTGAAAGCATCTAGGCCCCTAAAAATTGGTTTTGGTAATTAATGATAATATGTGTTTATGGGACTTATGTGTTTGTTGAGTATTTACTAGGTTAAGTCCAAATGGTGAGTGTGATCTTGAAGATGCATGCTAAAGGATATCGTGAAGATTAATATGGATCAAAATCAAGGTACAAATAGCTTAGGATCCTTTTACCTTTTACCGGTCTTAAAAAGTATTGTTGAAAGACTGGATTATAGGATAAATGCCGTACTATAAAGAGGGATCATGTCCAAGTAACTTGATAGCATATTCTTGTGCCTTGAGGATCAATTTAGGATCATGCATGCAATTGGTTTTCCTTCTTTTAAAAAGCATCCGTTGGACTGTCAAGTTAATCGGTAGTACCGGCGTGTTCACGCGGTACTACCGGCAAACGGTACAACCGGGCTTGTAGTGCGGTACTACCGCACCCCGGTCGTTCCATGTAAAAAGCAGTATATTTTTTCCAGAGAACATGTTTTTGGGTGTTTCGGTGTAAACCCTCAGAACAGTAGTACCGCTGTTCAAAAGCGGAACATCACCCACCCAAACAGCCATAGCAAGTAGACCTCGAAGTGTCTCCTCACCGTGTGCTTGGGTGCGTCCTCTGCCATACACTCTGGTTGCAAGAAGACAGATACACATCAGCAAGTTGCACAAACCAATTGATGTAGGAGGACAAGAGTTACGAAGACTTATGTAGAACTGGCTCCACTTCCGCGTCGGCCCGTGGGTACTGCTGAACTTGTAGTCGCTGTTGGGTGGCAGCACCCCCTGGAACCTCGCCAAGAACTCTGTGCACCATGTGGCTAGGATGTTATGCACCGCCAGGGGGAAGCCCTCGCAGGGCAACCCAGTCAGGAAGGTCACGTCCTGAAGTGTCGGTGCCATATCCCCGCACGGGAGGTGAAACATGTGCGTCTCTAGTCTCCACCAGTCAACCAACGCCATCAGGAGGCACCGGTCATACAGAAAGAGCCTAGACGTATGACCACTACCTGCATGGTTCTAGTCGTCCTCCCACGTCGCCTCAACCATTCTCGTTAGTGGAAGGAGGCTTGCCTCCCTCAAACTGCGTCGAAAAGATTAAGAACAAATGTTAATCTACCCAAAGTAGTCAGGCTGCAATTGAGTACACAAAGATCGCAACTGCACGTACCTCAGAACCCAACGTGGGTCCACCCTCCACGCCCTCATGGGCGTGCGCAGTGGCAGGTGCCAAGATCAATCGCCGCCTCGCCCTCTTAGGTAAGGATGATACTGAGGCAGCTACGATGATACGTGTCAATGACCGGGTCAAGCAACTTGTATGGCCACTGCGCAGCGTATCCTGGGTCCGCTATACCTGAAAATTCAGTGCATACATTGTAAACACTATAAAACATATACAAAAAGTAATAAGAAGTGGCATACTAATTAATTCAATTTACATAGGTAACTTGCTACGTTCATTATTTAAAAAGTGACTCCAGTATTTACAAAATATTTACGGTGTACAAATAGAAGCAATAAATAAGTACACAATATTTTAATTCACATCTACATACCCTATGCACCATCTCTGGACTTCTTAGAAAATTGTTTGAGCTGTCTACTATTTTCCTACTTAAAAAAGTTCTTCCGACATTAACAGAATATTTAACGTGCACAAATGGAAAACAAAATTAAGTTAGAATTATTTTGATTAAGCTCTACTCTACATACCCTATTTAGCTACTCTACAATATATATATATATATATATATATATATATATATATATATATATATATATATATATATATATATATATATATTAGGTATCTGTTACTTTCCTTGTTTGGAAAGTGTCTCCAGCACTTACAAAATATTAACCGTGTACAAATAGAAACAAAAAATAAATTCAATTAAGCTCTACATACCCTATGATCTATGTACCTACTCTGGATTTCCTAGAGAATTTTTAGAGGTGTCTTGCTATTTTTCTAGTTCTAAAAGTATTTTTGGCATTAATAGAATATTTACCGTGCACAAATAGAAACAAAAATTAAGTTGGGACTAACATACCATATTTAGTTACTCTGTAATTTTTACAGATTTTTAATAGGTATCTTTTTATTTTTAGAGGTGTCCTCCTATTTTCATGGTTTAAAAAGCCTTTTCAGCATTAGCAAAATTATCTAATGACGTACTGTACACAGCTAAAATGGCGTATTACATCAAACAACAATACATCTAAAATTATCTAATACATTGAATTCTATGTCGCTATTTTTATTTGCTAATCTACAAGGTTTTGAATTTATGTATAAAGTTGCAAAAACATATACTTACTAAATGGGCGACCAGATCTGCTGCTTCGTCTGCTCCGCTACAAACCGACAGGACTTTGCTAGGTCTTTTCTACCCTCTCCTCCACTCTCTTCTCTTTTTTCTGGAATTAAAATGACTTTTCCCCCAATTTTAGGGAACCGACGGTTTCCTATCGCTAGTTTAACTAGCGACAAATAGTTAAACCAGCGATAGGTAGTAAATAGGTGCATGTCGCCAATTACAAGGGCTTCTGTCACCATTCTAATTGGCGACACACACCTATATTTGTAAAAAAAAATTACTATTTATTTTTGTAATTATATTTTAAATTAGTACTATTTGTTTTCAAAAAAATCGAGATAGGAACATGCCAATCCGTAGTGATGGGAGGTTGTTTAACCTTCCTATCCTCCTAGATTTAAGTCCTAGGACTGGCTTGATGTCCGTCTTCTTCTTTAGTTAATGTTAAAGGTACTGGTCAATTTTTTTTTAAAAAAGAGAGAGATTGGAGGAGATACATGCAATAATTGAAATAGAGCCTAATGCAAAAAAAACATAAAAATGCTGCTCAATAGCAATAATAATATGACTCTCAAAGAGCAAAACACTGGACACATGCTACTAGTGGCCACGCCACCCGAATTGTCTCGGCCATTGGATCATCAAGCATTTTGATGGCTAGGTCTGCCTTAGGATAAAACCAGATTTTGCCAAACACATTTAAGCACCTAACAACCTAAAATCATGTTTGGGAGGAGAGGATAAAACCAACATAACCAAAATTGGTTTTTGTCCATCATGTTTTTCAGAAAACGAGTTCTGTGTGTGGAGGAACCGTCGCTGGTGGTCCAGTTTGAGCGATTACCTCGTAGACAAACTCAGAATCGTAAGAACAATGCAAGAATACAAGAACAGAATAGTAGATTAAACACAGAGATATGAGGGAACTTCTGGCTTCTCTTTATTGCTTCTTCTGTAAAATTGTGGTACAATGGTTAGGGTTTCCCCTCCTTTATATAGGCTACTAGATGGATGAGCAGCCCACCTTGGGCCAGGACTGCCGGCTTGGGCCCGGTTTCTTAACACTCCCCCTTGGGCACTCATCTGTCATGTTCATATCTCATCAAAACTTCATAAAAACCCAGTGGAAAATTTTTAGAGAAAGAGTACATGAAACACATTCTGCTATGTTGCACGAATTGTCTCATTAAAAACCTTAGACGAGAAACTTTAAGAAAACTCGTCAAGGAAAAAAGAATACAATCCACCCAATTTCATTTAATCTTCAGGATTTATTATTTGGGTACTCGATCTTCATGATCAAGTTTCAATAATGAGTTCGTGAAGATTCTCCCTCTGAATTCTACACTTCTCTAAGTCTCGTCATTCCAATTCCATATATGCACCTTTCAAAGCTAGATGTTGGAAGTGATTTAGTGAATAAATCTGCAATATTTTCACATGACTTAGTATGCAGTACTTTAATTTCATTCATCTTTTGCAATTCATGAGTATAGAAGAACTTGGGGTTGATATGCTTTGTGAGATTACTCTTCACATAACCCATCTACACTTGCGCAACACAAGCTGCATTACCTTCATGGATAATAGTGGGGATTATGCGGTATTCAATCCACACGACTGTTGGATGTGGTGAATCATTCGCCGAAGCCAAGCACATTCTCGTGAGGCCTCATACAGTGCTATGATTTTCTGAGTGGTTCGTCGGAGTCGATACAAGACTTTGCTTAGACGATTTCCATAACATTATAGTTCCACCACATAGAAATACATAGCCTGTTTGCAACTTGGCTGTATGCGGGTCCGACAGGTACCTGACATCTGCATTACCATTCATAGTTAAGTCTTGGTTCTTTCTGTAAAACAAACCAAGTTCTTTGCTTCCTTGGAGCTATCAGAAGATATCCTTCATTCTCTACCAATGTCTTTGGTAGGTTCTACACTATATCTTGCTAATAGGTTTACGGCAAATGCAATGTCCGGTCTAGTATAGTTTGCTAAATACATTAGTGCTCCTATTGCACTTAAGTATGAAAATTCTGGTTCCAGGACTTCCTCCACCCTATAGATCTGTACGGGTCTTTGTTTTGCTGCAAGGATCTCCCGACCATCGGCACTTTCGAAGGGTATACCTTTTCAAAGTCAAACCTTTCTAACACCTTCTGAGTGTAGGTTGACTAGTGTACTAATATCCCTTCAAGGGCATGCTCAAGATGCAAGCCTAGGCAATATTTGGTTTTATCCAAATCTTTCATTTTGAACTCCGACTCCAGGTAAAAGCTTGTTTTCTTAATATCCTTCAGGGTTCCGATGATATTCAGATCATCTTCATACACTGAGATTATACAGAATCCATCCTGGGATCATCGTATAAATTCACAGGGATTATTCTCATTGTTCGTGTAGCCTTTCTTGCATATAAAGTCACTTCAAGTGATTATACCACATCCTGCCTGATTGCTTAAGTCCGTACAGTGATTTTCTGAGTTTCACACTGTATAGATGAAAGGTAACGGGTAGGCTACACTAGCGCAAATTAAAAAAATTATACCCGTAAACCAAGATCACTGCAGTTATAGATCACGGTCTTACCACTAGACGCGCAGGTGCGGAAGTTGATGCAGCACGTCGGGGCAAAGTAGTCGTACTACTTCCTCGTCCTCGTCGTGGCGTCCCACGTACAGCTCCTCTCTTGCGGTTCGTCCCAACGCTACAGATGCAGCGCCTTCAAAGGTATCCACACGTATGGGAGGAAGCGACGCACGCCGAACTATTAGATCCGCGCGAGCGACTAGGGCGTGGGAGGGGTGGCGGCTAGGGTTTGAGGATGTCACGAAAAACTCATCCCTCAATCCTGTGCGCCCCTGCCCTCCTTTTATAGACGTCCTTACAACGGGCTTCTACGAATAGAGGCCCATTAGGACTCAATGCCCAGTCTAATTCGGATCCAATCCGAATTAGGCTTCAGCCCCTTAAGTGTGTGACTCTATAGGTTCACGTATGTTTAGACATGACGCGAGTACACATACTTGGTCAATAGTTGGTAGCGGCCTCTAGCAAGACGTGCCAACTCCTAAACGTACATAAAGATCATATCGGACGAACCATCACAACGTTATGTACATGCCAATCCCTTTGCCTCACGATATTCGGTCGAGCTCCAAGCTGACCACTCTTTCTCGATCCGTGATCCGGAATCCCTTACTAGGTTAACTCTTAACCTTAAGTAGCATGACCATGCATTTGGATCCGATCACTCGAGGCCCAGAGATATCTCTCGGTAGAGAGGGCAAATCTCATCTCGATCGACCATGCCTCGCGGCATGCTTCATGACAAACCCGAAGCTACCTTTATAACTACCCGATTCTGAGTAGCGTTTGATAGCCCCTAAGTAGGTCGATTCACATCTCAAGTACATGCGACAATCTTAGGTCTAAGGACAAGGCGTACACATTGTGTAGAGAGAACCATAAGTATAATTGCTATGTCTCATATTGGGTCGGTCCAACCCCATGTTCTAAACATGTGTCCACATTATTGGTTTGACATCTCCATGTCTATGACCTGTGAAACATGGTCATCAACCGATACATGTGCTAATCCATCATTCACGTGTGTCCTCACATGAACTCCGACTAGGGACAACTTTAGAATAACCATACAAGTAAAGAGTTTCACAAACAAGTTACATACTTGTTAATCAACACAAAGGCAATATTCAAGGAACATTTATTAAATCATGGATACAACGAAATATCATCATCTCTATGATTGCCTCTAGGGCATATCTCCAACAATAGATTACTATTTACTCTGTCTTGGTTCGAGACAGAGATACATTCATGTATCTTCATATAAATATCTGAATCCAAATTTTCATAAAGGTATGCAGTTACCACATCCATCAATTTCATTTCTAAATTCAAGTTTACTGCCGTTGAGATTAAGTGTCTAAAGGGTGGTTCCGCCCATGACTGGGAATAGGTTTCTTCATAAACAACTCCTGGGCATTGAGTGAAACCTTATGCAACAAGCCCTGCTTTACTTTATTATTTCCATTTCTCTTTAAATAAATACCCATTTGTGCCCTACGGGGTGCACATGGGGAGGCGAATGGCTTACCGGTCCAAACACTTCTCTTTTATTTAGAGATAATAATTCTACTTCTATTGCCTTCTTTCAATCTTTCCAATCTGATATTTTCTTTCATTCAGTGAGCGATACAAGCTCTAGATCAAGATCGATGATTGTGGCAATTTTTTTTTGTAAAATCAATATTGACATTGGCTGTTGTCTTATTCATAGATTCTCTCGATGTCATAAAGTTTATAGCTATTTCTTTAAGGGGTGATTCTTCTAATGCTTCTACTTGATCACCGCTGCTTTCAATTACGGGGGCAAGTCCCTTTAGTTTTTCAGCTTCGATGTGTGCGCACACATTCATGCTGGTATCTCCCTTCATGGGATATTCAATTCTTGTATGCCTTTTTCTGAAGGTTCCATACTATTGCCAGATCTTAACTGGCTCCCTTTCAAGTTCTGGGGAACTTTGGTGAGCGGCTGTGTCAAGTCCTTCTTATCCTTTTCCACCAAGTGTCCCCGTTTACTTCGGATTCGAGGGACAGGAGTTCTCGTCCTTTCCGAGGCCTTAGGACGGAATTAGGGGTACTTTCATCGGTATTTCAACCCTCTCCGGTGCATTGCGTGCAGGCACATGCGACTTGGTCACGCTCTTTAAATCACTAAAGTGGTCAGACAGTTGATTAGCTAATGCTTGCAAATCAATTATCTTCTGGACTTCAATTGTTTTTTGGACTTCAATTATCTTCTAGACTTCAATTATCTTCAGGACTGCAATTATTTTTTGGACTTTTCTATTTGCTTCACTAGTGCGCGGGTCATGTGTATGGACTCCAATTATCTTCTGGACTTCCTGTGGCTTGCCACGTTATTTCTTGATATTTTTCATCAAAGGGTTGATTTCCTCCCATAATGACGGGAAACTATTCTCATCTAATATACTATCAGCGAATCGGGCAGTATGCAAATCTCTCATCATAGGGTCCAAATATCTGATTATGGATGATGTCTCATAACCAACGTATATCCCAGATTTTCAGAGAGAGCCCATTGCAGTTCGCTATGGTGGTGGTATAGGTACATAAACCTTGTAACCAAATCTGCGAAAATGGAAAATTTTCGGTGCTGACCCTTGCGCTAGTTGTATAGGTGAATGGATGTTTTATACCGATGGTCTAAAATTAATGAGAGTTGATGTGTACAGGACTGCGTGTCCCCAATACGTAGTTAGTAAATTACAATTCTTCAAAGATCTGCTAGTCCATTCTGGGTGTGGATATGCGGTACAGAATGCTCATCGTTAATTCCCATTGCCATACAATAATCATCAAATGTTTTTGAAGTAAATTCTTCGACGTTGTCCATTCTAGTGGACTTCACATGATGATCAGAAAAAATTATTCTTAATTTTAATTATCTATGAGATTAGCTTTGCAAAAGCGTGGTTTTTCGAAGACAATAAATATATATGTGACTATTTCGAGGAAGCATCAATGAACACCATAAAATACCTAAATAGCCCTGACAGGGGCTATATAGGACCACAAATGTCCACTGGATATGGTCTAGGAATGTAGGGACTTCATCCTTTACATTCAAAGTAGAAGGTCTAGTCATTAATTTCTCGGTGGCACATGCGGGGCATACAAATATTTATAATTCGGGAAATTCTTTACATCGATATTATGTCCTTGTGAATTGTTAATTATATTTCTTATCATCCTAAGACATGAGTGGCCTAATCTATCATGTCAGAGACAGAAAAGTTTAGAACTTCTAAATACGGTTTTTAGGGCAGGATATGTTGCAGGTGTCGTATTTAGTGTAGTATAGCCCAGATTCATATGAAAGAAGTTGTTTTAATGCCCCTTTTCTATTTTCTTCACGCTTTGTAATGAGCAGGTATTTCTTGTCATACTCTTCTTCAGTTTTTACGTGGAAACCGATACCGCGAATATCCTTGAGAGTTTTAGTCGATTCTGGGTACAACAAGGCTTCTTCAATGACCAAAATTGTGCCCATTGGGTATATAATTATGACCCTTCCTAAGCCGATTATATAAGTATCGCTGCCCGCGATTGTCTAAGACTACCAGCATTTTTGCTGATCAACTGAAAGAATTTCGTCTCTCTTAGGATGATATTCGCTGTGCCGCTATCAGCTAAGCACACTTTCTCCATAGGGCGCCACACATGTTCTAATATAATGTACTTTATTAATATGCAACAGAAGGCAAGCAACACATAAATAAAATACTTCAGATATCAGAACATAACTTGCTATTATAAATACGGGAAAATAAGCCTTGCAGGACTCATCATAAGAATTTAATGCTTTGCTCTCTTAGAGCTTACAACCATTATTCAAAGAATAAAATAATTCAATATTCTGCTTCAATTACAAACTGCAAGTTACTATAAAGATCCAAGTGCAATGCGTGCATTAGATCGAATCAGTGAAGTATTCAGAAACTTCTGCCTCAATCTACTCCATGACGATCTTCTCCTCTTAGGCAACTATCGCTGTGGCCGCTGTGATATCCAAAGGAGGGATGATGGGGGCTGCTACTGGGCTGTCCACATCCATGAGTGCAACTATTGGATGTGAATCCTCCGTGCCTGTAATGGCGATGTGTGCCTCATGTTGTCCTTTGTTCTTCTTCTTAGACTGGAAAGAATTAATAACGTGCGACCCACGACCTTACCCTTCTTGCCTTCATTTGTTCTCCTTACCTCTTTTTTAGCTCGATTACTCAGTTCTTGGATTCTTCAAGGAAATAATAATATGTCGCTTACTTGACAGTACGCAATAAGCAGATATAAGCGGGGAGGTGGTACAGGCCCCTGCCAGGGCCGACCAACACCAGCACCCTGCTCGATCCGGTCTAGCAAAATCCCCACCTCACGGAGCTCGGCTAGAGAGTACCCTGTAGCTATGGCTTCGCCATAATGCAAATCCTTTGTAAACTTCAATGAAGACCCTTGGCCAGAGACCCCCTTACCTTCAACCTACAAAAATCTACGAAAACTAGATGAGAGGGAAGATTGAACTCCAATACCTTGAGAAGCTGTCACGATCGGCCGATGATAAGCTATGTTTTCAAGCTATATCACAAGTTAGATTTCAGAGTAAGAGTAGCTATCTGGACCTTCTGAATTGAGCTGAGGTAAAACTTGCATCCTCCTTGACCTCGTTTGCCCCAGGTAAATAAATACATGCAAAATCCTCCACCGTTCAAGGTAATTCCAAGTGGGAGATCGAGAAGAATTCTGGAGTTGCTGCAGAAAAGAGAAGCTTGACGGCGTGTCCGTGGGAGGAGTGGGAGCTCAAGGGAGAAGAAAACAAGTTGCATGCTGTGAACAACACAGGAGTGCACATGCTACCTACTTGGGCTTCAACGCAACAAGGAACCAGAAGGAACCAGAAGCATCGCGCACAAGAAGAGACCGAAGCTGATTGTTTTTTTGGCAGTTCCTCAAATAAACCGGCTGGTTTTTGGGAGGTCCGATACAAAACCAATCTGCCTTTGGTTTTTGGCAGTTTCTCAAATAAACCGGATGGTTTTTGTAGGTCCGCTACAAAAACAATCTGCCTTTTTATCTCTACACGTGAGGGAGTCTCCCTCTTGTGTAGTACTTGGCCTGTGCGCCGTTTTGTGTCGACCCAACTAATCTGTGGTCGATTGTATGTTCCTTTATTCTGTGAGTCCGAACTGAATAGGGAATTTTTGCGTGGGTTCTCAGCCAAGTATTAGCTTGTTAATTCTTTATTGTGCTTAAGGCTCTGTTTGCTTAGGTTTTTTATTTGACTTATAAACAAAAAAACCGAAGTCTAAACAAAGAGGTGGTTTTTCATTCACCTTATAAAAAGTTTAAGCCATTTTAAGCCTAAAAGCCATGTGAGATATGGGAGAGGTGCTTTTTCGGACCGAATTTTGGTGATACTTATAGACTAGTATTACTTAGTTCTCTAAGTACTAGTTTGTTAGTTCTTCAATATGCTAATTGAGATTAAATTTAGGTGATAGTAAATTAGTTACAGACTAGTACTACTTGCTACTTAATTCTCTCTAAGTACAAGTACTAAGAGATTAGTGCCTAATTTGATAGTCTTACAAAGTACCAGGAGTCCAGTTTGGCACCTCTTAACCAAATTTGCTAGTTACAACTCAAATACCCCCAAGCTCATTGGTGTTTAGGGTATGTGCAGTGATAAATAAACTAAATATTTTAAGATTTTATTTTAAATAGGAGATGCCACCACAGATTAACCGGTAACTGTGGTATTTTAACTACTCTTGTTCTCTAAACTATTCCCATTTATTGACTCATTCTTGGCAACATAATGCCCAAAAGGTAGAAAGATTGCCTTGGTTGACACCTCACTTATACGAGAAATTGCACGCATAGCTTAATTTAAGCAAATAAGTGTGTAATATTCTTTCAAATTGGCTAACTTATGTTTTTTTTTTTCTCTATCCGTGCTAGTGAAATTATGGTGCTATTTCTTCTTCTTTTGTTGCCACATGCGCACAGCCCTCCTATACCTAAGTCCTGGCTCTGTCCCTGTTCATACTTGCTCATTTATTTACTGTATACTTAACTTTTGGTGCTTTGGACCTTGTATTTCAGAATAGACAGCATATTGCCTGTATTGGGTTTTGAGCCACGGCCACCCCCTAGATTGGGTGATCCGTTTTGGAATTCCATCGTGATTTCTTTGGTGATTGTAGGAATCATATGTCTACTTTTGTGTGGTCGAGTAGATGTGGATCAGATCGTGTGGTTGCGCGAATTCTTTTGTCGCAGATTGCTGTATAAAGACAGTGGTTGACGTCATCGGTTCGTCAAGTTACACGAATATAAAGATATCGTTGATCATACGTCGTGAAGATCGGACACCCCTTTATCAAGCAATATATGTCCGCCCTAGTGTTTTAATAGACACTACCGAAACAGCACTGTAGCAACATGGTTGTTTTACTGTACCATTGCACTCTGTCTATCTATATGGACGCTTCTGTTTCGATCAAACGCCGAAGATTAGCCCCGAATGCATGGAGGATCCGTTTCCTTCCATGGGAGGACATTCCCCACTCACTTGGTGGCTTCATCCGAAGAAAAGAAGACAGACAGAGACTAACAGCTCACGTCCCTTACTTGTGGGCCCCACGCCGCTGCTCTGCCAGCCCGCCTCCCAGGTGCCCCTTGGACCTTTTCTCGGAAGAAGAGAAGGGCAACGGCAAAGCGCAAAGCAGAGCATGCTCCCACCCAGCCTTCTTCTACGCCGCTGCCCTGCCTGCCACCACCCTGGAATGCGTTACCTGTGCCTGCCTCTGTACCCGCGCCCTCTCCCGAACGTTCGAACGCAACGGCTACTCTTGACCCCCACTCTCTCCCTACTTCAGCGCCCCGTGCGGCTCACTTCCTTCCCCACACTCGCAGATTCAGAGCACTCTGCTCCGAGCTCTCACGCTGAGGCAAACACCAGTGTTCTCTCGTCTCTTCATCGCTCCCGATGGCGTCTAGGGCTCTTCTCCTCTGCGCTTCGGTCGTCCTTACTGTGGCGGTTGCTTCGGAGGCCAGGGACTTCCTCGTCGGCGGCGCCAGTGACGGGTGGAAGGTGCCGGCGCAGCCCGACGCGCTCAACAAGTGGGCCGAGGCCAACCGCTTCCGCGTCGGCGACAAACTCGGTAAATCACATCATCGTAAAATTGGATAGATTGTAGATGTTAAGATCACGAGATTGCTGCAATTGTGGAGTTCTTGCTTGGTAAATTGCGCGTTTGCACCTCCTCTGTTTCTTCAACTCCTCTTTTGTTTTCTACGGGTGTGCAGTGTTCAAGTTCAACGGCGCGGCGGACTCGGTGCTGGAGGTCACCCGGGACGACTACAACCGCTGCAGCACGGCCAGCCCGATCGCCACCTACAAGACCGGCGACGCCACGGTGCCGCTGCCGCGGTCGGGCGCGCACTACTTCGTCAGCGGCACGCCCGGGAGCTGCGAGAAGGGCGAGCGCCTCCACGTCATCGTGATGTCGGAGAAGCACGGCCGCCGCTACGGCGTCGCGCCGGTGCCGGCTCCCGCGCCAGCTCAGTCGCCCTTGGCCGCCGGCCTCGTCGGGGGACCTACCGCGGCGCCTGCTCCAGCGCCGGCGGCCGGGGCCGCGGGGAGGACGGCGGCTGCTGCCGGGAGCGGTGCCCTGCTTCTTGTCGCCCTTCTCGGAGCGGTTGTGGTTGGGTTCTGAGATGGTGTCGGTTTCGGGACATTGGAGGATTCTTTGATTCGTTTCGTTTTGGTCTTGAGCTCAAAAGAATGTGCTTCTTCTGACTATAGAAGAAGAGAGAATATTTGTGTGAAATGATAAATCATGAAAAGATAATGGATCGATCGGATGATCTGGTTGCATCAAGATTATAATTTGCTTCTGTGTTTGTGATTTCACAATTTTCTCTTCTTTATCTTAGGAACCCCAAATCCCAAAGATTATAAACACGGCTACAACTTGCAAGGCCCCGAATAACAACAAATCGAGTAAGAAGGGATCTGCATCCTCTACAGTAAATGCAGAGGACACTGTAACAATTTTTCACGTTAGGTGAACAACTCTAGTGCAGCACCGTAGCTAACACAGTAGCAACCGTGGAGAAAATAATGTATCGATTTATTGTAGCAAAAACACTAACAATTGATCTTAACCTTTAACACCCTGGTCTTTGAAGTTCTCTGGGTTTTCAAAATAAAGCAAACCAGTTGTTTTTTCCTTGGAGTCTCTAAAAGCTTAATCTGAGATTTTGGAATGATTTTAAGTGACTAACCTCAACTTCAACTAAAGCTTCCGGTGAGTTTGTCGGTTTGTTGGAGTTCTAGGGTTCTCCCTTTCTTGTGCTCGCTTCTTTCCTTCTTGTTCCTTCTTTCCTTCTTGTCGGTCCAGACCGCCTTCGTGTTCCTTCTTTGGTTTAGACCCCCCAGATCCAGACCTCCCCGTAGTCCTGACTTTTCTTTTAAGTCACGACCACCCTCGAGCAGCCTTAAGCTCGAGTTTGTGTTTCAAACCCTCCCTTTGCGAGATCTTGACCGTCGGGACCTCCTCTTGCGAGATCTTGACCATCAGGATCTCCCCCTGCGAGATCTTGATCGTTAGGACCTCCCTTGCACCCTTTCGCCCTTGAGTTTTTTTAGCCTTGGACCTCTATCCTGGATCTCCGCCGTCAGATCCTTCCCTTTTTGAATCTCACCCTTTGAAACCCTATTGTGCTGGACCTCCTTTAAGTCAAGATCTAGTGCGCGTCTTTCCCTCTCTTGGACCGTTAGATCTTGTTTGAATGACCCGATTGAGAAGAGATATTCGGATGGTCCAAATGTTCCCTTGCATTGCAGTACATCCGATTGAGTTTGGACGACCCTGATGCAAGCGCGTGTTCTCACGGTCCGAACGTCCCGATCTCCTTGGACCATTCGGTCGAGATCGTATGCCCCTGGTTGGTTGCGTCTTTCCTCTTAGCTTTTGGACCTCCTCCCCTTCTGATCTTTTTGCAAAGACCACCCTCTTTTTATTACGACCACCTTGTGGTCATGACTTCTGGTCTTTTTGCAAAGACCACCTTCTTTTCGTCACGACCACTCTGTGGTCATGATTTCTGGTCTTTTTGCAAAGACCACCTTCCGTGGCCTTCTTCCAAAGACCACCCTGGTGGGGGAGGACCTCCTCCTTGGACCACCCCTTTGGTCAAGACTTTCTACCGTTGCTTTGACCAATCTCTTTGTTTGAACCAGCTCTGTCCACTTTCCCCTTTCTGCACGTTTGCAGCAGAAAGTCTCTGAACATTAAATGCTGCTGCAGCACATTTAATGTTGTCACCTCCGTGGTACCTCTCTTTCCCTCTTGTCCCCTCCTTTACCTGCTCCTGTCCTCTTTTTCACCCATCCTTGAACATGTGTGTCCTTGAACCCCTGCAGCCCAGGCCTTATAGGCTTGGACATCACTCCATCTTTGCCTTCTTCCTCATTTCAGCCCCGGCTCTGGACCTCCTCCGAAGCAGTCCTCTGGACCTTCCGCAAACCTTCCGAGCTCTTTGTTGGTTCTAGTGGTGTTTTCTTTGAGATTCTTTTGCCTTTTATTTGAGTTTGTTTTGAAGTTAGCTTTGTTCTTTTCGTGTAGATTGCGAAGACACCGAGGAGCTCGAGTTCTTTGAAGAGGAAGATCCCTAAGCCTTTGAACAAGGCAAGTTACATCATTGACCATATTGCACCCATTATTTCAATCTATGTACTTCTGTTTCAAACTAAGTATTGCATGCATATTTTACCTAGTATTTCAATGCCAGTGTTTACACTTCATAGTTACTCCTAATATCTTTTGTTTGGCCACCTTGTTATTGCACCCGAACTTGTAAGAATGTGGATCAAACAATATAGATCACCAAACAAGATAGAATTATAGAAAATATATCACTGATATAATCTTTCAGTGTACATGTTTTCATCTACTTCGTAACATGTCTTATCCCATATATGTTTTATTTGCCACTTCTGTTTAAAATTTCGTATATATTGCCTACTTCATAAGCATTGCATAATTCATTATAAAATCATGTTTTATTACCATTTATTTATTTTTATGTATAATGAATGTGTTTTGGGACTCCCAAGAACAAAGAATGGTGAAATAAGTCAAGTTTGGGCAAAACAGGAGAAATTTTGAGTGCTGAAAATGTTGTCTAGACCTTTGAACTTATTTTTAGCAATGAAAAATGGACTCAAATGAAAATAGTTAGAACTACAAAGTTATAGATCTCATTGGGAGCTATAATATGACGTAATCATTTGCTTAATTCAGACTCCAAACAAACAACATAATATGGTCTCCTTAAAACAATATGCGCCTCTGAACATATGGGCTTATGTATCTTCAGATAACCGAAGTAGTATTCATATCGCGTGACCGTGTGCTACCAAATTCATGTTCGTTTCTGACAAAAGTAAATTGTATTATTTTCCGAGCAGGCATTCTTCGGATAAGTGTGTGAGCCGTATTAAAAAATGGACCAAAGAGGTCAGAACCTACAAGCGAGCTATCCTGGCCTAGAAGACCCAAAAGCACGGAAATCCTTTTTTTTAAAAAATATTTCTCAGTATAAAACATTATTTTAGAATTATCTTCCGAGTAATTTTTTTTAATTTTTTAGTATGGCGAACAAATAAAACACCCTATTAACTCTCCACTTACGCTTTCGTCCTCATTTCAAAAAAATTGTTTAACTCAGAACTATAATGCATCTGACAATGAGGTTTATATGTCGGTGCATCTCTCGCTCAACTGCTAGTGTGGGACTAAACTCGCAACACTATCGTGCTTATGCCCCTACAAGGGTCTTAATGGACTCGATTCGTTCTCGTTTTGGGCTGGGTCACACACGATTTTGGCCAGGGCGTCCATTCCGGTAGACGGTAGTTGGGACTCGGGCGTAGTCTTCTTTCGAACCGATGGAGCGCGGAAGCAAAATTTGAGCCGCGACGCCAATTATTCCCCACCCCGCCGCCGCCGTTCTTCACTTCTTCGGCCGCCTCCCCAAAGCACCATCCAAAGCCACCGGACGGGAGCTCCACCTCCTCCAGGGTACAGCCGCCGACCCACCGGTGATCCATACTCACTCTAGGTAAAAGCTCTATCCTGGTCTATTCTTCCCTTCCACTTCGAGTGCATCTTGTTGGAGTAAAAGGGCAAGCCGCCGCCGCCGCCGCCCACCTCTCGCGGCCGGCGGCGCCACAGCCGCCTCCCCACACACGCTCCACCGCGTAGCCTGACCCCGCACACCGCCCTTGCCGCCTCTTCCCCTCTCGCTGCCGCTGCCTCCCACCGCCGCAGCCCCCAACACTTACCTCATTCTCGCCCTCGTCGCCCGCTCCCCTCGGGCAAGCTCGATAGCAAATCCCGAAATTAGTTTGTATTGGTGTGGTTTCTCAAAATTCTACTCTATGGTGGAAACAAGGTAAGGATTTGAATTGACTTGTCCCGTCAAGCTACAAACCCACCGTTTTCACCACGATTCGAGTTAGGTATAGGTTAATTATTTCGTCAGTAGGATATGGATCCGTGTATAATTGTATATGTGGTTACTGCTGCTCATCGGCATTCTGCAAATCGGTCATGCAGAGCTAAGGATAAGCAAGACCGATCTGTCCACTTGGTGAAATGCCTGGTTATTACGACGTCGATGATATCCTCATGGACGAGGAGGTAACGATGCTTGTATTATCTTCTTTTTCCTGCATGCTTGTATACATGGCCTGAATACCTTTCCTCTGTAACTGCAGCCTATTTCGGTTGTTTTCCAAGTAAATGCAAATGGTGTCGGCCTGCTAGATCCTGGTGCTGAAACAAACAGTGTAAGTGATTGTCCAATGACTTTAGTTCACTCATGTTTTAGTGCTATGGTATACCTGCTCAAGGAAACTGCTGACAGTTCTTCCTCTGCCCTGGTTGTTCTTGAATGAAGTTGTTTTGGAATTTATACATTAGTTACATTTAGTTTATCTGAGATGCGTCTTGTGTAGTACTCGCTTCTTTTTCTTAAACTGATTTGGAAGGCTAGGTGCTTTCTTATTGGCCTGTATGTCTTATTGTGTAGAGAACACCAACTGGGAGTTGGATGCTTTGTGTTGTGAACACTTTTTTTTGCTTATGTGGAAAATGAAAATGGGAGATTTCTTCTGGTTTGAAAAAAATGCTAATTATCTTCTTTATGTCCAGGTTGAAAAGGGTGCTAAGGTGGACCTTCCATTTTGGCTTGCACATGGGCTGCTGTCTCTGGAACAAGCGGTGTCCATAAATGTACCTCCTTGCTTCACCCAGAAGTAGGTTTCTTCATAATCTGTTTTTGCATTGCTGCATACACAGAAATTCTTAGAGCAACACTAAAGTATACTGTATACAAGAGTATCTAGTATTCTTATTTCAACAAATTTACATGGAAGTTCCTCTTCTCAGCTTAATGAAGGGGTTTTCAGTACTACAAATACCTATTGGTTCAGTTTGGTGGCTCATGTTGTGTACTTTGTAGTCTAATTGAGTTTGTCCTAGAAAGATGCCTTAAGATCATATCATAATGCTGCAGAACTCGGAAGGAGATCCAAGCTGATGCAGCCTGTGTTGATTTGAGGATCCGGTGCCCTTACTTTTATGAGTTAGGATGCAAGATTGTTCCTTTGTAAGTTCTGAAATTACTTCAATTGCACATACTATTAGATTTCATGGTTTTGTTCTAGCTCATTTACCTTTCAGAATACCCACTTCATTGCTTTATAGAATTTTGACCATCTTTGAAAGTTTGAATGCGTATGCTATAATATTGTTCTGTTACAATGACCTGGTAATTTGTGTAGGCAACTCTCCAATACATTATTCTTTCTGCATGTTCGTTAATTCGTTTCCATTTTTTTTAAATGCTTCCATGTCTATCAACAAGATATCATTCATATATTAATTAAGTTAAAACAGGAGGAATTGCTGTAAGTTGTAATAGCAGCAATCTTGGAAAACAATGCAGTTATATATTTGGACTGTTGAGGATAGCACAATGGCTTTAATAGCTAAAGTGCACCACTGTGAATTGTGAATAGGTAATTTATTTGACTGTTTCCGAATAGAAAAAATCAGTGTTCTTCTTTACTGAAGGCTGAGACTAATAACAAATGCTTCTAAGTTCTAACCACAGTTACAGTGCTCTGTCCTGACCTCAATCTAATCAAACTAAGTTCAAATTGCTCCTTGTTTAGTACAAATGATTATTTTCCAGCCAGTGATTTCTGTTTTGTCTAATCTGAACTCTCAGCTTCAGTATGTCAACCAACCATCATGCCATAAATATTGGTAAGCTATAGTTTTAAGGGCTTTTGCTGCTTCTAATTTGCTCCACAAGCCAACTGTAAAAGTTTGACAGGTTTGTAGTTTAGGCTTTATCTCACAATGATCTGAGTATGTTCTAGTTTGGCAGTTGGCATTAAGCTTCCCACTGTCCACTCCAAATAATTGATAATTCGTAGTGACTAGTGAGGCATGCATTTTTGCTTTAGTTTTTTTTTTCCAGGTTTAGTTCTAACAATATTCAAATAAACTGAATTTTTTTGGAAATGTGATTGATCATTCTTTTGCTTTCATTTCATTCTAAATAAGATAACATACTGTTAGTTCTAAACGATTGAATATAGTTCCCTGCTGATTCTGCTATTGTTACCACAGCCAAACTGTCATTCTACGAAATTTCATCATAGCCCTAAAAATGACCTCTGATGCCACCAAGTCAACTTGCACTTTTAACATGAGTTGATTCCATATCGATATATGAACAGAGTACACCATAACTAAGTTTACTGGAATAAAAAGTTATAGCTATTTGATTTTTGCCCTTTTTCAAGGGCATAACCTGCACGTTTCAAGGACCCCACATCAGATGCCCCTTGGTGTTTTGCCTTCCGTTTTAGTGGCCACTAGAACAAAAGTTATTGAATGTTTAACCATTAGTAGCTGGCTATAGCACTTGGTGTGAGAGACTGGGTGAACATGTGGATCTACCACTTGAAGATGAATTGTCCATGCTCTCCATGAGTCAGCCTAGTTGGAATTTGGGTGTCTCCTGATGGTTCATGAAAAAAGTATAATGATTTCAGATTGGATATGATGTATGTCAATTGCAGTGTCAATGTGCCATTTCATAGTCGGGTGACTATGCGACACAATCTTTTGGGGTCAGTTTAGATGTCTGGATTTCCTTGTAGGCAGCCAAGAAAGCATTAAAGTGCTCTACTTTCATATTTGGTTGCATGCCCTTTTGGAATTCTGACTGACCTTGTGATCCGTGGATGATAAAATTGGCTAAACCTAGCCAGTTATCCACATTGAATTTTAAGATGCCCTGCAAGACGGAGTCCTTACTGCTGTTGTCACAATATTTTTCTACTCTGTTGAATGTTGATCTGTACTGAGTACTGACTTGGTACTCCGTACTCCGCACAATGAAGTTAGGGACATGGATTTTTTTACCGGCTGAAAATCGACCAAACTGGATTTACCGGTGGGGGCTGGTAGGAATACAAACCTGCCCCGAAAAAATCGGTTTGGATGAATTTTGTCCGAATTTGATTTTTTTTTAAAAAAAATTAAAATCCGTTTTTTTTTGGAAATTTCGGCCGAAATTTTCCAATTTTCGGCCAAACTGGTCTTACCACCGCCCCGTCGCCCCCTAAAAAATTTTTGCTGGTAAAAAAAACCCTGGTTAGGGATCACATGAAGTTATCATCTAGTGATGTCTGAGCATTATTAAATACTTGGATGCTGGTATTTTTCTACATTGGCATGCACAAAGGTGTATTATGATTTATTTGTTTGCATGGTGATGTCGACAGGGTGAGTGACAAGAGCATTGGCCTGTTCTTGCGCTATGCATTCACCAGTAGGTACAAAGAAATATTAAGCAAGTCACACAGTTCTTCCATGATGACAATGCCCAAGTTTGTTCCACGCCTTACAAAAGAGGAAGCTCAAGGTAGACACATCTCCCTACCGTGCTTACTCATCCAGCATTTGTCTTCCTCGACCATACCAACTATTATCGCATAGAGTAACTTTTCCGTTGTTGCAAAGTGTTTGAATCCGCTAGGGAATCGATGGCCGCTTTCAAGAAATGGCGTGCCGGTGGTGTGAGGCTGCAGAAGGCATCCATTCTTGGCAGGAAGAGGAAGACAAAGCTGCCTGATGGACCTTCTACGCCTTGAACTATGTTTACTATGGAATAGAGAGTACTTGAGCAGTTGAGCTGATGTATGTGACACTGATTGATCTGGCACTGTAAGGAAAGAGAAGGTGAGAGCAATTCTGGTCTGAGATCGCACATCTATGTATTCTAATCTGGTGCACCTGATGTGCACGTCTATGTTGTCTGACAGCAACTCTGACCTGTCCATGCCTTGTAAAAATACATGGCACCATTCAACACTAAGTTGTTTGTTTGCGCGGAGAAACAAGGTGGATCAGATGCCCAAGAGTAGGGTTTTAATTGGAGCGGATACAGACGGATATCGCTCATCTTATATCCTATTTCGTATTTTTTTCTTCAAAGTCGGAGTCAGACATGAGCTTTTGGTCGGTCTGTCAGTCGGACTGAAATTATCCGCTTCTTTTGTACTCCTATACAGGACATTAGACACTAAGAGTGCAATCAGAGTGAACACGGAGAAATTAATTGTTGAGATGTCATTTGAAAAATACTCAAATGCAATAACCTATCTATTTTTTATCTTGTTCTTACGTGAAGTCACCATAGGTTTTCTTTATATCACCTAACATATGGACATAAACGGAAGTCACCATAGGTTTTCTTTATATCACCTAACATATGGACATAAACGGACGGATATCGTTTATTCTGTATATTATTTTGTTTTTTTTTTCAGAGTTGAAGTTAGATATGGATAGTGTCGGATGCCTATTTTCCATCCTGTATTCGCTTTGCAAGCCTTTGGTCAATCGGTTAAGAATTATCTGCTCCGTTTGTACCCCTACCCAATAGGGGAGTGAATTATGTATCTTTTTTGAATTATACTAAATCTAACAAATTCAAAGCAACTAGAAACTATTCCCAACTTAAGTGTCTATGGTTTGCTAGTGTGATCAATTCCTAACCATGTTAGTGAAATTTTGCAACCTAAGTTCTAATCCTACACAAGTTTAGTAATATAGGAATTGAAAGAACAATAATTTAAATGCGAAAACGAAAAAAGAGACATGAGGCAACTTTTTTTCCTGACGTCTTGGAGATTCGACAATCTCCCCTAATCCTCATTGAGTATTTTTGCAAGAGTATAGCTCCTATTTGAACCCGTGTAAGATTCAAGCAATCAACTCAGGGTAGTCCTCTCCGAATAGGTGGACTATAAACCTTACAACTTTAATGGTGCCTTCCACAAGTTACTCCTTGGAAAGTCACTAAGAGCACGTCTCTAAGCCGTCTAAGAATCACCGAATTCCAAGAGTAATAAGTCCCAAGGGTGTCGCTTGAACTCAACAAGATCAAACAACTAAGAGTAATGTACATTAAGACCTAATATACTCTCACTCTCTCAAAATTTCAACTTGAAGCTCTTAAGTGCCCTTGAACTTCTCAATACGCAAGACACTGTTTTGGAGTCACAAGAGTGCTAACTCGATTCGCCCATGGTCTATTTAGATAGGCTCCCCATTCAAAAACAAGTCGTTTGATGCATTTTATGAAAAGTGCATGCAGACTTGGATCATCCATCTATAATTAATTTTCCTCAGTTCCAACGGTTCACAAACTAGCCGTTAGGCCAACCCGGATAATCCGAGTGACCCGGATGATCCGTCTGAGCCGTATCATCCGCCTTAGTGTATTCACCCCGTGGAGCCTCGCTGGAACAATACTTCACTCAAATTGAACCCTTCTGGACTAATGGTACACCTCGAGCCATATCATCCGCCAATTAACTTGTCAAAAATCATCCTATCTAGAGAGATGATACGCCTTGGTATAAAATACCATGGACATGAAAAACACCCTCTGTAGACTAATGTACGCGTCAATGGCACGGGTTGATCCGGATTATCCGTCTTTGTGTAAATTTTAAAAACACATAAAACACCCCCTCTGGACAGATGGCACACCTCGATGGTACGTCTGATCCGGATAATCCACTCTGTTAATTTTTCTGACTTAGCTGAATTTTGATCTAAACTCTGATATCCTCTCAACCATGACTTGATTTTTTGGCACTCTCTCACTATAACTGAGCTAGAAAGACCTAGTATGCACACAACTAGTTTGTCAACCTAACCAAGCTCAGGCTACTATTAGTGTTATTGTACAATGCAATTTAAGCTTTGGAGTATGTGTGAGTGTTGAAGCTATATGGATGCCATGCCACTCACCTATATGGATGCCTTTGCAATTATATGAAAATACAGTGTGTGTCCCATGCAATGAAATCTATATTTCTCCATGGGCGGCATGGCAAAGGTATAATTAGTCGGTATGAATGTGTAGATTAAATTGGGAACTTGTGCTTTCATGATTGTGCTTCGCTCCTTTTCTTTTAATTATTTCCCTTTTTTATTTGTAAATGCTGAATGGTACGTAGGCAGCAAAAGTTCTGATCACGAGCACACGCAAAGCACAACAATCTCATGGAAAATCGACAAAAAAAATCTAGTATCATGTCTGCTCAAATGTGTAGTAATTGGGACTTGAACTGTGGTCTGTGGCTTTTCGATAGGCAACTCGAGTATCATAGGCAATACTAATCCATACCAGTTGGACAGCCGTCAGTAACATTATCAGATTATTGGCACTTGATACACTTTTTTGGTATCTAATTCATATGAATAAACGAGTTTCATTAGGAAATAAAAAGCATGCATTGCGTTGATGCTATCCTTCCTGCTGTACAAAGGTTAAAACTCTTTTACAGTACACAGAATTTAATACATCGTCTATTCTTTTTATTTAATAGTTCATATTAGTTAGGATTTAGTTATACTACACACAGTAATATGAGTAGTATAATCCCAAGAGGGTATGATTATAATTGCACATGTGAGGATTACATGACACAATAATAATATTTTCAACCTTAGTTGGAAAAATCCATAATACTTTCTCGAGAAAATTATAAATACAAAGAAAAGTCTATTATGCTCTTAACAAATCAATGATCGGATTTGATTTATACTACCACCATATACTACTAGCAGAATGCATCGTGAAATTTCTTTAAATACATTTATGAAGGTTAAATCCTGCTCTTGGAAATAAAAAAACATTGCATTGCAATTTATTTTGCATCAAAATAAAAGACATATATGTCGGTTAAACATATGTACAAGCGTCCATAAAAGATAAATCAAGTGTAGCTCTAAAAAAAGGCAAATCAACCGGTTGGTTTAGGAAAAATCATTCCAGGGGCACGTATCTCTTAACTTTTTCTGTGTGTGTTTCTTCTATTTGGCCAAACATAAGTAAGAATAAGATACACATGTACTCTAGTGTTTACAGTAGTATCTGTTGGAAGATTACATAACTTCTAGAAGGTTCAGACAGTATTTCTTTTCATAGTCTTCCTTCCACTTTTCTATTCCACGCTCCTTTTGCCACTTTTCTTTTGCATACTTGGTCATGCAGAAAGGTAAAAAAACTGTGTTGCTTTCGTCCGTTTTCCTTTTCGTAGTAGGCTAGTATTCGTGGTAGATGTCTTAATTAAGACCTACGTACAGTATGACTTCATTCCAGTCACGCGCGGATCTCTTAGGTTCATATGTGTTCATTACTTTTATTAAAAAAATCATGTATTACATATATAATGAAATAAACTCCTAGTTAGGCCAATCATACTACAACTCCCTCTCAGTTCATCAAACCACGTCTCACTCTGGCGGTCCACAACCTCAAACTAGCCAATGTGATGGTCGGTCCATGGACACACACCCTTTGTAATTTGCTATTTTGCTATTGTGCACCTTTATGTTTTGCGTTGAACAATATGTTTGTAACTTCGAACGTTCATTTTGAAAATCCTGGATCCGCCACTGATTCCAGAGCTCAGCTTAATTGGAAGTAGAAGTGAGACAAGCTCTCTTTGACTGTTTGGACACTGTAGCATCTGCACATTAACACAGTGTTATCATTAACCATCTATGTTTCAAGTACAGAGTGTTAGTGGGATCCGAATCCTATGCAGTAATGAAGAGGGCGACTACATGAATAGTGTTTTGTGAGGAGGTTGTAATATCCCCAATTTAGAGTTTATTTGAAGTATTTAAAAATAAAAATTACCAGTTGAATTTTCTTGGATAAGTTCCAACTTAATTTGAATTTTTAGAAATCAAAATAATTTAATGTGAATAATCTAAACTTAAATAAAATAAAAGTTGTTTTATTTAGGTTCCTTGAGTTCCATAGAATTTTCTGGAACTTTTAAGGATTTTTTTGGAATTTATTTGCTTTTTCTTTGAGCTTGATTCTCTTTAATTCAATTTCTTAAATTCGGGAATCGACTTTTTCCGAATTTTCTCTTTTGGGTTGAATTCCTTTTCTTTGCCTATTTTCTTTTATTTTTCTACTAGTATGTTTTTCTTTTTCTTCTTTTTCTTTTCTTTTTCCTTCGCCTGGCCCGACCCGACCCGCTTCCTTCCTTCTTTTCACCCGCGTTGTCGGGACCGGATTTCTGAATCTGAACCCTCTGTGTATTTCTGCACCAGTCCCAGATCATTAGCTAGTGCACATAGTGGAAACATCATTGATAATAAGTTCAAATCATGGAATAACATTAATAAATAATTGAGTACCGGCCTTATTATCACTTATTACAAAAGAGTTTTAAAGACTATGAGTCTTACAACAGTGGAAACAACAAATAATAAACTCCGAGTAGTGATCCATCAAATTGCCCACCGACATTCGATTGGGAGCGCGGCCTAGTACTCAAAGATTCAATAATGAAAATAATTAATTCTCTAGTGAAGGTTCTAGCTACCAGCTATTAGTATTGAGGCTCTATCCGTCAAGTTTTTATGAATAGGGTTTTAGCAGCCCATCTGGCTCTAACAGCCAGAATAACAATCCAAGAGTTCCAACTACTCTTGGATTCCCAAAATATTTATTTAAAAACAAAACTAAAATCTATCATGTCAAAATGCACCTTGCTCACCCTTGACCGTGGGCACGACTATTCAAATAGTTTTACACTCTACAGAGGTTGTACAGATTGACCCACACGAGATGATCGACTTATAATGTTGGCCATGACACGCTTCCTTAGGCGTGCAACTAAGTGATTATAATAGGGCTTTTACAATAATTTATCCTAACATTAGCTTGCCTGATGAGCTTAACCCTAAGTCATGGACGTTATTTACCATCGACCCGGAGCTCATCGTTGTGGGGGATAACTTGCCTGGACATGAATGTCAATTAGCATCGCCCGGCACAAGCCCCGACAGATAGGGATGTCAATTACCATCGTCTGCACTTCTCAGGTAACTCCTACCATCTACAGCCTACAGGCTAAATGTTTGGACTTAGTAAATTATTCAGTTAGGTCCTTCCCATTTAGGACATGTGGTTGTATGGTTTTGCTAGATTTGAATAGACGCAAGCGTCGGTCATTAATATAACCTGGGCGAAACTTAACACATTACAAGTTCTCATGCTCTAGCTGCACCCACCTGAACTTACCATCCGTCCAAGTCTAAACCAATTCTCACTATTTTATTTTATTTTCCAAATACTGACATTACCTAATGTCATACATTTTTCAAACTAAAGCATTCTAAGTAATTCTACCATGTTAAACTATTTCACAATGTTGTAATCAATATTGCGGAATTACTGTGCTAGGGTTACAAAGGTATAGGATAACAATTATCAAGGGAAGACATTAACAAATTTTAGGTTTAACTAAACCTACAATTTGAACTCGTCATTTTATGTGAAATAGCAATGCGTAATATTTTAAAACTGAAAATAATATTTAAAAATCATAGGTACAGAATGTTCAAAGGAGACTCGCCTTCGTCGAAGTTGGAGGTTAACGTGTCCAGTTGGTCCAAACTGGTGTCGGTGACGTCGAACTCTATACGCGTAAAATGAAACAAAGTAAATAACAAAAAATAAATCAAATCTAAAAATTATAAAATTAGTACCATTAGAGAGATTAAGAATTTAGATGAATTTAGGAGAAAGAATCGATCGATTCAGAGTTCGTATGAAGGAGAACGAACACCCGAAAGATTTGCCAAAAATTAAATTGCTGAAAATTGCAAAAGAGAAGAATATTCTAGAAAATATGTTGTTCTGATTTTAACATGTGCAAAGTCATAAGTATATGACACTTTGGCCCGCTTGCTAGTGAAAGAGAGAAAATAATATGGAGTATGACATGTGGGTCACATATGTCATAGAGTCAAGAGCAAACAACAGAGAGCTCAACACAGAGAAGAAACAGAGGAGGCCATGGCGGCTCAGGAGTGGCGGCAGGTAGCGACGACAAAAATGAAACCTTGGCGGAGTCCCCTACTCGCAGGTGGTGGCGACGGTGCTAGAGAGTCACGGGGCCAGCGGTAATGGCGCAAGCAACGGCGGTGGCATGTGGGCTGCGCATGAAGATAGCAATGCGGTGGTGCAGGGAGGCCAGCGGTGGGTAAACGGGCTGCGCTCGGCCACGGGGAGGGTGGAGGCGAGGTCAGGGAGGCTGGAGAGTGGCTGAGGCGACGGAGCGACGGTGCTGGCGGTGGAGAAGAAGGCGACGGCGGTGGCGGCTCTCCACGGCGATGAATCGGCCGAATAGAGAGAGGGAAAAGGTGGAGGTTGACCAGAACATGACGTGCAATGGTCCACACGGCGAGGAGTTCACTGGAGAAGATGATCAGGCGATGGAGGATTTTCGGTCGACAATGGAAAAGACGATGAAATCCAGCGACGAGCAGTGAAGAAACCCAAAATTGATTGAGGAAACACTCGTGATTCTTGGGAACATGACGTGACATAATTAGAAGTTGAAAAACCTCACCGATGTGAGGTGAACGCGAGAAGCGGAGTGGCTGTCGACGGTGTTCCAGGAATAGAGGGAGTTCAAGGGGAAGGGTGTGAAGGGGTAGAGGAGGTGTCTAGGCTTCCTTTTATACTCACGACCGGGGATGGAGCGACGCAGGCCCAAACTGGATTCACTGTGGCGTTCTGGCGATCATTGATGGCGGCGGCAAGCAGCGGTCTTGATGGTGCACGATGATGGGGCGTTGAATGCGCGCGGAGATGGCTCACGTGATGGCGAGCGTTGATGACGGGTACGACATGGGCGGTAGGAGCAGCACATGGCGTGGCACGGGCACGGCGCGGCCTGGGTGCATGGCGCGGGTGTGGCATAGGCACAACTCTGGCGTGGCTCGAGTGAGCAGCGCACAGGCGTGGTCAGAACGCAAATGGCGGCGCGTTGTCGGGACAAAGAAGGCTAGGCTGAAAGAAAGAAGAAAGGGAAGAAAGAAGGAAAAAGGAAAAGGAAAAAAGAAATGACCAAGTGATTTTGCGAGAAAATTCGAATTGCAAAATTTAAATTTGAAATTTGGCGACAAATTTTGAACTGAGACGATCGATTAGGATTTGAATTTTGGATTTGGAATTTTATTGAATTCAAAAACTCCAAAAGAAGACCAACACCTTGAATTAATTAATTTGAAATAAAATTTTGACATGGATGTCAATTACCATTGTCTACACTTCCTAGGTAATTAACTCCTACCATCTACAGCCTGCAGGCTAAATATCTTGACTTTGTAAATTATTCAGCCAGGTCCTTCCCATTTAGGACGTGTGGTTGTACGGTTTTGCTCGGCTTGAATGGACACAAGTGTCGGTCCTTAATATGACCTGGGCGGAACTTAACACATTACAAGTTCTCGTGCTCTAGTTACACCTACCTGAACTTACCATCCGCCCAAGTCTAAATCAATTCTCACCATTTTATTTTATTTTCCAAATACTGAGATTACCTAATGTCATACATTTTCCTTGCGTTGTTTCCGAGTCAAACACGAGTTGTGCCGCTGGCCTCCTCTCCAACTCTCCCTCTTCGGGCCTTTATAAGCAGCGCAACTGCGTCACGAGGATCACCCCGAGCCCCTCTCCCAAAGCCCTAAGCTGCTGGCCCCGGTTTCGCCTTCATCTTGCCACAATTCGCTGAAGAACCTGCCCGTCGCCACAAGCCGCTGCCGCCCGTTCCACTATCGTTTAAGCTCCTCCGTCCTCATCGTCTTTGCCTTTAAGTTCGCGCCGTCATGTTCTACAAGGTGCACCCCCCCATCTGACCGCCGCCTCCACCTTCCTCCCCAAAGCCGACTGCCGCCCTCTACCCCGATCTCTTCGCTGGTGAGCTCTTTTACTTCTCCGAGCACGTCATGTTGAGCTCCTCATCATCCTCCTCCGATCCCCACCTCCCCTCGGTCTCCCCCCGTCGTCTCATCTTCTTCCCCACCTCTGGCCTCCATCTCGCCGCCGCTCTGGTCATCGTCCAGCTGCTCCAAGGTGTTCCTCAAGCTCCTTGTGCCGACGCTGTCCTCATGCTCCCCTCGATTCTCTTCGGGCATTGTTGCTCCACTGAAACTGCCGCACACCTGAGCCGCCTCGCCATCTCGCCGTCGCCCTTGCCACGCCACCCCTGCCCAACCTCACTCTCCCCACCGGCAACCCGTTGTTTAGTTTACCAGAGTTGCCTCTCTATCGACACCACTGCCATTGCCGCCGGCCAAACTTCGTCTATCCCTCCCTCGTTTTCTTCATGAGCCACCTCAGCCGCCACCTTTGCATTGTCGCTTAGGTGTCATCCAGTCAGCAGATGCGGGTGTGTCTGTGTGTCATCCCAAACCCCAACCCATTGACATGCGGGCCCCGCATGTCATCCACTCACCTGGTGCACCTAGTCCACCGTAGTCCAGAGCTTTCCTCCATGGACTTGGTCCATAGACCAGGACCCACACATCAGTATCTTTAAATTTCTTTTTCTTTAAAAATTTAATTTTGAGCAAAATTAAAACCCCTGCAAACGTCATGCTGATGCAAAATATGGAATTTCCTTTTGAAAGAAAATTCTAATTCAAAATAGTGTTTTGTGTCTCTTTTTCCTTTCCAAGCAAATCTTAGAGAGCTGTTCTCCTCCGTTCGAACTCCGATTTTGTCATTCAAGTTTATAATTCATCTAAAATCAAGCTCTTTATTTTAGAGTTAGTTTTACTATTTTTGGATCTTATTTTAATTTCTTTTGTTTTTATTTGTACTTCACCTGTTGTTTTCTTTCTCGTTAGACAATTTGTTTCAAGAAGTAGGAGCATGAGCAATCTTTGAAGATCCAAGTGTGGTAATTGAGAAAACCAAAGCCAAGGTAAGTTGTAGTCCTTTGATCACATTGAACCTATGATTTCAAAATTATATTGTTTTATATTAAATTACGTGCTATCTTTATATCAACCGCTTTTGAGAATAGTTAATCACATATTTGTCATTATGCCTCCATTAAACATTTGAATATCATAAATCACTTGTCACCATAGGATGGTCATTATATTAGTTGGACATATGTGTATCACCAACATAGGTATCATAGAGATGCTTGGTTAAATTTGACTTAATGAGTTATGGAATCGTGGCGGGTAGCCACTGTTATTAAAATTTGTTAGTTATGACAGAGTATGCCATTAGTCTTAGTTGAACAAAATGATTTTCGCTCAGACGAGCGATCGTGAAGTAAAGGGGGGTGCGGTTAGCACATTGTGGGTTGTGGTAGACTTGCCTAAATAACTGCTTGGCAAAAACCTAATCTTGTGCACCATTGAACTCGGCTATATCGTACAAACTACATGTCTAATATGGGATGGACTTGGCTAATTAGTTAGCAATATTTCAGTTCTAGTTCTGTTTTTGGAGGCGTGAGTTACGGGATAGACGTATACTCACAATGGCGGAAGAGGGGGGCCTTGTCTGGTCGGTGAGACATTTAGTATTGAAATATTAGCGGGCAAAACTGGGTTGAGAATGAGCTTTGTAAAGACCTTGTGGTAATCACTTAGTTGCACGCCTTCGGAAGCGTGTCTTAGCCAGCATTATAAGTTGATTTATCTCTTGTGGGTAAAACTGTACAATCTCTATAGAGTTAAAACTATTTAAACAGCCGTGTTTGCGGTCATAGACATGCTCAGGGATTTCACACGAGTGGTAGAGTTTCTTTATAAAAATATGTCGGAGTGTGAATGAGAAGTTCACTTGGTGAATATGATGTTTGCTGGGTGAATGGGGAATTCACTTGGTTGTTTGTGTCAAAGCTGAATATGGAGTTCACATGGTGAATATAATGTTCGCTCGGTGGATGAGATGTTCACTTGGTAGTTTGTGTCAAAGGTGAATGGAGAGTTTACTTGGTGAATATAATGTTTGCTCGGTGGATGAGATGTTCACTTGGTGGTTTGGTTGGGAAGTGAACGGGAGGTTTACTGGTTATTTTAAAGCAAGTGTTATTTACTTACTATTCTTTTTAGTTACATATTTCAATCTATTTACTGTATTTACCGTCAAGACTGCTTTCTGCAAAAGAACCATACAACTATTCCTTTATTCAAGCCTTGTATAAATATTAATTACATATTATTCTCTATGACTTGTTGAGTACTTTATGTACTCACGGTTTTAAACTTTGCTACCTAGTTGAAGAATATCAAGCTGCTCAAGAGTTCTACGAACATGAGTTCTATGAAGACTTTGCGAATTAGGATACGTTCTCCACTCGATTGTTTGTGGGCATGTTGATTGGCCTTTCCAAGTTTTCCATTCTGCTACAAGATTTATTTATTTCTTTAGCCCTGCTAAACGTTGACTATAAGGCCCAGTTATTATAACTTTTTATTATTTTGAGATTTTCTTAGTTAAATCGATAAATGTATGATATTTCATTGATGTTTCCTATGTGAGCGAACTGCTGATCTGGGACTAGTTCAAAATACGTAAAGGGTTTCGGATGTATAAATCCGGGTCCCGATAGAGGTGAACAATGTTCTACAGTACTTCAGCAAAATAGCAGTGAAATATGTATGGGTGATTTTTCTGTAGCGAACTGTACCAAAAACCCTATACTGATTGATCTGGACATTCATTTTTTGATCGGACATTGGAGATCCCTCCTAATGTCATTCCACTGTAGATCCTCTGCATTGACTACTTCAATGCAGAGGATCCCAATCCGTGTTAGTGATGCTACCATGGGTCTTTCTGTTGGTTACCAGACCCTGTGCTCTGAATACCCGAAGCCCTCGTGTGAGTACCGTACTAGTCCCATGATCTATGGCTAGTACACACATCCACAACATTGATAATAACCTCCATACATTCATTCATACAGAATAAAACATAACTTAAGCGCTTGCATTATTTACAACACAGGGCCGACCGGCCAAATAAAAACTTAAGTCTCGGAAGTAGCAAAAGTAACAGTGAAAGCAAATGATGTAATAAGTCCAAAATTCCAGCAGCATGCCCATCCAAACCCTCAGGCAACCAACAAGAGACAAGTCCTAGAAAGACCCATCACCAAACCCACAGGTTTCGGGTGCAAAGAAGACGTCATCCGGCGTAGGATCATCCTCTATCTCTAAACAACAATTTAAGCAAGGTTGAGTACATTGTGTACTCAGCAAGATTTGTAGTGTATCACAAAGTTTATATATATTTATGGCTAACAAGGGATGAGGCTCTATGCTATAAGTTGTTTTTAGCAGTAAGCAAGTTTTATTTGCGATATTGATACGTAATATTTTGCAACGGAAATTTAAAGAGCAGTTAAGTAGATAAAGGACAACAAGTAAGTAATTGAATAAACAACAACTCACAACCCTCCTCAGCTGCGAGCAATATCTTATTTTCAGCCATAAACATAGCACTCGACTCAAATATAATCCAACAAACCATTCCCCATATTTTCCAACAAGACTGTTTTATGAAAATCAAGACTATACTCGATGCGACTGCACTAAGCACGCTTATGGCCGCGAGCACAACTATTTAAATAGATTTACATTCTGTAAAGGTGTATAGCTTTACCCACAACATACGAATTCTCTAGTTTGTTTGGCATCCGTCGATACCATCACTCACTATCTTTGGTAAGCAGTCTAGAGCAGGCGTCGAAGCCTTTACATCACCAGTCCTAACCTTGCACTAGCTCGATGAATGAACACCCTCACTTCACCTGGGTACACCTCGGTCTAAGTGAGGCATTCTTGTTGTGTTGGCAAGCTTTGTGCCCAACAACGTGGTGAAGGAGCCCATTCGAACATGCCTACACCGGTCATGCTCGCACTACTACGGCCTACCAACGCGCAAGGCTAGTTTTCAATGACTTAATTGTCTAATGTCATCCCATACTGGCACATGTGGTTATACGCTTAGGCTTAGATTGGTGTCAATGGCGTTCGGTCCTTAATTGACCCGAGCGAGGATTCCCCTATCTTCTTGTGAGGTACACTTCTCAGAATATAATTTAACTCACCCGCGTCACAAACTAAGTTTTTTTTATTTTTATACAAAATAGCAAAGGTAAATCCCTCTTGATCATCATTTCAAAACTTCCAATTTCATATTCATCATGTCGTCATTTTAGCAAATTTTAGTAAAGACTATTGCTTGACTAAGCAATTGTGCGACACTCGCACTCAAATTCCCAAGTTGACATCATTTATTGTCTATACCATAACCTAATGGCTACAACAATAAGGGAATCAATATTTCAAGGAAGTTCATGCATTGAATAGGACTACGACTACCGTTATCCCTGAATATAGCCATTTTAATATTGCATACACGCATGCATAATATAATTTGCAAAAAGAAGTACAATAATTAAAATAGTAGGATCAACATGGTCAAAAGGGGTGCTTGGCTTGCTCAGTTTGTTCTGGATACAGGGATGGAGGATCGTTGTAAAGGTCATTCAAACAATCGATGTCTAGTCAAAAGAGCCAGAAGCAAATTAAATATAGAACAATAATTCCAACAGCAAAAAAATCCAAATATTTTTGCATATTCAGGTAGATCATGATTTTAGATGAATTTAGAAAATAATTCATCTCATTTGGAGTTTGTATGCAAAAGTTATTAATGTTTTTATTTGCTTTAGATTGAAAATTCTAGAAATGAGAAAAGTCTGGCGTCGAAAGTGTATTATCGAGGTTTACACTTTCCAAAAAGAAAGCATGTTTTCACCGAGTTCTCTCGAGGTTTACGCTTTCCAACAATAAAAAGCGTATTCTCATTTGTATCTTGAAAGGGGCTTTTCAAATTTCTCGATATTTATTAACTTACATGTGGGGGCAACTTGTTAGTGACTCATAGTTTTTCTTTTCGGATTTTTATTTATAAAATAGTAGCGATCCACATGTCATAGACTCATTATTTACTTATTAATGATTAAACCTAATTCTGATTTTAATTAATTGACAGTTGGAGTCCACATGTCAGTCTATCAGGTTTTTAAACATGTTTTAAACCTGAGAACAGTGCGTGGTCCCACATGTCAGTGACTCATTTACTGAACATATTTCAAATTAGATTTTTGATTATCTTCTCAGTCGGTCCCACTTGTCATTGACTTAGCACTTTTAACTACTATCATTAAGAGCTAATTAGCTATTAAACACGTGGGTCCCATAGGTAGAGAGAGAGAGAGAGGAAGGGAGAAGCTAGGTGCACGCATGGCCGAGAGGGGGGAGAAGCTCGCCGGTGGCAAGGCACACGCGAAAAAGCTCAAGGAACCTGAGAATGGGTAGAGGGAGTCTATGCGTTGCCAGGAGAGGTAGAAGTGGTCGGAGAGGTGGACGAAATTGGTCACACGACGGAGATGAGCGGCGAAGCCTTTCGGGTTCGTTATGCATTTCGCGTAGGAGGTTTTCCACGGGCTAAAGGATGGTCGCACTAGAATCAGTGAGTCCAGGTGGTGCTATTGGATTGGGCACGGGGATCTAGGGTCACTGGAGGCGTACCGACGACATGTAACCGCGGCGATGGGGGAAATCGCGCTAGGGACTCACCCTGGGCAAATTGACGCGTGCATGAGGATCAATGACTCACAACGACCACGAGGGTGCAGAAAATGAGGTTAGGGAGTCTCTGGAACGGCTTGTCAACGACGAGCAGTGGTGATGCATAGGAGGACCACGACGGTATCTCACCACAGCGATGGAGGTGCTACAAGAAATGTCGTGTTAGGTTATTAAGGTGCTGAGGATGGTGTAGATGCAAGGAATCAGTGCGAGGCTCACCGGGTTTCAAAGAAGAACAAAATGACAACGGTAGTAGTGAATGGGGGAAATAGGAGTGAAGCTCAGATTTAGGGCAAGATTGCCTGCATTGAGTGAAGGATTAGCATCACTGTAGTGTAGAACACCTTATGATGCAATCAGTTTGGGCTTGGACTCACTAGAGCGATAGGAATGCATTGGCGAGCTTGAGTGCGTGCTGGAGCTGAGGACGAAGGCGAATGTGACTGAGCTACAAGGCTTTCGAGGCTGCATTAAGCACAGAAGAGGAGTGAGTGATTCATGAAGATCAATATGACGTGGACATCGTGGGTGAGGAAGCTAACCAGAGCGGGAATGGTGCGGGGGCACGCTCACCGGCGTTGAGAACGACACAAACATTCTCGTGAAACCAAGGAGCGATGAAGCGGGGTTTTGGCAAAATGGAATGTGGGTGAGTTGAGGATTACCCTGTGCATGCTAGGGCTTAAATAGCTAGGGCGTTCGCTCGAGAAAACGACGAGAAGGTACGGTCGCGGAAAGAAAATGGTACTCTAGCTTCAGCGTCTCCGCTAGCATGGGAGTTAGTCACCATTAAGGAAGTAGATGGCATGGACGAGGTCTATCGGAGGTGATGGAGGCACGAAGCGATGGCGGCGAAGGAAATCGATGGCGAGTGGGTGAAGCAGCGGCCAGCGAAGACGAGGACGAGGTCGAAGAAAGGTCCCGGCAAGCGGGGCCCAGACGTCAACGAGGCGAGCACGAGCTGGTGTAGTGCAGAGTTGGCGATGGTTTTGGCCCGACTCGGATGTGGCCCAAGATGGTGAGCGGAATTCAAAAATAGTTTTTGAATTTCCAAAATCTGGCTGGGTATTTGCTGAATTTTTGTATAGAGCAAACAGAGTCTAAAATTTACAAAAATGTTTGTGAGGATTCCTGACCAGTATAGTTTCTTATGTAAATTTTTAAAGATTTTATATGCTCTGTGATTTTCCCAAAAATTCTCACAAGTTTCTTTTTTTTTCATGTAAATACATTGTTACCTTTGATGAAAATTCACAAAACATGCTCAAATAAAATTTTCCCTCATGTAAACATGTCCAAAATTATTCTCTTACCTATTTTCATTCTATTTTCCCAAAATTGGGAATTTTTGGGATGTTACATTGGTGATATATCCTAAATACAATCATAGACATGATTGTATCACCTCTATGTTTATGAGTTATAAAATAAATATTAATATGTTCCTTGGATGAATTATCATTTATAAATACTAACAAATACGTGACTTGTTGGTGAGGCTCTTTAACTTATATGATGTCATTAATTCTAAATGTATCCACAGTGGGATGTTCTTGGTGGAACACTAGTGACTTATCGACCAACACATGTATTGATTGATGACCATGTTTCACCAGTTATGGATATATGGATATCGAATCAATAATGTGAACATGTGTTAGAGAACATGATGTTGGATTAACCCACCTTGAGATACTATTGAGATTGTTATGATTTTATGTGTCACCAGTTATGTCTCAGGCAATGATGATACATAATCCTTAGATCTGAGATCAGTATGGTTTTCTACATGTGTTATAGTACAGTTAGGGGTTACCAAACGCTACTTCGTAACTGCGTAGTTATAAATATAACTTTCAGGTATGCTATGAAACATACGAAGTATGTGACTAGTCGGATAAGAGATTTGCCCCTCCTAACATAATATGAGAGCTATGTCTAGGCCCCTCGATGTGGTCGGATAAATAAAATACATGGCCGTGCCACTAGTGGTCGAAGGGTTGACCACATGAAGTTATCCGTCACTTAAGCGAGAAAATATCGAATAGTCCATTGATGATAAAATATCTCACCGATAGTTCAACCAGATATCGTGAGGCAAGGGAGAATACGCAAGAAGGTTGTTCAGTTTGACCAAATACGAACTGGTTGTATGGAGATACGGACTAGTCGTATACTGGTCTAACATGATCACTAAATGGTCAGCGAACTGGTTATAAGGAGTTATAAACTGGTCGTGACTAAATATGAACTGGTCGTATAGAGATATGAGCTGGTCGTAAGTGATTAGGACATGGTCGCGGATCATATTGCATAAGGTTCATCCGATATAATATCTTGCTAGGAACCGCTAATGACTTGTGGTCGGAAAGGAGATTTTGAGTCGCAACCGATTACGTATGAACCTACAGGGTCACACACTTAACAGGTTGGAACAAACGAGTTTGGATAAGATCTGTTATGGACTCTTTATAAGGAGATGCATGGGGCTATCGGTACGTAAGAGTTTCTCAACTGAAATCCTAGCCGTCATCTTCTCGAAGACCCTACTGTGCATGTTGGTGCTCGCACACTCGCGTACGGTGTTCCACCCTCTAGACGTGTGGATACCGTAGAGGCGTTGTTGCGGTTGCCGCTGCGTTGATCGAGGACGATCCACGACCTACATAAGGAACGTGATAGTTGGAGAAGACAATTGGTGCGAAGCGTTGGACGACCGACTACGACCACTATATCGACGCGTTCGACGTTGGATCAGACTGTTTCAACTCTTCTTCTACTGCACTGTACTGCACGTCTAGTTGTAATGATATCTGATCTCTTGCTTGTATGACTTTCTGATTTACATGGTATATTTTTGAATTGCCAGCTAGTATATCCTACTACCGGTATCCCTTCGCTTTCTTTTCCAGCAATGGGCATATTGGATTACTCTGCATTTCCTCTCTGCAATTCCTCTCTGCAAGGAGACCTACATAAATGTATGTCCTACCGCGCTATCATAGGACCTAGTTTGATTGATGCGCAGGAAGTCACGGGAGATGGAAACGGAGGCCGGAGGCAGAGTCGAGGAAAACCACGACGGCAACCCTCGACAAAACAGAGTGGCGCTGCTCGTTGCTTTCCGCCGCGCGCGCGCCCCACTCGCCGTCGTTTTCCGCCGCTGCCACGCCACATGTACTAGGACGGCACGGTGTCAAGGGGAGAAGAAACGACGAGCTGGGGAGCGTGCTGTGTCGCACGAAGATGGCTGCCATTGGCGATCACCCCAGCTTGGCTGTTTGCTGGGTGCCGCCTTGCCTGCCTTTGGCTACGTGCGCGGCGGCCGATAGAGCGGAAAGGCAGGTCGATCGGGGTGGCCATGCGTGCCCGCCATGAACCGATCGATCCAGTGGTAGGACTGTAGGAGGAGTACATGCCATGCCTGCACTGCACTGCGTTGGCGTACCTTGTCAGCCTTTCTTGGCCCTGCCATGTCCCCTCCTCTTCACTCTTCAGGCAAATTATTAGGGGATCCCCATGGATAACAGTTCATCTAGTGCAGCTCCAGTCAGCCTAATGTGCTCCTTACTTCATTTTTAAATATTTTAGTATTTTGATCAAATCACGCGTACCGAGCAAGTTGTGGTTCGAATAAAATTCGACAGAAATACTTTGGAGTAATACCCCTAAGCACAGAAAACTAAGCACAGAAAACGAGGTATAAGGTGGAGGTCGGTGACCAGAGTTAACAGGGGTGTGGCAGGAATATTACTTTAGGATTAAGAAAGTTGCAAGCATCTAGGGAAGAATTTTTGTTATTTTGTTAAAAGTGGCAAACATTCAGAAGGATGGAGTAAATATAGGGGCAATTTGTGTTTTAGGTTGTGCATTCAATCAGGGGAGGAGCTAGCCACAACCCAAGACTCGGGCTGGATCAACAGTTCTTTGACCAAACTCGAATATCCGTTGGTTTTTTAAGAGATTTTTATAGACTTTAATGCTGATAAGATTTTCAGATCTCCGGATATAACTCACTAGGTCTGAGGCCTGTGTCCGCTCCTACATTCAATCGAGCACCATCGAGATGTCAATCTTTTTTTTTTCTCTCACCATGGTCATCTCTGAATCCAGTTTTCTAATACCGTAGCATGCGAGTATGGTCATCTCCTACCTCGCACGCGCACCTTCGTCGGCTACAAGCGTCTAGCGTGGTCTTTTTTTTCTTTCTTTCGAGGATGCATGAGTATAATGTTATACACGAAGCTCCCGCTAACTAGGTGTTTGGTGAGCTATTTGTTGGTAGTTTCAGTCTTAAGGTAACACTGTATGTCTACACCAATTGTTCCCATCCTTTGGCCCAGTGCTCCAAGAATAAGACTAATGCTCCTACTAATGCCAAATGTATGAACCATAATATATTTTAGCTGGCTATAATGGTGCTCTGTTGTTACTAAGAGTGAGTAGAAGCTTGACAGCCAAGACTTAATGGCCTTTGTTTGTTGCCACACTTTACTAAAGTGTGACAAATTTGCAATTTTGTATATATGGCCGCTATTTCTTTTGAAGGAAACAAGTTTTGTGAAAAGTACAAGTGTGAGCCTCTGATTTCTCTTTACAATAATAACATGTATAGTAGTCAAACAATTATTTAAAATTTTCCAGGAATTTCATATATCATGGAAACACTTTGGTTCCTCTGGAATTTCTGCCCGCTATTTTCTTTCGAGGAAGAAACAAGTTTTGTCGAAAGTATAAGTATGATGTCTGTTTTATTTTGAGAATAATAGTAATTGTAGTAAGTGGCACTCATGTAAAATTTCCCAGGAATTTCATGTATCATGGAAACACTACGTTCCTACAAAATTCCTGGGTACGAGATAATCCTTTATAATACCTTGTGCTGCTCGTTGTGCGAAGTTGTGTGGTGTGATTAGTCCTATATTGCTTATCTAAAGTGAGCTGTAGTAGTATATAATGTCTGTTGAGTCCAAACGTAAGAGCATCTACAATAGTTTGTTTCTTAGATTGTTACTAATAGGAGAGAGAGAGTACACAATCAAATAAAAAGAAACAAGTCTTTCAATAGATTGTTTCTTGAGCTTATGTCTAAGATTTTAATTGCTATAAGTGTGCATAATTCTTGATGATCAATAATGAAGTACAACTTTGTAGCTTATATGTTTTAGCTCATTTATCATATCAATAATAAAGTCGGGCTGTACAAATGATCGGATGAATATTTTGCTTTAAGACAGTGGGATCCACAAAACGTGTTTTTAGGTAACAAGTAAGTCTCCAATAAAGTATTTGGTTGTTTCTTGTGTCTTCGTATTAACAATTTGATAGTTTCTTCATCTAGAAACAACCTCATTTTCTCTCCTCACTTTCTCTCCTCTATATCACCTAAATGCTAATGTGACAACCCCTTAGTAACAGCTGACGTGGACTGTTGTAGATGCTCTAAACTTCCTCGAACTGGCTCGATCGGTGAACACAAAGATAGCTCGCTCAAACTCGATTATACGCTTATTTCGAACAAAACGGATGCAATTTCCAGCAATCATCTACTCCGGCCTACTCGTGAGATTTGTTGTCCAAACAAAGTACTCCCAACCATGTACCACCAGTAGGGCTGGAAACGAGCCGAGCCGAGCCTGAACGAGCTAGAAGAACGGCTTGGCTCGGCTCGGAAAGCGGCTCGAGCCGGCTCGCGAGCCCTCGCGAGCCAGGGATCAAATGCTATGCGAACTGTGATTGCGAACAGCAGAGAGTGCATCCATAATCCATTCAAATTCAATCAACAAAATCATCAATCAACAAAATCAGTGCATGTGCATCATTCAATCAACATATTCAACATTGAATCAACAATCAGTGCAGGCGTGCTGCGCGTGCAGCGGTGCGGTCGAAGGGGTGGTGGCCGGCGGGAGAGAAAGGGGATCGGGCGGAGGACGTGGTCACGGCTGACGGTGGGAGCACGGCCCGTGGTCGATGCTGCCGGGAAACGCATGCCCAGCAGCTCCTCTCGCACGCCTCCTCCTCATCCTCGTCAACCTCTTCGTCATCCTCGTCGACCTCGTGCGACTCTAGCAAGAACGCGCCCCTCAAGCGCCAAGAGTCGTTCGCCGCCCACCCGCTTCTGACCGGCGTCTCCTCCTCGGACTCCGGCAAGCACTCCCACGCGCCGTGGCATCCGCGTGCTCCCGCGCGACCGTGGCCGACGGTGGTGGCAGAGAGCCCCCGGGTGAGCGCATCTAGGCGCCCGAATGTTCCGTGGCCTGGAGGGATTTGAGAAGGAGGGCGACCAATTCGATGTGGTTGTGGTCTTGCTAGTGGCCGTGACTCGTGGAGGAGCGGCGGCAGGTGTAGTGCGGCCGCCGTCGCTGGGGGGTGGTTAGTGGTGGGCTGGTGGCCGTGGAGGAGCAGCGACGGGTGGAGATGCGGCCACCGCCGCCGGGGATGGGGGGAGAAATGAGAACCGGAGAAAGGGGATCGGGGATTTGGGGGAGGCAAAGGGGATCGGGGATTTGAGGGAGGTAAAGAGGATCGAGGGAGGAATTGGGGGGGGGGGGGGAGAAAGGGGATCGGGGGTTAGGCGTTAGGCAGCGATTTGAGTTGGGAGAAATGGAATCCTCAGCCGAGCCAAAAAAAGCTCGCGAGTTCGAGTTTGGCTCGAATTTTCACCGAGCCAAAAGGTAGGCTTAGCTCGGCTCGAAAATTCACGAGCCAAGCCGAGCCGTGATGTGTCCGAGTCAAGCCATGAGCCTCGAACTATTCTTCCAGCGCTAACCACCAGCAATCGGTGGATCGATCGCCTTGAGCCATATGCACATAAACGATCTTTGCCAGATGGTGGTCAGGATTAAGGTCAGAGATCTCCGGGACCAACACCAACATTTGCAGCGACATAAAATCGGGGAAGACGGGAAGGGAACGAGGCCCGAGGGGCTCCATCTCCTCCACGGGATGTCGTTGTCTGAAAATTCGCCCCGTGCCTCGAGTCTCGTGATTACTGTCCGTCCAACGTTTTACCCACGCGTACGTATGTATGTACGTAGGAGTCAAAAGAAACCACACATTCCAAAAATAGATGAGAAGTTTCTCTTACAGCCTTGCATCATGGTACTGTGGTTTCTATGAAAAATCGTCGGACTGGGGCAGTAGTAATTGAATGCGTGAAAGTAACACCAGATGGAAATGTACTGGGGTTGTAGTAATTGAATGAGTGAAAGTAACACAGGATGGAAATGGGTCTTCGGTACGGTACAGATAATCTATGGTGTCACGTATTAAAAACCGATTTATATGGATATGAAAAATATGATTTGCTACAGTAAAATTGTACCTTAAATAGTTCTCTATTTCTACAATATTACTACAATATCACTGTCAAGTACTGTTTACTCACTCACGGATGACTGCTCACACATGGATCTGGATCCGCCCTAGATAGCCTTGCAAGTTGCCACACCAACTTTCTCCTCCAAAGTCTACACGAATCTCTGAGTATGATCAGTGTTCTAAGGGTGCTTAATATTTGAGGGGGAAAGGAATCCGTTTCCCATCCGATGTCCAATAGTTCGCCAGCAATTCAGTATTCAAGAAAGGAGAGCACGGAGCTTTCCCTCCTGCTTCCTCTTCCTATCTATACGGCACGGCACGGCGCCCGCCCCTTTCGTCACTTGCTCGCACGCAGCACGTTCTGCCGCTCCCGCGCCGCCACCTCCACCGCCATGCCTTCCCGCCTTCTCCAGGAACTGCCACCACCAACGCCACCTCCCCCTCCCCTCCCCGCCAAGAACCACCGCCACGTCCTCCTCGCCTCCGCGGCGGCCGCGACAGCGGGGATGCTCCTCCTGTTGCTGCTGCTCGTGCTCCTCCTGCGCCGGCGCCGGCACCCCACGCTACCGTTCTCCCGCCGCCGGCCCCGCGCGCCCGCTGCGGCGGTACTCCCACCGCGCGCTCCGCCGCGCCACCGGGGTTCCACCCCTCGCGCCTCCTCGGCCGCGGCGCCGCGTCGCCCGTCTACCTCGCCACCTTCCCCGACGCCTCCCTTGCGGCTGTCAAGACGTGCTCGTCGCCGCACGAGCTCCACCTCCTCGCGTCGCTCCCTGACTCCCCGCGGCTCGTCTCCCTCCTCGGCTACTCCAGCTCCGGCGCCGACCATCCCCTCCTCCTCGTGTTCGAGTACATGCCCCACGGCTCCCTCCAGGGCGCGCTCTTCGGCGACGCCCGCGACGGCCGGTTCCTGGACTGGCCCAAGCGGCTCGCCATCATCCGCGACGTGGCGCGCGCGCTCTCGTTCCTCCACGCCGAGTGCCAGCCGCCGGTCGTGCACGGCGACCTCAAGCCCAGCAACGTCCTCCTAGACGCCGACTTCCGCGCCAAACTCGCTGACTTCGGCCTCGCACGCTTCAAGACGCCCGATGCCATCGCCGCCTCCGGCGCCGCCGCCGACTTCATGAGCCAAGAACTCGGCGAGGCCGGCGACCTCTCCACCACCGCCGCTGCCGGCGGCGGCGCCAAAGCGGATACTAAGGACGAGTCTGGCCCGGCTGACGCGTGGGGGAAGGAGTGGTGGTGGAAGCAGGACGGCAGAGGCGAGCTGGACTCGCGGGACTACGTGGCCGAGTGGATCGGCAGCCAAATCTGCCCGGAGAGGAACCCAGACTGGGCCGACGACAACGACGGCGGCACCAACGACCACAAGAACTCACCCTCCGGCACGGACGAGAACGCCGTGTCAGCCTCGCCGGAGGAGAAGAAGAACGCCGATTACAACGGCAATGCCGATAGCGCCAGTGGGGGCAACGCAGGCGACAAGAAGGATGCAGCCAAGATGCGAGAGTGGTGGAAGGAGGAGTTCCTCGAGGAGATGAGCAAGAAAGGCGGCAGCTTCGACAAGCGGCGCGGCAGCGGCAAGCCGTCGCTCCGGTCGATCAGCATGAACACCGGCAATGGCAATGTCAACGGCGACAGCAACGTCGAGCCGAGCGCTCTGGACATCAGCTTCCGGAGGAACCGAAAGAGGAGCCTGCGGCGCGGCCGGTCCTTGGGCAGCGACATGCACAGCGGCGACTTTCTCAGCCGGGAGCTGAGCACGACGACGAGCATGCGCGGCACGGTGTGCTACGTCGCGCCGGAGTGCGGCGGCGGCCCGTGCGACCACGGCGGCGACCTGCTCGAGAAGGCCGACGTATACAGCTTCGGCGTGCTGGTGCTGGTGATCTTGTCGGGCCGGCGGCCGCTCCACATCCTCTCGTCGCCGATGAAGCTGGAGAAGGCCAACCTGGTGAGCTGGTGCCGGCAGCTCGCGCGCGCTGGCAACGTGCTCGAGCTCATGGACGAGAGGCTGCAGGGAGGCTACGATAAGGACCAGGCCACGCTGTGCGTGCAGCTCGCGCTGCTGTGCCTGCAGCGGCAGCCGGAGAACCGGCCGGACAGCACGGACATTGTGAAGATCCTTACCGGCGAGATGGATCTGCCGCCCGCGCCGGTGGAGTTCTCGCCGTCGCCACGCGTGCGGCCTTTCCCGCGGTCGTCGCGTATGGCCAAGCCGGATGCCACTGAGTGATGCTAACTTTGCTCCTTGCAAGTTTGCAGTTTGGAGATCAATGTGCAAGTTGCCATGCTTTGTGTTCTTCTAAGAGATTTGACAAATTTGTGTGTTGTGTTCAATGGGTTATTTTTGTATATAGGAGTTATTCTTCTTCCCCTAATTTAACAAGGAATTCTTTCTATGTCAATTCTAACAGTTGATCTTGCTTCTTGGAAAAATTAGCAATAGTTCTTCAGGATTTAGCTGTTCATTTCTCTGTCAGTTCCAAGAGACATAACAAAATTGTACTAGTGTTTTGTTGACTTGTTATTTTTTGTGCATAGGATGTCTTCACCTGATTTAGCAAGGAGTTCTTTGCTTATCAACTGTTTAGATGCATCTTCCTTGCAAAAATCAATAACAATACTTTAGGATTTAGTTGATCTTTTTCTAGTAATTTCTTCATGTACCTCTTAAGAAATGAACCATGGTATCTGTCAAAGGAGAAGGAGAAATGAACCAAGTGACCAATCGAATCGATTAGATATTTTAATTGTGTCAAGCCAATGAAACATTGGCCTCATGTTATTTTCAGTGCTACATCCAATATGCCATTGAAACGGAAGCACATTGCGTGCTCTCGTGTTAAAATACCAAATAAAAACAACTGGTCAAACTTCATGAGTCTATCTCTCTTCAGCAGAAAATGAGTTCTAGCACAGAAGTCAACTATATAAATTGGGGAAAAAGATTTGGATTGGTTTATCTAGCGAGAAATCAAACAACAAAATTTTCAGTTCAAGATCAATTCGACAAGTTGTTTTAAACCTTTTAACTGTTAAGATCATTTGTTAACAACTGCAGATGATCTGCGTCCCTGGAAAATACTTTTGGTCATTGTTTTTCATGCCATTATATCAATCCCTTCACTGCGTCAAATGAAGGTTTCTTCACAGCAAGTGCCCTGGTTGTCCCTTTAGAATCAGAGTGAGTTCATACAAGAAATTTCAGGATCAAAAGTGTGAGCTCATCCAAGAAGTTTCAACAGGCTCAAAGTGCCAGGCATACATGGTTGTTACCTTGTGAGAGTCAAGATTTTCACCGACCATGGTTGCCTGGTTGGTGTTTTCCCCTACCATCTTTCCTTTGATAAAGTTTCTGCTTACTTTTCTTCAAGGAGATAACTACCACCTGGAAAAATCAGTAGAATTAGTTTGTATACTATATGTAAATGTTATTCCTCACATGGAGTCAAAACGATCTTCTTCTCTGTACCAACTCCGATTCCTTCCCTGAAAAAGGAAGCAAAAAAGGCTTCTGTGGAGTTTCAGGGAAACCAAAACTCCTCTCTTTTCTTATCCTTTTCCCATACATCTTTAGTGGAAAGACTACGCGTAAAAATTCATTCATATTCCTTTGAACTCAACCGCGCTGGTATGAACAAAATTCATTCATACGCATAGCAGCGCTCTGTCTTTTGACGTCTTTTTTTCCATAGTTCATACTTCACACTTCATAGCTTCCACCAAGGCCATTCAGTGGGGTGGTCCGAAAGTGCCATTGTGCCCTCCAAGAGATCAAGTGCTCGTCTTGTCAATCTTTTCCCGAAATTGAAGCAGTTTAATTTAATATTATTTTATTTATAGTTTGAAAGTATTTTTGGAATCGAACTCCTGAGCCGAGCTGAGTCAGAGCAAAATTCAATTTCATTAGAAATCGACTTATTTCAATGTTTAACCAATTAACGAGTGTAATTGGAGCAATTTTGAACTGAGCCAACGACCTCCCTTAACCAGCTTTTTTCCACCCCTAATCATGTGACCCTTAATCTGCATCAGCGATAGTTACTACTGTTGGAAATGGTGTTGGTGATTGCTGTGGTGACTAGTGGATTTTGCACTCAAAGTGCTGCCACATTGTGGTGGGGCAATGGCACTGGCACTGGCACTGCCCTAGCATTCCTCTGCTCACATGACTTTCCAGCTCCCAGTGCTGTCCACGTCCAATAGTTTATGGCCTCCATTTGTTAGTATTGGTCAGTTGTTTTAGTGGTTGCTTTGCGTAAGATATCATCAGCTCTTGAAGTTGATGCCTGTCTCCCTGAATTGACCTACTGGATTGTCTCAAGAGATGCTATGGAGACGAAGGTGAAAAAAATTTCATGGGTAATCAATGAGCACAGCGGAGCTCTTCTTCTAAGCCCTCTCGAATGGAATGCAGGAATTTTTCCAGATTCTAGCGCTAATTGAACTGTTTCTTATGATATTTCTATTAAATTCCGGTTCCTTTCATCGGAAAAAAAAAGATTATTGTTTCCTTGCTAGCAGTAGCAGATCATTTCTGCAAGAAAAGAGAGAAAGCAGTGTTCAACTTGTGGGATGCCGTGTACTGGTCAATGCTTCTAGGAGACAGCAACTGGACAAATAGGCCGGTCAAATTTTTTGTTAAGACAAAAGTACCTAGAATGCATGACTGATGGACCAGGTTGACCTGTAAGGCTGTGAAAAGTCTATTTGCAGTCCATTTTATTTCCAAGCCATGAAAAGAAGGAAAAGGTTGCATGGCCCCTAATCTACCAAGTCGTGCAAGGTCGTCTGAGTGTTGCCATGTGATTAATCGTGCTTCCATTTTTATGAAAGAGGTAACTTTGGTCGTAATCCCGAACAAAGAAATCAAGGGTCCTTTTAATGTTGAAAAGCTTCTTAAAAAGTATGATATACGTTAAACATTTAAAGATGAGGTTTGAAACATAATTTCAGACTGAAGTTGAGAACCGAAATAGACATTTGTATGTATATATGATACTTAGCTCTCCTGTATATTCTCGAGAAAAAAAATATCGATAGCACACATCCCCTAAAATGCTTGCACTGTCTTCGAGGACGATATCCTTATCCATGTCATCGATCTGACTTTGATTGATTAATTCGCCACCATTTTTTGGACCATTAGCTAGGTCCAGGTTGCTTGTACCACACCTGGGTTCCTTATCAGCTGATGTACTGTGCTAACTCCCTCTTGATGCCTGTCACCGAATAGTTGCAAATATGCCTGGATTTGGGTGCAGGACAGCATGGGAGGAATGCAAGATTAATCTTGGCTTAATTGGCACAAGTATTTAAGGTAAGATATGTGAGACATGTCATGTCATGCCCCTTGTTTAGGGATTGGGATCATCTATATTGAAAGAGTCAATGCAGAGGATCTACAGTACATAAGTATTACGAGTCGTCTCCACCATTTGATTAAAAACCAATCAAAGGTCGAGGCTAATTGCTACCGTGTGTCACTACAGTAAAATTGATATGGTACTCTCCCGTTGTTTCTACAACATTTTTCTACTGTCCCACGACAGAACATTATTTTCACTCTCACAAATATTGTTCACACCGTACACAAGATCTGGATCCCTTGCCAGCGGTTGCTGCTTATCGATGGGCCATGGCCCTGGGATGCTTGACCTGTTGCAGTTGCAACCGTGGTGGTAGTTGTGCGTGCTTTTCCATGGTACTAGCCCCGTCTGGCCGTGGTGGCCCTCGGACGAAAGCCCCATGTTCAAAACCCGATGGGATCAATTCCTCTGAAGTCTTTGAAGTTTTTTTGTATTTTGATGCAAATATCAACAAAAACAGTACTGGGTTTAAAAAATGTGACTCCGCCATTGCCATTTGGTCAGAGGTACATGCTTGAAAGATGTACAAACCGGATGGCATGGTATCAAATCCCAATAACCTAGAACTAAACCACGAACAATCCGTAAGGGAAGCGTATCATGGTGCTACAGTGCCATAATATTGCGTAGCAGCCGTCGGATAAAAAACCAAAGGATAACACTGTGATTTGTACTGTAGCAAAATACTGAAGCGTCCTATAGTAGTTGTACTGTAGTGTGCTGCATCGGCCAACCAAGATACCATGTTTTAGGTCGCCCCGGGCGGCAAGACCATCTCGCTATCTCTAAATTGACCATGGAAGAGAAAGTGAATAAAAAATAATGGCTAGGTTTTAGGTTTTATTTTGGTCTTTTGAGAAACAAAACCAGGCATGTTTCCGAAATTACGTCCAGATCCCGTTTCGGTGCTCCTCAACTGTCGGATGCCCATTGTGCGGTCCGGATCGGGCCGGTGCGAAGCTGTTGGATCACAGGTTCGACACAGACGACCTAGATCCGCTCGCCCCACCTCCATTGCTGCACACCCCTAACCCTAGGGTTCCCCTGCGCGCCACACTCGCCTAGGTGCCTTTTGATTTTTGTTGTTGGAATCTGCATGGAGGGTTAAAACTACTGAAGTGTTAGATGATCAAATTTTTCCCGTTTGCACTGATTCACCAATTTTTTTTTTTTCATATCATAGCTATGCACTACTACGTGTGACGTTTAATGTTCTGTTTCTAGAGGATCAATTTTTTTTCCCGTTTGCACTGATTCACCAATTTTTTCATATCATAGCTATGCACTGCTATGTGTAACATTTAATGTTCTGTTGTTCTAAACATGTTTATCTTCTTTTCGTGGATTTGTTACTTTATAGTATGACAATGCTATATAGGAGGTTCGATCTTTCGAGGTTCATATTCATCTTTTGTTTGGGAAGTTGGCTTGGATTATGTGAATTTTAGGATAGGTATGATTGCCTTGTTTGAGATACTTTTTGTATGTGTTCACACAAATATGTCTTCTATTGGAATTCCTTCTAGGTTCCAAACAACTAAGTACACTTCTTTAATCGCCTTGCAAGTGCCATGCTAATATGTGCCTTTTTGGTTGTATACTACAAGAAAGGTAGTTTTCTTAAGCTTCCACTTCAACACCAGAATGCAAATAGTTCACGAAAATAAGCAGAGGATACACATTGCCTAACAAAATCAAAAGCTGATAGACTAGGTGCCATTGAAAGAGAGAGGTATTGCAATTGATACCATGCTACCTTTAATTGGAATTTTCTCCTTCGCAATAGCTTGGCCTCTAATTCTGTGTAGCCTTCATGATTTTGATTCATCATTTTGTACTTTCTGAATGGGTTAAATGGACTAATGTCTACCTGATCAAACTTCTAGGTAGTGAGTATGCCACAATTAATCTGTATTTTTCCTGTGCCAAATTTGGAGTGCCAAACGATTTCCTCCTTTACCACATGTGAACAAATGTTAGTTTCAGTTGCTAACAAAACATAGGTTTCTTAATTTCTTAACAGCTATATTTACATAGCACCAAAATCGCTTTGAACCACTTGTATTTCTGGTGGCCCACAACATGAAGCTCACTTGGGATTTTGTTTAATTCTCTTTTTTTTTTCTTGTGAAGATCAACTTTTAATTCTCGATTTACCTATTTTCTTTTGTACCTTTTATCTTATGATCTGAAATCATTTAATGTGTACGAACAATTTACATACCTGTTGTTATGTATAGTATATGACAGGTTGTATCTTTTTATGCTTGGTCAATTTTTTATAATATTCTTAGTTTATACATCTTCCTAAATTTCATAGCATTGCTTTGCTTATGAATGAACAACATATTTTCATTAGTCAAAAATATGTATTGTGTGCTCCTATTGAACTCCTCTACTTACTCAGATGCTTCTGATTCATTTTCTTGGCGTTTCTCCATGACTAATAGCCAAAAGGTACTGCTAGATTGTTCCTTTAGATTGTACAAATTATATACTACCTACAAACATATGTCGGTACTTGTATGCGTCCTATAACATGCTGCTCCATATTATCTTACTGATGTTTTACCGTTATATCTATTTTATCAATTACCAGTAGTAATTGCTCCCTGATAACATATTAGCTTAATGCATGCTTTCTCGGTTAGCGGTGGTACTTGGTTTGTTATAACATGTTTATAGTAGCCTCGCATATTAGCGGTACAAAAAAAACCCACTACACCTGGTTAAACAAATTGAAGCAAATTTAACTCTCGGACATTAAGGTTTTTATACAATTCAATCAGAGCATGAGTACATGGGGCTTAGATCTTTTTTTGCAGTTGGAGATCTTCCTTTTGGTTCATACTACAAGAATGTCTTCAAAAAAATTGCTTCTAATCCATCTCTCTCTCTCTCTCTCTCTCTCTCTCACACACACACACACACACACACACACACACACACACACACAAAACCATGCTCCTGTTGTTTCATACACTGTTGAACAGATTACATTATGTTACATGAATCACCATACAAACATATAGCAAATATCGTATATTCAACGAACGCGCGCGGCGTAGCGCGCTATACCATCTAGTATCTCCTTAAGGTGCCAACCATCTGGTTCTTCGTATCATCTGATCAAGTAAAATTTAAGAAATAGCTTGTTAGGACAACAAACAACCATACAGTCCTGGTACATAAGCTTAATAGCCTTCTTTCTCAATGTTAGGAGATCAACCTTGTAATTTCTTCTATAACAATGAACAGTCTTAATATTTGGATCACACGCAATCATTTGTAAACTTCATCATTTACCTGGTACTAATACACATCCTATGCTTAAATTGTGCAATAATAAGAAAACAAGATTGCTAATTCTCAGTCAAATGAAATTTCACAAAATTTCATTCGATTTTCTCACCTTGCAGATCGGCATGGAGATTTGTGCTTGGGATGTCGTCTTCTTCTTCTCCGTCCAGCGGCGGCAGTGACATCTTCACTAGAGCAGAGGGAGGCGGTGGGGGCGACGGTGAGCTACCGGAGATGGGGAAGAAGGTAGGGGAGGAGGAGATGACGGGTGGCGGCGGCGCCACCCTCCTCACCAGCAGCTGCGTTGGGTGATGGTAGGGGAATGTCGGCGGGCATCGCCAGCGCCAAAGGCAGCGCCGGTGACGTGGCAGGAGGCGGCGCTGAGGTGGGGGCTGTGGAATGAGTTAGGGTTCGAGGGATTATATATGAGGTGAGGTGGGAGACGAGGATGGTTGGATCTTGATCTAAAGGCTGAGAAAAGTGATTGAGATTTTTTAAAATTTCATGCAACTGTGCAATAGACAACCCCTAATACAATCCGGAAGATTTTATGAACCTCAATCGGTGAAATCCGCCCTGCTTAGCGTACCCGTGACGACTTCGATTGATGTCGATCACAGGCGTTTTACCTATCAAATCGAAAGCAACATAACAGACAAAGCTTTGTGTCAAGGAAAGCAAGATTGGCAGACGGGTATCATGCGAACGTACGTAAGGGTTTGCAATCGACACACACCACACCACACCATTTCCTTTTGTTTCATGTGTCGTTTCCATGCATCCATCTTGCACACCGTCCACATGGGCCGAACACGTGGGCTCAGAGCAACCCCAACCAGGTATCCCTTCATGTTCCAAAGTTCTTTATAAGGTCTATATATACACATACAAGAGATTATTGGTTGGTCCATAACTCATACACCAAGTTATAAGAAGCCGGGCTTCGTTTGGCATCACCTGGCTTTGAAAAGCAACTAATTTTTCTACTTTGGATATAACAGTTGACTAGAAACGGAAACAAATCATCTGGCATTAAGCAATAATAGCTAGACCGTTAGATCAGAAAAGGACGCGGGAGATCCACTTTACACTGTAGCAAACACCATTCCCGAATCAGATGGCTCATATTGTCCTAATGTCACGATACTGTGCTCCTCTGTCATTGCTAATGGATGCGATTCCGCTAGAAACATATCTTTTAGAGCCATAACAATAAAATCTTACTAGAATAATTAAAGTTTCACAGCGCAGCATAGCGCAATAACTGAGACTAGTCCTTAATTCAATCAAAATCTTCAGAATATTGATCACAAAAAAATGTTTAGAATATTATGTACTTGTGGTTCTAGTCCAATATGGATGGAGATACTATGTTGTTTAATGTTAGTCCTTGCTTTTGATTGAAAGCAAATAAAAGGTTCTAACAAAGAAAGTTACACAGAGCAGAACTGGGGACTCCAGTTAACGATACAAGCAAAGCAAAACCACAACTAAACTCCAACCTAAGACCAACTGCAACACCAACCGAACCGACATACACAGGGGATAGCAACACAAGTTCAGCTGCTACACAGAAACAACACCATCCACAGAGAAGACTAAGTATTATACAAATTGACAGTAGATTTAACTTACCTATTACAAAAGTCTTTCACCCAAGCTTTAGCAGACGCCCTGAAACAATCCAACTTTTCACCATCATCCCCTTTTAACAGGACTCGCCATTGCTGCAAACAAGATAAAATTTTGAAGATCATATCTATTGGATTCTTAATATAACTCTTTTCAAACACCATATTGTTTCTAATTCTCCAAAGAGTCCAAGCCGTAGTTGCAAAACTAAACAAAGCAACATTGTAATTATTAGCCCCCTTTTTTCCCAACCAATTTAGTTGGAAATCATCTAAACAAGTTGGATATCGCTTCCAGCTAAGGATCTCTTTAATGCAAATCCATAAGAAATTCGATAAGCTGCAAGAAAACAAAATATGATCGATGTTCTCTTCCACACCACAAAGAAGACAATTTGTATTACCTTTCCAACCCCTATGTTTAAGCTAGTCTAAAGTTTGGACTTTATTATTATAATAGAGCAAAATAAATATTTTGACCTTTAGAGAACATTTGTTTTTCCAGAGCTTAGTCAACTTTCTACTCTTGACACCCCCAAATAACAGATGATTATACAAGGATTTAACTGAGAAAATCCCAGACTTTTCAAGACACCACACTCGTGTATCCCTATTGTCATTAAACTCAACCTGTTCAATATCCATCTTCATGTCCTCCCATTGTTGGTTTTCTTCTACCCCAAAACTTCTTCGGAAAGGAATGTCCTAACTATCAATATGCACCCAGCATACACATCCATAGAAGGTGACTGGCAGAGATTGAACAATTTGTTATACTTAAGTTTAAAAGAGCAATCATTGATCCAAACATCCACCCAGTTAGTGCGTAGCTTTGTGTTACACAAGATCTAGATACCGGGTCTCCCAGTTAGTATCGCTACAATTTGATAGAACAACGTTACTAAACACATCCTCTGCCATTACATTACATTTTTTTTATAGATAATGGAAGAGAAAACTCTCCCGGCCTCTGCATCAAGGATGCACACATCCTAATTTATTAAAGAGTTTAAAGTACCAAAGGAACCAAAGCTGTTAAAAGTGGCTTAAGGCCTTACAAGCATACGGCGACTGAAAATTAAATTCAATCATTAGAAATCATGTGGTTAAACCTCCACCCATGAATGCTTAAAATTTGTTTTGCCACTACTGCCAGCTTGTCGCTTCTGGCCAACATGGACCCCTTCTGGGCCGGTTTCTGCAAATTTGCCCAAGCCCTCAGCCAGTGCTCGCTCAAAAAGATAACCTGTAAGGGATTATTGATAATCTTTTTGTCAAAAACAACATCATTCCGACATAGCCAGATAGACCAACATAAGACACTTGCTCCCACCAAGAGTTGTGACTTTAAAATTTTTGGAATACCGGCTAGCCAATTTCCAAACATATTTGCTATACTCACTGGAGGAAATAAGTTCAATGCACATTGAACAACCCACCATGTAAGACGTGCAAAGGGACATTCAATAAAAAGATGTTGAATTGTTTCCTCCTTAATACAAAAATAACACTTTTTTTGCTTCCCCTCCAATTTCTTTTAAGCAGATTATCTTTAGTTAAAACTACTCCTCTTTTGAGATACCAGAGAAATATTTTCACTTTTAATGGAATATTAATTCGCCAAAAAAAGTTCCTGATGGGGACTGGAGAACTTCCAATTAGTGACGCATAGAAAGACTGTACTGAAAAAAGTCCAGACTTATTCAAATTCCACCTGAAACCATCTTTTTGATATATCAAATGGACATTGACAATTCTCAGAATTAACTCATTCCACGCCTGTAACTTAGGTCCAATAATAGGTCTTCAAAAAGAAATATTTAAAGGAGTCGTGCTCAGAATATTCGCCACTGTATCATCCTTTCTCCGGACCACGTTAAAAAGGAGTGGATATTGGCTTTTCAGTGGAGAGTTTCCTAACCAAATATCTTCCCAAAACCTAGTTTGCATTCCATTTTTAATCTGAAATGAACCAAAATGAAAAAACTGATCTTTAATTTTCATTAAGCCTGGCCAAAAGTGAGAAGTACCAGGCTTACTAACCATCTGTGAAAGACATTTCCCACCCAAGTATTTTCTTTGTAACATAGATTGCCATACTCCTTCTTCATTAAGTAACTTAAACAATCATTTTCCGAGTAAATTTTTATTTTTTGTGTCTAAGTTCTAAATACCTAGACCGCCCTGTTCTTTAGGTGAACACACTGTACTCCACTTAGCAAGCCTATATTTTCGTTTATGACTGTCACTCTGCCAGAAAAATCGAGAGCGATAAAAGTCTAATCTTTTGCGAACCTCTCTAGGAACCTCAAAAAAGGATAACATATACATTGGCAGACTGCTAAGCACTGAGTTAATAAGTACTAATCGTCCACCAACAGACATATTCTTTCCTTTCCAACTACTAAGCTTCTTTTCTACTCTATCCTCAACCCCTTTCCAATCACAATTCCTTAGTTTTCTGAAATGAATCGGAATACCTAAGTATTTGAAAGGAAAGGCACCTACTTCACAACCAAATAACTGAGTATACTAATATTCAACCTCTTTGGCAGTACCAAAACAAAAAATCTCGCTCTTATGGAAATTAATCTTTAAACCTGATAATTGCTCAAAGACACATAGAATAAGCTTGAGATTTTTTGCTTGTTCTAAATCATTGTTCAAGAAGAGGATAGTGTCATCAGCATACTGTAATATGGACAACCCATCATCAATCAAGTGGGGAACTACTTCTGATAAAAGACCTTCTTCTTTAGCTCTAGAAATAAAAATGGCAAGCATGTCCACAACAAGATTAAAAAGAATTGGGGACATAGGATCACCTTGCCTTAGACCCTTTTGAGTTTGAAAAAAGGATCCAAGATCATCATTGACTTTTACTCCAACACTTCCTCCCTTAACGAAACTTTTCACCCAAGAACACCACTTAGATGACATTATCACTCTACGGTATTGAACCAAGAAAGAATGGCTTAGATTCACCTTGGGACTGTAGCATTCATTCACTTTAGCTACGGTAAATATTGTAGCAATTTAGTGTAGCCGTTTCATATAGCGTTTGATGGTGCGTCGTTTCTTTGATCCAACGGATGCGATTAGCCTAATCCACGGGAACGTAGATGTGCTTCCAAAAGGAACACTACACATTCTGTAGTACATATATATACTACAAGATGGTCTTAACCTTTGATCTCTTCTGACACCCAATCCTACCTATGAACTACACCGATAACTTTTGATCCACACCATCCAACCAAGCGGTGTATGCATGTACAATAGAAAAGCTAGTGTGTACAGTAAAACCGCTTCCAAAAAAGAGATGTGTCCCCATATTCTTTTCAAAAAGAAAGTATATACGTAAATCAGGTCTGGGTGAGGCCGCTTGAAAAGTTGTTTTTAAAGGAAACAGGCAGGAGAGATGCCCATTATATTAATAAAGGAAGGGAGCCAAGTCGCAGAATACAAATTAAAGTAGGGCCTTAATTACAGGATACAAAATTGCTCCAAACACTTTGCCCCAGCTAGGGACCAAGTTCTACCCTCCTTTATCTTTGCTAGGAGTTACAGCAGGGCGGTTGACTTGTTGTGGAAGATTTTGGCATTTCGTTCCTTCCATGTCTCCCAAGTAATTAGGATGAGGACCGTGACCGTCACTCTCCTTGGAGTCCTATCGTCCCGGCAACCGTGGTCCACTAGTTGGCAATGCCCCCACTACCGGCCCAGTGAGATGGCTTGAGATTTTCAGCCCCTAACCAATCCGCCATGGACTTCCATACTCTTGAAGAGTATCAACACTAGGCTAACATACGCAGGACCGTTTTCAGAGAATGTCTGCATAGTGGGCAAGCGCGATGGTTTGGCCACCCCCTTGCTTCCAGACTGTCTGAGGTCCAAAGCCTATTTTGAATTATTCGCCAAGCGAAGAATTTGCACTCCAAGGGGGGGTGGAGGATTTCCATATTATTTTTTGGTAGTTCGTTGAAGTTGAGCCTAGGAAATGTAGCGTGTCGTCTGATTTCGATGAATAGATTCCTTCCGGGTGAGCTTCCAAGTGATCTCATTTGGGGAACCGGGATCCAGATGGATTTGGCTGATTCTAGTCCAAAACCCTAAAAATTGTTGGGCGTGCTGGGGTGTCAAGCCCCCGAGAATTTTGATGTCCTGCACCCACTGCCCATTATGTAACGCCACAAAGATTGTCTAGTTTTCCTTTTATAAACTTTGTAAATCTTCGAGGCTAAATCTTTGAGGGCGGACCCATTGAGCCAAGCAGAGGACCATAGTTTTGCCTTCTTTCCATCCCCGAGGGTGATTGCGGTGGCCGCAGTGAAGAGGTTCGGTCCGCGTCACCACACGAAATTTCCATACCAACCCAAGGTTTGGACTAGTCTTTCCATTCTTGCAAAAGCCAACGTAGTCTGAGGGCCGAAGAGAACTGATGGAGGTTGAGGACGCTGAGATCGCCAAGCTAGGTTGGACGTCAAACTTTTTTCTAATTGACTTTGCACTTACTTCCTGAGATGTCTTCTTGGCCATCCCACAGGAAGCGATGTCTAATTCGGTCCATGTCTCGGAGGACTCCCTTTGGAGTTTTGAAAGTCGTAAGGAAATAGATCGGGATCGAGGTGAGTACTAATTTAACCAGGGTGGTCCACCCAGCTGGAGAAAGAAACCTCCCCTGCCACCCTGCTAACCGCCCTCCCACTTTGTCTACTAGGGGCTGGCAATCTACCCAACGAAGCCTTTTGTGCATCAGCGGTAAACCAAGGTATTTAGTTGGGAAAGTTGATCGGATTGTAGGGAGGTTTGGAGAACGGTGTCTAGATCAATGCGGTTATAGCTTATTGGGAGCACCGTGCTTTTTTGAAAATTGGTATGTAGTCCTGAACCATTCCCAAAGCTCTGGAGCACTTGGGTAGTCGTGAATGTTATGAATATTGTATGTATATTTATGAGGCCCAATAAGTAATATATATAGGGAGTACAAAGAGATATTACAAAGAAATATGCCATACATATATAAGAAAATATAAAAGACATATAAGGAAATACAAATGAATTCCTATTCTAACACCCTCCTCAAACTCATGGTGGATCACATATAATGAGTTTGGAAAGAAAATACAAATGTTGTACCCTAGTCTGTGGCTTCGTGAAGAAGTCAGCAATCTGTAACTCTGAAGACACAAACCGTAAAGCAAGTACTCCCTCCTGCACCTGTGAGTGAGTGTATGAAGTATCCACACCAATGTGCTTGGTGAGCTCATACTTCACTGGGTCATGGGCAATACTGATAGCACTTGTACTGTCAGACAAAAGAGTCGCAGATCCCATCACAAGCACTCCAAAATATGCAAGTAGCCATCTCAACCAAGTAACCTCTGTTGTCATTGCTGCCATAGAATGGGAAATGACAACATGCTTCTTTGTCTTCCAGGCAATTAGGGAGGAGCCAAGAAAAACACAGTAAGCAGAAAGAGAACGACGGTCAGAAGGATCACTGGCCCAGGTCGCATTGGAGTATGCCTAAGTTGTAGTAAGTTGGAGCTAGGGAAAAACAAACGATGAGAGATAGTCCCACGCAAGTAGCGAAGAATACGAAGAAGGTGACTGTAGTGAAGATGGGTAGGACGAGCCATGAACTGACTCAAGATATGAACAACATGAGCAATATCAGGATGAGTGCTCACAAGATACACCAAACTCCCAAGAAGATGGCGATATCGAGTAGGATTCTCAAGAAGATCACCATCAGTGGCACAAAGTGAAGGATAGCTCCATGGAGTCTTCACCATCGTGTACGAAACTAAAGGGATAGCTCCATAGGAGTCTCGAAGGTCGAGTGTTAATCAGACTAGATCGATCAAGAAGATTCCTAGACATACTTCTGCTGGGAGAGGTAGTCATGACCGTACTACTACTGAAAGCCACGAGCCACAAGACGAGTCTTGTAGCGCTTGATAGTACCATCAGACTTGGTCTTAATCTTGTACATCCACTTGCACGTGATAGGGCGAGCATGCACAGGTGTTAGTATAATATCCCAAGTCTCCATACGTCGAAGAGCATCAAGCTCCTTTGCCATAGTGAGCTGACACTCATAATGAGGAGTAGCCTCACAATAAGAACTAGGCTCAATGACAGATAGAGCATGAGCTATCGGAGCAAATCCAAGATGATCAGGAGGTCAAAGGGATGTTCAGTCACGATGGACGTAACGAGGAGCATCATTAGGAGGATTAGATGTAGGTGTCGACAAGATACCAGGAGAGGGGACTGGTGAAGGACGAGTATGCCTGGAGTAGTGAATACCAGGGAAACGAAACGGTGGTGCTGTAGGAACAAGAAGTGGTGCTGTAGGAGGCAACACCAGAGGTAGAGGTACAGAAGGAGCCACTAGAGACAAACTAGGAGAAGACTGTGATAGTGAGAAAATGGGTGAAGAGTCAGAGAGAGACAACCATGAAATCGTCTCAACGATGGAAACAGGACAAGGAGCCAAATCTCGATAGAAGAATGGTCGAGATTCATCAAAGACAATGCTCGTGAGATCTTGATCCGTCGAGCAAAAGGATCGTAGCAGCAATAACCCTTATGCTCAGAACTATAACCAAGAAACACACACTCAACTGTCTGAGCTGATAGTTTGGTGAGCTCACGAGGCTGCAGCAGAACAAAACAAGTGTAGCAAAGAACACGAAGGTGAGTGCACCAGGGGGCTCGAGAGTAGAGACGCTCTATAGGATAGACACCCTTAAGGGTAGTGGAAGGCTGCATATTGACGAGATATGCAACCGTAGAAACAGCCTCAGCCTAGAACTGTGGTGGAATGTGAGAGGCAAGAAGAAGAGTGTGGGCAGTCTCAATTAGATGAAAATGTTTGCACTCAGCAACCCTATTCTGAGCATGGGCACCAAGACAAGAAGATTGGTAAAGAGTGTCCTGCTTAGATAAAAAAAACTGTTAAAAAGCGCTAGAACAGTACTCGCTAGCAGAATCATAGCGAAAAGTATGGATGGAAGAATCAAACTGAGTATGAACCATCATTGCGAAGCTATGATAGATCGCAAGAAACTGACCACGATTAGACATAGGGAAAAACCATGTAAAACTGGAATAATCACCAATGAAGGTCACATAAAACTTATGCCCGCCTTTAGATATAATGGGCATAGGTCCCCATACATTTGAATGAACTAAGTCAAAAGGACGAGAAGACAAGGACTCACTAGAATGATAAGGAAGTTGTAGCTGCTTGCCCAGCTTACAACCTTGACAAAACATGGTCATGTCAACAATAACACGTCCAAGAACACCATGATGAACTAATGAAGAAAGGCTAGACCCACATAAGTGACCTAGACAATGATGCCACTATGCAAAAATTCCAAAGGTAGTGGCAGCAGTGGCGGTGGAGGTAGATGTAGAGGTGATAGGAGCAACTCAGGTGGACAAAATGTGAAGGCTGCCAATGATGTAGAGTCCCTAACAATCACTACAGCACCAACTAGTCCCAAGTACCATCCCTGTCTATAAGTCCTGGACAAAAGAGGTGTGAGAGTCAAAACCAACCCTACAGCCGAGATCGATGAGCTGACCCACCGAGAGAAGCTGCATGGTAAGCTGGGAACATGGGAAATAGCTAGAAAGAAAAGTCAGTGGACAAAAGAGTGCCTTGACAGCTGGCAGACAGAGGAGTATCGTCAACTGTCTGAATAAAGATAGGAAAAACAGAAGGTCCTACTAAAGTGAGAGATGTGGAGTTCAGTGTCATGTGGAAAGAGGCACCAGAATCCAGAACACAAGAAGTACCTGGAGGAGACGTCTGAGCTAGACTGGTACTCTGGTAGAACCTGTTGAGCTGTGAGAGAGCTGCTGAAGTAGAGCCTGACAGAGCTGCGGAATAGAGTCACGACGTTGAGAAGGTCCTGATCCTCCCATAGAGGAAGGGCCTCCCTACCCCCTTGGATTGTCCACCCTTACGCGCCTTGTTCCGCTTTTTTCACACCGCACAACTTTGGTATTCATGCTCAAAGTTCTCGCAATAGTTGCACTGAACCCCAGTTGGTGCAAAAATAGGAGCGGAAACAGACACCTGAGGAGGGACTGTAGTCGAAGCAGAAGCCGTCAGTGTAGTCGAAGAAGAAAGGGTAGCAAACACAGCCGGAACAAACTGTGCTGCTAATCCGCGGCGAAGCTCCTCGGCACGAAGCGTCGAAAGAGCCTCGGTGAATGTCGATCGTGGTGAGTGGCTCAGCAGTTGAGCTCTGACAGGCTCAAACTCTGGGCGAAGACAGCAGACGAAGTCATAAAGCTAAGGTGATCATGATATACCCCAGTTTAGATCAATAGTGCGGGGGTTGGGCAGGGACAACAATTATATCATGTTTCTCTTCGTGCGAGGTGGCCCAACCATGATCCTTTTGGAGCCTTTGGATGTGGTTTTTACGCCTTCTAGAATTTACTTTGAGATGGAAGAAGTTAGTGTGATCCGAGAGCTCTGTCGTTTCCTGGATCGCTCAATCTATACAAGCCCTAGAACTCTCTTCTTTTGGCCGGCCCTTAGGCCACTTTCAAGTGGTGAGAGCACCCTGTGATCCTGGGCTACGTCGAACCGAAGGATTAGCTCCAGAGCCATGTGAAGCTACAATTTTGGTCGAGGAAAAAGGGCTCTGCTCTAGGACTTTAGTCTCGACACTGTGGCTGCTAGTTTGTGGTTCAAGCAATGCATTGGTTCTATGTGGTGGTTATTTGCGAGCCAAGCGTTTTTTACCACCTCCTTGAACCTTGGCATATTTATCTCGAAATTTTCGAACCAAGAGGATTTTGGACGTGACGAACTGGTGCTGTTCGAGAGGAGAAGGGGGTAGTGATCCGATATCGATGAAGACATTGCCTGGAGGACATGGTTTTTGAAGAGGGTGTCCCAACCTTCATTACAGGAGACCCTGTCCAATCTGACCAGCGTTGGGTTCGCGCTAGTTGCTCCATGTGAACTTTCTGTTCTGAGGGTGGATTTCTTTTAGTTCGCATGTGTTGAGGGTGGTGCGGAATTGGCCCATACGTCTCCTGTTTGAATTATTTTTGTCAGCAGCATAGTAGATGAGGTTGAAATCACCCAAGACTAACCAGTTGGTGTTAGGGGGAGGTTTTAGCGAACCAATTTCTTGAAGGAAGGTCGGCTTATCCCTGCCCCGGGAGGGGCTGTGCACTACGGAGAGTCGAAAGGCCAAGTTGCATTCTTTTAAAGTGATGGTCGTCGACAAGGTGAAAACCGACTTATGCACATCTACTACGTCAACGCAATCGTCATTCCACAGCAATAGGATTCTACCCCGCATACCGGTAGTTGGTTTTTGGGCAAAGTTGCACAGGTTGTAGCCCCCTAGATAGTAGGCTAAGGTTTGGTCAACGTTGCTAAGTTTGGTTTCCTGTAGGTTGGCGAGATGGCAAGTTGTTGAGGTAAGGGTCTCATGGACTGTCGTTCTTCTAGCTAGGGTGTTGAGGCCTCGCACGTTCCAGCAGATAACGTTGATGTTTGGGCTGGTCATCTGTTGTTGGTGGGGCCGCATTGGTGCTGGCGTGGTTTGGCAATGGGGGAAGCTTGTGTGTTGACAGGGGTGCAGTGGATGGAGTCGATCAGTGGAGGCCAAGTGTTAAAGAAGCAGGGAACGGGGCTTGGACGGGAGTGGTGGCTTGGTGAGCCGCTCATATCAGTGTCATTGGGGGGCCTGGGATGGCCCAATGATTGAGCATGACCAAGTGAAGTCCATAACAGCTAACTTGAACAATTCAATTAAGACATAAATAGCAGCCGATAGCATGAAAGTTGCACAAAAGAAGGGCGACGACACATAGGCAATAGCGGTCTTGTTGGTGTGCATGTTCATTGTGATGGAGGTCGTTGTCCACACCATCGTGGACTCCATGTCACCTAGGCCACGCCACTAAGGTGTCGGGTCCAGCTGGATCAGTGGGGGTAGGCGAAGGCGTTATGTTCGTCGGAAAGCACGCAATGGATGCCGAGCTCGATGAGGGTGTTGTTAACGAGTGATGTGAGTTGACAGTACGTCTTGAATAGTTAGGAGAGAGCGGCGATGGTGTCTTGTGACAGGGGGCTTTGAACTTCGCGAGAGCCTCTTTGGTTAGAGATTTATCTTTTGGTAGTGTGCCCATTTTGTGTGCGAGCGCCTCTTCCGCCCGGTGCTTCATGGTGCCCGACCATCGTTTTAACGCCAGGCGCAAACTACGGAGGACGTTTGAAAGATCAAAACATCTAGTAGTGCGCCTACGCGTGGCTTGGGAGGGCGCCGACGCAATGAGAATTGATGCCATTGGGGTGGATAAGAGCGCCCTCAACAAGGCTTGATCATGTCGTCGGTTGTACTCTTGATCACCTAGCCTTGCCGACGCCAGAAGTTCAAGGTGTCCCGAAGCAAAAACCGCAGGGCCTTCTAGCTCCACGGGCAGGTCGGCTGTGTCGTCCTGAGGGGGGCATCGTGTTGGGGGAGGGGGTGAACCAGAGGGGGCTACTCCTTTGGTTGCTGCGGCCTCATCTCCCACTGGTCCAAGCTTGTTGTTGTGGGGTAGTACACCTTGACCCCCGCATTAGGAAACCAGGGAGGGTTGGCGCCTCATTGAAGACATCTAGGTCAGCAGGTGGGGCCGAGCTGGCGGTGTCAGGAGCGACAAGGAGAGGTGGCACCTCCACGAGGGCGTACGATGCCTCTTAGGATGAGGCAACGAGCTCCACTGAGGGGTCCTCAATGGTGGTCGGCTTCTGGGCTAAAGCAGCACCACTTGGCTCTTGATCTCCAGGATGGGGAGACAATATGGTAGAGAACCACTTGTCGTGGCCTTGATGTAGTCCTCCGCCTTGTGTAGCCACTCAATCCGTGCATCCTCGAAGGAGGAGGGAGTTGTTGGGTGGAATTATCGGGTGGGGATTTATCAGAGACCTCATGAAGGGATTCTCTCAAATAGTTGGCGTAGGAGGAGAAGAGCTCTTGGAGTGTACGATCGGCTGTAGACTTGAGTTCTTCCAATGATAGCTTGGTTCAAGAGGGATGGGTGCTCATCGTAGGTCGAGCGGCGATGTGGTCAGTGGCGGCCACGAGTGTTGCGGAGTTCTTCACCCGAGAGGTTGTTGTCCACCTCCTCTTCATTTCGGAATGCTTAGGGAGGCAAGTGGCTAGGCCCTCTTTGGATTCCGGCATGCTGTCTACAACCTAGAGATTCCTCAGGAGTCGAGAGGTGATCAGCTCGTAGGGGATGGTGTCTGCGGTAGTGATGAACTCATCGAGGGCTGTAGCGGTGTGGTCCTCAATGTAGTCAAGGTGGATGACCATCCAATGAGTGAGGCCGCGCTTCCACTTGTCCCAAGGCGTGAGATCACCGCGCGAGGCGGTCGGTGTCGTCGCCATGATGAGCGAAGGTAATCCTGACCACCTTCACTATCATGCTCGGGTTGGATGTCCAGGCCCAGAGGTTGAGCGTCCTGGTGTCCTCATGACTCGTCGAGACCCCTTTAAGGGTTTGCGAAGAACACTTCCTGCCGACGATGCATTCCTCAACGTCCACTGTCTAGGCGAATACTGGGAGCCCCTCTAGGCAAAGACGCACACGGAAGAACATCGCCGCTCCGAAGGCATGGCTCACCAAACGCTAGGGACACACATGTATCTCCAAAGCTTCATGGTGGAACTTCTTCGCATCGTGCAGTCTGTCCTTGATCCTTTTGCTCTCGAACTTGATGAGGTAAGTCTTCGGGTGGTGGAGGGTGACGATCAGTTCATCACGACGCTGGCCGAAGCGATGGCAAACCGCTTGGCTACGACCTTATCGTCGGCCCCATCATCACCCTACAACACCCAGGCAACAAGGGCGGTGGCTTCCCAGTCTTCACGGGCCCGATCGAGCTGGGGGTTGCTGTTGATGATGAAGTAGTCCTCGTCCAGTTGTCGGGCTGCCAAGGAACGCCATGGGTGGGACGAGAGGCTTTGGGGAGGCTTGACGCAGAGGCAGCTTCGGAGGAGCTTGGTGTGGCCGACTCCTTGGGTGGGGGGGGAGGGCTCTGTGGCGGAGGAGGTGGGCAGCTGCGGTTAGGCCTATGCTGACAATCGCTCACCCAGTGGCCGGGGCTGAAGCCGAGGAAACACTTGAGGGGGGTCTCGACAACCTAAGACTTTATGGTCACGCGCTAGGCAGCGAAAACACCTCCCCTTGGTTCTACCGAAGTCATAGGACCACCTTAGTGGCGGAGGGGAGGGTGAAGCTGCGGGGGACGGTGGTGCGGTCGGGACGGGCCATATCAGATCTAGATCTGGCCCTGGGAGTGGGTGGGAGAGGGCTGATGGCTAGGGCGGGTTGGGTGAGCTTGGGTGGAAGGAGGAATGGGGGTGGGGGCGGGGGCGGGTGATCGTGGTGGGAGGGATCTAGGCGGTGGCTCCTGGCTAGGAGGGGCAGGGGAAGGAGAAGAGCAGCAGGGGTAGGGGGCTCCAGATCGTATGTGTCGCTTGAAAAGGTTGTAGCCAGTGTTAAAGGGAGTTTGTGCCTACCAAACAGGCATGTCTTGGTGAGACCACCTTAAAAAGGATACCATCAGACATCAGGTGTTCATGTCCTTGTGTCGCACAGGGCTGCTAGTGGTGGTTCGCAGTGCACACCTGTGTTCGGTTATACATGGTCCGTACCAAACATGAGTGAACAAGTGGGTCCCACATGTAAATGCAAGTGTAGGATTCGATGGAGATGAAGTTTGTTGAAACATTTTTTGAAATTTAAATACAAGTGCAGGATTCGATGGTGATGAAGTTTGTGTAAATGTTTTACCCCTAGAATCTAAACGATCCTAGTCCCAACCGAAGAAGGGTAAAAAATTTTGTCGTTTAAGCACGTACCAGCGCGTCTAAGTTACTTAGAGGTGGGCATTCGGTTTATTCAGTACTTTTTTCGGTTTTTGAAAGTTCCCACCGAATTAACTAGAGTAAAATTAAAAACCGAACGTAATTAATTGAATTAAATCGGTTCGGTTATTTTGGTATTTCGGTTAGCGTTGCTAGATTCAACAAGTATGCCATGTTTCACAAGTACCTAGCGTGGCTAGATTCAACTGTTAGGAAAATTGGGCCTGGTCGTGCAGGTCTTGGCATAAGATGGGATCCTCATCTCTTTAGTCTATATATAGGGGGGGTCCTCCCATATATCTGTGTTTGTTACTTTTTTGTACTTATACATGTACTTCTATCTACGAGAGGATCGATCGGACTGGACTCGCAAGCGATGGTTCCTCAACATGTTATCAGAACGAACTACTCCGGCCTACCTCTAGGCCTCCTTTACTTGGATCGAAAGGTAATCATCGAAGCATGACACTCGTAGATTGAATCAATTTTCCATATTGTCTTCAATTCTGCAAATTTTGCTTTCTAGTTTTTTTTCTATGGTGCAAATCCGCCTTAATCAACCGTTAGCCGACTTGGAGCTACCAGCCAAGCAGATTGGTAGATTACATGAAAAGGTAGACGATGATTGTACTGTAGATATGAAGAAAAGAAAAAAAGGGTTGAATCGGTAGTGCGCCACGAGCACGCGGTCATCGTGCATCACCGGCGCGCCGCGCGATCGCCGCTTGCGACGCGCTGCCGCACAACTAGCCATCGTGCCGAACCATCTGCGCACCGGCCGCACCACCGTGTGCTCAGACGAGCCACGCTACCGAGGCCGCGTCAGAACACCTACGCTATCCGAAGCCAAAATGCTACCTAAAGACCTAACAAATAACCATACAATGGAATGAATTTTAACAACACTCGTCAACTAAGCTAAACAGATCATCAACAATTGGAACATAAACATGAATGTAATATTGGATCCGCTAAGATATCTTAACAACGAAGAATCAATGAACATAAACTATTATTTAAACAAATTCAACGTTAAGTAAGGTATCCTCCAATCTAAGTTTATTTATTACAATCCAACAATTAACGAATGAAAGGCGAGAATAATTCTTTTGTCGAAACAAGGGTAAAGTGAATCGAGTGGGTTGTGCATGTCTACTCCTCCCAAGAGTTTCATCACCAATGGTCACCTAAAATAAATAAACAAAGCAAGAGTGAGTCCAAGACTCAGCAAGTACATTGAATAAATTAACAGACAACCAATATGGACAAGACAACCTCTTCACGCTTTTGAACATACCACGAATGAACATTTAAGAATGCATGATATGAATGAAATTAATCAAAGGATGGATCACGCGTGCTTATACGCAGATAGCTAGTGACACACCCGTCGGTGTTCACTTAAGCCCGCATCTTAACAAAAATGCGGATCCAAATCCGTATGAAGAACGTTTCATACGGTGTCCAAAACGCCCACATTGGAATGGTGGGACTTCACATGCCCATACTGGAATTGATGGGACTTTAGACTCCACTCCCGTGGAGCTCCACTCCCGTGGATGGAACATGAACATGGATGCATGAATGAACTTATATATTTGGACTAACATCATCTCCACACATATAAAAGAACATATGCAAGGAACATACTCATCGGAACCCCTTGAACACTTTATTCTCCACTCCCGTGGACGGAACATGAACATTGATCATCAGAACTTCTCACATATCAAATGAAGACACAGTACGAACATCAAGCATCCAACATAGACGATTCATACAAACGTCAGTGTACTTGCCTTTAGCGTTGCGATGCGTTGGGAGGCAACGATGATGCCGCTAACCTCGGCGCCTCACACCCTACACCAAAGTTACGCAATAAGAATCAAGACATCATGACACTCCTCGCATTACTCTTAACTCATACCCCAATAATTAATTGTACACGTTGCTCATATTCAACTGCATTCTCGCAGGAAACCTTATCAGACATCAGCAGTAAAAGTAACATAACGTTTGCTCTGAAACTCATAAAGAGGTGAACTCAGGCTTGTTTGAAAGGTAACGAATTTATCTACAACAACCTAGTTGGTGGATAACCCAAATTCTTTACGTATCTAACCCCAAAGGACCGACGAACATATTCTGTCAGAACTACCGATAACTTTCTGGACAGCAACACGATTAAAGGCATAACTTCTAATTGGCTAAACCAAACTTAGCGTTCTTTATCAATATAAAAATCTAAAACCAAGGCCTACAATAACCTAGTTGGGTGAAAGCCCTGAATTGGCCATTAACTTGATCATATATTCAAAGGCAAATTGACAGTTCATTCTTGTCGGGATTCTGGACAGTCAACTTAAAATGTGCATAACGTTTGTTCTACAAATCCAAATGGGGTGTTCTTTATCAATCCTGAAAGCTAATGAGATCATGTACAAAAGTCATTATGGGCAAGACTTCTGAATAATCTTCTATCTAAGTCATAATTTAACAATTACAGTGACTGCTAATTCTCGTCAGAATTCTGGACAGCAGAAACTAAAACGATCATAACTTTTGATCCGTATGTCGGAATCAGGTGTTCTTGGCGGCCACCGAAAGCTAAGAACATTATCTAAATATCTCTAGAAGATAAAAACTACTGTTTCGGCCTCTAAGAATGCGAAATAGACCACGCAACATTCTGGACAGATTGATATCTACAGCAGACTGACTTTAAACCAATCAAATCTATTCGGTTTCTCTCCTACGACTAATCCAACAAGGACAACCGAGAATTGTTACCCTTGGAGCACTAGGAAGACGACGATCAAGCCTCGAAGATGATCCTCTCCCAGCCCTTCTCCTTCCTCTTCTTCTTGATTGGCAACCTTGAGAAGAACCTCGCCTTCTTTCACCAAGAACGTCTAGGAGGGACAGCAAGGGGAGGCCACGGCTTGGGGAGCTTGGGCTGCACCAATGGAGGGGAGGTGGTGGCGCAAGGAGGAAGGGGAGGAGGTGGGAGGTGGTGGCGGCTAGGAGGGGAGGAGGGTTGGAAGTGTGGGGCCTAGGTTTTGGCCGCCCCTAAAAGGCCTCCCTTTGGCCGGCCACTAGTGGGCTTGGGCCCCACGATCGCCCCCTTTTTGGGCTCCAAGGCAGCCCACCTGGCCCATAGGGCCTCCTCTTGGGCTCTGTTGTCCAGAGGCCTGTGCCCAAAACTAGAAGAATCGATTTAATCGTTAAATTGCGAATTTTAAATTCGACCAACGGAAAACTTCCTAAACGAAAACGAGATATTACATTCTACCTCTTAACAGATTCGACCGAATCTAAGCTACCATCAAAACGAGAGAAAAACGGCGTCTGAAAATTAACAACGGTAAATGGATACCCGTTACGACCAAATCTGGATAACGCTCACTCATCCGAGAAGACTTGAAGGTAAGATCTTATTCAGTGGTCAACATTGTTAACGAATAACAAACTCTAGATCTCCCATGTACTCAGCACCAGAACAAACCAAAAGTTGTGTACACTACGTAGAGAACTCGAGACGGTCTTAGAGATACGACAACTAGCTAAAACAACTCAATATACCTTGGGCTAACATTCCCATTGATACCGAACCACACCACATGCACATAGAACACTGAACTCGTGTTCCACCTCTCAATTGAACTCTTCATCAGTAGGAAGGATCACCTCCTTTAACCGTAAATATGACATGTAACTCTCTCTAAGCAAACTTTTTACCAACAAAACCCATCTGAAAATGAAAGATTCATATCTTAACTAAGCGTTACCAATTTCGGTACTAAAGAGTCAAATCCGTAAATCTAATTTCATCATGAAAACCTTTCCACCTTCCAAGTGGCGGTTTAATAAACGTCCACGAAATCCAGAGGAGAAAACAATTGAAATTTCAAATCGAAATTCTTTTATTCTTTCCGGATCGATAAGAACCACACATGCCAATATAAATGTCGAGCTCAACTTGCGAAAAACATTCGCCAAAACACAAAGCTCAAACAAGAATCAAAGAAACGTGTCACGTCTTTGAGGAAGTATCAATTTTCTCAGTTCTCTTTTAGGAATAAAATTTCTCTCAAACTTTGGAATCCAATTCATCGCATAACATACTATCTCATCTCTCTTATATTGGCATTCTCAACGCTATTCTCAAGCCGAAATACATCATTAACACCTTTTGTAGAGAAGCACTATTGTCTCCACCAAATATATCCTGGTCAACTTTTGTACCGATGGAAATACTTTGATAGTTGACTAACAATGCATCTCAAAATAACCCTGACATGCAACCACATCACCTAAATCTTTTAAGAATAAGCAACTCGGAATCCTCAACACACACATTCATATACTCCATCAAAAGGGTTCTATCAATGATCATCCCACTGCTCAAATCCACCCTTATTCTATTTCTTCTACACATAATCATTGGGCGACTCACACCCGGCATACAATGCGGAACCCAAATTTAAACTCCAAAACTCCTACAATGAACCTCTCATAAAGAGGATAGGGAAACCTCACTCAAATCCCCAAAATTCTCACAATCCAAACATACTCGCACATTCACATCAATACGAAGACATTTCCTCGATCTAATTATCTTTATAATGATTCTAACTCTTAGAGAGTTACTTACTAAGTCCAAATCATTTCTGACAATAATCCAACAATCTCGGCTATCTCAATAATCGCTTTAACGATCAGATCACTTCGCTAATCTTACTCTCATTACAACACCATCTTAGTTTAACTACACAACCGTGCAAGGTACTCAATCGTGTCACTCGAATACATTGATCAAAATTTTCATCCTTTCAAAAATTCTAATGTTCCACCCGAATTGAACAAAGGACCTTGGATCTGAAATCCCTATAGGTTCTAATGGTTGCAATAATGCAATCAGTTTAACCTCCAAAGACAATCTTCTACTGAGATACACTTCTCTCAAAGAACTATATTACAAAATTATTTCATTCTCCAATGCTCATCGAATAACTTCCAACCCAAAGTTTCACAACTACGATTATTAAACACCTCAAAAGACTTCGGTGAAACGAATAGGTTGATTCTTCCTCAAAAGAAAGAGCGAATGGAATCAATTTTCATCAACTAGGAAAACATGTGCCACCTGCAGTGAACACAGGACCAAGGAAAATAGCCACTTAGGAAAAGTACTCGAAAAACATAAGGGAAAGTCAACAGTCGAGGGCTCAAGCCCTACTGAAAGCGAATACCAAACCACAAAAAAGAAGAAGATAATGCCCTTTTTGAAATTGGTAAACTCTTACAGAACAATTGCATAAGGTTCAAGCACACTCAAATAAACTGCAAGTTACGAAACGACTTAAATCTCAAATACTTATACTTCACTCATTCCTTTAACAAGGAAAGTTATTTGTTGTGATTACTACCTCATTTTGCCAGCTTAAACCAGATAAGCTCTTAAAACCCAATTCACGGGAACCCCTTAAGCACCAATCAAATCTTTCAACATGTCATTTTGCTCGAAACAAACACAATCACCACATAACTCAAGAGGTCCAAATGATCACAAACGCAGAACTCGAAACACTTTTACTAAATCAAAATTATGAAAGACGAGTAAATTACTTTATTTCTAAAAGAATCATCACCACACACACAAGTCACAAACTCTTGCAGGTAATCTTACTAACATCAAGAATAACGACTGAACACGAATCTTTATCATCAATTATTCCATTAGAAAGTTCCCCAAGTTTAACCAAATTGCTCCATACTACCTTTTCATCCCATCTTCAAAACGAGAGTATATCAAAACCATACAACCTTTCTACAACAACCTCTTAAGATTAGAAGGGGTCTACTACACAATTGAAAAGGTCGTACTAAACCCTTTCATCAAGGACACATTATCATCCAATGTTTTCACAATCATGTGGCATAAGCCTCCTATTATGTCATATCGGTTCATCTTTTCGTGATGCTCAACATCAAACTTCAACACACAACAATTATACTCCAACCATTGTTGTTATCAACTGGCTTCATTATGAAATCTAGCTAGTACTTACTTCTCTTCCCAAATCACATAGATATCTACAGACCACGATTCAACAGTTCCTCCTCATGTTTGGATTTCGCAAAGATACACTAAAACTTCAAAATCAAATCTTCTATCGATCAAAAGTCTCTACAACACTACAACCAAATTCATCGCACATTCTATATAGAGGGACTATATAGGACTCCTCCCATAAATTCTAGATCCACCAATATTCAATCCCTTCTACCTATTGTACACAATTCCAATAACCGATCATACTAGGAATATGCAAATCTAGTTTTACTCTAGTTTCCTTTTCACACATTTAAATTAATCCATTGGAACTATAGAACCCAACAAGTTTAGCAACCTAAACAATTTTAATGACCAGCACTAATTCATCAACGTTTCATACTTCTTAATATCTCTTTTGACTCCAAAAAGGTACGGACATACTCTCAGTCACTACCCATACATACAGTTCATCAAGAACTAGTAGAAGACAACATCAACTTAATCAATTTCACTTCCAATGTCACTAACAAATTTTAATTATGCACCACACCATGACTCAACTTGATACCCATACCATATCAAGTTATTCGATTATCAACTCTGACTTAACCATAACAAGGCATCATAAAAGGATTTTAACAATTTTCATCAGAAAAGAGAGGCATTAAACTTCTATACTCACAATAATCCAAAAGAAATACATAGAGCCAAAGCTTTCTCATGTTAATAAACTTGCAACATAAAACTCTCATTACTCAAACTATCAAAGGAATAAACGAGTCATTCTTTTCTAATGAGGAAGAAGGAACAACCATGGAATTATCAATGTTGCTCACGACGAAGATCACAAGTAATAAAAACAACTCAACAAATGAAAACAATAATTGCTTCAAAGAACCATCAGAGACCCATTGAAACTCAAAGAACTACCAAGAACTACGAACCCAAGAGAAATTCATCATCCACCACGTAACAAGAATTTGCCAAGATCGAGTTCAAGGAAGAAAACATCTTTCTAAAGCGCTCACGCCAACACCTACAACTATGGTATTCGGGTAACTACTCTATTCGGCTACCACGAATACCGTGTAATCGACAAAGTTCGGGGCTACAACCACGGCCTCCACTTCTTAACATCCATCATCGACACGTTTAAACAATATAATCAATTATGATTATACATGATCATCTCATGACAATCATAGAATAGATTTATAGATATAGAATATCATAACATATCATAGATTAATAACAAGAAAGATAATACAGAAGCAACGCAACAATTGCTTAACGAATGAAACATAACAATAGAAATACGAAAACAATGGATTTCCCAACCCTACCTACTGTGCACAGTGTGTCATTTTAATATTCTTCTATTAACCACGGACCTAAAGCCCGCTCTGATACCAACTGTAACACCTTGGCTATTTGGAAGCCAAAATGCTACCTAAAGACCTAACAAATAACCATACAGCGGAATGAATTTTAACAACACTCGTCAACTAAGCTAAACAGATCATCAACAATTGGAACATAAACATGAATGTAATATTGGATCCGCTAAGATATCTTAACAACGAAGAATCAATGAACATAAACTGTTATTTAAACAAATTCAACGTTAAGTAAGGTATCCTCCAATCTAAGTTTATTTATTACAATCCAACAATTAACGAATGAAAGGCAAGAATAATTCTTTTGTCGAAACAAGGGTAAAGTGAATCGAGTGGGTTGTGCATGTCTACTCCTCCCAAGAGTTTCATCACCAATGGTCACCTAAAATAAATAAACAAAGCAAGAGTGAGTCCAAGACTCAGCAAGTACATTGAATAAATTAACAGACAACCAATATGGACAAGACAACCTCTTCACGCTTTTGAACATACCACGAATGAACATTTAAGAATGCATGATATGAATGAAATTAATCAAAGGATGGATCATGACGTGCTTATACCGGTAGATAGCTAGTGACACACCCGTCGGTGTTCACTTAAGCCCGCATCTTAACAAAAATGCGGGATCCAAATCCGTATGAAGAACGTTTCATACGGGTGTCCAAAACTGCCCACATTGGAATGGTGGGACTTCACATGCCCATACTGGAATTGATGGGACTTTAGACTCCACTCCCGTGGAGCTCCACTCCCGTGGATGGAACATGAACATGGATGCATGAATGAACTTATATATTTGGACTAACATCATCTCCACACATATAAAAGAACATATGCAAGGAACATACTCATCGGAACCCTTGAACACTTTATTCTCCACTCCCGTGGACGGAACATGAACATTGATCATCGAACTCTCACATATCAAATGAAGACACAAGACGAACATCAAGCATCCAACATAGACGATTCATACAAACGCCGGTGTACTTGCCTTTAGCGCTATGATGCGTTGGGAGGCAACGATGATGCCGCTTAACCTCGGCGCCTCACACCCTACACCAAAGTTACGCAATAAGAATCAAGACATCATGACACTCCTCGCATTACTCTTAACTCATACCCCAATAATTAATTGTACACGTTGCTCATATTCAATCGCATTCTCGCAGAAACCTTATCGACATCAGCAGAAAAGTAACATAACGTTTGCTCAAACTCATAAAGAGGTGAACTCAGGCTTGTTTGAAAGGTAACGAATTTATCTACAACAACCTAGTTGGTGGATAACCCAAATTCTTTACGTATCTAACCCCAAAGGACCGATTTAACATATTCTCGTCGTAACTACCGATAACTTTCTCGACAGCAACACGATTAAAGGCATAACTTCTAATTGGCTAAACCAAACTTAGCGTTCTTTATCAATATAAAAATCTAAAACCAAGGCCTACAATAACCTAGTTGGGTGAAAGCCCTGAATTGGCCATTAACTTGATCATATATTCAAAGGCAAATTGACAGTTCATTCTTGTCTGGATTCGACAGTCAACTTAAAATGTGCATAACGTTTGTTCTACAAATCCAAATGGGGTGTTCTTTATCAATCCTGAAAGCTAATGAGATCATGTACAAAAGTCATTATGGGCAAGACTTCTGAATAATCTTCTATCTAAGTCATAATTTAACAATTACAGGATCGCACTCGCCGAACTCGACAGAGAAACTAAAACGATCATAACTTTTGATCCGTACGTCGGAATCAGGTGTTCTTGGTGTACAGCAGAAACTAATGAGCACTAGGAAGACGACGATCAAGCCTCGAAGATGATCCTCTCCCAGCCCTTCTCCTTCCTCTTCTTCTTGATTGGCAACCTTGCGAAGAACCTCGCCTTCTTTCACCAAGAACGTCTAGGAGGGACAGCAAGGGGAGGCCACGGCTTGGGGAGCTTGGGCTGCACCAATGGAGGGGAGGTGGTGGCGCAAGGAGGAAGGGGAGGAGGTGGGAGGTGGTGGCGGCTAGGAGGGGAGGAGGGGTGGAAGTGTGGGGGCCTAGGGTTTTGGCCGCCCCCCTAAAAGGCCCCCTTGGCCGCCACTAGGTGGGCTTGGGCCCCACTGGCCGCTTCTTTGGGCTCCAAGGCAGCCCAACTTGGCCCATAGGGCCTCCTCTGGGCTGTTGGCTGAGGCCCAGCCCAAAACGTAAGAATCGACGAATCGTCAAAATTGCGAATTTTAAATTCGACCGAACGAAAACTTCCTAAACGAAACGAGGTATTACAGCCGCTGCCGCCGCCGGCGCCATCGTACCGGTTACGCAACGCCCCGCAGCACCGCCCAACGCGCTGGGCTTGCGCCGCCATGCTTGCCGCGTGCCCATGTGCAGCCAGCCGCTTGTGCCGCCCATTGCGTCGCCCTCGCGCCGCCGCTCGCCCACACGCGCCGCCAGGCGCCGCCCATCGTGCATCGCGCGCTGCACGCCGACGTACAACCTTCGCTCATCGAGCACAGCGCAGGGAAACCCTAAAATCCCCCCAACCCTTAGCGAGCTGGTCGGGTGGCCTTATGGGCTGGCCCAGCCCACCAAATCGAGAAAAATTGGGAGATGAAAACAAAAAATCCTAAAAGTTTTGCAAATAAGCCCTCAAAAATTGGAAAATTAAGTGAAATTTTTCCGTAACGAAAATTAGCTGATAAGCCCTTGAAATTGCGAATTCACCAAAATTCATATTCCAGCATAAAAGGGCCTCGAGAATTCAAATTTTGAATCGTTTTTTAGCATTTGAAGCATGATTAGCACTATTGTTAATATTTTCTATGCTTTTCTGTATTTATTTACTATGTCGATTAATCGTAATTGCTTAAATTGCCTTTGATCACGGAAATTAGCAGTAAAATTATAGAAAAATGTGTAGAAAATGATGGAACATTATGAGAGTATTTTGTACCATTATCCAATTTATTTCATGCATTTTACCTGTAGTAAAATTATGTATTTCTTGCATGCACATGTAGATGACAGGCATCACGAACTGGGAGTTCGAGGAGCTGGCCCAGCACGGCCAAAACTACTTGACTTGGGCTTCTAACGTCGAGATTGTACTTGGAGCAAAGAAGCACCGCACTGCCATTCCTCATGCAGAGCAGGAATGGAACCGACTGAGATTTGCTAACTTCAAGACGGATAGGGAGTACAATTCTGCTCTACACAGAATCTGTACCAATCTTCAACTCTGTGGTAGCCAAGTCACAAATGAGCAGAAGATTGAGACTGTAGGATGAAGGATAACCGACTAGAGGGGGGGTGAATAGGAGGTTTTTAAAACTCTTGGACTAACTAATAATTATAAATAAGATTGTCTTAACAAAGCTTCATAGCACAAAAGTAATGAATGAACTACAAAGTCTTTTTAAGACAAATATGAACTTATGTCAAAACTAGATACAATTCTAGCTAGGCAATTCTACACAAGTAAATTGCTATAAATATAGATGTAGAATAGTAAGGATGAGAGAAAACCACAATGGAGACAAAGATGTTTTTTCGGTGGTATCAAAGACTTGCCCCGGTCTTCACTAGTCCACGTTGAGGAAACTTGAATGAATCAAGTCGGCTCTACGAATTAAGCCTTCACCTTCGATCACTATTGTTGCTCTCCCTCCTCTCCGGAGATGGTGAGCTCGCAATCACTTCTCAATCTCTTGCTGGGTCACTTCACAAACTTCCTTAGAGTGATCACCGCACAACTCCTTTAAGCCGTCTAGGTGCCAGCAAGCACCAAGAGTAACAAATCGTCACGCTCACTTGAAGATTATCAAGTGCCTAAGATGATCAACTAATGATGCAATTGAGCAAGTATTTTGTAAATATCCTATATTAAGGCATTTATTGTAATATTTACCATTTTTCTTTACAAACCTAGGGGGCTTGTAAACTTGCTTCTTACCTTTCTTGGGAATAAACCCAAGTCCTTCTTTATTGAATGAGCACCTTTGCTCACTCAATAGTTTATTAAGGGTTGCTTTACCCTTAAAGTATCTTTCCAAGCTCTTACTTAACTTGGTGACTTGCTCTTTTAATTCATAATTTTCAACAACGAGCAATGGATCACATGTATTAGCCATATTAGCAATTGAATCATTTTTTGAGCAACATGACATAGATAACAAATCATCACATGATGTAGAAGTACTAAACATAGATATAGCATTTGAAGCAACTTCTACTCTAGGCATCTCATTCATTATATTGCAAGTAATTCCAATATTAGAATGAGATTTTTCAATATCTTTTAAGAGAAGAGAATCATGAGCTTCCTTTAGCTCCTCATAAGAGTCTTTTAGAGAGATGTATTCTTTCTTCAAGACTTTAAATTTTGACTTCTCTTTTCCGAGATATTTATTTAATTCTTAAAGTATATCCATTAATTCATCATATGAAGGTTCATTATCATTAATGGATTTCACCTTATCTCCTTTTGCCATGAGGCAAGTAGGAGTGGAGAATAGCAATGGGACTTCCTTGATAGCGATGCCGACAAGTCCTCTTTTCTTGGAGGATCCTTCATCATTGGAATCGGAGTCGAAATCTGAATACTCTTAATTGGAATCCCATTCTCCAATATAAGCTTCATTTTTGCCATCTTTGTGAAGCCTCTTGAAAAACTTCTTCTTGTCGTTGTATTCCTTCTTCTTTGATGACTTGCCCTTGTCATCCTTCTTGTTAGGGTAATGGGAAGCGATGTACCCCTTCTCATCGCACTCATAGCAACGGATATTGCTATAGCGCTTGTTGTCGTTGGAGAATTGCCCTTTCTTGCTCTTGTCAAAATTAAAGCTTCGATATGGGCGTCTTCTCATGAATTTCTTCATTCTCCTCATAAGGAGAGTAAATTCTTCTTCGGAGTCTTCTTCTTTATTCTCCGCTTCATCACTTGATTCCACTTTTGCCTTGAAAGCGATAATCTTCTTCTTTGAGGAAGAAGTCTCCAAGAGATCCTCCTTGTCCTTTTTGTATAGTTCATTTGTGAAGAGATTTTCCAAGAGACCAGTTGGCGTTATTCTTGACAACTCGAGAGAGTTGAGAAATAGCGTCACCAACGTCTCGTATTTATCCAGTAGAGCCCTGAGCATCTTGCGCACAATATCAACATCAAGAAGGTTAGTGCCAAGACTTTTGAGTTCATTCACAATGTTGTTGAGTCTAGAATACATCTCGGTGATATTTTCATGAGGCAACATTGTAAATGTCTCATATTTAATCCGAAACCTATGCAATTTGGCTTTTTTAACTGTGGATGTGCTCTCATGAATTTTCGAGAGCGTAGTCCATATCTCATGAGCAGTTTCAATGTTGCTCACTCGATTGAACTCATCCGCGTTTAAAGCTCCAAAGAGAGCATTCATTGCTTGAGCATTGAGGTGGGTGTTTCATTCCTCAAGTTCCGTGGGATGTAGCAGATCAAGAGCCATAACGAAACCCTCACTAACAATTCTCCATATACTTGGGCTCATGGCCTTTAAATAAATAGACATTCTAATTTTTCAATAAGCATAATTTGAGCCATCAAATAGAGGTGTCTTGCCTATTGATATTCCCTCACTAGCCATCCTTTCTCTCCTAGATGGTTAAGTCTAAAATTAGAGAAACCAAGGTCTCATACAACTTGTAGGATCAAGGATAACCGACTAGAGGGGGCTGAATAGGAGGTTTTTAGAACTCTTGGACTAATTAACAATTATAAACAAGAATATCTTAACAAAGCTTCCTAGCACAAAAGTAATGAATGAACTACTAAGCCTTTTTAAGATAAATATGAACTTATGTCAAAACTAGATACAATTCTAGCTAGGCAATTCTACACAAGTAAATTGCTAGAAATATAAATACGGAGTAGTAATGACAAGAGAGAAAACCACAATGGAGACAAAGATGTTTTTCCCGTGGTATCGAAGACTTGCCGGTCTTCACTAGTCCACGTTGAGGAAACTTGAACGAATCAAGTTGGCTCCACGAATTAAGCCATCACCCTCGATCACTATCGTTGCTCTTCTTCCTCTCCGGAGATGGTGAGCTCGCAATCACTTCTCAATCTCTTGTTGGGTCACTTCACAAACTTCCTTGAAGTGATCACCGCGCAACTCCTTCTTCAAGTTGTCTAGGTGCCCGCAAGCACCAAGAGTAACAAATCGTCGCGCTCATTTGAAGATTATCAAGTGCCTAAGATGATCAACTAATGATGCAACTGAGCAAGTATTTTGTAAATGTCCTACATTAAGATATTTATTGCAATATTTACAATTTTCTTTACAAACCTTGGGGACTTGTAAACTTGCTTCTTACCTTTCTTGGGAATAAACCCAAGTCCTTCGTTGAATGAACACCTTTGCTCACTCAATAGATTATTAAGGATTGCTTTACTCTTGAAACATCTTTCCAAGCTCTTACTTAACTTGGTGACTTGCTCTTTTAATTCATGATTTTCAACAACGAGCAATGGATCACATGTATTAGCTATATTAGCAATTGAATCATTTTTAGAGCAATATGGCATAGATAACAAATCATCACATGATGTAGAAGTACTAGACATGGATATAACATTTGAAGTAATTTCTACTCTAGGCATCTCATTCATTAAATTGCAAGTAATTCCAATATTAGAATGAGATTTTTCAATATCTTTTAAAACAAGAGAATCATGAGCTTCCTTTAGCTTCAATATTAGAATGTAGAAGTAGTACACACTCTGTCAGAACTTACGCATCGCCATCTATATTTCGTACTACCGACCTGTAGTAGTATCGTAGTTGAAATACGATCGTTCCGATTATCAGAGAGGATCAAAAACACTTAAAAATATGCTCTCTAGAAAATACATACCAGCATGTAAATATTAGTACTATTGACCTGCGGTAGTACTGGTGATCACTTGCGGTCATACCGATTTTTAAAACAGTTTTCCAAAAGCTCAAATCAAAGCAATGCATGAACCCTAGTTGATCATTTTGGCACAAAAATAGTCTCTCAAGCAACTAGCCATGACCCCTCTTTATAGCACAACATTTATCCTATAAACTCAGTCTTCCCTCCAAACACCGAGATTGGTAAAACCTACAAAAGGGTTCTTAGACTATACAATAATACCTTTGTATTCATTTTGAATGGAGGAGTAGTGAGCTGAAAAAGTTCCAAGCAAGAGACGATTGTTGATTCTACGACGGAGGCTGAGTACATTGTGGAACCTGAAGCTGCGAAGGAAGGTGTTTGGATAAAGAATTTCATTGCTGAGTTGGACATGGTTCCGAGTGCCTCGAGCCCAATGAATCTCTATTGTGATAATAATGGAGCCATTGCGCAGGCTAAGGAGCCTAGATCCCATCAGAAGTCCAAGCATATACTCAGGCGTTACCATCTTATTCGTGAATTGGTGGAGAGACGAGATGTTAAGATATCCAAAGTTCACACGGATTTAAATGTTGCTGGTTCGTTGACAAAGCCTCTCACACAGCCAAAGCATGAGGCGCACACAAGAGCTATGGGTACTAGATACTTAAATGATTGACTCTAATGCAAGTGGGAGACTGTTGTAAATATACCCTAGAGGCAATCAGAGAGATGATTATATTTCAATATGTTCATAACATTAGATTATTTGTTATCATGTTCCTAGAATAATATCATTAATATTTATCATCAAGTATGTGGCTTGATTGTGAAACTCCGTATTTATGCGATGATTATTCTTAAACATTCCCTAGTCGAAAAACATATGAGAACACATATGAATAGACTAGCATATATATTGGTTGATGACTACGTTTCACAGGTCATAGATATGGAGATATCAAACCAATAATATGGGCACATGTTAGAGAATATGGTGTTGGTTTGACCCACCTTGAGACACTATTGAGATTGTTATGCTTCCATGTGTCATTAGTTGGTCTTAATCAATGATGATGTATAATCCTTAGACCTGAGATCAGCATGGTTTCCTACATATGTAATAGCACTCTTAGGGGTTATCAAACGCTACTCGTAACTAGATAGTTATAAAGTTAGCTTTCAGGTATGCTATGAAACATGCGAAGGAATGTGACTGGCCTGATATGGATTTGGCGCTCCTAATATAACAGGAGAGATGTCTCTGAGCCCCTCGTTGTGGTCGAATAAAGAAAGTGCATAGCCATGCCACTAGTGGTCGAAGTGTCGACCACATGAAGTTATTCGACACTTGATTGAGAAAGTATTGAACAGTACATGGATGACAAATTATCTCACCTGGAGTTCAACCAGATATCGTGAGGCAAAGGGAGAATACTCAAACAGGTCGTTCAGTTCGACCAGATACAAACTGGTCGTACACAGTTATGAGCTGGTCATATGGAGATACGAGCTGGTCGTACACAGTTACGAGCTTGTCGTATGGAGATACGAGCTAGTCGTAGACTGGTCGTACATAGTTACGACTTGGTCGTATGGAGATATGAGCTGGTCGTAGACTGGTCGAAATTGGTCATACACAGTTATGAATTGGTCGTATGGAGATACGAGCCGGTCGTAGACTGGTCGAAACTGGTCGTACATGTAACACCTCGGCTATTCGGAAGCCAAGAAGTCACCTAAATCATCTAACATACATCCATAATGCGGAAGAATTTGAATAATATCAGCTAATGATATAAAGAAATCACTATTTACTAGAACCATGGCATGACATTAGTCTGAATTCAAGCAAGTGTAATGAAGGATGATCGAAGATCACAAGCAATGCATAATCAATCATAATATGGAGAAGGTATCATTCCTTCACCATTTAAATTTATTTAATACAGTTCATCACTTAACGAATGAAAGATAGAAACTAAATCATTTTGTTGAACTTGATTATGGTGAATTGCAAGATTAGTGCGTGTCTACTCCCTCCCGATAGAGCCAGCATCAATGTTCACCTAAAATAAACAAACAAAGCAAGAATGAGTCCGTGACTCAGCAAGTACAATGAATAAATGAACATACCACAAATACGAACAAGACCTCATCATTAAAGAATGCGAACATACCCCGAATGAGTGTATGAATGAACTGAATGAATGGATTTAATGAAAAGAATGGATGCACACATGCTTATATCAGTATAGCTAGTGACACACCCGTCGGTGTTCACTTAAGCCCGTATTTATCAAATACGGGATCCAAAATACCGTATGAAGAACGTTTCATACGGTGTCCAAAACGCCCACATTGGAATGGTGGGACTTCACATGCCCATACCGGAATTGATAGGACTTTAGACTCCACTCCGTGGAGCTCCACTCCGTGGACGGAACATGAACATGGATGCATTAATGAACATAAGTATTATGACTAACATCATCCGCACACATATGAAAGAACATACGTAAGGAACATAATCCTTGGAACCTCTTGTATTCTTTAATCTCCACTCCCGTGATATTCCACTCCGTGGACGGAACATGAATATTGAAGCTTCTCTCATATCAAACAAAACACAATGCTAAACATCGAGCATCCAAGATTTACAAATCACACAAAAGTCAATGTACTTGCCTTCAATGAAGCGCATGGTAGTAGGCAAAGAAGATGTCCCTAAACCCGAGCCTCTCGCTACACAAGTAAGTACTCAAATAAATACAACATACAACAGAGCGCTTCCAATAACGTTCTACAACTCCTTCCCGATAACCCACAATTAACGATTAGCTCTAATCAAACAGACTACTCGTGCACAACCCAAACCGACAAGCAGAACGGTAAAAATCATATCTATTGGTCCGAACTCGGAATGAGGTGAGACCAATTTTCTATGGATTCTTAACTGACATATCTACAATACTCTAGTTGACAAGGTAACCCATTTCGCCAATTTAATTTAATGACAGATAACTGAAACAGCAGAACGTAAACTGTCTACATAATTAAGACAGCAGTATTAAAACGATCATAACTTTTAATCTACAACTCCGAATTACGCGTTCTTTAACAATATCAAAATCTAAGACCAAGGCCTACAATAACCTAGTTGGGTGAAAGCCCTGAATTTTCCATTAACATACTCATATTTTAAAAGACGACTTGACAATTTATTCTCGTCAGGATTCTGGACAGCAGAGACGAAAACTAACATAACTTTTGATCCGTACGTCGGAATTCAGTGTTCTTGGCGGCCACCGAAAGATAAGAACAAGACCTAACTAACTCTAGCAGGTAAACTCTTCAGATTCGGACTCTAAGTCATCGAAATAGTGCGCGCAACAATCTGGACAGAAACTTAAATAATCGCAGCAGGACTTCGATCCAACGAACATGGCATCAAACGCTCCTACTAAGATCCAATCAGCGAAGAGAATGAACCATTACCCTTGTAGAACCCTAGGAAGACGCTGATCAAACACCTCAAGAAGATCCTTCTCTTCTCTTCCTTTCTCCTTTCTTCTCTTGCCGAAATCCTTTCTCCTCTTCCTTTTGGCCAATGGCAGCAGCAAGGAAGGAGATGCAGGGGTGTATGGGGCGTGCTACAGACTGCAAGCGGTGCACAAGACTGGGCAAGTGCTACAAAGCGTGCTACAAAGAATGTGGGTGGTTGTCTAGGGTTTTAGGGAAAGGGCAGCTTGGGCCATGGGCCTTAGGGCGCTTCCCCTAATGGCCCACTTCATGGCCGCCAAAGACAACCCTTAGCTTGGGCTCGAGGCCCAAGTTCCCAATTCTAATAGAATCCTTAAATTTAATTTAATTTTTCTCTTCTGAACAAGTTTCTCTCTTATCGATATACGAGATATTACAGTACACTGTTACGAGTTCGTCGCATGGAGATACGAGTTAGTCACAGACTAGTCGTAAGGTGTTACAAACTGGTCATAAGGAGTTACAAACTGATCGTAAGGAGTTACAGACTGATCGTAACTACACATGAACTGGTCGTGACTGAATTCGAGCTGGTCATAAATGATAAGGACCTGGTCAGGGATCATATTGCACAAAGGTTCATATGATATATTCTATGTGTGTTCGAGAATGGTTGTGTGCTACTAGGTACCGCTGACGACTCGTGGTTGGAAAAGAGTTTCCGAGTCACAACCGATCACGCATGAACCTATAGGGTCACTCACTTAAAGGATTAGGATTTAATTTGGATGGTGATTCAAATTCTTATAGGCCTTAAGTTCCTAATGGGCCTCACGTTGGAGACCCGTTATGGATGCCTATAAATAGAGGGGCGGTGGCATGGGGTTACGTAAGATTTTGAAGATTTTCGAAACCCTAATAGCCATGCCTTCCTCAACCACACCGCTGGTGCTAGCACTCCTATGCGTGGTGTCCCTACCCCGTACGTGTGGATACCTTGGAGGTGTTGTTGCAAAGTATCAGTACTAGGACGATCCGCAACTCAGGATTATCATCGGAGTAGGAGGAGAAGACGCGCGGCAAGTACAACTACAACTGCATCAACTCGCTACATCGACTCTACTTCCGCTACGATACGTATTATGATACGTGGGGTGATAGATGTGATCTATTTCTGTTTTATGTTGATCGAATCGGAGTTACCATTGAAAAGGGGTTAATATGATTAATCCAATGCGATTTTCATGGACGAAATAGTAGATTGGAACCGCCGAAAAGGACCATGGTATATGGATAGGGCTACCACCCTTCTGGTGCAGGTTGCCACCCCTGTGGACTAGGATCTTAACTTGGTTTTGGTATTGCTAGTTCACGTCATTTGTTAGATGGAATGCAATTCTATGTCTAACTTGTTTTTGCAGGATTTTGTGAATAGTATGACCCGTGATGTATGTGATGCATGTTTGTGTGTAATGTTCATGACCTGCGTGTCATGTTTACTGCAGCCCAAGGCTGTCTACTTTTGTATAACGGCCTGCGTGTCGACTTGTGATGCTTCTTCGCTCCTTGTAATTTATCATTAGTGCTATTAGGAGTAATAGCTTAGTGGGAGTACTTGGAGGTATTCGTCACTTGGAGACATGGCGAACAGGAAGCATAACGATGGAGATCACCATGTGGAAGGGTCATACTATATCACGATGCAATGTGATTGTCTTTGAATGCCTTTATATTCCTGTTTTATTTCTATGCATGCTTTTAACATGGTAGAAGTAAATTTCCCTCACATAATATTAAGTTAAATTGATGCCCTCCCAATTTGTTGCACCATCCAAAATCATGTATTTTAATGGTAGATCTTGCCAAAGTAGAGTGCCATTAACTTTCCTTGACTAGATGGGTTTGTGTCGGACACTTACACACATAGCATTGGTTTAACTTGACAAGGTCATCATAACGGTTATGGACCTTGGGGCATAGGGTTGGGTCTTTGGAGTATAGAGATGTCGCCAACAATAAAAGTCATATGGAGATATGATTAGCAAAGGGTTGCTTACCAAATTCACTAATCTTCTAGCAGTGATGCCAAACCTCACTAGTAGATTAACTGATTGTGGGTCTTGAAGCACTGAATGTCATAAGAGGGATATGGTATTTAGTGGGAGTATCTTTATTAAATTGTTTAATATAAGTTACTTTTCTGGAACATATGTCTTAGTTTTGCATATTTTATGTTGTAGATCATGGCACCAATTGTTGTACCTACATCCAGTTTTGCTTTACGTTCGATACTTAAAAAGGAAAAACTGAATGGAACAAATTTTGCGGACTAGTCCCGCAACCTAAGAATTGTTCTTAGGCAAGATAGAAAGGAACATGTTCTAGAGGAACCAATTCCAGAGGTGCCTGCTGAAAATGCTGCTGCTGCTCTTAAAAATGCCCATAAAAAGGCATGTGATGAGTCCCTTGATGTTAGCTGTCTCATGCTTGCTGCTATGAACTCAGATCTTCAAAAGCAATTTGAGAACATAGAGGCCTACGATGATCGTGGCGCTCAAAGGCATGTTTGAGACACAAGCAGGAATTGAAAGATATGAGATCTCAAAGAAATTATTTGGGTGCAAGCTAGCTGAGGGTGGTCCGGTGAGCCCACATGTGATCAAAATGGTTGGTTACACACAAAGCTTGAAAAAACTTGGTTTTTCGCTTAGCCAAGAGTTGGTTACTGATTTGATTCTTGCTTCGCTTCCTGCAAGCTATGGGTTGTTCATTCTGAACTTCCATATGAATAGTTTAGACAAGAATCTCACTGAACTGCATATGATTCTTAAGACTACAGAGGACAGCATTAAGAAAAGCAACAGTCATGTGATGATGGTGCAAAAGAGTACAAGCTTCAAGAAGAAGGCTAAGACTAAGGCCAAAGGAAAGGGCAAGGCTAAAGCTTCGGATAAGATCCAAACTAACAAGCCTAAGCCGAAGACTAAGTCTGGCCCGACTCGAGAATAAATACTTTTACTGCAAAGAACTAGGCCATTGGAAGAGGAACTGCAAGAAATACCTGGTTGATCTGAAAAAGAATGGTGGGATTAAATCTTCCACTTCAGGTATTAATGTTATAGATGTTTTTCTTGCTGATTCTTCTATTAACTCTTGGGTATTTGATACCAGATTGGTTGCTCACATTTGCAATTCGATGCAGAGTCTAACAAGGAGTAGGAGAGTTGCAAGAGGCGAGATAGATCTTCGCGTTGGGAATAAAGCAAAGGTTGTTGCATTAGCTGTCGGGACTTTGCCATTACTTTTGCCCTCAGGATTTATTATGGAATTAAATAATTGTTATTACGTTTCAGGCATTAGTAGAAACATTATCTTTGCCTTATGTTTGATGGTAGAGGGCTATAAATTCACTATTGAGAACAATTGTTGTTCTATATTTTTGAATAAAGTGTTTTATAGCTATGCACCTATTTTGAATGGATTGTTTATTTTAAATCTTGATGATGCACCTGTTTATAATATTAACACGAAGAGGCTTCGGCCTAATAATTTGAATTCTACTTTTATTTGGCATTGTCGTTGGGTCCTATAAGTAAGAAACGTATGAAGAAGCTCTATGATGATGGAATTCTAAACTCATTTGATTTAGAATAATTTGAAACGTGCGAATCTTGTTTACTTGGAAAAACGACCAAGACACTTTTCACTGGTAGGAATGAGAGGGTGTCCGACTTGTTGGCACTCATACATACTGATGTGTGTGGACCAATGAGCACGGGAGCTAGAGGTGGTTTTCAGTACTTCATTACTTTCACCGATGACTATAGTAGATATGGATATATCTATTTAATGACGCACAAGTCAGAATCCTTTGAAAAGTTCAAGGAGTTCCAGAGTGAGGTACGGAATCAACTTGGCAAGACAATCAAGTCTTTACGATCTGATCGTGGAGGTAAATTTTTGAGCCATGATTTTGGTGATCATTTGAAGCAATGTGGAATTGTTCCACAGCTTACACCACCGGGCACTCCACAATGGAATGGGGCGTCCGAGTGGCGTAATCAGACATTCTTGGACATGGTTCGATCGATGATGAGCCAATCGGATCTGCCATTATCTTTTTGGGGTTACGCTCTAGAAACTACCACTTTCACTTTAAATAAGGTACCATCTAAATCAGTAGATAAGACACCATATGAGATGTGGACTGGGAAGAGTCCTAGTTTGTCTTTTCTAAAGATTTGGGGATGTGAGGTCTATGTTAAACGTCTGACGTCTGATAAACTCACAGCCAAGTCAGATAAATGCTTCTTTATATAATATCCTAGGGAAACCAAAGGATATTACTTCTACAAGCGAGAAGAGGGCAAAGTTTTTGTTGCCCGAAATGGTGTATTTTGGAGAAAGAGTTTCTTTCAAAAAGAGCTAGTGGGAGAAAGGTGCAACTCGAAGAAATTCGGGAAACATCTGAAAATGTTTTAACTCCTACTGAATCTCTACAGGAAGAACAAAATGTTGTTGAACCTATAGATGAGGCATCAGTCCCACGTAGATCTGAAATGTCATGTCAATTACCTATAAGGTATGGAAATGACGTATTATTATTGAATAATGATGAGCCAAAGACTAATGAGAAAGCAATGATGGACCTAGACTCTGAGAAATGGCTTGGAGCCATGAAATCCGAGATAGACTCCATGAGAGATAATCAGGTTTGAACTGGTCGATCCACTTGAGGGTGTTCAAACTATTGAGTGTAAATGGATCTATAAGAAAAAGATTGACATGGATGGAAATGTTCACATCCATATAGCTCGACTAGTCGCAAAAGGGTTTTGACAAGTTCAAGGGGTTGACTACAATGAGACTTTCTCATCGGTAGCAATGCTGAAATCTATACAGATCATTCTAGCTATTGCTGCATATGTCGACTATGAGATATGGCAAATGGATGTCAAAACGGCTTTCCTTAATGGAAACCTAAGTGAGGATGTGTACATGACACAACCTGAAGGTTTTGTCGATCCAAAGAATGCTGGTAAAGTGTGCAAACTTCATAAATCCATTTATGGGTTGAAGCAAGCATTTCAGAGTTGGAATATACGTTTTGTTGAGGGGATCAAAAGGTTTGGTTTCGTCAAGAACAAAGAAGAATCTTGTATTTACATGAAGGTTAGTGGGAGCGCACTTATTATTCTAATCTTATATGTGGATGGCATATTATTGATTGGGAATGACATTCCTATGCTGGAATCCGTTAAGGCATCATTGAAAAATAGTTTTTCTATAAAGACCTAGGAGAGGCAGCATATATCTTAGGGATAAAGATCTATAGAGATAGATCGAGAAGGCTAATTGGATTAAGCCAAAGTACTTATATTGACAAGATGTTGATTCGGTTTAGCATACAAGATGCCAAGAAGGGGTTCTTGCCTATGTCACATGGCATAAGTCTTAGCAAGAGTCAGTGTCCTTCGACAATTGATAAGCGAGACCGTATGAATTGTATTCCATATGCTTTAGCCATTGGATCTATCATGTACACCATGATATATACTCGACTAGATGTGTCATATGCTCTAAGTGTTACGAATAGATACCAAGCTGATCCCGGTGAAGGTCACTGGACAATTGTGAAAAATATTCTTAAGTACTTGAGAAGGACTAAGGATGTGTTCCTAGTTTATGTCGGTAATGAAGAGCTCGTTGTAAATGGTTACACCGATGCAAGCTTCCAAACCGACAAAGATGATTATCGTTCATAATCTAGTTTTGTATTCATTTTGAATGGAGGAGCAGTGAGCTGGAAAAGTTCCAAGCAAGAGACGGTTGCTGATTCTACAACGGAGGCCGAGTACATTGCGGCTTCTGAAGCTGCGAAGGAAGGTGTTTGGATAAGGAATTTCATTACTGAGTTGGGCATGGTTCCGAGTGCCTTGAGCCCAATGAATCTCTATTGTGACAATAATAGAGCCATTGCACAGACTAAGGAACCAAGATCCCATCAGAAGTCCAAGCATATACTCAGGCGTTACCATCTTATTCGCGAATTGGTGAATAGAGGAGATGTTAAGATATGCAAAATTCACATGGATTTAAATGTTGCTGATCTGTTGACAAAGCCTCACACACAGCCAAAACATGAGGCGCACACAAGAGCTATCGGTATTAGATACTTAAATTATTGACTCTAGTGCAAGTGGGAGACTGTTGGAAATATGTCCTAGAGGCAATCATAGAGATGATTACATTTCAATATGTTCATAACATTAGATAATATGTTATGATGTTCCTATAATAATATCGTTAATATTTATCATCAAGTATGTGACTTGATTGTGAAACTCCGTATTTCTGCGATGATTATTCTTAAACATTCCCTAGTCGAAAAACATATGAGAATACATATGAATAGACTAGCATATGTATTGGTTGATGACTAAGTTTCATAGGTCATAGATATGGAGATATCAAACCAATAATATGGGCACATGTTAGAGAACATGGTGTTGGTTTGACCCACCTTGAGACACTATTGAGATTGTTATGATTCCATGTGTCATTAGTTGGTCTCAAGCAATGATGATGTATAATCCTTAGACATGAGATCAGCATAGTTTTCTACATATGTAATAGCACTCTTAGGGGTTACCAAACGCTACTCGTAATTGGGTAGTTATAAAGGTAGCTTTCAGGTATGCTATGAAACATGCGAAGGAATATGACTGGTCGGATATGGGATTTGCCCCTCCTAAAATAACAGGAAAGGTGTCTCTGGGCACCTCGTTGTGGTCGAATGAAGAAAGTGCATGGCCATACCACTAGTGGTCGAAGTGTCGACCACATGAAGTTATTCGACACTTGATCGAGAAAGTATTGAACAGTCCATGAATGACAAATTATCTCACCTAGAGTTCAATCAGATGTCGTGAGGCAAAGGGAGAATACATAAACAGGTCGTTCAGTTCAACCAGATACAAACTGGTCGTACATAGTTACAAGCTGGTCGTATAGAGAGACGAGCTGGTCGTAGACTGGTCAAAACTGGTCGTACATAGTTACGAGCTGGTTGTGTGGAGATACGAGCTGGTCGTAGACTGGTCGTACATAGTTACGAGTTAGTCGTATGGAGACACGAGCTGATCGTAGACTGGTCGTACACAGTTACGAGTTGGTCGTATGGAGATATGAGCTGGTTGTAGACGGGTCAAAACTGGTCGTACATAGTTACGAGTTGGTCGTATAAAGATGCGAGTTAGTCACAAACTAGTCGTAAGGTGTTACAAACTAGTCATAAGGAGTTGCAAACTGGTCGTAAGGAGTTACAGACTGGTCGTAACTACACATGAACTGGTCATAACTGAATTCGAGCTGGTCGTAAATGATAAGGACTTGGTCATGGATCATATTGCATTAAGATCCGTCTGACATATTCTATGTGTGTTTGGGAATCGTTTTGTGCTGCTAGGTACCGCTGACGACTTGTGGTCGGAAAAAAGTTTTCGAGTCACAACCGATCATATACGAACCTATAGGGTCACACACTTAAAGTGCTAGGATTTGATTTGGATGGTGATCCGAATTCTTATAGGCCTTAAGTTCCAAATGGGCCTCAAGTTGGAGACCCATTGTGGATGCCTACAAATAGAGGGGCGATGGCATGGGGTTACGTAAGCTTTTGAAGATTTTTGAAACCCTAATAGCCACGCCTTCCTCAAACACGCCGTCAGCGCGAGCACTCCTGTGCGTGGTGTCCCTGCCCCGTACGTGTGGATATCTTGGAGGTGTTGTTGCAAAGCATCAGCACTAGGACAATCCGCAACTCGGGACAACCATCGGAGTAGATGGAGAAGACGCGCGGCAAGTACAACTATAATTGCATCAACTTGCTACATCGACTCTACTTCCGCTACGAGTCGGCGTGTCTAGTGGTAATCTCATGATCTATTACTAGCGGAGGTTCCTTGGTTGCGCGATTTTTTTTGTGATATCATAGCCTTCCCGCGATCCTTCAAAGCCCTATGATCAACTAGACAAAACCTGCTACAAGTGTGGCAAGTGGGGGCACTGGTCGCGGATCTGCCAAGAACCAAAACACGTCGTCGACGCTTTTCAGGCCAAGAAGAAGAAGGGCAGCATGAAATCCACATTGCCTTCACCGAGGGGGAGGACTCACAGTAGTTACATACACCGATGGAGGTGGACTCCACTCTTCCAGCCGCACCCACCTTGATATTGCAGCAGTCGCTGCCATGATTTCCCAAGAAGAGCATCTCACCCCTGAGAAGATAGCAGCTGAAGTCTCTGACTTCTTGGTGGACTCAATCTAGTGCACAGAATGCATTTAGACTTTAAATGTCATTTATTTTGTGTGTGGATAGAATAAGTTATACTTTGGCATGGATGATGGTTGTATGCTCGTGTAGAGTCTTAAATAATGTATTTCTCGTGATGGTTGGATGATATTATTTAATTCATTCATTTAATAATAGCATGATATGTTTTGATATTTGAAGTATTTTATTTATGTGTCGATTGCTTCCTACAACATATTAATAAAGTACTTTATATTAGAACGCGTGTGGCGCTCTGTGGAGGAAGTGTACTTAGCTGATAGCGGCACAACAAATACCACCTTGAGAGAGACAAAATTCTTTCAGTTGATCAGCAAGAATGCTGGTAGTCTTACGACAATCGCGGGCAGCGATGCTTGTATAATAGGCTCAGGAAGGGTCATAATTATACTCACAATGGGTACAACTTTGGTCATTGAAGAAACCTTGTTATACCAAGAAGCCTTGTTGAACGGTTTCCACATAGAGACTGAAGAAGAGTATGGTAAGGAATACCTACTTATTACAAAGTGTGAAGAAAGTGAAAAATGGTATTAAAACGACTTCCTTCATTTGAGACTGGGCTATACTACACTAATATTAAGGCACCCGCAGCCTATACTGTCCTAAAACCCATATTTAGAAACGTTGAACTTTTCTGTCTCTTGCATGATAGATTAGGCCACCCAGGTCTTAGGATGATGAGAAATATAATTAACAATTCATAGGGACATAATATCGATGTAAAGAATTTTTCGAATCAAGAATATTTTGTGTGCGCCGCATGTGCCACCGGGAAATTAATTACTAGACCCTCTGCACTGAAAGTGAAGGATGAAGTCCTTGCATTCCTAGAACGTATCCAGGGATACATTTACAGTCCTATACAGCCCCTATTAGGGCCATTTAGATATTTATGATGCTCATCGATGCTTCCTCGAATTGGTCGCACGTATGTTTATTGTCTACGAGAAACCATGATTTTGCAAAGCTAAGCTCGTAGATAATTCAAATTAAAAATAATTTCCCGGATCATCATGTGAAGTCCATCAGAATGGACAACGCCAAAGAGTTTACCTTGAAAGCATTTGATGATTATTGCATGGCAATGGAAATTAAAGTTGAGCATTCAGTACCGCATGTTCACACCCAGAATGGACTAGCAAAGGCAATAATTGAAAGAATTAAATTTATTGTCTGACCATTTTTGCATAATTATAATTTATCAATTACATGTTGGGGACACGTAGTCCTGCACGCAGCAACTCTCATCAACTTTAGACCATCGGCATATAACATCCATTCACCTATGCAACTAGCGTAAGGGTCAGCACCAAAAAATTCTCATCTTTGCAGATTCGGTTGCAAGGTTTATGTACCTATACCACCATCATAGCGAACTACAATGGGCTCTCTTCGAAAGTCTGGGATATACGTTGGTTATGATACAGTATCCATAATCAGGTATTTGGACTCTATGGCGGGAGATTTGCATACTGCCCGATTCACTGATAGTATATTTGATGAGGATAGTTTCCTATCATTAGAGGGAGGAAATTAACCCCATGGGCACTCAGCCGATATGTTCATGCCTCGCCAAAACTCCACAAAAACATAGTTGAAAAAATTAAAGAAAGAGTACATGATACACATTCTGCTGCGTTGCATGAATTGCCTCATTAAAAACCTTAGCCGAGAAACTCCAGGAAAACTCGTTATGGGAAAAAGAGTACAATCCACCCAATTTCATTTAATCTCTAGGATTTATTCTTTGGGTACTCGATCTTCATGATCAAGCTTCAATAGTGAGTTTATGAAGATTCTCTAGTTCTGCACTTCTCTAAGTCTCATTATTCCAATTCCACGTATGCATCTTTCAAAGCTAGATGCTGGAAGTGACTTAGTGAATAAATCTGGAATTGATATGCTTTGTGAGATGACTCATCACATAACCCATCTGCACTTGTGCAACACAGGCTGCATTATCTTCATAGATAATACTAGGAGTTTGCGCGGTATTCAATCCACACTGCTGCTAGATGTGATGAATCATCCGCCGAAGCCAAGCACATTCTTGTGAGGCCTTGTACAATGTTATGATTTCCGAGTGGTTCGTCGAAGTTAATACAAGACTTTGCTTAGACGATTTCCATGAAAATACAGTTCCACCACACAGAAATACATAGCCTGTTTGTGACTTGGTTGTATGCGGGTCCGACAGGTACCCAGCATCTGTATAGCCAGTCATAGTCAGGTCTTCTTTTGCTTCCTTGGAGGTATCGAAAGATGTCTTTTATTCCATGCCAATGTCTTTTGGTAGGTTCTGTACTATACCTTGCTAACAGGTTTACGACAAATACAATCTCCGGTCTAGTACAGTTTGCTAAATATATGAGTGCTCCTATTGCACTTAAGTATGTGAATTCCAGTCCCAGGACTTCCTCACCCTCTTCTCTAGGTCTGTATAGACCCTTGTCTTGCTGCAAAGATCTCCCGACCATTGACACTTCCGAAAGGTATGCCTTTTCAAAGCCGAGCCTTTCTAACACCTTTTGAGTGTAGGCTACTGATGCACTAATATCCTTTCAGGGACATGCTCAAGATGTAAGCCTTGGCAATATTTGGTTTTACCCAAATCTTTCATTTCGAACTCCGACTCTAGGTAAGAGCTTGCTTCCCTAATATCTTCCAAGGTTCCGATGATATTCAGATCATCTACATACACTGAGATTATACAAAATCTATTATGAGATCATCGTATAAATACACAGGGATAATCTTCATTATTCGTGTAGCCTTTCTTGCATAGAAAGTCACTCAACCGATTATACATCTTGTCTGATTGCTTAAGTTCGTACAATGATTTTCTGAGTTTTACACTGTACAGATTTCTATTTGCTCTGTCTTAGTTCGGGACAGGGATACATTCAAGTACCTTCATATAAATATCTGAATCTAAGTTTCCATAAAGGTGTATAGTTAGCACGTCCATTAATTTCATTTCTAAATTCAAGTTCACTGCCATTGAGATTAAATATCTAAAGGTAACTCCGCCCATGAACGGGGAATAGGTTTCTTCATAATCAACTCTTGGGCGTTGAGTGAAACCTTATGCAACGAGCCTTGTATTATATATTATAACTTCATTATTTTCATTTCTCTTTTGAACAAATACCCACTTATGACCTACGGGGTGCACATAGCGTAGGGTGCACATAGGGAGGCGTGTGGCTTACAGGCCCAAACATCTCTTTTTTATTCAGAGATAATAATTCAGTTTCTACTGTCTTTTTTCAATCTTCCCGATCTGATTTTTTCTTACATTCAGCGAGCGATGCAGGCTCTGGATCAAGATCGATGATTGTGGTAATTTTCTTTGCAAAATAAATATTGACATTGGTTGTTTGCATATTGTAGACTCTCCAGTGGTCACATAGTTTATAGTTATTTCTTCATGGGTTGATTCTTCTAATACTTCTACTTGCTCACCGCTGCATCCAATTACGGGGGCAAGTCCCTTTAGATTTTCAGCTCCGATGTGTGCGCACACATCCCTGCTGGTTTCTCCCTCCATGGGAATGTTCAAATCCGATATGCCTTTTTCTAAAGGCGCCATACTGGTGCCAGGTCTCAGCTGACTCCCTTTCATGTTCTAGGGAACTTCGGTGATTGGCTGTGTCAAGTCATGTGTATGGATTCCTGTGGCTTGCCATGTTATTTTCCAACATTTTTCATCAAGGGGTTGATTTCCTCCCCCTAATGACGGGAAACTATCCTCATCAAATATGCTACCAACGAAGCGAGCAATATACAAATCTCCAGTCATAGGGTCCAAATACCTGATTGTGGATACTGTCTCATAACCAACGTTTATCCCAGACTTTCGAAGAGGGCCCATTGCAGTTCGCTGTGGTGGTGGTATAGGTACATAAACTTTGCAACTAAATTTGCAAAGATGAGAAATTTTAGGTGCTGGCCCTTCCGCTAGTTGCATAGGTGAATGGATGTTATATGCAGATGGTCTAAAGATGATGACAGTTGCTGCGTGCAGAACTACGTGTCCCCAATATGTAGTTGGTAAATTACAATTCTGCAAAAGCGGTCGGGCAATAAATTTAATTCTTTTAATTAATGTCTCTGTTAGTCCATTCTCGTGTGGACACATGGTACGAATGCTCAACTTTAATTCCCATTGACATGCAATAATCATCAAATGCATTCAAGTAAATTCTCCGGCATTGTCTATTTTGATAGACTTCACATGATGATCAAGGAAATTATTTTTAATTTGAATTATCTACGAGATTAGTTTTGCAAAAGTATGGTTTCTCGAGACACTAAACATACGTACGACCAATTCGAGGAAACATCGATGAGCACCATAAAATACCTAAATGGCACGGACAAGCCGTATAGGACCGCAAATGTCTCCTCGATACGTTTAAATCTGAGGACTTCATCCTTCACTTTGAGCGAAAGTTTAGTAATTAATTTTCAAGTAGCACATGCGGGGCACACAAAATCTTCCTAATTCGGTAAATTCTTCACATTGATGTTATGTCCCTGTGAATTGCTAATTATATTTCTTATCATTCTAAGACCTGGGTGGCCTAATCTATCATGTCAGAGACAGAAAAGTTCAAAGCTTCTAAATATGATTTTTAGGGCAGTATAGGCTGAGGGTGTCTTAATATTAGTGTAGTATAGCTCAGTCTCATATGAAGGAAGTTGTTCTAATACCCTTTTATCATTGTCTTCACGCTTTGTAATGAGCAAGTATTCTCTACGTGGAAACCGTTAGCGCGAATATCCTTAAACTTATGAGAGTTCTAGTCGATTCTAGGCACAGCAATGCTTCTTTAATGACTATAGTTGTGCCTATCGGGAGTATAATTGTGGCCCTTCCTGAGCCTATTATGCAAGCATCGCTGCCCGCGATTATCGTAAGACTACCAACATTCTTGCTAATCGACTGAAAGAATTCCGTCTATCTCAAGATTGTTTTCGTTGTGCTACTATCAGCTAAGCACACTTCCTCCATAGAGCGTCACACATGTTCTAATATAAAGTACTTTATTAATATGTAGTAGGAAGCAATCAACACATAAATAAAATACTTCAAATATCAGAACATATCATGCTATTATTAACTGAATAAATGAATTAATTAAATAATATCATCCAACCATCACGAGAAATAAATTGTTTAAGACTCTACACGAGCATACAACATCACCCATGCAAAAGTATAACTTATTCCTTCCACACACAAAATAAAATGACATTTAAAGTCTAGAATGCACTAGACTGAGTCCACCAAGAAGTCAGAGATATCAGTTGCTATCTTCTCAGGGGTGACATGCTCTTCTTGGGAAATCATGGCGGCGGTCACTGCAATATCAAGGGGGTGTGGCTGCAAGAGTGGAGTCCACCTCCAACGGTGCAGGCAGCTGCTGCGAGTCCTCCACCTCAGCGAGGGCAAAGTGGATTTTAGGCTACCATTTGCCGCCCTTCTTTTGTTTGGCCTTAAAAGCATCGATGATGTGTTGCGATTCTGCACAGATCCGCGACCAGTGCCCACACTTGCCACACTTGTAGCAGGTTTGGTCTTGTTGACCATAGGGCTTGTCATTCCACTTTGGCTTGTTGGCCTTCTTTTCCTGTAGAGCATTTGGCTTGCCTTTTTGGGCTGCAGCCTTGCCCTTCCTTCCCCTTTTCTTCATTATAGGCTTCCGCACCTTGAAGCTCCCAGCGTTGGCCTCACGGCCGTGAGCTCAGTGGCGTGAGATGACATTCTTACGAAGAACGTCATCCTAAGCCTCTGCAACCTATATAATATCAATCAATTCGCATACTCCATGTAGCCGTCTTGACGATAGTTGCGCGCAGACTGCACTGGGTTGGAAGGTGGAGAGGGTCTTCTCAATCTTCTGCTCATTAATGACTTGCCTGCTACAGAGTTGAAGATTGGTATAGATTTGCAGTGCGAGCGAATTATACTCCCAACCGCCTTGAAGTCAAGCAAATCTCGATCGGTTCCATTCTGCTCTGCATGAGGAAGAATGGTGTACTTTAGCTTCTCGAATCGCTTCTTGATGCGATCCACAAGGCTAAGCGCTCTTCTCGCCATGTACTCATTCTTGAGTGTGAGGCAGAGGTGGTGCTTGAGAAAGTGAAGTGTCTGATCATTTTCCTCAGAGGTGGGTTTGGCATCCTACAATGCACCAATCCCCATGACAGTGTGGAGTTTCTTAGCTCCAAGTACAATCTCAATGTCAGAAACCCAAGTCAAGCAGTTTTGGCCGTGTTGGGCTAGCTCCTCAAACTCCCTGTTCGTGATACCTGTCACTACATATGCATGCAAGAAATACATAAATTTACTGCAGGTAAAATACATGAAATAAATTGGATAATGGTACAAAATACTCTCGTAATGTTTTAGAATTTTCTACGAATTTTTCTATAATTTTACTGCTAAATTCAGTGATCAAAGGCAATTTAACGACACGATTAATAAAAATAGTAAATAAATACAAAAGCATAGAAAATAATAGCAATAGTGCTAAACATGCTTCAAATGCTAAAATGACTCAAAATTTTGAATTCATGAGGTCCTTTTATGCTGGAATATGAATTTTCGGTGAATTCTACAATTTTTAAGGACTTAGCCGCTAATTTTTAGTTCTGAGAAAATTTCCGCGTAATTTTTCAATTTCTGAGGGGTTATTCTGCAAGAATGTAAAAAATTCAGAATATGCTATAAATATCCCAACTCCATGGGGTTTTTCGCAAAATTTCCTTATCTGTGAAAACTTCATCATAATTTTCAGAACTCCGAGGACCCGTTTGTGAATTTTTAATTTTTTTTGCCTTTCTCCTAAAATTTCCTTGGGTCGGGCCATTATTTTCTTGGCCCAATTTGGCCCAAATCGGCGGCTTCATATACGGGTGCTAAGGTTTTCGTAGCGACACGTTGGTTGGCGATGGCGGCGCCATGAGCGGTGGGAAGCCGAGCGGAGGTGACGCAACGGGCGGCTTCGGGGCACACGGCCAAAAAAGGCTGGCACACGAGGCGGCGCCACACGGCTGGCAGGCCATGGTGCATCATAGCCGCGGCGGCGCGATGCGGTGACATGGCAGGCGCGACGGTCAGCCGGCGGCGTGCTGACGGAGCGGCGGTGCGAATGGCATGCGGCCAGCGGCGCACGACTATCGGGGCCAGCGAGGCAGTAGGGGCTTCAGGCGCACACGCACGCACGTCAGCGTCAGGCGACATGTGGTCCGTGAGAGCGCGGCGCGGCGGCTTCAGGCCATCGACATCAGGTGCACGGCTCGGCCGGGCTACAAAGGATTCTAGCCGGCAACCGAGACGGTCCTGTGCAGGGGTGAGAGTCTCAGTGAGCGACGCGTAGGAGCCCGATGGATGAGTGGCACACCTGCGAGTGCTGACGGCTCCATTCAACAGATTTTTTTCTTCTTTTCGTGCCTTTTCCACGATGCAATTTACAATCCCTCTTTCAATTAATCTTCCGGTTAGCATTGTGCCCACGACTACAAGTCAGCTCGCGGAGATTAGGGGAATTTTTGTAACAGTCGAAATTTTAAATTCCAGTTGAAAATAAAGTTTAATGATTTTTGTGGATTTTTGTGGAATTTTCAAAAGTTTTTCCCTAATTAATTTAAGTCTAAACAAATTTATTTGCAAAATCTATTACCAAGTAATAGCTGGAAATATTTTAATTAAGTCCTAAATGCCTCAGAGAATTTCTGTGAATTTTCTCAAAATTTTTGGAATTAATTTGTTATATTCTAAAGCCTAATTGAATTACCAGCAGTTATTTAAATCGGAAATCAAAAGAAATTCCTTAAACAGTCTTCGGGCCGAAACCGCCTCGGCCTAGCCCATTCCCGCGCGCGCGCAGCCCACCCGCCGCGCCGCCTCTTCCCCTCGCTAACATCAGGCCCCTCCTGTCAGCCTCTCTCTCCTCTCTCTCTCACTCTCACGCCCGCACCGACGCATCTCAACCGTTGGATTAAAATCCAACGGCCAGAACTCCGGGATGTATTCAGAAGTTCCGAACGTCCCACTCCACGGTGACCGTTAGATCTAGATCGAACAGCTCCCACAAGACCTAGCACTTAAACACTCCCCGCACCCCGCGATCTATCGCGACCGTTGGATTAGAATCCAACGGCTACGCCCAACCTCAACTTACCGGTTCGCACGTTTTGTTTCCACCGTCCGATCAAAATCAGACGGCCCACCGTCATCTTCCTCCTTTCCTTTCTTCTTCCTTCACTCCTTCTTCTTCCCGCGATTCCGCCATGGACGCCGACTTCGGGACCTTCAAAACCGAAGCGAAACAGCCGATTTCTTGATTTGATGCGCGTATTTAAACCCTTGATTCCCTCCGCCCCCAACACGGCCATCACTTTCCTTTCCGACGCCCTAAATCCCCAAAATCTCGCGCGCGTGACGCGCGGACGCCGTGCTCTCCACGGCGGCTCGTTCACGCCGCGCCCTATAAATAGGTGTGCTTGGGACCGCGCATCCTCCACAACACACCGCCACCAACCACGGCTCGCCTCCGTCATCAGAGCGCCCTAAATTCAAGATCCCGCCGGCGAAAACCTTTGATTCTTCTCGTTTCCGCGCGCGAGCCCTCCGTCCCCGCCGTCGACACCATCGTCATCGCCTCACCCGTGCGAAGCCGCTGCCACCATCCACTTCGCCGGAGGACCTCGGGATCGTCTTCTTCGTCGACGACCGCAAGCCACCGCCGCCAATCCTCATCGCCGACGACCTTTTCAGCCCGCTCCGCCGCTGTTTTGGTAAGCCACAGCTTCGCCGTGACCTCCTCCTTCTGTTGAGCACACCCGCACCCCTCGCCGCGGCGTAAAACGCCGGCGAGCCACTCGCCGAGGCACCGTCGGCCTCAGGCCTACGTGGCTCAGCCACGCACACGCCACCGTGGCGCCATCTCAGGGCCACGTGTGCGCCACGTCACCAATCCCGCGCATGTGGCGCCGCGTCGGCACCAAACCCCCGAGCCACAAGTCCATGGGCATGGTCCACGTGAACCGTGTCTATGACACATGGGCCCCACTAGTCAGGAAATAAATTTAATTCCTTTATATTTCCGGAAATTCTCATTGGCGTCAAGATTCGCGATAAATAGAATTTCCTTTAGAAAAATAATTCAAAAAATTCAATTAAATTGCAGATTTAGTTTAAAACTTCTAAAATTCATATCTTTTGCATCTGAACTCCAAATTGGGTGATTCAAATTGCAAAATTTATATAAAATTATAATCTAGCTAATTAAACAAAAATATTTCAATTTGGAGTTATTTTGATCTATGTTTTTGAATTTATTTGAATTTGAATATTGAATTTGTCGTATTTTCGCGTATAGACCTCGACGACTCCGGAGAGTTAGATCCTTCCGACGATTTAGAGTTTCAAGACTTCAACGAAGGCAAGTTACACTATTGATCATGTTGTTCCCAGTATTATAAATTATTTAATTTCTGTTTTTAAATTACTGTTGCATGCATATGTTTATATAAGTATTTGAATGTCCTGTTTTGTATATAGTTATTCCTATTTCCATTGTATGGCCAATTTGATTATCGATTACGAATGCCTTGCCACCTTAGGTAAAATTTTTATAATATGCTTAGCCATGCTTAGATCATATTTATAAATTTGGGAAGGTTTAACCAAATCATTTACAATTTGAGGTAAATTTGATTTTGTGGTATTGTTTTACCACGAAAGGTTATAAAGAGGTTTCTACTATAAATAAAATAAAATGGGTTTGTACTTGGGTGAGATGGATGTATGGTGGGTGCAGGTTCATGCACGGGCCTAATCTGGTTAGGATTAAGGCTCATGGGTTTATTTAAATGGAAAGTCGCCCAAGTCAGTTAAGGACCGGCCTTTGAGCGTATTTTGCTACGCCTTACCGTACCACCACATGTCCTGTATGGGCAGGGTTTGGCTAAATAATTTGTGGTGTTTTAGTGTTATTTGTGCTATGTTGTATGTGTGGGTGTTGGTTAGACATTAGTCCCACCTGGCGCAAGAGGGGGCTTCCGGAGGATGGTTAGTCCAATGGTAGCAAAACCTTAGCGGGCATAAATACACTAGGACATTGTTTTGTAACGGCCTCATGATAATTGCTTAGTCACACGCCTTCGGAAGCGTGCTTTGACCAACATTAAAAGCATATTATCTCATGTGGGTAAAGTTGTACAAACTCTGCAGAGTAGAAACTATTCGAATAGCCGCGTCCGCGGTCATGGACATGCTAGCAAAGTCACTCTAAGTTAGACTTATTTTTGGTTTATAAAATGATTTCCACAGATGATTTTAGGATGGATAATCCTATGGTAAAAATTGGGCGGTTAGTCAAGTGTTAGGAGGATATCCTCACCATTCATTTAATGGAGGTTATCCACTATTCATTATCATTTCAATCACTGATTTCAGTTATCATATTTAAAACTGGCCTTAGAAAATTAATATTGGTATTTAACCTAAAAATGTTGTTTATGCAAAACAACCATGCCATTATCCTTTGTTTACCTTATGCATGCATAAACTTTCAGTATTGGGTGTAACTTGCAAGCACGGAAGTTGTGCTTACTCTTGCTGAATAATCTTTATTCAGGAGAAGACCTCTATCAGGACGGTGAGGATCTGGACGAATAGGCTACGCCCCCAGACGATTGCCTGTGGCAAGTCGTGTGGTTTACCACTATTTCATTTCCGTTGTGTTATCTCTTTTCTATTTGGCCTCGGGCCCTTTTTGTAATAAACTCAGAAATTATTAATAAAGTGCGTGATATGATTTTGCTATCACTTTTGTATGACTGTGTGCACTAGAAATCCTGAACTAGTGTATAAACACAGAGAATTCGGGATCCTTCGCTCCCGGGTTCGACAAAAGTGGTATCAGAGCCAGGTTTCGATCCTGGGAATTGTGGGTTATGGGCCCACCACGCTTCCGCTGCGCCAAGGAAGAAGATTCCCCCGAGCTGACGCACCAGGTGGACTTAACAAAGGCACTGGACTATGCCTACGGGAATACCCTGGAGGACTTGCGTACCGCTCAAGATGGCTTGGAGTACGCAGAAGCAAGGATAAAGGCATTGGAAGCCAAGCTGGCTAGCTACAAGGCAGGCGAGGGTAGCTCCAATGAGATAGACTATACCCCTAGTACACCATAGATGTTTTCGATTAGTCCGTACTTTAGTCGCGAATTATGAGCTATCAATTACCCTTGTGATAGCCATAATCCATTAATAAAATAAATGAATAAAAAGAACTATTTTGAAAAGTTGGTTCTTTGTTGTGTGTTTATTGGTTCTTGGGCTATTTTAGATTTATCCCCCTTAGAATTCCTACCATCTTATCTAAATCCTTAGAGGATCCCGCAGATGGTGAACACCCGCAGGAACGGCAGCAGCAGCGCCAACAGACAAGGAAACGATCAGGCGGATCACCAGGACAATCACGTTCCGCAGCCACCACCACCGCCGGCAGAAGGACTCGACTGGCGCCAGATGATGGCGAATCAGACCCATTTGATTGACCTTCTCGCCCAATCACTGCAGAATGTGCAGAATGTTCAAGCCGCTACCGCAGCAGCAGCAACTCCGGCCCCACCCCCGCACAACCAGAGGTTGACCATGTCGGAGTTTATGAGGATGCGTCCGCCGACTTTCTCAAGCAGTACTGAACCAATGGACGCCGATGACTGGCTTCGGGCCATGGGAAAGAAACTGGACATCAGTCAGTGCTCCGATCGTGAGAGGGTCTTGTTTGCCTCTCACCAACTCAATGGTCCCGCATCGGAATGGTGGGACAACTACTGCATCGCCCATAATGATTCACAATCCATTTCATGGGCTGACTTTGTGCAAGCCTTCCGTCATGCACACATCCCGGCGGGGATGATGACGTTAAAGAAGAAGGAGTTCCACGCGCTCCGTCAGGGCAACCGTACGGTGAATATATATCTTCACCGCTTCAATCAACTTGCCCGCTACGCCCCTGCTGACATAGCCAGAGATGAGGACAGACAGGAAAGATTCCTGGAGGGATTAAATGACGATATCTCTGTCCAACTGATCTCTCAGAATTTCACCGACTTCCAGCAGTTGGTGGATAAAGCAATCAGGCAGGAGGCCAAACACACCGAAATGGAGAACCGCAAGCGGAGGATGGCCGCTCAGAGGTTCAACGCAGGAGGTTTGCCCAAACCTCGCATCTCCACACCGCAGCCGCAGCAACGTGGGAAGTTTCAATCTTCCACGTCCCGTACTCCGGCACCGCCGCAGCGCTCCAACCCCTCCAACTTCCGTGGCACATCATCGGGAGGGCAGTTTCAGCCGAAGCACTCTACCTCCTCAGCTTCCGGAGTCACGTGCTTCCATTGCAACGAGACGGGGCATTATGCCAATAAATGTCCGAAGAAGCAGCAGGGTATGGCACCAGCAAGGCCAACCTCAGGAGTTCCAGCTACCGGCGGCACCACCAGACCAGCAGGCCAGTTCACCAAGGGACGGGTGAACCATGTCACCGCCGAGGAAGCTCAGGCAGCGCCAGATGTTGTTCTCGGTACGTTCCTAGTTAATTCAATACCAGCATCTGTCCTATTTGATTCTGGAGCTTCACACTCTTTCGTGTCAAATAAATTTGTGGGAAAATATGGGTTACCTATATCCTCCTTAGCTACTCCCATGATAATTCATTCCCCGAGCTCGGAAATGAGAACCAGTTCTCTATGCCCGAATCTTACTCTTGAGATATCCCGAGTATCCTTTCTAGCAGATCTGATAGTTTTACACTCCCAAGGTCTAGATGTAATTCTTGGAATGGACTGGCTAGCCAAAAACCACAGAAAAAATAGATTGTGCCAATATCCTTAATTGTCCACATAGTTTGGAATGTGAAATTGGAAAAAATAACGAAATATGATGTAGAAAATGCGAGATCAGCGACGCGATTTGGAATGCGAGTTCGGCAGCGCAACAGCACAAACAACCCCCTTCGGAGCGAAATGATAAAAAATATTTGGGTTTAAGGTTGCCGCGTGCGCTGTTGTTCCGATTGTATTGTTTGCAGAACCGATTCCTTTGGGAAAAGAGGACAAAATTTAAAATCGATAAAATATTTGGGAAAGAATTTGAAAAACTTCATAATTTAATTACGAATTACATATCGCGTAGGATTTGGTTACATGCATTAGAAACGACAGCATGCACGAATCAATAAACTAGAAAACACCTACGATACATATGCGCCTTTTTGGAATCGAAAAAAGGCGCACATGTAATGAAGTTAATTAGTCTTGGATACACACTACCAGTAGGATACACACATAAGTTTCTCGTGCCACTTCAGGTGATCAAGAATCATGTCCAAGTGCTCGTCTAGAGGTGGCATGTTTACCATTGGACCATATGGAACTATAGGTGGGCGTTCAACTGCTCTTTCCACCACGGCATCAACAAAGTGTACCCACTAAAAGTACTAGGAACCGTCGGTCTGAAAACCACACCGAATAGTGAAAAAGAAGTAACAAACAAACCCAAATGCAAATACCAGCATTCGCGAAAATCAAACTCACCGAGAAATACGGACACTTATAGAACACACGTCCCCTGTTCTCTTCGGTGTTGGAGTACAGGACATTTTCCTGGAACCCGCAGTTCACGCGCCTTGCATTCGCTAGTGCCACCGCCCTTCGGCTCAATGAACTAGATGATTGAGACATGACGCCGAGTAGATTTCTAAGACAAGTGTAAGTAGATGAGAAGAGAAAGTGTTGAAGTTTTGTTGGTTGGATGGGCTTTTGTAGAGGTAGGGTTCGGCATGCCAGGTAAAAAATTTTAATATTAAAATTTAGGCAAACCGTCATTCAAAATGACGACAAGGATCCCACAAGTCCTGGTCGCCATTCCAAATAGCGACACAACCTCTCCTATAAAAGACCCCACAATTCAGGCATAACTCACTTTTATTCAGAAAAAAGAGAAAGAGGGGAGGGAAGGGAAAGGAAGGGAAGGGAGAGGAGCAGAGAGGAGTAGAGGGGAGAGGAGAGGAGCCAGCGAAGCGCTGCCCGTCCGGTCATCCACCTTGTATGTAAATTTTTTAACTGAATGGATTACATAGTTTTAGATGAATAGTTACGTAGTGTAGTATGTTGTTGTACATATTTTTTGGTGTGTAGTTTAGTTTTAGATATGTGGTTAATCGTGAAAATCTTGTTTATGGTGCAATACGTCGAATATGTCAGATGCAATCAATTTTAAAATTTACTAAGTCAAGGAACTGTTTTGCAAGGTCCCGAGGGGGTTGATTTGTGTTATTTCCAATTGGCGACCGTAACACTAACAAGACCAGAGCAATGTACATGGAGCACTGTGATGTGGTGGTTATTCCATACATTCGATTTGGACCATACTTTGTACGATATGAGATTGAGCTGCCTTACCAACCGAGCACCACACACACATATTGGGAGTTAGTGCAACTGAAGGGAATAAGGTCATGGCAGTCATATGTATGTAGGGAAAGGGAGCAAGGGTGGGATTTGGTCCTTTTGGCCCAGGCATATGCCAAGACAATTCTTGCATTTGCGGTTAAACAAAAAGGTGGTGGTGATGCCGAAGAAGAACTTGGGGACTCCAGTCATAGTGCGGCGCACACAATGGCTGATGGTCGGGGAGTTGGTGATCTTGTCAAGGAAGACCGTGTGGAAGAAGCTCCTTTGATCCGGAAAGCTAATGGGATTGCTGACGAAGGTAAGGAGATCGAAGGCCTAGTTCAAAGGATGGCTCTCGAAGACCAAGATTACTAGGCATTATCGAAAGATGAAAGATCCAATGAGGAGGATGCTTTGGAACCATAAGCGGTTCCATCCGAGTGGGACACATACCAATTTGACAACCTCATCGTGGACGAAGGCTCCCGTGTACCGTGGGAGTACGACCAGAACGAGGTCAAACAAGGAGCCATGTAAAATGCAAGGAGAACGTGCAGGAGGCTGTCAAATTCTGGGCCTTATCGCTATGGCGTACATTCACAGTAGTGAAGTCTAACTCAAGATGCTACGATGTGAAGTGTGACTTAGAGGGATGCTCTTAGCGAGTGCATGCATTTCAGCCAAAGTGGGACATCTACTGGAAATAGTCTATAGTAGTCCCTCACACATATGTTGTCGCTGAATCAATTCAGTCCCACAAGAACTTGTTATCAAGCTTCATCGCGAACATCATGTACGGTGAGATCGTGGATAATCTGGATTTCGAGCCAAGATCAATCATTCGGACAATAGAGGTAAGGTTCCAGTATATAATCAGCTATGCTAAGGCGTGGAGGGCAAAGCAGAAGGCATTGGAATCAAGGTTCAGTACGTTCGAGGACTCTAATCACAACCTGCCCGGCAAACTCCGAGTCATACAGGACAGGAATCCTAACACTTATGTCGACCTTCAAGATGACACACATCTACGATAGGCCGAGAAGAGAGTACTGAAGTGAGTGTTCTTCGCCTTTGGTGCATACATCAATGCATTCCGGTATTGCCGTCTGATCTTGTGTGTAGATGGCACGTTCCTAACTGGGAGGTACAAGGGGAAGATACTTACTACAATTGCGACAAACGGGAACAATTAGGTACTTCCTATCGCCTTCGCATTCATTGAAAATGAGAACATAGATAGTTGAAAATGATCGGCATGCAGGCATGTTGAGTGCAATAACTCGGCTACAACATGAGGAAAATGAGCCACTTCCGTGGGTGTATCTGCAAAGCAGGTGGTGCATGAGACACTTTGGTGTAAACTTCTACAAGCAGTTCCATAATAAGGACTTGATGAATCTGTCGAGCGACTGTGTAACCAAAACCATCAAAGAAAATTTGATACACTCTAGATGAGCGAACGGGAACGTGTGGAAGAGGGGCAGGGGAAAAGGCCACTACAAGCACTGACAATCTCTCCGAAGTTGCCGAGTTACCTGCAGCATCCCCGTGTGAGGGGAAGGCGGGGGGCAGGAGGCAGTGAAATGCTTCTCGAACTGGATTGAGAACGAGCCTAAGGTGAAGTGGTTGTTGCTATATGAAAGGATGGTGCTCGGTATGGTGTTATAACAAGTCTAACCAAGGTGTACAATTGGGTCATACGCGGCGTCAGGTGCCTTCCTTTAGTTGCTATTGTAGAGGCAATTCTCTACGGTGCTAGAAAGTACTTTGTCAACCGAAGCAACAACGCATCGCTCTCCATAGCAAATGACAGAGTACTATACTCCACCATGATCACCAGGTACATAAAGGAGAAGAGCAAGAAGGGTGAGATGCACCGGGCATTCAAGATAGGCATAAGGAAGCTTCGCTTCGAGATACTATGCAGGGAGAAAGGATAATGCGCGAGAGGATCTTCCACGAGTGCATGTTGTGCCGCACTAGTTGCCTATGTACTTGCAACAAGTCTCTTCTTCTACATATCCATGCTCACATGTGATGGCCATATGTTCACTGGTGACGCAGCATCCCGGTCAATACCTTCCGAGATATTTCACCAAGAAAGATGTGACGCAAACCTGGAATGCAGCGTTGTATGGTTATGGTGTGGTTGACTATTTCACTGGCCATCCTACCTAGGAGCAACTGATTTGGGCCGAGGATATTGCTAAGCTGAAGGGAAAAGTTGACCGACGATAGGTACGGCGTATCAAGAACGATATGGATGAAGAAGAAGCCGAGCGTTGTATGAAGAAGTGCTCAATTTGCAAGGGGTCCGACCATACCTTCAAGAAATGTCCTACAAGAAATGCACATGATGAAGGAGAGGTCGACAGTCCGGATAGTGCCGCGGGGACCTCATCGGACCACCTCACCGTGGAGGTCGACATGACGGGCGTTAAGGTCGCGGCCATGGGAATGATTTATCTTATTGAAATATGTTGTGTTGAATATTTTGTAATATCATTGTGATTTGTCGACAAACTATGTGATGACTTTGTGCTGAAATGTTTTGTAATATAATTGTGATTTATCGATAAAATATGTGATGACGTTGTGCTAAAATGTTTTGTAATATCATTGTGATTTGTCGACAAACTATGTGATGATATTTTTACTTTCTGTTTTTGTTTCTTATTACGTTGTGCGTCGAATTAATTATAATGTATAACTTATGTTTTGCCGTTACTTTCAGCTTTCTTTTGAAAAAAAAAATCCAACTCTTGTCATCATTCCAATTGACGATAGACTCCTGTTGCCCATTTGGAATGACGACAGAGCTCTTGTCACCATTTGAAATGGCGATAAAGAAATTGTCATTTGGAATGGCAACAGTAGTCTATTTCTATATAAAAAAAATCCAACTATTTATATTTGTAATTCTTTATTAAAATAATATTGTTTTTAATATAAAAAAAGGTTGAAAATAAAGTAGCACGTCTAAATGGCGACAGAAAAATTGCGCCATTTGGAATAGCGACAATAACCCATTTCTGTTTAAAAAATCCAACTATTTATTTTAGTAATTCTTTATAGCATATCGTGGAAGCAGCAGTGGCTGCTAGGCGTGTCGCCTCCTAGGCGATCGACGCCTCCCATCGTGAAAGGAGCTTGGAAGAAGCCTAATCCCCAATCGTCAACCTCAGGAGGCTGCTTCAACATCGCCAAGTTCGTCGCGATTGCACTCCTCTGCTGTCAGGACCCAGGTGTAATACGGTCATCTGTCAATGTCTTTTTAGAACAATGTAAAAGTGTAATGCTTTAGCAAAATGTCAGGACTCATGCAGTGCCTCTTCTTGCCACATCACCATTACCCAGGTAGCATTCAAGCTACACCCATCACCAATGTAATTCCCAATTCCTAATCGAGCCACAATATATCTTCAGAAAGATAAGTAGCAGTGTTTTTTTCTCAGCACAACCAAAATGAGATTGTCCGGATCATGGTTATTAAGACGGTAAAACGAAACGAGACGATCCACCTCCTCGTACCTTTTAAGCAATAAGACGTGAGACGAGATGTGCAGAGTGACCGCAGAAGATCCCAGCAACAGCACATTCTCTGGTGACCACAGAAGATCCCGCTGCCTTCCTGCCCGGGCCTTAAGTAGCAGTATTTATTTATTTTTTTCTCAGCACATCCAAAATGAGATTGTCCGGACTATACTCGAAACACTAGAAGTTCAATGCTAAAGAAACATAACAAGTCGAATATTTGTACTGCAGTGGTATCTTTAATGCAAATCTCGATGTAGGTCAACGAGTAAATAAAATTCTGACAGACATGAGATTACTCAGCATCCGTATACAATTCACTCTGCAGCCAGCACTAGATAGGCATTCTAGTGATCCCAGGGCTAAATCAAAAGAAAAAGGGGAAAATCACTGAGCTAGCTATGATACCTGAATCATGGGACAGCAAATCACCAGTTCATCTTAACTACCAGCTTTGAAAACTCAAAACTGAGCCCACATAGCTAATTTTGGAGGATCTGTGTCCGCAGAATCAAACTTCATCGTGGCAACAAAGAATTAGGAAGAGCCCTCTCTTTACTCAATCTTGACAGATGAATAAATAAGCCTGGTGAATAGGAAGCATGCGTAGAATCCAATTGTACCAGTCAAGGCGAAGAATGCATATGAGGCGATAAGCATGTAGCCGAAGTACAGAACGGCTGACACAAACTTTGTGATCTCCAGCTTTGTGAAAAAGTAGAAGGTCGCATACAAGAAGAGGTACAGAGCAGAAGACCCTGATGTCAAGTATGACCTCCACCACCACAAATAGTCCTCGCTGCACAGCTGGAAGTAGCATAGCACAATCGAGATCTCAGCACATGTCACGATCAGGATCAGGAAGACAAGGAAGAGGAACCCAAAGATGTAGTAGAACTGGTGCAGCCAGATGGAGGTCAGGATAAAGAAGAGCTCAATGAACACAGCTCCAAATGGAAGGATCCCTCCAATTAGAATTGAGAAGATCGGGTTCATGTACCAGGCCTGCTCAGGTATCTGCCTGGGTATCTTGTTTGTCTTCACAGGATCTTCAATTGCAGGTTTCTTGAAACCAAGGAAACTCCCAACAAAAACAAGGGGCACTGAGATACCGAACCAAAGGAGGACAAGGGCAAACATTGTGGTGAATGGAACTGCACCAGAGGACTTCTGCCCCCAGATAAGAGCATTCAAGAAGAAGAAAATAGCAAACACGCTGCCAGGGAAAGTGTAGGCTGTCCTCAATGCAATGTTCTTCCATTCTGATCCCTTGAACAACTTATAGAGACGTGATGAAGAGTAGCCAGCAAGCAATCCCATGAATACCCAAAGCAAGAGCATAGCTGTCATCAGTCCACCCCTGTTTGATGGAGAAAGGAAGCCAAGGACAGCAAAGACCATAGTGACAAGCAGCATGCCGAAAAACTGGACACCAGTACCAACATAAACACAGAGCAAGTCAGAGTTTGATGGAGGCCTGAAAACATCACCATGGACAAGCTTCCATCCTGTTTCTTCTTGGGCTTCTTCCTGGGTCTCAAGCTGGTTATACTTGGAGATATCCCGGTAAAGGGTTCGAAGCATGATCATTGCAACCATTCCAGAAAGGAACAGAACAATCATGAGAGAATTCACAATAGAGAACCAGTGGATTTGGTCATCCGTCATCAGTAGATAGGTGTCCCAGCGAGATGCCCACTTGATATCACTCTCCTGCAAGTTGAAAGTAGTTAAAAGAATGAACTAGTGACACATAGCATTCACACTCCACTTAGTGCACACTAAACAGCACTATAGCTACAGTAATCACTTTGATAGAATGGATGCATCCAGAAAAATTGCACATAAATTCTGACCTTGAAATCCACATCATATGTAAATATTATATCTTTGCCAACTTCAACCTCCTGAGGAGAATCAGATGATGTAATTATTCGTTTTGCATGAGGATCACAAGTGGTCAGGCGGGTCTTCTTGTCGTTCCACTGTCCTTCATATTCATGCTTAACACTGCAGAATATGTCATAGTTTTTTAGTTAAATATAACAGCTGGAAGGATGTCACAATCCAAATACATCAAAAGCATACTAGTTTAAAACATCAACATCATAAGCACAAATATACCTGTATGGTTTTAATTCAAAAGCCACTATCCTAGAAACATCCCTTTGGGCATCCCTGTGATATTTCACCGTAAAGGACAAATGATTGTGGATGAAGTACTTTTCGTCCTTACTCTGCCAAACACATGGGAAAAAAGGTAAGTGCATGGCTATGCATTTACACAGCATTTGATCAATAAGATAGTAGCACTTACCCCTGAGTATTGACCTTTGGCTCCAACGTGGAAACCATGTTGATAGAAATAAGCACCTTCTTGATCCACTCTTTGAATAGGAACGACTAGAGGTAGGTTGTCAAGGATCCTGTTGAATTTGAAGAATTTATGTTTAGACCAATTGACAGGCATGAATAAACTCTTGACAATCAAGAAACTAAACTAGTAACATACATGTTCACACGGTACTCATCTTCAATCTTTTCCTTGAGAACCTTTGCTTCTTTCTCCCCAACTGAAATCTTGCAAACTATTTGACACATCTGAGGCTCCCTCATTTCAAACTGGAAAACATATATGTGAAAAAATTAACTAAGGTCTAATGTGTCAAGAACTGATCAACGAAAACACTGCATAGCGAAAGAACAAACCGTGTATGGAGAGTTCTCAATGCGATCACCACGAAGAACTTCACCCAGATTTTCAGCACTGTCAACAATAGTATCCGGCTTGCAGAATGGGAGAGAATAGTAGGAGTAGGGGAGTTGTGTCTTGATTGAGGTCAGTTTGTTGACTTTCACAGGGAGAGGATCTTTCTGCAAACATAGAACGAAGGTAATAAATGTTAGAAATGGTAAGGGTTAAGCTAGTGGTAGCGTATCAACAAAACAGATCCAAGAAAAATTATTAGCATGCATGACACACGCTCCCAACACTTTCATGGAAAAAGACAGCATGAAGTAATGTAAAGTGTTAGCAAATGTACAATAAAAATTTTAAACACCCCCTACGATAAACATATCAACCATCAGCTAAAGACAAAGATTAATAACACAAAGAAAGACAATAGGTCAGATATCTAGAGAAAAACACGAAGTATAATTAAATATATCTATAAGATAAAGACTACACAGCAGACGTACACATAAGGTACTTTTTTTGTGGTATTGAGTTTATGGACAACAAAAAATGAGAATCCAACACTGTTGAAGGATTCTCACTGTTGAAATGTTCAAGCAAGTATAGTAACGACCTCCATTGCCAAAACAAACTTCCCCACCTACTCACATTTGTAGCCTACAAACATCCAAATCTATACTCCAAAATTACAGTCCTAGTAAATTAATCATCGCTGACAATAACCACTAATAAACATCTAAACCCAACAAGCTCCTATTGTGATATCATCATCCAACTATCCAAGCACTCGAACGTAAAATTCTTCATCTCCACGTTCTCCTCCACACAAACACCGCCCATCTCCGCAGTTCCATCACTATAAATTTTGTCACCCTCGACACCATGCATCAGCAATCAAAAGCACACGCAAATATTGTGAACGTAAAGGTTTCGTCACCCCACGGCTTCTCATTCATCACAACGCGCACGCACACACAGATAACGGATTCCGTGAGGGAAAAAACATGATTCTAGCATGGCTTCTCGGCATCCAGACATTCCCGGCACCACCTACATTGCGCTAAGCCCCACCTTAATCTAATCCCGTGCCGCCACCGACACCCAGATCTCGCAACAACCCAACCGCACGGCCGCAGATCTGGCCACCCTAACCCCAGATCCGACCCGAGCACGATCCCAAACGACACAACACAGAGAGAGATCCAAACGAGGAGGTGAGGCAGTAGCAGGAGGCGTGTACCTTCTCGAAGTCGTTGGGTGCGACGCCGGGGAGGTAGAACCCGGCGGCCGGGGCCGCGAGGCAGAGCGCGGCGAGGACGACAGCCAGCGCCGCCGCCGCCGCCGCCGAGATCGCCATGTGGACGGAGGCGGAGGGCCAGGCCGTGGAGGTGGCGACGCGCGCTCACGGCTCGCTCGTCGGATGGTTCGGGGTGGAGAGAGAATGACGCCTTCCCGTTGATGAGGTGGTGTTTTAATGGAGGTGGGCAGGAAGAGGAGAAATGATTTCGCTGCGCGTACGCAATGTGTTTCTCCCAAGTGAAATACGTAACTGGCAAGCGGGCCCACTGCCGTTCGCCCACTCGAGGACCCACTTGTCATTCCGCGTATCCATATTTCGTGCGTGAACTATTCGTACGCGTCGCTCTACGCGTCGGGAAATGCTTTTTTACCGGTACGTTGTTAACAGATAAAGCTCACTGAATGACATGCGGGGCATGGTTACGTGCGCTGCGGGTGGACCCACCTGTCAGTGGTGTACGTATTTAAACCGTCCAGTGAACCCACAGGAGAAAGCTTGCACTACATATGGGCTGGCGAGTGAGTTAGCGACATTGACCCACATGTCAGTGAAGGACACCAAATCCCATGGCCCATGGGCCTGGTACTGGTGGCTGTGGGTGCAACCAGCAGTGGCGAGCGACGGGAACGTCTCAACGACGCGGGCTTGCGTTCGTGCCAAACGAATTCGGGCAGGTGGGCCCACACGTCAGTGAAAGGGTTGGTACGCGCCGCGGGAGATGGCGGGTTGCTGTGTCGTTGTGGTGGTGGGGGAGCACGACCGAGAGGCGGTCGACGGGAGCTGTGAATGAGGTGATCCACTGACATGTGGGTCGCGAACATTGTGTGGCCCGGTAGCTGGTGAGAACAAAGGGAAAAGTTTTTTGTGTCCGGAGGGAATGGAAGGGGATCTGTCGGTTGCGACTGGCAACGCTCCACTGCGTTGGGCGTGGGACCGCTGAATTGACGTTCGGGCTCTGTGACATGTGGGGCCCACGTTCTGCGAGCGAGAGACTGAGGTTGGTAAAACCTTCCGAAGAGTCTACCTGTCAGAAGTGGCTGGTAATATGTTTGTTGGCGCTCCAATGCTTTGGCTTTGACTTGGATTGTAAAACTGACTAGGATGATAACCGCGTCACGCTGTATCCGTCGAGTGGATCGAGGAATCTTAATGTGATTTCAAAAATTATAAAAGGCTTTTTGCAAAAAAACGTAACGGGACCTCAATGTTATTTTGAAAGCCACAAGGAGCTTTTCACAAAAAAAAAAAAAACCAACATAAAGAACCTCAATGTGATTTTGAAAACAGCTGATTGTTTACTGGCTATGTTACATTGGATATTAAAAAGAGCTACCAAGTGCTCTCACCACCGTACTTTGGATATTAAAAAGAGCTGTCAAGTGCTCTCACCACCGTACTTCGGCTATCAGGCGACTTGGATAGCGTGGGGAGGCGCCTCGATGGGGCGGGCTGTGCCCGTGGAATTCACGATTGTTGTGCACGTTGTGGTAGTCGGATCGGCGAGGCGTGGGGAAGAACGGCCCGGATCGATACCCAGCCCTCTCTAACCCTCACCCGAGCGGAGACGCTGCCCCCTCTGCCCTCTCGCACCTCGCTCACCCTCTCCAATGCTGAAGCTGCGGGTGTCCATCTTGCCGCTCCTCTTCGGGGCTGGGAGGCTTTTGCCATCGTGAACGTGAAATAGTTGCAGCCAATGTTCCATGTATTTCACATTCTTTTGCTAGAGCATACGAAGTTTCAGTTGTGCTAAAGTGTGTGATATTTAATGAAAACGAAAAATATTTGTATTCTCAAAATAACAAAAAAAGGATTTGGGTTATGCTGTGGCTTTCGAATTAATTTCGATCGATGTGAATTAATGTGGTTTGCCTTGTGTTTCCGTATCTCTAGTTAGCTTGTCCTTCCCAAAACCATGGCCATTGGCCAAAGCAAAGGAACGAGGTACTTAAGAACAACAACATATCGCCATGTCGAGAGAGCACGACACCGCCATGTCACCGCCTATAGCCTCCGCCACATAAGATTTTCACGACGTGGATGAAAGAGAATGAAGAGAGAATATTGTTGCCTACAATTCGCAAATTTGACTATAGCACTGCAACCAAGAAAAGTCATTAAAGATTATGTGTTGTCTACAATTCTATAACCGATCAGATCATCACAACTCATTGTATGAGTCTGTCTTTAGTGTTGTCTATAGGTGACATGGAAAGTTGTTATAGACAAAGAATCTGCTCATACCATTGTACATGCCCCGAGTGCTCAAAAGTTTTTGCCGCTCTCTCCGACCCAAATTCACTCTGCTGCCTCGGCTTGCCCGAGCACGACCTGCCCCAATTTTGAGGGTAAAGTCACAAATTTACAAGAACCTAAATTATCAAACAGTTTTGAATACTGACAAACCAAACTCGTCCACTCCAAAACACTTTACAGTGCTCCACGCTCGTGAACTGCGTGTATTTCTATTTCCTTTTTTATATAACTAGTAGTTCGTGTGCAACGTAATATCAAAAGAAATTGATACATATCAACAGACGGGATCTTAAACCGTATAATAAATATTAATTTTTTTCACACATATATAAACATTAACATTAACTCTACCTATTGCATCACCTGCTTCTACTACTATCCAAAAATTAAAATTTTGAGCTCATGGATTTTTTACCTTTAAAAGTTGAAGTTAATGCTGACTTTCCTCCCATACGTGTTGCCCATTTCAAACTATTGCCGGCTGACAAGGAATATGGCTACGCATCGATAGCCACTTTCTTCCACCCTAAACCCAAGCCACAACTCGGTTCTCACGGTCATTGGCCTCTACAGCCCTCGTTAGGCATATCACGGCGAGGATATGGGAGGCTGGGCGAGGAGGCGGTGGCGGCGTCTCGGTGGTAAGCGAGGAGGCAGCTATGCTTGCTCGGTCAGCGCGGATCAGGAGGCGGCGGCGACGCAAGGGAGCATTAGGATGAAGAGAACGCAGTGCGGTGAGAAAAGGACGCCTTCGTCTCTGCCTCTTCCTCGTGCACCGCCGTTGCCTTCCCTCCCTTCCCTAGTGCCACTGCTTCTCCTCTAAGGTATCACTGCCTCCTCTCCTCCCTTCCCTCCGGATGCCCTCTCTTGTCCCCGATGCCGCCTCCCTCCCCGCTACATTCTCCTATCGCCAGCACTACCTCCCCGTGTCGCCACCTCCTACATTGTCAGATCCCCTCATCTTCATGCACACCGCCGTTGCAACCCGCAAACTGAGTGCCAGAGGGGGTGTAACATCTCAAGTTTAGACTTGTGTTTCAAATGTAAGAAAATATGTAAAATTTAAAACATTTCTTACATCATGTATTTCCTGTAAGTTCTGAACAATTCCTGTACAAGAATTATGGAAATATAAAGTCACAAGTCTTTGGATCCAAAACCTTGTCTTCCAAAACATTCATGTCAAATCTTTTGATCATCCTTTGGAAATATTTTTCCTAGTTCATTGGAAATTAACCTTGAACCTTCTCCTTTGATTAAAGCGCATGTAGTAGTAACTAGGTTTGTTACTGAAGTCTTGCAGTACATTTTTGTACTCATTTGCTTTGTTTAATTGTTGCAGAGGAAGAAGGTTAATTCCCAAGGAATCAACTTTGGTGAGTTTTGTCATGGTGTGGACGACTAGCTTATGCCAAATGGTTGCCTTGTAGGTTATGGCTAACCTGGGTCGATTTTTGGTTAAGGCCATCTTATGGCACCTTTTGCTTCCGCTGTTATTTGATATTTATGTCTTCTCGCCAGTCGGCTCCTTTGTAATAACTTTATATTATGTATGTCATTTGCTAGACTTGTCATAATATGATGTATGGAATTGATGCATGATTTTGCAACGGGGTGTGTATACTGCATTTGGAAGTATACATATCTCGAGGCTTGGTTTATTAGATTTGTGATGTTAGGATCAATGGAAGGCTAAGCATTACAAGTCGAATAAATCGGGGTCTCACAAAGTTGGTATCAGAGCCATATTGACTGTAGAAACCCCTAGCTTGGTCGCCCTTAGAATATTTTGAAAACTTAATTTCAAGTGTCAAATGGTTTATGAAAATTTAAATAGGCCCTCGATTTTACTTCTCATCTATCTTAGCTTGCTCATCTCACCTTACTCTTGATTGAATTTGAAAATTGTTTTCCTCTCATCTTCAGTTGGTAGCGGCCTCTAGCAAGGCGTGCAACTCCTAAACATGCGTAAAGATCATATCGGACGAACCATCACAACGTTATGTACATGTCAATCCCTTTGCCTCACGATATTGGTCGAGCTCCAAGTCGACCACTCTTTCTCGATCTGTGATCGGAATCCCTTACTAGGTTAACTCTTAACCTTAAGTAGCATGGCCATGCATTTCGGATCCGATCACTCGAGGGCCGAGATATCTCTCTCGGGTGAGAGGGCAAATCCATCTCAGCCGACCATGTCTGCAGCATGCTTCATGACAAACCCGAAGCTACCTTTATAACTACTCGATTCACGGAGTAGCGTTTGATAGCCCCTAAGTAGGTCGATTCACATCTCAAGTACATCGACAATCTCGGTCTAAGGACAAGGCGTACACATTGTGTAGAGAACCATAAGAATAATTACTATGTCTCATGTTGGGTCGGTCCAACCCCATGTTCTAAACATGTGTCCACATTATTGGTTTGACATCTCCATGTCTATGACACGTGAAACATGGTCATCAACCGATACATGTGCTAATCCATCATTCACGTGTGTCCTCACATGAACTCCGACTAGGGACAACTTTAGAATAACCATACAAGTAAAGAGTTTCACAAACAAGTCGCATACTTGTTAATCAACACAAAGGCAATATTCAAGGAACATTTATTAAATCATGGATACAATGAAATATCATCATCAATATGATTGCCTCTAGGGCATATCTCCAGATCTCCCACTTGCACTAGAGTCAATCCAGAAGATATCTAATACCCATAGCTCTTGTGTGCGCCTCATGCTTAGGTGTGGGAGAGGCTTCGTCAAAGGATGCAAATATTCAAATCCGTGTGTATTTTGCATATCTTTAAATCTCCTCGATTAAGGATCTCTCGAATGAGATGAAACGCTTGCTGATATGTGTTTGTTCTTTTGGTGATTCCTCGGCTCCTTGGCTTGCATGGCCCACTTGTTATCACAATAAAGACCAGAATTTGCACGCTAGGAACCACACCTAGTTCGATTATGAACTTCCTTATCCAAACACCTTCCTTTCTTTGCTTGAAGCGCAATGTACTAAACCTCCGTTGTAGAGTCGAGCAGTCTCTGCTTGGAACTCTTCCAACTTACCGCACCAGTTCAAAGGAACACAAAACCGATTGCGATTTGTAATCATCTTTGTCGGTTTGGAAGCTTGCATCGGTGTAACCATTTACAACGAGCTCTTCCTCACCTCAGTAAACTAGGAACACATCCTTAGTTCTTCTCAAATACTTAAGGATGTTTTTAAGCTGCTCGATGACTCTCACTGGATCGCTGATATCTACTACGTAACACTTAGAGCATAGGAAACATCTGGCGAGTGCACATCATAGCATACATGATAGATCAATGGCGAAGCATATGGAATCTTACTCATGCGATCTCGCTCATCGGTTGTCGAAGGACAGAGTCTTGCCAAGATTTATGCCATGAGACATGGGCAGAACCCTTTCTTTGCCTCCTCCATGTTGAACCGTTTCAACACTTTGTCAATGTAAGTACTACGGCTTAATCCTATTAGCCTTTTTGATCTATCTCTATAGATCTTAATACCCAAAATATATCTGCGCTTCCCTAAGTCCTTCATTGAGAAACTATTTTTGGTGAGGTCTTAACGGACTCGAGCATAGGAATATCATTTCAATCGGTAATATGTCATCTACATATAAGATTAGAAATACGAGTGAGCTCCACTTGTCTTCTTGTAAACACAAGATTCTTCTTCGTTTTGATGAAGTCAAACCCTTTGACCACTTCATCAAAGCGAATGTTCCAACTCCGAGATGCTTGCTTCAATCCATAAATGGATTTTGAAGTTTGCATACTTTTCTAGCATTGTTTGGATCGACAAAACCCTCGGGTTGTATCATATACACATCCTCGGTTAAATTTCCATTAAGGAAAGCGTTTTGACATCCATCGCCATATCTCATAGTGAAATATGCGCAATAGCTAGAATGATCCGTATTGATTTAAGCATCGCTCTGGTGAGAAAGTCTCATCGTAGTCAACTCCTTGAACTTCGAAAACCTTTGCGACAAGTCGAGCTTTATGGATATGAACATTTCCATCCATATCAATCTTCCTTTTATAGATCCATTTGCACTCTATGGTTTTAACACCATCAGGAGGTCAACCAAATTCCAAACTTGATTGTCTCCATGGATGCTATCTCGGATCTCATGGCACTATGCCATTTCTCGAGTCAGGTCCATCATTGCTTCCGCATAGGTCGTAGGCTCATCATTGTCTAACAATAATATATCTCGCGCATTGCGAGCCTTTCCGACTCGTGGTGGTGGTGCTTCCTTTGCCATGGGTTCCTCAACGTTACGCCACGTGGGCATCATTCGTCAGTCTTCCCGATTGGTTCATCTTGAACCTCTTCAAGTGCACCGTTCTTCCACTTGTCTCCCTATTGAGAAACTCTTTCTCTAGGAAAACACCACTTGACGACAAACACTTTGCCCTCTAGTCGGTTGTAGAAGTAATATCAAAGGTTTCCTTCGGATATCCCGAAAATGCATTTATCAGACTTGGGTGTGAGCTTGTCCAGGTGTAGTAAACGACAAACGCCTCATCCCCAAATCTTTAGAAAAGACAAGCGTGACTCTTCCCGGTCCATATCTCATATGGTGTCTTAACTACGGTTTAGGCGGTACCTATTAAGTGTGAAAGCTGCCGTTTCTAGGCGTAACCCCAAAGGATAATGGTAAATCGATGGCTCATCATCGATCGAACCATGTCCAGCAAGGTCGATTCGCGCTCGGATACCCGTTTCTTTGAGCGTTAGGGCGGTGTTAGCGTGGAACAATTCCGCAACTCTTGGATGATTGCTAAATTCATGACTCAAATACTAGCCACCACGATCGGATCGCGAGCCTTGATTTTCTTGTACGTTGATTTTCAACCTCATTACGGAACTCTTTGAACTTTTCAAAAGTTTGGACTTATGCTTCATTAAGTAGACATAGCCATATCTACTAAAATCATCAATGAAAGTTATGAAGTAATGAAATCCACCTCTAGCGATCGTGCTCATTGGTCCACATACATCGTATGTATGATTTCCAACAAGTCGCGCCTCTCAAAAGAACCTTTGAAAGGTGATTTGGTCATCTTACCAAGCAAACAAGCTTCACATGTCTCGTATGATTCAAAATCAAGCGAAGTTAGAAGACCATCGACATGGAGCTTCTTCATGCGCTTTTCATTATGTGACCCAAGCGACAATGCCAAACATAGGTGGGATTCAAATCATTAGGTCAAGTCTTTTAGCATTTATGTTAAAGATAGGCGCATCATCAAGATTTAAAATAAATAACCCATTCACAATGGCGCAAAAGCCATAAACATTCCATTTTAGAGATCAAACAACCATTGTCTTTACTTGCAAATGAATAACCATCTCTCATCAAACATGAGGGGATAAAATGTTTCGACTCATACTAAGAACATAATAACAATTATTCAATTCCATAATAAATCTTGAAGGAAGTTTGAAGTTGCATGGTGCAGAGCGGTCAACGCGACAACCCTTGCTTTATTCTGAGCGAAATCAACTTCACCTCTTGCGACTCCTCTACTTCTTATTAGCCCGCATCGAGTTGCAAATGTGAGCAAGCGATCGGTATCAAATACCCAGAGTTAATAGGAGAATCTGCGAGAAAAATGTCTAAAACATTTATGACAAGTGTACCATGGGTGGAAGTCTTACTTCGACCTTCTTCTTCATTCATCGGAATCCATGTACTTCTTGCAGTTTCTCTTCCGGTGGCGATTTCTTTACAATAGAAGCATCTTGTCTCGAGCTCGAGTCGACGTTGAGCTTAGGCGTTGGCGAGATCATATCATAACCTTGCCCTTATTCTTTGGCCATGGCTTCTTACCCTTTTCTTGAAGCTAGACTTGTTCGCACGGCCATCACATGGCTAGGCCACGCACACTTCTTAATGTCACTCTCGCTATTTTGAGCATCCCAAAAGCTCATTAAGGCCCTTATCAGCCCATGCATATGGTAGTTCAAATGAAATGCCCATAGCTAGGTGGAAGAGCGCTAAAATGAAATCGATTGCCAACTCTTGGCCAATTGGAAAACCAAGTTTATCAAAGTCATTGTAACCAACCATTTTGATCACATGTGGGCCTCGGTGCACCTTACATTAACTGCATTCGGAAAAGCCTTAGAGACATTGAGCCGTTCGATCCGGCACGTATCGGAACATGTCCTTAAGCGCTATGATCATATCATACGCTTCCGATCCTCAAACGCTTTTGAAGTCGGGTTCCATGCATGCAAGCATAAGCGAGCTAATCTCAAGAGAGTCATCACATGCTTTCTTGTAGGCATTTTTAACGGCGACGCATTGTTAGCGAGTTCTTACGGGATTGGGGTGTCGAGGCGTTTTCCTTTTATCGCACGAGAACAATTCTCGAGTTCGGACCGATCCGAATAGTTTATTCCATTTAATTTCTCTTTCTCAAGAATCGATCGCAAAGCAAAAGGGTGTGCGTGGTTGCTAGATGCCATTGATCTACAATAGGAAATGCAAAATACTAAGACAAATAAAACCATGATAGAGTAAAGCTGTATTAAACAAATTTAATAGAATGTACTCCCACTAAAATCAACATCCTCTGTTGATTCTTAGCGATTCAAGATCATGATGCGAGTCTACTAGTGAGCTTTTGCATCACCGCTGGAGACAAGGTAATTCGATAAGCAACACTTGCTAATCATATCTCTATATGACTCTTGTTGTTGGGTGACATCTCTTGCCTGCCCAACCTTTATGCCCAAGGCCCATAACCTTTATGATAACCTTGTTAAGTTCACCAATCCTTATGCATGTAAGTATCAGATACAAAACCCATCTAGTCAAGGAAAGTTGATGGTGCCTAATTTTATAGACCACCATCAATTTACAAGACATGGGATGGTGCAAAGTTTAATTGGGAGGGCATATGTTTAACTTAACATTTTGTGAGGATCGCTATACTTCTACCATTCAAACATGCATAGGAGTAAAACAATAGGAATAGCATTCACCGAGTTGTGACTCGGTATGGCCCATTTTCTCATGGTGATCTCCATCGCCATAGAATCTATCCACCATGATGATCTCCATCTCCATGGTTCATGTGTGCCATCCCTCCAAGTGATGTGTCCTCGAGTACTACTATAAGCTATTACTCATATGACTAGTAATAAAATACATGGATACTAGGAATCATCACAAGTCGCGCAGCCGTTAATACAATACTTTGACAACACAATGGCTCGGTAGTGTTGCGAATCCATGACTCGCGAGTCATGAAAATATTACAAACATGCATCACATACACATTAGGCCATCTGGTCACATACATCCTGCAAAAACAAGTTATGCATAGAATCGCAATCTCTGGATAAGGGGGTGAGGGTTTCCCCTGGGGTTCGAAGGCGGCGCCTCGGACTTCGGGCGTCGTGGACCTGTAAAAACAGTCAATCTATGCAATTTTTACATAGGATTTTGATCGGCAAATCATATTTACCACAAATCGACTCGTTAGATTCGACCAATTAGTGCGATCTTCGCATCGCCAGCCGGTTTACGTGTCACTTGTCTACCGATGGCGAATCCGGCCGGTGAGGTATGTTGTTTCACGACCTTAGCGCATGATCCGGTACATCGATTATTAATCTAGGTTCCGATTCGATCAATCATATTGATCTTCGCATTCATGGCGGTTTCACGTGTCCTGTCTACCCGATGGCGAATCCGGCCGTAGGGTATGTTGTTTCACGACCTTAGTAGCATGATCACGGAAACGATCAATCCATTACGAACTATACAATCGATCACATCGATCATACCGATTACATATCGCCATATGCAAATCACGAACCTATAACATGGCGACAACGCTCGATACCCGTGGAAGCGGGTAGGCTACACTAGCGCAAATTAAAAATTCTACAGTAAACCAAGATCACTGCGATTATAGATCACGGTCTTACCACTAGGAGCGCAGTGCGAGTTGATCGGCCAGGGCGTGTGTCGTACCAAGTTGATGCGATGCGTCGGGGTAGAGTGGTCGTACTACTTCCTCGTCCTCGTCGTGGCGTCCCACGTCTGACTCCTTTCTTGCGGTTCGTCCCAGCGCCACGGTCGGCGCCTTCAAAGGTATCCACCGTGCGGGAGAAGCGCGCGCGGGACTACTAGATCGCGCGGCGACTAGGGCGTGGGAGGGTGGCGGCGGGGTTTGAGGATGTCACGAAAAACTCAACACTCAACCGGCGTGCCTGCCCTCCTTTTATAGGCGTCCTTATAATGGGCTTCTACGAATGAGGCCCATTAGGACTCAATGCCCGATCTAATTCGGATCAATCCGAATTGAAGCTTACCTAAGTGTGTGACCTATGGTTCACATATGTTTAGACATGGCGCAGTACACATACCGAGCCGTGAGGGGTGTAACATCTCAAGTTTAGACTTGTGTTTCAAATGTAAGAAAATATGTAAAATTTAAAACATTTCTTACATCATGTATTTCCTGTAAGTTCTGAACAATTCCTGTACAAGAATTATGGAAATATAAAGTCACAAGTCTTTGGATCCAAAACCTTGTCTTCCAAAAACATTCATGTCAAATCTTTTGATCATCCTTTGGAAATATTTTTCCTAGTTCATTGGAAATTAACCTTGAACCTTCTCCTTTGATTAAAGCCTGCATGTAGTAGTAACTAGGTTTGTTACCTGTAAGTCTTGCGAGTACATTTTTGTACTCATTTGCTTTGTTTAATTGTTGCAGAGGAAGAAGGTTAATTCCCAAGGAATCAACTTTGGTGAGTTTTGCTGCGGTGTGGACGACTAGCTTGGCGGCCCAGCCGGTTGCCTTGTAGGTTATGGCTAACCGGTCGTATTTTGGTTAAGGCCATCTTATGGCACCTTTTGCTTCCGCTGTTATTTGATATTTATGTCTTCTGGCCAGTCGGCTCCTTTGTAATAACTTTATATTATGTATGTCATTTGCTAGACTTGTCATAATATGATGTATGGAATTGATGCATGATTTTGCAACGGGGTGTGTATACTGCATTTCTGGGAAGTATACATATCTCGAGGCTTGGTTTATTAGATTTGTGATGTTAGGATCAATGGAAGGCTAAGCATTACAAGTCGAATAAATCGGGGTCTCACAAAGTTGGTATCAGAGCCATATTGACTGTAGAAACCCCTAGCTTGGTCGTCCTTAGAATATTTTGAAAACTTAATTTCAAGTGTCAAATGGTTTATGAAAATTTAAATAGGCCCTCGATTTTACTTCTCATCTATCTTAGCTTGCTCATCTCACCTTACTCTTGATTGAATTTGAAAATTGTTTTCCTCTCATCTTCTTCTAAAGATAGAGCTTATCTAAATTGGTTTTGGGAGAACCATGACAGCTTTAAAATAAAGTATGGGCTATCTTTGGAAGGTTAGGAGCTCCTGGAGTAGGAGATTTTGTCCAGGAACATGGAGAATAAAATCTGGATAGCAAGCATGAATTTCTGAACAGCTAGCTTTTAATTAGTAAGTAGTGCTGAAAATGAGAGGTAAATTCAACTAAAACTTGTGGGGATGAAAGGGTAAGAAGTGATATGAATTAGCTAAGTGTCTAACCCTTCTTTAGGTGGTTTCACCTTGCTTTTGGTTGCGTTGAATCAAGGATCATGTGCTGAAATTGCCTTCCTAAAACTGATTGCTCGTTCTTCCATGCGAGTGAGTCATACTGGGAAGTTGATTTTGTAAATTGAGATCTTGCATTGATTTTGTGTTGGTTTTAAGCTTTTGGAGTTGTTTCCTTACCTTCAGTCTTCGAGTTGGCCCTTATCCATCTTAGTATCTGCTTCCATCCCAACCTTCGGTTGAGTTCCCTAGCTTTTTGACTCACCCTCCTTGTTCCTGTATGCTTTAGATGGGCAGCTGGTATTTGGTCAAGGAAACGCGTGCGGAATACGTGGACGGGTATCCTGCACTGCTGCGAGACATGATGTGGCGCGCCAATTTCACCTACCAACCATAGTATGCCATCTACCGTTGGGATCGGGACCGGAATGGAAGAGTATCGTTGTGTGGTCAACGCCATCGCAAGACAAGTGACCGCAGATTCGCATAGCCGTTCACGCTACCTCCGAAGCCATGGCCATTCAGGAAGTCGCCAGCAGGGTCATGAGTCAACTTCGTCATGACTTGACAAAATTGTCTCAACCACCCTACGACACTTTCCACAAAGAGGTTTTGAAGCGGACATAAACACGTTCACGAGATTCAGCCGAGAAGACCCTCAAATGCGCCAGTTGGCGAGATTGGTCCACATCATGACCAAGTTCATCGCTTTAATCTGTTTGAGTTGTCAGAAACTCGGCGTCGTCTCAGGGAGGCCCAGGAGTACCTTAGGATCAGAGTTAGCATGAACCGCGTTCCTCGCAATGCGCTTTATGGTGCTAATGAAACCTCCCCAGCTGCTGTGGCACCACCCGGGTTTCAACTTTCGGAAGTGACGGGGCCCGTGCCTGTCTATGGACCGCGCCGCCAAGTCCGCATGATAGCAGGATTTCCTAGCAATCGGAGGCCCGATCCTCCGGAAGGTCGTGTTTCTTTATTGGGACCCCCGAGGCGTCTTTTCAACCCCTTGTCCCCACCGGACACCGGATCACCTGAAGCTCATCTTGTGGACGAATTCCCTGTGAACTTCAACAGGGATGACCACATCTAGGTGTGTGGGGACTACTGTGAAGTGTGATTCAAACTTTATAGCGCCCTTTGGAAAATGTAATAGGATAGCACCTATTTAGTTATGTATGTTGTGTAAGACTCTGGTGTGGGGCAGTAGCCTCTTCCTCCCTCGAACAACCAAAAAGGATGTTGTAGTGTCCAAAACCATTGGATGCTTTGTATGTTGTGTGCCATTTGGGCTGTCATTAATAGGCTGACTAAAGTGGCATATTTCCTTCCTGTCAAAACTCAGCTTCGTGTGGGACCATTGGCCGAGCTTTACGTTTCCGGATCGTAATCTTGCATGATGTACCGAAGACGATCGTTTCTGATCGTGGTTCTTTGTTTACTTCTCGATTTTGGCGTAGTCTGCAAGAGGCTATGCGAACTCATCTCCCTTCCTCCAGCTCAACTTATCATCCTCAAACTGATAGCCAGGCGGAGCGAGTCAACCAAATTTTGGAAGTCATGTTTTGTGCTTGCGTTCTCTCCTATGATAAGGATTGGGAGGAATGCTTGCCATTCGCCGAGTTTTCACACAACAACAGCTTTCAAGCTAGTCTCAGCATGACACCTTATGAGTCAACTTGGGAACAGGAAGATCATCTTCATGCAGACCACCCGTCTTTCTTCCTCGAGTAAACGGAATCTCGGGACGAGATTCTTGTAAGGGGGGAGATTTGTAACATCCCAAGTTTAGACTTGTGTTTCAAATGTAAGAAAATATGTAAAATTTAAAACTTTTTCTTACATCATGTATTTCCTGTAGGTTCTCAACAATTCCTGTTTAAGAATTATGGAAATACAAAGTCACAAGTCTTTTGATCCAAAACCTTGTCTTCCAAAAACATTCATGTCAAATCTTGTGATCATCCTTTGAAAATATTTTTTCTAAGTTCTTGGGATGGTATGTGACCCCTCTGAAAAATTTCACAATTTTTAGAAATTGTTTGAATATTTTTAGAAGGCAACAAACCTATTCGAGTAACCTTGCAGAATTTTGGAGAAAAATTATCGCATAAAAACCTCTGAACATTTTACACAAGGTTAATATCTGAGTTAGCAAGCTCTAGTAAAAATTTTAGAATTTTTGGAGTTGTTTTGCTATCTCAAATAAATCCCAAAGTCTCAGCTCAATTTAAAACCCAAAACCGGTTTCACTGCTCATTGGGTTCGAGTCGACTCGCTCGAACCACTTGGCTTGGTCCAATCAACTAATCGCACTGTCCGCTTAAAGCGCGATCCAACCTCACTAGTTGTATTTATATCACACGCCCACGTCATCGCAGAACGCTCGCCTCGTGGATTGTGCCAACTCGCTTGGGCCGTTAGATCAAGATCCACCGCCCGCATGAATTGGCCGCTCGGTCACTCGGCTGACCCATTCAATCATGACCGCTCGATTCTAATCCAAGGGCTCACGACCTCCTCTATTGTTTTTAAACCTCGTGAGCCCTGACGATCTAAACCGCTCATTTCTAATCCGAGGTTCATAATCTCCTTACTTTTGAACGACCGAGCTTCGGCGCGATCCGAGCCGCCCATTTCTAATCTAACGACTCACAAGAAACCTAGCTTCTCCGTCATCTTCTTCTCGCGCCATGCAGCAGCACGTGGAGCGGCATGGCTCGTCAAGTCTTGCTCCTCCTCATCTCTCGGTCGGGCATTTAGTGTCATGCTCACTTTCGGCAGGAGGCATGCCCTAGCCTGCACCCCATCATTTCTCTTTTTCGGTCCATGGCAGTGTTGCGGACCAAACTCACCCGAGAATTTCGTTTTTGCCCAAACCCTAATCCTCTAGCTTTATAAGCTTCCCAAAACCCCTCCTGGTGTACTTTTACACCACCCCTAGCTCTTTCTTTGTTTGGGGAGCTCAAAACACCAAAAACACCAAAACCACCATTGTTGACCCGTGGAGCTCAATTGTGGATCTTGGTGCTCCAGTGGTTCATCTTCAATTCTTCTTGTACCCTTTTGAGCCCTTTAGCTCCATATTCATTTCTCCTAACTCAATTTTGGGTTTCATTCACAGGAATAGACTAATTTTGAGTTTGGATCATTTCGGCCGATTTTACCCCCCTTTCTTTTCTAGCTCCGGTAAGAGCTTCTTTTCTCAATTATTTGCTCATGAAGCTTCCATGAGCTATTTTGAAGCTAACCCTACCATTCTTTCATGTTCTTTTTGCTCAGAACATCATTTTCACTTTGTCTTTTCCAACTCCATGGATTCTCTGCGCCCAAGCTCCTCGGCCATCTTTGAAGCTCATCTTGCTTAAGGTAGCTTCTTATTAGTCCTTAGATGCTATGGCACCTGCTTCTTTGGACTGTTGAGGATCTTTTGAGCTATTTTCGTTTTTTACCTTAGTGTCACGGTGTTCTTTTCCGGCTAGCGGCGTTCTAGGCCGCCGCCGCGGTGAGGTCATCACCATCGACCGCAAGGCTATTGCAAACCCATTTTGAACTTTGTGGGCACCGTCGTGGTTAGAGCCGCTCGCGCAGCCGCTTCTTTGCCGCGGTTTTTGCCGCACTAAGCCCTCCGTGTCGCTGCTTGCTAGGATAGCATTAATGGCCTAATCATTGTTAATCATCGGGGTAATTAATTTGTCTTAAGCCGCCCATCGTACATCGACCAATGGCCCACCACTTAAAAACCCCACACCCTAATCAACACCATTAGGACATCAATTAATATTAATCATTTGTCATTAGTGTGCATTAAATGGTCAGCTTGATTTGACTCCATGAGTCACTGACATGTGGGCCGTAGGCCAAAAACCGCAGTAGCAAGGCCATTAAGACAAAGATTGGGTTTAATTAATTGCTAATCATAGGCAGCAATTAATGTGTCCTAAATCATCCTTTGTGCCTCTGTCAGGTGGGCCCCCACTCACTTAAAACCCCCCAGTGCGAAAACGTTAGGACATAATTAATGCTAATCATCACTAATCATGAGGCTTAGTATTTATTAGTCGCCTTAATTAGCCCCGGTGTCGCTACATGTGGGCTCGCACCATTAAAACCCTCTCGGTGCACTTAAACCTCACGTGCGTGAGTGCATAGCGCTGTGTTGATCGTGGACCGTCGATCTTGAGATCAACGGTCCAGATCTTCCGGGACTTTCGGGTCCCCAAACGTCCCAAATCGCGTGAGCCGCCCATCTCTAGATGAGCGATCGAGATCGCAGTGTGTCGCTCGCCACCAAGAGCGCGGCCCTGAGCCCTCCATCGCTTGATCTACTGGCCGAGATGAGTGTGCGCTTGGGCCCCAAGATCCCAACTCGTGAGATCGTTGGATTTAGATCCAACGGTGAGCTCCTTTTTTATCGCAAGGCGCGCTATTTCTTCCGCGTGTGGGCCGTTGGATCCCGAATCAAAGGTCCACGTGCGTCCACGTCGATTCCCTTTTGATAAGCTTTGTTTTATTTCGGTAAGCTTTATTTCACAACTGAAAAATGTATTAAACTTTGAAAATGTATAACTAATTCATACTAATTCATTTCTGGATGATTCAAATTTTGATGTTTCTGTTTTTAACTAAAATTTAATATAAAAATAGTTCTAAGCTTAATTCTGCTCCAGAAAAATATGTAAATAGAATAAACTCCTGTTTAGGGTTAGTTTGTGCATTAAAAGTTCTTTTAATTTGGAAAATGCACAATTAATTCTCTAAAGATCCTTGTTGGGTGAATCCAACTGTGTTAAATTCAGGTTTAACTAAAGTTTAATATAAAAATGCGTATAGATATTGTTCTGTGCCAGAAAACCTTGTAGACAATATTGATGAGTTTTCAGTCATTTTTTAATATTCCAGAAATTGATTCAAACCTTGTAAAATGCATATCTTTTTCTGTATAACTCCAAAATGTGCAAACTCAATCTTGTTAAATTCCTCTGTTAGCATAATTTAATATGAATTAGGTTTTGATCATGGTTTTATTTTCTGAAAAATGATATGTGCTAGATTTACAACTTAGAAAAATCATAAGTAAATCATTTTAACTCCAAATTGAGTAAACCCAACTTTGCTAACCTTATGATGCCATTATCTACCTAGCATGAAAATTTTAGATATTAGATCATTCTGGAAATTTATGCCATGAATGCAAGCATTCGTAATTAATTTCATTGGAATTAATGTTAAGGGAATTTGTTTTAGCGATAACTTTTGATACTTAGTCCAAATAACTTGATTCTTGTTTCTAAATTCATTTAAAATTATTCCCTTGCTGCTGTGTAAATTTCATGAGATTTGGGTAAACTTTGCTATTGAGTTTGTTTTGGTGTTCTTCGCTCTTATTGGTTTTATCGCATTCTCGTTAGGTTTCAAGAAATTATTGATTACGTGAGTGATCCTCTCAAGAAAAAAGTGATCTACAAGCAAGGCAAGCAAAGTAACATCATTTGATCATATTGCTCCTACTACTTTTAAATTCTAATATCTTGTTTGCAAAAACTAAGTATGCATGCTTCTTGTGTCAAGATTTATTTTGTCGATTAGAGGTAGCTAATCCTATTGCATGGTTGCCCTTAAATTGTTTATCCCCTGCCACAAAACATAAGTTATTAATATCGCTAGTGAATTAGAGCCCGGTGATTTAATTATGCTCTTTTATTGTCTTTACGGTGTCATGCTTAGAATGCTTAGATAACGGTAAAATTGGGCGGTTATCGACTTAGTCGATGACCTTGATCACACAAATACTTATTATGACTCTATGTTTCAGCCTTTGGGCTATGTTTATTTACGGAAACCAAAAATGAAAAAAAAATGATTTGGAGTTGGGCACAATGGTAAGATGGTGTGCTTTTGGGTGTGACTGGAATGGTGCCCGAGTCAATTAAGGACCGAGTTACTTGCGCCACCGTTCTGAGCATTTTGCGTGCTGACCACATTAGAGGGTATGGGACCTCTCTTGACTTAGTACTTTGGCGTGTGTTAGCTACGAGTCGCAGATAGGCGTGTGTGTGTTGTGTTGTGGTAAAATGAGGGGGTTTATGTGTGGAGCATTGTAGTTGTCCGGAAGCTTTACCCCTATAGGGTGGTTGACTTTCGGCTTTACAATGTCAAGCGTATGGGCTTGGTCCATACGACGGCTCGTGAGTTGATACACAATATTGAAAATATCTCAGAGGACTTAGCCGTGCCGGCATACCTTCGGAAGTGTGCTTCATCTAGTGGCAAAAAGGCGGTCTGAAGTGTGGGTACATTGGTACACCCCTGCAGGGTTTTGAACTATTCGAATAGTCTCATCCTAGGATATGGACACGCTTGGATACGCCCCGTAAGAACTAGACTACAACCTTTTAAATTAAAAACTTGACATGGGTGGTACGAATGGGTAATTCATGCTATAGTTGTGATGGCTATTGGGTTAGTCATCTCCAGGATGTCTTTATGTCATTACTTATTGTATCGCTGTTATTTGTACAATTAAAATTCAGATTGTCAAAATTGCCTTCAAATTATTATCTATTGCAAATAAAACTTGCTTTATGCTGAAAATTAACTTTGAGCTTTCTCCTTTGATTAAAGCCTGCATGTAGTAGTAACTAGGTTTGTTACCCGTAAGTCTTGAGAGTACATTTTTGTGCTCATTTGCTTTGCTTAATTGTTGCAGAGGAAGAAGGTTGATTCCCAAGGGATCAACTTTGGTGAGTTTTGCTGCGGTGTGGACGACTAGCTTGGCGCCCTGCCGGTTGCCTTGTGGGTTATGGCTAACCGGTCGTATTTTGTTAAGGCCATCTTATGGCACCTTTGCTTCATTTGTTATTTGATATTTATGTCTTCCGCCACTGCTCCTTTGTAATAACTTTATATTATGTATGTCATTTGGTAGACTTGTCATAATATGATGTATGGAATTGATGCATAATTTTGTAACGGGTGTGTATATCGTGATTTGGAAAGTATACATATTCGAGGCTTGATTTATTAGATTTGTGATGCTAGGGTCAATGGAAGGTTAGCATTACAAGTCGAATAAACCGGGTCTCAGGGGTCGGGATCTCTAAGTCACGGTTTAATGTCTGACTAGCGCAGTGGCGAGTCATCGCGAAATGTGAAGGAGTGGGACAAGACGAATTTTAGTATATGCATGTGAAGAAGAAGTGGCCCGAAGACGGGTTGGGTGGTTGCGGAACACGTGGGGGCATGGATGCATTCACGAGTCACAAGGGATGGTTGGGCGAGACTTTGTCCCTGTTATGTTGGGTCCACATATTGGTGCGCCTCGATAAAGAATTTTAGAGGGGTGGGGGAGGCCAACCGCATGCATAGGAGAAAGAACATCGTCCTGCTGTGCAGGGGTAAACTCCATATTTTATTAGCTAACATGGGATGGTGGGGCGAGACTTTGTCCCTGTTCAGGTTGGGTCCACATGTTAGTGCGCATCGATGAGGAATTTAAGAGGGGTGAGAGAGACTAACCACGCGCATAGGAGAAAGGACATCGCCCCGCTGCGCAGGGGTAAACTCTTTATTTATTAGTTATTATATGTACAGGCCAGGCCACACTCGCCTGGGCCAAAACCTAGTTTTGAATATGCTTTAGGGCTTGTTTGGGAACCCCAAATTATCAACCCATCTCTGTGGACGAGCTGGGAATTTGGGCTTTCCAAAGAAGGTCTTAGCATTAAACAACAGGGGAGGAGGTAGACTGGTTCATGGGAAGCCCAGCCTAATTTTTTCCACACTCGGCCATGCCGGGTCTGATGTTAGGCTAGGTTTGGGCCTAGATTTCTAGCCCAAAGCCCAACAAAGCTTGAGAATGCAATGAAATAGTTAATAATAATATTTTTATTTAGTAAAAGAAATTAAATTTAATATTTGTCTTGAATAATAATTCAAATATTTTTTGTTTGTGAAAAGGGTTTTTGGGCTTTAGGCAAGGTTTCGGTTTTTGGTCGATCGGGCTAAGCTTGGGCCCGACTATTCTAGGCCGTTTTTCGTGGCTCATCCGATGTTTGAATAGGTCACAGTATGAGGAGGGCATGCGAGCTAGTCGCACTTTGCCACTTGCATACAAAAGGAAAGGGTATGCACCATGCAACCTATGAGAACACACACTCTTTTGCCATGCATTTTGTTGGGAAACTATGGGCCTGACCCTGCAGTCGGCCCATTAGTGGGCGCCCCATCCCAAACCCTAGCAGGGTCATAGCCTATAAATAGGGGGTGCTATTCATTGTAAAGGATTGATCGATGGATGAAGGAATAAAGAGAAGCAAGAAGTCCCCCTACATCTCCGTGTTCTATCTCTTATTCTGCTCTTGTGTTCATGCATTGTTCTTACGATTCGAGTATGTCTACGAGGTAATCGCCGACTGACTATCAATGATGGTTCCTCAACACGTTATCGCGACGATCGACTCTCCTCGTGATCGAAAAGGTAACCGTCGATGAACGACACTCGAGATTGAATCGCTTTTCTAGATTGCTTTCAATTTCGCAAATTTGGCTTTCTAGATTGGTTTTCACGATTGTAAATCCGCTCTAATCTAAGGCGAGCTAACTTGAAGTCGCCGCCAAGCCGATCGGTGGGTTGCATGAAAGAGTAGATGATGATTGTACCGTAGGTTGTATATGCGATGCGATAAAAGGCATCATGTGCACGACCGCCGCAGTTACCGTCACTACCTCCGCGACACATTACGGTTGGCATAGTCCGCCATCACGATCGCCACGAGGCAACGGCGTGGCCACGCCGCTAGCACGCGGCAAGCACGCATGCTCGGCATGAAGCCGCGTCCTCGTTGCAATCTCATACTACATTATATTGCATCGCATACATGAACAACAAAAAAAAAGACGGCCGACGGCCCTCAGAGCCGCGTTGCGCCGATTTTGGTGTCACACCGGCCACCGAAGATGGCACCGCCACGCGCGCACGGCACGAGGCGCGGCAGCCGCTTGCGCCGCAGAAAGCAGACCGCGATTGATGAACGATGTACGCCGTGATGAATAAAGACCAGACGCATGAAAGCAGTGCTCACGGCCGATGAACAGGCACTCGCATGAACGCATGCCGCGGATGAACAAGTGGCCGTTGATGAACAATGCGCTGTCAGATGAATGCAGATTTTCGCATGAGCAAAGTTTTTTAGATGAACAAGATGCTGCCAAGAATTTTGCTACGCCCAAAGACGGCTTCGCCGAACATGACCGCCACCGCATGGCGCCACCTCCCGCGTCGACGCACGCGCATGGCGAGTATACGGCTTCGCGGCCAAGGCGATGAGAAAAAAATGGAGGAGGCGCTGCCCTCGTGACGACCGCCACCGCGACGCGCGCCACCTGTTGTATTGCGGCTCGAGCCGCCACGCCACCGAACCGGCCGCTCGCGGTGTGTTAACCGCGCCGCGACGCTGCACTCCTCGCCCGACCGCCGCCGCGACACGGCCCGCGATCGCCGCACCGCGCTCCACCTTTGGGCTCGAACCGGCCGCATCGCACCGGCCTCGCAGATCACCGCGACACCGCCGCCTCCGTGTGCCCATCGTGTGTGTTTTCCCGCTCGCTGCCGCCTTGTATCGCACCGCCACCTCTCGTAGTGGAAGGCCGCCACTGCTCGCACCGCGACGATCGCCTCGCGCGCGCGGCCGCATGGCCACACCGCCTCGGTTTTGCGTGGGCGCAGACCACCCCGCCGCGCTCGAATGGCGTTGCGCCACCGCTTGAACCCACCGCAAACGAAAAAAGGGAGGGGCGGTGGAGAAAATTTCAAATTTGCGTAATTTGTCGAGAAGTCATTTTTCCTAGCGTGAAAGAGCTCTGGAATTTAAATTTTGAATCGCTTTTTGCATTTGAAGCATGTTTAACTTTGTTATTATTATTTCTATGTAATTTATTTATCGTGATTTATGCTTTGATTATCTAATTGTTTATATTGCTTTAATCATTGGAAATAGCAAGAAATCACTAAAAATGCATAGAAAAATACGGAACACGAACTCGGAGTTCAAGAGCATTGTGAGAATTTTACAACTATTTTATGCAGATTACAGAGTAATCCTTTGAACCTTTTGCATGAATATGAAGATGACCGCATCACTTAATCGGAATTTGAAGAATCGACCCAAGATGGTCGTAATTTGTACGTAATTTATAACGCTTTCAATTCTGTGGTAATGTAATCACTGATGAGCGTAAGATTGAGAAGACTCTCTACCTTTCACTCGAACGCGTGCAATCCGCAAGCAACTATCGCCAAGACGGCTACATGAAGTATGCCAATTAATTGACATCATGCAAGTTGCGAAACTCAAGATGATATTCTAAGAAAGAACTTCATCTCGCAACCACCTAGTAGAAAATGTTGGCCATGAAGCCACTGCTAGCACTACAAGGTGATGAAGACTTTCACGAATGAGAGGAACAAGAAGGGTAAGGTCGTGCGTCGCACATTATTGATATTTTCCGCCTAAGAAGAAGGGCAAATGATAGCATGAGGCATACCTCGCCATTGCAGCACAGAGGATCCACATCCATTAGCCGCACTTATGAATGTGAACACCAAAGAGCATTTCCATCATCCTCCTTTGGACATCGCAATGCGCCACGTAATGTAGTCGCCTGTGAGACCCGGCTTATTAAACTTGTAATACTTAACCTTCCTCGGTTCTAGTATCACAAATAGAATAATCCGCCTCGATGAATATGTGCCTCCCGAACAAGCAAGACACATACATCATATCCAAGCATGCATCAATTCCATACAACAAAGTTATAACAAGTCTACCAAAAGACATACATAATATAAGTTATTACAACACAAATTGACCTAGCCAAATGACAGAGATAGCAAATAAGCAACAATGGAAGCAAAAGTTGCCATAAGATGGCTTAAACCAAAAGACGACCGGTTAGCCACATAACACCACAGGGTAGCAACCGATCGCCGCTAAGCTAATCGCCTGTGAACCGCCACAAAGACAACTCACAAAAGTGAGGTCCATCTGACTCACTATCATCCTCTCGCACAACACAAGCAATGCGGTGAGTACAAAATGTACTCGCAAGACTTACGTAGTAGCAAGCCTATACATAGCTACATGAAAGTCAGTATTCAAAGGAATGTGGTTATATGGTTCTTTGGACGATAAAGCAAGTTTCATTTGCAATATTGTAATAGATTGAACAATAGATTGGTAAAACTGCTTTTAAGCATTTAAATAACGGTGAGTAAACATACGTAATAAGTATCCACCTAGAAGTGACTTTCCCAAAGCCACCACAACATAGCATGAATCCTCGATTCATACCACCCATCAAGTTTTAATTTTAAAAATGGTTGTAGTCTAACTCTTGAAAAGCTTATCCAAGCGTGTCCATAACCTAGGACGAGGCTATTCGAATAGTTTTAATCCTCGCAGGTGTACCAATGTACCCACACTTCGTGCATCGCTTTTGCCAAGCTATTAAGCACACTTCCTTTGGTATGCTAAGCACGCTAAGTCCTACGAACCCTTTCCAATGGAATATGCTAATCAAGAGACGCACGTATGGGGTTAACTTAGTGATCTCGCCGACTAAATATGGATCACAAGGACCCATACGTGGAGCAAGATACACCGCCTGCGGGTGTTCCCCTCCTCCACAACGTGTCCATGTTGCATATAATCAAATATGCAACCCACCACGCGACTCATTAATTAATACACTCAAAGTACTTCACTAAGAGAGGTCCCATTTCCTCTAGTGTGGTTAGCACGCACGTAATGCTCTGATAATGTGATACTCACAAGTAGTTCGGTCCTTAATTGACGGGCACCATTCCAATCACACCCAAAAGATCACACCATCTTACCATTGTGCCCAAGTCTAAATTGTTTTCATTTTCGCTTTAGTTTTGCAATTTAGACAAAGCACAAGGCTGAAATATACACATAGTAATAGTTTGTGTGATCAAAGTTATCGACGAGTCGATAATCGCCATTTCTACCGATAGCTAAGCATGGCTAAGCATAAAGACACGTAAACTACTAAGTGACAAGGGTCCATCCATCGAACCCAAAATCACAGCAAGTAACCTAGGCTTCAGTAGTAGAGGAATAAACATTTCCTACTGATAATGCATCTAGTAGGCCAACTATCGATAATAGTTTAAAACAACATAGCAATGCATACATAGAATTTGCAAACAATATATTAGAATTTGAAAATAGTAGGAACAATATGATCAAATGAATGCTACATCCGCTGTTCGGTCAAGTGCAGGATCGATGGTCACTGTGGCTCAATATCAAGATTAGTAATATTGTCTTCTAACCTAACGCTAAAAAGGCGATAAGCAAATAAGAACAAAGAACACCAAATGAAACTCCAACAAAGAAACACATCCAAAACTAATAAAATTCACACTACAAACTAGGGAAAGATCTAAGACAATGATAGGAACAAGAATCATGCAATTAGGACTAAGCATACAAAAGATATGAGCAAAATGCTCTATCTCAGCCTTATAACAATCTAATTAATAATTAACACTGCTCATGGCGAAATTTTCTAGAATGATCCGGGTCCAAATTTTTATAGTAGGTAGATTATGACATCCTAATAACAGCAAAGTTGGATTTACTAAATTTGGAGTTATACACATTCACTTATGATTTTTCTAAGTTGTAAATCTAATGCAAATCATTTTACAGAATTGCGAACATGCTCAAATTCTATTTTATATGAAAGTATACTAACAGATGAATTTAACAAAATTGATTTTGCACAAATTGGATTTATCTGAGTAAAAGATATGCATTTTTCAAGGTTAAAACTATTTCGAATATTCAAAATGACAGAAATCAAGTTATTCCTAGTTACACAATTTTCTCACATCGCAACATGCTAAAATCCATTTTTATAATAAACTAAAGTGACAACATAATTTATTACCGTTGGAATTATCTAAAAGCAGCTAAAATGAATTAGTTATGAGTTTCTAAAGTTTTACATCATTTTCATTGTTAAACAAATACTTACCAAATACGTAACAACCCAAATAAAAGAAAACGACGTGGACAACTCCCAACCCTTGATCTAAAATCCCACGCTCACGCACGCCAAAACAACATGCACGCGCCAAACCTATCGAGCTCACCGTCGATCAAGATCCAACGGCGCACACAGTGTATGCATTCTGACGGTGCGGTTGCATACACGATCTCGGCCGTTGATCGAAAGATCGACGATCGAGAACGATCAAGGCATCCGGAGGGTCCGAACGCACACAAAGATCGTGGCCGCAGATCTAAAAATGAACGGTAGCTATTGATCGCAGCTCAAGGGAGATGTCGACACGTGGGACCGCATGTTAGTGACTTGAGTCACCCACGCTACCGTTCAACCACACGCACAAGGTAATCGGGCCCACATGTCAACGATCGAGAGTGGCGGTTAGGACAGATTAAAGATTCTAATGATTAACATTAACTAGGCACTAATGACTCTCGAGATTTGATTTTTAACCCCTGCCCACAAGTCAACCCGCAGGAGATTTCAAGCGATGTGGATTAAATGAAACACAAAAATTAAGCAATGATTAATCTTAATGATGATGGAACAAAGGCGGGATTGAACCGTAGAGTGATTTAAGGATATTGGGCCCATCGGTCGTTGGCTCAACGACAATGATTAAGACATAATTAATAACTAATGATTAGCAATTAATGTGTCCTAATCGCGATTTAAAACGGAGTCATTGCGGCAAAACCGAGTGATTTTAACGGCAAATCGCCGCGACAACGGCGCGCGCGCACCAACTAAGAACCAAAATGGATTCGCAATAGCACAACGAATCTAATGGTAGCATTCTCGCCTGGTGAGGGACTGAGAGGCTGGCCAGCCTAAATGAAAACGGAGCTCACGGCTAAACACGAAAATGACAAAGGGCTCATTGCGCACCTAGGATGCGAAAGTGCGAGCCACTAAGGACTAATAAGAAGCTACCTTAGTGACAAGAAGCTTCAAAGATGGCCTGAGATGCTTGATCACGGTGAAAGTCACTGGACTTGGAGAAGAAAACCCAGATAGATACCCGAGCCAAATGAGTGATTCCAAAGCATCGTGATAGCTTCATAAAGACCCACGAAGCTACATGAGCCATTAATTGGAAAATGAAGCACTCACCTGAGGTGAGGAAGAAGATGACCACTCGTCTGACTTGAACAAACCCCAAATTGACAATTCACGAGAATCAAATCCAAAATTAACGAGGTAATGTTCAAGATGATAAAGAGATAAGGTTAGGCAAATAAACATGAAGGAGGACCACTGGAACACCAAGAACACCAGAGAAGCTTCACGGGTCAACAATGGCGATTTGCCATTTTGAGGTGTTAAGCTCCAATATTGTGAATGAAGCTTGATGGTGGTCTAAAGAAATGCCAGGAGGTATTGAGAGTGCTTATAAAGCCATGAAAGCATTAGGTTTGCACCACCAATCTTTCAGGCAAGAAACACAAAGCACAAGGTGTACCGACAAGGAAAAAGGGGTGAAGACGTGCATTAGGGCATGGCTCGCTCTGTACCTCCCATATCCCTAAACGTGGGCTAGGTGGCTTTAGGAGCAAGAAATGACACCGCCATTACTCCCCTACTGCTCATGCGGCTAGAGGTTGAAGACGACCAGCGAAAAGGCTCGGTGACTCACACTGCTAGATGAGACACGGACGGCTAAGATAGCGCCACGCCCGGCTTTAAAACACAACGAGAGGTTAGAGCCCTAGGATTGAAACGAACGGCCAGATAGCCCCACGCCGCAAACGCGTTTACAACGGCGACACGCGCGTTGGATCTTAATCCAACGGCTCGATTCGAGAATGCAACCGAGGGTCCGAAGGTTTCGCGCGCATCTCGACGCTGGATGGAAATCTAACGGCCGACAATCAAACTTGCAACCGAAGGTCAGAAGTCTTACATACGCGCCGCGTGCGATTAGATCCAACCGCTGAGATCCAACGCGTTTTAAAGAGAGGCTCGTGCGCTTAGTTGATCGACCGAATCAATTGGCTCGAGCCCGAGTCCGACTCGAACCAAGCAATAAGAAACCAAGTTTGACTTTGAAATAAGAACAAAGACTTTGAATGATTTATTTGAGGTAGCAAATTAACTCCAAAAATTATGAAATTTTTACAGGAGCTTGCTAACTCAGATATTAACCTGGAGTAAAATTTTCAGAGGTTTTTATACCGTGAATAAATCTCCAAAAATTCTGCAAGGCTCTGTTTTAATGTTTGACTGAGAGTCAAACAGGTTTGACTGCCTCTAAAAATATTCAAACAATTTCTAAATTTTTCAGAGGGGTCACATACCATCACAGAGACTTAGGAAAAATATTTCCAAAGGATGATCACAAACTTTGACAAGATTGTTTTTGGAATATCAAGATTTGGATCAACTAGACTTGTGACAATGTATTCCCATAATCCCTTGTACAAGAATTGTTTGGCACAACAGGAAATACATGATGTAAGAAAAAGTTTTAATTTCTACTGATTTTCTTACATTTGAAACACAAGCCCAAAATTGGGATGTTACATGCCCAAGAGGAGAAGATCGCGCATGGAGCCGATTTAGGCAGAAGTTCCTGAATACTTCGCCTATTAGATCCAGTGAACGCATTGCACTCGGACCTTTTATAGAAACTTACAGTTTGTAATTGAAGCAGAATTTTGAATTATTGAATAATGGTTGCAAGCTCTGGGAGAGCAAAGCATTAAATTCTTATTATGAGTCCTGCAAGACTTATTTTCCCGTCTTTATAATAGCAAGTTACGCTCGATATCCAAGTATTTTATTTATGTGTTGCTTGCTTTGCGCTACATATTAATAAAGTACATTATATTAGAACGCGTGTGGCGCCCTATTGAGGAAGTGTGCTTAGCATGTAGCGGCACAACGAATACCATCCTGAGAGAAAGAATTTTTCCAATCGATCGGAAGAATGCCGGTAGTCTTACTGACGATCAGCAGAGCAAATGATACTTGTATAATAGGCTCGTGAAGGGCCATAATTATATTTCCAACGGGCACAACTTTGGTCATTGAAGAAGACTCGTTGTACCTTAATCGACTAGAACTCTCAAGGATATTTGCGCTAACAGTTTCCATGTAGAGATCAAGAAGTGTATGGTATGAATACCGCCATTACAAAGCGTGAAGAAAGTGAAAAATAGCATTAGAATATCTTCCTCCATATGAAATTGGGCTATACTACACTAATATTAAGGCACCTATACCTATACTCGTCCCGAAACCGTATAGAAGCTCGAACTTTTCTATCTCTCGACATGATAGATTGTGCCGCCTAGGTCTTAGGATGATGAGAAATATAATTAACAATTCATGTGGACATGATATGAATGTTAAGAATTTCTCGAATCAGAAGACTTTGTGTGCCCCGCATGTGCCACGGAAATTAATTACTAGACCTTTTGCTCGAAAGCAAAGGATGAAGTCCCCGCATTCGGGACCGTATCTAGGAGACCTTTATGTCCTAAATAGCCCCGTAAGGGTAATTTGAGGTATTTTATAGTGCTCATCGATGCTTCTCTGAATGGTCGCACGTATGTTTATTGTCTACGAAATCATGCTTTGCAAAGCCAATCTTGTAGATAATTAAATTAGAAATATTTTCCTCGATCATCATGAGAAGTCCACCGAATGGACAACGCCGAGAACTCACTCAAAGCATTTGATGATTATTGCATGAAAATGGGAATTAAAATTGAGCATTTGTACCGCATGTCCGCACCCTGAATGGACTAGCGTAACTTTGAAGAATTGTAATTTACCAACTACGTGTTGGGGACACGCAGCCCCGCCGCAAAGAACTCTCATCAATTTTAGACCGTCGCCTATAACATCCATCCACCTAAGCAACTAGCGCAAGGGTCAAGACCAAAACTTCTCATCTCTCAAGGTTTGTTGCAAGGTTTATGTACCTATACCACCACAACGGATTGCAATGGGCCCTCTCTAAAAGTCCAGGATATACGTTGGTTATGAGACAAGATCCATAATCAGTATCTGGACCCGATGATCGAGATTTGAACAAATGCCCGATTCACGATAGTACATGAGATGAGGTTAGTTTCGTCATTAGGGGAGGAAATCAACCCTTTTATGATAATGTCTGAAATAATTGAAGTCTAGAAGACAATTGAAACTGTAAGATAATTAAAAATCTATGCATATGACCCGCGCACTAGTGAAGCAAATAGAGAAGTCAGTAAGATAATTGCGATTCGTAAGATAATTGAATTGAAGTCTAGAAGACAATTGAAGTCCGTAAGATAATAGATTTGCAAATATTAACAAATCAACCGTCGGACCACTTTAGTGATTTGAAGAGCGTGACCAAGTAGTATTTGCTCAGACGCAATGCACCGAGAGGGTTGAAATACCAATGAAGGTATCCCTAATCCCGCCCGAGGCCTCGAAAGGACGAGAACTCCGGCCTCGAACCAAGTAATCGGGACGCCGTGAAAAAGATAAGAAGGACTTGACACACCGATCACCGAAGTGCCTCGTAACCAAAAGGGAGCCGCTTGAGACTCGTATCGGTATGGAACCTTCGAAAAGGCATACGTAATTGAACATCCCCATGAAGGGAGACATCGGCATGGATGTGCGCACACACTCGGAGTGAAAAACTAAAGGACTTGCCCCGCAATGGAAGCAGAAGTGAGCAAGTAGAAGCATTAGAAGAATCGCCTTGAAGAAATAGCTATAAAATTTATGACCTCTGAGAATCTTTGAATATGACAACACCAATGTCGACATATACTTTGCAAAGAAACTTGTCACAATCATCAATCTTGATTCGTGAGCACAGACGCTCATTGAATGAAAGAAAAGATCGGATTGAAAGAAGGCAAAGAGAAACTAAATTATTCTCTCCGAATAAAAGAAGGGCGTTTGGGCTCAGAAGGCGCACGTCTCCCTTGTGCACCCAGTAGGGCATAAGTGGATATTTGTTCGAAAGATAAATGAAAAGAAGCAAGGCTCGTTGCATAAGGTTTTATTGAACATCCAGAGATGATTATGAAGAAACCTATTCTCTGGCCATGGGCGGAACTCCTTTAGATATTTATCTCAATGGCGGTGAACTTGAAGTTAGAATTGAAATTGATGGATGGGGTACCAAAGATACCTTTATGAAATATTGATTCAGACATTTATATGTAGATACCGAATGTATCCCCTGTCTCCAACCAAGATAGAGCAAATAGAAATATGTACAGTGTGAAACTCGTAAAGTCATTATACGAACTTAAGCAATCAGCGAGTATGTGGTATAATCGCAGGCGACTTTCTATGCAAGAAAGGCTACACGTAACAATGAGAATAAATCACTGTATTTATACAACAATCCCGTAATGGATTTTGTATAATCTCGCAGTATGAAGATGATCTGAATATTATCGGAACCTCAAGGATATTAAGAAAGCAAACTCTTACAGAGTTGGAGTCTAAATGAAAGGTTTGGGTAAAACCAAATATTGCTTAGGCTTGCGCTTGAGCATGCCCCCAAGGAACATTATTGCATCACCACATTTACACTGTAAGGTGTTAGAAAGGTTCGACTTGGCAAAGACATACCCTTTGAAAGTGCCAATGGTCAAAAGATCTTTGCAAAGAAGACAAAGACTCATACTGCACCTAAAGAAGAGGGGAGGAAGTCCTCGGGACCGAAACTCCCACACCGAGGTGCAATAGAAGCACTAATGTATTTAGCAAACCTGTACTAGAACGGACATTGTATTTGCAGGGAACCTACTAGCAAGGTATAGTCTGTAACCTACCAAAGGCATTGGCGGGAATAAAGGATATCTTCCGATACCTCTAAGGAAGCAAAGAACTTGGTCCGTTTCTACTGAAAGAACAAAGACTTAACTATGAATGACAATGCGTAAAACGGTACTTGTAGGACCCGTGATACACCAAATCATAAACAAAGGCTATGAACTCCTATGTGGTGGAACCGCAATTCCATGAAAATCGTCTAGCAGAGTCTTGTACCGACTTCGACGAACCACTCTAAACAATAGCATTATACGAGGCCTCACAAGAATGTACTTGGCCGGCGGATGATTCACTACATCCAGCAGATTATGTGGATTGAATACCGCACCAACCCCACTATTATCAATGAAGATAATGCGGCTTGTGTTGCACAAGTGCAGATGGGTTATTGTGAAGAATCCTCTCACAAAGTATATCAACCCCAAGTTCTTCTATGCTCATGAATTGCAAAAGATGAACGTAATCAAAGCATCGCATACTAGGTCATGTGAGAATCTTGCAGATTTATTGAGAAGTCACTTCCAGTGCCTAGCTTTGAAAGATGCATATGTGGAATTGGAATGATGAGACTTAGAGAAGTACTGACCAGGGGAGAATCTTCACAAACTCATTACTAAAGCTTGATCACGAAGATCGAGTACCCAAAAGGTAAATCTTGGATATTAAATGAAATTGGGTGGATTGTACTCTTTTTCCTTGGACGAGTTTTCCCAAGTTTCTGCTAAGGTTTTTAATGAGGCAATTCGTGCAACATAGCAGAACATGATTCATGTACTCTTTCTCCAAATTTTTCCCACTCGGTTTTTATGGAGTTTTGACGAGACATAGACATGAAGGATGGGTGCCCAAGGGGGAGTGTTGGGAAACTATGGGCCGACTGCGGTCGGCCCATTAGTGGCGCCCATCCCAAACCCTAGCAGGTCGTAGCCTATAAATAGGGGTGCTATTCATTGTAAAGGATTTATCGATGGATGAAGGAATAAAGAGAAGCAAGAAGTCCCCTACATCTCGTGTTCTATCTCTTATTACATTCTTGTGTTCATGCATTGTTCTTACGATTACGAGTTTGTCTACGAGGTAATCGTTCGATCGACTTCGCCAATGACTTCCTCAACACATTTCATAACATATTCGGTGGAAACCGCTCGTAAGGACACTTGTGTTCACCGCAACCTAGCAAACATGTCACAATCCATCGACTAACGTGAGCATCATGGCATCAATTACCAACTCAACGCCAAGATCGATCGGATCGCCACAGATCACACCCAAACCCCAATGACCCAAACTTTGGAGATCATTTCTTAACAGAGGGTCGAGAAGATTGATTGGGTGTCGCCACTTTTTGCAGATTTAGTTATTGTGTAGGTGACTCTGTCGTGAAATGAAGGAGCTTTGCAAAGTACATAGAAGGCGACCAAAAGACTACGAATTTGTAAACAAACTTGCTTAAAACTCAAACTATTTTATTGACGAGCTACAACTATTTGCCTTATGCTAGTTTTTTCTTTCTTATGTTACAATATTAGCTTAATGCAATGGAGCCAAATGCAAACATAAATGAACTACGACTACTCGAGTGGGTCGCACGCCGACAAATGCTCCTTGTAAGGTATAGAGATCGAAGCTAAGAAACCAAGCTCGCTAGGAAAACTCGTTGTCTCGTCTGTTCCGCCCACTTGTTTTGTTTCCTTCGTCACTTGCAAGTTCTATTCCAACTTCCAACCGCATGACTGTCATTTTTGTCCTCTGTTTGCTCGCCTCCCACAGCCACGACGGTGCTCTCAAGAAGACTGATGGGTGGCACATATAATGGGGTGGAGGAACATTAGAGGTTAATCATTGTTTAGTCGGTAATTTCTTGTGTATATGGAGCACCTTCAAGCTTCCCCAACCGTTGGACAACACTCTCCCTTGCCCGAACATCTTCTCCACGTGAAGCTCCTCGAGCCGCGATCTTCATTGCCAACCCATCTCCGACCACCTCTGTCCTTCCTCTCATTTTTGGTATACCTCTAGTAGCCTATAGATGCTTATCCGCACCTTCTTTAGTTGGAAGTGTTGCTCGTTTGGCGTTTGGCTTGTTGTCGTAGCAATACCGTCGCTAGCACCGGCAGCGCCACGCATCGGGCCACCCCCACGCCGCCAATACCAGCAGGTACGCAAGCATGTGGGGAACCCATTTTGGACATTCCCTGTCACCGCCGAGCGCCACTGCACCGGCGACGAGCACGGGTGTGAGCGCCATCACGCTGCTCTGCGTTGTCCGAACGAGACACGCGCCCGTAGCAAGATCATTAAGACCAAATCCCGGCCGATTAGGACAAAGCGATCATTAGCGTTGATTAAATGACCGCTTGAGTCAGCGGCGTGCAGGGACCGAGCCAATAGATTTTTAAAAACTAAAAACAAATCGCTATCTCTAATGAGTCACTAACATGTGGGTCTCACAACTTAAGTGCACAGTGTAGGGGTGGAAACGAGCCGAGCCGAGCCGGCTCGAGCCAAGCTCGTTTGGGCTCGGATGAACAGTGAGCTCGGCTCGGCTCGTTTCGGTGACGAGCTGGGAGAGAGGCTCGGCTAGGCTCGGAACTGAGCTCGAGCCAGCTCGAACAGGCTCGCGAGCTTTGGTCCCTCTCGCATCTCAAACAAGAAAAACAGTGCATAATTCTCATCACGATACAATCACGCATCAAAAATTGCAAAAGCATAAAATTGGACAACAAGCATCACATTCACATCAGAGATTCACAGCCTGGAGGGCCTCCACCACCGGTCCACCGCGCCCTCCCACTTCGTCTTCCGCATCGACGTCATCGCCGGCGACCGGGACCGGAGGCCACCACGTTCTCCACCGGCCACCGCCTCGGCTCGCACCATCGCCATCGCCGCATGGCCCACTCGCGACGGCGCGCAAGACGTCTCGGCCTCCACCGCTCACACCGCGGTCGCAGCTCCACACAGCGCACCGCCTCCCTCGCGGTCGCGGACTCTGCGTCTCCGCCCACGCCGATGTCCCTCGTGGAGAGGCAGGCTCGATGTCGTCGACTCGTCGGGGAGGCGGTCGAAGACGAGGGAGATGGAGGAAGGGGAGCGCGGAGGCGAGGCGATGCTCGGCAGCGGGCGACGGGCGAGGAGGAGGCGTGGAGGTGGAGCTGGGCGAGGGGTGGAGTTGGGCGAGCGGGAGGCGACGGGTGAGGCGAGGGCGAGGGGGAGGCGGCGAGCGGGGCTAGAGGTGGAGTTGGGCGTAGGGCCGAGGAGGCGAGGAAGCGCAGGGACGAGGCGAGCGAGGCGCGCGCGAGGGATAGAGGTGGGATCAAGTCCGGATCTGAGAGTGGAGGCGAGGCAAGGGAGGGGGAGGCGACGGGTCACGGGAGTTTGCGGGGGTAGGACTAGGAGGACGGAAGGGGATAAGGCAGAGAGCGGAAGGGATAAGGCAGAGATGGAGAGACCGAAGGCCGAAGGGGATAGATAAGGTAGTAAGGCTGTGACTAAGGAAATGAGCGAGCCGAGCGGCTTGCGAGCCGGCTCGAGCTCGGCTCGAAATTTGACCGAGCCAAAAGGTGGGCTCGACTCGGCTCGAAAATTCACGAGCCGAGCCGTGACGAGCCCGAGTTGAGCTACAAGCCTCGAGCTATTTTTCCAGCCCTAGCACAGTGGGCTCTAGTCCATGGACTAGTGGACCGAATGTGTAGACTTTAGTCCATGCGCTACTCGTATGAATCGAGTCACTGACAACTGGACCTCACTTGTTGGTTTAATAAAAATCAGAAGAGGAATTGAAAATACACGTTTAGTTTTGAGGAAATACACTTTTCGTAATTGGAAAATATAAACCTCAACAAGCCCAGAGGAGAATACACTTTTTTTACTAGAAAGTGTAACCTCAATAGAACATGTGCGAGAATACGCTTTCTCTGTTGGAAATCGTATTTCTCATTTTCTCTGGAATTTCCAAACCGAACAGAATTCAAACCTTAATAACTTTCGCATAAAAACTCTAAATTAAATTATTTTTATTTCTAAATTCATCTAAATCATGAAGTACCAGAATATGTAAAAATATTTGAATTTGGTCACTATTGAATTTATTGGTGTTATTTAATTCGTTTCCGCCTTTTTTGAATTAGACGTCGATTGCTCGAGTGATTATTTCGATGATCAACCAACCATATATTAAGAATAGCAAGATCAAGGTAAGCACCTCCTTTGATCATGTTGATCCCAGTATTTTACTTATTGTACTTTGTTTTGTAAAATTTATTATGCATACGTGTATGTTTTGTATAATGCGATGAATGGAAAATCGGTGGTTGTTAATCTTACTTGCTGCATATATCTCCTTAGAATATTGATCCCTTACTATTGTAGCCATTATAATATGGGTTAGACAATATATAATGTCATTTGGTAATTTTCGAGTGCGATTATCGCACAACTGCTACTAGAACAATAGATTTTTCAAAAAATTGATAAAATGACAATATGTTAATTTGGGAATTTGGGAAGTTTTGAAAAATATCCAGAGGAGGTACCTCTGTTATTTTGTATGAAAATAAAATGAAAAACCTAGTTCTTAGATGCGAGTTATAATATATTCTGAGAAAGTGAGGATTGTGACTCACTAATAGCTAGGGGGAGATTCTCGCCCATAATCGATTAAGGACTGAAGCCAGCAATTCCAGGACTAAGACCTAATCGTACAACCGTATGTGCTAGTATGGAATAGTCGTAGCTAACTAAGTCATTGAAAACTAGTCTTGCACGTTGGTAGGCCGTAGAGTGCGGGCATGACCAGTTAGGCATGTTTAAAGGGGATGCCTTTACCACGGTGTTGGGCACAAAGCTTGCCGACATAACTACGAATGCCTCGCTGAGACGGGTATACCTGGGTAAAGTGTAAAAAACGTAGCACTACGACGGGTATAATCGGGTGAAGTGAGTGTTTTTCATTCGTTGGGCTAGTGCAAGGATAGGACTAGATGATGTAAAGGCTGCGTCACGAGCTCTAGACTGCTTACCTACGATAGTAAGTAGTGAATAGAGAATTCCAAACAAACTGAAATATTCGTGTACTATAGGTAAAGTTGTACACCTCTGTAGAGTGTAAATCTATTTAAATAGCCATGCTCACACTCATAAGCATACTTAGTGCAGCTGGTATGGCTGTAGTGTTGATTTCCAAAATCTGTTTTGTCACAAAATCATGGGCGATGACTTGGGGTTTTATTTTATTGAGTTAATTGCCATGTCTATGGCTGAACATAAATTGTTGCTCACAACCGAGGAGGGTTGCGAGTTGTTATTGTTATTAGGATTCATTCAGTTATTTACTTACTGTCCTATACATATTTAAACTGCTCTATCGAATTTTGTTGTAAAATACTACTTATGAATATTGTAAATAAAAATGACTTTGAGCAAAATAACTTGTAGAGTAGAGCCTCATTTTTTGATAGCCTTACATTTAATATAATTTTATGATACACTACAAGTCTTGCTGAGTACGTATTGTACTCAATCTTGCTTATATTGTTGTTCAGAGTTCGAAGATGAACCGACGCCAGACGACACGTTCTTTGCACCGGGAACCGGAGGGTTCGGTGACGGGTCTATCTAAGCCTTGTTCCTTGTCGGTTGGCTAAGGGATTGGATGGGCATACCGCTGGAATTATGCTACTTATATCATTTCTTCCACTGCTATATTTTCACTCTGACGACTGCTTTTATTTGGCCAGTCGGCCGTTGATGTAATAACTTGTAATCGTTTAAGTTAAGTACCCCTTTACTTTTATATGTGATTGTATGAATGTGAATACCAAATGTTGTGAATATGTGTACTAGCCACTGATCAACTAGTACAGTATACACATAGGGTTTTTGGGTATTCCACGCCCGGGGGTCCGACAGTACCTCACCGGAGCGGCAGGAACGACGACGCGAGGTGCGGCCAGCAACAAGGAAGATGACGTGTTCCGGTGACGATGTGGTATGGGAGAACGGGAGTTGGGGCAAAACAAAGAGGAGGCTGAGGCGGACTCGGTGCTCGGCGATGGTTTCAACTCCGACTTGATGGTGGCGAGAAACGACATGAATGAACGCACGCGTTGATGGTGGTAATTGATGGCGCGGGCTGCACGAAGGCACAACGTGGGGCACACACGGCCGGGGCGGCGCTGGCATGGCGCAGCTTCGGCTGGAGCAGAGGAAGATCAAGGAAAAAGGAAGAAAAAGGAAAAGGAAAAAATGAATGGGCCAAGAAATGGGCCGAGTGAGAAAAGAAATGGACTCCGGTCCAAGAAGTTTTGCGGGAAAATCCAAATTACAAAATTTGAATTTGGAATTTGGTGACGAATTTGGAATTGAGACAATGGAATTTGGATTTGAATTATGGATTTGGAATTTAAATAAATGCAAAAACTCCAAAAGAAGACCAACACTTTGAATTAGTAATTTGAAATAAATTTTTGAAAAGGGACAAATTTTGGGATATTACATATGTTGTAGGTGACAATAGACGCCTTAGTATATATAACTAAGCTAAGCTATCAGTCTTATGTAATTGTGGTGCCTTCTTAGGGATGGCAATTGTGCCCGATTACCCGCATACCCGCGGGCAAATACCCTAATGGAGGCGGGTATGGGCGTCTTTCTTTGCCCACGGGTATAAAAACAGGCACAATTTCTTACCCATCGGGTAAACGGGCGCGGCATGGGTAAGCTCCACCGTGCCCGCTTCACCCGACACCGTCATCTACTGTGATAGGTGGGACCCTCACCTCACCGAATAATAAGCGAAACCCTAGCCGGCCTTGGCCTCCCACACTTCGCAGCCGCCGCGAGCGAGCGCCGCCTCCCAAAATCCCGATCTCGCTCTTCCTCCTCCCAAAACCCGATCTCGGCGCCGCCCTCCTCCCGGTCCACCGCCTCTTCCGTCGCGCCTCCTCCCGAGTCCCGTCCACACACTCTCGAGCCACCGCAGAGCTCCGCCTCCCAAAATCCCGATCTCGCTCTTCCTCTTCCTCCTCCCAAAACCCGATCTCCCGCCGCGCCTCCTCCGGCCGCTGCCCTCCCGGTCCACCACCTCTTCCGGTCGCCGCCTCCTCCCGAGTCCCGGCCCACCGCGTCCTCCTCCTCCCGCCCTCCATTCGCCGCCGCTCTCCTCCCGGTCGCCGCCCTCCTCCCGGCCGTCCACCACTCCTCCTCCCGCTCCACCGCGTCCTCCTCCCGGTCCACCGCCTCCTCCCAGCCGTCGCCCTCCTCCCGGTCCACCACCTCCTCCCGGTCGCCGCCCTCCTCCCGGTCGCTGGCCTCCTCCCGGCCCACTGCGTCCTCCTCCGGCCGCCCTCCACTCCTCCTCCCGGTCCACCGCCTCCTCCCGCCGCCCTCCTCCCGCCATCCTCCTCCTCCACCGTCTCCTCCCCCGCCGCCTCCTCCGTTCGTGCCGCCGGTACTCGAGTCGGACCTCGGTGGAGTCGATTGCATGATCTCGTCCATGAACTGAGCTCTCTAGTTCTTTATGTTAAACTTTACTACTTGGATATGTAGATCTAGTACTTATACTACATGCTAATTAATAGTTGGTTGATATTTCTGGTACTGATGCTCTCCATTTTGTAGTGTTTGCCTATCATTCATGCTCCCAGTGAAAGAAGCATCTGTCATCTATCATATGCCTATCATCTGAATCGATGCTCCATTTTGTAGTGTTTACAGGATGCATGCTCTCTATCGATTGGTCTCGCGGATTCTTCGATCAGCGCTTCTTCAGTGCTTGCAATGACTGTAGTTTCTTCAAGGACAAGCGGCTTTAGAGGGACCATAGCTGACCGGTGAAAGTTCATCCCTTTAAGAACAACAGATTGGGACGATGATGTTGATTTGTAGACACGCATTACTAGTCTCTACCTTAACACCGCTAACCGAATGCCAGTAATTATTTTTGTGAGCAATGCTAGTTCAAGTGCACCATGGGTGTATAGGCCAACAACATTTTGCCCCCTCGTAACATTGTGCGCACCTAAGATATAAGATGTAACTCTCAAACGATTGCTCATTCGCTCGAGTGTATATTCTATGGTTTGATGTTGTAGAGGTACAACACTCTTCTAAACGAAGAAAGGGGATTCGCGCTGCCTCCTACTCCTACAGAAGATCAATTTGTTTAACTTATTTAGTTGTCTTGTTGAAGTTGACGTGTGAATTGTGATGTATTTTATTAGTTGTTGAATGTGAATTGTGATGAATTTAATATGTGCATTGTTTATATGATGAGCATGCTCGTGGGCGATGGGTACCCACGGGCGATAGTGCATTGTTCGCGGGTAAACGGGCGTGCCCGCGGGCGACGGGTACCCGCGGGCGATGGGCATGGGCGAGATTCTTCGCCCGTCGTCCTTCGCGGGCATGCCCGTGGGGGAAAATCAGGGTCGCGAGCATGGGTATGGGCGAGCACTACCCGTGCCCGTCGCGCCCGATTGCCATCCCTATGCCTTCTTATGGTTAGGTCATTCTGATGCTGAAACTATAGTTATTTTGTGTTGTAAAGTTTGATGCTACATGGTAGTAGCAAATGGGTCATGACTTCTCTTATGCACTATAGTATCTGATGAACTTATGGTTTACTATCTTTCGTCTGTTATGCACATGAATTATGCCTGCTAATTAATATACAAGAATTTTATTGCTGAAAATAATTGTCCATCTTCAGTTTACTACATTTTTTTCTGCTGATTTGTAGTTGTACACATGCACTGTTGAAGTATAAGTGAATTGTCCATCTTTCCTGATCAGCTTAAGCTTTTGGGTGAATTGGTTGGTGCATGCAATTCAATATGGTATCAGAGCCAAGAGGTCTTGAGTTCAAGACCCGGCTGGCGCAATTAAAAAAAATTAATTGCAGCCTATTTCTATTTCCACGTCTTAGGCTTGAGGGAGCCTACACGTGAGGGGGAGTGTTGAAGTATAAGTGAATTGTCCATCTTTCCTCATCAGCTTAAGCTTTTGGGTGAATTGGTTGGTGCATGCAATTCAATATGCACAATTCATGGATTTGTTCATAAGTCCCGAAGCTATCTTTCTTGTATGCTTACATGAGAGCAGGTAACCTCACCTCTTTATTGGTAGAGTTAGCAGATTCTATCTTAGCTCCAATCCAAACAATGGACAAATCTATTTGGCCCCAAACCAAACAACAGGCAACAACGATACCAAAGTTTGGCAATCTATTTTGGTTCCAAACCAAACACTCCAGTTTTACCAAAATTTTGGTAATGCTTGAGTTTTGGTAACACAAAAATTTAGTAAAGTTTCTATTGGCTAGCATTCAATCAGGCCCTAGCTTCACCTTTCAGTTCAAGAGGAGGGACGTGAACTTTGTCGCACATTGTTACGCGATATTTGCTTATACTAGTCAAGGGATATCAGAGTGGCGATCTGTGTGCCCTCAATTCCTAACCCTTCCTCTCCCGCAAGATTGTTTTGTTGTTGAGATTTAATAAAGCTCTAGACTTTCTTTAGGGGTTGTTTGGATCACGTGGATTAGAAATGAGTTTTAGGAGAAAAAAAAGTTTCAGTAAGATTTTTAGGAAAACAAGTTCTAAGTTGTTATTATGTTAAGGTGAATTTGTAGAATACTTTGTTTGGACCAGAAAAACTAAAAAAAAAGTCACCAATAGTGTTTGGTTGAGATCTATGACAAAATGCATTAGATCAACTAAACATATGATCAGTCACCCCTTGAGGCCTTGACCCCTTCTCTCTCTAGTCTCCGCACACCCCATGAACTGTCCTCTCACTTTTTCCTATTTCCTATTTCCTTTGCCTTCACGCCTCAGCACTGATTCCCCATTTCCTCTCTCTCTCTCTCTCTCTCTCTCGTCTCCATGGCTCCGTGCCTCATTAGTGACTCAGTGAGCACATCCATCAACCACTTCTGCTTCTTTACCAACACCGATGGCGGCAGCGAGCTTAAGCAAGGGCTAACTACCATGAATCTTGGGCGAGCTAGGGCGGTAGAACACCGGAGCTAGGCCCAACCATCCTCCCCTCTCTCTACGCCAAGCGCACCGATGGTCAATTCGGTTCTAGCGCCGACAAATTTCATCGCTGGATGCGGCCGCGGTAGGCAAAATGAGGATGCATGGTGGTGGGCGAGTGGGCGCGGCGGTGCGGGAGGGCACAGTGGTGCTAGGCGTCGTGGTGTGAAGGGATGCCATCGAGCCACACCGTGAAGGACACCTTGTCGGACACCGGGCCTTTGAAATTGTGCCGCATCGTTGCTCGCCAGGAGAACCAAGCGGAGTTTTTGGCTAATATAGTACAGTTGACGTGCGCAATAGCGAATATAGCCGTAATACGGCGTGTTTACATAAAAAATGGCTGTCGAACCTTTCTCGGTGATTCATATTATCTGTCATTCGATTAATTTTTGGTCCAATCTATAGAAGGAGAACGGACAGGAGATGCTCCTCAAGGACGCTAGAGCAATTGGGAAGATTGCTAGTGAAGATTTTGGAGCTAGAAACAGATGGGCGCCATGGACCAGCAGGATACCTCATGGATGATGTTGAAATTGTTTTGCGCTTAAGTGACTGTCTAAGCTTCTTCATTTTGTTTAATTACCCTCAACTCTTAGTACCTGCTTTTCAGTTTTCAGTTTTGTACGTGTTCTATGTTGGCTCTTAACTCTTGTAATGTTGTTTCCTTAATGGAAATGGGGTGCAAATCTTCCATAAAAAAATAGCTAATATAGCCCCTTCTCCGCACCAAATGCAAAAAAGTTACCGCGTCCATGCACTGCAGGGCCGAAATCGCCGGCGGAACGACATGTTGCAGCGTCCGTGCGCTCGGGCACGATGGCGTCAAGTTCGTGCGCCCCTAGGGCACGAACGCGGGGTGCATAGGGACGGGGCGTAGCGCGCGGACATGGGGCGGGGCGTAGCGCGAGGCGCGTGGTGCACGGACACACGGCGGGGCGCAGGGACGCGAGGTGGCTCCGCTCCCAGGGAGCACGGACTCACCGACTCTGTGCCTGGGGCACACGGACTCGCTAGCACCGTGCCCTGGGTGCACGGACTCGCCGACGAGGTTTCATTCCGCCTACGACTTCGGCACTCTGGCGCATAGACGTGGTGCCTTTTTTTGCATTTGGCATAGAGAGGGAACTACATTTGCTATTGCGGACATAAAACATGCTATATTAGCCAAAAACTCAACCAAATTGGGTTCTCAGGTTGCAAAACAAACAAGAGAGAGGTAGGGAGTGGGACCCAGATTCACTGTTTGTTTAGAGTTTTTGGTTTATGTTCTTTGTTACTGTAGCGCTTGATCTAGCACATTTGTTTTGGATCGGACAGTGGAGACAAGGGCATAATGCATATCATTGTGCTCCTATGCATTAGCTCAATCCGCTTCCCAAGGAATGTACACTCCACACGCCCTCCAACCAAACACACATTTACGTAGTGTTTGGATGGTGGAACCAAGATGGGATGGGATCATCTTAGGATCGGTTTTTTGTGGGTGGGTTGGGGGGGACCGTTCGTGATCGGGTCATCTTGCTTGAGGAAACATGCCCGTTTTTATTCAGGACGGTTCTGTGCAGCAAAAATTGTCGGACCAACTTGGCCTAGAGCCACTCGGTTGAAGAAATTTAAGGGAAGAGATGAGATTGAATTTGGGGAAAGAGGAAAAATTACTTTACTCTACTCCAAAGAACGAAAGATAGAAAAATAACTAGAGATAAATTTTGATTTCATATCTTGGAATGAGGATTCAGATTTCATATCTTGGAATGAGGATTCAGTACATCGGCATGGCTTTGGGGGTGTTTGGAACAGCTAGGTTTTTCCTGAAAAGCGGCTTTCAGCTATGATGCAGGGCTTTCCTGCTGTGGGTTTTCCGGCTGGACTGAAGAGGTTTGGTGTTTGGCTGTCTGGCTTTTAAGTAGGTTAGTTGTAGCTTTCGAGATGAAAAATATCTGAAATACCCCTAAGGACAGTAACGGCTTGTTTGACGCCGTTTAACGCAATTAATAATATTTAACGAGAACTAACGATAGTTAACGATAATTAACAGCATTTAAAGACAATAAACAACTAACACAATTGATAATAACTACCGTAATTGACAATATTTAACAATAATTAACACCGGCTACCGCAATTAGGGCAATTGGTCGCATTTGACAACGCCTGTCGTAATATACCGCAATTTAGCACAATTAGCGCCATAAACCACAATTAACCTGTACAACTACCACAATTTACGACAACTACCGTGATTAACAATAATTAACGATTATTACAATTAACAATTATTACAATTACAAAATATTAAAATTAACAATTATTAAAAACCAATTATTACAACACATAATTATTAAAATAAACAATTATCACTGTGCTGCCACTTTTGATGTCCTTGCATGTTTAGGAGCAAAATTCTGAGCAAGCACCTGATACTATTTAGCTGACACAAATCATTCAGAATTAGTACCATTGCAAGCATCTGATACACATAAAACTCAATTTTTCAAGTAGCACCTCAGACAATTTAGCTTAGCTTACAATTAGCTAAATGCTTATAACTGAGTCTTACATGCAACAATTCATGGAACTTCATTGATTCTGTTCATGGAACTTCATTGATTCTAATTCATAGAACTTCTGTTGAGACTTATATAATAATTATTGCAATAAATAACTATTAAAATAAATAATTATTACAATAAATAATTATTTAACGACAATATGTTGTTTGTTTATTACAAACTTTGAATAATTCATACCCCTTCACTTTTTTCTGGGCTTGGGACTAGCACCGACAATGTTAGGCACCTCCGCTCTCACACGTACCCCAAAAAATAGAAAGATTAATATAGCCAATTCCATAATACAGCAAACAAGCAAATCCAATGTCACACCAAACTCACCAATCTAAGTGGGTGAGAATTGTCAAGATAATTAGACAATGAGACAATCAGTGAATCAGGGTCCATGTGAAAAGTACAACAACACCCACATGCATTAAATAAAAGATGACATATTAACTGATATAATACCAATCAAGTAATTTTATTTGTAACTATCAATAAGTTGTCATGCATGCACACTAGGCTAGTACTCATGAGAAGGTAAACCCCAATATGAACCATACACACTAGGCTAGTACTCATGAGAAGGTGAAGTGCAACAACCAAACATTGATTTACATACCATGTTGCTACTATTTTTATAGTAAAAGAAGGCCAACATGTGCTGCTACATGGATCAAAGAGTTAACATATAAATCTAAATGAAAATGGCAGTTAAATCAAAACAGAGTATTGTCGGACCCCCGGGCGTAGCATACCCAAAGACCCTATGTGTATTATGTGCTAGTCCCAGGATTAAAGGCTAGCGCACACATTCACAACATTTGGTAATCACATCTATACAATCACATACTAAAGTAAAGCAAAATGGTAGTCTACTTAAGCTATTACAGGTTATTACAGTCACGCCGACCGGCCAAATAAAAGTAGTCACCAGAGTAAAATAAGCAGCAGCGGAAGACATAGTAAAGTAGCAAAAGTCCAGCGACATGCCCATCCGATCCCACAGGCAACCGACAAGGAACAAAGTCTAGGTAGACCCGTCACTGAACCCCTCGGTGCCGGAAGCAAAGAACTCATCGTCTGGAGTCGCTCCTATGCAAACTCTAAACTAACAACAATAGCAAGATTGAGTACTTGTGTACTCAGCAAAACTTGTAGTGTATCGCAAAAATTATATTAGATGCAAGGCTGTCAAATGAATGGTTCTAGTCTACAAGTTATTTTGCTCAAAGCTGTCTTTATTTACAATATTCATAAGTAATAATTTGCAACAGAATTTGAAAGAGCAATTTAAGAAAAGTAAGTACAGGACAGTAAGTAAGACATTGAAACAAGTAATAACAACACCTGCAACCCTAATCAGTTACAAGCAAAAATATAATCAAGTTCAGCCATGGAAATGGCACTAACAAGTTTGTGTTCAACCATAGAAATAGCAAATACTGCTATAGAAATAGCAAATCAATCATAGAAATGATAGTTTCGCTATAGACATAGCAACATAGCATAGAAATAGCAGTTAACTCAACAAATAAAAAACCCCATGTCATTACCCAAGTTTTGTGATAACCCAGTTTTTAGAAAAACAAAGACTACTGCCATACCAACCGCACTAAGCATGCTCATGACCGCGATCGCGGCTATTCGAATACTTTATCACTCTGCAGAGGTGTACAACTTTACCCATAGTACGCAGTATTCCAGTTGTCTGGAATATCTCTATATCACTGCTCACTACCGAAGGTAAGCAGCCTAGAGTTTGCGACGTGGCCTTTACATTATCTAGTCCTAACCTTGCACTAGCCCTGCGAATCGTCATCCTCATTCTCCCACAGATAAAACCCGCTGAATGAGGACCCTCAATCGTCGGATAAAACCCGTCGATTGAGTCTCTCAATTGCCTAGACATAAACCCGTCAAGTGAGTCCCTTTACTTTGCCGGACAGAAACCCGTGTCAAAGTAAATCCCTCACTTCGCCTAATGGAAACCCGTCGAAGTGAGGCATTCGCAGTTGTGTCAGCAGCCGGACATTTGGCATGCTCGCACGACTTATGTGCCTACTATCATGCAAGGCTAAGATTTTGATAACTTACTTAGCTACGGCCATCCCACACTAGCACATATGATTGTACGATTAGATCTTAATCCCGGAGTTGCTGGCTTCACTCCTTAATCGACTACGGGCGAGATCTCCACCCTATCTACTAGTGAGTTACAATCCTCACTTTTTCAGAATACAATATAACTCGCCCGCGTCTAAAGACTAAAGTTTTCATTTTATTTTCATAAAATAACAGAGATAACATCTCTGGACCATTTTCAAAATAATCCCAAATTCTCAGATTAACATATTGTCCTTTTATAGATTTTTCGAAAAATCTATCGCTCTAGTTGCATTTGTACGATAATCGCACTCAAATACTGCCAAAAGACATTATATCTTGTCTAACCCATAGTCTAATGGCTACAACAGTAAGGAATCAATATTTTAAGGAGACACATGCAGCAAGTAGGATTTACAACTACCGATTTTCCAACAATAGCATTTTTATACAAGAAATACACGCATGCATAAAAGAATTTACAAAAAAAGTACAATAATTAAAATATTGAGATCAATATGATCAAAGGGATGCTTGCCTTGCTCTTTCTTATGTTGTTCAGAGAGTGAGGTCGCTTGATCGTCGATAATCTTGCTCGCGAATCCTGACGTCTAATCGAAAGAACCAAAAACAAAACACAAACGAAGAAATAAATTCAACAGAAATAAAATCCAAATATTTTTGTATATTATTACAAAGAGTGATTTTAGATGAATTTAGCAAAAAAAGATTCATTTGATTCTGAGTTCGTATGTAGGAGTTATTAGCGTTTTGATTTGCTTCGGTTGTTAAATTTGAAAATAGATAGAAAGTGATGTTGAGAGTTTATTTTTTTTTCTGAAATTTATGCTTTCCATTAGTAGTTTACTTGTTGTTCTCAGATTTCTCTTATCCTCTTAATTCTTTGGCTATTCAGAGCTCTCTTTGATTAGTTAATTTACTACACATTACATTATTTCCTTTAACCATTCAATGGTTCTCTGTTGGTTTTGAACATCCATCTCAATACTTGTTTTCATATGGGGTTACCTCTGTTAACCTAATGTCCAAAGGCTAACTTGAATCAATAAGATTTCCAACTGCTTGTATTAGATATGTTGTTAGCCTACTGTCAAATCTAATCATTCCAATTGTCTTAAGTCTTCCAGACATTCTGAACTTTTAAGTAGAGATTTGTAGTATTGTCTAACCCAAGTTCTTGCTAACTCAAATTTCAACTTAGCTAAACTTGTGTGGGTCTCTACTGACATTTCAAGTTTGCATCTAACTTACCTTCTCTACTCACATTTTACCAAAAAGACTTTACTTTCTTGCGTTGGCAAAATCATTAGCTTACTGTCACTTTAATTTTTCATTTTTTTTGAATCGAAGAGGCAGGAGCGCTGCCCTTTGCATTAATAGAGTAGAAGAAAACAGGTAAAATAAAATGATACACCCCGGAAGGGAAGAAACCCCAGCGGGAGGGAAACCGCAACTGCGACGCACCTAGCGACAACAACAACAGAGCTAGAGACGCCCACCAGTCAACTCTAAGCCACACCCTAACTAGCTCTGCCGCGCAAACACCTCAAAGCTAAGGGGACTACAACACCTCCCAACCAACCCACAGGAGCTTCGAACAGGAAGAACCGGATAGCGAAGAAGATCGCCCTAGCACCAACTTGAGAGAGAAGAGTAGAAGCGGGTGCAGGTTGGTCCACATGCTGACAAGGCCTCCAGCGAGGAGCTTCTGATGAAAAGGTGAGCATGCGGTTCTTCCGCTCGGCAATGACAGATGACGATGCAGAAGCGAAGGACGATGACGATGATGACTCCGATCCCGACTCCGATCCCCTTCCACCCGCGTGGCACAAACAAGGTGGACTGGACCAACTGCTACGCACGAGGCCTCCGGGGCAGTCGTCTTGCGCCTCTTGCGCCTCGAGACGACACTTCAGTGGCAACAACCCCCTCCTCGGGCTCTTCCACCGGCAACAACACTCTTCTCGGGTTCTTTCAACGGCCGGCCTGCAACTTCTTAGGACACAGCCTACACTCGGAGCGCCTCCGGCATAGCAGCATGGGAGTCCGACTTTCTCTTCTCTTCTCTTCTCTTCTCCACAACACGCAGACATCCTGGGGGCGGGGGTTTTGGAACCGGGGTGAGGATGTAACGCCCCAGCCCAACACTGAGCCTGGAATGCCACTAAACTACCTTTTCAACTAATATTCATTAACACACTATTCAATTTCAACAACCAAAGCATTAATAAAACTCACCAACGGGTCACAAAAGGACATGAATAAATACTTGTCAAGCATGAATAAACAAGCGAGAGAAACATAGCAAGACAATAAGTCTAAACAGCACCAAACCAGTAAATCCAAAACCTTGGAGCAAAAATAGCCTAGTCCAAAGCATTCGTCTAAGTTTATTCAAGTTCTAACATGTCCTAAAAGTAGTCCAATGGTAATGAATCAAATGGTTCTCATGACAAATAATCTTGTGTCTAAAGAATGAAACTATCCCATGTGCACTAGTCCCTCTCAATCGTAGCGCCGTCAATGATCACCTAAAAACAACAAAAGGGCAAGGGTGAGTCCACGACTCAGCAGTTACATCAATAAACAACAAACAACGATAAAACAACAGTATTCAATAACTTCATTATCATCACATGTTCTTCTATTAATATTCTCATGCCATTCTCTTCTCTTTATTTTCACACACATTCATCTCATATCTCAATGCAACTCTACCCTACATGTCCACATGCACTTCTTTCGTGTATACCGGTATAGCATGAGTGAACGCTCGCAACAACGTTCACTCTCAAGCCCGCTCCTCCTCGAGGATTGGGGACCTCCTCCACTCCCGTGGAGTTGTGATCAAACATGATCACCTGCTCATATCTGAGAGATGCTTATGAATGCAAAAATGCATAATTTCATCATGCTCATCATATCAATTTTCTTCATGTTCACCAACAAGATATAGTCATACCATTCAATTGCTTGCAATTAAATAAAAATAAAAGCACAACAATAATGGTAATGAACGATAAAGAAATACAGCGATCAATCATTGATCGCTGTCTACCATGCACTTGCCTTTACTAGTTGCGACGCACGGTTTGGCTAGAAGATGGCAACAAGCACGACGTCTCTTCTACAATAAATACTCAAATTTCAATACAAGCTACAGCATCACCAGAACAACAATTAATTAACATCGCCCCTACAAGTCCCACAAAACCACATCGCTCCCCCAATACCGAACAATCACCCCTTGCTGACCTGGTACAAAAAGGGCGTAACTTTTGATTCACACGTCCGATCATGGCAAACCACCCCATTCTGGAATCTACACAAAATTTATCATATTTTCTTAGATTACCATGACTTCTAATTAAATCATCTAACCCCCCGTTTTTATCCTAGAAGACCGATCTGTCATCTTCTAGACAGCGAGCCTTACTAAATTGATAGCTTGAAAACTACTTGTCTGCTCGACAAGATTAAATATTCTACGAAAAGATACTAAAATGATCTACAATTAACTAGTAGATGACATCCCCAAAATTCGCTATTAAGTTATCCGAATAAATCGTACAAAAGAACAACAGACAAATCCAATTTATTGTTTGATTTTCCCCCGACTAGAAATATGTTAATACTTCTCTTACTGTTCCAAAGAAAAACATGCATATAAAACATGCAGCACTACTAGCCAATTGTCTCACCCTTACTATGCCAATTAAATAATCCCATGCAGCACTATCAAATTATTCTCTCTCTCCTACTACTCCAATTAAATAATCACATGCAACACTACTAGAAAGTTTCTATCACTAGCAGCTACATGTAGAAAGGTCTCACGGTTTGTTGTTCCATCATGCATGCAATGCATACAATGCTACGTGGCCACTAGATAACTACTAATTATGGTAGTGCTACTAGCCCAACCAATAGCAGCCAAAAGAAGATCAACACTAATAAACTACTAAAACTATAGATGCATGCGTACTAGTTAATGCATTCTCTCTCCCTTAATGCTCCAATGACACGCATGTATATCCAATCTAATCGTAGCAGTGCAGGGAACCAACAAAAAAAAAAGACAAACCGAGCTTCCACGCACTGAATTCCAGCCAAACAACACCAAGGCCGCCACACGCCGGCCAACAAACAAAGCCCCCACGCGCTTGGCTCTCTGATGGAAGGCAACGCCCGGCAAGCACACTGACGTGGGCGGGCACTTCACGCGGCAGCAGCAGTGCGAGCCAGTGGGAAGCGGTGGCGGTGTGATCGGCGGCGGCGTCGCGGCGATCGGCTCCCACGCACACGCCAGCGAGATAAAACGGTGGCGGCGCACGAAGGAACAAAAGAATAGGCTACTAGGGTTTCTAGAACCCACACTCTCCACAAACCTTTTATCCCGGTACAAACTAACTCCTCTCTAAAAACTCCAAAATATTCCATTTTTACGTATCCCCTTTTATTTAATGACGCACAGGTCCTCAAGAGGGTTATTTTCATAATATTACAGGAGACACTTGTCGACGGGTGTGCCCTCGCAGTTGGGCAATGGCGACAATGTCGGTTTCCCACGACGCTAGTGGTCGGCAACCTCCCACGATAGGCCCACGGCCGCTGCGGCCACCACGGCCGGCCAATGGCAGCATTAGTAGGGGGTGGGCTTCACCGTGGGGCAGTGAGGAAAGCCCGGCAGGTGCAAAGACGACGGCGGCCCCCGAAGCAGCGGAGGCGGCATCTCCTTGTGTGACGGTGCCTCCCGGCGCGTGCGAAGACGACGACGGCCCCTGAGAGGCAGTGCGGCAGCTCCCCACGCGACGGGGGGCCTCCCGGCGCGCGCGAATGCGGCGGCTCCCCGCACAAGGAGATCTGGCGTCGGCACGGCACCCGAACCCGCCGGTGGTTGCCGGCGGGTGGAGGAGCTCCACTACGATCGGGCGGGGCGGTCAGGAGGGTGCAAGTGACACAGGAGCAACGACAACCGGCGAGCAGGGGTGGACCTCTTCGGCGTGGAGCTGAAGGCCGAGGCCCACCTGCCGCGAGTGAAGATGACGGCCGCTCCCTGCGTGACATGGGACAGCGGCTCCCCGCGTGACGAAGCTCCTAGGCGTCGGCACCCCCGAGCCCATGCTCGGTGGCTGCCTCGGCGAGTGGGTCGCCCCTGGGTGGCGCGACAACCGGCGACTGGGGTGGCGTAGGCGGCCCAAGATCTTCGGCGACCGAGGGAGGGGGCTGGATCTAGATCTAGATCCGGCCTCCAGGGGGACGCCAGGCGACCCGAGAGCTCCGGCCGGGGAGGAGGTCGCTCGCGACACCGGGGCGGCGGAGGCTGCGCCGCCGCCGCTGCACGACCATGGGGGCGTCGCCCCAAGCGAGCTCCTCAAACGAGAGCAGGAAGAGAGGTGGGGGGAGGGGGGAGGAAGGAGGAGGAGGTTCGGGAGGGAGGTTGGGGGGCCACCGCCGTTGCCGGAGCAGCGGCGGCGGCCGGCGGGGGGGCTGGAGGTGGGGGTTCTCTGGGTGTGCGGCGTCGCCTCCCGGGTCGCCCTAAGGAGCGACACGGGAGTATACTTTTTCATTCAAACTCCTTCTCTTTTCATGCATTCTACAACAGGATAGTTCTCTGAACTTAAGTGCTAAGTGTTACTAGCCACTTCCTTCAGATAACAAATTTCAGATTTGGCTATTTCTGTTAGGTAATTGCAAACTGACTATTTGCATTAAACTCTAATTTCGTATTGTTATCAGACTACTACAACTTTGAATTTTCATTAGACCACTTCTCCGTTCATGTATTCAACTAGAGGAAATCTTTATGCTTTTAGAGTGTTTGCCAACTGAACTTCATACTACTTCCATTTTCCATTTGTCAAAAATATAACTGAGTGCTTTTAACAGTCATTCAAGAAGCTTGCTATTGATTCTTGTTATCTTTAGTTTTCACTAATGTTCAAACCTTCTCATCTTTTGAAACAAGATTTGCTTAATTGAAGTATTGTTCAACTACACTTTTAACTAATTTGATCAGTGATTTTCTAAATCGACAATGACTTCTTGTTATTTTATTATACTTTCTCCTACATAGCTTTTTCTGATTTGAAGTATTGGTTAGCTAGAACTCCTTGCTAAATCGAACTTCAGATTTTTGCTAACTCATTTGGTTCAAACATCAGTCATAGAACTAGTTGGCATCTTCTGAACTTCTATAGTGGGTCCTTCAATTCAGGCTCATACACAGAGGTACAGGGAGGAAACAAACAAGGAAGGCCAGGACAAAGGAAGTGGCAGCGGCTTGGGACACGGCTCGTCGCCGGTGGGGAAGTGGCGACAAGGCGGCGGTAACCACAAAAATGAAATGCCTCAGGAATAAGGAGGCTAGGGGTGGCGGTCTTGGAACTCAGGTGGCACGATGGCAACACGGCAAGGCACGGGGCTGTCGGCCTTGGGGGTGACAAGGCGCGGTGGCGCCGGAGAGGGTTAGGGGTCAAATTAGTGCGAGCATGAGCATCAATGGGGTGAGTGGAGTACACCGGAGTGGTCGGCGATGGAGGAGGAGCCCCGAGGTGCTCCGGCGATGCGAGCCGTGGCCGGCGTGGGGAGGCCACCGTGGAGAGGTCTCTGTGGGCGAATAGGGCGAAGATGAGTGATGGGGGAAGGTTAGGGTGGTCCATGGGGTTCTCTAGATGCAAGGGATTGAAGAGAGGGTCACCGGAAAGCTAATGGAGATGGTGGTGGCAGTTTTTGGCCAGTTTCGGGGAAGACAACCATGGCACAGTGATTCTTCGGTTTAGGGGCCAAAATAAGTTGGGGCTGTTGATCCTAGGGAGCAAAGACATGATATGACGCGGTCTACAAGAGGAGGGACTCACTGATTTGGCCGAGACGAGAAGATGGAGTTGCGGCCAGAGCCGAATCCGTCGGCGTGTTGAAAGATGCTTGCCTCGGAGCTCCATTGCAAATAGAGATAAGGGTGGTGAGAGAGAGCAAGAGTATGTCAAGGAGAGCTTGAAGGACATGAAAATGGAGGTCGAAGCCCTTCGATACGTCCGGGAGGCTTGAAGGCGGCGTGGGCATGGCCAGCGCATGGCTTTCGGGTCTCTGATCAATTGGAGCTCATGGAGAGGAGAAGTTGGAGAGGGAGAAGCAGAGAAATGAAGAACAGGAGGTGAGGTCCTCAGAGCTTGGCTTATATAGGCATGGGCTCGATGAAAAGTGAGTGAACCGACGGAGGTTGCTTCGGAGATGCCGAGGCGGCCAGTCAAGACATGGGCAATGCGTGGCATGCATGCAGTCCAGCCAGAGGCGTCGTGGCGGGAGCGGCTTGGCGCCGGGATGGGCAAGGGTTAGAACCCGCAGGTGGTTGGCCAAAACTGGGGATGGCTCTTGGTGGTGTGGCAGAGGCGCGCGGCCGCGTGGACATGCACGGGTCGGTGCTGGCGATGCACCGTGGAGAAGAAGGCCTGGCCGTGGGCCCGGGCGGTCAGTGGGAGAAGAAAGCATTTGATGTCTACAGGATTTTTCAGAAAAGGCTGAAGCTTTAGGTAATTATTTTACATAGAAATATAAGTCTAAATTTATGAAGATTTTAGGAGAGGTTATTGACATAGTGTAGATTATTGTGTAATTATTTCAGAATTTATGTGACTTGTATATTTCTTTAAAATTCTTGTAAGTTTCAGTTTGTATGTATTGTTATTATTCTATTTGAGGAAAGTTTGCAACAACATGTTTTAAATATTTCCCACTTTATTTACAGAACCATTATACCAATTTTGGATTTTTGGTTTATCATATTTTGTTTCAATTCACTTTGATCCTTATTTGGTTTTGTATTTCCATAATTTGATCTTTACATTTCTTTATTAGACAAAAGCCTTGTAATAAAATCCGGAAAAGCAAATGTCAATAAGATTCATCAAAAAGTTTTAAAAAGATCACATTATCATATTTTAGAAAATAAACCCAAATTTTGGGCTGTTACAAGTATACTCTATAGATATTAGATAAAGAACTATTGCTATCATATGCTTTGTTTGCAACAACGTACAATTAGGGAAATGATTCATGCAGTTTCCATTGTCACAAGAAGAAATATTATTACTGGCAATCAAAAAGGAACTCTGATGCAGTATAACAATTGGAGCACCTAGTGATCTTTACAACGAAGTGATGAGGACATCAACCCGCCGGATCGACCATAACTCCACCTCCAATCAGTGCTCTACTTCCACCACATATTGATCGAGAAGGTTTACGACCACCGTGGATTGGTGGTGGGAAGACTTCGATTGCGTGGTCGAAGGAGGTTATATTGCTGGCGAGTGGTCATAGGGAAGGTTCGATTGCTGACAGTGGTCGTAGAATTGCTTCGGCTGCTCGTGGTTGTAGAGTGTGGAGATCCGACTACCTAATCGAAGATCACTTATATCCAGTCTTTGTGCCACCTCACTTTGGGCCAAGGGCCTTGTATCAACACTACCTTAGGGTTTTGGGCGGCTACCTCCCAGCCCATATGGCCACCTAGGGTTTTTAGTGCTGTTCATGCGTGAGCAGTCCCCCTCTCCTCTTCCTCCTATAAATAGTGGCGCCTCCTCTAGTTCCTTGGGTTTTCTTAGATTATTACGCCACTTTGCGGTTTCGCCATTTACGGTTTGAGGAACCCCACATTGTGAGCTTCATCCAAATCCGCAATATATTTCAGATTACATCTATCTTGTTCTTGTGAGTTGCCGATTACTTGCGGGAACCATAACCCTCGTGGTAAGGTCGATCGCATGCGGCGTGGTCGATAACGACGATCGATGCGGTGTGTAGCGAATTGCGAGGTGACGATCTGGCGGTCGAAAGCCTCAGCGTCAGCGTCCTCACGGCGAAATCAATCGAACCTAACAAAACTAGCAGGTTTCACTAATGTTCTTGTCTGATTGAACTTCAAGCAAACAAGTAGTAGCAAACACAATTCATCATTTTCATGGATTCATGGATAAAAATAACAAGCAATATTATAATCAATCGGTTCATGAAAAAACTATCATGAATCATTGCCACACATTCTAATCACCATTCTTGTCCGATGTTCTTGTCTGATTGAACTTCAAGTAACTAGCACAATGAACTAAATTCAATATACTGACCAATGAACAATGGAACTTCAAGCAATACCAGTAACTAATAAGACATCAAACTAAATTCAACATATTGACCAATGACCAATGGAAAGAATTGCATCCGACAGTGAAAATTTCCAACTAGTAACTAGCGCAAAGCATAATCATCCAAAACACACTAATGCTCTTGGATAACCTAACTCAATTGGAACTAAGAAATCGGATCTTGCCGAGTACAGCCATCTCGAACCCTCAATTGGAACCAAGAAATCGGGAGGAGGAGGAGAGTAGCAGCTGGGGGGAGGTGGAGGGGGAGGACGACTCGGGAGGTAGAGGGATGAGGCGACGACGGCTTGGGAGGAGGGAGCCAGGGAGGAGAGGGACTTGGGCGGTGCGTTAGAGGACTTGGGTGATGGGGTCGACGGAGGAGGCCGGCAGGCGGGCCAGCATGGGGAAGAGGGAGGTGGGCGGCCGCCAGAGGAGGAGGAGGGAGGTGGAGGAGGGCGGCAGCGGGCAAGATCCAGATCTAGATTTGGATCTGGGCTGCGCGAGCATGGCGAGGAGGGAGGTGTAGGCGGCGGCGTGGGAGGAGGGATCCAGGGAGGAGAGTGCTAGGGAGGAGGGCGCTGAGGAAGGAGGAGGAGGCAGGCGGGCGAGCGGGTGGATGGGCCAGGGGAGGGGGCTTTTATGCAATGGCATTCGACGGGTAATTACCCCCGAACTTCAAGGGTAATTTGGGAATGACGTTTTTGGGAAGCTGCGGAAGCTCCCCACGGGCAGCTTCTCGCTTTCGGCTTCCGCGCGTTGAGACCAGAAGCGGCTTCGGCAAAAAGTGGCTGCAAAAAAAGTGTCGTTTGGGATGGCTTCCGGCTTTTCCGATCGAAAGCCGGAAGCTGGAGCCGTCGCAAATGGGGCCTTTATATAGCCACTTGAGTTACAGCTGCAGGCTAAAAAGCTAAAACAGTGAAAATGGTAAATGAAGCACAGCCGTCAATTCCCAGTGATCACTTCTCGCGTTGGTCGTTGGATGCTTGACTTGAGTTTGCCGTACGATCTCCATAAACGAACCGGTATTATTAGATCCCAGCCGCACATCTATTTATCTGTTTCTTCAGGAATTACAGACACACCCCACCCCCCTCGCATCTGTCCCAACTCCGTCTCGGGTGAGTTCAAAAAAAAAAAAAACTCCGTCTCGGGAATCTCTCTGTTGGCGAGTAGGGTTGCCAAGGGGAGTGCGGTGCCGGCGGCGGCAAGTAAGCAAGGGGAGTCCGTCCCGGCCGACGGCGTCCGCGACGGGAAGGGGAACTCGTGGAGTGACTAGGCGACGTCGGAGAGGAGCTGCGACAGGATCCTTGCCTCTGCATCTGCTTCTCCCCGGCTTCTTCCTCTTCCTCACCGTCGATTCTGTCTTCCTCCCCCAAACTGAAGGTATGCAACCCAGATCGCCCAAATGTCAATAATATGTAGTTGGATTTGTAATGGATGTTGGTATTCATGGTTGTCCCCCTTTGCAATTCATGGCTGTTCTTGTTCCCCTTTTCAATTTATGAACATGGGCCATGGCCAGATCTGCTGGATCTGTGGTACTTTGGTTATTCATGAACATTGCTTGTCATAGATGATTGGATCTGTGGTATTTTTGGTTATTCCCATTTATACTTGATGTTCATGGTTAGATGGACATTTCCTGTATACTTTGCTCTGAAATAAGAACATGGTTACTAGTTCATTGTATTTTGGTCATCTCCCTGCCTTGCTGTCAGATGTCATAAGAGCAATTAAATCATAATGCAAATCAGTACTAGTACATGCTTTCAGTTAGGACATGTTCGTACTTGCATACATGATGGAAATCAGTGAGTAGATTATTTCACACATGCATTGTAGATGAACAAGAGGATAATTAGAAGGAGAAAGCTGATGATTTTTGGGGCTCCTGCATTTGTGGCTGCTTCAATGGTGGCTCTGTATGTCCGGTCTAGGCTAAGGAAGAGGAGAGAGCGTATTACCTATAGCCCAATTGAGGAAGGGGAAATTAGCTCAGTGACATCGCGTTAGGACATTATTAGAGGAATAACATCGCGATCGTGACGCATTGGAAAACAACACCGCGAACACCAAAAAATTAGATAAATAACATCGCTGCTAGTTACTTCTGTTTCCAGAATTTTTTAAATATAGAAACTTAGCTAAAAAATTATCATTTTTTTTGTGAAACCTCCCGACACAGTTTAATTGCTTGTGTATTTTTTAAAAAAAACTTTATACATTCTGATTTTGTCTCTAAAATTCATTTAAATATACTGTTTGTAGGAATTTTCTAATATAGAAAATGAGATCCAAACATTATGATTTTTTTTTCAGGATCCTTACATAGTGGATTTGATTGTGTAATTTTTAAAGAATTTTACAAAATTAATTAATGCAATTTCATAATGTCCACTCTGTGAGGAGTCTAATATTTCATAATATAAGGACATTATAAAATTGTATTAATTAGTTATGTAAAAATTCTAGAAAAATTACACAATCAACTCCACTGTATAAGGATCCTGATTTTTTTTTCATAATGTTTGGATCTCATTTTCTATATTAGAAAATTCCTACAAACAGTATACTTAAATGAATTTTAGAGACAAAATCAGAACGTATAAAGTTTTTTAAAAAATACACAAGTAATTAAACTGTATTAGGAGGTTCCACAAAAAAAATTGATAATTTTTTGAGCTCATTTTCTATATTTTAAAAAAATTCTGGAAACAGAAGTAACTGGCGGCGATGTCATTCGTCTAATTTTTTGGTGTTTGTGGTGTTGTTTTCCAATGCGTCACGATCGCAATGTTATTCCTCTAATTATGTCTTAACACGATGTCACTGAGCTAATTTCCCCATTGAGGAAAGGGACAGGAAAAGAATTGACTATATAAATACTAAAATTTACAGGAGTTATGCAACCTGTCAGAAGATGTTGAGGCTTCAAGGAGCCCCTTTCTTCCGGTTGTGTGAAGTTTTGAGGGAACGCTCCTTGCTCCAAGACACTATACATGTATGTGTTGACGAGCAAGGAGCGAATGCGCAACGGCGGTCGTCAGCGTAGCATTGCCATGCCCCCCATTCTTTCTGGACTCCAGACTGCAAATCTACTCCCCAAAACAAGATCAAACCAAATCTATCCCCTAATCAATCCTGGCATCTAGATTGGCATCCTAATTTGCTTAATCCCACTTAAACCGCTGCTGACGCCTCCTCTTGGTTTCCTCCCCCACCCTGGCGCATTTCTTGGCATCCCAGAGCCACATTCTTGGCGCTTCTCCTTCTCCACAGGTACATTTGTTGTCGCTGTTAAACTGCAATCCGTAAAACCATAAGAAGTCGCAGTCACTACCAGTTTCCCTCTCCCAATCGGACCGAGACGATTTCTTCCACCTTGGCCGCACACGAAATGTTGTTCCCTATTCGGGAATGGTGATGGGCGGCTACCCACCTAACAATTTTTGCATTCTTTTATGCCTCGTGTGGTAGTAGTAGGTTCCATGAATCTTGGCCTTGTTTTGACTCTACTGCATGGTTCGGCGACCAACTAATTCGATCTCTTGGTATTTCGTGTATGTATGGCCAGTGTGGGCAGTGGGGGTCTTGACAAAGGTAGTTCAAGAAAGGGATTTGTTGCGAGGACATCTAGTTTGTGGTTACCCTCAAACTCAAGACTTAAGGACAACACCTTCCCCCCTCCCTTCTCCCTTTCCCCACTCCCCTTCCTCTATAACACAAAAATTTCAAATCGGAAAATTTCAACTGAAAATTTCAAACCGGGAAGCTTCAACTCAAAAAAATTCAAATCGGCAAATTTCAACTCGGGAAAATTTCAACTGGGGGGAATCTCAAAACAAGTTTTTTTTTTTTTTTGTGTTTGAGGGAGAGAAGGGGATGCCACCACGTGTCACAACAAGAGAGCGTTTGAGGGGAAGGGAAGGGGGGAAGGAAAGGGGGAGGAAGGGGATGCTGCCACATGTCGCGACGGGAGGGCGTCATCACCAAAGAATTTGTGAGGATGACCTCAAATTACCAAAACTGATTTGTCGCAACTCGTACTACTTCTTGAGGCGTTGCAAAGAAACTCCGAAACTGGTTGTGTGGAGGACTGGAGGTTTTGTTCCTGTCATATTATCTTTCTCCAGTAGAGAAGAAAGCTTCCTAGATCTGGTGATGTGTATATTTTATTGCTACTCCCTCCGTTGAGAAATATATGGCGTATTTTGACTTTGCACAAGGATTAAGGAGGTGGTGAAATCGAGAAAGGTATGAAAGAAAATGACTTAGGCGCCCCGTATAATTGTCTTGGAAAGATGAGAGAGAATGCTTTGTGTGGGTGGTAATGAACAAATGCAGATGACAGAGAGAAAATAAATAGGGGCATAGAAGGAAAAACCTCATTAATCTACATGCAAGCCTTATATTTCTCAACAAAGTTTTTCAAAGTATAGGTCTTATATTTCTCAACAGAGGGAGTATTCTTTTCTGCTATTGTGACCAATATGCGCTTGTGATGTGATCTAAACTCTATTTGACTTCCACATCAATGACTACCATACCAAACTGTCATAGTTTGATTGGACTGAGATGTTCGTTGCATACTATTCTTCCTTCTTTTTTCATTTGTCCCATCTTTTATACTGGTTGTTTTGTCCAATGCTGTGATTTGAATCTTGATGTGTGCTGTAGTTTCCTTGAGATTGTTCCACCTTTTGTCTTGATTTGACCTTGTTACTTGCTGTAGTAATGGATATAGGGTAAAACAATTTGAGAAATCAGGACGAACAAATAGTCATCGTTGTTCTTCTCATTGACAAAAGTTTGGTTGCTTTATCATGCTACTGTTTTATTGAACTGTCCTTTTAAGTTTGTTTTCTCTCTTCAAAAGGCCATCAAGGAAGAATGTTGATCTTGTGTGCCTGTGTCCTTATTGTTGTTCTTGAATATGCAATTCTACATGCTTATTCTTAGAAAATTTTCAAAGATAAAAATGTATCAAATTCATGAGTATTTGGTTATCATGAAAAAAGAAAGAGGGTAGATCAATGATATGTCAGTCAATTTTGGGGGTAATACTGTCCTGTGTTTCGGGATCTAGAATTCTAGATATGTCGGGACCCCGGGTATACAATCCCAGGACCCTCTGTGCATTCTGAACTAGTTCCAGATCAGTAGCTGGCTCGCACAGTTACAGCATCGGGGTAATCACAACCATACAACAAAATGACGATGAAGCGAACAAATTAATATTACTTAGTAGCAAAAGGGACCTTATGGTCAAGTCTTACAGAGTGAGCCACGCAAGGCTTAGCGACAAAAGATAACTGCGGCGAAACATAATAACTCGTGGTGGCCACGCGACATGCCCACAGGCAATCGAGTGGAGGACGCGACCTAGTTCGCAAAGTCTTCAGGATACTCCTCTTCATAGAACTCTGGATTCCCTGGTTCTTCTGTGGAAATTTATCACACAAGGCGCAAGCCGTGAGTACTTTGAATGTACTCAGCAAGTCATAGGGAAATGCATGCAATTATTATTCATACGAGGCTATACAAGGATAGCTGTATGACTATTTTGCAGAAAGCAATATTGACAGTAAATACAATAAGTAGATTGAAAGCACAATTTAAAAGATTAATACATAAGTAATCCAGTTCTTTGAAACAACAAGAGATCAACCCAACCTTTCCATCCAAACCATCAATTCCACCATTTTAAAGAAAACATCTACCCTGCGTGAAATCTCAGGGCATGTAAAGTAGCGGGACACGGCTATTCGAATAGTTTTAAACACTCTGCGAGAGGTTATGCAGCTTTACCCACAAGAGATAATCATCTTATCTTGTCAGCGTTTCCACGCTTAGAAGCGTGTGACTAAGAGATTATCACAAGGCCGTTACAAAGCTTTGTTTGACTCGGTTACGCTTGCTAAGATTCGCTTCTAGCGGGTCTATCTCCGCCGATTCATGCCCCTCTTGCGCCATTCTCACCAAAACAAAACCGACTCAAAGCATTGCTAATTAGTTGGTCAGGTCCACCCCATCCTGGACATGTGGTTGCATGATGTGACCCAGATCAATGGTTCAACGTTAAGTCCTTAGTTGGTTGCTCGGTGAGACTTATCCCGCGTCTTGGAGTATGCGTTACGGCACCCGCACTCACCACCATCCACTCGCCCAAGCATAAAACATTTTCGGTTCAATCCGGCCAAAGACCACCCTAGTCTTGGCACAAAATCTTTTAACAAAGGTGGCCGCGCCACGATTCCATAATCCCTTTAGTCATGTTTAATCATACGAGCATGTGATCATTAGTCCCAACGTACAACTATAACATGGCTAAGCATAATACGATACCCATGTTGGTAATTTATCGAAGTCCAACTAAAATAAACCCTCCTAAGGTGTCCAAGGGCTCCTGTCATTCAAGGATACATGTCGTTTGCAATTTATCAAGAAGGTATACATCAATTAGGCATTTATCTACTCCCGAAACAATTTAATATAAAACTAGCAATGCATGTTTATATCAAACAATATAGTTTTGAAAAATGGGTTCAACATGATCAAAGGTCTATGACTTGCCTTCGGTGAAGAGTTGAGGAGCTTGATCGTCGGTCAGAAATCTTAGAAAAGCAGAAACTACGTGCGGAAAGAGCAAAATAAATAAAACAACTCCAAATAAATTCCAAATAAATACCAAATTAGTACTAACAACAAGAGGGATTTTAGATGAATTTAGAAATTTGAATCACTCGAATCGAGTTCGAGCGAAGAAGTTGTGGCCTTAGAAGATTGGAAAACACATAAAATGAAGGATTTGGGGATTTTGGAATTATTTTTGTAAAGGAAAAGTTCATTATGGCGTCGGTGGTCGTCAGAGGAAATCCGCAGAAAGAAAAATAAAAGAAAAAGAAAGCGGCGGTGGGGTCAGCTGTCGGTGAGATAACACACATGGTGGGTCCGCGAGCTCTGGAAAAAGCGGGGAGGGAGTGCCACATGGGCTTCCACGTGGACAACCACGTGGGCGAGGGTGGCGTGGCGTGACGTGGCGGCGAGGTGGCCGCCACGTCGGCACCGGCGCGGCGCTCGGGAGCGACGGATCGCCGGCGCCGACGGCGGGGTTTTGGCCGTGGCGAGGCACGGATGCGAAGGCTCGCGGTGAGCTCGTTGCTCGCCTTCGAGGACACGCAGCGCTAGATGGCCGTGGCGAGGAAGCGGCGGCGGTGGGGAGGCCGGCGGTGGCGCTCGGTGGGTTCCCGAGGTCGGGTTGGCGCGCGCCGGTGGCTCGGCGCAGCGTCTGGAGTGAGTCGAGCGGCGGAGAAGCGGGGCGGCGCAAGCAGCGGGGCGGAGCTCGGCCGTGGCGAGATTCAGCAGCGAGGCGAGGAGGCGAGAGAAGGAGAGGGAGAAGGGGAAAAGAGAGAGAGGAGGAGGCGGGCGGTGCTCGCAAATAGGGCTCGAGAGGCCGGAGAGAGGGAGGGTGTCGGGGCGGTAATGGCGGCGTGGCGGCTCGTCCGCGGAGAAAAGAAAAAGAGCGCGCGGAGTGCGTCGGGGCGAGATGAGCGCGAGGTGGCGGTGGCGGCAGCGCTAGGGCAGGCGCGAGGAGCGGCGAGGTCGGCGAGGTCGCGGGTGGTGCGCGCTGCCTTGCGCGCTGGCGCGAGGAGGAAGAAGAAGTCGGGGAGGAAGGCGAGCGGGGCGTCCGGGTCGATCGAGCGATCGCGAAGGAGGCGTGGCGGGGCGAGCCGTCCGATTCGATCGGACGGTGCGAAGAAGTGCGGCGCAGCGTGCGGAAGCGGCTAGGGAGATGGGCAGCGGGAGATTCGGCCGAAGCCAAAAAGGATTTTTAAATTGATTTCGAATAAAGAAATCGAAAAAGCAAAAACACTTTTAGAAAATAGTTAATAGAGTCTAAAAATTCGGAAAATTCACGAGAAGATCCTTGAATTATTTAGAACTTAATAAAAATACTTTTAGCTTTACTTTAGTTTTTAATTTTGCAAACAAAATAGATTTTGGCTTCAAACAAAAGGAAAAGCCAAATTAAAATCGAGAAAATGCAATAAAGCTCAAAACCCAAATAAAATCCAGAAACTCAATAAACTAACTTTTGGTTTAATTGAAGAAGGATTAACTCAGGTTAAAGGGTCTTTGACTTCTAAATTTCAAATTCAAGCTTTTGCAACTTAAACCAAATGCTAGCTTTTAAAACTTTTGAAAATTTCCAAAAACTTGCAAATTAGGGATGTTACAAACCTACTTGCAAAATTCAGGCTGACTAGAGAATAGGTGCGGGAACTCGGCCTTCAGGCCCTCTTCACGCTCCCAGGTGGCTTCTTCTTCAGTGTGGTTGCTCCACTGAACTTTGCAAAAACGGAGAATCTTGCTTCGGGTTACACGCTCGGACACTTCCAGAATCTTGACGGGTTGCTCCTTGTAGGTTAGATCTTGCAGGACAACTGCTTCTAGCGGCATCTGCTCTTTTGGCACACGTAGACACTTCTTCAACTGAGACACATGGAAGGTGTCATGCACATCTGACAGATGAGGTGGAAGCTTCAACTGGTAAGCAACTTCTCCTCTTCTAGCGAGGATTGGGAAAGGTCAATGTATCTTGGTGCAAGCTTCCGCTTACTGCAACGACGCATTCCTTTGAGAGGTGAAACCTTGGATACACATGATCTCGGGCGCAAAAGTTAGACCCGGCGACGATTATCGGCATATCTTTTACGCCTAGTCCGAGTACATTCGAGCTTTTCGGATTGCCGAACTTGATCTTGGCTTCCTTCAGATATCAGGCCCAAGTACTTGTCCTTCCCTGTTTGATCAATGCGGGTGTTCTACACTTTCTCCCGTAAAGGGCTTCAAGCGGGACATTTGTAGACTTGATCGATGGATTGTTGTAGGAGAACTCGCATAAGGTAGCATTTGATCCCAAGCGGTTTGGTTCTCTGAAGCGCAGAGCTCTCAACATGTCTTCTAGGATTTGATTCACTCTTTACATACATCGCCCGTCCATGCGAGGATGGTAGGGTCATCTTGAAATTCAAATTGGTACCCATAACTTTGTGCGACACGCCAAAATCTTGAGGTGAATTGGGATCTTCGATCCGACACAATCTTCTTTGGCACTCCATGCTGGCATACTATCTTTGCCATGTACAGTTCTGCAAGTTTGTCTCCTGAGTAGGTGCTCTTGACGTGGATGAAGTGAGCAACTTTTGTCAGGCGATCTACAATTACCCAAATAGAATCATACCCTGCCTTTGTCCTTGGCAGACCGGTGATAAAGTCCATTCCAATTTCTTCCCATTTCCATTCAGGGATCTGCAAGGGTTGTAGGAGTCCAGCTGGTCTCTGGTGCTCAGCTTTGACTCGCTGGCAAACATCACACTGAGCTATGTATTCAGCAATTTCTCGCTTCATACTAGGCTACCAATACATTTCCTTAAGATCTTGATACATTTTAGTACTTCGAGGTGAATGGAATACTGAGGTTTCATGAGCTTCCTTGAGTACCAGCTGCTTGAGCTCCTTTTGTGCAGTACAGATACGCTTATCGAACCAAATAGTTCCTTTTCATCTTACGAAAATCTTAGGATTTACCCTTCTTCATGTTACTCTTGATCTCTTTGATATTTGCATCTTCGATCCGGGCTTCCACGATCGACTCTGTAGAGTTGGTTGCACTTCAATGCGACCAAATAACCTTCTTCAACCAATTCCGGCTTGAGCTTTTGGAACTCTTCATATAGTCTTTGGTGACTTTCCACGACCATCGTATTGCAATAGACCTTTCTACTTAGGGCATACTGCTACAACATTAGCTTTAGGGGTGGTAATGGATTCCAACGTTGTAATCCTTGATTAGTTCTAGCCATCTTCTTTGCCTCATGTTGAGATCAGCTTCGGTGAAAATGTACTTCAAGCTCTTATGGTCAGTGTAGACTTCACAGCGATTACCAATGAGGTAATGACGCCATATCTTCAAAGCATGCACTACTGCGGCCAATTCTAGGTCATGGGTGGGGTAATTCACTTCATGAGGCCTCAACTGGCGTGAAGCATATGCTACTACCTTCCTTTCTTGCATTAGAACACATCCGAGACATTGTCGCGATGCATCACAGAAAATCTCAAAATCCTTTCGGACATCTCGCAAGGTCAACACCGGAGGCGGTGGTCAAGCGCTTCTTCAACTCTTCAAAACTCGTTCACATTCGGCGTCCAGCGAACTTCTTTTCCTTCTTCAACAACCCGGTGAGGGTCTCGCTATCTGGAGAAACCTTCTATAAACCGGCGGTAATATCACGCCATACCAAGGAAACTTACGATCGAGGTGCGATTTGGGTGACTCCCAATTGAGCACATCCTTGACTTTCTTTGGGGTTGGCGGCGACTCCTTGCGGACATGATATGTCCCAGAAAAGTAAATTCCTTCATCCAAAACTTACACTTGCTGAATTTGGCATAGAGTTGATGATCTCTAAGCCTAGTCAGAACCAAGCGAAGGTGCTCTTCATGCTCTTCTTCACTCTTGGAGTATACTAGAATGTTGTCAATGAAGACAATGACGAACTTATCCAGAACTTATCCAGATATTCATCAAGTTCATAAAGTAAGCAGGGGCATTGGTCAATCTAAAAGACATGACCGTGAACTCATCTGATCCATAACGGGTTGAGAAAATGTCTTGGTATATCCTCTTGACGGATCTTCAGCGATGGTATCGACCTTAAATCTATCTTAGAGAACACTCGGCTCCTTCAACTGATCAAACAAATCATCAATCCTGGGTAGAGGGTACTTATTCTTGATGGTGACTTTATTGAGTGCACGATAATCCACACACATCCTTTGGGTACCATCTTTCTTCGCCACAAAGATGACCGGGCTCCCCAAGGTGAGGAAGCCAGGTCGGACAAATCCTTTTCTTGCATCTATTCGATTTGCTTCTTGACTCGACCAAATCATCAACCGTGACGGTAGGGTCTCTTGAAAATTGGTGCGGTCCACGGAACTAAATTGATGACAAACTCTAGGTCCAATCGGTGGCATTCGGGTAGTTCATCGGGAAAGAGCGTCGCAAATTCTCGACTCTGGTACATCTTCCAAGGATAGGGTTTTAACACTCTGGACTATAGCTCCTTCATGCTTCTTCATGGGGGCTTCAAATTTTACTTTAGTCCCGCCTGGACTAACCAAGGTGATACTTCTACCACCACAATCCAAAACTGCTTGGTGCTTGGCAAGCCAATCCATACCCAAAATCACATCTAGGGATTTGGTGTCAATGATTAACAGGTTGGCTAGGAATTCTACCCCTTCTATGATCATCTTAACTTGTGGGCAACCCTGGTTCGCACTTAACGAGCAGAGATTGAACCAACAAGGCAGTCTTAAGGTTTGAAACCTTTAACTGATGCTTTGCAGCAAAAATCCGTGAAACAAACGAATGCGAAGCTCCAGAATCAAACAGAACAGTAGCAGGTACTGAATTTACTAGGAACTTACCCAGCACGACGTCTGGGGCTGTCCGGGCTTCCTCCACGGCGATGTGGTTCACACGGCCTCTTCCATAAGGCTGAGGGGTCTTAGCTGGTGCAGTTGGAGTCTGAGGTGCTCCACGTCCGGCCCCGGGCATGGGGGTCCTGGTTGGAGTAGCTCCCAAGTTGAATCTGACTGGCGAAGGACCTTGCCTCTGCGGGCAGTTGCTGGCGTAGTGCCCCAGTTGATGGCAGTTGAAACAAGTGACTCCGGTGGCAGGATTGGGGTTTCTTGGAGGCTGGTTGTTGGTATTGATGTTGGGGTTGCGGAATCCTGGTGCAGTCGGGCGAGGTGCCGTTGCTGGAGTCTTGAACATGACAGGAGGAGCAAAACGGGTAGGGTGTTGCACATTTGTCCTGGCTCTCTGTGAATGACCTTGATGAGCACCATGCTGCATCATTTTCCTCTTATGAGACTCTGCCAGCTCACGGCGAGACTCTTCTATGAGCATAGCCTTGTTCACCAGATGCTGGAAATCTGCGTAGTCGTTGCCGATGACTTGAACCTTCAAGTTGGGGTTGAGCCCACGCTTGAAACGCTTCTGACGTGCATCATCTGTGGCGACGTCCTCTTGAGCATATCGCGAGAGTTGAGTGAATTTATTGAGGTATTCACTCACGGACATGTTCCACTTGACTCGCGAAACTCATTCTTCTTCATTTCCACCTTTCCATCGGGGATGTGGGAATGGCGGAGGCTTGAAAACTCAGCCCAACCAATGTCTGATGGTTCTCATGGCGGCACAATAGTTCTCCCACCATTACTGCGGCGGTACCTTCAAGTTGGTGTGCGGCATACGAGACTTTCTCACGGTCATCACACGGGTAATGGCTAGCTTCTTTTGGTTGAGCGCGGCCGGTCATACGCATCCGATGGCTCGGAGGAGCTAGAGAATGTAGGTGGATGAGTCCTCATGAACTCGCCGGCCTTGGCGAGGAAAGGCGGTGATGGTGGCGGGTTGCGGCGGTGGCTTGATTACGGTTCAACATTGAGAGGAGGCAGCGGCGTGTGCAGCTCACTTTGAGTCATCATCTGGTTCATATCTGCATCATTGAGCTCATCGGTGTGTTTGGGCTGCCATGAACCGACCGGACCTTGATCCGCCATGGTTCTTTGGAGGAGGTGGTGGTGGCGGGGTGTTGAGATCCACAGGTCAACTTGGCTTGCGTGTTGCGGTCCGAACCATGCGCGCAGAACTTTCTGAGTTTAATAGACAAGAGGAAGAAAGCACGATAGATAAGAGGAAAAGCACAAAAAGCGAGGGAGAACAAGGGGAAAGATAGAGCAACCTAATTGGGGATGTTGGTTAAACTCAAGAACAGATAGCGAAAAGCTATCGAGAGGCAACAAAACTCGTGCCTTAAGGCCGAGCTAAACGATACTACTGACTGGGAGGGTAACCTAATAGAACACTTCTAAGCTAACTTATTTGGGATGGTCGTAGAAACAAGGCTCGATCCTTTAGAGATTACTGAGGTAAGAGGGATCAATTTGGACTTGAAAACCAAGTCTCGGAATAGAGAAGAGGTAGGAACCTAAGAATGAGATGAGAATGGAATTAGGATAAGAGGAGAGAAGGACAACTACTCAAAGATTCTTTGTTGGTTTGATTTAGAAAATAAATTTTGAAATTTTGACTAAACGACCATGCTAACTATGGTTACGTCCAACGATCGATATGGCTCGATACCACCTCTGCCGGGACCGGGTATACAATCTCGGGACCCTCGTGCATTCGAACTAGTCCCAAATCAATAGCTAGCTCGCGCGATTCTGACATCGAGGTAATCACAACCATACAACAAAATGGCGATGAAGCGGACAAATTAATATTACTTAGTAGCAAAGGACCTTATGGTCAAGTCTTACAGTGAGCCACGCAGGCTTAGCGACAAAAGATAACTTGCGGAAACATAATAACTCGTGGTGGCCACGCGACATGCCCACAGGCAATCGAGTGGAGGACGCGACCTAGTTCGCAAAGTCTTCAGGATACTCCTCTTCATAGAACTCTGGATTCCCTGGTTCTTCTGTGGAAATTTATCACACAGGGCGCAAGCCGTGGGTACTTTGAATGTACTCAGCAAGTCATAGGGAAATGTATGCAATTATTATTCATGCGATGCTATACAAGGATAGCTGTATGGCTATTTTGCAGAAAGCAATATTGACAGTAAATACAATAAGTAGATTGAAAGCACAATTTAAAAGATTAATACATAAGTAATCCAGTTCTTTGAAACAACAAGAGATCAACCCAACCTTTCCATCCAAACCATCAATTCCACCATTTTAAAGAAAACATCTACCCCTTGCGTGAAATCTCCGGGCATGTTCGTAACCGGGGACACGGCTATTCGAATAGTTTTAAACACTCTGCAGAGGTTGTACAACTTTACCCACAAGAGATAATCATCTTATACTGTCAGGCGTTTCACGCTTCCGAAGGCGTGTGGCTAAGAGATTATCACAAGGCCGTTACAAAGTTTTGTTTTGACTCGGTTCTGCTCGCTAAGGATTCGCTTCTAACGGGTCTATCTCCCGCCAGATTCATGGCCCCTCTCGCGCCATTCTCAACCAAAACAAAACCGACTCAAAGCATTGCTAATTAGTTGGCTAGGTCCACCCCATCCTGGACATGTGGTTGCACAATGTGACCCAGATCAATGGTTCAAGGTTAAGTCCTTAGTTGGTTGCTCAGGCGAGACTTATCCACGTCCCGATGTGCGTTACGGCACCCGCACTCACCACCATCCACTCGTCCGAGCATAAAACATTTTCGGTTCAATCCAGCCAAAGACCACCCTAGTCTTGGCACAAAATCTTTTAACAAAGGTGGCCGCGCCACGATTCCATAATCCCTTTAGTCATGTTTAATCATACGAGCATGTGATCATGAGTCCCAACGTACAACTATAGCATGGCTAAGCATATACGATACCCATGTTGGTAATTTATCAAGTCCAACTAAAATAAACCTCCTAAGGTGTCCAAGGGTTCTGTCATTCAAGGATACATGTCGTTTGCAATTTATCAAGAAGGTATACATCAATTAGGCATTTATCTACTCCCGAAACAATTTAATATAAAACTAGCAATGCATGTTTATATCAAACAATATAGTTTTGAAAAATGGGTTCAACATGATCAAAGGTCTATGACTTGCCTTGGTGAAGAGTTGAGGAGCTTGATCGTCGGTCAGAAATCTTCCAAAAGCAGAAGCCTACGTGCGGAAAGAGCAAAATAAATAAAACAACTCCAAATAAATTCCAAATAAATACCAAATTAGCACTAACGACAAGAGGGGATTTTAGATGAATTTAGAAATTTAAATCACTTGAATCGGAGTTCGAACGAAGTAGTTGTGGCCTTCAGAAGATTGGAAAACACATAAAATGAAGGATTTGGGGATTTTCGATTTTCGGAATTATTTTTGTAAAGGAAAAGGTCATTATGACGTCGTCGTCGCAGAGGAAATCGTAGAAAGAAAAATAAAGAAAAAGAAAGCGGCGGTGGGGTCCATGTCGGTGAGATGGCACACATGGTGGGTCCACCGAGCTCTGGAAAAAGCGGGGAGGAGTGCCACATGGGCTTCCACGTGGACAACCACGTAGGCGAGGTGGCGTGGCGTGGCGTGGCGCCGAGGTGGTCGCCACGTCGGCACCGGCCGGCGGCGCTCGAGGCCCACGGTCGCCGGCGCACGGCGGGGTTTTGGCCGCGGCGAGGGCACGATGCGAGAGAGCTCGCGGTGAGCTCGTTGCTCGCCTTCCGAGGACACGGCGGCGCTAGATGGCGGGCGGCGAGAAGAAGCGGCGGTGGGAGAGGCGGCGGCGGCAGTGCTCGGTGGGTTCCCGAGGTCGGGGAGGCGCGCACCCGGTGGCTCTCGGCACGGCGATGCCGGAGGAGAGGTCGGAGGTGGCGGAGGAGAAGCGGGGGCAGCGCAAACGGCGGGGAGGCGGAGCTCGGCCGGCGGCGAGATTTCGCGAGCGGGGCGAAGAGAGGCGAGAGAGGAGAGGAGAAGGGAAAGAGAGAGAGGAGGAGGCGGAGCGGTGCTCGCTTAAATAGGGCTCGGGGAGGCCCGGAGGAGGAGAGGGGAGGGGTGTCGGGCGGCAATGGCGGCAGCGGGCGGCTCGTCTGCGGAGAAAGGGAAAAAGAGGCGCGCAGTGCGTCTGAGGCGGGATGAGAGCGCGAGGTGGCGCGCGCGGCGCTAGGTCGAGCGAGGCGGCGAGGTCGGCGAGGTCGCGGCGGTGCGCGCGCGCGCGCACGCCGCGAGGAGGAAGAAGAAGGGGTCCGGGAGGAAGACGAGCGGGCCGTCCGATTCGATCAAGGCGATCGGCGAGAAGGGAGGGGCGTGGCGGAGGCGGAGCCGTCCGATTTCGATCGGACGGTGCGAAGAAGTGCGGCGACGCGACGCATGAGGGCGAGGAGATGGGCAGCGGAGATTCGGCCCGAAGCCAAAAGGATTTTTAAATTGATTTCCGAATAAAGAAATCCCGAAAAAGCAAAAACACTTTTAGAAAATAGTTAATAGAGTATGAAAATTCCAGGAAAATTCACAGAAAATCCTTGAATTATTTAGAACTTAATAAAAATACTTTTAGCTTTACTTTAGTTTTTAATTTTGCAAACAAAATAGATTTTGGCTTCAAACAAAAAGGGAAAAGCCAAATTAAAATCCAGAAAATGCAATAAAAGCTCAAAACCCAAATAAAATCCATGAAACTCCAATAAACTAACTTTTTGGTTTAATTGAAGTTGGATTAACTCAGGTTAAAGGGTCTTTGACTTCTAAATTTCAAATTCAAGCTTTTGCAACTTAAACCAAATGCTAGCTTTTAAAACTTTTGAAAATTTCCAAAAACTTGCAAATTAGGGATGTTACAATATAGCTGCTTTACAGAACAAACATTTAATAAAAGATCAATAGGGATGATGAAGCGCACACACTGGACACTCTGAACTGTGCTTTTCTAATCGAATTTATCAGGTTTGTAGATTTTTTCTTGTCAATTTGGAGACCCTTGCCACACATGTATTTATTTGAATTTGGAAATGCTTCCCGGATTAACTTGCCTTTTCCATGTTGGTGGCTAGCTATAAGGTCATTCCTTTAGCTTCCCACCACACTCTGTTTGACTAATTGTTGAATGTTGAGTCACTGAAAATATTTTTCTGGTGAATGTTTCTGACTAATTGTTGAATGTTGAGTCACTGAAAATATTTTTCTGGTGAATGTTTCTAATACCGGGATTGTACGTGGTCACATTATCGTTTTGCCATACTACAGCAGCCAGGATGTAGATACAGGGCTTGAGAAGAAGCTGCTATCAAATGAATGTTGTGAGAGATAAATTACCATATTGCTACCAAAACCAGAAAGATCCATTGGCAAACTTTTTATGGTTGGAAGTATTTCAATAGGGATGTGTGGGCTGTCATGTGGGGGCACCACTAAAGCAGTTGTGAGGCCATCTGTGCGCCAAATCAATGGCATGGCATAGCTATATCGTCATAATATCATCCGATAAAATTAGTTTATTGACTGGTCTGCTTTTTATGAGATTTGGTTGTTTTTTTATCTTGTTAGGTGATCTTATCCATAGACCAAGTTGTTTGGCATTTGCGATTGTTTTAGCATTGTGATATATGCATGGATTTGCTGTTTGCTTTGTCATGGTCAATGGATGCTGTTAAAGTTACTTAAGATGAGTAGACGGGTAAAATTTGTGACAGCTAAAACATGATACGGGCATAACAGATTAGACTGCGGAATATTCGTGCACATTAAGACCTTAAGTGCATCTATCAGAATATAAATTGTTTGAGTTATAAGCGCAACTATTAGCATTTTGAGAGTGAACTGTTCCTCATCCACCCTCGATATTTACTAAATTCAGGTAGGATGATGTTGTTTGGTACATAAATATATGAACTCCGCAATCTGTTCCATGTATCGAATGAGTTCTAACACAATCCTGACCTGGTTATTTTGTGGCGGAGATTGATCTTTCTAGCAGCTGTGGTGGAATTTTTTTTCTTGCATTTCACGTTTTCCATTGAAAATTAACATGACTTCACATTGTATGATGCAGATGTCTGATATATTAGAGCCCTCAAAAGATGATGCTTCAGTTAATGGTTCAGGTGCTCTCCAGAAATCCGAAGGAACCTGGAGCGAGACATTCACCACCCTTGTGCAGCAAGCATCAGTCTATGGTGTGGCTGCTGGGTATTGCCTATCAGCATCCCTTCTCTCCATCATCAACAAATGGGCAATCATGAAATTCCCTTACCCTGGTGCCTTGACAGCTTTACAGTACTTCACTAGTGTTGCTGGAGTTTTCTTATGTGGACAGCTAAAGCTTATTGAACATGATGGCCTTAATTTGAGGACTATGTGGAAGTTCTTGCCAGCTGCTGTGATGTTCTATATCTCCATCTTCACAAACAGCGAACTCCTACTGCATGCCAATGTCGATACTTTCATCGTATTTCGCTCTGCTGTTCCAATATTTGTAGCCATCGGGGAGACACTTTACCTTCACCAGCCATGGCCATCACTGAAGACATGGCTTTCGCTTGCCACTATACTTGGTGGAAGTATGGTATATGTTTTCACAGACAACCAATTCACTGTGACTGCCTACACTTGGGCTGTGGCCTATCTTGCAAGCATGTCAGTTGACTTTGTGTACATCAAGCATGTTGTCATGACCATTGGGTTAAACACATGGGGTCTTGTCCTCTACAACAATCTTGAAGCATTGATGCTGTTCCCCCTTGAGCTCCTTATAATGGGGGAGCTCGTTCAGATGAAGGTTGACAGCTCTAAGGTGGCAAACTGGCTTTTGTTTGATGTGATCCTTCCTGTTTTTCTGTCATGTCTATTTGGGCTGTCAATATCCTTCTTTGGGTTCTCCTGCAGACGGGCTATCTCCGCTACAGGATTCACGGTGCTCGGTATAGTGAACAAGCTCCTAACTGTTGCCATTAATTTAGTCATCTGGGACAAGCATGCTTCCTTTGTGGGGACAACCGGGCTCCTAATATGCATGTCTGGTGGAATTCTCTACCAGCAATCCACCACAAAATCGAAGACACCAAATGTTGAATCCAATGAAGAGACCAATGAGGAACAACAGAAGTTGATGGAAATGCAGCCTGGGCAAGAAGGCAATTCAACTAAGCTTGACTCCTCTTGAGTCTGTAGTGAAAATTTCACACTAGCTTTTGCCTTGGGCCGACAATTTCTATAGTTGAATATTGGGATATTAGTTTATCCCGTGGAAGGATCATATTTTTTAGGAGCTTCAAAGGGGTTTCAGAAAAACCTCACAAATAGAATCAGCCATCGCAACTAGTTCAATTCTGTTATTGGTTGTAGAACATCTTTAGCTGTAAAATATCTTCATTCTTAGAAAAGGTTCCGCAACGCACAATGAAATACTTGTCAGTCATATTCCTCTGAATACTTGGTATACAAGAGATAGTACTGCGTCTTGTCGATATTATGTAGTCTGTAAAATTTGCCTTGCAATTGTAATGATCATGGCACTATGGCAGTTCTATGAATGTCTTATCAAGTTGTGACCTCTCCCCTATTTGCGGGTTGAATGGTTCATTTGCAATCCTTAGAGCCACCTTTTACTTTAAGAACTGGGCATTGAAATGTACAAATATCATTGCAATTCCATTTCTAAAGATGCAGACACATTTTTTTTACAAACAATTTACGAAAAACTGATCCACACCTTCTGTATCAGTTATATTTCAAGTTTCTTTTTCAGAACCATCTAAATGGTTTCAACTTACCTCAGATCAAACATAAGATTTGGGATTTCTCCTCTGGGCTAGCACTGCACAAGGTATCATTTTCCCTGAAGAATCGAGTATTGGGTCTTATCCAACCACCATCATTGGGTACTTTCCTAGGGACGTATCCCAAACCTTCCATACCCAAGGAATACTTTTGCTCCCCAAGAATACGATCAAGAGTTGCACTTTCTTGATAGCACTTTGCTAATCCCTTGTTGAGTTTGTCCATCTTAGCCTTTAGCTCAATGTTCTCCTTCACAAGGTTAGTCTCCTTCACAAGGTTAGTTGCACACATAGCAATACCACAAGAAAAACAAGAATCTAATGTAGAAAAGCATGACATAGCAAGTAAATCATCACAAGAAGTGGAGATATCGACCTTGATGGGAGTATTGCTTGCTTGAGTGGCAATCGATTGAGGTTCAAGATCACAAACAATACCCCTATCAACCTTGGTCACGACAAATTGCTTATTAAGGAGAGAATCTTGTTCAATTTCAAGCTCTTCATGCTTAGCACTAAGTTCCTCAAACCCAGTGCTACGTGTGGTGCGTATCTTTTTGAGCAACTTGAACTTTTGGTTCTCCTTACCAAATGTCGAATTAAGCTCCTCTATCATCTCAACTAGATTGTCATAGGAAGGAGTGAGATCCTTTACCTTCTCATCATGTTATGTCATTAGACAAAAAATGTTAAATAGGATGTGGTGGAGTAGACTCAGTGAGGGCAAGTCCAGCTAGACCTCTTGGTGGTGTAGGTCCATCATCTTCATCATCACTTCAGCCTTCCTTGGAGCTCTCCTCATCCGTGATCCACTCTCCAATGTAGGCTTCCTCATTTCCATCTCTAGTGAGCTTCTTGAACTTGAGCTTCTTGCCATTTCCTTCAAACTTCTTTTTGTTCTTGTATGCTTCTTTGCCCTTCTTCTTCTTGTTATCACATCTATAGCCAATGTGACCATTCTCATTACACTCATAGAAAATCACATTTGCAAAAGCGCTCTTCTTGCTTGAGGATGATTTTCTTCTCTTGTCAAAGTCTTCTTGTCATTGATCTTTTTGAGGAGTCTTCTAGTCTTTGATCACTCTCACAATGCATAGGCTCACCCTTAGCCTCGAAAGCAATGTTCTTCTTGTTCACCTTGTTCGGCTTCACATTCCTTAAAGAAGTGCTCATGTGCAGTGAGCTTACCCAACAAAGTGGTTGGTGTCAATTGGTTCAAGTCTCCTTGAGTGAGCAACACAACAAGCATCTTGTACTCCTTTGGCAAGACCCTAATCATTCTTCTCACAACATTAAGGTTAGTAAGAGGTGCCCCGAGGCCACTCAACCCATTCACTATGCTATTGCTATGAGAATACATATAATTTGTGGTCTTGTGAGGTAGCATAATAAAGGAGTCAAATTGCACTTTTAAAATATACACTTTGGTTTCTTGCACATTAGACGCACCCTCGTGAATCTAACAAAAAGTAGTCAAAATCTTATGAGCCGTCGAAAAATTGCTCATTTGATTGAAGACATCAATACTCAAGGAGCCAAAAAGCGCATTCTCTGCTTGAGCATTGAATTGAAGATTCCTAACCTCAAAATCAGTTGGTGCAAGTGAATTAAGTGGTGCCGAAATCCAATCTCAACAACGCGCCAAACACCTAAGCTCAAAGCCTTAAGGTAACACTCCATGCTGACCTTCCAATAAACATAACTTGTTCCATCAAAGAAAGATAGGTGCCCTATCGGGGTTCACATCCGCTTCAGACATCCTTACGCAAGGCGGTTAAGCCCTGATTTGAGCACCAATCTCTAATACCAATCGATGCGGATCGGATGCCCAAGAGAGGAGGGATGAATTGGGTATCTTTTTCGAACTAGGGCAATTTAATAAACTAAAGCAACTTAGAAGCTATTCCCAACCTAAGTGCCTATGGTATGCTAGTGTGATCAATCAACTCCTAAACATGATAGTGAAGTTTCACAACCTAAGTTCCAAACCTACACAAGACTAGTAATCTAGGAATTGAAGGAACAAGAAATTAAATGCGGAAACATAAAAGGGACAAGAGACAACCGAATTTTTATCGAGGTCTCGGAGATTCGGCAATCTGCCCTAATCTTAGTTGGAGCATTCTCGTAATAGTCTAGCTTCCACTTGAAACCACACAAGGGTCCAAGCGATCAACTCATGGTAGTCCTTCTCCACTCTGGATAGCTGGACTTTAAACCTTCACAACCCTCTCGGTGCCTTCCACAAGCTCCTCCTTGGAAGGTCACCAAGAGCACGCCCGCAAACTATCTAGGAATCACCGAATTCTAAGAGTAATATGCCCAAGAATGTCACTTGAACCTAGCAAGGTCAAGCAACTAGGAGTGATTCACACTAGGGCCTAATATACTCTCTCACACTCAAAATCTCAACTTGAAGCTCTGAGTGCCCTTGAACTCCCCAATATGCAAGTCACCGTTTTGGAGTTCCAAGAGAGCTCAAATGAACGGATATAGTTCATATATATAGGTCCCACTTTGAAAACTAGTCATTGGGCACAAAGATTTTAACAATCATCCTTGAGATTGTAAGTATCTATGCCCCAAATTTGATGGTTTTAGTGTTTTGGTGATTAATGACTCCTAAATCATTGAGACCAACTTTTGTTTGAGTGTTGATAAGATGAGTTAGGTCTTGATGATGGATATGGGTTGTCTTGGACTGTCATGGTTCCCCATTGTGTAAAATAATAGCAAAGCATGTTCTTCATGAAGATAATGACCTTGTAGATAGAATTGACCCAAGGAGTCGACTATGGATCAAATTTAATTGATAGGTTTTGTTTTTTTCTTTGGTTGTACTATTGGGGGGGTGTTCAAGGCTATAGTATCTTGTGCTTGGTTAGGTTGGGTAGCTAGTTGTGGTACACACTAGGTCTCTTTAGATCAGTTCTAGCCAATCGAAGCCACAAATCAAGGTTTGATTGCGATGATATCGAAGATTTATTAAAATCAGCCAAGTCCAGAAAAATCAATGTTGAGTCGGATGATCCGGGTTAGTCGGACCTTCAATAGGATGAATTATGTAGAGAGCAGGTTTTCTGGAAAATCAACTGAGTTAGATGATACGAGTGGCCCGGAGCACGGATCGGATCAATTCAATAGAGAGATGGTTTTTGAAGTTTGCATATAAGCGGAAGCTATATATATGAACCTTGGGCATTCAAATTAGCTCTCTTGTGACTCCAAAATAGTGGCTTGCATATTGGGGAGTTCAAGGGCACTCAAGAGCTTCAACTTGAGATTTTATGAGTGTGATAGAGTAGATTATGTCTTAGTATGCATCACTCCTAGTTGCTTGTCAAGACCTAAATATACAAATTTGGACCCTCTATGTATACTGCACTAGCCCAAGATCATGCTAGTGCACACAGTGGCAACATCGATGAAATATCATTCCATATGCAAAGATAACTAAGAAATAGACGATTAACAATAATTATCAGAGTAACGACCTTAAGATCAAAGCTTACAATTAATGTTTTAGAAGGCAAATATCTCAAATAAGTTGCAACAGAAGGAAACGAAATAACTTCAATGAAGTCCATCCATATGCTTACAGGCAATCGACTAGGGTAACGCGACTTAGTTCTACATAATCCTTGAAGTAGATCTTGTTGACCAACAATAAACCGATGTCACCTTCTTCAACTGAACAAAATTGTTTATAGCAAGGTGAGTACATAGAGTACTCAGCAAGTTGCACCACAGAATGCAATTATAGATGATGGCTTATTCCATATATTTGAATACGAATAATAGATTGAAAGTATAATTTAAATAAATAAACAATAATAATTTAACAAGTATTTTCACAAAGATCACGAAGCCTAAACCATTTTTTCACATAGCCACATGAGTTTCACCACACAGTTATCCCTTCCCAATTGTTTTTTTTAATGAAAAATCTACCCATGGTGTGAAATTCCCGAGTATGTCCATGACCGCGGATGTGGCTATTCGAATAGATTGTTAACACTCTGCAGAAGTTTATACACTTTACCCATAAGATATTATCAGTGTGGCCTACACCAATCATAACAAAATCTTTCCGAAACTTCATCTCAACAATTGATCCTCCCATTATGCATGCAGCCAGTACCAAACCCCCACACAGATTGTTGGCCCGTCGCACATCGTTGGACCTAGACACAGTGAACCGCTCATAAATGTGACTTACCACACAAACAGAATCGCACCTCCGCCCTAACACACAGTCTAACCTATCGCCTGAGTAATCAATGTTAATAATTCGTAACTTACTAAGTTAGGCCTGTCCCATACCAGGCATGTGGTCGTACAGTTATGGCTCAGTTCAATGTCGCACAAATTTAAGTCCTTAATTGACTAAGGCAAGACTTTCAAACTACTAACAACTATCACATTCATATATTTTTTTTCCAAACAAACACAGCTCTACCACATCACAATTCCATCTACTTGCCTTAGTCTAATTATTTTCCCACCCTATTGGTTAAATGCAACACATGCCATCTATGAGCGACAATATACAACACATACTATTTCCACAAAGTTATTCCATAATCACTTAGTCAAGTTTAGATTTGCAACTCAAAATGTTATCAATATCCCGTTGCATGGCTAAACAGACTATTTGTGTCTAACCAACCCACGTTGGTGCTATAATAATACCAACTAATAATTAACCAATCTAGGGTGACAAAAGATCAGGATAATACAATAAGCAAGGTGGATAATGCAAGTAGGTGGATACCTAATCCCAAAGCATTTAAATAATTAAATAATTGAAATAACATGCAATAGTTTGAATCAAATTATTTTTTGAAAAACTAGGTTCAACATGGTTAAAGGTATAACTTGCTATGCTATTGCAATGATGTTGTTCTTTTATCTTCGATCTTCTACTTCCTTGACCTTTAGCTCTTTCGGACAATTCCAGAACATCAACATTTAATGAGAGAAAAAGCTTAAAAAAACTAAAAAAGACAAATAAAATAACTATAAATTGAGATTTAATGGTACAAGAAGGTAGAGCTTGATTTTAGATTAATTCAGAAACTTGAATGGGTTCAATCGGAGGTTGTATGAGAAAGAACGAGCTCTTGGAAGTTCAATCGAGAAGGAAGATGCTGAAAAAGCAAAGGGAGAGAGAAAATGGCAGGTGGGGTCCACATAATATTCCCAAAATATTTTATTTTGGAAATATTGGAAAAATGCTGATGTATGACATGTGAGGCCAAGGGAATTTATGGATTTTGGAATAAAAAGATATTCGGGAAAAAGCTTAGAGGCTGACATGTGGGGCCATTGATCCATAGACTAAGTCCCCGGAGGCGTGCTGGTCCACGGTGGACCGAGCTCATGCAGGTGAGTTGACCATGGGTTGACCTAACAAATGGGGCCTGCATGCAAGTGAGAGAGAGTTAGATATATGGCTTGGATTGGGTAGATGACACGTGGACGGTGACGATGCTGACACGTCATGCACACAGCGACCACGTGGCGACAAGGTGGCAGGGTCGGGTGAGGTGGCGTTGACATGGCTCGGCGATGTGGCACGGCAGCATGATGGTGCTCGGGTGTGAGAAGGTCACCAGAGACAGCTGTAGGATCAAAGATAACCGACTAGAGGGGGTGAATAGGCGATTTTTAAATTCTTTTGGCTAAAAATAGTTTTTACCAAATTTAAAGCGATGAAATGTAGTTTCACAATTTAAGGCCTAAATAATCTAAGGCTTTATAAGTGCACTACTTACTCATGGATAAGCTAAGCAAACTAAACAAGATAGACAATAGCTTGTAAAAGTAAATGCACAAAGAGAAGATCAAGAAGATAGACTACACTATGGAGACAACCGATGTTTTCCCGTGGTCTCAGAGACTTGTCAGTCTCCACTAATCCACGTTGAGGAAGCTTGAACAAATCAAGCCAGCTCCACACGAGCACATCCCTCGATCACTAGTGGTAGCTCTTCTCCACTCCAGATAGGCGAGCTCAACCTTCATAAATGCCCGGGTCTTATCACAAACTTCATTGAGAAGATCACTAACACAACTCCAAGCTATCTAGGAGACAACAATCTCTAAGAGTAATAAACCAATGATTCTTCATTTGAAGATACTCAACTGCCACAAAGATCAACCTTTGCAAGATGATTTTAATGCTCTCAAAAAGTGAAAGAACTAACAAAGGGCTTAAGAGTATTCAATGAGGTTCTTAAAAACTCCCTTGCTGCAGTGGGTGAGGTATTTATAGCCTCCACTGCCAGACCCGGGAATTAATACTCCTGAATCCCTATGCATTTCTGAACTAGTCCCATGATCAGTCGCTAGTTCACACAGTAAACAAATATGGTAACAAATTCATATCACAACTTTATTAATAATCAACAGAGTTTATTACAAAAGAGGCTTACAACCAACAATAAATAAACACAGCGGAAGACAAAAAGTAGTAGAGTCCAGCAATCTGCCACAGGCAATCGACTGGGGAAGCGGCCTAGTCGTCGAGATTCACACTGGTAGCAAAGTCCTTCTCCTCTGAAATTTTGTTTGCATAAAGCAAGCATGAGCACAACTTCCGTGCTCGCAAGTTACACCCGTCGAATAACAGAATGACATGCATATATGGATGTAACAAAGGATGGCATAATGGTTGATTTGCATAAAGCAGCATTTTCTTTAAATACTTGTACTAAGTTCAAACGCTCAAGTTTTTCGATAACTAAAATTGATTTTGAAGTAATAAAGATAGTGTAGACATCAACCTAACACTAACATAAACACGGGCATCAACCCGGAGCTTCAACCCATAACTTTTCTCATGGACACCCATCCATGTCATAAACAGTTTTATAAAGTATTTTGAAAACAAAATCAGAGTCTAATTTTGAGCAGTTCTGCTAGCATGTCCATGACCGTGGACACGGCTATTCGAATAGTTTTACACTCTGCAGAAGTTGTATAGCTTTACCCACAAGACACGACTTCTCTAGTTTATTCGGTATCCGTCGATACCACCGCTCACTACCTTAGGTAAGCAGTCTAGAGCATGTGTCAAGGCCTTTACAATGCGCCATCCTTCCGCAGTCTACCCTCTCTAAGGTTTCGCTACTCCCTTTGGAATGAAAACCTCCGGGTTCGGGCCCCCTCTTGAGCCAGGTGGGACGACATAGTCATGAAAGACAACCCACCAAGCAGCTTGGATCGATCGCGATGGAACTTTGCAAATTAGTCACCGAGTCCTACTCCCCATACTGAGGATATGTGGTGGTACGGTATGGCTTAGCATCATGCACTCGAAGACCGGTCCTTAACTGACTTGGGCAACTTTCCAACAAAACCCATGGGCCTCAACCATACCCGATTGAGCCCGTGCAGGAACATGCACCCACCAAACATCCATTATGCCCAAATCCAAACCCATTTTTATTTTATTTTCCAGGTAAAGGTATTTTATAAACCTTTTATGGTAAAACAATACCATAGATCCAATTTAATTCAAATTTGAAATATTTGGCTAAAAATTTCTCAAATACAAGATTTGATCTAGGCATTGACTAAGTATTTAATTATTTCTAATATTATTTTATCTAATGGTGACAAGGAAATGATAATCAATATTCAAATTGGCTATACACAAGGAATTGGAATAACTAAGTATTTAAATAGGGGATTAAAATAACTGGATAAAAATTATGCATGCAATAGTAATTTAAAAACAGAATTAAATAAATTTAAAATAATAGGATTGATATGATCAAGGGTATAACTTGCCTTGCTTGATTGAACGCTGCTCTCAAACGGTATCGAAATCCGGTCGTCCGAAGTCGTCGAAATCTATACGCGAAAACGAGCTAAATTCAAATAACACTAAAATAAAATCCAAATAAAATCCAAGATAAATACTGGGAGGAAGGTATCAACTTTATATGAATATAGGAATTTGAATCGACGGAATCAGAGTTCGTATGAAGGAGAACGATCATCCGGAAGGTTGATTATCACATGAAAAGATGAAATTCTGAATTTCAGAATTTAAAGAATTATTTTTCTGAAGGAAATCCATTTATTGTGTTAGCATGATGTCTGCAGGTGGGAAAATAAATTTTCGGCTGAATTTATTTTGTAAAGAAAAATAGTTGGAGTCAATGACATGTGGGCCCGGTGTAACACCCTGGCTATCCAGAAGTCAAAATGTTACCTAAAGGATCTAACTTTCAACCATAAGCAAAGGAATTGAGACAACAGTCCATGATATAACAAAAGGACAGAAGATCACTCTAATATCATAAAAGCACCATATAGTCTGATCCTACATAAACCAAGTACCACAACGGAAATAAACATCCATAACCGATGAGAGGACATCATCCACATGCCACCTCAAATATTACAATTTATCTCTAAACAAATGAAGAAATTCAACCAAGTTCTATTATTGAAACTGGATCATGGTGTTGTGTGTTTAGTGCATGTCTACTCCCTCCCAAACGAGTCATCATCAACGGTCACCTAAAATAAAGCAACAAAACAAGGGTGAGTCCGAGACTCAGCAAGTACAACGAATAAACAAACATACTTCACATAGAAACATGACATTAAAGGATTATCTGAATGAATGTACTGAAATACATGGATGCCATGAACTGGTTGGACTGCACTCATGCTTATACCGGTATAGCTGGTGACACACCCGTCGGTGTTCACCTAAGCCCGTATTTATTGAAATACGGGGATCCAAAATACCGTATGAAGAACGTTTCATACGGGTGTCCAAACTGCCCACATTGGAATGGTGGGACTTCACTTGCCCATACTGGAATTGATGGGACTTTAGACTCCACTCCCGTGGACGGAACATGAACATGGATGCATGAATAAATCTATGAACAATGACTAACAACATTTCCACACATATGAAAGAGCATACGCAAAGAATATAAACATCGGAACCTCTTGAATATTATAACCTCCACTCCGTGGATATTCCACTCCGTGGAAGGCACATGAACATTGAAGCTTCTCACATAACAAACGAAACACAAAACTAATCATCGAGCATCCAGTGAAACAGATCACACAAAAGTCATTGTACTTGCCTTTTAGCGATGCGGTGCGCTGGGAGGCAACGAAGAGGCCGCTTGCCTTGGCGCCTCACCCCCTACACCAAAGTTACTCAATAAGAACCAAGTCATCATGTCACTACTCGCATCGCCCTTAACTCATACCCCAACCCCAACACTTAAATGTAATCACGCTTGAAATAACCACACTCTAGCAGAAATCCCTACTCGGACAGCAGCAGTAAAAGTAACACAACTTTTGCTCTAAAACTCTAAAATGGGTGTTCTCAGGTTTTTTTGAAAGGTAATGAGGTTATCTACAACAACCTAGTTGGTGGAAATCCCGAATTTTATATGTATCAATCTCCAAAGACCAACAAACACTTCTGTCGAATTACGGCAAATTCTGGACAGCAGCACGGTAAACGCCATAACTTCTAATTGGATAAACCAAACTTTACGTTCTTTATCAATCCTGAAAGATAGTGAAATCACGTACAAAAGTCATTATGGGCAAGACTTCTGATTAATCTTCTATCTAAATTATAATTTAACATTTATAGAGACTGCTAATCCTCGTGAGAATCCTGGACAACAGAAACTAAAACGACCATAACTTTTAACTCGTACATTGGAATCTGGTGTTCTTGGTGGCCACCGAAAGCTAAGAACAATACCTACATAACTCTAGGAGATGGACAACTCAAATTCGGCCTCTAAGAATGCGAAACAGACCACACAACATTCTGGACAGATTGACAGTTACTGCAGACCGATTTTGATCCAAACGATTCAATCGGTTTCGCTCCTACGATTAAACATAAAACAACAATCGATGTTTGTTACCCTTGGACCACCCAGGAACACGAAGATTGAACCGTCGATACGTCCCCCGCCGTCTTGATCAGCAGCCTTGCGAAGCTCCAATCAAACCTTCGCGGGAGACTGACAACGGGGAGAATGGCACCGAGGGGAAACACCACAGCAGGGCAGCACCTAGGGAAGATGGGGCGGCAGCATGGGAGAGGGAAGGTGATGGCCATGGGGTGGGAAAGAGGGAGAGGGGGCTGGCGGCTGCCTATGGGAGGAGATGGGGGAAGTGGGAGAAGTGGGGAGGGGTGCTAGGGTTGCCCCCCTTTTGGTCGGCCACACTAATGGGCCTATGCGCCCACGGTTGCCCCCCCTTGGGCTTCCTAGCCTACCCCCGTTGGCCCACAAGGGGCTCCCTCTTGGCCCTACTGGCCAAAGGTCCAGGCTCAAAACCAGAAGAATCGACAAATCGTCGAATTTGCGAATTTTAAATTCGAATTCGAACCAAAAACTTCCTAAATGAAAATGAGGTATTACATTCTACCCCCCTTAACAGGATTCGACCACGAATCTAAACGCCGATATACAAGAGAGAAATACGGCGATTGAAAAAAAATTAACATCGATAACCGGATACTCGTTGCGAACAAATCCGGACAACACTCACACCAGCGACTCTCCAACTCCCAAGTAGCCTCTCTCTCGGACTGAAGAGATCACAACATAATGACGTAAAACGACGTCTGAACTAAAACTCAACCCTGTACTTTCAGGTACACTCATCGGATAAGCCTCGAGGGTAAGATCTTACTCGATGGTCAACGTTGTTAACGAATAGCAAACTTCGGATCTCCCAAGTACTCACTCAGCACCAGAACAAACCAAAAGTTGCGTACACCGCATAGGGAACTCGAGACGGTCTTTAGCGATACGACAACTCGTGAAAACAACCCAATGCACATTGGCCTAATCTTCCCATTAATGCCGAACCACACCACATGCACATAGAACACAGAATTATCGTTCCACCTCTCAAATGAACTCTTCACTGAAGCAATGATCACCTCCTTTAACGAAACATACAATGTAACTCTCTTTGAGCAAACTCTTGTACCAACAAACCCATCTGAAAAAGAAAGACTCACATCGCAACTAAACGTTACCAACTCGGTACTAAAGAGTCAAATCCAGAAATAGGAATTTCATCACGAAAACCATTTCCATTTTCCAAGTGGCAGTTTGCGAATAAACGTCACGAAATCCAAATAGGAAAGCACTCGAATGCCCAAATCTAATATTTCTTTTATTCCATCTAAACTGGAAAGAATCACACACGCCAACATAAATGTCGTGCTCGACTCGGGAAAGACAATGGTCAACAGCACAAAACTCAAACGAGAATCAGGAAAACGATTCACTTCTTGAGGAAGCAACAAATTATCAATTTCTTTTTTTTTTGGACTAAATTTCTCTCAAACTATGGAATCTCAATCATCGCACAACATACTAACTTACTACTTTTAACTTGGCGATCTCAACGCCAAACCCAAATCGAAACACCTCATCTACACCTTTGAAGAGGGACTCTACTGATCTCACAGAACATTCTCTAACCGATTTCCTTTACTAACGGAATTAATTTGACAGATGGCACTTAGAAAGAATTCCCAAATTAGATCTCTCACACAATCATATCACCTCAACCCTTTGAGAACCAACAACTCAGAATTCACATCACACACTCTTATGTATTACATTAGAGGGGTGTTATCAATGATCATCCCACTGTTCACAATCCAACCTTATTCTACTTCCTCTACACATAATTATTGGGCGACTCAAAGACCTAGCATAAAACGAAGTTCAAATTTAAACTCCAAGACTCCTACAATGAACTTCTCATATAGAGGATAGGGGAAACCTCAGATTAAATTCCTAAAATTCCACAATTCCAACATACTCACTCATTAACATCATCATGAAAATACTTTCTTGACCAGTTTACCTTTACAAAGATTATAACTCTCAGAAGGTTACTGATTAAAGCTAAAGCATTCTTGATATTAACTCAACATTTTCCATTATCCCATTAATTGACATAACGATTCAATTACTTTGTATTCCCACTCTCATTAAACCACATCATCAAGAATAACCTTCACAACCTCGTAATACTACCAAATTGCTATACTCTATAAAATTGATCACGATTTCCATACTTTCAATAATTCTAATGTTCCACCCGAAGTGAACAAAAGATCTTGGATCACAATCACTATAAGTTCTACTAGTTGTAATAATGCAATCAGTTTAACGCCCAAAGACAATCTTCTATTGAGATAAACTTCTCTCCAAGAACTATATTACGAAATTATTTCATCATCCAATGCTCATCGAATAACATACAACCCAAAGTTTCACAACTACAATTAATAAACACTTTGAAAGACCCTTGTGAAACGAATCGATGAATCCTTTCTTAGAAGAAAAACAAATGAAAATAATTTTCACCATATAGAAACATTTACCACTCGCGGTGAGCAGAGGACCAAGGAAAATAGTCACTTAGGCAAAGTACTCGGAAAACATAAGGAAAGTCAACGATGAGGGCTCAAGCCCTCACGAAAGCAAATACCAAACCACAAATGAGAAGAAGGTACTACCCTTTGAAATTTGATAAACCTTATGGAAAAACTGCATAAGGTTTAAGCACACTCAAATAAATTGCAAGATGCGAAACATGACTTAAATCTCAAATACTTATACTTCACTCCTTTTAACAAGGAAGACATTTTCGTGATTACTACATCATTTTGCCAGCTTAAACAAGATACACTCTTAAAACCCAAATCAGGAACCACTTAAGAACCAATAAGATCTTTCAACATGTCACCTTGCTCGAAACAAACTCAATCACCCCCTAACTCAAGAGGTCCAAATGATCACAACCGCAGAACTCGAAACACTTTTACTAAATCAAAATTACAAAAGACGATCAAATTACTTTATTTCTAAAAGAATCATCACCACACACACAAGCCATAATCTCTTACAGATAATCTCACTAACATCAAGAATAATACACTCTGAACACGAATTTTTATCAACAACTATTCCATTAGAAAGCCCCAAAGTTTCACCAAATTGTTTTATTCTACCTTCTCAACTCATCGTCAAAACGAAAGTATACCAAAACCACACAACCTCACTACATCAACTTCTTAAGTTTAGAAGAGGTCTACTACACAATTGAAAAGGTCCTACCAAAACCCTTTTCATCAAGGACACATTATCATCCGATGATTTCACAATCAGGTGGGCATAAGCCCCTATTATATCATATCAGTTCAACTTCTAGTGATGCTCAATATCAAACTTCAACACACAATAGTTATACTCCAACCATTGTTGTTAACAACTGGCCTCATTATGAATCTAGTTGCTACCTAAAAAAACACTAAAACTTCAAAAATCGAAATCTTCTATCGATAAAAAAAAATCTCAACAACACTATAACTAAATTCATCGCGTCATTCTATATAAAAGAATTATATAGAACTCCTCCCATAAATTCTAGATTCACCGACATTCAATCCCTTCAACCAGTTGTACACAATTCCAATAATTAATCATACTAGGGAATATGTAAATCTAGCATTTCCTCTTGTTTCTCCTTTCACACATTTAAATTAATCCTTTGGAACCAAAGAACCCAACAGTTCAGAATCCTAAATAATTTTAATGACCAGATTAATTCATCAATGTTCCATACTTTTAATATCTCTTTTGACTCCAAATAGGTATAAACATACTCTCAGTCACTACTCATACATACAGTTCATCAAGAACTAGCAAAAGACAACATCAACTTAATCAATTTCACTTCCAAGGTTACTAATTAATATTAATTATGCATCACATCAATGACTCCACTTGATACCCATACCATATCAAGTTATTTGATTATACTCTTTGACTTATCCATAACAAGGCATCACAATAGGTTTTTAACAATTTTCCATCAGAAAATGGATGCATTAAACTTCAACACTCAGAATAATCCAAAAGAAATACATAGAGCCAAAGCTTTCTCCTGTTAACAAACTTGCAACATAAAACTTTCAGTATCCAAAATACCAAGCGAATAAATGATACATATTCTCTAACAAGAAGGGCAGAACTCCCAAGAAAAGATAAATTTCGCCGATAACTAATGTTTCCAAGAAACAACATTAGACCAGTAGTCAGGAGAACAAGTAGTCGATATAATGAATCAAGAAAGATCAATGGAAACTCTTGAAATGTAAAACACTAACTCGAAAACTTCATCAACCGCAACTAACACCAAAGCGCCACAATCGAATCAAGGAAGAGGATAATATTTTCTAAAGAAACTCACCTCAACACCCAACTATGGTATTCAGGGTAGATACTACTCTATTCTGTTACCACGAACGGTGGTGTAATCTGACAAACCCAGGGCCACCACCATGACCTCAACCTTTCAACATCACCTATAGCCAATAATCAATATGAATATAGAATATCATCTCATAACAATCACACAATAAATTCATAGGTATAGAGGATCATATCATATCATAGATTAACAACAAGAAAGATAGTACAGAGGCAATTCAATAATTGCTCAACAAATGAAACATAACAATAGATAATGCGGAAGCAATGTAATTCCTAACGCCACCTATTGTGCACAGTGTGTCAATTTAATATTTTTCTATTAACCACGGACCTAAAGCCCGCTCTGATACCAACTGTAACACCCTGGCTATCCAGAAGTCAAAATGTTACCTAAAGGATCTAACTTTCAACCATAAGCAAAGGAACAATATAGGCTGATATGTCTTCTAAATGTTAGCTTTAAAATTTTTACTAAGGTGGCTTCCAATAGAATTATTGGTGTAGCTCAAAAGATTGTTAGATCATCACAGTCGGCTTTTATGTAGGGAAAATTTATTCTTGATGAAGTTGTCATCCTTCATGAAACCGTCTATGAGTTACATAAACAAAAACTGGATGGAATAGTTTTAAAGTCGATTTTGAGAAAGCGTATGACAAAGTAAAATGATCTTCTTTTACTTCAAACCTTGAGGATGAAAGGTTTTTCATCTAAATGGTGCTCCTGGGTAGAAAGTTTCATTAAGCGGGGGGGGGAGTATGGGAATAAAAGTTAATGATGATCTTGGGTCTTTTTATCAAACTCAAAAATGTCTTAGACAAGGTGATCCGATGTTCTCAATTATTTTTAATCTTATTGCAGACATGCTTGCCATCTTTATTTCAAGAGCTAAAGAAGCAGGTCTACTATCGGGAGTAGTTCCTCACTTGATTGATGAATAGTTATCAATATTACAATATGCTGATGACACTATCCTCTTCTTGAATAATGATTTAGAACAGGCAAAAAATCCCAAGCTTATTCTATGTATCTTTGAACAGTTATCAGGTTTAAAAATTAATTTTCACAAGAGTGAGATTTTTTATTTTGGTAATACCAAAGAAGTTGAATCGTAATATACTCAGTTATTTGATTGTGAAGTGGGTACCTTTCCTTTCAGATAATTAGGTATTCCAATTCACTTCAGGAAATTAAGGAATTGTGATTGGAAAGGGGTTGAGGATAGAGTTGAAAAGAAACTTAGCGGGTAGAAAGCAAAAAAAAATCATCTGTTGGTGGACGATTAGTACTTATTAACTCGGTACTCAACAGTCTGCCAATATTTATGCTATCTTTTTTGAAGTTCCCAGAGAGTTTATTAAAAGACTTAATTTCTATCAATCTAGATTTTATTGGCAAAGTGACAGTCATAAACGAAAATATAGGCTTGATAAATAGAGTTTAGTGTGTACACCCAAAGAGCAAGGCGGTTTAGGCATTCAGAACCTAGACACAAAAAACAAAAGTTTACTAGGGAAATGGTTGTTTAAGTTGCTAAATAAAGAAGGGGTTTGGCAATCTTTGCTAACAAGGAAATATCTGGGTGATAAGAGTCTCTCACGGGTGGGTGATAAACCTGGGACTTCCCAATTTTGGTTGGGTCTTATGAAAATTAAAAATTAATTTCTTCGTTTTGGTTCATTCCAAGTTAAAAATGGAATGCAAACTAGGTTTTAGGAAGATATATGGTTAGGGGTTACTCCTATGAAAAATCAATATCCAATACTTTATAATGTGGTGAGGAGAAAGGATGATACAGTGGCAAATATACTGAGTTCTGATCCTTTACATATTACTTTTTGAAGACCTATTATTGGACCTAAGTTACATGCTTAGAATGAGTTAATTTTAAGAATTGCTAATTTAACATTTAGCTCTCAAAAAGATGTTTTCAGGTAGAAACTGAATAAGTCTGGACTTTTTTAGTACCATCTTTCTATGGTGCACTAATTGGAACTAATTAAGCTCTCATTAAGGATTTTTTTTCTAGTTCATTAAAATTCCATTAAAAGTGAAAATATTCCTATAGTATCTTAAAAGAGGGGTGGTATTAACTAAAAATAACATGTTTAAAAGAAATTGGAGGGAAAACAAAAAAGTGTTGTTTTTGTATTAAAGAGGAAACAATTCAGCATCTTTTTATTGATTGACCTTTTGCACTACTTGCGTGGTGGGCTGCTCATTGTGCGTTTAATTTATCCCCTCATGCGAGTATAGCGTACATGTTTGGGAATTGGCTAGCCGGTATTCTAAAAATTTTGAAGTCATAACTCCTAGTGGGAGCTAGTGTCTTATGTTGGTCTATTTGTTTATGCCGAAGTGATGTTGTTTTTGACAAAAAGACTAACATTAATCCCTTGTAGGTTTTCATTTGAGTGGGCACTGGCTGAGTGCTTGAGCAGATTTACAGAAATCGCCTTAGAAGAAGGCAATGGTAGCTGGAAGTGGCAGATTGGAGTTTGTGGTGAAGCAAATTTTCAGCCTTCATATGTGACGGTTTAGTCATAGGATTTGTAATAATTTAGTTTAATTTCCAATCGTTTTATGGTTGTAAAGCTTCTAACCACTTGTTAACCATCTTTAGTCTTTGTGATATATTACTTCTTAATAAAATAGGTTGTGTGCATTCTTAACGCAGAGAGCAGGAGAGATTTTTTTCTTTCATTATCTAAAAAAGAAACGAAGGGTGTTGGTGGAGGACAAGTACAACCGCGCCGGTGTCGAGAAGGTCAAGTACGTCGTCATCCACGGCATCGCCTCCGACTCCGTCGCCAACATGAAGTCCAGGGGAGACGACGACTGCCTTCTCCCCCTTGAACAATGGGCAGAGATTGCCACGGAGATCAGGTTCACCTCACACTCACATTCACTTCTACTTGTACACACGTTTCATTTCCAACTTGGCATTGTGAGACCAAGTGATCTGCTGGCAGCTCTGAAGGCAGCGGATTGAAGCCTCTGTTTGTGATCCCACATGAGAAGCACAGAGAAGAGATTGAGGAGATTGTTGGGGAGGACACTAACATCTTGTTCATCACCACTCCTGGCCAGGTAGGTTCTTGATTCTTCTTTCCTGCATGACATGCCTTCTGCAATTTGCACACGTCCTGAACCATTTGGCAGATAATGCAACTCTTACCGTGCCTTGTCTGATCATCAGCTCACCTGCCTCATCAACGACTCCGCCAGGGTTGTCGCGACCAACACCGCCGTCGTCCAGCTCGCCAACGCCCGCGACAAGCCATGGTAAACTCACCAGATCGTGCCGTGTTGCAGTTCTAGTTAGCTGTGCAACTGTGCAGATATGCATTGTTTGCAGATGAATTGCTGATGTCATGTGCTGTTTCTTGTTTCTTTTTTTTTTTCCCCCGTGTGGCGCTGTTCTCCTCTAAGGAGAAGGCGAGGCTGTTCCTGCCGTACGTGGAGAAGAAGAGCTACACCGTCACCGCATCGGAGACGGGGAAGCTGGCCGACATCGACGTCGAGGCCGTGAAGAAGGCGGTGAAGGACTTCGAGGCCAAACCCCGCTTTGCGTTGGCACAAAAATGATGAAGAAGATCATCTTGATTGCATTGTAGATAGATCTGCAAAGTGAACTCATCTGAGCAGGAAAAGCACCTGGCATAATTCAATGCCTTCAGCATATATGTTACATTTACATTTGGATTGATAACAAAGCCGACTTGAACTTTGTCATTTCCACCCAATTGTTGCCTGCTGTTATGAGGTCCCAGCCAGTAACAAGTTTAACTAGATCAAACTACAATATTGTGCTCCCTTGAGTACACAACAACAAATTAATTTACTATCAAGGCTGTGCCAGTACTTTGAAGCCCTGTTACAGGTTCAGATTTCCACTTCCTGGGAACTTTATACAGCGAGGGCTTGTTTGGAAGCCAAGGGATGGAAAACCAGGGAAGTAAATCCGGGAACTTTATACAGCGAGGACTTGTTTGGAAGCCAAGGGATGGAAAACCAGGGAAGTAAATCCGGGAACTTTATACAGCGAGGGCTTATTTGGAAACCAAGGGATGGAAAACCAGGGAAGGGCTTGTTCGGAAGCCAAGAAGCCCGGAAGCCAAGGGATGGAAAACCAGGGAACTAAATCCATAGGGGGATCTTGAGGGCAGCGTTGAATCCCCCTTAGCCTCAGGGGAAATATTACCGCTTGCCGTTTGGGATAGAAATCCAGGGTATTCAAAAATAAATGAATAAATCTAGAAATAAATCAAAAATTTCAGAAACAGCACCACGATTAAATAAATGCCTAAATATGGGCCAGTTAAAAGCACAAAAAATAATAACATTGTCTTGCATTGAATAAAGTAAACACATGAACAAGCATATATCTTTAATGAGTAAAAGTACAGACATAAAGTAATTATGTGGAAGAGTTTTGTATTACAGTGCCCTTCCAAACAGATCGATAGCATGAGACTTTCTAGCATATATCTTGTACTGAATTTTTATAGCATGCAACAACAAAATAACTACTAGACCAAAATTACATGTCATGACAGAACAAGAACTTGGTGCTGAATAGATGATTGATCTTAAAAGTTGGGACCATAATTCAGAGTTCATCCAGATAGCATGGTACAACACATCAACATCAACATCAAGCCATCCACGCTACAACCGTAGCTCGGAAGTGCAATAGCAAAGTCCAACAAACCCAAACTTCCCCAGCATCCCCCAAAAAATATAGTTTAGGTCCCGTAGGAAACTATCACCATCAACTTCATAATTCTTTGGACTATCGGTCAACTTTAAGGAACCTGCAAAATAATAAGTAAATAGGCCAAATTAGAAACTGACCACTTTTATTTCCCATTCTTGATTTCTTTCCTCTTTACTAGGCTGCAAATAGACTAGGCAATACAGGAGTTGTGGGAAAGATCTGAAAAATACACAAACCTCCTAGGAAAAAGAGAAGAAGCATCACAGAAAGGCAGCATCATGACTAACATATAACCTGAGTTAGATTCAGAATTTAAATAAACCACTGCAGGTAGATTCAGAATTTAAATAAACCACTGCAGGTAGATCTAAACACCAAGAAATACTATCAACTAGTACTACCTGCCAAACCACTTGCCGGAGTCATCAGAAACAATATTAAATGAAGTAAACTGATTCGTCAAAGAAATATTGAACAGGATATCCATTGTTGTAATAAACTGGAATTCTAATGACTGAAATTTCAAGAGAGCTTAGGAAACCATCACTACATCTATACAGAAAAAGTGGAATTTTATGGAAGATGAGCATCCCAACAGCAGAACTTATGAGTCGACACTCATGCAATCCAACCAAAATGGTGAGCGATATGGAAGAACAACTGTCACACATATACAACTCTACAAACAAAATCTACCTGACCAACAATTACCCTGATATTTGCATTACAAGATTTATATAATATAAACTTGTGAAATTTCAGAATTGTTACCTCCTCTCCTAATGAAAGAACAACGGTATAATGTAAATTTCAGTGGCACGAGCAGCACTTGCTACCTCCTCTCCTGATGAAACAAGTTATCTGTGCAATGTGATGACTAACAATCAATTATTTGATCATGCTTGTAGAGAAACAAAGCGGATTGATGCACTAAACCCCATAGGGTATACTACTAACATGCAAATTCAAGTCATTGATTCAAACTTTAGAATAACATTTAAGTCTTTGGGCGACAGTTTTTACCACCTACTCTGCTACCACTACTTGCTACTACTGCCACTGCTAGTCTGCTACGCTGGTACTACTACTTGTTGCCACTATACTACTGTCTACTAGTACTAGTACTACAACACTACTTGCTGGCTACTGCTACTGCTACTAGATCTACGAGAGCAAAATAGAGCAGATCAGCAAAAAAAGGGCAGCAAAGAGAGAGAAGGGAGGAGATAAGAGGAAAAAGGATATGAGGGAAAAGGGAGAGAGGACGGAGACGAACCTAGAGGTGAAGGAGACGCTTGTCGACGGCGGCCGTGAAACTAGAAGGGAAGGAATTAGGAGGATGGATCCAAGAACCAGACGGCGGCACCAACAAATTGATTTGTGCTTGCTAGGGTTCTCATGCGATTCCCATATAATACTGGAATTTAACCGTAACTAACACAAGCAATGGTACTTTTGACATGCTAATTCATGTACTCAGCTGGTCCACTGCAGGATGTTAGCTTCCATGTTGACAAATGGTGCGGCTCCGCGCTAACTTGCATACATCATGCGCATTTTGAAGATATAACAATAAATAAATTCACCATATCTCAGATCAGCTAAAATGTGCAATAAACCCAACTAGAAGAACACACATTGTACGAAAGAGCACCCCCACACATGAAGTTCTCTGGTCTCCTCGTTGCTTAGCCTCGGTAAGCGATACAGTACCTATACACACTAGGGATTGGAAGTCTATACAGGAGACAGCTATAAGTTTCATGGCTTCGCGAACCTTGATGCTTCGACGAAAATTCGTCGACCCAATGGTGCTCCAGAGAATGCCGACCCTCATCTCATACAGAAGCTAACATAACAACAGCTCACAGAACCAATAAATACCACAAACTAATACATTAATTGAATCAACCCTAACCTCATAGAATCAATTGTTTTGGACAGGAACTACTGCAGAAGTATCTTTCAGGAGGGAATTCTTCATGTCATCGGAATTAGTTCTGATGCTGAGCAGGGTTTGTGCAGACTCCAGCGCCTTTTCACCTCCAAGTTCTATAGTCGTGTCCTTAATGGACTCACTGTCAGCATCCTTCTGCGTGCTGGTTGGAGGTTTCTGATCTGATGTCGAGGTCACTGCGTTGGGTTGCTCGGTGGTTATCGCTGCTGGATTGATTGCAGAAACAGGCCCATCTCTCAACTCGCTGCTGCTTCTAAATGGTTGATCATGGTTGTGCTTACCTTCGTAAGTTACTACAATATTATTAACGTCATCTGGTGCTTTTTCAACATGCTTCCGGACAGGACAACCATCATGTGTGCAGCGGTAATAGCTCCTGCAGAGGTTGGATCAGAAAGCAATTTAATAAAAACAATACCTAGTAAAACAGGACATGGGCAGAGAATAATAAACAAAGTACAGAAAAAGGATGCAAACTGCAAAGCTTAATAAAATGGTTTCATGCACAATTTAGGATTGAGGTGCTTCACCAGTGTTCTCCTAGTCACTAGACGCAGCCCTCCCGCCTAGCCAATTTATCCCCGCCTAGGTGGCCGCCTAGCCCCGCTTAAGCCCACCTAGGCGGCGATTACACGCTAGGTGCTGGTTTGCCACCCAACTAGCGCCTAGGGGAACACTGTGCTTCACGATGTAATTAGTAAACCTGTATCTTCATTGATTGGTAACTTTTTGTTGGTAATGTGCAACAGATTGTATTGTGCAAATGAGAATAATTTCTTGATGGCATAGCTACATACTCACAAAGAAAAAGCTTTGTAATACATTCACAACATCTGAAAGTTATTTAATACTCTACAAGTCAGCTAAAACAACAAAGATGTGTGGGGAACTTGTGATCTTTGGACATGGGTAAGAATATAAGATTCTACAAAAATAAAGAAAATGCAAAAATCTGAACAAATGAAGCATCAAATTCATCTCAAGCAAAACTTAAGAATGGAGCACCAATCAACGAAACATAACACTTTGGGTTAAGGTACCATAAGGAATGTTAGAGTGCACAATGGGGTTTTCGCACCAGAGCTTCCGATGTGCCTCTTCAGTGCCCATTTAGGAAACCAATTGCCACGGTGTACTTGATGGTATTGGTACCATACCTATCCCCTTAAATTACAAACTCGATACCACCGTCATATTGACACCAAGATCAATGCCCATCACAGCTAGAAGAACAGCACACATGATCACAGTGCAGCTATGGCAAATTACAGTTTATGCCAAATAGAACTTGTGAAACATGATTATTTTAAAAGAATAGAACTGCGATGGCAAAAACACAAACAAGTTAAAAGGATTTTATTAGCAACATCACCCATAACATTAGCATATCTGAAACTCACTATAAAAGTGCACCATAATTTTAATCAAGATCTTGTGCAAAGTGAAAGATATGTGTAGGATTAAATGACATGTGCAATGCTCTGTCACGTTAAGGGCTAGTGGGGACTGCGGAGGACCAAATGAAAGATACTTGTTAGTTGGCATTTGTCCTTACACTTCTTACATCTCACAGGCAGAAACAGTAATACATTTCCTTTCAATATATAAACATATTCCTTAAATATAATATTAGGATTCTGTTTGGACGGTTCAGGACCTGTCCTTTCTTGTTGGCTGTCCATTAGCCCCTTCCGTTTCAGAATGACAGAATGTAAGGCCGGTATGCACTTCTACTGTCAAAAATTGCTAGCTTTCACCAAGAATTATTTCATCGTTATACTGGCTCAATCGCATAAGCACTATATTTTCCTTTAAAGGAATTTCCAGAAAATTATAATTTTATAGGTGTCGCTATTATATTGTAATATAAATAATTAAACAAATATTTGAAGTATAATCTAGGAGACCGTGACAAAAATTGGGGCCATAGATTTTGAACATCTTATTGTTTCTGTACCATTAGTGATACTCTGATACTCATAAAGTATTGCAAGCTAGGACTGAATCTCACTGGAAGTAAAGGGAAAATGTCGTCCAACCACACATAATACCATTTATATTACTTAAGATGGTGTTGCATGAGGAATTCAGTTTCCACAAACATAATTAGATGTCAATTGTGCAAATATTGTATGGGAAGTTCCAAGCATCAGTGAACACAAAGTTCATCTAAATTATGAAAACAAACCAGCAATGTCAGCCACCAGTTCAATGCCAGCCACCAGTTTAATGCAATAACCCAATACCCAAATGTTGAGATTGTTGAGTGTTGTATATTCTCTTGTATATATACTCTCCCTCTCTTAGCCCATGTGGCCCATGTAGCCCATGAGGAGGCCCATGTATTCTTCTCTATATATACTCTTTCATTAATGAATAAATAAGATGGATAGTTGTGAATAGCAAAACCCTAGCCTCGATTCTATCATGGTATCAAAGCATATGGTTAGGGTTAGGGACTAGCCAGGTCCAGCCACCACCATTCTCACCGTCTCTGGAGATCCTCCAGCTAGTTGGATATGGTGTGCTACCTCTACCTCTCCCTCTCCCTCACGTCACCTGGATCCAGCTCCTGCTCTGCCTCGACAAGAGGAAGGCACGGGAAGGGCGAAGGGCGAGAGGAGCAGCGCATGCTCTGCTCTCCTCCTGGATCCTCCATCTTCGTGTCCTCCTGGATCCCCTGCTGCACCGCCGCCGGCCTCGATCTATGCCGAATCAAGCACTCTGTAACATCCCAATTTTAGGCTTGTGTTTCAAATGTAAGAGAATGAAGGGAAATTAAAACTTTTTCTTACATCTTGTATTTCCTGTGTGCTTTGGACGATTGTTGTAAAGAGATTATGGGAATACAAAGATCACAAGTCATTTCGACCCACATCTTATTCTTCTTAGTCATCCTTGTTCCATCTTGTGATAATCTCCTGGAAATATTTTTCCTAAATTCTTGGGTTGGTATGTGACTCCTCTGGAAAATTCCACAATTTTTAGAAATTGTTTGGATCTTTGTTGGAGGAAGTCAACCCAATTCAAAATCTAGTCAAACCTTGGACCACACCTTGTTAAATTTTTGGAGGAAAAAGCATAGCACAAAAGCCTCTGAAAATTTTATACAAGGTCATTAACTCACTAGCAAGCTCTGTAAAAATTCCAAAATTTTTGGAGTGAGTTTGCTATCTCAAACAAATCCTCAAACTCCAAATCTGTTTGAAACTCAATTTAGGTGCGAGTCAAACTCGGGCTCGAGTCGGACCAGTCGACCAGACGATCGACTCGGTCGAGCCATGTGCGTGCGCGCCGCACCCGAGCTCGATCTCGTCGCGCGCAAGCCGAGTCGTTGGATCTCCGTCCACCGCCACGACGACCTCCCACGATCGAGGACCTCTTGGCGCCCTCGGCGCCTCGAGGTGGTCAAGCCACTGGATCTCCATCCGGCGGTCCACGACCTCCCAGACCTCCTCGCCGCGCAAGACCTCCCCACTCGGGTGATATGGGACGCCGGGACCTCCCCCCGGCTCTGTTTCTCTTCCTCACGACCTCACGGAGGTGCGGTCATCATGGTTTTCGCACTGCATGCGTGCGTCAGTCGAGCGATTGGGAGCGATGGTCTGTCACTTTTGGTCCTTCCCAACGTCTCTTTCATCATGCATTAAATGTGTCAGAGCCTAGCCTAGAAGTCTTCCCTACCTACCGCTCTTGTCAAATCTAGCAAGTCATGGCGGGGGCATGGACTTTGCTCACAGTGGGTTTGCCCTAGCCCTTGTCCAAGCTCCCGGCTATGTATAGCCCGAGACCTTCCTCTCCTTTTCCTTCTTCGTTCTTTGGGTGCTTGAGCTCCTCAATTGAGTTGGTCCTCAAACTCAAACACTGAGCACCCAGAGCCCCTTCCTTACCACCATTGTCGAGCTTGGAGCTCCTTGAAGTGTCGGAGCTCCGGTGGTCCCAAAGAACTTCACGGCCTTGTTCATTGTCATCTTGATCTCCTCAACTCGAGCCTGCTCTAACTTGGCTTGGTTCTCATTGCGATGGTGCACGAGTTGGGAGTAGCTGGCGGGTCGAGGCCATCTTCTTCTTCTCTCCGCAAGCTCTTCACGCGGGACTTCATCGACCTCCTCCAAGTCCCTCCGTCTTCCTCTGGACCTTCCCTACACTCGGGTGAGTCCATTTTAGTCCCTTAGGGCTTAGGGTCTAGCTAGCTCACTCGTGGCGCTCGGCTTTGTCATTTCGGTTTTTGCCAAACGCTTGTCCTCCGTCATTCTCGGCTCGCGGCGTTTAAAACGTCGCCGCCGCGTCCGAGTGCCTCCGCTAGGTCCGCGACACTATTGCGAGTATGTCGGTGCCTTGGTCGCGCCGCGAGGTCCCCATCGCCGGCGGCAAACCGTGGAGCCCTTCGGGATTTTGCTTGGTTCAAAACTCCGTTTCGTCATCCGTTAGGACATCTTAAATGCCCATTTATTACCAATCATCGATGAGTGATGAGTGTCTTAGCCGCCACCCTTGTCATTGTCCGGAGGTCCCGCGCCTTACACAAACACCTTGGACCTCCTCGAGCTCTTCGTAGCCGTCTAAGACCTCCCACGTTTAGATCCGGACCTTTAGATCCTCCCCGTGAAAACCCGTAAGTGTAAGACCTCCCTCGTTTAATCTCGGCCATTAAGACCACCCTCGGTTAGATCTGCAGCGCAGATGGGTTTCATGAAATTTCTAAGTCCCGGGACCTCCTAGTTCCACCTCGGCCTTTAAAGACCTCACGGGATTAGCTCTTAGCCGTTAGATCGGCTCGTGTTAAATCTTTCGCGCTTGGACCTCCCTTGAGTTGATCCTAGCCGTTTAAGACCTCTTGGAACTCCATCCGAGCCACTAGGACCACTCTCGCTCAAAAAGACCTCCTCGAGGTCATTTTTGTAAAACCACCTTCGGGACCTCCCGAGGTCCTCGTTGGGAAAGACCTCCTCGTGGTCCTCTTTGCAAAAGAGCACCCGGTCCTTGTTAGAAAACCTCATGACCTCCCCAACCTCGATCTTAGCCGTTCGCGACCTCCAGGGTTAGATCGGCGTTAGATCTCTTTTGTAAAACCTTTAGCGCTCGGACCTCCCTCGCGTTGTTCGGGCGTTCAAGACCTCCTAGGTCTAATCGAACCGCCGAGATCTCCTCCCGTTAAACGCTATCGCTTGGGACCTCCCAGAAGATCTTGGTCATCCAAGACCTCCTCGTGTCAATCCCAGCCGATCAAGACCTCCCTCTGGAAGATCTTGACCGTCTAGGACCTCCTCCTTTGGATCAGTAGCGTTAGACCTCCTTCTGTGGATTTAGCCGTAGAACCTCTCTCTGGAGACCTAGACCGTTGGGACCTCCTCTGCGAGATTCTGACCGTCCCGACCTCTTTCCTTGGGTTTAAAGCCTTAGGACCTCCCCTAGTGCTCGGGACCGCCAGATCTCGATCTGACGGTCACGACCTCTGTTAAGCGTGAGACCTCTGGCGCGCGCGTGCGTGCATGCATGCGGTCGTGATCGTTGGATCGGATCTCAACGATCCGACCTCCCGTCGCGGGAGGAGGTCTTGTGCTTGCGCTTGTCGCGTCGAGGCTCGTAGCCGTCGGACCTTGATCTAACGCCCACGACCTCTCCTTGTCTTCCAGTTCGGTTGGACCTCCCAAGAGCTCAAAGTTTCCTAAGTCTTTTGTTGTTTCAAATTTCAAAAGTGCATAACTTTGTCATTTTAACTCCTTTTGAATGATTCGATTCTTTGTAGCTTTGTTATGGTATGAACTTTAATCTGAGAATGAAATTAGGCCCTGTGTTGTAGCAGAAAATGATTTTAATAGCATGATCTTGTTTAATGAAAAATGAGGTCTAGAAATTCATGAAAAATTTGTAAACCACATAACTTCCTCTCTGTAGTTGCAAAGTGAGCAAACTCAACTCGTAAAATTGGCCTATAGACATGCTTTAAATTGATCTAGGCTTTGTCTTTATTCATGTTCTGAGAAATGATATATGCTAGTTGTAGAACTTAGAAAAATCATAACTAAAACATCTTAACTCCAAATGACCTAAAATTTTATATGGGTTACCACTATACCAAAGAGGTAGCTACCATAAAAATTTCAGCTTCAAAATCTTTCTAGAAAATATTTTTGCTCTGATTGCTAATTATGGCCGAAAATGAGTTTTTGAGTAATATCTTTTGCGCCACAAATCCAAATTAGGTTTTTCAGTTTCTATGTCTTGGTATATTTGTATTCTACCTTGTGTATAAATTTCGTTGTATTTGGATAATTTTTGCTTGCTCTTTTGTTTAAGTGTTGCTAGTCTTATTGGTTGTTCTTGGTTCTTTTGCCCTTTCGCTTAGGATTCGACATTTGCGGTAACCAGAGAACGATCCTCCGCAACATATTGAGCAACAAAGAAGAAGGCAAGCGGTTTGATCATGTTAATCCGATATTTTAAGTATTTATGTTGATTACAAATTCTATGTATGCATTGCTACTTTGTTTTAATAGTTGGCCTAGTAGATGCATTTCCTTAGCAAATGATTATCCTCTACTACCATGAGCCTAGGTTACTTGTCGTGATTTAGAGTTCGTGGATGGGCTCTTGTCACTTAGTAGTTGCGAATTAATTGCTTAGCCATGCTTAGCTTCGGTAGAAATGGGCGGTTATCGACTTGTCGATAACCTTGATCACACAAAACTTATTATGATTTATGATTTCCACCTGGTGCCATGTCTACTTATGAAAACTAAAACTAAAAACAAAATGATTTAGACTTGGGCACAATGGTATGATGGTGTGATTTTGGGTGTGACTGGAATGGTGCCCGGGTCAACAAGGACCGAACATCTTGTTACACTAAACCAAGCATTTTAGCGTGCTAACCACATTAGAGGGTATGGGACCTCTCTTGACTTAGTACTTTGGCGTGTATTGGCTCCGAGTCGCAAGGAGTCGCAGGAGGATGGTGTTGGGGGCATTGTAGTGTCCGAAAGACTTCACCCGTGATGGGATTTGTTGTCTTCGACTTGCAATGTAAGCGTATGGTGTTTCTACCCATACGAGCGGCTCGTGGTTGATACACAATATTGGAAAAGTCTCGTAGGACTTAGCTGTGCGACATACCTTCTAAGTGTGCTTTGTGGCTTAAAGGCGATGCAGAGTGTGGGTACATTGGTACACCTGCAGGTTAAAACTATTCGAATAGCCTCGCCCTAGGTTATGGACACGCTTGGCAAGGTCTTTCAAGAGTTAGACTACAACCTTTTAAATTAAAACTTGATGGGTGGTGCGAATCGGGATTCGTGCTATGTTGTGGTGACTATTGGGTTAGTCACTTCCGGTGGTTACTTGTATGTATATTTACTTACTCATTACTTTGATAACAAAATAAATTTGCAAACTTGCTTTTAAAAGGTACTACATTATTGCAAATAAAGTTGGCTTCATGCAAATGAGACATATGACCTCCACCTAAATAAGCTTGCATGTAGTTTATGAATAGGTGCGCTATTCCACACGTCGATCTTGCGGTACAAAGACAATCTTTGTACTCGGTTGCTATGCTTAATTGTTTTGTTGCAGAGGAGGAAGGTGAGCACAAGGGCCTCGCTTTGCGAGTTGTGTTGTGGTAGCTTGCGGGCGACTAGCTTAGCGGCGATCGGTTGCTTGTGGGTTATGTTGGCTAACCTGGTCGACTTTTGTTCTAGCCATCTTATGGCGCTTTTGCTTCATTGTCATTTTTGTATATTGTTCTATTTGGCTGGTCGGCTCTCTTTTGTAATAACTTTACTTTATGTATGTTGTTGTTGAACTTAGTGATGTATGTTGTATGGAAATGATGTGTAATTTTGTGATGATGTGCATATGTTGCAATTCTGGGAAACATATGTCCATCGAGGCTTAGAATGTTTAATTAGTAATGCTAGAACCATTTGGAGGTTAAGTGTTACTAGTTAAATATTCCGGTCCTCACAAAGTTGGTATCGAGCCATCTTGGACAAATAGAAACCCCTAGCTTGGTCGCCTTTAGGATATTTTGAAAACTTACTTTCAAATAGTTTATGAAAACTTAAGTAAGTTCTCTAATTTTGCTCCTTACCTATCTTAGCTTGCTCATCTCACCTTACCCTCACTAAGTTTGAAAAAGTTGTTACTCTCTTCCTTTCAAAAATTAGCCTCTGTCGATTAACTTGGTTTTGGGAGAACCATGAGAGCTTGGAGAAAGAAATTTGGACAGCTAGCTAGTGGTGAGTAATTAAGGTAGGAAATGAGAGGTAAATCGACTAAAACTCGTGGGAATAAAAGGGTAAGAAGTGATATGAAATTAGCTAAATGCCTATACTCTATTAGGTGGTTATACCTTGATTTTTGGACTGTTTTGAGTGGAAGTTAATGCTGGAATTTTGGGCCTTCTTAAGCGATTGCTCGTTCTTCCATACTGGGTTGGTCGTTTGGAAAGTTGATTCGGTGACTTGTGGTCTCATGTTCTTTTGTGGCTATTCTTTGGTCATTTTAACTAAGTTTGGGTTTCGTGCTCTTGGGTCTTGAGCGTATCTAACTTGTCTTAGTAAATCGGGATGGTGGTGGGACACGTGCGGCGGAATCGGTAGGGTAGTCCCGATGAGGAGCTTCCTCCTCCGACCATGGCGGAAGTCCTCATGCAAATCGACGCATGTCGTTCGGAGGACCGCGAGGTGTTGGAGGTTATCGCCGAGAACACCTCCACTCCTCGGTGCCTCTGGATGCGGAGGTGGGCACGACGCGTGGGGGCTTGCGGAGTTCCTCCGTCTGTGACCTCCTACCTTCTCCCGTCAGAGGATCCCTTGGGCGCGACGGCCGGGCTGCGTCGATTGGCGGAAGCTCAATGTTGCTCGATGCCGAGCGAGGCGGGCACTTTCGCATCCCATCGGTTGGAGGGTGCGGCACTCTCATGGTGGGAGAATTTCCTCGCCATGCGGCCGCGCGGACACGTGGTCTCGTGGGAGGAGTTCGATCGACTTTCCGTCGGGCCCATGTCCCTCGGCGATGAAGCGAAGAAGAAGGAGTTCCTTGCGCTCAAGCAGGCGCAAATCGTGTGAGTACCTCCATGAGTTCAACCATTTGGCGAGGTGCGCTCTGCTGAGGTGGCCACCGTGAGGCCAGCGGGAGAAGTTCATGGAGGTTTGTGCGAGGAGCTTGGGACAAGCTCTCTATTGTGGACTTCACGACTTCGGACCTTGGTGGACAAGGCCATCATCGCGAGCACAAGGCGAGGCGGCTGGCGAGTCCCATAGCGCAAGTGGGAGGCTCGGCGATGCCGCAGGCGGCCTCGTTAAATCCCGAGTTGGGCTGCCGGTGGCCGTTCGCCACCACCGCCGAGGCCTTGGCGCGGCTCCACGCCCTCGCGGTCGTGACTCGATCACGCGTCGCTGCGACCAGCGGCGAGGTGTTCCCGCAACCCGCGGCGGCGTCACCGCCTCTATCGCCACAACAAGGGCCACTACGCGAGTAGTTGTCCTAAGAAGACTGGAGCGGCCCCTCGTCCTAATGGAGGGCGCGGGCAAGGGAGTGGTCACCCACCCGACGAAGACCCGGGCTTGGGGCGCCGAGTCAACCACATCTCGGTGAGGAGGCACGCGAGGCGCCCGGCGTGGTGTTGGGTGCGCTCCTTGTTAATTTGCGTCTGCTCTGATTTTATTTGACTCTGGGCTTCGCATTCTTTTATTTCGAGGTCTTTTCTTTGTTGATTGTGGACTTCACTGTGTTCCTTTGGGATTCCATCTTGATTCGCTCTCGGGTTGGAAATGAGTGACCAAATATGCGGGGCGTTCCTATCCACATCGAAGGAGTGGGATTCTTGGCGAGTCTTATCCTACTCGACTCGGCGCTTGGATGTGATTCTTGGCATGGATTGGTTGTCCCAACACTTGGGGCCGTCGATTGTGCCGGAAGATTGTCTACCTCACGACCTTCGGTGAACAAGTTGGGTTTTCGCGCGATTGCGGGAGCCCCATCTTTATGTCCTTGAAGCAAAGCCGGCATTGGAGATCCGGGATGTTCCCACGATATGCGAGTTCGTGGATGTCTTTCGAAGATTTGCCGGGGATGCCTCTGTTCGAGATCCGAGTTTGTGATCGAGTTCTTTGCCCGCATCGCCCCTATTTCTAAGAGGCGTATCGCATGCCTCCTAATGAGTTGGAGGAGTGAAGAAGCAAGCTGGGTGAGCTGCAAGAGAAGGGTTTCATCCGTCTAGCTCATCTCCTGGGGTTGTCAGATTATCTTTGTGAAGAAGAAGGACAAGACCTTGCGCATGTGTGTTGATTCCGTCAAGCTTAATGAGGTGACGGTAAAGAACAAGTATCCTTTGCCCGTATTGATGATCTTTTCGATCGGTTGACCAGAGCACGAGTCTTCTCCAAGATTGACTTGAGGCTAGGCTATCATCAAGTCGAGGATCGGGCCGAGGATATTCCTAAGGCGGCTTTGCTACTCGTTATGGCCTTTACGAGTACACCGTCATGTCTTTTGGTTTGACTAATGCTCTGCTTTATTCATGAACCTAATGAACTCGTATTCATGGAGTATTTGGATAGGTTTGTGGTGGTATTCATCGACGATATCCTTATCTACTCCAAGAGTGAAGAAGAGCATCTTGAGCATCTTAAGCTTGTGTTGGGCAGCTGCGTGAGCACAGTTGTATGCCAAATTCAAACAAGTGCGAGTTTTGGTTGAAGAAGTGGCATTCTTGGGCCATGTTCTTTCAGCAGGAGGTGTGGTGTGGATCCTAGCAAGGTCGGTGATGTGCTATCTTGGGGTCGGCCAAGTCGATCCACGGATGTGCGGAGTTTTCTTGGTTTGGTGGCTACTATCGCCGCTTCATCGAGAATTTCTCCAAGATTGCAAAGCCTATGGTGAATCGCTCAAGAAAGACAAGAAGTTTGAGTGGTCATTGCTTGTGATGTGAGTTTCGGGAACTCAAGAAGCGATTGACCTCGGCCCGATGCTTGTTCTACGATATTCACAAGAGTTTTGATATCTATTGTGATGCTTCTCGTCGAGTGCAGGTTGTGTTCTTATGCGGGAAGGCAAGGTTGTGGCCTATGCATCGCGCGATTAAGGCCTCATGAATTCAACTATCCTACTCATGACTTGGAGTTAGGCTGCCGTGGTCCATGCGCTCAAGATTTGGCGGCATTACGATTGGTAACCGTTGTGAGTGTATTAGACCACAAGAGCTTGAAGTACTTGTTCACCCACCGGATCTGAACCTCGGGCAAAGAAGATGGTTGGAATTGATCAAGGATTATGACATGGGTATTCGGTACCATCCGGCAAGGCCAATGTCGTGGTGATGCACTCATCGAAAGGTGTATTGCAACATGTTGATGCTCCAAGAAGCGACCTACCCTCATTTCGAATTTCAGCGCCTAAATTTGGGTTTGATCGAGCACGGTTCTCTTGCTACATTGGTTGTCACGACCAACCTTGGTGGACCAAATCAAAGCAAAGACGGCGAGCAGCGATGTTGGCGTGAGTCAAATCAGCGAACGTCAAGGAGGATAGCCAAGTGCTTTTGGAGGATGAACATGGCGTTGTGTGGTTTGGGCGGCGTCTTGTGGTCCCTAAGGTCATGGAATTGCGAATTTGATTCTCGCGAAGCCCATGATTCTCCTTTGTCTATTCACCCGGGCTACCAAGATGTATCGGGATCTTCGTCGAGATTCGGTGGACCGAATGAAGCGCGAGATTGCCAAGTTCGCCGAGTGCGGCGTGTCTTTGTCGTGTGAAGGCCGAACATCGGCGTCAGCGAGTCTTCTTCGACCTTTGCGGTGCGAGTGGAAGTGGGATTCGCTGGCATGGACTTCATCACCGGATTGCCCGCTCGTCCAAGGGAATGATGCTATTTGGGTCGTGATCGGCGGGTTGACTAAAGTGGCACATTTCCTTCCGTCAAGACTCGACCGTGTGGGGCCTTTGGCGAACTTTATGTCTCGAGGATTGTGAGTCTTCACGGCAGCGAAGACGATTATTTCGATCGTGGTGCACTTTTCACCTCGCGGTTTTGGCATAGTCTGCAGAGGCTATGGGGACCGCCTTCATTTGATCTGACCTTTCATCCTCGGGATCGATGGCGGGACAGAACGAGTCAACCAAGTCTTTGGAAGATATGCTCGTGCTTGTGTTCTTTCCTATGGGAAGAAGTGGGAGAAATGCCTACCATTTCTTGAGTTCTCCTACAACAACGACTTTCGGGCCGGTCTTGGCATAGCACCATTTGAGGCTTTGTATGGGAGAAGGTGCGAACCCCGTTGAGCCAGTGAGAGGCGGTGAGTGGCGATTTTCGGCCCGATTCGATCAATGAGGCGAAAGTCAAGTTCGATTGATCGCGAGCATCTGCGCACGGCCCGATCGGATAAAAGAGCTATGCGCATCGTCGTCGCCGTGAGTTGAGCTTCGAGCCCAATGACTTTGTGTATCTCAAAGTCTCACCTTGAAAGGCCATCGGCGTTTTGGCATCAAGGGCAAGTTGGCTCCTCGATATGTTGGGCCTTACCGTATCGTCGAGAGAGTTGGAGCGATTGCATACGAGTTGGAGCCGCCGGTGCACTTGAGGTGTGCATGATGTGTTCCATGTTTCACACACGAAGAAGTGCCTCCGTGTCCCGACCGAGGAAGCTCGGTTGGAAACTCTCGATGTGCAAGAGGATTTGACCTCTGCGAGCATCTGTTCGCATTCTTGAGAATCGAGCGGAGAACAAGGAACCGTGTCATCAAGTTCCTTAAGGTTCGAGTGGTCAAACCATTCGAAGATGAGGCAACTTGGGAGCGAGAAGATCGCCTAACCGTGCGATTTTCCTTCTTTCTTCTCCGAGTAAGCGGAATCTCGGTCGAGATTCTTGTAAGGGAGAGTTGTAACATCCCAATTTTAGGCTTGTGTTTCAAATGTAAGAGAATGAAGGAAATTAAAACTTTTTCTTACATCTTGTATTTCTGTGTGCTTTGGACGATTGTTGTAAAGAGATTATGGGAATACAAAGATCACAAGTCATTCGACCCACATCTTATTCTTCTTAGTCATCCTTGTTCCATCTTGTGATAATCTCACGGAAATATTTTTCCTAAATTCTTGGGTTGGTATGTGACTCCTCTGGAAAATTCCACAATTTTTAGAAATTGTTTGGATCTTTGTTGGAGGAAGTCAACCCAATTCAAAATCTAGTCAAACCTTGGACCAAACACCTTGTTAAATTTTTGGAGGAAAAAGCATAGCACAAAAGCCTCTGAAAATTTTATACAAGGTCATTAACTCACTAGCAAGTTCTGTAAAAATTCCAAAATTTTTGGAGTGAGTTTGCTATCTCAAACAAATCCTCAAACTCCAAATCTGTTTGAAACTCAATTTAGGTGCGAGTCAAACTCGGGCTCGAGTCGGACGAAGTCGACCTGCACGATCGACTCGGTCGAGCCATGTGCGCCAGCCGCACCCGAGCTCGATCTCGTGCGCGCAAGTCGAGTCGTTGGATCTCCGTCCGGCCGCTCACGACCTCTCCCACCGACCGAGGACCTCTTGGCGCCCTCGGCGCCTCGGTGGTCAAGCCACTGGATCTCCATCCGGCGGTCACGACCTCCCAGACCTCCTCGCGCGCAAGACCTCCCCGCCTCGGGTGATATGGGGCGCCCGGGACCTCCCCGGCTCTGTTTCTCTTCTCACGACCTCCACGAGGTGCGGTCATCATGGTTTTCCGCACCGTGCGTGCGTCAGTCGAGCGATTGGGAGCGGTGGTGCTGTCACTTTTGGTCCTTCCCAACGTCTCTTTCTGTCATGCATTAAATGTGTCGAGCCTAGCCTAGAAGTCTTCCCTACCTACTGCTCTTGTCAAATCTAGCAAGTCATGGCGAGGGCATGGACTTTGCTCACAGTGGGTTTGCCACAGCCCTTGTCCAAGCTCCCGGCTATGTATAGCCCGAGACCTTCCTCTCCTTTTCCTTCTTCGTTCTTTGGGTGCTTGAGCTCCTCAATTGAGTTGGTCCTCAAACTCAAACACCGAGCACCCAGAGCCCCTTCCTTACCACCATTGTCGAGCTTGGAGCTCCTTGAAGTCTGTCGAGCTCCGGTGGTCCCAGCAACTTCTGGCCTTGTTCTTTGTCATCTTGATCTCCTCAACTCGAGCTGCTCTAACTTGGCTTGGTTCTCATTGCGGTGGTGCGAGTTGGGGAGTAACTGGCGGGTCGAGGCCATCTTCTTCTTCCTCTCCGGCAAGCTCTTGGCGCGGGACTTCATCGACCTCCTCCAAGTCCCTCCGTCTTCCTCTGGACCTTCCCTACACTCGGGTGAGTCCATTTTAGTCCTTAGGGCTTAGGGTCTAGCTAGCTCGGCTCGTGGCGCTCGGCTTTGTCATTTTCGGTTTTTGCCAAACGCTTGTCCTCCGTCATTCTCGGCTCATGGCGTTTAAAGCGTCGCCGCCGTCGAGTGCCTCGCTAGGTCCGCGACACTATTGCGGTATGTCGGTGCCGCTTGGTCGGCGTCGGCGAGGTCCCGTCGCCGCGGCAAGCCGTGGAGCCCTTCGATTTTGCTTGGGTTCAAAACTCCGTTTCGTCATCCGTTAGGACATCTTAAATGCCCATTTATTACCAATCATCGATGAGCGATGAGTGTCTTAGCCGCCACCCTTTGTCATTTGTCGGAGGTCGCGCCTTTACACAAAGACCTGGACCTCCTCGAGCTCTTCGTGGCCGTCTAAGACCTCCCGGCGTTTAGATCTGGACCTTTAGATCCTCCCTGTGAAAACCAGTAAGTGTAAGACCTCCCTCGTTTAATCTCGGCCATTAAGACCACCTCGGTTAGATCGTGCATGAGATGGGTTTCATGAAATTTCTAAGTCCCAGGACCTCCCTAGTTCCACCTCGGCCTTTAAAGACCTCCTGGGATTAGCTCTTGGCCGTTAGATCGGCTCGTGTTAAATCTTTCGCGCTTGGACCTCCCTTGAGTTGATCCTAGCCGTTTAAGACCTCTTGGAACTCCATCTGAGCCACTAGGACCACTCCTGCTCAAAAAGACCTCCTCGAGGTCATTTTTGTAAAAACCACCTTCGGGACCTCCCCGAGGTCCTCGTTGGGAAAGACCTCCTCGTGGTCCTCTTTGCAAAAAGAGCACCCGGTCCTTGTTAGAAAACCTCATGACCTCCCCGACCTCGATCTTAGCGTTCGCGACCTCCCGGGTTAGATCGGCGTTAGATCTCTTTTGTAAAACCTTTGGCGCTCGGACCTCCTCGCGTTGTTACGGGCGTTCAAGACCTCCCTAGGTCTAATCAACCGTCGAGATCTCCTCCGTTAAAGCGCTATCGCTTGGGACCTCCCCGAGAAGATCTTGGTCATCCAAGACCTCCTCGTGTCAATCCCAGCCGATCAAGACCTCCCTCTGGAAGATCTTGACCGTCTAGGACCTCCTCCTTTGGATCAGTAGCGTTAGACCTCCTTCGTGGATTTAGCCGTAGAACCTCTCTCGGAGACCTAGGCCGTTGGGACCTCCTGCGAGATTCCGGCCAGTCCGACCTCTTTCCTTGGGTTTAAAGCCTTAGGACCTCACTAGTGCTCGGGACGCGGATCTCGATCGGCGATCCACGACCTCGTTAGCGCGTGAGACCTCTGGCGCGCGGCTGCGGCACGCACTGGTCGTGATCGTTGGATCGGATCTCAACGATCCGACCTCCAGGGCGGGAGGAGGTCTTGTCTTGTGGCGTCGAGGCTCGTGGCCGTCGGACCTTGATCTAACGCCCACGACCTCTCCTTGTCTTCGATTCGGTTGGACCTCCCAAGAGCTCAAAGTTTCCTAAGTCTTTTCTTTGTTTCAAATTTCAAAAGTGCATAACTTTGTCATTTTAACTCCTTTTGAATGATTCGATTCTTTGTAGCTTTGTTATGGTATGAACTTTAATCGAGAATGAAATTAGGCCACTGTGTTGTGAGAAAATGATTTTAATAGCATGATCTTGTTTAATGAAAAATGAGGTCTAGAAATTCATGAAAAATTTGTAAACCACATAACTTCCTCTCTCAGAGTTGCAAAGTGAGCAAACTCAACTTTGTAAAATTGGCCTATAGACATGCTTTAAATTGATCTAGGCTTTGTCTTTATTCATGTTCTGAGAAATGATATATGCTAGTTGTAGAACTTAGAAAAATCATAACTAAAACATCTTAACTCCAAATGACCTAAAATTTTATATGGGTTACCACTATACGATGGTAGCTACCATAAAAATTTCAGCTTCAAAATCTTTCTAGAAAATATTTTTGCTCTGATTGCTAATTATGGTAGAAAATGAGTTTTTGAGTAATATCTTTTGCGCCACAAATCCAAATTAGGTTTTCAGTTTCTATGTCTTGGTATATTTGTATTCTACCTTGTGTATAAATTTCGTTGTATTTGGATAATTTTTGCTTGCTCTTTTGTTTAAGTGTTGCTAGTCTTATTGGTTGTTCTTGGTTCTTTTTGCCTTTCGCTTAGGATTCGACATTTGCGGTAACCCCAGAAACGATCCTCCGCAACATATTGAGCAACGGCAAGAAGGCAAGCGGTTTGATCATGTTAATCGATATTTTAAGTATTTATGTTGATTACAAATTCTATGTATGCATTGCTACTTTGTTTTAATAGTTGGCCTAGTAGATGCATTTCCTTAGCAAATGATTATCCTCTACTACCATGAGCCTAGGTTACTTCTTTGTGATTTAGAGTTCGTGGATGGGCTCTTGTCACTTAGTAGTTGCGAATTAATTGCTTAGCCATGCTTAGCCGGTAGAAATGGGCGGTTATCGACTTGTCGATAACCTTGATCTACAAAACTTATTATGATTTATGATTTCCACGGTGCCATGTCTACTTATGAAAACTAAAACTAAAAACAAAATGATTTAGACTTGGGCACAATGGTATGATGGTGTGATTTTGGGTGTGATCGGAATGGTGCCGGGTCAACAAGGACCGAACATCTTGTTACACTAAACCAAGCATTTTAGCGTGCTAACCACATTAGAGGGTATGGGACCTCTCTTGACTTAGTACTTTGGCGTGTATTGGCTCAGAAGTCGCGAGGAGTCGCGGGAGGATGGTGTTGGGGGCATTGTAGTGTCGAAAGACTTCACCGTGATGGGATTTGTTGTCTTTCGGCTTGCAATGTAAGCGTATGGTGTTTCTACCCATACGAGCGGCTCGTGGTTGATACACAATATTGGAAAAAGTCTCGTAGGACTTAGCGGTGCGGCATACCTTGGAAGTGTGCTTTGTGGCTTAAAGGCGATGCGAAGTGTGGTACATTGGTACACCTGCGAGGTTAAAACTATTCGAATAGCCTCGTCTAGGTTATGGACACGCTTGGCAAGGTCTTTCAAGAGTTAGACTACAACCTTTTAAATTAAAACTTGATGGGTGAGTGCGAATCGAGGATTAGTGCTATGTTGTGGTGACTATTGGGTTAGTCACTTCGGTGGTTACTTGTATGTATATTTACTTATCATTACTTTGATAACAAAATAAATTTGCAAACTTGCTTTTAAAGGTACTACATTATTGCAAATAAAGTTGGCTTCATGCAAAATGAGACATATGACCTCCACCTAAATAAGCTTGCATGTAGTTTATGAATAGGTGCCGCTATTCCACACGTCGATCTTCGGGTACAAAGACAATCTTTGTACTCGGTTGCTATCTTAATTGTTTTGTTGCAGAGGAGGAAGGTGAGCTGAAGGGCCTCGCTTTGCGAGTTGTGTTGTGGTAGCTATGGGCGACTAGCAGCGGCGGTCGGCTTTGCCTGTGGGTTATGTTGGCTAGCAGGTCGACTTTTGTTCTAGCCATCTTATGGCGCTTTTGCTTCATTGTCATTTTTGTATATTGTTCTATTTGGCGGTCGGCTCTCTTTGTAATAACTTTACTTTATGTATGTTGTTGTTGAACTTAGTGATGTATGTTGTATGGAAATGATGTGTAATTTTGTGATGATGTGCATATGTTGCAGTGCAGAAACATATGTCCATCGAGGCTTAGAATGTTTAATTAGTAATGCTAGAACCATTTGGAGGTTAAGTGTTACTAGTTAAATATTCAGGTCTCACACTCTCATGTTGGCCTCGATCGATGCGTTGCCGGCCTCGATCCACGCCGAATTGAGCTCCGTCCATTCGCGTGACCTCGATCCATCTTTGGATCCGCTGGGTCGCGCCGGATCGAACACCGCCGCGGATCGAGCACCTTCGCCGCTGGCCTCGATCTCAGTCATTGTTGGCCTCGGACTACCTTGCTCGCCGGACTCTGCCTGGCGAGCCGGTCGTCGCTTAGTCTCCCGCTCTAAGCCCATCACTTGGTCTCGCCCTGCTCTCGGGCCATCGGCAGTCGAAGCCAATGATGTTCTGCTACTCTGCTTTATCCTCTACTAGTACTGGTCGAAGCCGATGATGTTCTCCTGCTCAAAAACTGCATGAGCCCATCACTAGTACTCCGCTTCGGGTGTTCTGCTATCGGTGTTGTTTTCCTCGTCTACTGGTGTTTGCTTGGCTGGACTATTGTATTGCTGGCTGCTTGAATACTCTTGTATTGCTGAAAACTGTGGTAGCTTGATGTCAGTGTACTTGATCTTATCATGGCTCTTAATGGCATTCTTGGTCCTGAACCTATTCGAGGTGATGTTGTTATTGCTTATTCTATCCCTGCTAATGTTGTAGAGTCTTGTGCAACTCATTTTGGTCAGATTCAGTCCCAGATGAGCAATCTTCAGGCCCAGTTAAGTCAACTGCAGGCACCTTCCGGTAGATCCACTAGTTTTACTGCACCATCATGTCCTGTGTCGGATGCTTCACTCCCATGGATATTGGATTCAGGGGCTTCTTTCCATGTGACATCTAATGCAACTCAGCTCATATCATATCTGTTAAGAGTATTGTATATTCTACATTCTCTCTCTCTTGACCCATGTGGCCTTTGTAGCCCATGAGGTCCATGTATCTATGTCTATATATATCCCCTTCATTAATGAATAAGATGTTGAGTTGTGAATAGCAAACCCTAGTTTTCATATTCTAACATGGTATCAGAGCCTAACCCTAGCCCTAGCCTTAGTTCTCTACCTTGCACACTGATGCGCTAGCAAAGCTTTCGCTCGGCCGAGCGGGCCTAGCGACTCTGCTTCACCTTTGTTCTCTTGCGTGGCGCCAAAGATCACCTCTGTTCTCTTGCGCGGCGCCGAAGATCTCCTCTGCTCGGCCCAGACGTTGCATCTACTTCTCCTTTGCGCCTCTTCCTCATCGACGTGTCGGATCCTCTGCTCGGCCACCGACTCTTCCACCTGTCTCTTCCTCGTCGATGCACCGGATCCTCTGCTCGGCCACCGACTAGTGCCCCATGGAGGCCACGCTGACCTCTACCCAGATCTTGCACTCGACGCCTTGATTTGCGCACGTCGGATACTCTTCCTCGTCGACGCGCCAGATCCAGATCAAGCTCGACGCCCACGCCTCACCTTCCTCTTGGGCTCCCATGGGTTCTCCGCCTGGATCTTGCACGCCGTCTGGATCTGCAGTCGGCCTCCTCAGCTCCGGTCCGGTGGTTCTCCTCTGGACCCACGCAGCCTGTGAGTCCTCCGCCTTGGTGGTGGTCCTCTGATATCTGGTTCTCCTCTGGTATCTCCTCTGTGCACGAGCCTGTTTAGTACTGTGTTGCTCTTACTGCTAATCTACTACCGTGTTGTTGTGATTAGTACTACTACTGTTGCTCTGTTGCTACTGTGATTAGTACTACTGTTGCTCTGTTGCTACTGTGATCTGACTCAATGTTTGGGGGTAGTTCATCTCTTGTGTTCACAGACATCAAGCTCGATGGTTCGAACTACCGGGTATGGGCACTCTCAATCAAGACTACTCTCAAGGGTTATGGTTTGGCCTCTTATTTGACTGATGATCCTCCTGATCTGAAGACGGTTGATGTTGAGGTATTAAAGTCTTGGCAGAGAGGATGATTGTGTCATGACCGGCATTGTGCTGAGTGTTGATGTTTATCTACGGATGAGTCTCAGCCAAGCAGATGTGGACATACTTTGAGAAGAGATATGTTCAGTCTAGTGGTGCTCTTCGCTTCACATTGCTCTAGAACATTCATAGTCTTCAGTAGCAGCCGGATCAGTCAGTGGAGGAGTATTATAGTGCTTTCACTCATCTCACTGGTCCTCTAGAGTCTATGACAGAAAGGCTTCTTTGTTGCTGTCGGTCTTGTCTTTGCCAAAGATGAGTATGCTCGTGACGCTCATGTATCAATTTGTGATGGGGCTTTGATTGGAGTTTGAGCCTGTTCGTACTCAGTTGCTCAACTATCCCCTCCACCGACTTTGGTGAGGTGCTCTCTAGTTTGATTGCGAGAGGAGCTGTCTTCATTCCCTTATGCATCTCGGGATCCTGCACATGTTATCACGAGTCTCTCAAAGATGCTGGATCTACTAGGCGACACCACAGGAGTGTTGGTTTGTTCCCATTACAAGAGGGCGGTCATCATGTTGACAAATGTTTCAAGTTACATCGGATCGACTTATTGCTTATCATGCTGAGACGACCATCGGCGGTTGTCGTGGAGCACCTCTTGGGCCTTCGAGCACTTACTAGGCGATCCGCTGCTGCCACATCCACATCTATGTAACCACGGATCGATATACGCTATGACATCGATTGCACCATACGCTTCTAGCGCTTCTCATCCTTGGGTTACGAACTCGGTGCATCTTTTCATGTCACATCGGCGACTCTCGACTTGTTGCTCGTAGGCCGTGTTGATGCTACATATGTTCACACTGTTGATGGTACACCCTGCTCTATTACCCATCAGGGCATTCTCTCTACATCTCGCTTCTCTGTTCATAATGTGTCTCTTGTTCCTCAGCTATTTATGGATCTTCTTTGTTGGTCAACTCAATGATATGAACTGTTTCATTGGATTTGATGATTCTTCTTGTTTCATTCAGGATCGTCAGAGCAGAAGAGTGATTGGTTCTGGCCATCGCCGTAGAGGCTCTCCTAGTCTCTATGTCTTGGACACCTTACATCTTCCTTCCACTAGTACGTCGAAGACTTTAGTGTCTTCTGCTATGTCATCATCTCAGTCTCCTGTTGGGTCTTCCTTCAGCAAGTGGCATCATCGACTTAGTCATCTTTGTGGAGCTCGCCTCACCACTCTAGTTCACTGGGGTTCTTTAGGTCATGTCACTGTTGAGTCTAGTTTTCATTGTACTGGTTGTAAGCTAGAGAAACAGCTACAACTTCCATATCGATAGTACCTCTCGATCTTACGGTCCTTTTGATTTGGTGCATTCAGATGTATGGAGTCTATCTCCTTTTGTTTCGAAGGGTGGTCATAGTTATTATGTTATATTTGTTGATGATCACTCTCGATATACTTGGATCTATTTTATGAAACATCGCTCTCAGTTGAATTCCATTTATCAGTCTTTTGCTAAGATGATTCATACACAGTTTTCTTCTATTCGTGTTTTCTATTCTGACTCTGGAGGAGAGTATCTTTCCTCGACCTTTAAGTCAGTTCCTTTCTTACGAGGTACTCTTCCTCGACTCGTGTCCTAGTGCTCATGCTCAGAATGGTGTTATTGAGCGTAAGCACCGTCACATCATCGAGACTGCTCGTACTCTTCTCATTTCCTCCTTTGTCCCCTCTCACTTTTGGGGGGAAGCGGTCTTTCTGATCTATCTTATTAAGCGACCTCTTCTCCAAGCTTTAGGACAAGTGTCTGGTGAGGTCTGTCTGAGCACACACTCGCTATGCTCATCTTTGTGTTTTTGGTTGTGTCTGCTGTGTCCTTCTAGCACCTCATGAGCGTACGAAGCTGAGCCCTCAGTCAGTTAAGTGTGTTTTTCTGAGTTATAGTCCTGAGCAAGGATAAAAATCTCGGCGATGTAGTGATAACGATTCTGGATTCTAGAAGAAGTCAGGGATCCCAAAACAGGAACAACAACATCCGGTTTAGCAAATTCAAGATTCAAATTTCGAATTTTGGTCAATTTTAAGCAAATTCAATCAATTTCATCAGGTTTCCAGGATTTCGTATGGCCGTGATTACCGTTCCGCCCTTAATGTCGGGATCCTTGCGATGCGGTTATGTGATCCCTGGTCCTCAGCATAAGGGCTATCGTTGCTATGATCCCTCAACACGTCGCATCCGCACCTCTCGTGATGTGACTTTTGATGAGGGACGACCTTTCTTTCATCCTTCTTCTACACATCCCACTTCTCTTTCCACAGATTCCACTTCCTTTGTGTCTACCTCCCATTCCTTCATCAGATTTGCCTTCTCCAGATACACCTTCTCCACCAGTTTCTAACACTTCCATTTTCCTTTCCACTATAGTCGCTGACAGAGAGTTCCTTCTGATCCTCGGTCCTCCTCTCCTCCACTCGATCCTCCGGCTAGTACCATCGACTCTGACAATCGTTCTACTACATCACGATATGCCATACGTGATCGTTCTTCTATTCAGGCACCAGAGAGATGGGGTTTTTCTCATCTGAGTGTAATGGCCGGCCGAGTACCTATCGAGGTGTCGGTGTACACTGAGTGGCGATTGGCTATGATGAGAGGAGCTCATAACATTAGAGTGCCTGAACACTTGGGATCTTGTTAGATTACCATGCTGAGTGTTCCTATCACTTGCCGGTGGGTGTACAAAATATAGAACAAGTCGAGATGGGTCGATGAAGCGTACAAGGCTCGTCTTGTTGCAAGAGGTTTTCAGCAGGCTTATGGTCGAGATTATGATGAGACTTTTGCTCCAGTTGCTCATATGACCATAATTCGTACTCTTATTGCAGTTGCAGCAATACGCACATGGACTATATCTCAAATGGATATCAAGAATGTTTTTCTTCATGGTGATCTACATGAGGAGGTCTATATGCAGCTAGGCCTGGTAATGGGGACAAACCCAACCCAAACCTAACCCCAACCTACAGTGACTTAATAGAATTTTCAACCCAACCCAACCCACTTAAAATCCTTTAGAACCAACCCAACCCAACTCATATGTCAATTGCACCCAATCCAACCCAAACCACTTTTCTCATATGGATTTCAACCCATTTCCCCATTTCCAGAACCCATTTCAACCCATTTCCCTCGTATGCGCCGTTCCCTTCTAACCATTTCCGTCAGCCTAAAGGCAGCTTCTATTACTTCTGCCAACGCGGTGGAGGGATCCTCTACCCAGAAACTTGAAGCTCTCGCAGCCATGGCAGTGCACTCGGCGGCGTCGTCCTTGACGACAGGGAACCGCAAGCTGCTCCCGCCCCTTTCGAGCTCCTCCGCGTCCTCCATCGCTCCCCTCCTCCACTCCTCTATGTGCGCGTGCTTGAAACTCGCGGCCATGGCTGTGTGCTCGGCGTCGTCGCCCTCGACGGGGAACCGCGAGCTCCCCCACCGCTCAACTCCGGAGCTCCTCCGCCACTCTCCTCCGCTATCCTCCTACGCTCGTGGCCATGGCAGCGCGCTCGGCGTCGTCGTCTTTGATAGGGAACCACGAGCTGCTCCCTCTTGCGACGATCTGGTGCGTCGTCGGGGATGGCTTGAAGGCGATCTGTGGCGGCGATTGGAGGCGGTTTGTGGCGGTGATGAATGGGGGAGAAGGGGTCTTTGGGGAGGCGACAACAACGGCAAGTGGGAGGAGGCAAGGGGAGAGGGGAGAGAGGATGGGAAGCAGCGTCGGGTTGCTCAGGGAGGCAGCGGCGGCGGGTGGGAAGAGGCGAGGGGATTGATAAGAGCCTGGAGAGGAGAGGAGAGAAGTAGGCCGTCGTGGGGAGTCGGACTGTTGGAGTCCACTTACACGTGAATTGCTCGGTGGTTAGAGACCGGAGAGCCCAGACATCAGACATGCCGAGAGTTAAATGGGCTTTCAAACCATTTGAACCCATGGATTGAACCCATTTGAATCCGAACTTTTTGAGTCCACACCAAACCAATCCAACCCATTTTTAGTGTAAACCTAAACCAAACCAACCCGTTAGTCGTCTCAACCCATTTCAACCCACTCAAAGCTAACCTAAAGTGAAACCCAACCCATTTTAACCGTTTCAACCAAACCCATTACCAGGTCTATATGCAGCCACCCCCAGGTGTTGAGGCTCCTACAGGCTATGTTTGTCGCCTTAAGCGTGCTCTATATGGTCTCAAGCAGGCTCCTCGTGCTTGGTTCACTCCGAGTGAGCATGACCCTGCCTTATTTATTCACACTACTCAGCGAGGTCATACTTTGCTTCTTCTGTATGTAGATGATATGCTGATCACAGGAGATGACTGTTAGAATAGGACTCTTGTATTTCCTTATCTGTATATGGCAACCCCTTTTGTACTCCCTATATATATTGCCCATTGGGCCTATTGAATAGATGAGCACATTATTCATAACATGGTATCAGAGCGAGGTTCTAACCTAGCTCTCCTTCCGTTCTGTCGCCGCCGCCGTGTTCCGATCGTCGGCGCCAAATACCACCACCGCTCCGTCGTCGCGCGCCGTCGCTGCGCCAGATTTCGGAGAGCCGCTGCCGCGTAGCTGCGCGCGCCTCTCGGCGCCGCGTTGATCTTTGCTCCGGCGGTTTCGTGATCTCCACCTGGCGGCTCGGTCCCGTGCCGCGCCGCCGCCAGCGTCTTGGCGGCCATGGGATCACCACCGCGCATAGCGCCGCCGTCGCGCCAATCGCGACCTCCTTGTTGCCCCGAAGCCGCATCCGCTGTGACGTCTCCAAGTCGTCGCCGCCACCACGCACTGCGTCGCCCCGAAGTCGTCGCCGCCACCACGCACTGCGTCGCCCCAAAGTCGTCGCCGCCGCCGCCACGCATCGCCGCCGGTTTCGCTCTTAGCCTCCGCTGCTGACCCGTCTGGGTTTCGCCTTTGCTCGCCCTCTGGCTACCTCTCCTCCGGGACGAGGTCGCCGCACCGCCGCCCATTCGCCGCTGCGCGCCGCGACGGGGAACCCTAGTTCCCGCGCGCTGTAAGCCGTAGAGAGCGGGTAATAGCGGCCGAGCGGTTAAAAAAAAAAAAAAAAAAAAAACCAAAAATAATAATAATAATAACGTCGATCTAACCGCCGCGCGCCCGTCGAGCCGCTGTTAGACCGTTGCCTTGGTCGCCTCTGGGTAAGCTTACATTCCATCCATTGCGATCCCATTCTGGAACAAAGCTTCATGGGGCGAACTTCGAGTTGTGGTCTTCGCTCATGGAGATCACGCTTGGTGGTCTCGCCTACGGGGACATATTCTGGTACTGACCTTGTCGCCGTCGCGGTTGACCTCTCCCGAGCGGTCTATACGCACCTTCTAGAGAAGATGAGGCTACCAGCGAGAGGCGAGAGTCGCCGCCGCGCCGATGCGTCGCTTGATGAGGCCTTCGGTATGCCATAGGCGCTTTTGGCGCCGGTGTCTTGGCGAGGCGTGTTGAGCCATCCTAGTGGTCGGTGTCGGCGACTCCGTCCGGCCGGACATCGTTGGTGCGTGCTACTCGTCGATCTAGGAGTACTTGCGCGGCGATACCGTGAGCGGCGATGCTCGATTCTTTCGCTCGGTGTGAGTTGGAACGCCGCCGGGGCGACTCCTCGTCGGCGACTTCTTAGAGCCCTAGCGGTCTGGCGCCCGGTGAGCGAGCTCGCTTCTCCGCTCTGTCAGGAGTGTCATAAAGTGCAGAAGGCGGATCGTGATCGCCTTCGCCTTTATGACTTCGTCTGTCGTCTGCGCCCCGAGTTTGAGCTGTCGGGGCTCGGTTCTTGGCCGCTTCGCCACCACCAAGCGATTCTGAAGCTCTTTCGGCGCCGTCTTTGAGGAGCTTCGCCGGGTTAGCGGCAAGATTTGTTCGTGTGCTTGCTACCCCTTCTTCTTCGACTACACCGCCGGTTGTTACACTCTGGACTCTTGCTCTTGGTGATAGCAAGATCCTTACTCTCATGGAGAGGATGACACTTGGAGATGGGGCAAATTTTCTTGGTTTATTTCTCACACAATGCCATGCCAACTTTGAGGGTTGGGTATACATATTATAAGTGCTACTCACCAAGCATATGCCAAGATGCTAGTCTAAGATGCTAACAACTTGTCTAGATCTTTGTCCTCTAAGATGCTAACTTTGTCCTAGATCTTTGGTCAAGATGTTGTCCTAGAGATCTTGTCTCTAAGATGCTAACAACTTTGTCTAGATCTTTGGTCAAGATCTTTGTCCTAGAGATGCTAACAACCAGATCAAGGATGTTGTCCTTTACAAGACACAAAAGCGACACGAGACTTATCCATCATTCTCACAAGTCTTGTGTGTCTCCTTGTGAGAATCGAGCCATCCAGATCTGGCGCGAAACTCCACGGAACTTGTCCGCCCAAGAGACTTGGTCGGGAAGTCGGCGGTGGTCTTGGGTGTTGATGTGGTTGGCGGATACTCGCCATCGGCGACTTACGATGAAGTGATACCTCACCGGATGTGCTTCTGCGCTCATGGAAGACGGGGTTCTTCGCAAGGCCAAGGTGACTTCTTTGTCCACCCCGAGCTCCAGCTGCCTCCGCGTCTCTGTAAGGAGATCGCCGGCGGTATGCCCGACCACGAGCACGAGTAGAAGCGGTAGTGGCGCAATGTACTCGCCAGCGACTAGACAAAGCCACTACCTGGCAGCAGCGCGGTGATCGGACACTTGCGAGGAAGAACGGCGTCCGCTAGTGCTCTTGCTCGTGTCGATGTCGCCGGCGTGGTCATTTGTCATGTGCATTCGATGAAGTGCTGGCCGTGGGCACCTTGGGTAGTGCAAACCGTAGTCGGAGGTGCCCGCGACGTGGCGAAGATCCTTTTCATGGCTCTTGGTGTTAAAGTCGTCGATCATTTGCATGAGCGGTGGCGTGGAGCCGACGCCAACGCCCGTCGGCGTGTGGACAAGATAGCGGTACGCCCATAATCTTGCGATGCTGCGTTGCGTCCGCCTCTCCGCCGTACTCTCACGACTCGGCGACCTTTCCTCCATAGGAGTGTGGTGTGGGTTGCGATCGGTGAGCCCGCCGGCTTCGACAATGCGCTTAGCGCGGCGGTCTGCGAAGGAGATCTGGAGCTGTCTGGTGGACCTCGATCCCGGTAGAAGGAGAGAGCCCCAGTCGCTCATGCGAAGGCGGTCTTCATCTCGCTGTGAGCGCCGACCTCGGCCTCGCGGGCGGTGATCGCAAGTCGTCGGCGTGGCGCCCGCGGCAAGCGTTGCGCCCTTGCCCGCCGATGAACCGCGACCTGCGTGTGCGCTGCTGTTGGAACCCGTTTGCGAAGGGTGGAGTCGGCTTAGCGTTCGGGCTCGTGGTGCTGCATGGCCGTGAGGGCGCTTGCGCGCAGCGGAGGACCTGCCACCTGCTAGGGGATGGCGAATCCGGCGGTGGCGAGCGTGAACCTCCTCTCCTTCAAGTCGCCGTTGAGGAAGGCGGACTTGACATCCATGTCTTTGCAAGTGCGAGGAAAGGCGAGCGGACTCCATGCGCGGCGGGTGCGGCGTCGTCGAAGTCGACCCTCTGCTGCATGAATCCTCGTGCCGCAAGCGAGCCTTGTGCAGCGATGGCGCGGCTTCATCCGCCGGCGAACACTCGCTTAAGGGTGATCGCGCGGTGGCCGGCGGGGAAGATCGCCCGGCTCCACGTCGGTTCGCTCGGCGGCGTCCATCTCTGCCATCGCGACACGCCCGCGCCGTGTCTCCTCCGCTCAGCGAAGGCGGGGCTCGCCGTCGTCGCCGACGCCAAGTGCGGCTCGGCGAAGTCATCTTTGCGCCCGATCCGTGGGCGAGGCGGCTGCGAGATGTTGTCCATGGTGCGGTAGCGTAGAGGCTCGCCGTCGTGGTAAGCGTCGAGCGGTCCTCGTCGTGGGGCGTGATGCGAACTCCACCGTCGCGTTGCTCGTCGTGGGCCTGGCGTTGGGGCCGATCCAGTGGTGTGGCGGCCGGTGCAAGAAAGTGGTGGCCGGTGCGGAGGCGTGGAGTGGCGGTGGTGAAGAGTGGGCGTAGCCCTCGCCGGGCGGTGGCGAGCAAGGTGTCGAGTGGGCGAGCTCGGTGAAGGCGGTGCTAGCTCACCGGCTCTCTCGAAGGGCGAGTCGACAACGAAGTCCACGAGTCGGAGTCGGCAGTCGCCCACCGCCTTGTCCCGCGTCGGCCTCGCCGCCGTCGAACACTGCGTCCGCGAGATGCGGGCGGCGTTGTGTGACAGGTCGAGGATGCGGTGAGGCCTTCGAGCCCTCGCGTGGCGATGAACACTCGGTGCTCACGTCGTCGAGCTTGCCGATGTGGCCAAGCTCCTGGCGAGCAGCGAGGGGCGAAACCCGCAAGTGAGAGAGCCGCGGCTTGCGCCCATGCCAAGCCTCGCACGGCGTCCCGCCTTGGCGCCTTGGTAGCGGCGGTTTAGGATGAGCGGCCGTCACCGCGCTCTCCCGGAAGGCGGTAGGCATCCCCTGCGCTGAGCCTCGCGCGAGCCATCCCGCGGCAAATGCGGTTGCGCGGCTCGGCGACGCCGCTGCTCGCTGCGGTACATGCGGTAGCGGAGTAGTGGCGGCGAATGCCCTCATCGGCAGATGATGCTGCCGGTCGGCGCCGTGGTCGCGCGCCGTTGTCGTGCGCGACCGCGCGCACTGCGGCCGCGCTCGCCTCGCGGCGACTGCGTGCGCTTGATGGCGTCATGACCTCTCGCTTGCTGCGAGGACCATCACCCGCATGTAGTGGGAGAGGTCGTCGACGGCGGCAGGAAATAGCGTCGTCTCTCTGGTGTGGCGGTGTCACGGGCCACAAGTCCCGCACGAGCTCGAGCCTCTCCTTGGCTCTAAACTTCGCCGCCGGGAAAGGAGTCGCCTACGCCGTCAACACGCAGAGCGTCGCGAGCCGCTCCACATGGTCAAGGCGCGGCGGGCCTCGCACCATCTCCGTGGCACCGAGCCGCCGTGGCCTCGAAGTGAAAGGTGCCCAGCGCTCGTGCCGCGCCACGCCTCGTCGTCCCGACGAGCGGCAGACAGAGGGTTGTGCCGCTTTGCGTGAAGGATGTAGAGTCGATTTCGCCTCCGGTTACCTTGGCAAGAAAGCGGTGGCGAGATCCCAAATCGCGGCACCGTGCTCGATCTCGACACGCGGCCGTTCTCGTCGGTATCCCAAGGCGATGATGGAGTTCCGCGGTCGGGATGTAGTAGACGCCGGTGGCGGCTGTGCTCGCGGACACCACGTGAGATGACGGGGCGGCGCCTTGATTTCCGCCGGGCGCCCCAAACAGCGGAGCCTCGAACGCTCGAGTCACGCTCGGAGAAGAACTCCGCCGCCGGTCATATGGTGGGTGTCGCGGTGTCGAGCACCGCGTCGATCTTCTTTATTGCCGGAACTTTCGCGAAGAGGCGTGTGCTTTGGCTCGTCAGGTGGAGGAGAGCAGCTGCGGCCGGCTGTTGGAGAGTGGTCGATGCTCGCTGAGCAATGAGCAGGCCGGATGCTCCTCCTCCGCTGCGCGACATGGGTGCTGGCGCGTTGTGGTGTCGACAATCCTTGGCCTAGTGACCGGGCTTGCGCGATTGTAGCAAAGTCGTCCGTGCCGGCTTGTTGCCAACGCGCAGCGCTGCTGGCGCTCTGCAGCATCGCCTCGGCACGTCCTCGCGTCGGCACAGGCGCGCTGCGCGCCTTGCGCGCTTGCCGTGCTTGCGCGCGCTGTCGGGAAGAGGACTCCCTCCTCTGTCACCTTGGTAAGCATCCCAGCGCTCCGAGTGAGAAGGAGCTCGCCAACGGTGGCGGGTCCGAGAGCGCGTGGCTCATCGCCGCATCCAGCGACCTTGAGGCGACCGCGCCTCCTCGATCGACATCGTGGAGAGGTCAGCAGGCCCCGGATCGGCGAGCCATGCGCTTGTACATCTCGGGGCCTTGCGAAAGAGCTTCTCGCGCTCTCTCCTCGCTGTAGGTGTCGTCGCCAAGCGCACGGCTACGCAACAAAGTGTTGAGACGAGAGCAAAGTCATCGGCGTCCTCGCACGGCGAAGGCCGAGTTCTCCGCTCCGTCGAAGTGCTGCGGTGTGGACTTGCGGCGCGATCGGCTGCCGTCGTCTTGCGGCGATGGCGTCCCAAGCCTCCTGGCGATCCGCTTGTTGGTAGCGAAGCGCATCTCGGCGGGGCTGCGGCGATGAGCATCCAGCGCCGTCGATCTGGTTGTAGTCGGCGTCGCCGTCACCGGATTGCATCCCGCATATCGCGCACTGAGCTTTACCTCATCACCGCGACCCGCTCGGCGAAGTTGGACTTGGTGAGGGTAGCCGCGCCGCCGCCGGGCCGGCGCCCTCGGCAGATACCGGTACTCGTGGTGACCACGTGCGGCAAGGGAGAGAGCGCGTTACTGTGAAGGCGCGCTCTCGCGTCGACTCCATCTGCCGCCGCCGTCGTGCCTCACTCGAGGCGCCCGCGGCGCGTCGCGCCGCTCTGCAGTGCCTGCCGCGCGCTCGTGGCGTCTTGGGCGCCATGCGTACTTCGCCTCGTGCCGCCTCCTCTCCGTGGCTCGAGTCCGCGTCGTATTGTCATCGCAGAAATGGAGCTGCTTATTCTTTGCCGCGCGAACCTCGACCGCTGCTGGCGCGCACGGCTGCGCATCTGCCGCCGCCATTGCTTCCGCCTCATGCTGGCTGCTGCCCGGCTCCGCCATTGCCGGCCTCGCGCCACTTCGCCGCTGCGGCGGTCTCTGCTGCCGCTTCGCTCGTCTTTGCTCTGCGGCGAAGCTTCGGCCGTCGCGACGCCGCATGCTCGGCGGCCGAAGGCCGAGCGCCGCTGCGGACATGGCGCTCTTGGGGTGTTGCGTGGAGAGGCGCCGACGGCAGCCGCTTGCCGTCTCCAGAGGAGTGGCGTGGGCGGCCGGAGGCGCTGCTTTGCTCTTCGGGTGGGGCTGCTGAGGCCGGAGAAGGAGATGAGCGGGAGATGCTCGGGCTACGAGGATAGTATAGCTCGATACCACTTGTTACACGCTGGACTCTTGCTCTTGGTGATAGCAAGATCCTTACTCTCATGGAGAGGATGACACTTGGAGATGGGGCAAATTTTTCTTGGTTTATTTCTCACACAATGCCATGCCAACTTTGAGGGTTGGGTATACATACTTATAGATGCTACTCACCAAGCATATGCCAAGATGCTAGTCTAAGATGCTAACAACCCGTCCTAGATCTTTGTCCTCTAAGATGCTAACAACTTTGTCCTAGATCTTTGGTCAAGATCTTTGTCCTAGAGATGTTGTCCTCTAAGATGCTAACAACTTTGTCCTAGATCTTTGGTCAAGATCTTTGTCCTAGAGATGCTAACAACGATCAAGGATGATGTCCTTTACAAGACACAAAAAGCGACACGTATACTTATCCATCACCGGTTTACGCCCGACTCATCGGATCTTCACGATTATGCATTTACGCTCCTGCTTTTGCACCAAGCGGGGTTGATGCAATTATTGCAAGAACTTCGCACGACTACGGCGTTGTGCGGTGCGCCAGCGTAACAAAGCGCGTGGGCGATCGAAGCGGCGAGGAGGCCGCTTCCCGGCGGGAGGGCGGACAAACACGTCGAGGACCTTCTCGGCGAGGTGACTACGTTCGGCCGATTACAGCCGAGGCTACTCGCCGGCTCTCTCACGGCTCGGCGAGTTACGCGGTCTAGCTCGAGCGTCTCTCCGGTACTTCTTGGGTTACGGATTACGGTGCCTCTTTCCACATGACATCGGACTCACATCTCTCACGTCGATTGGACCTCCTGTTTTTCCTATCTCGCTCGCACGGTGACGGTACTCTTTGTCCGTCATTTGTCGTGGCACTCTTTTGTCCATCGACTTTCTGTTCCAGTGTTTCTCATGTTCCCGACTTACCATGCGGCTTCTCTCGGTGGGCAACTCACCGATCTCATTTGCAGAGTTGGTTTTGACTCTCACCTGCTTTGTTCGGGACCAGCATGAGGGCGGTACTTAGGACTGGCCGCGCCGTAAGGATCGTCGTGGTCTCTACATCCTTGATCGCTCCACCTTCCGCCCACTCGATTGCTCCTGTCACCTCTACGACTACTTCCACCGCCTTCGCCGCCACCACCACCGAGTTTTTGCGCAGATGGCATCACCGTTAGGTCACTTGTGTGGTCCCGTCTTTCTTCATTAGTTCGTAAGGGTATTCTTGGGCGTATTCTTTGTTGACACGACCATGTTTTGTCGAGGTTATGGTGGGCAGCGACTCTGACTTCCTTATCATTCTAATGAGTTCGTGTCTTCGTCCTTTTGACTTAGTTCATTCAAATGTATGGGGACTGCGCCTATTATCTCTAAAGCGGGCATAAACTTTATGTAATCTTCATTGATGATTATTCCGCTTTACATGGATTTTCCTATGTCTAATCGTGGTCGATTTCTTGCGATCTATCGTAGCTTTGCAACGATGGTTCGTACTCGATTTGATTCTCCCATCCGTACTTTTATTTGTGATTCTGGCGCAGTATGCGTTCAGCGCTTTTAGACGGTTTCTTTACGGCGGGGCACTCTTTACTAGTCTTCTTGTCCCGGTGCCCATGCTCGAATGGGGTTCTTGAGTGCAAACATCGTCATCGATTGAGATCGCGCGCTCTTCTCCTTGCCTCTCACGTTCCACCACGATTACCGAGGTCGCTTTCTGTTGCATATCTCATCAATATGCGACCTTCCACCGCTCTTAAGGGTGTCGAGTTCTATAGAGCGCATCTACTCGAGCGCCCCAAAGACACTCACCTTCGTGTTTTTGGTTGTACTTGTTTTGTTCATTGCGACCCGTGAGCGCGCTAAGCTGTCGGCACCATCGATTGAGTGTGTGTTTCTTGGTTATAGTTACGAGCATAAGGGTTATATTCTGGGATCCTACGCTTTCGGCGAATCGAGTTTCACGAGGCGTTGTCGACGCGAATCTCGACCTTTCTTCTATCGAGATTCGGCTCCTCTGTTTCCACCGCTGAGTCGATTTCGTGGTTGTCTCTTTCGACTCTTCACCCATTTCTCCACTATCACGTCTTCCCTAGTCCGTCCCTCGTGGTTCCTTCTATACCTCGCCTCGGCGCTGTCTCCGCAAAGACCGCATCTTGTTCCCGCACCACCACTCCTTTCTCTAGTATTCACTACTCGGGCGTCCTTGTCCTTTACCGTCTCCACTCACGGTATCTTGCCGACACCCACATCCGATCCTCCCGATGATGCTCCTCGTTCGTCCTTCGTGACCAGGACATCCGCCGACCTCCTAATCGTCTTGGATTTGCTCGATAGCTCATGCTCTCTCGTCACCGAGCCTAGTTCTTATCGTGAGGTCGCTCCTTATTCAGTGGCGGCTCGCTATGGCGAGAGGAGCTTGATGCTCTTCGACGTCGGAGACTTGGGATATTGTACCGACACTGTGCATGCTCGTCCGATCACGTGCAAGTGGGTGTACAAGATTAAGACTTCGATCGATGGTACTATCGAGCGCCACAAGGCTCGTCTTGTGGCTCGCGACTTCAAGAGAGTGCGGTCGTGATTACGACGAGAGTTTTGCCCTGTTGCCCTATATGACCACCGCTTGCGCTCTTGTTGCGGTTGCTTACGTTCACGGGTGGTCTATCTCTCAGCTTGATGTTAAGAATGCTTTTCTTAATGGTGTTTTGCATGAGGAGGTCTACATGCAGCCACCACCTGGGTATTCTGTTCCTGATAGGCATGTGCATGCGCCTTCGTGCGTGCTCTTTATGGCCTCAAACGGGCTCCTCGTGCCTGGTTTGCGCATTTTACCTCGGTGATTACCGCCGCCGGTTTCACCGCCGGTTCCACGATCCTCGCTTCTTTTTGTCCATACCTCATCTCGGGGTAGAACACTGCTTCTTTTGTATGTTGATGACATGCTCATCACTAGTGATGATTCCTCCTTCAACACATTATTCATAACAATGACATGGACTATGTAACTTTTGTCAAGAAGAAATTGAGTGAACAATTTATGATGTCCGATTTGGGACCATTAAGCTATTTTCTAGGAATTGAGGTTCATTCTGACGGTGATGGCTACTATCTCTCTCAGCATCGCTATGTTCAGGATCTACTTGCTCGCTCTAGGATGACTGATACTTGTACTACTGCCACCCCCATAGAGCTTCACTTGCAGCTTCGACCTACAGACGGTATACCTCTAACAGATCCTTCCCGCTATCATCAGCTTGTTGGGAGCCTTGTCTATCTCCCTATCACTAGGCCAGACATTGCTCATGTTGTTCATATACTCAGCCAGTTTGTTAGTGCTCCCACCTCAGTTCACTATGATCATGTTCTTCGTGTGCTGAGATACTTGAGAGGAAGCTGCCCGGATGTCCATTCTATGCCGTTCAAGTCACCTCGGCTCCACGCCATCTCGACTCCACTTGGGCGAGTGACCTGCTGATCGTCGATCTATCACTAGTTACTGTATCTCTCTTGGTACTTCGCTCATTGCCTAGAAGTCCAAAAAGCAGACTGCGGTGCCACGCTCTAGTGCAGATGTTGAGTTTCGAGCACTTGCCGCTACCACCTCAGAGATCATTTGACTTCAATGGCTCTTGAATGATCTAAGTGTCCATTGTGACAACCCTACACCTCTCTTTTGTGACAATACAAGTGACATTCAGATTGTCAGTGATCCAGTCAAGCATGAACTGACAAAACACATTAGCGTTGATGCATCCTTCACACGATCTCACTGCTAACAGTTGACCATCGCCCTAAAGTATGTGCCCTCCGAGCTTCAAGTTACTGATTTTTTCACTAAAGCTTAGACTCGAGAACATCATCGGCTTCATCTACTCAAACTCAGTGCATCAGATCCTCCTGATCCACCTTGAGTTTGAAGAGGGGTGTTAAGAGTGTTGTATATTCTCTTGTATATATACTCTCCCTCTCTTAGCCCATGTGGCCCATGTAGCCCACGAGGAGGCTCATGTACTCTTCTCTATATATACTCTTTCATTAATGAATAAGATGGATAGTTGTGAATAGCAAAACCCTAGCCTCAATTCTATCAGAGGTCAAGTCAAAATTTGACTATCTAGTAGGACTAAGAAAAAGAAAAAAAAACACAAAGAGATAATAAACCTCAATAACTAAAAGTAAAAAAAAAAAATACTTAAAATGACCGTAGGATGGACAAAAATGGGTCAAGAACTCAAGATCCTCTAAAATAACAATAGACAGCGAATATTCAATAGCACAGGTGTAAAATTGCTCTATGGTACTGTACTTGAATTGAAGTTAAGTGCACACCATCATTAAAAAGTACCTAGGATAGAAGTAGCATTCCTGTTTAATAGATACACTGCAGTAACCATGAATGAGAGATAGCAACACACACCTGGGGTTTGGATTTCCCTTCACAATTTTTTGTCCATACTTACGCCATCTGTATCCATCACTCAACTTCCCAGCCTGAACAACAATCTTTTGCTCTCTAACAGTTCTGAGAACTGGAGTTAAGTTAGGTGTCATGCTTTCAACTCTCCTGCTCAAAGCAACAATACAATAGAGAAAACAAAAGGTAAGAACAACTAATAAAAAAATATGAATGAAGTAAATAGTGCAACAATACAATGACCTTCGCTTTGGCTGGGGCTCTGCACTAGGATGTTCATCTTTGGATTTGTTACCAGCATCCCCTTCACAATCACTTGAGCAAAAGAGCTTCTGTTCAGAAATTTCAGAGACAGAACTCTGGTTTAATTTACATGTCGGTGTACGGGATTCTATAATTTCGGTGTTCACAAGTCGCAAGGTTTCATCATCTCCAGAGGGAACATTAATATGAGGTACTCTCTCTTTTACAAATCTTGTCTTTTGTGGTGGTTCATGATTATGTGTTCCTCTATATATGATTTCCACAACACGGCCATCAGGACAGTGCTCAACCTTCTTTTTAGCCAAACAACTTGAGTTGGTGCATCTATAGTAGCTCCTGGAATTATCACTACTTTTCACTTGCTTCTGACCATACTTCCTCCAGTTGAAGCCATCACCCACCATATTTACAGCCACATGGTGATGCAGTTTTGACTCAGATGAGGATGACTTCTCTGCCATTGGTCTACAAACACTTCCTTGAGTTATTGATGGTGCTTGCTGCAGTGGCACTACAGCTTTTGGTGTTATAGGATGTGGAAATGGACTCAACAGCCCTTCTGAATATGCAGACGAGGTTGGTGATTGCAATTGCATTTGTGCCTGAGCTGTAACACTTGCCAAAGCTGCTTGATGACTCATTGCAAACTGGCCCTAATTTCAAAAATATATTTTTTTTCACAAATATAGGTCATACACTGAAATAAAGCACCATACATAACTGGAAAACAAAATTTGGTAGTCTGAACATTGTTGACATGAAAACCCAAGGAGCATGGTAATGCATTTCTAGTAAGAACCACTGTGGCATGCTATAGGAAACAAACTCACTCAATAAACTATACCAACCATCAAATTTCAATGTACTACATGACACAAGAACCTAGGATCTTTACAGCAGGTTGAACAAGATTAAACCAGTCCCTTTCCACGTTAAACAGAAGGTGATGCAGTGATCCAATGCGTATTGGATTAAATTAAAGGTCTATATTTTCATATTTAGCTATGATCTACCAGGATTAGGACACATACAGAACATAAGAAACGATATACATTGCGTCAAATAAAATGACATGGCAACTATAGCATTAAGTCAATTGCTCATACACAAGTTAGTGCATTAATGTTACACTTGAAGCAAGTACAAATTTCTACTAAATCTTTTGTAATGTTTTTTTAGTCACTGTAATATTACTTTTGTATACATATCTATATGTGTTTTTGTTTGACCAAATTGTGACATCTTCCTAGAACAATTAAATTGCAGGGTGTGCTAATGTTAGCAAACATTGTTTTGTAACTTGTGTTTAATGATAGGGAAAATTTGATAGATGCCACTGTAGAGTGCACAATTCAGAAAAATGCTTCTAGAATCTCCTCTCTGAAATATGCCACTGTTGTGTGAGTTTGCTTTGAGAAATGCCATTACGGGGATTAAAGCCCATTTCCACCAAATACAACCCCCGTATTCCCCACCGTATTTTAGTATGGACCAAATTGTCCTCAGCTTCTAACTCAATACCTGGTTTGCATCTTACCATTCACCATCCCCATTCTATCCCGATCCATTTCCCATCCATCTAAAACCAAGCACCATGGAACCTAGGTGGAGGCGATGGACATGGATGCAAGCTTGGAGGTGTCCATGGAGGTCTGAGCGCCCTGGAGAACACACAGCAAGCCCTTCTGTCCACCTACACCTCCCTCCGTTCGCAGCAGGCGCCACACCTGCCTTCCACCTCCTTTTACTCTGCCGCCGACGAAAGAACCATATTTGCTTTGGTGCTACTTATTCATTCTACAATTCATTCTACAGACGATTCATCCACACACAGAAGGAAAACATCACATATTGGACATACACTCATAATTCAATTGAACAATGATAGTACAGTAATGCTAATTTCATTCACAAATCACAACCATGCTTGCAAGACAAATTCACAAGCTCAGTTCACACATGGCATCAATCAACTGAGCATCAGATTATGACCCAAGGATGCCATCTCTTCACCATTTTTACCTAGAACTTCCTGACATCTTAACATTAAGCTCCTACTACAAGGCAATCTCCTACTCCAAGACCAGTGTTCCCCTAGGCGTCCGCCTAGGCCTCCTAGGCAATAGACGGCCCCCTCCCACCTAGGCCGCCTAGCTAGTGGTGCAAGTGGGGCGGGCTACGGACAGCCCACGCCCACCCCGCGCTGGCTGCTAAGCATTTGCGGCTGGCGGCAGCCCGCAAAGCAATGATGCTGAATTTTGGTGGGCTTTGGCGGCTGCTGCTTCTAATCCTCTAAATCCTTCCATAGTCAGTTCATTGCGGCAGCCCGCAATGCTATGAAACAGCAGATTGATAAGCATGCATACTGTAATTCATCCCGCAATGAAACAACAGCCCGCAAAAATTAAAAATTAAGAACAACAATTAACTCTCAAAGTTCATGTCTCCGGCGACATAATGTTTGTAAATACTATGAGAATTGAGGAACACAAACTGCAAAAATAAAACGAGATGCCGTCAAGCTCTCCGGCGACAGCACGAACACGGCCGAGCAGGACGAAGACGAGGGGGAGTAGGAGAAGTTGGTGACAGCGCTGGGGCCACGGAGGTGGAGCACCGTGGAGTCGTAGGCGGTTTCGAAGGTGCCTAGCCAGATGCTCCTCCTCAGCTTGGGGTCGTGGATCTCCGCGGCCCACTTCCCCCACGGCCGCTGCCGCACGCCGCGAAACCGCCTCCGCCCGGCCTCCCCTTCCACTCGGCCCGTACACCCGCTTTTTCATGGTGGGCATCCTCCTCCGGCTCGCCGCGGAAGGCACCGCCGCATGAGCAAAAGACGACAGCAGGTCAATTTGTTGGACGCAGCGGCGAACACAGCGGTGCTCGTCGGAGGAGTCGGTGGCGTTAGCGTCCAAGAAGTGGATGCGAAGGACACGGGCGGCGTGGTGGTGAGCATCCATCGCCGAATCACAATGGAGAAACTGCAAACGAGAGTGGCGATTTCATCCCCCGCTGTGGTTTTGGGAGGGTTTAGAGAGAGAACGGAGGGGAGGGGTTTAGACTAGAGAGAGAGCGTGTGTGCGTGGAACGGTGATGATGTGCAAGCTGGCAAACCAGAATGTGTGAGAGCTACGCGGTGCCTGACGGGCTACGCGGGCTATGTGGGCCAGTCTGCTTCAAACTGCTAGCACTAAGTGGGTTTTCACAAATAGATATGTGGGCTGTTTTTGCGGGGCGGGCTAACGGTTTAGCGGACAGGCCCACTCCACTTGCACCCCTACGCCTAGTTGATTTATCCTGCCTAGGCGGCGATTAGGCGCTGGTCTGCCACCCGACTAGCGCCTAGCAGGGAAAACACTACCGGTTGCCAAAAAAAATCGAAGGCTAGCGATAGGCCCAGTTATCGGGTTTTTCGGAATTTTTTCGGCTGAAATTTTCAAATTTAACTTTGAAATTCCAATTTTCACCGGCTGCAACCAGCCGAGAAATCGCCAAAATTTAGCCAAAATTTCGGCAAAAATTTTAAGAAATGCGATTAACACAACACCAAGCAATGGCATATTATCAGAAAAAGAAATCAAAGCAATCTCATGATGCCAAACAGGCCAGTTATTACACCCAATTCTAGCCATCTTTTCCCCCTTTTGAAAGCTCCTATATTTTGGAAGGAACAGGGCGCAAGAACTGAGGAGGTAAGCAAGAAGAGCTCACAGGCTCATGCAAGCGTGGTCGTAGTGGACGATGCATTGGGCGTCGATGTAGGCCATCACGAACACCTTGACCCCACCGCCGCCGAGCTCCCGCCGCAGCGCCCATGCCACCACCGCCGCGTCCTTGAGCATCTCGTCCGGGAACTAAAACGCCAACAATCCAAACCAAAGAACCAACCATAAGGCCAAACATAAAAGGCACCAAGAAATTCCCAAGAACGAAAGAAATAACCGAATCAAAGTGGATTGGATTACCTGGAGGGCGACCCTGGTGTGGAGGCGCCGCTGACTGAGCCGCTGCCGAAGCAGCCGTCGAGGGAGAGGAGGCACCGCAGAGGGACCTCACGGCCGGGGTAGACGCACAGGTGAGGGCAAGAGCACAGAGAACCGATGGCGTCGAAGGATGGACCTCGTGTCCTCGACCTCGCCTCAGCTCCTCGAATGCGCCGCTGAAATCGCCTCCCCGCGCGGTTGATTCGGAGTTAGGGCAAGCGAGAGTAGGGGCATAGAAGATGAACGCTGCGCCCGGGTGGGCCAGGCTGAGATTTCAAATTGGCCCGAAAATTTTTGCCCGGCACTGTTTCTTACCGGGTCCCACCGGTAAGACTGAAAACCGGCAGTAACCGTCGAAATTTCACCAAAAAGTTTTTCACTGGCGCCTAGCGCCTAGGGAACACTGTCCAAGACACTGGCAACCAATAGGTTCTTCGATTGACATTGGCCATGTTTCAGCAAAGATGGAATTCTTAAACTGATCGAAACTCTACACCTTTGACAAGCAGCAGCCATGAAGTGAACCAAAGCAAGACAGAGAGAGGTGCAAGTTGGGTGCATGCGTCGGCGGCAGCAGATGGAAGCGAGGTGGAGGGTAGGTGCCCTGGCAGTAGTGGACGTAAGTGAGGGGCAGGTCGAGTGCGTTGGTGGCAGCTGACAGAAGCGAGGTGGAGGGAGGGTGCTGCGGCGGTGCCAAGCGGAAGGGAGATGGAGGGCGCCGCGGTAGTTCTCGAGAGAATGGGGATGGGAATTAATGGGTGTAACTGCAGCCAATCGAATCTAGTATTGAATTAGAAGCCGAGGGCAATTTGGTCCATGCGAAAATACAGTGTGGAATAATTGGTGGAAATGGGCTTTAATCCCCCGTAATGGCATATCACAAAGCAAGCTCACAATGCAGTTATTATGGAGAAAGGCATGAGGCAGCGCAGCAGGTGTGTAAACAGTACCGTGGGTACTGTAGCATGCGTAAAAAGTACCCGTCTATACTGTGGCACGTTATTTTCTATACGTGGTAATTGGTTTCCTAGAATAAAGAATAATTGATTAGGTAGTATTTTGGGATTCCTTATCTATCTAGTTATTGTTATGAATAGGATCTTATTTATTAGGAAGTTTATTTTTAATAGTTGAAAAGATTAGATTGGATTGATAGGTTTCTTTATAGATTATTTCTTAGGCGTCAAGTCGGACTGTTCCTATAAAAGGGATAACAAGTATCCATTATCAAGGAAGTAATGAGAAATCAAAAGTTCAACTAAGCCTCAGAACCTCGCTACCTCGATAGGGAAGAGCCCTACCGGTAGTTAAATGAGGGCGAGTGTCCTACCCTCGATCCTCAGACCTGTACCCAACCAACGACCACAACATTTAGCATCAAAGTCATCCCAACATTTGGTATCAGAGCCAATCATTGCCCCTTCCACCGTGTCGGGCAGCGAGGGTTCCAATTCCATGACAATCAACGACATGCTGGGTCACATGATTGAGATGCTTGAAACGATGCTTGGTGTTTCGGAGGAGAGAAGCCACGCTGGGAGCAAGGAATGTTCCACCAATCCACTGGCCTTGACGGCAACCCCGCCGGAGGTGACGCTTGTCGTCGCCAACATGGTTGCGCCGCTACTTCCATCACTTCCAGAACTAGCACAGCCAACAATGCCATTCCGGCCGCCATCACCAACACCTCCTCAACGGGCAACGTTGTTGCCCTTGGTTGCACCCTCGGTGCGGCATCGCTGGAGGAAGGATGCCGCTGTCCAGCAGCGATCTTTTCCACACAACCGGCCGATGTTGTGCCATAAGCAATGTAGAGCGCAACAACTGAGGAGCCAGCGCCGCCGTCACGTCCTTCCCGTCATCGACACGCTCCAAGGCAGTAAGGGCTTAACTACTGCCCCATGTCTGTTGCCCATGCCGCCGACGCCTTCCTCAACACCACAACATGCTAAGACGTTTCTTCCTTGGGCGCTATACGTCGGAGTGTCGCTGATCTGCTCTCAAGCAAACCGACGTCGTTACCAGATACTCTTGTCAGCATGGGGCCACCAAGAACTTCAACCGCGGCCACCACCGGAGCTCGAGAACGACCTGCCTCGCCGCGAGGGGTGTAATGTTATGGAGAAAGGCGCAAGGTGGCGCAGTAGGCGTGCAAACAGTACCATGGTACTGTAGCACGTGTGAACAGTACCCATCGGTAGTGTGGCGCGTTATTTTCCATACGTGTTGATTGGTTTCCTAGAATGAAGAATAATTGGTTAGGTAGTATTTTGGGATTACTTATCTATCTAGTTATTGTTAGGAATAGGATCTTGTTTATTAGGGAAATTATTTTTAATAGTTGAAAATATTAGATTGGATTGGATTGGATTGATAGGTTTCCTTATAGATTATTTCTTAGACGTCATGTCGGACTGTTCCTATAAAAGAAATAGCATGTATCCATTATCAAGGAAGCAATGAGAAATCAAAAGTTCAACTAAGCCTCAGAGCCTCGCTACCTCAATAGGGAAGAGCTCTGCCGGCGATTCGATGAGGGCGAGTGCCCTACCCTCGGTCCTCGAACTCGTACCCATAATTCAAAGATGAGATTCTAGAGTGACATTTTTCTGAATCGTGCACTCTGCAGTGGCATTTATCAAATTTTCCCTTAATGATAGGTAGCAATACCTTTCAAACATAGGACCATATTTCCCCCCACAACAAAGACTTTGTACCAACATTTCTAAATGCAGAAAACTTCATATGGATCACTTGAACTGAAAATTGAAAACGCAATCCATTTGCGAGCTTTAGATAGTTCAATCCTAAGGAATTTCAATTCCTTCACCGTAATAGTTCCAAGCCCAACCCTACCACCATGGCAGTAGCCAGTAAAATTACGTAAGGTGAAGTGACAACTAACAATGTTGCAACAAAGATCCCTCAAGCACCACCTAGAAGTCTAGCACACATATACTTTAGTTCCAAAACATGACCGCTAGCATTCCCCTCTTCTAGAATGGACACCTGGAAATTATTAACTACGAATACATATACAAGCCCAATCAAACTGCACCAGCACAGCCTAAGAATAGCACAAAACTCCAAATCGCTCTATTTTATCACATGAGTCATCAAGTTGCGATTTATCTCAATTCTGATTTAAAAGCTACAATCCAAATTGAACCATCAGTTTGTCCACATGTGAGTTAATCCAAAGGAACTCCAGTTCCTTTATAGCACAATGCCTGAACTCCAACCGTACTACACTGTGACACTCACACTATGATTTTAAAATATGGCAAAGTGATACTACTGCAACAACATTCATTATAACAATATGTAGCTACACTTAAATACACGAGTTCAGGCCCATCGCTATTAGCATCACCCGAATTTCAAGCTTCCTTGGATTCCTGGAATTTGTTATTCCAACCCAAGTACAATATTAACTATTAAGAACTGCACAAGCACGACCTGAGAAGGGTATAGCAGAAAAAATCAGCCCCATTTCCGGCACCAACTATCACATGAGACACCATCATACTACAATGTATCGTCAGTTCTGTTTGGCTAACTAGGATCCAAAATCTACTATCACTTTGTCCACACATCAAAAGCGCTATCGAAATACTCCATTTTTTCTACATCAACACTCTGCACTAGCCATTTCGTTTACAATATACACAATGCGTCCGAATAAAATACTGTCTATATCCTTATAGTCTAGGAACAACCTGAACAGGATGCAGTCAAAACCATCAAAACCCTAACTACTTCCAACGCCCATCCAATTCCTACTATGCAACCAAAAGACCTAGCGACCTAGAGTGAGTATCGGAAAACGCACCGCGAACCCTGGAGACGCGATGTAGCACGGCACCGCCAGGATGGGGTCCGGCCGCCGCATCGCCTCGACCTCGACCTTCTCTTTCTCCTTCTCAATCTCCTTCCCCTCCACCTTCACCTCCGCCTCCGCATCCTCCTTCTTCTCAATCTCCATCTCCTTTGCCTCCACCTTCTCCATCTCCGTCGCCTTCTCCTCCGCCTGCTCCCTCTCTTTCGCCTCTGGCTCCGGCTCCGGCTCCGGCTCCGCCTCGGGGGGCTCCGGCGGCGGGTGCTTCCCCACCTCGGCCGCCGCCTCCGGCTCGCCGTCGGCCATGGAAGGTTCGAGAAGGAGGGGTGATGCAAGGCTTTGGAGGGGTGGGAGGGTTCGAGAGGCGGAGAGGGGTGGGTAGGCGAGGAAGCGGAGGGGGAACTTTTGACTGGGATTGACCGTAGCGGGGTGGCACTGTGGTAGTGGTAAAAACCGGGGGATGGGAACGGGACGGAGGAATAACGGCCGCGAGCCGTTAGGGAGGGGAAGCCGTCAAGGTCAAATGGTCAAATCTGCTGGCCCACCATTCTGCTTTAGAACCCTTGCATTTGGATAAGATCACTTGCATTTGGATGAGAGGGATTTTTTATCATGGGCAGTTAAATAATCGAGGTCGTAGTCAGGAGATGATCAATCTAATCAAATCAAAAAGAGATACAATATAGAGAAGTATTTAAGATCTTTATTCATCTGTGTTATTGTACATGAGATTTCTCATATTAATAGCCCAAAGGGGTAAACCATCTCCAAGGGACGGTTTAATCTTTTACCCATAATTAAGTTTCGTAATGCTTCCCCTTAGGCAATAGAGAACGATATATAAATATCTCATCAAAAACCTCTTCCAAAAACCTGTTGGAAAAAAGAAATGAAGAAAAGAGTACATTACATTCGCAAACTGCATTACACTTGTTGCCTCACTAAAAACTTTCATGTGAGAAAACTAACTCAACAAGGAAAATAGTACAACACTTAATTTTTGGGATCCAAACTTCAAGATTTTGGAAATCCTATCATCAGGATTTGATAAGGGTTATGATCTAGGAATTTACTCTCCTTGAACTCTGTAAATCTTTAAACCGTCTCATTCTAATATCATGAATGCATCTTTAGAAACTAGATGCAGGCCAAGACTTAGTAAATAAATTAGCTAGATTTTTAGAAGACTTTGTTTGCGAGATCTTTACTCCACCATTCTTGACACAACCTGTTTGCATTTGTGTAATACAAGCAGCATTATCTTCATAGATAATTGAGAGGGTATCGACGGTATTAATGCCACAAGACTTTTGGATGTGGTTAATCACATGTCCGAGACAAACACATTGAAGTGAGGTTTGATATAGTGCTATGGGCCTATTTGGTATAGCTCCTACTTCTAGCTTCGTAGTTAGAGCAGGTGAAGCTGTGCCAAACGGGGTAGCTCCACAAAAATTTTGGAGTTGGAGCAACCGAGAGCAGAACAATCCCTAATACAATTTTCTAGAGCGGGTAGAACCTTACTCCAAGTGGAGAGCTATTGGCCAACAATGCAAAATGCCACTAAGAGCGTAATTACCCGCAATATGTCACTGGACTAACCCTTCGCACTCCCGGCGCGTCCCAAGACCTAGTCCCCATCCTAGAGAAACCCTTGAGAGGAGAGAAGAGTCGGCGGCGACCAGGGTGACAGCCCCCTCCCTGACGGCGATGAGGATGATGTCTCCCTCCGCGGCGTAGGCGGCCTCAGCTTCCCCTCCCAAGACGTCCTCATCCTCTCACCGGCGACCTCATCCCATGTCGAACTTGGGAGTAAATGATCCCGGATTCTTTGTGTTTCACACACTAGTCTAGGAACAGCTAGTGTACATAGTCAAACAAAAGAAGATAGCACAACCATAACACGCATTTTATTCATAATGATCAAGTTTATTAAAAAAGGACTCGAAGCCAAAAGAAAAGTACAGCGGAAAGCGTAAATAATAAAGTAGGCTACATGATACACCACACACAATCGTCTTAGGGCACAACCTAGTCATCTAAGTCCTCACGCTCCACGTAGAACTCATCCTCTGATCAACAATTTATTTAAGCAAGGTGAGTAAAAAATTGTATTCCGTAAGTTACACCCAATAACAGAATTATAGTGCATGCGAGTATAACAAAGGAAGACTTATATGGCTGAATTTGCATAAAGCAATATTTTCAGTTTAAATATTATTACTAAGTTTGAAAGTAGTTATTTCTATATATAATTGAGGGGGTATAAACGGTATTAATACCACAAGACTTTTGAATGTAGTTAATCACAAGTCTGAGATAAACACATTCAAGTGAGGCTTCATGTAGTGCTATGGGCCTATTTGGTATAGCTCCTACTTCTAGCATCGTAGTTAGAGTAGGTGAAGCTGTGCCAAACAGGATAGCTCCATAAAATTTTCGGAGTTGGAGCAACCGAGAGCAGAGCAATCCCTAATACAATTTTCGAGAACGGGTGGAACCTTGCTCCAAGTGGAGAGCTATGGGCCAACAATGCAAAATGACACTAGGAGCGTTGTGTAGTTACCCGCAATATGCCACTAGACTAACCCTTCGCACTCCCGGCCCTAGACCCCCATTCTTCACTCTCGAACCGTCCCGAGCCCTAGTCCCCATCCTAGAGAAACACTAGAGAGGAGAGAAGTCGGCGGTGACCAGGGCGACGGCCCCCACCCTGATGGCGATGAGGATGACATCTCCCTCCGCGACGCAGGTAGCCTCGGCTTCCCCTCCCACAACGTCCTCGTCCTCTCACCAGCGACCTCATCCCATGTCGAACTCGGGCGTAAAGGATCCCAGATTCTTTGTGTTTCACACACTAGTCTAGGAACAGCTAATGTATACAGTCAAACAAAAGATGATGGCACAACCATAACACATATTTTATTCATAATGATCAAGTTTATTACAAAAGGGCTCGAAGCCAAAAGAAAAGTATAGCGAAAAGCATAAATAATAAAGTAGGTCACACGATACACCACAGGGAATTGTCTGGGGGCGCAACCTAGTCATCCAAGTCCTCACGATCCTCGTAGAACTCCTCCTCTGATCAATAATTTATTTAAGCAAGGTGAGTACAAATTGTACTTCGCAAGTTACACCCAATAACATAATTATAATGCATGCAAGTATAACAAAGGAAGGATTATATGACTGAATTTGCATAAAGCGATATTTTCAATTTAAATATTATTTTTAAGTTCGAAAGCAGTTATTTCTATAACTAAAATCAATTTTTGATTAAATTATCAAGTTTTATAGTGGATAACCTCCATACAAATATGGTGAAGAATACCCTCCTATCATAAGGCTAACTGCCTAATTTCTCACAAGGATTAACCATCCTAAATCACCTGTTAAAATCATTTTTTAAAAAATCAAAACCAAGGTCTAACTTTGAGTGGCTTTGCTCAGCATGTCTATGACCGTGGATACGGCTATTCAAATAGTTTTACACTCTGCAGAGGTGATACAACTTTACTCATAAGAGATAGTTTGCTTTAAATGTCAGTCATGACACGCTTCCGAATGCGTGCGACTAAGAGACTATCACAAGACTTTTACAATGCTCTATCCCAATGTCATTATGTCCGCTAAGGTTTCTCTTCCATTGGGCTAACCGCCCGTCCGGAGCCCCCTCTTGTGCCAAATGTGGGAGCCTGGGGTATTTAACTTGTAATACTTAACCATCTATTGGTCCTAGCATTACAAATCAAATATCCTGCCCCGGTGCATTGTATACCTTCTAGGAGCGGTACACATGCACCTCACAAAACAAATATCAAAATCAATGCCATACAACAATATTTCATTACCGAAGTCACAAAAGGTTACAACATAGTCTTACAACTACAGTTTTCATACATACGACCGACCGGCCAAATAGTAATACTAAAAGTACTAGGAGTGCAGCGGAAACATAGCCATAAGATGGCACCAAAAGAAAGTCAACCGGTTTGCCCTTACCCACAAGGCAACCTGATCGAAAACTCCAAGCTAGTCGCCGTCCTACACGAAGTCGGTCTCATAATAGTTGATCCCTTGGGGATCAACCTCCTCTGAAATTGCAGAAGCCGGGTTGAGTACAATTGTACTTGCAAGACTTACAAGCAAAAGAATATTTAGATGCATTCATGTATCAAAGGAAGGCTGCTATACTAGGCAATTTTTAGCATAAAGCAATATTTCATTTGAAGTACAAGTAATAGATTGAAATGACAAGTGAGCAAACATTTTTAATAACTTTAAATAACAGCGGATAAGTAAATATTGGACAACATCTAACAACAACTGGTGGCTTCCCCGCAGCTCACAAACATAGCATGAGACCAATCTCGATGCCAACCGAACAAGTTTGAAGTTTAAAATTCCAAAATGTTAAATCTAACTCCTGCAAGTCCAACCCCAAGCGTGTTCATAACCTAGGATGAGGCTATTTGAATAGTTTATACCCTGTAGGGGTGTACCAATATACCCACACGTCAGACCGTCTTTTCGCCATGCAATAAAGCACACTTCCTTAGATATGCCGGCAAAGCTAAGTCCTACGAGACGTTTTCAATATTGTGTATTAACTACGAGTCGCCCGTATGGATAGAAACTCATACATTGTGTCGGAGTTACTGTAAAGTATTGGTCAACTACCCCTCAGGGTAAAGCCTCAGACAACTACGAATGCTCCTCGGTGTGGAGGACCTAGACAGGAACCCACCCCCGCACACCCAATAACAACACACAAAATCACCACCTGCGACCCGGAGCCAACACACGCTAAAGTACTACGTCAAGAGAGGTCCCATATCCCTCTCATGTGGTTAGCACGCAAATATGCTTGATTTTGATGAAACAAGATGTTAGATCCTTGTTGACCTAGGCAAGACATTCATACATCCAACGGCACACCATCCAACCACTTACCCAAGTCTAAATCATTTTATTTACACTTTTAGTTTTCAAAGCAATATAGCACATGGTGCTGGACATAGTGTAATAAAATGATTTGTGTGATCAAGGTTATCGACTAAGTCGATAACCGCCTACTTCTATTGAAATCTATGCATGACTAAGCAACACATCGCATATACATGTATAGACTATAACATCCACCGAGCACTAACATCAGCGGGAATAATAACTTAGGGTTAGTGGCAAGGGATAAAGATTGAGGATCACACTCGAACTCGTTCGAATCTTCGCAATCTAACGAATGAATGCGAAAAAGTGAATAAGAGCGCATAACACCAAATATATCCAAAAATTCAAAGTCATTAAAAATGCATGAAAATTTCACAGTAGGTAGATTATGATTTTAGATAAATTTAGAAACAAAAATGATTGATTTGGATGAAGCATACAAAAGTTATAGTCTAAACAATTTCTGTCGAAAGAGAAAATCCAACAAATGGGTGATCGAAAGGAGGTTCGACTACACACGGTCAGAAGAAGATTACGACTACCCAATCTGAAGGAAATTTGACAGTAGGTGGTCGGAAGGAAGGTTCGACTACAAGTGGTCGGAAAGGCTTACAAGGTGGTCGTAGGTATTTGCAAAGTGGTCGTAGAGGTTTACAAGGTGGTCGTAGGTAGTCTCAAGGTGGTCGTAGATTTGGTGGAACTAGTCGTAGGCCTTGGTGAATTGGTCGTACGCTAGGGTTCACAAAAAAGTGCGTGGACCAAGGTTCACCGTGCAGCACTAGGGTCCATGGACCACTAGGTGAGGATTACTGTGCACTTGAAATCCTTGAGCTCACGTGTCACCAACTCATTACAAAATCCAATAGGTAATTGAATTAAACTAATCATTAATTATGTCCTAACAAACCGAGATTTGCCTGCTGATGTCGTGCTATAGTAGCAGTCAGAATCCGACAACAGCACTCCCGGCCGCAAGCTGCTCTGGTTAATCGCCGACGTAGGAGGCCAGGGCAGCGCGGACCAAGGGCTAAAATGGATTCCTAACACAATTGCGAACCCGAAGGTGGCCAGAGCTCCGCCGAAGTTGAACTGGAGCGGCGGCGCGATGAGGCGGAGCGGAGGTGAAGCTACAGTGAACTACTACAACTGTGCTACGGCCAAGCTCTTAGCGATTTAGCGCGCACAAAAGCTATTAGAGATCACAAGGGTTATACCGGAGTGGAGCGGGGAGGAGGAGCTAGTCGGAGTCTCGCCGGCGACGATGGACCGAGGGCGGCGACGGTGCTTCACCGAGGATCGAGTGGCCTGAGCAAAAATGGAGGAAATTAAGGTACAAAAAAGCTAAAGGGGTTCAAGTAGATGCTCGGAGAGAGGTGAATCGAAAAGTGACTCACGAGACCGGAGATGGGGACGAAAGGGGAGCTTTCGACCGAAAATGGGGGAAAACTCGATCCCGGTGATTCCTGTGGACGAAAGTTAAAATCAGTGGAGGGAAATACTTCCTCATACTGTGGAGCACGAAATGACGCAGAAATAGAAGGAAGAGTCTCATCGGGAACGAAGATGGCACGGTGGAGCAACTCAGGCACGCTCTAGAGAAGACAGTGGCGAGCTCCGCATTTTGAGAGCTACAAGTAGTTAGAGAGGCTGGCATTAGCACAGAAGAGAACGACGATGGTCGGAGACGAAAAGGGACTCAATGGAAGGAAGCCTACCCGAGTGTACCACCGGAGATAGCTTCCTTATCCTCCACGGTCGAGAGAAGTGAGCGCTAAAGGGAGAGTGAGAGAGAGATATAGGCGTTCCAATGGGTGAAAAGAAAACGGCACCAAAGGAGCGAATCTCCTGATTGGGTCGCGAAGGCGGTGGATTGACGCTGTGCCTGCGTGAGAACGGAGGTGCTCTAAAAGTCGCGGCCGCGTGGCGTGCGAGAGCTGAGCGCCCGTGATGTGACAGGAGAGGGTGTGGTGACGCAGACGAGGCAACGAAACCAGGTGCTCACGTCAAAAACCGGGGGCGGAGCAGTTCAGTTGAACCGGCGAGCTGGCGCGGGCAGAGCACACTGGCACAGGCTTGGCGTCCGTGTGGAAACGAAGAACTATAGTGGGGACCCACCGGTCAGCGACTCAGGTCTGATCGGATAGGGCGGAGATGCTGTTCGGACCAAGTGACCTGGTCAAAAGGGTCTGGTCGGATCTGGTCGAACGAGTCGGAACTGGTCGAAATCGAGTCAGACCTAGTCGTAACCAAATCAGATCTAGTCGTAAGCGAGTAGAACCTAGTTGTAGATGAGTTAGACCTGGTTGTAACCGAGTAGGAACTAGTCGTAAATGACGAATAGTGCTCGTAGATGAACAGTGGTCGAAGATGAACAGTACTGGTCGAAGATGAACAGTATTCGCAGATGAACATTATTGGTAGATGAACAGTACTAGTCGAAGATGACCAGTACTCGTAGAGAACAATACTTGTAGGGAGCCCTGATCGTAGGCCACCGTGGTCGTAGACAACCGTGGTCGTAGAACAGTGCTAAGCTGAGTTTTTTGAAATAAGGCTAAGATGGTTAGGGATTTTTAGAGAGAGTTTTATAGCTCCAAAAATTCTAAAATTTTTGCAAGAAGTTACTAACTCCTAGAACAACCTTATATAAATTTTCCAGAGTTTTTCATGCATTGGATTTCCCTCTAGAAATGTTACAAGGTTCGGTCCTAAGGTTTTGACCAAGGATCTAACTGGTTTGACTAGCCCTTTTAAAATAGCAAATAATTTCCAAAAATTATAAATTTTTTTAGAGAAGTCATTAGGAAGTTCCAGAACCTAGGAAAAATAATTCCAGAGGATGATCACAAGATTTGTTTTAAAAGTCTTCAAGAATTATGCTTCTAGTCAATTGAAGCATTAAGTCTTTGAAACTAATAAAACCTTTGAAAGAATTTTCCAGAAAATTCAAATAACAACACGATGCAACAAAAGTTTTAATTTCTACTCAATTTTATACATTTGAAATACAAATCCAAGTTTGGGATGTTACAAATCTCCCCCCTTACAAGAATCTCGTCCCGAGATTCCGTTCACTCGGAAAAGAAGGAAGGGTAATCTGCACAAAGGCGATCCTCCCATTCCCAAGTTACTTCATCCTCGGTATGATTTGTCCACTGAACTTTAAGGAACTTGATGGCACGATTCCTTGTCTTCCGTTCAGCTTCTTCAAGGATGCGAATAGGACGCTCACGGTAGGTCGGATCTTCTTGTATATCAAGACCTTCCAAAGGAGTTTGTTCGGTTGGGACACGGAGGTATTTCTTCAATTGGGACACATGAAAAACATTATGTACTCCCGAAAGTGTAGCAGGTAAGTCCAACTTGTAGGCAACAGCTCCTCTCCTCTCAATGATGCGGAAAGGCCGAACATATCGAGGAGCTAACTTCCCTTTAACGTCGAACCGTTGATTGCCCTTCAAGGGAGTGACTTTGAGATATACATAATCATTTTGTTCAAAGCTCAACTCACGACGATGACGATTCGCATAGCTCTTTTGTCAGGATTGAGCTGTGCGTAATCGATCTCATATTAACCGAACTTGGTCGGCCTCTTGGATTGCATCTGGACCAAAGTATGGCCTTTCATCCATCTCAGACCAATTTAACGGGGTTCTACATCTCCTCCCGTATAAGGCCTCAAATGGTGCCATACCAAGACTAGCTTGAAAGCTATTATTGTAAGAGAACTCGGCAAACGACAAGCATTTTTTCCAATTCTTCCCATAGGAGAGAACACAAGCACGGAGCATGTCCTCCATAATTTGATTGACTCTTTCAGTTTGACCACCAGCTTGTGGATGGTAGGCGGTGCTAAAGGAAATGTGAGTCCCCATAGCTCCTACAAGCTCTTCCAAAATCGGGCGGTGAAAAGGGAACCACAATCTGATATGATTGTCTTTGGTACCCCATGCAAGCATATGATGCGGGATACATAGAGGTCGGCCAAATGCCTTACACTAAGATCAACCCGCACAGGAAGGAAATGTGCTACCTTTGTCAACCGATCAATGATAACATAGATGGCATCTTTCCCTGCGGAGGCACGGGGCAAACCGGTGATAAAATGTATTCTGATTGAGTCCCACTTCCACTCGGGAATGGAAAGAGGCTGTAACATGCCAGCTGGTCGCTGGTGTTCGGCCTTCACTCGGCGACATACGTCGCATTCGGCGACGAATCTTGCAATCCTCTCTTCATTCGGGTCCACTAGAATCTCTACCGGAGATCTTGATACATCTTTATGGCCCCGGGATGAATGGACAAAGGAGAGTCATGGACTTCGCGGAGGATTAAATTCCACAGTTCCATAACCTTCGGAATAAGACGTGCTCCGAACCATACAACTCCATGGTTATCTTCCGAGAATCACTTGGTTGTCCCGTTCTTGAAATTCTCCTTGATTTTCTTTACCCCATGATTGGATTGTTGTGCAACCTTGATCTAATCCTCCAGGGTTGGTTGCACAACCATGGTGGTGAGAAAACCATGCTCAACCACTCCCAAGTTGAGCCATTGAAAATCTTCGTGAAGGGCAGGTTGTTGCTCCTTGATCAACAAGGTATTGCAATAAACCTTCCTACTGAGTGCGTCGGCAACAACATTGGCTTTACCGAGATGATACTGGAGACCCATATCATAGTCTTTAATCAACTCCAACCACCTTCTTTGCCTAAGGTTCAGATTCGGTTAGGTGAAAAGATACTTCAAACTCTTATGGTCCGAATACACCTCGTAACGATTACTGATAAGGTAATGTCGCCAAATTTTTAGCGCATGGACCACTGCAGCCAATTTCAAGTCATGGGTTGGATAATTGAGCTCATGAGGCCTCAATTGTCTGGATGCATAGGCTACAACTTTGCCTTGTTGCATAAGGACACACCCGAGTCCTTGACAAGAAGCATCGTAATAGATATCGAAGCTTTGGTGAACATCGGGCAGGACGAGAACGGGAGCGGTGGTCAACCTTTTCTTGAGTTCTTGGAAACTCTTCTCATAATCAAAAGACCACACATATTTCTTGTCCTTCTTGAGCAACTTTGTCATCGGCTTTGCGATCTTGATTTTTTTTTATAAAGCGGCGATAGTAGCCCGCTAGACCGAGAAAGCTTATGACTTCAGATACTGCCTTGGGCTGACCCCAAGAGAGCACATCGCTGACCTTGCTAGGGTCCACGACGATGCCTTCTACTGAAAGAACATGGCCCAAGAATGCCACTTCTTTCAATCAAAACTTGCACTTGCAGAATTTTGCGTAAAGGCGGTGCTCACACAGCTTTTTCAACACAAGCTTCAAGTGTTGAGCATGCTCTTCATCATTCTTCGAGTAGATGAGGATGTCATCTATGAAGACCACCACAAACTTTTCTAAATACTCCATGAATATCGTGTTCATAAGTGTCATGAAGTAGGCAGGAGCATTCGTCAAGCCGAAAGACATGACGGTGTACTCGTATAGTCTGTAACGAGTAGAGAAAGCCATCTTCGGAATGTTTTCCAATATGATTTTTATTTGGTGGTAGCCTAACCTCAAATCAATCTTAGAGAATACTCGAGCTCTGATCATTTGATCGAAAAGGTCGTCGATCCGGGGCAACGGGTACTTGTTCTTCATTGTCACTTCATTTAGTGGTTGGTAATCAACGCATATCCGCAGAGTCTTGTCATTCTTCTTCACAAATATTACTGGAAAACCTTTCATCAAAAAAAAAATACTAGAAAACCCCACGGAGATGAGCTAGGACAGATAAAACCCTTCTCTTGTAGATCACCAAGTTGCTTCTTCAATTCCTCCAATTCATTTGGAGACATCCGGTAAGGCCTCTTTAAGATCGGGGCGGTTCTGGGCATCAGCTCGATGCTGAACTCGACATCTCGAGTGGGTGGCATCCTAGGTAATTCTTTGGAAAATATATCAGGGAAGTCACATACCGCTAGGACTTCATAAATTTCCAGAGCCAGCTTCGCTTCAAGCGCGAAGAGATGAGGTTTTTGCAACTTCGGTGCAATTCCAACTTGCTCGCCGGAGGAACTTGTAAGAGAGATTTATTTCTTGGCACAATTAATTTACCCCAGATGTTGGGATAGACAATCCATGCCAAGTATCACATCTAAACTCGTTGAATTGAGGATGATAAGATTTGCCAAAAATCTCACTCCTTCAATTTCGATTGGTACGTCCCGACACTCAAGTTCAACTCTCATTCTCGACCCTAGAGAGTGAATAATCAAAGGGACATGCACAAGAACATACTGAATGTCACCAAGTGCAGCAAAAGATTATGATATAAAAGAATGATAGGCTTCGGAATAAAATAGAACAGTAGTAGGGCGAGAATCTACGAGAAACATACCCAACACAACATCGGGTGCCTCTTGTGCCTCCTCGGTCGAGATATGGTTGACTCGACCACTTGCAACCTTCTGGAATTGTTGGACCACCTTCTGAGCTGGGGGATGACCATGTCTTTGCCCTTGCCCTTGCCCCGGATTAGGGCGAGGGGCTGCTCCAATCTTTGTAGGGCAGGTATTCGCATAGTGGCTCTTGTTGTTGCAGAAGAAATAAGTGACCTCAGCGGTTGGATTGCAGAGGCCACCTTGCTATCACGCAGGTGCACGTGGTTGATACACGGCCTACGGAGGGCGAGGTACAGGTGCCGGTGGCCTCAGTGGTGGTGGAGCTTGAGGATGAGGCACTGGGGCTTGCCCAAAGCGAGGTCGGGAAGATTGCCCTCCTGCTAATTTTTGAGCCTCCCACTTGCGCTTGCGAAACTCGGTGAGGGCTCTCCCCTTGTGCTCCGAGACAATGGCCTTGTCAACCAGAGTCTGAAAGTCAGGGAAGTCAACGATAGACAGCTTGTCCTGCAGCTTCTCAGACAAGCCATCCATGAACTTTCTCTTGTTTTGCTTCATTAGTGGGCATGTCCTCAGGGACGTACCGAGAAAGGTGGCTGTACTCCACAAGTTACACCCATAATAGAGTTAATGCATGTGTAGATATTATAAAAGGTAGGTTTATAGGGTTGTTTGTGCAAAAGCAATATTTGACACTTTAAATACAATACTAAGTTTAAAACTCAAGTTTTACAATATCTAAAAATCGAGTTTTAATTGAATAAATAAAGCTAGTGTAGGCACCAACCTAACACTAACTTAAATACGGGCACCAACCTGGGGCTTCAACCCACAATTTTTCTCATGGGCACCCATCTATGTTATAAACTGTTTTATAAAACATTTTGAAAATGAAATCAAAGTCTAATCCGCGAAAGGCCTTGCTCAGCATGTCCATGACCGTAGACACGATTATTTGAATATTTTTACACTCTGCAGAGGTTGTACAACTTTACTCACAAGAGATAATCGATTTATAATGTCCGCTTTACACACTTCTATTGGTGTGCGACTAAGTGATTATCACAAGACCTTTAAATACGCCATCCCAAAGTAGTTATGCCCGCTAAGGTTTCACTTTATTTGGATTAAACTGTCCACCGGAAGTCCCTTCTTGCGCCATGTAGGAATACATAAAAAGTAGGTCATTCTGACACCCACACCTCAACATGGCACAGATAATAGTGGAACTTTGCAGATTAATTAGCCTAGTCTGTCTCATACCAGACTTGTGGTAGTATGGAATGGCTTAACAATCCGCAATTCACAGACTAGTCCTTAATTGACTGGGCAACTTCCAAAACAATCCTTGGGCCTCAACCATTCGTTGAATTGAGCCCGTGCATAAACCTACACCCACCAACTATCTAGTTCGCCCAAGTCCAAACCAGTTTTCATTTTACTTTTCAAATCATTTCTAAATTTATATGACACACCAATGCCACAAACATATTTTTAAACCATAATTGAATTTTTGGCTGAAATTCCCCAAATCAAATATTTCAGGTCTAAGCATGGCTAAGCTTATTTTTTCCCAAAATATTCTAGTTTATTCTATTGCATCAACTAGATTTTGTCTAAGGTGAAAAGGTATGGATATTTTAATGTCAAGATTTGGCCATACAAATGAAATTGGGAATAACTATAAATTTAAAACAGGAATTTGAATTAACTTGAATATAAATAAGCTTGCAATAATAATTTAAAATATAATTTTAATAATTTTAATACTGGGATCAAATATGATCAAAGGATGTAACTTTCCTCACTCAATTAACTATTATTCTAAAACAGTGTCGAAATCTGGCTCTCTAAAGTCGTCAAATTCTATATGCGAAAATAAGCCAAATTCAAACAAAATTCCAATAAAACTCAAATAAACTCCAAATTAAATAATTTTAGTATAGATAGCTTGATATTCATTTTAGATTAATTTAGAAATTTGAATCACTTGAATCAGAGCTTGAACGAAGGAGAAGGTGCTCTTGGAAGATTGAAATTCGCATGAAACGATATAATTTAGAATTTCAGAATTTAAGGAATTCTTTTTTTTGAAAGGAAAATCAGATTACTACACCATGATCATGATGTCATTGAAGGGATTTTGAATTTCGGTCGAATTGTTGTTCTGAAGGAAAAGGGAATTGCCATGTGGGTGTTTGACTGGGCAGCCACGTAGGCTTGGGTGCTGAGGTGGCCATGACGTGGCGGCGAGGTGGCGGTGCCACGTCAGCAAAATGGCGGTGGCGGCTTGGGGACTAAGCATTGCTAGTGAACAGCGGCGATTTGGTCAGCGGCGAGGAGCGGGAAAGAAAGAGGGGGTGCGGGGAGTCTAGGGCTCACCTTCATGGCAGCGGGACGTGGACGGTTGGCCGGCGGCGAGGAGTTTGGCGGTGGCGCGACAATTTTGATGGTGCTCCGATGAGGGAAACGAGAGCATGAGGTAGAACAGCGGAAGGCGAAGCTGGGGATGGGGTCGAAGGCGGCGGAGAGTCGTTGACAGCGGTGCAATCAGCGGCGAAGTGCCGTTCAACTGGCGGGACAAGAATCCAAAATCCGGTGAGGAGGAAGGGAAAGGGGAGGGAAGATTCCGGGGGTGAGATGACAAGAAAAAGGGGCACATGATGCTCCCTTTTATAGGGGCGGAGGAGGACCGGGGAAAGGGATCGTGCGCGCGGGGATCGCGGCTGCCGTGGAGCTTCGGTTGGCGCTAATGGCGCTCAGGTGTGGGCAATGCAAGGAAGAAGAAAGAAAGAAAGCAAGAAAGAAGAAGGGAGAAGGAGGCAGCTGTAACATCCCAAAATTTACATTTTGGGAGTACATAATAAAAATGCATTTGGAAAATTATTTTGATCATTCTACATATGAAAATCTACTCATGTTTAAATTTTGATCTTGTAATTAAAAGCAAATAATGAAGTTCAAACAAACATGTTCTTAAAGAAAATTTAGTAAAACAAAATAAAAATAGTTGAGAGAATTATTTTGGGCATAATTGCCTAGAAAAAATTCACTAAACAATTTATATAAATTTTATTAAGACTGACAATGCATTTACATAAGAACATAAACTTATAAGATTTTTTATAGAAAATCATAAACAATATAAAGTTCTAAAAAATTTAGATATGGAACTACATTAGGTCAAAATCCCTCATAAAAATTTCATAAAATTTGGACTTCGTTTGACCTGTACAAAAATTTGGCAAACAACTCAGCTTAAAAATCCAAAAACCCTAATCTAACCCCTTTCTCTTTCTCGCTGACAGTGGGCCCCACTGGCACGGTCCTTTTCCAGGCAGCACAGTACTAGTGCTAGCTTCGCCCAGGTGCCATGGCCATGCTACCACTTGCCCATGCCGCTCTAACTACCCCACCCACCATTTTGTCGCGTGCCTCTGGTTTCCTCGCATCGCCCGCTTCCCTTCTCCTCGCCCCATCCCTGCCTGTTGTCACCTTGGCTCCTCTGAGAGTGTCGTCGCCTTACCCGCGGGCACACACCCTCTTCCTCACGTTTCTTCGCTTGTCCGTCTATAAGAAGCTCGCCAGAGCCTCCTTTCTCCCTTTCCTTACCATCCTCCACCTTCTCCTCCCCTCGGTTGAGCACAAACTCGAGAGAGCTCGAGCTCCATCTTTGGCTGCCGCACCTCATCACTGTTCTGGTTGCACCAGTGATGCTCCCTCCTCACCAACCCCGTCACCCCATGTTTCGACCCCCAAGAAACCTTTCCCCTAAACTAGTTTTACTCTTCCTCCGCAGGAACCATTGAATTTGTGTTTCTTCCCCAACTTTGGCCAAAACACCCCTTTCCTCCCCAACTCTGGTACGGTGAGTCATTCCGTAATTCCTCCCTCTGCCACAATCTCCTCAACCCCTTGAACTTTACCAACCATCTTCTACCCTTATTCTTGCTCACGTCATCACCTCCACATTGCTTACCTCGTCGCCACCTCTGTTCAACGTCGCCAACCTCTCCCCATCCATCTCCAGTGACCCACTTCGTTTCGATGAGTTCCCCATGACCTCTAGTTGCTCGGGCGCTCACTAGTTAGTCCATAGCATCAATGTTTTCATAGTTGGTATGGCAGCTCGAGCGCCACGCCACCAAAGACCGCCACGTCGCTGCTCCGGTCCACCGCTGACCATATCCCGGCCACCCATGGGACCAACTAGCTTCCCCGGTTCCATTTTTGGCATCGCCGCTGGCTGCCGTGGACCAGCCCGCTGGTGAGAAGAGTGGGAAGCCACCGCCGTAGCACTACTCTACCTTGTCTGAATCGGACACGTACTGTAGCACGCCATTTATTAGCGTAATCTTGGTCGGGTTAGGGCAAAGCTTTGATTAGTTGTGAATTTAATTACCGTTGAGTCAATGACGTGTGGGCCCAATAATTAATTATTGGAGTTAATGAAGCTCAGTGTTGCTATTAATTCACTGACGCATGGGCCCAAAATCAATAAGTGCACAGTGCACGTGGCCATGGACTAAAACACTGTGCATGTGGACTTTCGGTCCACTCACTATTCTGTGAGCTGAGCCAATGACACATGGGTCCCACCTATAAGAAAATAGATTTCGTTAAGAGAATAAATGAAAAAGAAAATGAAAAACAATTCGACCCACCTATCATACACTGATGTATTTCCAGAAGAAAAATAAATCAAAATAAAAAGGAAAGGGCCCGGGTCCCACCTATTATAGAGAGAAATTCTCTCCCCCTTTTCTTTTTCTGGAATTTCCAAACCAAGCTAAACTAAAACCTTAATAACTTTGGCATAAAACTCCAAATGAATGATTTTTATCTCTAAATTTATCTAAAATCATGCTCTACCTAAATATGCAAAAATATTTGAATTTGGTTACTGTTTAATTTATTTGGCATTATTTATTTTATTTTCGGCTCTTTTTGAAATAGACGTCAATTATTCGAGTGGTATTTTCAACGACCAACCAACCTCATATTTAGAATAACCAGAGCAAGGTAAGAACCTCCTTTGATCATATTGATCCAATTATTTTACTTACTATACTTTATTTTGCAAAATCTATTATGCATGCGTGTATATTTGTATGAAAATGCTATGTTTGGGAAGTCGGTTGTTGTAAATCCTATTCGATGCATATATCTCCTTGAACAATTGATGTCTTATTGTTGTAGCCATTAGGTTATGGGTTAGAAAATATATAATATCATTTGGGAGTTTGAGTGCGATTATCGCACAACTACTTACTAGAGCGATATATTTTCCTAAAAAGTTATAAAAGGACAATATGTGTAACAACCCAAAATTGGGCTTACTTTAAAAAATGCGAAAATGAGAACTTTTTTAAAACTTTTGATGTATTTTGTTGACATTTGCTTTTCTGGATTTTATGTGCAAGACTTTTTGTCTACTAAAGAAATTAAGAACATCAAACTCTAGAAATACAAAACTAATTAAGTATCAAAACAACTAGAAACAGAATATAACAAATGAATGTCCAAAATTGGTAAATTTATATTGGTAATAAAAATAGGAAAATCAATCAAAGCATGAATTACAAATTTCCCCAAAACAAATAATAAAAGTACATTAAAAAATAAGCTTAAAAGAATTCTAGAGAAATATACAGAGAACATAAACTTCTGAAACAATTACATAATAATCTAAGATATAACCTAAGCCTCCCCTGAAATTTTCAGGATTTTAGGAGTTGAATTGTTATTTTTAAAGCTCATTCAAACTTTCAACTTAATTGCTAATTTAGAAAATCCAAAAATCCCTTTTCCCCTCCTCCCACCGACCAATGGACCCCACTGGTCAGGACTCCTATTCTACTGGCCGAGCCAGGTTCCCACCGAACCGGCTCAGCGCAGCTCCCTCCCCACCTCGCTGACCAGTGGAGCCCACTGGCCAGCGTTCTTCTCCCACGCGGCACCCGCCCGAGTGCCAGCTCGCCATGGCCGCTCCCGCTTGCTCGTGCCACCACCCGAGCTCCACGCCGGTTTCAACCTCCACGCCCACTGGTTTCTCCACTCTCGACCGCATCTCCCGCACGCATTAACTCCCGGTCGCTCACCCATCCGCTCAAGCCATCACCTCGCCAATGCCATTGCTTACCCGAGCGCAACGTCACTGAGTTCCTCTCGAGCTCTCCGCGCCCTACCCTATATAAGCCACCCGGAGCTCTTAATCCTCGTCCTTTACCTTCCCTGGTCTCTTCTCTAGCTCCCCCTCTTCTCCCTAGAGCTCAAGCTCAAAGATTCGCGCGAGCTCTGAGGATCGGCCGAGGCGCCGCCGTGCCACTGCCGGTGCTCCAGTGATCCCCATCCTCTCTTTGCCACGTCATGTTACGTTCCAGATCATGACAAGTATTTCCCCCATGTTAATTGTGCCTTTCCTCCACAGGAACCGTCGCAATCGGGCTTCTTCTCCATTGCCGGCTAAAACCGCTCCCTCCTCCGCCGCACTAGCTCCGGTGGACTTGGTCCAATCCTCGATGACAGGAGCACCGCACGGAGATCCTCTAGCATCACCAAGCGCCGCCACGGCCCTTCTCTTCCTCCAGCAAGCTGCCCACGTGAAGGCCATCGCCATCACCGCCGGTCACCGCCGCTAGGGCTCCTCAGGTCACCTCAGTAGCCATCCCCGGTACCGGTAAGTTTCTAATGCCCTAGGGCTACTCATGCGCGCGCTATTTTGGTTAATGCATCGCCGGGTCCGAGGATGCATGTTTGCCCGAACGGCGCCGCCGCCAAATATCGTCGCATCGCCGCCTCCGGTCACCGGAGCCTCGCCGCAGGTAGATCTGGGTGCACATGGGCTTGAGGGTTCCGTTTTTGGCCATAGCCGGCTCCCCTCCGCCGCTCCACCACCGGCGACAACGTCGCTCCAAACCGGCCCAAGCCCCTGTTCATTGTCTCTGCGAAGCCCTTCTCTGTGACCGACAATGAGACCTCCTTGTTGATCAAGCCACCATTACTAACCAGTTTTGAGAATGTCAATTAGGCCACCCAAATGCATTAACTAATTTGAAGTTTGATAATTGAAGATAATTTAGCTGGTAGCACTTTAGTTCAGAAATGAATTGTGTGTTCTGTTGTCAGTTGAATAAGCAGAGTAGTATAGATGAAAAATCTAAACTGACAGTGAGACCTCCCTTGCAGCCCAAGCCCTCTTCTGCTAATAGACAGTATGGCTGTCATTTGAATCACTCAGAAGGGTTAACAAAAATTGAAAATCAAACTTGTAAGAATTTGGTTAGCAACAATTCAGTTTAGAAAGATTTGCTTTGTAGGTTGTATACACACTTACACAGGGGGAAATCTGATGATGAGCAAAATTGTCGATAGGCTGATGACTTTCTAACGCTAGCAGTCAGAAATTTCACTCATTTAGCCATTGGTCATTCATCTAACAGCAGCAACCCGATCCGAAAAACAATTGTTAATCTTGTGAATGTCATTTAGTTTCTTCAAATGGGTTAGTAAGAGTTAAGTTTGAAATTTGAAGGAAGTTAGGTAATAACACTCTAGTTCAGAAAAGAAGTTCTGTTGTTTGATATTGAACAGAGAAGAAGATGTCAGTAAAACACCCCTTGTTGTTCAAGCTATTTAATGCTAACAAGTGTGTAGCTGTTACTAGGACACTCAAGTGGATTAACAAAATTAAGGATTTAAATTGAGAGAAGTTACACTAGTAGCACTTCATTTCAGAAATATGTTGTGTTGTCAGATTGAATGTTCAGAAAAGGCAATCTGAAGAGAAATGAAATAACAGTGTACTATGACATTGCTAATAGGCATTTTGACTAACTATTGGATCAACTCAAAAAAAAATCTGCTTAACAAATGAGTTAACCGAGATTTGATGTTTGCTTTAACAGTGAAGATAATCTAAGCTAGCTAGGAATGACAGTAAGCCAAAGATTGTACTAAAACAAGTAGTTAGCAACTTCTTAGAATCAATTAGCTTTAAGCTAGCAGAGGCAAGCCCACTAGTGCTAATAACTTTTGAGATTGCTATTTAAGGCCACTCAAATGAGTTAGCAACATTAAAGTTTGAGTTGTAGGAGGCTTAGCTAGTATCCCTACAGTCCAAGGTTTCTTTGCTGTAAAGATATGTGAACAAAAAGGAAAATCTGAATAGAATTAGATTTGTCAGTGAGCTCATGGCTTTACTAATACAAGTGGTTAGGGATTATAATGTTTTGTTTAGCCCTTAAGGATTGACCTAAAGAGAACACCCAAATATGAAGATAATAGAGATTGACAGTAGGAACCCACACCATTTTAGCCAAAATGAAAATTCAGTTAGCAAGATACAACTGTGCCGACTAAGGGCTAATTCTGAATAGTCAAAGTATAAGTGAACAACTAGCACAGTTAGCCTTTGGACCTTAAGCTAGCAGCAACAACCTTATCTGAAAAGCAAGTACTTGAGATGGTGATCTGCAATAAAACAGAGAACAGTGAACCTCTATCCGACAAATGATCAAGTTAACCCCACAGAAAAATCCTTTTATGAAATGCTGAACAGGGAAGATAATCTAAGGTTATGTTCAGTCACTTAGCCATTAGCAATTAATCCAAATGAGCAAGAACTAAATAAGATGCAAGATTGGAATACGGTAAGCATATGCCATGGTTTTGATAATAGCAATAGTGGCACTAGGTCAATGAGTTAGTTAATAAAAGATGGTAAGGTAATTAGAGATTAAAAATCATTAGTATGTACTTGGCTGACATACTAATATCAATAGGGTAGGAGGAGGTTAAATCAAAATGGATCAAATGATGTGTTGTCAACTCCTATCTGTATGCTCTTAGAAAGAATAACTACGATAATACATCAAGTTGAAAATCAAGTAAAAATTGCTAATAACACTAATATCTAGGATAAAAATGAAGATCAACTAAAAATAGTGTTAACCATAAAATCTTATACTTTTATTAAAATGTGGCCATAAACGGTTAAGATGCTCTCAATAGAACAGTAACAATTAACAGTAACAATTCAACAAGTCGAAGCAAATCCAAAACATTAATAACTTTTACATACGAACTTGTATGCTCTTAGAAAGAATAACTACGATAATACATCAAGTTGAAAATCAAGTAAAAATTGCTAATAACACTAATATCTAGGATAAAAATGAAGATCAACTAAAAATAGTGTTAACCATAAAATCTTATACTTTTATTAAAATGTCATCAAGTTGAAAATCAAGTAAAAATTGCTAATAACACTAATATCTAGGATAAAAATGAAGATCAACTAAAAATAGTGTTAACCATAAAATCTTATACTTTTATTAAAATGTGGCCATAAACGGTTAAGATGCTCTCAATAGAACAGTAACAATTCAACAAGTCGAAGCAAATCCAAAACATTAATAACTTTTACATACGAACTCGAAATCAAATGAATCTTTTTGCTAAACTCATATAAAATAATTCTCTGTAAAAATATGCAATAATATTTGGATTTGCTTGCTGTTGGATTTATTTCTCCATTTGTGCTTTGTTTCTGGTTCTTTCGAATAGACGCAGGAATTCGTGAGCAAGTTTATCGACGATCAAGCGACCCAACTCTTTGAACAATATAAGCAAGGCAAGTACCTCCTTTGATCATATTGATCTCAGTATTTTACTTACTGTACTTTGTTTTGCAAATCTATTATTGCATGCGTGTATGTTTGATATTAAACTGTTATGTTTGGGATGTCGATAGAAGTTAATCCTATTTGATGCATGAACTCCTTTGACATGTTGCTGTCCTTACTAATTGTAGACATTAGGATATGGGTTAGACAATAGGTGATGTCAACTTGGGAATTTGAGTGCGAATATCGCACAATTGCTAAATAGACCGATAGATTTTTTCTGAAAGAATGTATAAAGGACAATATGTTAAATGTGAATTTGGGAGATTTGTAAAAAATGTTTAGAGGGGTGTGCCTTTTTTATTTTGTATAAAAACAAAAAAAAAATGCAAAACCTAGTTTTAAATGCGGGCGAGTTATATTATATTCTGAAAAGGGTGGGAAAGGAGTCTCACTCGTAGATAGGGGGAGATTCTCGCCTGGGTCAATTAAGGACCGAACGCCGATATTTACAACCTAAGCATAAGCATGCAACTATAGTGCTATTTATGGGGTGACCTTAGCTAATTAAGTTGTCAAGAACTAACCTTGCATGAGGGGTAGGCAGTAGACGTGCCGCATACCAAGGGAACGGTATGCCGACACAACGATGAATGCCTTGCTGGGACGGGGATACCTGGGCGAAGTGTGAAAAGCGTAGCACCTAGACGGGTATGCCTGGGTTCAGTGAGGAACAACATTTGATGGGCTAAGTGCAAGGTTAGGGCTGGATGATGTAAAGGTTTCGACACGTGCTCTAGACTGCTTACCTACGGTAGTAAGTGATGGCATCGCCGGATGCCTAACAAACTAGAGAATTCGTGTACTGTAGGTAAAGTTGTACCCCTCTGCAGAGTGTAAATCTATTATAATAGCCGTGCTCGTGGTGATGAGCGTGCTAAGTGTAGTATTGCTGGGTATAGTCTTGGTTTTCAAAAACTGTCTTATCAAGAAGAAAGTGTGGGAAATGGTTTGTGATTCATTTGAGATAACTGCAATATTATGGTTGAACTGAAATGTTGCTCACAACCAAGGAAGACTGAGTTGTAGTTGTTATTATGGTTGGATCATTCAAATACTTACTACTGTCCGGTATCTATTTAAAATGCTCTTTCAAATTCCGTTGCAAAGTATTACTTATGAATATTGCAAATAAAATATGCTTAATGCAAAATAACTTGTAGCATAGAGCCTTCTCTTGATTAGCCTTACATTTAATATAACTTTTGCGATACACTACAAGTCTTGCTGAGTATACAAGTACTCAATCTTGCTTATGTTGTTGTTTAGAGTATGAAGATTGATACGATACCAGACAACGTGTTCTTCGCACTCAGAACTAGGGGGTTCGGTGATGGGTCTATCTAGGTCCTTGTTTCCTTATCGGTTGCCTGAGGGTTGAATGGGCAAGCCGCTGGAGCTTTTGCTACTATTGTTATATCTTCCGCTGCTACTTTACTCTGTAATTACTGTTTAATAATTGACCGGTCGGCCCTTGTAATGTAACAACTGTACCTCTTAAGTTAAGTACTCTTTTGCTTTACTTTTACATGTGTATGTATGAACGTGAATGCCAAATGTTGTGAATGTGTGTGCTAGCCACTGATCATGGGACTAGTATGATACACACATAAGATCTTCGGGTATTTCACGCCTGGGGTCTGATAATATGATAAACATGGATCTGGGAGATTTATGAAAATTATCTAGAGGGGTGTACCTCTATTATTTTGTATAAAAATAAAAATACAAAACCTAGTTTTGGACGTAGGCGAGTTATATTATTCTGAGAAGAGTGAGGGGTGTACCTCACTAGTAGAGAGGAGGAGATTCTTGCCCAGGTCAATTAAGGACCGGACGCCAACAACTCCAATCTAAGCCAAACGTATAACCATATGTGCTGGTATGGGACGGTCTTAACTGATTAAGTCATTAAAAACTAGCCTTGCACGTAGGTAGGCCGTAGAGTGCGGACATGATCGGGTAGGTATGTTCGAATGGGCTCCCTTCACCACGGTGTTGGGCACAAAGCTTGCCAATACAACTGCAAATGCCTCACTTGATGGGGGTGTACCCGGGTAAGTGAGGGTGAACATTCGCTGGGCTAGTGCAAGGATAGGACTAGATGATGTAAAGGCTTCGACATGTGCCCTAGACTGTTTACCTATGGTAGTGAGCGGTGGTATCAACGGATGCCAAACAAACTAAAGAATTTGTGTACTATGGGTAAAGTTATACACCTTTGTGGAGTGTAAATCTATTTAAATAGCTGTGCTCGCGGTCATGAGCGTGCTTAGTGTAGATGGTCATGGGCTTAGTTTTGATTTTCAAAAACTGTTTTATGGAAAAACATGGGTAATGACTTGTGGGTTTTATTTGAGTTAACTGACATGTCCATGGTTGAAAATAAAATGTTGCTCGCAACCGAGGAGTGTTGCGAGTTGTTGTTATTTCGTTGCTTGTAACCGAGGAGGGTTGCGAGTTATTGTTATTGTTCATTCTGTTACTTACTTACTATCCTGTACTTATTTAAACTACTTTTTTAAAACTTCTCGTTGCAAAATACTACGTATTGATATTGCAAATAAAATATGCTTATTGCAAAATAACTTGTAGAGTAGAGCCTCACCCTTTGATAGCCTTGCATTTATATATAACTTTGTGATATACTACAAGTCTTGCTGAGTACGCATTGTACTCAATCTTGCTTATATTGTTGTTTAGAGTTTGAAGATGAGCCGATACCCGATGATACGTTCTTCGCACCCGGAACCAGAGGGTTTGGTGACGGGTCTATCTAAGCCTTATTTCTTGTCGGTTGCCTGAGGGTTGGATGAGCATGCCGTTGGAATTTCTTTACTTTCATTACTTCTTCCGCTACTACTTTTACTCTGTTCATACCTGCTTTTATTTGGCCAGTCGGTTGTTGATGTAATAACTGTAACCGCTTAAGTTCAGTACCACTTTATTTTATTTTGTATATGTGAATGTGTGGATGTGAATGCCAAATGTTGTGAATGTGTGTACTAGTCATTGATCATGGGACTAGTACGGTACACACATAGAGTCTTCAGGTATTCCACGCCTGGAGGTCTGACAGTGGCTGATAGGGGGCCCACTGGTGAGAGAGAGAAGAAGGAGGCGGGTGGGCCAGTGGGGAAAAACGGGAAATGGGTCGAAGGGGTTCGGCCCAAAAGCCTAAATCCGAATTTTGATTATTTAACAATTTCAAAATTTGAGATAAATTAATTAGACTTTTAGAAAATAGCAAATAGAGTTAAAAAAATTCTAGAAACATTCATAGAAATTCCTAGAATTATTTTAAACTTAATAAAATTATTTCCAATTTAAAGTTGGCTTTTAATTTTGCACATAAATTATTTTCAATTTCTAGAAAATAGGAAAAGCCTTTTTAAAATCTAGAAAACTCAATAACTTTTGTTTTTGACTTTTGAAACTAGGAAATTCAAGAAAAGTAAGAAAACTCTTTAAAACTAATAAAATCTAATAAATAATAACTTTATTAATTTTATTTTTGGTAACAAAACTTTAGGATGCTACAAAGAATCCAGGTGAATGTGCCCAGTTTTGGAAGGTTTTACGCGGCGGTATTAGCGGTGGAGGGCATCATCGTGAGGAGGAAGAAAGGAAAGGGGATGGGATGCTGGCAGGTAGGGTCCGGTGGTAGTGGGAGAGAAAAGGAAAGAGAGAGACTGACAGAGGGGACCATGTATTAGTGAAAGAAAGGGGGGAGGTGCGGCGGGGTTGGTGCGGGCGCAGAGGGCCATGGGGAAATGGGCCACACATGGGAGAGAAACGGTCTGGGAAAATGATTTGGCCCGTTAGGAGAAATCCAGATTTTTAAAAGTTTTTGATTTACAGAAATTGAGATAATTCAAATGTGCTTTTAGAAAATAGCAAATAGAGTTCAACAATTCTAAAAAAAATTCAAGAAAATTCCCTGATTTATTTTAAACTTATAGAAAATATTTTCAACTTAAAAGTGGTATTTATCTTTGGAAATAATTTTACTTTTGCTTCAAAATAATAGGGGAAAACCTTTTTAAAATATTGAAAATTCAAGGAAATTAATTAAAATTTATTTCTAACCTGAAATGAAAATTTTGGATGTTACATCCCACCGTCCCCCTTTGACCTCGGTGACTTCTTCCCACTAGTGACCTCATCCCAACAGCGTCCCTGGTGTCCTCGTCCTCTCCTCAGCCTCAGCATCACCCAACCACGCGGCTTGAAGGTGTGTTCCTATGGCCATTTACCTCTGCCCCCTTCTTTTTTTGCCAGATCGATGTAGAAAAATATTGGAATGTTCATTCATGTGCAGATCTGAGATGAAGAGGAAGTACAAGAAGGAGTATAGGAATTGATTATGACATGTTGGGATTTTGTATAAACTTTATGCTTGCTTGCTTCTTATGTTAGCTTCCTTCTTATGTTTGAGAACCATATGTTGTCGTATTAGCTCTTCCGTGAACCATATTCTATCTATGCAAGACTGAGAACCATTTGTTGTTTTGTTTGCTGTAATGTCCCAAAATTTGGGTTTTCAAAAATCTTTTGTGTAGATTCGGTCCCCAATTTTTTTTACCAATTTTCCTTGAATTACTAAGGTTTAATTCTAAATTTTTGAAATTAAAACTATTTAATTTGATTAATGTAAACATCAATTAAATAAAAAAATTATTGTTAGTTGGGTTCCTTGTGTTCCAAGGAATTTTCTTGGAATTTTTGCAGTTAGTTTGGTATTTATTTGTGCTCATTTGAATTTTAGTCTTTTTCTAAATTCCGAAATCATTTCTTATTCCTTTTTTCCTTCATGAGTTGATTTGTCATGGCCCACTCCCTCCTCTCTCTCTTCTTGGGCCCCCAACCCGGTTTTGCCCCAGCCCAGCCCCGCTTGCACACCCTGCCAACCCGCCTCGCCTCCCCATTTTTTGCCCTAGCCCAACTCCCCTACCCACCTTCCCGCGCTGCCAGCCCAACCGTCTCGCCACTAGGCTGGCCCAAGCCGCAAAACCTAGTGCCACCCCAGCCCAGCCACCTCTGTACCTAGGTCCACCTGGCAGCCATGTCGCCACCGTAGCGCGTGTGCGCATGAGCCGCCTGGACTCTACCGCACCGTTGTCGCTAAGTGTCCATGTCGGGCACGCATGCCAAGGCACCATAAATAGCTACCCTTGTGCGCCCTCGCTTCACCTTGCTCAGCCGCCATCACCTGGAATTCCTCCATGCGCCACCGCCCTTAGTCTTCTTCTCCGAAGCTAGCGTCGTGCCTTCGTAGCTGTTCCTCTACTATCGAAGCTCCTCAAACCGCCATAGCCACGTCATCTCGATCGCCTCATCCTTCTCCTTCGTTTGCACCAACCCACCCATGGAAGCTCCCAAGCTTCCCATCGTCGGCGTCACCTTTGTCTTCTTCATCTCTGGGTGCACCCGCGACGCCCGAAACTGTTATGTCGTGTTCCCTGTCAACTCGGTGAGTTCCTCGTGAATCCTATCACGTCACCTCATGTTCCACTCTCCTATCTATCTTTCCCCTCGGTTGATTTTGCTTTTCTTCCACTGTGCATCGAGATCATCTCCTTCTCTTTCCTCTCCAACCACCACCCTTCACTGGCCGTTTCCCATCACTCCGGTGATCTCCGCCGCTCATCGACCCCATCTTCACCTTCCCCGCACCGTGTTCTACCCTGTGCTCACCCTCCCATCGCTGGTGCGTTCCCCCTCGTCATCACTATTGGGCACGCCGCCGCTGCTGCCTTTCTTCTCTCCACTGTTACCCGCCACAGCACTCGCCGTCGCCTCCTCTCTCCATTCCACCCCTCCAATCGCGCAGCCATGGCCGCTTGCTCCGGCAACCTCCTCATGCCCGAGCACCGCCATCCTCTCTGTGCCACACCGCCACCCATGTTAGTCGCCATGTCGCTTCTCTGCCACCGTGTCCGCCTCCATGTCCGCTACGTCAACGCCCTGCGAGCACCGCGTTAGCTTCGTTGCCACCTCAGCTGTCCTTGCCACATCATGCCATGTGGAAGCCACCTCACACCACCTCTCAACCACCTCCCTGCCACCTTGGCATAAGCCGCCTTGTCATTGCCCACGTGGCAGACCAGATCCATCTTTCCCCCCTATCTCTATGACAGCTTGGTCCGACATGTCATTCTGTTTTCCCTTTTTTTTTGGAATTCTTTCAATTTTTTCAATTCATTTTCCAGTGGGTCCTACATGTCATACACTCAGCCTTTTCCAAAAGTCCCAAGATATTTAGTATGCGTGCACAACATTTGATATGAAAATGCTGACCATCAAACAACAAGTCATGTTCTTGGTTCTCTTCTAATAATCTACATGCTGCATTATTGTTGCTTGCATTGCCTAGGGTTAGAGTAATAATTTACCCTTTATACCCCTCTCTGTGAAGCACTTGGTAATAGCCTCCTCAATAGCTAAACCTGTATGTGGATACTTGGCATCCTTGAATGCTATTATTTTCTTCCTGAGGTTGGAGTTGGCATCAATAAAATGAGCAATTGCGCACATGTAGCCTAAGTTTTGGACTGAGGTCCACAAGTCGGAGGTGACGCGGATCCGAGAATCAAGGCTTTGAAGCTCAACACGTAACTCTTGCTTCATTTGCTCATACAAACTAAAGCAATCAATACGAATTGTTTGATGCCTAAAGACTATAAAGGTTGGTTGCATGGACACTATCCAGTCCTTAAAGTATGGATCCTCAAATTTCTAAAACGAAACTTAGTAATTAGCTCATGGGTTTTTTGGGCATCAAATACAAATGAACCCTGTGGTGGTTGTTTCTTGATAGTTGCTAGAAACCTCTTTCTATCAGAATCCTTAATTGTTGGGCACGATTCAACAATATGATTTCTAAGACTACTTATTCCAGATTTAGGGTTACATGTCAACCTCAATCTGCAATATTTGCACACAGCTTTTGGGACACTATCAACAACTAATAAATTATGTTCAAAATATTCCCAGACTTTTGCTCTCCTATGTGGATTTACTGGTGATAGCTCGTCAATGGAATCACTAGTACCCGAACAGTCCAACACGTTTGTAGACATGTTTACAATCTATTAGTTACCCAACATTAGCAAATTTTAGCAAAGATAACTAGGACATACAGACTAGATAAGATGATTGGAGAAGACATAGTAGATAAATCACTAAATAGTCTAAAAGTATGTCAGAAATCCTAAGTGTGATCCGACAAAAATTGCATGTCAAGGAAAAAATCAGTACATTTACACTAAATATCCCTGGTAGTAGATATGCAAATCCATCAATAGAGTCAATTATCATAAATCAATTACTTGATAAAGAAATAAACAGTACATTTACACACACACACACACACACAATAACTCCTTGCAATGTGCTTTCCCATCTAAATATACCTAAATCAACATCTATCTAATCCATGTGAAACAGAACAAAACCACAAATACGTGTTAGACAAGATTAGAACCATACATACAAGATCAATTAAATGCATAGTTGTTTAGCTCAGTTTGCTCGAAATGTTACTCTCCAAGTCGTTGTGCTAAATCCTTCCTATACCATGCTACCTACCAAACAAAATTCCTAAAGCACTAAATGCCACACATTCACACAAACCAATCAGCCTTCACAACACAGACATATCCATACATTCCATTTCCTACACCAAACCACACATCCATCTTTCTCACACCAATAACTGGAAATTACCAAACTACCAACAACATCACTGATGACAACCACAGGGCAAGGTGAGGACGATGAACTATATTTGTATACCTTGAATCCTTGACGTAGAGGACATCGTAGATCTGGATGGAGACATTGTCCTTGGTGATAGCCGATTGGACAGGGATGGGGATGGTCTCCTCCTTGAGCGAGTGGATGTAGGCGATGCGGTCAACGGTTGAGACGAGCACGTGGATCCCGGAGCCGAGGGTCTTGAGGTACTTGCCCCATTCTTGCTTTGAGGAACCCGGTCTTTCCAACTCTAAACAATACAAGCAACCATCTCAAGAAAAAGAAACAGGACAGAAATTTGCAAAAATATTTGAAATCATATGGATCTGTTCTTCCTGATATTTGGATAATGGATTATCGTGCACTAGCTGGAGAAGACGATGATGGCAAATGATAAAGATGCAGGGGATTTGAGGGACACGACGCTGTGCGGACTCAGAGGAGCATATCCAATGGCGGGGGTTTGCAGCGGCTGGCGGTGGCCGAGATCGCGGGAGGGGAACTGAGTCCATGACGACGGTAACATGCTGGATCCCTAGCGGCCACTGGAACCCTAGCCCCTCACGGGCTCACTCGGACTTAGCACTGTGCGAGCGTGTGGGGACTGGGGAGTAATGCTGTAATTGGGGATGTCGGTGTGGCTGTTTGGGCCGTCAGCCCGTCAGCTTGAGAATGAGAAGGCCGAGAGTTGAATGGGCTCCCAAACCATACGAACCCATGGATTGAACCCATAGGAACCCAAACTTTTTAGCCCACACCAACCCAACCTAATCCATTTTAGGGCAAACCTAAACCAAACCAAGTCGTTAGTCACCTGAACCCATTTCAACCCACTCAAAGCCAACCCAAAGTTTCAACCCAACTCATTTCACCTGTTTCAACTCAACCCATTACCAGGCCTAGCCTTGCCACCGATGTGTCCATCATATGCAGCACTAAGGCAGTCGCACCAATTCTTTTAAATAAAACAAGTGAATAATTGTAGTACATATGCATGTAAAGTATCCACTTTATATACACTATTCTCACTTTCCATGTCCTATAAAATGGCAGTGGTCATCAGATTTTTTTTAAATAATATTAATTTAAAAAATAAATAGTCAATTTTTTTTCAAATATAGGTGCCTATCGCCAATTGGAATGGTGACAGGCTCCTGTCACCATTCCAATTGGCGATAAACACCTATTTACTGCCTATCGCCAGTTCAACTAGCGACAGGCAGTGGATATATAAAACCCCCAAAATTGGGTGGAAAGTCATTTTAATTCCAAATAAAGAGAAGAGAGCGGAGGAGAGGGCAGAAGAGACCTAGCAAAGCCCTGCCGGTTCATAGTGGAGCAACAAATCTAGTCGCCCATTTTGTAGGTAAATATTTTTGCAACTTTGTACATAAACTCGAAACCATGTAGATTAGCAAATAAAAATAGTAACATAGAATTCAATGTATTAGATAATTTTAGCTATATTGCTATTTGATGTAGTACGTCATTTTAGCTATGTACACTAAGTCATTTTAGCTGTGCACAATACGTCATAAGATAATTTTGTTAATGCCGAAATACTTTTTAAACCAGGAAAATAGAAGGGCACCTCTAAATATAACAAGATACCTATTAAGAATCTATAAAAATTGTAGAGTAGCTAAATATGGTATGTTAATCCCAATTTAATTCTAGTTTCTATTTGTATACGATAAATATTCTGTTAATGCTGAAAATACCTTTTGAACTAGGAAAATAGCAAGACACCTCTAAAAATTCTCTAAGAAAGCCAGAGTACGTACATAGGGTATGTAGAGCTGAATTAAAATATTATGAACTTATTTTTTGTTTCCATTTGTAGACGGCAGATATTTTGTAAACGTTGGAAACACTTTCCAAAGAAGGAAAGTAGTAGGATACCTATAAAAAATATATAAAAATTGTAGAGTAGCAAATGGGGGTATGTAGAGCTTAATCAAAATAATCTCAACTCAATTTTGTTTTCCATTTGTTCATGTTAAATATTCTGTTAATGCCGAAAGAACTTTTTAAACTAGGAAAATAGCAAGACACCTCAAAAAAATTCTCTAAGAAATATAGAGATTGTACATCGGGTATGTAGATGTGAATTAAAATATTGTAAACTTATTTTTTTTCCTATTTGTACATGGTAAATATTTTTGTAAATGCTGGAGACACTTTTTAAAACAATGAACGTAGCAAGTTACCTATGAAAATTGAATTAATTAGGCATGCCGCTTCTTATTACTTTTTGTATATGTTTCATAGTTTTTACAATGTATGCACTGAATTTTAAGGTATGGCGGACCCAGGATACACTGAGCAATGGTCGTACGAGTTGCTTGACCCGGTCATTGACGTATATCATTAATTGTAGCCGCCTCAGTACCATCCTGGCGAGGTGGCGATTGAGCTTGGCGCACTTCGGCTGCGCACACCCATGAGGGCATGGAGGGTGGACCCACGTTGGGTTATGAGGTACGTGCAGTTGCGACCTTAATGTACTCAATTGTAGTCTGACTACTTTGGGTGAACTAACATTTATTCTTAATCTTTTCAATGCGGTTTGAGGGAGGCAGGCCTCCTTCCACTAGCAAGGATGGTCGAGGTGACGTGGGAGGACGATCGCGCGAGCGGTGGTCGTACGTCCAGGTGCTTTCCGTATGACCAGTTCCTCCTGACGATGTTGGTTGACCGGTAGAGGCCGGAGACGCACACGTTTCACCTCCCGTGTGGGGATATTGCGCCAACGCTTCAGAACGTGACCTTCCTGATCAGGTTGCGCTGCACGGGCTTGCCCCTGGCAGTGCAAGACATCCCGTCCACGTGGTGCACGGAGTTCCTCGCTAGGTTCCAGGGGGTGCTGCCGCCCAGCAGCAGCTACAGGGAGTTTAGCAGCACCCATGGGCTGACGCTGCAGTGGAATTGTCAGTTATACGTAAGTTTTCTCAACTCTTGTCTTTCGCTTCAATTAATTTGTGCAACTTGCTGATGTGTATCTGTCTTCTTGGAGCCAAAGTGTATGGAAGAGGATGCACCCGAGCACACCGTGAGGCACTTCGAGGTCTACTTGCTGTGGTTGTTCGGGTGGGTGATGTTCTTAGGGTCCCACGGCAATAGCATCGACAAGCACTACATCCGGTACGCACACCAGCTGGTGGACTGGGAGGTGGAGGACATCCAACCCTACGTCTAAGGCCCGATAGTGCTATGCGTGATGTATTGTAAATTGTGCGATGCGTGTAACAGGGTTCGAGACAACTCCGTCCTCTTCGGATGCCCGTTGCTTCTTCAGCTGTGGTCCTTCGAGCATTTCCAGATCGGACGACCACAGTTGGACCTGGGCGCCTACGTAGTCGCCATGTACATCGAGGACAGCGATGTGGATCGGTTGACCATGGGTACGGTGTGGTGTCGCCAACGGGTAAGTTTTCGTGTAACATCCCAATTTTGGGCTTGTGTTTCAAATGTAAGAAAATCAGTAGAAATTAAAACTTTTTCTTACATCATGTATTTCCTGTGGTGCCAAGAAATTCTTGTACAAGGAAGTGTGGAAATACATTGTCACAAGTCTTGTTGATCCAAATCTTGCTATTCCAAAAACAATCTTGTCAAATCTTATGATCACCCTCTGAAAATATTTTTCCTAAGTCTCTGTGATGGTAAGTGACCCCTCTGAAAAATTTCACAATTTTTAGAAATTGTTTGAATATTTTTAGAGGCGATCAAACTGTTTGACTCTCGGTCAAATATTAAAGCAGAGCCTTGTAGAATTTTTGGAAATTTATTCACAGCATAAAACCTCTGAAAATTTTACACAAGGTTAATATCTGAGTTAGCAAACTTACGTAAAATTTTCATAATTTCTGGAGTTATTTTGCTACCTCAAATAAATCTTTCAAAGTCTCTGTTCTTTTCAAAGTCAAACTTGGTTTCTTGTTACTTGGGTTCGAGTCAGACTCGGGCTCGAGTCAATCGATTTGATCGAATCAACTAACTGCACCGAGCCTCCCTTTTAAAACGCGCGCGCATTCTCAACCGTTAGATCTAAATCGCACGGCCGCGTATCGTTTCGGACCTTCAGGTTGCAAGATTGATTGTCAACCGTTAGATCGCAATCCAACCGCTGAGATTTCCGAACCCTTCGGACCCTCGGTTGCGATTTTGAATCGAGCCGTTGGATTAAAATCCAACGCTCGCGTACCCCTTCGTTGTAATTTGAGTTTGCAACGTGGAGCTATCTGAGCCATCCATTTCTAATCTGAAGGCTCGCAATCTTCCCGTTGTGTTATAAACCTGGTAGGCGTGGCACTATCTCAGCCGTTCGCGTTTCATCCAGCGGTGTGAATCGCCCGAGCTTTTGCGCTGGTCATCTTCAACCTCCGCCGTGCGTAAAAGCGATTGCAAGGCATGGTGAGGTCATTTCTTGCTCCTAAAGCCACCCTAGCCGACGTGTAGGAGTATGGGAGGTACACTGAGCTAGGCCATGCCCTAATGCACGTCTTCACCTCTTTTCCTTGTCGTAGTGCGTGGTGCTTTGTGTTTTGCCGCCGAGAGAGGAGGGTGCAAACCCTAACACTTTCGTGGCTTTATAAGCACCCTCATTGCTTCCTAGTATCTCTTTAGACCACCACCAAGCTTCACTCACGGCATTGGAGCTTAATACCTCAAAAATGGCAAATCGCCATTGTTGACCCGTGGAGCTCCATTGATGTTCTTGGTGTTCGGTGGTCCTCCTTCATGTTTCTTTGCCCTAACCTTGTTCATTTACTTCCTTGAACATTTCCCTCACTTAATTTTGGATTTGATTCTCGTGAATTGTCCAATTTGGGGTTTGTTCAAATTCTAGTAAATTGGTCATCTTCTTCCTCATTTCGGTGAGTGCTCCATTTTCCAAATCTTTGCTCTTATAGCTTACGTGGATCATAATGAAGCTATTTTGATACTTTGGTATCACTCATTTGGCTCGGTGTCAATTTGAACCTTCTTCTTCAAGTCCGTGAGCTTTCACCTTGATCAAGCATCTCGGCCATCTTTGAAGCTTCTAGTCGCTAAGGTAGCTTCTTATTAGTCCTTAGAAGCTCGGCACCGCTTCCTTGGACGCGGATGAGCTTTCGCTATTTTCATGTTCGTGATAAAGCTCCGTTTTCATTTTCCGGCTGGCCGGCGTTCGATCCTACGCCATGGCGAGAATGCTACCGTTAGACTCGTTGTGCTATTGCGATTCCATTTTGGTGCTTGGTGGCGCGCATGCCGATGTCGCGGTGGTTAGCCGTCAAAGACACTCGGGTTTTGCGCGCAAGACTCCGTTTTCGTCATTTGTTTAGGGCACATTAATGGTGATCATTAGTTATTAATTGTGTCTTAATCATTATTCTTGAGCCAGCGACTTGTGGGCAGGGATTAAAATCAAATCTCGGTGATCATTAGAGTCCATTTAATGTCAATCATTAGAATCATTAATTTGGTCTTAACCGCCTCGCTTAGTCGCCGACTTGTGGGCCCGGTGCAGTAATGCGCGTGGGTTAAATCGTTGCGATCGTGACTCGTAGTCACCGACATGCGTGCCCGCGATGTCGGCATCCCTTTGAACTTCAATCGATAGTCACCGTCGATCCCTTGATCAACGGCCTAGATCTTGTATGCATTCGGACCATCGGTTCCCTCATCATCTGGACCGTCCATCTCGTGATCTGCGGTGAGATCATGAGTGCAATCGGACCTTCCGGTTAGATATGGATTACGAGCCGTTCATCCTTAGATCTGCGGTGCGTGGTTCACCGAGGCAACCGCATCGTCAGGTTGCATACACTCGTGTGGCCGTTGGATCTTGATCAACGGTGGGCTTTAGTGACTTTCGCGGCGCGCATTTGTTCTCGTAGCGTGAGCCGTAGGATTTTCGATCAAGGGTGGAGAATGGTCCACGTCATTTTACATTATTAGGGTTGTTACGTATTTGGTAAGTAATTGTTTAACAACTGAAAATGATGTAAAACTTTAGAAACTCATAACTAATTCATTTTAATCGCTTTTGGTTAATTCCAAGCGTAATAAATTATGTTATCACTTTAGTTTATTATAAAAATGGATTTGAGCATGTTCTGTGTGAGTAAAATTGCATAACTAGGAATAACTTGATTTGTCATTTTGAATATTCGGAAAATGAATAAAACTTTAGAAAATGCATATCTTGCTCTGTGTATGTCCAAAATGAATAATTCCAACTTTGATAAATTTGTTATTAACCCAATGTTAATATAAAAATGATGGTAGGTCCAAGATTGTGAGAAAACCTTGGTTAATGATTTAGTACCTATTTTGACATTTAGAAAATTCAGGAGACTTATAAAATGCACAGTAATTCTCTGTAAATGCAAAATATATATGATAAATTCTAGAGAACCCTCTGTTGGTATACTTCATGTAAAATTAGCTTTGAACATATTTATGCTCTGGAAAGTGCATTATGCCAATTTTGCATCTTAGAAAAATCATAACTAAATCACTTTAACTCCAAATGACCTGAAATTTTATATGGGTTATTTCAATACCAGTAGGTAGCTACCATAAAAATTTCAGCTTCAAAATCTTTCTAGAAAATATTTTGCTACAGTGTTAATTATGGTAGAAATTGTATGTTTAGGCAATATCTTTGCACCACAAATCCAAATTAGGTTTTCCAGTTTCTATGTCTAGGTATATTCGTATTCTACCTTATGTGTAAATTTAAATCGCATTTGGTTAAGTTTTGCTTGCTCTTTTGTTTATTTGTGGTTCGTCTTATTGGTTGTTCTTGGTTCTTTTGACTTTCGCTTAGGATTCGACATTTGCGGTAATCCAGAAACGATCCTCCGCAACCAATTGAGCGGCAGCAAGAAGGCAAGCAGTTTGATCATGTTAATCCCAGTATTTTAAGTATTTATGTTGATTACAAATTCTATGTATGCATTGCTACTTTGTTTTAATAGTTGGCCTAGTAGATGCATTTCCTTAGCAAATGATTATCCTCTACTACCATGAGCCTAGGTTACTTGCTGTGATTTAGAGTTCGTGGATGGGCTCTTGTCACTTAGTAGTTGCGAATTAATTGCTTAGCCATGCTTAGCCGGTAGAAATGGCGGTTATCGACTTGTCGATAACCTTGATCTACAAAACTTATTATGATTTATGATTTCCACCTTGTGCCATGTCTACTTGTGAAAACTAAAACTAAAGGCAAAATGATTTAGACTTGGGCACAATGGTATGTTGGTGTGATTCTCGGGTGTGGTTGGATTGGTGCCTAAGTCACCAAGGACCGAACATCTTGTTACACTAAACCAAGCATTTTAGCGTGCTAACCACACTAGAGGGTATGGGACCTCTCTTGACTTAGTACTTTGGCGTGTATTGGCTCGGTCGCAGGAGGTCGCGGGAGGGATGGTGTTGGGAGCATTGTAGTGTCAGAAAGACTTCACCGGGATGGGATTTGTTGTCTTCGACTTGCAATGTAAGCGTATGGTGTTTCTACCCATCTGAGCGGCTCGTAGTTCATACACAATATTGGAAGCGTCTCGTAGGACTTAGCCGTGCGGCATACCTACGAAGTGTGCTTTTGGCTTAAAGGCGATGCAGGTGTGGGTACATTGGTACACCCTGCGAGGTTAAAACTATTCGAATAGCCTCGTCTAGGTTATGGACACGCTTGGCAAGGTCTTTCAAGAGTTAGACTACAACCTTTTAAATTAAAACTTGATGGGTGAGTACGAATCGGGATTCGTGCTATGTTGTGGTGGCTATTGGGATAGTCACTTCGGTGGTTACTTGTATGTATCTTTATTCTTTGTTATTTCAACATTAAAAACAGATTTGCAAACTTGCTTTTAAATGTATTACATTATTGCAAATAAAGTTGGCTTCATGCAAAATGAGACATACAACCTCCACCTAAACAAGCTTGCATGTAGTTATGAATAGTGCGCTATTCCACACGTCGATCTTGCGGGTACAAAGACAATCTTTGTGCTCGGATGCTATGCTTAATTGTTTTGTTGCGAGAGGAAGGAGGTGAGCACGAAGGGCCTCACTTTTGTGAGTGTGTTGTGGTAGCTTGCGGAGCGACTAGCTTAGCGGCGATCGGTTGCCTTGTGGGTGTATGGCTAACCGGTCGACTTTTGTTCTAGCCATCTTATGGCACTTTTGCTTCATTGTCATTCTTGTATATTGTTATATTTGGCAGTCGGCTCTCTTTTGTAATAACTTTACTTTATGTATGTCGTTGTTGACTTAGCGTTGTATGTTGTATGGAAGTGATGTGTAATTTTGTGATGATGTGCATATGTTGCAGTGCAGGAAACATATGCCCATCGAGGCTTAGAATGTTTAATTAGTAATGCTAGAACCATTTGGAGGTTAAGTGTTACTAGTTAAATATTCAGGTCCTCACAAAGTTGGTATCGAGCCATCTTGACAGTAGAAACCCTAGCTTGGTCGCCTCTAGGATACTTTGAAAACTTACTTTCAAATAGTTTCTGAAAACTTAAGTAAGTTCTCGATTTTACTCCTTACCTATCTTAGCTTGCTCATCTCACCTTACTCTCACTTAAGTTTTGAAAAAGTTGTTCCTCTCTTCCTTTCAAAAATCAGCCTTTATCGATTAACTTGGCTTTGGGAGAAACATGAGAGCTTGGAGGAAGGAATTTGGACAGCTAGCTAGTGGTGAGTAAATAAGGTAGGAAATGAGAGGATAATTCGACTAAAACTTGTGGGAATAAAAGGGTAAGAAGTGATATGAGATTAGCTAATGCCTATACTATATTAGGTGGTTATACCTTGATTTACGGACTGTTTTGAGTTAGAATTTGGTGCTGAAATTTTGGGTCTTCTCAAATGATTACTCGTTTTCCATACGAGTTAGTCATAATGAGGAAGGTGGTTGTTATCTTTATGACCTGCTGCGATTTTATGTTGATACTTGAGCCTTTAAAGAGTGTTTTGTTAAGAGGTTAGTAGTTTTCTTTGTCTCTGTTCGGAGTTGTGTTTTAACCTGTTTTTGTGGAGCAGGATGACAAGAACCACCATGTGATCGTAGGGTGGTTTCGATGAGAGCTTCCCCTCCTCAGACCATGGTGAGGTTACGCTCGGTCGGCGGAATCGCATGGACGGACCCGTATCTTGGAGGTCATTGCGAGAACACCTCCGCTCCGCCGCCGCCCGAGATCTGGAGGTGGTGGCCACGGTCTCGTGGTGGGCTTGCGGAGTTTCTCCGTACCACGACCACCCACTTTCTCGTCGGAGGATCCACTCGCGCGGATGATTGGCTGCGTCTTGTTGGCGAAAGCTCAATATCGCTCGATGCCGAGGCGAGGCGGGCACTCTTTGCATCCCATCGGCGAGGTGCGGCACTATCTTGGTGGGAGAACTTTCGCCATGCGGCCGCGAGCCACGTTGTCTCGTGGGATGAGTTTCGATCCGCCTTTCGTCGGGCCACATACGATGGCTGATGAAGCTCAAGAAGAAGGAGTTTCTTGCGCTTAGCGGGCGCAAGTGCGTCTCGGAGTATCTTTACGAGTTCAACCACTTGGCTCGTTATGCTCGGGGAGGTGGCCTCGATGAGGCTAAGCGGGAGAAGTTCATGGATGGGTTGTCAGGAGGCTGCGGGACAAGCTATCTATAGTGGACTTTCTTGACTTCGAGGCCTTGGTTGACAAGGCCATCGTCGCCGAGCACAAGGCGAAGGCGCTGGGTGAGTCATAGCGCAAGTGGGAGGCACATCGGTGCGCGCGGTGGCCTCACTCGTCCCGTGTTGGGCCCCACGAGGGCTCGTGCTTTGGCTTCACCACCGCCAAGGCCGTCGGCACGGTTGCTCGTCCCCGCGGCCGTGTTTGACCCGTGCACTGCGACCAGGCGAGTTGCGCTCCGCCCAGTGGCGATGTTACTGCCGCTGCAACAAGAAGGGCCATTATGCTAGCGATTGCCCTCAGAGGCAGGCGGCGCCCTCGTCCTAATGGAGGGCGCGGAATGGTCACACACGACGAAGGTGATCCGAAGACCTGGGGTGTCGGGAGTGGTCGAGTCAACCACATCTCGGTGAGGAGGCACTGAGGCGCGACGTTGTGTTAGATGCGCTCCTTGTTAATTTACATCCCGCTACGATTTTATTTGACTCGGAGCCTCGCATTCTTTTATTTGAGGTCTTTTCTTTGTTGATTGTGGGCTTCTTGTGTTCCTCTGGGATTCCACTGGCGATTCGCTCTCGGGTTGGAATTGAGAGTGACCAAGTATCTTGGGATGTTCCTATCCACATCGAAGGAGTGGGATTCTTGGCGAATCTTATCCTACTCGACTCGCGCGCTTGGATGTGATTCTTGGCATGGATTGGTTGTCCCAACACTTGGGGCAAATCGATTGTGCGGGAAGATTGTCTACCTCACGATCCTTGGTGAGCAGGTTGGGTTTCGCCTCGATTGCGAGAACCCCATCTTTATGTCCTTGAAGCGCCGGCATTGGAGATTCGCGGCGTCCCCACGGTGTGTGACTTCGCGGATGTCTTTCTGAAGATTTGCCGGGGATGCCTCTGTTCGCGATCCGAGTTTGTGATCGAGTTGCTGCCGGTCGCCCCTATTTCTAAGAGGCCGTATCGCATGCCTCCTAATGAGTTGGAGGAGTGAAGAAGCGGTGGGTGAGTTGCAAGGAAGGGTTTTATCCGTCCTAGCTCATCTCCTTGGGGTTGTCGATTATCTTTGTGAAGAAGAAGGACAAGACCTTGCGCATGTGTGTTGATTACCGTAAAGCAATGAGGTGACGGTAAGAACAAGTATCCTTTGCCCGTATTGATGATCTTTTCGATCAATTGGCCGAGCACGAGTCTTCTCAAGATTGACTTGAGGCTGGGCTATCATCAAGTCGAGGATCGGGGCGAGGATATCCCTAAGGCGGCCTTTGCTACTCGTTATGGTCTTTACGAGTACACCGTCATGTCTTTTGGTTTGACCAATGCTCTGCTTTATTCATGAATCTTATGAACTCGGTATTCATGGAGTATTTGGATAGGTTCGTGGTGGTATTCATCGATGATATCCTTATCTACTCCAAGAGTGAAGAAGAGCATCTTGAGCATCTTCGACTTGTGTTGGGCAAGGCTGCATGAACACTGTTGTATGCCAAATTCGGCAAGTGCGAGTTACGGTTGAAGGAAGTGGCGTTCTTGGGCCATGTTCTTTCAGCGGGAGGTGTGGTGTGGATCCTAGCAAGGTCGGTGATGTGCTATCTTGGGGTCGGCCAAGTCGGTCACGGATGTGCGGAGTTTTCTTGGTTTGGTGGCTACTATCGCCGCTTCATCGAGAATTTCTCCAAGATTGCAAAGCCTATGGTGAGCGCTCAAGAAAGACAAGAAGTTTGAGTGGTCATTGCTTGTGATGTGAGTTTTCGGGAACTCAAGAAGCGGTTGACCTCGGCCCAGTGCTTGTTCTCACGATATTCACAAGAGTTTTGATATCTTTTGTGATGCTTCTCGTCGGTCTTGGTTGTGTTCTTATGCGGGAGGGCAAGGTTGTGGCCTATGCATCGCGGCGATTGAGGCCTCATGAACTCAACTATCCTACTCATGACTTGAGTTAGGCTGCGTGGTCCATGCACTCAAGATTTGGCGGCATTATCGATTGGTAACCGTTGCGAGGTGTATTCCGACCACAAGAGCTTGAAGTACTTGTTCACCCGGCCAGATCGAACCTCGGGCAAAGAAGATGGTTGGAATTGATCAGGACTATGACATGGGCATTCGATACCATCGGGCAAGGCCAATGTCGTTGCGGATGCACTCGATCGGAAGGTGTATTGCAACATGTTGATGCTCCAAGAGCGGCGACCGCTCTCATTGAAATTTCAGCGCCTTAATTTGGGTTTGACCGAGCACGGTTCTCTTGCTACATTGGTTGTGCAACCAACCTTGGTGGACCAAATCAAGGCGGCACAATGACAGATGTTGGTGTGAGCGGATCAAGCGCGAACATCAAGGATGGGATAGCCAAGTGCTTTTCGGAGGATGAGCATGGCGTTGTGTGGTTTGGGCGGCGTCTTGTGGTCCCTAAGGTCATGGAATTGCGGGATTTGATTCTCCGCGAAGCCCATGATTCTCCTTTGTCTATTCATCCGGGGCTACCAAGATGTATCGGGACCTTCGTCGAGAGATGCAGTGGACTCGCATGAAGCGCGAGATTGCCGGGTTCGTTGTCGAGTGCGGCGTGTCTTTGTCGTGTGAAGGCGAGCATCGGCGTCAGCGAGTCTTCTTGACCTTTGCGGTGCGAGAATGGAAGTGGGATTCCGTTGGCATGGACTTCATCACGGGTTGCCCGCTCGTCAAAAGGAATGATGCTATTTGGGTGCGTGATCGACGGGTTGACTAAAGTGGCACATTTCCTTCTGTCAAGACTTCGACCGTGTGGGGCCTTTGGCGAACTTTATGTCTCGAGGATTGTGAGTCTTCACGGTGTACAGAAGACGATTATTTCGATCGTGGTGCACTTTTCACCTCGCGGTTTTGGCATAGTGCAGCAAAGCTATGGGGACCCGCCTTCATTTCAATCTGACCTTTCATCCTCGGTGATGGTCGGCGGGGCGAGTCAACCAAGTGTTGGAAGATATGCTTCGTGCTTGTGTTCTCTCCTATGGGAAGAAGTGGGAGAAATGCCTACCATTTGCCGAGTTCTCCTACAACAATAGCTTTGGGCCGTCTTGGCATGGCACCATTTGAGGCTTTGTATGGGAGGAGATGCGAGAACCCCATTGAGCTGGTCGAGAGGCGGTGGCGGCGATTTTCGGCGGACTCGATCAATGAGGCGAAAGTCAAGTTCGATTGATCGCGAGCATCTGCGCGCGGCCCGATCCGGACAAAGAGCTATGCGGATCGTCGTCGCCGTGGTGAGCTTTGAGCCCAATGACTTTGTGTATCTCAAAGTCTCACCCTTGAAGGGCCATCGGCGTTTTGGCATCAAGGGCAAGTTGGCTCCTCGATATGTTGGGCCTTACCGTATCATCGAGAAAGTTGGAGCGATCGCGTCTGATTGGAGCTACCGGTGCACTTGAGGGTGCATGATGTGTTCCATGTTTCACACTGAAGAAGTGCCTCCGCGTCCGACCGAGAAGCTCCATTGGAGGTTCTCGATGTGCGGAGAATTTGACCTACCACGAGCATCTGTTCGTATTCTTGAGGAATCGAGCGGAGGGCGAGGAACCGTGTCATCAAGTTCCTTAAGGTTGGTGGTCAAACCATTACGAAGAAGAAGCAACTTGGGGCGCGAAGATCGCCTTCGTGTGATTTTCCTTCTTTCTTCTCCGAGTAAATGCAGAATCTGGTCGAGATTCTTGTAAGAGGGAGAGTTGTAACATCCCAATTTTGGGCTTGTGTTTCAAATGTAAGAAAATCAGTAGAAATTAAAACTTTTTCTTACATCATGTATTTCTGTGGTGCCAAGAAATTCTTGTACAAGGAAGTGTGGAAATACATTGTCACAAGTCTTGTTGATCCAAATCTTGCTATTCCAAAAACAATCTTGTCAAATCTTATGATCACCCTCTGAAAATATTTTTCCTAAGTCTCTGTGATGGTAAGTGACCCTCTGAAAAATTTCACAATTTTTAGAAATTGTTTGAATATTTTTAGAGGCGATCAAACCTGTTTGACTCTCGGTCAAATATTAAAACAGAGCCTTGTAGAATTTTGGAAATTTATTCACAGCATAAAAACCTCTGAAAATTTTACACAAGGTTAATATCTGAGTTAGCAAACTTCTGTAAAATTTTCATAATTTCGAGTTATTTTGCTACCTCAAATAAATCTTTCAAAGTCTCTGTTCTTTTTCAAAGTCAAACTTGGTTTCTTGTTACTTGGGTTCGAGTCGGACTCGGGCTCGAGTCAATCGATTTGATCGAATCAACTAATCGCACCGAGCCTCCCTTTTAAAGCGCGCGCATTCTCAACCGTTAGATCTAAATCGCACGCCCGCAGCGTACAGATCGTTCGGACCTTCGGTTGCAAGATTGATTGTCAACCGTTAGATCGCAATCCAACCGCCGAGATTTCCGAACCCTTCGGACCCTCGGTTGCGATTTTGAATCGAGCCGTTGGATTAAAATCCAACGCTCGCGTACCTCGTTGTAATTTGAGTTTGCAACGTGGAGCTATCTGAGCCATCCATTTCTAATCGAAGGCTCGCAATCTTCCCGTTGTGTTATAAACACGGTAGGCGTGGCACTATCTCGGCCGTTCGCGTTTCATCCAACGGTGTGAATCGCCCGAGCTTTTTTGCTGGTCATCTTCAACCTCCGCCGATGCAGCAATTGCAAGGCATGGTGAGGTCATTTCTTGCTCCCTAAAGCCACCCTAGCCGACGTGTAGGAGTATGGGAGGTACACCAGCTAGGCCATGCCCTAATGCACGTCTTCACCTCTTTTCCTTGTCGGCGCGTGCGTGGTGCTTTGTGTTTTGCCGCCGAGAGAGGAGGTGCAAACCCTAACACTTTCGTGGCTTTATAAGCACCCTCATTGCTTCCTAGTATCTCTTTAGACCACCACCAAGCTTCACTCACGACATTGGAGCTTAATACCTCAAAAATGGCAAATCGCCATTGTTGACCCGTGGAGCTCCATTGATGTTCTTGGTGTTCCAGTGGTCCTCCTTCATGTTTCTTTGCCCTAACCTTGTTCATTTACTTCCTTGAACATTTCCCCTCACTTAATTTTGGATTTGATTCTCAGGAATTGTCCAATTTGGGGTTTGTTCAAATTCGGCGAATTGGTCATCTTCTTCCTCAGCTCAGGTGAGTGCTCCATTTTCCAAATCTTTGCTCTTATAGCTTCTGTGGATCATAATGAAGCTATTTTGATACTTTGGTATCACTCATTTGGCTCAGGGTGTCAATTTCGAACCTTCTTCTTCAAGTCCGGCGAGCTTTCACCTTGATCAAGCATCTCCGGCCATCTTTGAAGCTTCTAGTCGCTAAGGTAGCTTCTTATTAGTCCTTAGAAGCTCTGGCACCCGCTTCCTTGGACCGCAGCGGAGCTTTTCGCTATTTTCATGTTCAGCAGTAAAGCTCCCGTTTTCATTTTCCGGCTAGCCGGCGTTCCAGTCCCTCGCCGCCGGCGAGAATGCTACCGTTAGACTCGTTGTGCTATTGCGATTCCATTTTGGTGCTTGGTGGCGCCGCCCATGCGTTGTCGCGTCGCGGTTAGCCGTCAAAGACACTCGGGTTTTGCCGGCACAGCACTCCCGTTTTCGTCATTTGTTTAGGGCACATTAATGGCTGATCATTAGTTATTAATTGTGTCTTAATCATTATTCTTTGAGCCAGCGACTTGTGGGCGAGGATTAAAATCAAATCTCGTGATCATTAGAGTCCATTTAATGTCAATCATTAGAATCATTAATTTGGTCTTAACCGCCCTGCTTAGTCGCTGACTTGTGGGCCCAGTGCACTGTGCACGTGGGTTAAATCGTTGCGGTCGTGACTCGTAGTCACCGACATGCGTGCCCCACGTGTCAGCATCCCTTTTGAACTTCAATCGATAGTCACCGTCGATCCCTTGATCAACGGCCTAGATCTTGTATGCATTCGGACCATCCGGTTCCCCTCATCATCCTGGACCGTCCATCTCGTGATCTGCGGCTGAGATCATGAGTGCAATCGGACCTTCCGGTTAGATATGGATTCTGAGCCGTTCATCCTTAGATCTCGCGGTGCGTGGTTCACCGAGGCAACCGCATCGTCGGTTGCATACACTCGTGTGAGCCGTTGGATCTTGATCCAACGGTGGGCTTCTAGTGACTTTCGCGCGTGCGGCTGTTCTCGTAGCGTGAGCCGAGGATTTTCGATCAAGGGTGGAGAATGGTCCACGTCATTTTACGTTATTAGGGTTGTTACGTATTTGGTAAGTAATTGTTTAACAAGCGAAAATGATGTAAAAACTTTAGAAACTCATAACTAATTCATTTTAAGCGCTTTTGGTTAATTCCAACTGTAATAAATTATGTTATCACTTTAGTTTATTATAAAATGGATTTGAGCATGTTCTGTGTGAGAAAATTGCATAACTAGGAATAACTTGATTTTGTCATTTTGAATATTCGGAAAATGAATAAAACTTTAGAAAATGCATATCTTGCTCTGTGTATGTCCAAAATGAATAATTCCAACTTTGATAAATTTGTTATTAACCCAATGTTAATATAAAAATGATGGTAGGTCCAAGATTGTGCAGAAAACCTTGGTTAATGATTTAGTACCTATTTTGACATTTAGAAAATTCAGGAGACTTATAAAATGCACCAGTAATTCTCTGTAAATGCAAAATATATATGATAAATTCTAGAGAACCCTCTGTTGGTATACTTCATTGTAAAATTAGCTTTGAACATATTTATGCTCTGGAAAGTGCATTATGCCAATTTTGCATCTTAGAAAAATCATAACTAAATCACTTTAACTCCAAATGACCTGAAATTTTATATGGGTTATTTCAATACCAGTAGGTAGCTACCATAAAATTTCAGCTTCAAAATCTTTCTAGAAAATATTTTTGCTACAGTGTTAATTATGGTAGAAATTGTATGTTTAGGCAATATCTTTTGCACCACAAATCCAAATTAGGTTTTTCCAGTTTCTATGTCTAGGTATATTCGTATTCTACCTTATGTGTAAATTTCGTCGCATTTGGTTAAGTTTTGCTTGCTCTTTTGTTTATTTGTGGTTCGTCTTATTGGTTGTTCTTGGTTCTTTTGACTTTCGCTTAGGATTCGACATTTGCGGTAATCCCAGAACGATCCTCCGCAACCAATTGAGCAGCAGCAAGAAGGCAAGCAGTTTGATCATGTTAATCCCAGTATTTTAAGTATTTATGTTGATTACAAATTCTATGTATGCATTGCTACTTTGTTTTAATAGTTGGCCTAGTAGATGCATTTCCTTAGCAAATGATTATCCTCTACTACCATGAGCCTAGGTTACTTGTCTGTGATTTAGAGTTCGTGGATGGGCTCTTGTCACTTAGTAGTTGCGAATTAATTGCTTAGCCATGCTTAGCTTCGGTAGAAATGGGCGGTTATCGACTTGTCGATAACCTTGATCACACAAAACTTATTATGATTTATGATTTCCACCTTGTGCCATGTCTACTTGTGAAAACTAAAACTAAAGGCAAAATGATTTAGACTTGGGCACAATGGTATGTTGGTGTGATTCTCGGGTGTGGCTGGATTGGTGCCTAAGTCACCAAGGACCGAACATCTTGTTACACTAAACCAAGCATTTTAGCGTGCTAACCACACTAGAGGGTATGGGACCTCTCTTGACTTAGTACTTTGGCGTGTATTGGCTCCGGTCGCAGGAGGTCGCAGGAGGGATGGTGTTGGGAGCATTGTAGTGTCCGAAAGACTTCACCGGGATGGGATTTGTTGTCTTCGACTTGCAATGTAAGCGTATGGTGTTTCTACCCATACGAGCGGCTCGTAGTTCATACACAATATTGGAGCGTCTCGTAGGACTTAGCCGTGCTTGCATACCTACGGAAGTGTGCTTTGGCTTAAAGCGATGCAGAGTGTGGGTACATTGGTACACCTGCGCAGGTTAAAACTATTCGAATAGCCTCGCCCTAGGTTATGGACACGCTTGGCAAGGTCTTTCAAGAGTTAGACTACAACCTTTTAAATTAAAACTTGATGGGTGGTACGAATCGGGATTAGTGCTATGTTGTGGTGGCTATTGGGATAGTCACTTCAGTGGTTACTTGTATGTATCTTTATTCTTTGTTATTTCAACATTAAAAACAGATTTGCAAACTTGCTTTTAAATGTATTACATTATTGCAAATAAAGTTGGCTTCATGCAAAATGAGACATACAACCTCCACCTAAACAAGCTTGCATGTAGTTATGAATAGGTCTGCTATTCCACACGCGATCTTGCGGGTACAAAGACAATCTTTGTGCTCGGATGCTATGCTTAATTGTTTTGTTGCAGAGGAAGGAGGTGAGCACGAAGGGCCTCACTTTTGTGAGTCTGTGTTGTGGTAGCCATGAGCGACTAGCTTAGCGGCAGTCGGTTGCCTTGTGGGTGTATGGCTAACCGGTCGACTTTTGTTCTAGCCATCTTATGGCACTTTTTGCTTCATTGTCATTCTTGTATATTGTTATATTTGGCGGTCGGCTCTCTTTTGTAATAACTTTACTTTATGTATGTCGTTGTTGACTTAGCGTTGTATGTTGTATGGAAGTGATGTGTAATTTTGTGATGATGTGCATATGTTGCAATTCTGGGAAACATATGCCCATCGAGGCTTAGAATGTTTAATTAGTAATGCTAGAACCATTTGGAGGTTAAGTGTTACTAGTTAAATATTCCGGGTCCTCACATTTCGAAATATTTATTTTTTTGTAATGTAATTCAATTTCTTGTGATAAGTTTTCGTTGTTCCATTAGACAGGTCACCTTCACTTTGATCACTACGCACGCGTCCTACCCGGACTACGTTGCGATGTTCAATCAGTTGATGGACGAACGCGTCATTTGGACACCGTACACTCCCGATAGGGTGTACGCGCGCACACCCTAGGGCCTATCGAGCCTTTGCACGTGAGACCACACGTACTAGTACACACGGAGGTGCTTGGTTCATGACATCTTCGTGGAAGAGTACCATGTGCACGGGTGATGCACTAGTTCAGTATGCGATAGGAGGTCCTACCCCTAGGGCCAGTGGGTTGCGCCGAACATCCATGGGTAAGTTCACGTTTTACTTCTGTTGTACCATTTGCCTTACATCCATACGAAATAATCGTTTTTCCTTCCACAAGTACATTAAGAAGGGAGTCCCTGTTACGACTTCCTGGATGTTGGGACCCAGAATTACGATTCTAGAACTCTCTGTGTATACTGCACTAGTCCAGGATCACGCTAGTGCACACAGGGTTAACATAGGTAAATACCGATCCACACAAGCGATAAATAAAGTAAACGATTAGTTTGAATAACAAATAAGGGTTTTGACCTTATGGTCGAGTTTACACTTATTAAGCCACGCAGGGCTAACAATGAATAAAGCAGCAGCGGAACGGAAATAACTCCAGCGTAGATCCCACCAATTCACCACAGTAACCGATCGATCCGGACTTAACGATCAACAACCTTCGCGAACTCCTCCTCAAAGCAAAGCGACTCCTCCTCTTCAGTAGGTTTGGGCGCAAGTTTTACAACAAGCGTGAGTACACAACCGCACTCGCAAATCATACCACGAATGCAATGTATAGATGCAAGCTTATTCCAAAGAAAATGCTTCTGTGGTTCTTTTGCATAAAAGCAACATTTGCAATTGAATACGAATAATAGATTGAAAGCATAATTCAAAACAAATAAACAATATTAATTTAACAGTGGTTTTCACAAAGACACACAGCTAAATGATTATTTCACATAGCCATATGATTGAGGTCACACAACTCCCATCCCAAATATTTTATGAAAACTACCCCTCGTGTGAAATTCCCGAGCATGTCCATGACCGCGGACGCGGCTATTCGAATAGATTGCTTAACACTCTGCAGAGGTTGTACACTTTATCCACAAGATACAACTAGTGTAGCAAGCACTAATCGTAACAAAACAATTTAGAAACTTCATCTCAAACATTGACATTCCCGATGTGCTTTCCCGCTATACCAGCTCACATAGAATTGGTATAACACACACCATTGGACAGGGAAGCGACGAATCGTCCTGCGATGCAACCACCAAGTAGTCACACCTCCATCCTGTCACACAGCCTAACCTATCCACCTGAACATCAATGCTGAGAATCCATAATTTACTAAGTTAGACCCGTCCCATACCAGGCATGTGGTCGTCCAGTAAGGCTCAGTTCAATGGCGCACAAAGTTAAGTCCTTAATTGACCAAGGCACGACTTCCATGTTCTAACTAAGCCACACAGTTTATCATTCCCAAGCACACAACTTCCACCATATCACACAGTTTCCACCACTTGCCTCAGTCCAAATTTTACCACCCAGTTGGTTTTAGTGCAACACATGCTATCACGAAGTAATAACACATAGCACACAGTTTTACACGAAGTTCCACAGTCACTTAGTCATATTTAATAATTGCAACTTTCATGAGATGTGAGACTCGTAGCATGGCTAAGCAATTGTACTCGCATCTAACCAACCCACGTTGGTACTATAATATTACCAACTAATAAACCAACCTAGGGTGACAAGGAAGTATGACATACAAGGCCAAGGTGTGATAATAATTTGGATAATAACTATGCCCAAAGCATTTAAATAAATAATTAAAGTAGAATACAATACTTTGAAACAAAGTAATTTGAAAACTGGGTTCAAGATGATCAAATGTATGACTTGCCTTGGAAAATGTCTATGTACTGGTCTTGATCTTGGGGTGCTCCTTCTTCCACAAAATTCCCCGACGAATCGACGTCTACTCGCAAATGAGACACAAACAAACAAAACAAATAAATAACAGAGGCAAAACAAGCTCCAAAAATTAAATAAAAATCTCAGATAATTAGAGCTTGAATTTAGATAAATTTAGAAATTTGAATGGGCTCAATCGGAGTTAGGATGCAAAAGTTATGGACTTTGGAAGATTGGAAATCTAAAAGAAACCCTAATTTGATTTTCTGAATTTCAATTATTTCTCAAGAAAATCGGATTATTGCGCAATGCTGACGTCATCGGAGGACGTTCGGACGGGGTGACAACTGGTCTGACAGGTGGGACCCACATGTCAGTGACACGGCTCACGGTAGACTAGGTCTACCGAGCCTCGGGACTTGGGGTCTGGTGGACTAAGCCACGCGGCTCTGACGTGGACCAATCACGGGGTGACACATCGCGGATCGCCGACCGAGATGTCGACTTCGGCGCACACGCACAGGCTGACGCGGGCTTGATGCGGCGCCACGCGGAACGACACATGTGCACACGGGCTGAGGTGGCGAGCCACGCGGCATGACACGTTAGATCGGCAGGCGGCGGTGCTCGGAAACCGACGCAACGGCGAACGGCGGCGATCCACCGGCGGTGAGTGGTACCGACGTGTAGAGGGCGCTATTGTGAACTCATCGTTGCAACACCGGTGCTTGGGGTAGACGGTGGTGACCGGCAGCGAGAGCTCGAGCGTGGAGCAACCTCGTTTTGTCGGACGAGGGCTCCGCGAGGTTTAGGCGGCGTGGGTGGTCTCGAGGTAGCCCCGTGACGGTGATGACGGCGTGCACTCCACGGGGCAGGCGCCACCGGCAGCAAAGACAAAACAGAGAAAAAGGCGGTGAGAAAACCCTAAACTCCGATTGCGGCGCTAGGGCTCTGGCGAGGTGGGTGGCGGCTGGTTGCGGTCGAGGGCGAACCCGGGGTGCCTTTTATAGGGCCGGCGCAGACGGATAAGGAATCCCAAATCGAGTCCGAGAAGAACACGAAACAAATTTCGAACCGGGATAGGATTTGATTCGAGATACGATTTTAATGTAAACGCGCGCGAGAGGTTAGGGATAGGATTTGGCACGTTTTCTAGAAGGGCTTTAGTTGGAAAGGAGGCGTTGTTTGACGGAGCTTTGAGCTCAAGAATGGAGGACGACTCTGGCGCCGCGAGGAAGACGATGACGCGGGAAGACGATGACTGACACACGGCCCACACGCCACGCAGACGGAGGCGGGGCGCGCGGAGCTAGGCTTCATGCGGGAGATGGGCCAAGACAACAAGAGATGGGCCGAGTTCGTAAATTCGGCCCAAATGATTTTGAGATTTTAATAGCTTTTCTATTTTAGAAAATACCGTAAAATCAAATAAGCAAAAGAAAATAGCAAATGAACTCGTAAAAATTCTAGAAAATCTAGAAAATGTATCTCGAGCACATAGAACCCAAATAAAATAGTTTTGGCTAATGTTCATGTTGGGATTATTCACATTAAATGTTTTTGATTGTAAAGTCCAATATTAAGCTTTTGAATTTAAATTCAAATAAATCCAAATGGTGAATTTTCTTCCTACTAACTCTTAAAAGATTTTTAAACTCAGAAAATTGGGATGTTACACTGGACGAGCAGGATGTTCCCTTGGTTTGAGGGGTGGCTCCACACCTTGGAGGATGTTTGTGGCGACCCGACCAGGAGTCACCAGAGAGATCCTCCAAGAGCTCTCGAAAAGTCTACTAGGATCTCTGAGGAGGTCCCGCAAGATCACTCGAGGGGACCTCCAAGACCACTCAAGAGGTCCAGTAGGACCACCTAGAGATCCAGAGACCTAACCCGAGGAGGTCTTGAGACCCAGGACCTCCCCAAGAGCCACGACCCGACCTGAGGGAGGTCGAGAGACCATCCCGAGGAGGTCGTGGGACTTAGAAAAGCCCTAAATCTCCTGTGATCTGAACTAGTCCCAAGGATCAATGGCTAGCTCACACAGCGTACACAAGTGATACCCATACATCAACGCAAACTTTATTAACAACAAAAGAGTTAATTACAAGGATAACTTACAAGCCTGCAAAAGCAAAATACACAGCGGAGGCAAAGGATAAGTCCACCTGATACACCACAGGCAATCGGCTGGAGGGCGTAGCCTAGTCGTCTAGAACCTCTTGGTCCTCAGCATAGATCTCTTTACCTACTTTTTCAACAAAGCAAGAGTGAGCACAACTACTGTGCTCGCAAGTCACATCCGTCAAATAACATATTCATGCATGCAAGGATATCACAAAGGAGAGCTTATATAGTTAATTTGCACAAAGCCAAGTTTCTTTCAATTACTTGTACTAAGTTCATACAACTTCTAGCTTTAGCTTCTGAAACTCGTCTTGAAGTTCTGAACAAAACTCTTCCACTTCCAAAGCATTGCAGTAACTCTTACGACTCAAAGCATCTGCAACTACATTGGCTTTTCCGGTATAGTAGTGGATTCCAAGATTATAATCCTTGATCAATTCTAACCATCTTCTCTGTCTCATGTTCAAATCTGACTGAGTGAAGATATATTTCAGACTCTTATGATCTGTGTAGACTTCACAACGATTACCGATGAGATAATGACGCCAAATCTTTAAAGCATGCACTACGACCGCTAATTCCAGATCATGAGTAGGGTAATTCTCCTCGTGAGGTCTTAATTGCCTTCACGCATAAGCGACGACTCTTCCTTCTTGCATCAGGACGCATCCTAGTCCTTGACGCGAAGCATCACAATAAATATCAAAATCCTTGCGAATATCTCGCAGAATTAGCACCGGGGCAGAAGTCAAGCGCTTCTTCAATTCTTGAAAACTTTCTTCACAAGCTGGGGTCCAAGTGAACTTTTTCTCCTTCTTCAACAATTGCGTAAGAGGCTTAGCAATCGATGAGAATCCTTCGATGAAACGGCGATAATAACCTGCCATTCCCAAGAAACTGCGAATCTGAGTTACAGTCTTGGGCTGCTCCCAATGTAACATTGCTTAACTTTACCGGGGTCAACTGCTACTCCCGCGGCTGTCATTACATGACCAAGAAAATCAACTTTTTTCTTCCAGAAATCACACTTACTGAACTTGGCATACAACTGATGCTCTCTGAGTTTTTCCAAGACTATCCTTGAATGTTCGACGTGTTCTTCCTCCGTCTTGGAGTAAACCAAAATGTTATCAATGAATACGACTATAAACTTGTCCAAAAATTCCATGAATACTCTATTCATCATGTTCATGAAGTATGCAGGGGCATTAGTCAGACCAAAGGACATAACTAGGAAATCATAATGTCCATACCGCGTTGAGAAAGCGGTCTTCGGTATATCCTTAGGATAAATCTTCAACTGATGGTAACCTGATCGCAGGTCGATCTTCGAGAACACTCCAGCTCCTTTCATCTGATCAAACAAATCATCAATCCGGGGTAGTGGGTACTTGTTCTTGATAGTAACCTCGTTGAGGGAACGATAATCAATACACATCTTCATGCTTCCATCTTTCTTCTTGACAAACAACACTGGCGCTCCCCATGGCGATGAACTAGGTCTCACGAAACCTTTCTCAAGAAGTTCTTCTATCTGCTTCTTCATCTCTACCAATTCATCGACTGACATCCGATAGGGTCTTTTTGAAATTGGTGCTGTCTCTGGCACTAGATCGATGACAAACTCAATGTCACGATCCGGGGGATATTCCTGGTAGTTCTTCTGGAAACACATCTGGATATTCGCTGACGACTGGTACCTCTTCTAAAGAAAGGGTCTTCAGGATGTTCACTAATAGATGTCCATTACGAACTGAGGTGGCTAGAAATTTCACCTTGTTTCCCTTGGTATCCTCAACTGTTACGGTTCTTCGGCCACAATCTAGCACGACTTTGTGCTTGGATAACTAATCCATGCCAAGAATGACATCTAAAGCTTGGGTATCTAGAACAATCAGGTTGGTTAGAAACTCAACTCTAGCTATGAGTAACTTAGCTCCTAAACATCCCACCTTAGTGCTTAGCTTTGCTCTAGGCGACTGGACTAACAGAGTATGCTTAGGATGAACAACTTCTATTTTATTCTTGGTTGCGAAAATTCTAGAAACAAACGAATGCGAAGCTCCAGAATCAAACAAAACTAATGCATGTATTGAGTTAACCCGAAACTTACCAAGTACGACGTCCGGTACTTCTTGGGCTCCTTCCAGCGTGACGTGGTTGACACGACCTCTAACCACAGACTGCGGTGCTCCTCTGGCTTGACCGGCAACTTGTGAAGCTCCTTGGTTGATGCCTAGCGCTGGCATCTTAGATGGCGTAGCTCCAAGATTGAAGCGTACTGGAGTGATTATTCCCTTCTGCAGACACTGGTTGGCAAAATGTCTTGGCTGACGATAGGTATAACAGACTCTTGGTCCATTTTGCTGATTGCTTCCCAGGTTGGGGTTGACAGTGTGGTTGCGAAAGTTCCGGCGGTGGACGGTGTCAAGTTGGTGCAGTGCCTAAACAAATTCTGCGGTGGAAACCGGTTAAGCTATGGCGGAACTGTCCTTATCTTCTACTGAGACTGATGGTTTCCTTGCTGAGCCATCCGACGCTTACGGCTATCTTCCAATTCCTTGCGTTTGTCCGTTAGAACAAAAGCGTTATTGACTAGCTCCTGAAAGTTAGGGAAAGTATGGACGATTAGGCTGACTTGCAGTCCAGTGTTCAGCCCCTTCAGAAAGCGACTCTGGTGAGCCTTGTCCGTGGCGATATCCTCTGCTGCGTAGCGAGCTAGCTAGGAAAACTTGTTGAGATAGTCGGACACTGACATAACTCCTTGCTTGAGAGCGCGGAACTCATCCTTCTTCAGGTCAATAATACCTTCTAGTACATGATATTGGTGAAATGCTGTAGAAAACTCTTCCCAGGTGATGTTCTATGGAGTCTCATGAGCGGCACAGAAGTTCTCCCACCATTCAGCAGCTATGCCCCCCATCCGGTGAGTAGCGTACAAAACCTTCTCACGGTCGCTGCACTGGGTGATCAGCAGCTTCCTTTAAATAACCCGAAGCCAATCATCTGCCTCCACTGGGGAGACGTGTCCAGAGAATGTTGGTGGACGGGTCCTCATAAACTCCGCAAGTTTAGACGGTCCATGGTGACCATGAGCAGCTGGGGCTCCATGCTGATGATTGTTGTTGTCGTTGATCTGATTACTCATGGCTTGCATCTGATTCATCATGGTTTTCATTAGTTGCGTGTGCGCTGCCATGAAAGCTCTGAAATTTTGCAAGTCAATCTGGGGTGCTTGTGGCAGAATTGCTCCTGCGGCTGGTTGCTCATTGCCTCCCAGCGCTGGGGTACCAGAACCACTTGCATCGGTCTGACGAGTTTGAACCATCTAGTGAAGCTCCATGGGTTAGATGAGGTAGCAAGCACAAGATGAGTTAAGAACTAAGCAAGGGTAGGTTAAACCCAACAACACACAACTCAAGAAACTCAAACGGAATACTTTTATTAATTAAGGCCTTAGCATGGCTGCAACAAATGCCTAAGGGCCTTTGCAGCTCATACTCGCACACAAAAGAAACAACGACCTAAGCACACAAAACTACCGCCCAAAGGGTGACTTACTAAACTGAGCTAGCTAAGCTTGCGAAACCAAAACTTAAGACCAACTACTCAAGAAAGCCTCCACAGCCTCGGCGGCGCTCCTGCTGGCTATAGACTCGGAAGTGAGCCGGCATCCTGGCAAACTGATCCTGATGCCCTGAGACTAGTGCAACAGGAACAGACGTTCCTGGTGCAACTGGCTCCTCCGGTTATGCGACTCCTTCTGGCTCAACTGGGCCTTCCTTTGGATCTTCTTCGGGATCTTCTCCTTCTTCACCATCTTCCTCATGGTCATCCTGGTTGTAGAGAATCTCTTGCAGAATAGCGATCCTTTCTTCAGCTCTCTGTAAGGTCTCATAGACATAATCCAGCTTTATGGTAGTCCTCTCCAATCCTTCCCCCTGAACGGTCGCGAACTGGGCGAGGTGCACGACTGTAGCATTGCTCTCTTCCTCTGTAGACGGGTAGCGTGCTGGCAAATCTACGACTGCAGCTCTGGGGTGGTAACGGAAGACGGTGTCTTGAAGCTCCCGTGCGTAGATGTTGCAGATACGTAGTATGGCCAAGCGTGACGACTCCTGGATGCCCTCCAGCCAAGTGGTCTTCCTTACAGAGATGTGCGAGGGTTGGCTTGCCTTGTCGTTTGTAACGTCCCAAAATTTGGCTTTTCAAAAATCTTTTGAGTAGTTTAGGTCCCTGGAAAATTTCACCAATTTTATTTGAATTAATAAAGCTTAATTGGAATTTTCCTAAATTAAAAATATTTAATTTGACTAATATAAACATTAATTAAACAAAAATTTGTGTTATTTGGCTTCCTTGTCCTTCAAGGAATTTTTGGGTATTTTCTGAGATTTTTCCGGATTTGTTTGCTATTTATTTGACCTCCTTGATTTTTGGGATTTCTTTTAATTCCGATAATCCAGATTTTCTCTCTCCCGCCGATGCTACAGTAAATCACGGGTTACTGTTCATCTTCAATCTCCCGAACCGAACGAGTCCCGTACGTGCACGACTCAACTCAAAACTTTAAATTTCCATATCTTTCTCGCATATAAATGCGAGCCGTTTGCGCTCACGCGTTCGTGTTGATCCCCTCTTCCAATCCCCTGAATTGGTTTCCTCCAAACCGATCTAATTTCGTCGCAATCTCCAAAAAACCGAGCTCCAACCAAAGGTTTTCTCCGGCGAACTAGGACTTCATCCGACGCCCCGGCCGAACTGTCGCGCGTTGGCTTCGCATCGCCGCGTTTCTACGCCATGGTTCCTTCCTTCGCTCAAGATCACCGAGCACCGCCGGCCATGTCAAGTCCTAAAGCCGAAACGTGTTCATCGCGTTCCTCGCTTCTCTGTGAGTTTTTCCAAAATCCGATCGCGTCATCTTGTGCCCTCGTCAACACCTATTTTTCCTCTTGTAGATTCAAGTTTCATCCACCGGCGCCGAGAATTTGACGTTTCTCGCCTCTTGTTCGCCGTCCTTCTCCGGTCAATTACCCGCAACCGCTGATCCTCGCCTTCAACTCCACCACCGTTGAGTTCGCCGCCGCGTTCTACGCCGTGCTCACCTCCCTTTTCGCAGAGCATCACCGGAAGTGTTACGCGCTCGCGAGGCCGCCGTCGTCGGCGTTCTTCGTGTCGCGCCGCCGCATGGAGCAAAATCTTGATGTCCGACCGCCATCATCTCCGCTCGCCGCTTCTTTCCGCTTTGCCCTTCGCCAACGCTGGTTCGCCTCCGCTCATCGGCACTTCCGTGAGCAAGAATCATCCAACTCTACGCCATCGCTCATGCTCAAGTCTCGACGTGAGAGCCGGTTCTACCCGCTCCATCCTTCTCTCGTTGTTGTTTGGTCGCTAAGCTTTCTCATTATTTTTCCTCTAATATTTGCCATGCCAAAATCTATACCACCATGCCTTGCCTCCATGCGTCATGAACCAGCCGCATGTCCTCTCGCCTCCCGTTATCTTCTAATAAATCTTTCTTTTCCTTGTCTGATGAATGAGTTCATTACTAATCCAATCAATCTAAGCCACACATCTAATTCTCTATGTACACCTTTCTTTCTCTTTCTGATGTATGGTTCCCATATGTCAGTGCATCAAATAAATATCTATCCTCTCACTTACATGTTGACCCCACATGTCATCGTCCTAATTAAAACCCTAATTATTTATCTCACTCACATGCGGGTCCCGCATGTCAGTCAACTCTTGGTCAACCTTGTTCATGAGCTTGGTCTACCGTGGACTAGCATATCTCTGTGGACCTGGTCCATAGACCAGTGGCCCACATGTCAACCCCTAATTTTAGTTTCGGGAATTAATTTAATTCTTGAAAATCCTTTTATCTTATTGGTCCCACATGTCACTCTCTCTACCTTATTTTTGGAATTATTTTAATTCTAGAAATCCATAAATACCAGTCGGCCCCACCTATCATACACTCATTCTTTTTCTAATATTTTCGGAATAGAATATTCTGAGAATATTCCGTAGAGCTTTTTCACCATTTCATGTGAATTCCAATCTTCCGAGGGCCATATCTTCTTCGTCCGAATTCCGATTGAACCCATTCAAGTTTCTAAATTCATCTAAATTCAATATCTACCTTCCAGTACCATTCAATTTCAATTTGGAGTTTATTTGATTTGCCTTTTGAATTTATTTTGTTTTGCGCTTTCTTTCTCGTTAGACGCCGAAGTCCCGGAATCGTTCAAAGGAGCTGAAGATCAAGCAAGTAGAGGATTGAAGATAAAATAAGATCACCATTGCTATAGCAAGACAAGTTATACCTTTGATCATATTGAATCCCAGTTTTTAAAATTACTTTGATTTAAATTATTGCATTTACTTTAAGTAATTATTTAAATGCTTTTGGGTTTAGCTATTAATCCAATTTGTTATATCCACTTTGTCTATTGTATGTCATAATCTTTTGTCACCCTAGATTGGTTCATATTTAGTTGGTGCTATGGTATTACCAACGTGGGTCGGTTAGTACGAGTAGATTGCTTAGCCATGCAACGAGTCATCATCATAACCTGAGTTGCAATTATAAATTTGACTATGTGATTATGGAACTTTGTGTAAAACTGTGTGCTATGTGTTATTACTTCGTGATGGCATGTGTTGCACTAAAACCAACTGGGTGGTAAAGGATTTGGACTGAGGCAAGTGGTGGAGACTGTGTGACATGGTGGACTATGTGATGGGAATGATAATCTTTGTGACTTAGTTAGAAAATGAAAGTCTTGCCTTGGTCAATTAAGGACTTAACTTTGTGTGCCATTGAACTGAGCCTTACTGTACGACCACATGTCTGATAAAACGGGCCTAACTTAGTAAGTTATGGATTCTCGACATTGATGTTTAGGTGGATAGGTTAGGCTATGTGATATGGGTACTATGTGAATAAGAATGTCAATGTTTGAGATGAAGTTTCTGAACTGTTTTGTTATGATCAGTGCGGCCACACTGGTTATATCGTGTGGGTAAAGTGTACAACCTCTGCAGAGTGTTAAACAATCTATTCGAATAGCCGCGTCCGCGGTCATGGACAATGCTCGGGGATTTCACACGAGTGGTAGTTTTCATAAAACTATTGGGAAGGGACAGCTGTGTGATTTAAGTCATATGGCTGTGTAAAAGAATTTGATTAGGCTGTGTGTCTTTGTGAAAACAACTGTTAAATTAATATTGTCTATTTGTTTTGAATTATGCTTTCAATCTATTATTTGTATTCAATTGCAAATGTTGTATTTCTGCAAAATAACCACAGAAGCCATTTCCTTTGGAATAAGCCTGCATCTATACATTGCATTCTGTGGTATGACTTGCGAGTACGGTTGTGTACTCACGCTTGTTGTAAAACTTGCGCCCAAACCTACAGAAATGGAGGAATCGTCAGTCAACAAGGTCTACTTCAAGGATCAAGGAGAACTAGGTCGCGCACCCCAGCCGATTGCCTGTGGGCATATGGATGGGCTTCACTGAAGTTATTCCGTTTCGTTCCGCTGCAGCTTCTTGAGCTATTCGCCTTCTGAGGCATTAATTGTAAGCTTTGACCTTAAGGTCTTTACTCTGATATTTATTGTTATTTGCCTATTTATTAGTCATCTTTGTATATGGAAATGATATTTCATCGATGTTTCTACTGTGTGCACTAGCGTGATCCTGGACTAGTGCAGTATACATAGAGGGTCCAGAATTGTAATTTTGGGTCCCGACATCGTTCCTCCTGGCATAGATCGTCAGACGACAGATCACTCTGCGGTCTTGACCGTTCACAATCCAGTTGTTGCTGACGTACAATGGGCGATCAAAGCCTCCAAGAACCTGTAGCAGCTTCTAAAGCTCAGCGGCGCATCCTCCCTAGCGTTCACCACAGCTCTGGAGACGAGGCATCTGTCAAGACAGACGAAGGGGTAAGAGCAACTTAAAAACACCGGGAAGAGAAAACATTATAGCAATAGTTGAGTCGAGAGAGATATGAGAAGAGTTATGCAATTAATTAGTTTTGCAAGTTAATTTTTGCTTTTAGAAAGTAATTTGGACATTCTAAAGACGGCCGATCTAGCTAAGGTCAAGACCTACAGTCAACCTGGCTCTGATACCACCTCTGTCGGGACCCAAAATTACGATTCTGGACCCTCTGTGTATAACGCACTAGTCCAGGATCACGCTAGTGCACACAGTGTCAACATAGGTGAATATCGATCCACACAAGCGATAAATAATGTAAACAATTAATTTGAATAAGAAATACTGGTTTTGACCTTATGGTCGAGTTTACACTTATTGGACCACGCAGGGCTAGCAGAGAATAAAATAGCAGTAGAACAGAAATAACTTCAGTGTAGATCCCATCAATTCACCACAGGCAACCAACTGGGATCCAGACCTTAACGATCAGCAACCTTCGACGAACTCCTCCTCTTTTGTAGGTTTGGTCACAAGTTTTACAACAAGCGTGAGTACACAACCATACTCGCAAATCATACCACAGAATGCAATTTATAGATGCAGGCTTATTCCAAAAGAAAAAGCTTCTGTGGTTCTTTTGCATGAAAGCAATATTTGCAATGGAATACGATAATAGATTGAAATGTAATTCAACACAAATAGACAATAGTAATTTAACAGTTATTTTCACAAAGACACAAAGCTAAGCAGTTTATTTCACATAGCCATATGACTTAGATCACATAGCTCCCATCCCAAGCATTTTATGAAAGCTACCCCTCGTGTGAAATCCCCGAGTATGTCCATGACCGCGGATACGGCTTTTCGAATAGATTGATTTAACACTCTACAGAGTTCGTACACTTTACCCACACGATACAACTAGTGTAGCTAGCACTAATCGTTACAAAATAGTTCAGAAACTTCATCTCAAACATTGACATTCCCAATATGTTTTACCGTCAGACCAACCCACAAAGAAAGCTAGTCCGACACACACCGCTGGACAGGGATGCGGCGAACCGTCCCACGATGCAACTACCAGGTAGTCACACCTCCACTCTGTCACGAAGCCTAACCTATCCACCTGAACATCAATATCGAGACTCCATAACCTACTATGTTAGGCCCGTCCCATCAGGCGTGTGGTCGTACCGTAAGGCCCAGTTCAATGGCGCACAAAGTTAAATCCTTAATTGACCAAGGCAAGACTTCCATTTTCTAACTATGTCACAAAGATTATCATTCCCATTCACAAAGTCCACCATATCACTTAGTATCCACCACTTGCCTCACCCAAATCTTTACCACCTGGGCTTGGTTTTAGTGCAACACATGCTATCACGAAGTAATAACACATAGCACACAATTTTACACAAAGTTCCATAGTCACTTAGTCAATTTTAATATTTGCAACTCAAATGAGATATGAGATTCATAGCATGGCTAAGCAATTGTACTCGTATCTAACCAACCCACGTTGGTGCTACAATAATACCAACTAAATAAACCAATCTAGGGTGACAAGAGATTATGACATACAAAGCCCAAGTGGAGGTAACAATTTGGACAATAGCTATACCCAAAAGCATTTAAATAAATAATTAAAGTAAAATGCAATACTTTGAAACAAAGTAATTTAAAAACTGGGTTCAATATGATCAAAGGTATGACTTGCCTTGGAAAAGGTCTAGGTACTGGTCTTGATCTTGAGGTGCTCCTTCTTCTCCAAAATTCCCCGACGTATCGACGTCTACTCGCAAACGAAACAAATAAACAAAACAAACTCCAAAAATTAAATAACAATCTCAGATAAATAGATCTTGAATTTAGATGAATTTAGGAATTTGAATGGGCTCAAACGGAGTTCGGATGAATAAGTTATGGGCCCTGGAAGTTTCAATCTAAAAGGAAACCCTAATTTTGGATTTACTGGAATTTTCGAATTATTTCTTAAAAGAAAAATTAGATTATTGCGCAAGCATGATATCAGCAAGGAATTTCGGGAATTAAAAGAATAAAAAGAAAACACTGACATGTGGGACTTACATGTCAGTCTCACGGCTCACGATAGACTAAGTCTACCGAGCCTCGGGACCTGGGCGCGGTGGACCGTGCCACGCGGGCGCACACGTGTCTGCTGACACGGCGCCATGCATGTGACATGTAGGCGGGGGCGCTGACACGGCGACGAGGTGGCGCTGACGTGGCGAGGGCGAGGGTGGCGAAGGCTCGGGAACCGAGGGTTCCGGCGAACGACGGCTCTACACCGGCGGTGGATGGTACCGGTGTGTAGAGGGGAACACGAGGAACTCGCAGGTGTGCTCACGGGTGCTCGGGGGTGACGAGGATGGCCGGCAGCGAGCGTTGAGCGGCGGAGGAGTCTCGGGCTCGACGGGAACTGGGTTACGACGACACTCGGGCGAAACGAAGGCCACCATGAGGTAGCGCAGCTCTGTGCGATGTCGGCGGTGCAGACCACGAAGCTTGAGCGGCTCTGGTTACGGCGAAAAAGTTCGTCGGAGTTGGCGGTGGCGCAGATCGCTTCTTCGAGCTCCGGCGGCGGCTAGGGTTTTGCGCTTGGGGTTTGGCGGCTGCGAGAGGGGTGCGGAGGTCGAGGGCTCGCCTCCCTTTTATAGGCGGCGGCTCGGGTGAGTCCAGGGCACTGACGCCCAAAAACGGCACGCGGCGGCGGCGGAGCAAATCCTTAACGGATTCGGGGACGATGCACAGGAGATACGGCGAGCCCACACGTCAGTGACGAGGGCTCGCGCGAGACCGTGTGGCAAACGGCGTGGGTAAGGCTGACTGGTGGAACCGGCACGCGCGCGCGGAGAGAGGGAGGCGGAGGTGGGCTGCGGGTGGAGTTGGGCTGAGAAGTGAATAGGACTGGGCCAGGGAATTGGGTTTCGGCCCAATCGATTAACTGATATTTTAATTAGTTTTTTAATTTATAAAATAGCAGAAATTCAAATAAGCAATAGAAAATAGCAACTGAACTCAGAAAAATTCTAGAAAATATATCTGAGCACATAGAACCCAAATAAAATAGTTTTGATTATTGTTCATGTTGGGATTATTCACATTAAATGTTTTTGATTCTAAAGTCCAATATTAAGCTTTTGAATTAAATTCAAATAAATCCAAATGGTGACTTTTCTCCCTACTAACTATTTAAAAGATTTTTCAAGCTCAAAAAAGTTGGGATGTTACAGTATTACCAAGAAACTTTGTTAAATACACTTAATCTTTAGGCATAATTCTATGGACATAAATTTAAAGAAATAAATATATGGCCCTGTCACAAATTGAACTGGTGATAAGGTTCTGTCGCTAGTTCAACTGGCGATATGAATATCTCTATATTGTTGCAATTAGCGACAGGGTCCTATCGCCAATTGGAATGACAATAGGAGTCTATTGCCATTTGAAATGGAAACAAACACCTATATTTGTAAAAAAATTGAATATTTATTTTTATAATTATCTTTTATATTAATATTATTTTTTTTAAAAAATCATTTTTTTGTTTGGAGAAAGTTTTGTGGTACCAACAGACATGTTGCATGCGCCACAAAACCTCATATTTAAAGTTGGGGACAATAGGTACATCACATCGACAGATCACCACTTTTGCTATATACTACTCAAAGAATTATGTACACTTTAATACCACCCAAATATCCCACGATGATTTTTTTTACCACTCCGTCGTCGTCTGTTACCCCTTTTCATTTTCTTGCAATAAACAATTTTGAAATCCCAAGATTACCCCTGCTAAATCTACACAGCCAAACAACCATTATTGCTTCATGTACGCTGCTACTGGTGGAGAGCTCCACGCTCTTCCATTTCGAACCACCGTGCCTCAATATATTCCAACTCCACTAAACCGATTAGAAAATTCGTCATGTAGTAATTAGCATTTGAATATTATATTAATTAACTCTCTTGTAGTGAAAAGAATTCTTGTGATAAGGATTGCGGAAAAAACCTCATAGTTTTCATAATTATGATAAAGCCCAGTGCTTGAAAAGAGAAAAAAAAATCATAGCCATGGTTATTAAGGTGTCGTTTAAGCGATACTTAGGTGGTAAGGCAGCCAGGAGCTCATCGCCACGCCGTCGGCTTGCCAAGAAAGTCTATGGCGTCCACCTCACGGACATGGTATCCCCATGGTGTCGCTTAGGCGGCGTGTGGCATCGGGAACGGCTAAGGCGGATGCCATATGCATGAAGCACTGAAGACTGAAGAGATAAAGATATGGGAGGAGACGAGGGCTAGCGGGGAAAACCTATCATGTGCATGAAGCACTGAAGCCAAACACTAGTGCGGTAGCGCCACCTCCATCCCCGTGGTGCCATCATCCCCAAAGCAGCGTGCCGGTAGCCATCTGCTACTGTGCCACAAACTCGCCTCCATCCCTGTCGTGGCGTCGCCCTCTCTGCTCCAGATTCAGCTATGCCCCAGCCCCTCCCTCCCGGCCTACACCTCCTCCCCCTCCCTCTTAGCTTCCACCTCCCTCTCGGCTTCCCCTCCCTCTCTTCTCCCCGCATCCCCCTCCCGGCGGTGACTTGGCCTCCCCACCTCCCCCTCTCTCCTGGCCTCCCCACACCGATCTGACCCCACCTTCCTCCATTCTCCCTGCATCACCCTCCCAGCGGCGACCCGGCCTCCCCTTTTCCCCCTCCTGGTGGTGACCCGGCCTGCTCCCAAGGGAGGCTGGGAGGCCGGGTCACTGCTAGGAGGGGGGATACGGGGAGACCGGGTCACCGCCAGGAGGGAGATATAGGGAGAAGGGAGGGATAGGGGGTCGCGTCGGCGTGTGCGTGTGCTAACTGCTGAGAAGAGAACAGAGGAGCTGAGAGATTGCTTTATGCTTTGCTACTGTGCTGATGGCTAAACTACTACTGTGCTGATGGCTAAAGTGCTAAACTGATAATTACTTCTCTCTAATGCAAAAGCAAAAATAATGGCAAATGCAAGTATTGCATCCTCTAAGGCCATGTATGATCCAAAGACCGATCCAAAAGGGAAGGCAAAGTCAAATGATCTGGGATGGAAATATGGCTTTTTGGCCAGTTATTGACAACCAAGATTTGATACATTGTTCGCTTTGTGACCGGAAGGTATCGGGAGGAATCAAAAGGTTGAAGGAGCATCTTGCGAGTGGATTTGGTGACATCCAAAAATGTGCCAAGACTACAACAGTAATCACAAAAGAGATGTGTAACACCCCAAAAGTTCCCGAATATAAAAATACGGGATTTTAAAACTTTTTGCGTGCTATTCGTTATTGCTTTAATTGCATACTTTTTGGGAGTTATATAAAGTGTGTTTTCCTTTTTCTAGCCAGTGGTGAAAAACAGAAACCCTAAAAACAGAAGTTGTAAGAGCAAAATTAACTTAAAGTATTGCCCCTTTGAAATATCGTATGCTAGTAATCTTCTAAAAAGATTCTCGAGAATAAAAGTCCTACAAACCAAAATTTTAGAAGCAAAAGTGTGGGATGCAAGTAAATCATTTTAACAAAGTTAAATTTATAATTTCCCAAATTATCAAGTGAAATCATGCTCCAAAAATTAGATTTCCTTAGCAAATACCAAATTATATAAATCACCACATTTTCCCTATTTTTTCTTTTTCCCTATTTTCCTTCACATATTCTTTTTCCTTCCTTCCTATTCCTCTGGCCAAGTCAATTGAGCCATCATTGTTGTAGCTGAACCCTTTTTCTTTAGTCAGGTCGGCTCAGCAACCACCTTTCTTCTCTTTCTGGCTGCATCACCATGGCTCCCTTTCTCTCCTGGTGTCGCAAGCTCTGGCACTTGTGCCACGTCACGGCCATGCAAGCCGAGCTAGCGCTCGCCCATCGATCAAACATCACCCAACCCTGCACTATACTACCGACTTCAATCAGGTCCCTCACCAGCTCCCACCGAGAGCAACGCCGAGTTCCTCCCGAGAGCATCATCGGCCCCTGGTGTTCTTCGCCCCCATCGCCTATAAAAAGGCCTCTAGATCCCCTCTACCTCCCCACCTCGCCATCCCCCTCCTTCCCTCTCATTCTCCCCGAGTGAAACCACAAAGTGAGCTCAAGCTCTATTTCGACCGCCACGCCGCCACTATGCCGCCGGCACTCTGGTGATCTCTTTGCCTTGTCGCCCGCATCATAGTGTGTTCGAGAGCCCAAGGAGTCTTTCCCCTCATCTAATTCCACCTTTTGTTCATAGGAACAAAAATTGAGGAGTAATTATGATCTAGATTTTTGCATTAAGTCAATGATAGCGGTCCCACCGCCTTTAAAGTGCACAGTTATCTCCTGGGTGAACCACGCACAATAGTTGTGGACCTTGGGTCCATGCACTATTTTGTGAGCTATGCCACTAGCAGTGGGCCCATTTGTCAGTAATGAATTTCCTTTAGGAAAATAAATGAAATGAAAAGAAAATACATGGGCCCACCTGTCATTCACTGAGGTTTTATCGTTAGAAAATAAAATGAAAGAAAAAGAAAAGGCAACAGGCCCCACCTGTCAGTGAGAGATTTCTCTCTCTATTTTCTTTTTCTGGATTTAAACTAGGGTTTAGAATCCAGAGAGCCCGTCCTCACTCGTTTTAACTCCGAATCGAACTATTTTTGTTTCTAAATTTGTCTAAATTCAAACCCTACCCAACCAAACCGAAAACACCCATTTTGGAGTTTATTTGAATTTTTGGATGCAATTTTGAATCTTTATGTGCTTATTCGAATTTTGGTTGTTTTTGCGTATAATATACATCGAAGCTCCCGAAGAACCACAAGTCGACCATGACCAAGAGCAACAATACCAAGAACAAGGCGAGTCAACACTTTGATTATATTGCACCTAATTTTGAAATGCAGTTATATTGTTTTAAATTATAAAACAACATTGCTATGTTTTATACGACAGCATATCAGGTGCACATAGGCACATCTATGCACATATGGACATAGCCAATCCTATCCATCGATCATGAAACGAGCGGCGCAGGGCGAGGCGATTTTGCGTTCACGCCCCCGCGCGAGACCTTCTTTCTTCTTTCTTGGTGGCGAGCTCCTCATTCCCAATCCCACTCCGCTCGCTTGTGCTCGCTTCCACTCGCGCGGCGGCGGCGACGGCGACGGCGAAACCCACCCGCAGCGGCGCTGCCCCGTCCGGTGCCGCATCGCGCCTCCACCCGAGGCGACGCTGTCCCCGGCGTCGTGACGCCCTTCCACCCACGACGGCGCTGCCCGCATCTTCCGGTCCTCCATCGCCGCGACCACCTCTCCGTGCGGCTGTGGAGGCAGCAAGCTCTCCATGAAGCGGCGGCGGTGGCAGGAACCCCCTCGCCTCTGTTCCCATCTCACCTCCCTCCCAGCCCGCTTCCCTGTTCAATGTCATAGCATGTTGTCATGTTCTATTTTTTTCAAGTAAATGCATGTTGCGATGTTCTATGTTTCAAGTAAATGCATGCCCTGGTTGATTGGCAATCAGCATCAGCATTCGAGCAGCAGCATTGAGAAAATGAAAGTTCATGACAATAATTCTTTTGTTTTTGTATGCTCACGTATAATGTTCAATGTTCATGTTACTAGTAGTTCCAGGCAGCTTCTATATGTTACTAGTACATGCAGCTCATGCAGTTGGGCAGTGCCGAAATCAATCAGGGCTTCAGTCAGTTTGCCAGCTTTGCATCGTCCGAATGGCTCTAGTGCACAACAAATCCTTGTGCTTTACTTTCTGAAGGTCCAGGATTTATGTTAGTATGCAAGCTTTGTAAAAATCAATCAGGTTTTCTGGTTTACTTTCTGAAGGTTCAGGCCAAAACTGAGACAAGTGAGCTGTATCCTTGTGCTTGTTAGGTAGCATACAACAATCACGGGATGTAACCATTTTTCAGGAAGGGCCGTTCTCACTAGCAGCAGATTCCATTGATTCCATTGAATGTCAATATGCAATTTCTGAAAATGTCCTGAAATCTGAAGCGCTAGAATACAAGTTCCAACAAACTCATGCAACATTTACATTCTTTCAGAGTTGAAAATCGAAATGGGGGATTACAGTGTCAATTTTGATCTTCTCTTTTCAGGAAAGAACACTAGTTCTAAAGGGCGTTTACATTCAGACAAATGCTATCAAGCACTGATCCTAATCCCCACCAAACTAGAGGTGGAGATAACATTCAAAAGACTAGACTAATCACCGACAGAAACATCATAAGAGCAAATTGATAGAACATTGAACTAAACCCTTCTGTATCTGCTCATCGGCTCCTTGTGGTGACTGCAGCCTGTCCCACACACTAAGGCCGTATAGAGTTTCAACGAGCAACTCCTGGAATTCAAATCCATTCTCGGAGACAGGATACTGCAAAATGATCAGAAGCTGAATATCAGAACCACAACAGGTAAACCATGCAAGTAAGACTATTTATCTGGGGAAGTAGTATACCTGAATAGGTCATACGGCCACCATCTATCTTCTACAACTGCCTTTGTCTAGTTTTGATTTAACTCCTGCAAAAAGGATTCACTTGTGAGTCTCAGATGCTGATCTAACAAATCCATTGAGTACACAAGTATCAAACTATGTAGCCCTTGGTTACATAAATGTCACAAATCACCATGACATATGTAGATCATGCAGGAAAGAAAATAAAAATACCATCCAAATGTCCTGGCAAAGTCTGAGCCAGTTCCAAGTGGAATGAGCTGTGAGAGAAAAACAAGGTGATTCACTACTGAACAATATTCCAGTGCATAAAACAAACATTTCAGAACACTAACAGTCCTGGCGAAGTCTGAGCCAGTTCCAAGTGGAATGATCAAGTGCACAGACTGGACTTCCTTTCCAAAAGTCATGGACTCACAAATCTTATCACCCAACTCCCACAAATCAAAACATTATGTGAGACCACCGAATTACCTCCGGATCTGAGCCCAAACGCGGTTTCAGACGGCAATTGCAACTTCCGGTTCCAGAGTAGTGTGATCTAGGGATCTAAGAGCTCTCGAAGGCTTACGTTGCATTGGTCGGCGAGGCGGGTGCGGAGGTGGGGGAGCAGCTGCTTCCACTGCTTGCCCGTGCGGCCGTTGGCGCCTGCACAGTGGGGAGGTGAGATGGGAACAAAGGCGAGGGGGTTCCTGCCACCGCCGCTGCTTCATGGAGAGCTTGCTGCCTCCACAGCCGCATGGAGAGGTGGTTGCGGCGATGGAGGACCGGAAGATGCGGGCAGCGCCGCCGTGGGTGGAAGGGCGTTGCGACGCCGGGGACAGCGTCGCCTCGGGTGGAGGCGCGATGCGGCACCGGACGGGGCAGTGCCGCTGTGGGTGGGTTTCGCCGTCGCCTCGGTGGTAGCTGTCGCCGTCGCCGCCGCGCGAGTGGAAGCGCGAGCACGAGCGAGCGGAGTGGGGAGTGGGGAATGAGGGGAGCTCGCCAGCCGAAGAAAGAAGAAAGAAGGTCTCGCGCGGGGGCGTGAACGCAAAATCGCCTCGCCCTACGCCGCTCGTTCGCCTGCGCCGCTCGTTTCACGATCGATGGATAGGATTGGCTATGTCCATATGTGCATAGATGTGCCTATGTGCACATGACATGCTGCCATTTTATACCTATATGTTACTTTAGCTGATAGTTAATACATTATTGATAATTTTGTATAAACTTTCAATCCTTGAACGTGGACACTATCTTTGTGACCCTAGACTAATGGTATACACACTAGCTACTAAGTCTGTATCTAAGTATCATGCTTAGTCTTGCTTAGATACATTGTCATGTAGACAATGAGTTGCCCGACATCATTAAAAACATTTGAAAATGGTATTGGGAAGTCGAGGTAGGAACCTGGCTGATATGTTGGACTAGAAAAGTATTTCTAAACAAAAGTGAAAACCTAAAAACAGATTTAGACTCGGGTGGCTGGAAAGAGTGGCTGGTGCCAGGTGCATGATAGAGTAGGTATGTGGATGTGCCGTCCGAGTCAATTAAGGATCCGGATCTTGTGATGAACTCTCGTGTAAAAATAGTACAACCACAAGTGTATAATGGGTACGACCTGGCTAACTAATTTGTCCGCTGCCTCGCAACTTCACTATTGGTGGCTGTGTGGAGTGAATTAAGGGTAAGGGAGTCATCGATCTACACGACGCAAATGGGAGACCTCCTGGGGGCGAGGCCCAAGGAGGTGATACTTAGCGGCGCGGGGTTGCGTTGAGGTGGAGCATTGTATAGACCTTGTGATAATCAACATAGTCGCACACCTATGGAAGTGTGTCAGTGATATTATGAGTTGATTGTCTCTTGTGGGTAAAGTATATGAACTCTGCAGAGTAAGAAAACTATTTGGATAGCCGTACTCATGGTCATGAGCAGTGTCGAAAACTTGCTTGAAGTAGCTTTCATTTTATAACATAATTTATGGGTGGAATGAGAGAATGGGTTGGAGCCCAGTGATTGGAAATGGTGGGTTGTAGCCTAGTGAATTGAGATGGCCTGGTTGAGAACTAGTGATAAGTATGGGATGTGACCCGAACATTGGGTGGTTGGAGCCACTCAATGGTATAGGGGGTTGGAGCCTCCACTAGTAATTTACAACAAAACTCAGTTTGTTAAAACTTGTGTTAGTTAAAATGCTAACTCTAAGAAATTTGCTACTACATAAACTAATTCAAACTTAGCTTTATGCAAATAAAAGAACCATGAACCTCCCTTGATTAGCCTTGTATATATAATAATTGCATTGTGTGTTGGCTCGTGAGTACGATTGTGTACTCAGCCTCGCTTAATATTATCTTTGAGAGCCGTTTGCTCAAGACCCGTATGCCTACCACTTGGCATCTGGACCAGATGATGGAGAAGATGGAGAAGCTTAGGCTGGGATCCCTAGTCGCTTGCCTGTGGGCAGAGTGAATGGATCCACCACTACTTCTTTTGCTTCCGTTCTTATCCCTTCTATCTGTATTAAAACACTCTGTGTACTGTATTGGCCTACTTGGACACTTTTGTAAAACTGTTGGCCGTATGGCCCGTGTTGTAATATAGTATGTTATTGTAATATGAATGTGATGTATGTGAATGATTCAAAGATGTATCTGTGTGTGCTATCTATTGATCTAGGGAATGACACGAGTTTACACAAAGGGTCCCAAGTTATATATTTGGGGTCTGACAAGATGCGAGAGGCTTTGTGCAAGGGCAAGAGAAGCAGGCCACTCTTCCTAGATGATGATGAAGAAAGAGGAGAAGGAGACGATGAAGATGTGTGTGATGACATGTTGGACCGAAAAAGGCGACTAGAGGGGGTGAATAGGAGTACGATCTCTTTTTCTCCCAAATTCAATTCAATACGAATCTCACTCCAATAGCTATGAAAGCTATGAAGATCAATCAATCATGCACAGCGGAAGACTTGTATTGAATCAACTCAAAACCCCGAAGTAAAATCAACACAAAAGCAAAACACGAAGGCTCGGGCGGTCTGACCTCTCACAGGGGCGGTCGACCGGTCGGCTAGCGGTCGACCGATCCTCGGGTGGTCGACCGATTTCACGGAGGTCGACTCTCTTTCGATGAACAAGAAAAAAAACCCACAAACCAAACACAAATTGATCTAACTTTTGATTCGTGCGTCCAAACTTCGTGAAACTTGACACACACCTTCCTAAGGATGTCAGGAACCTATTCCAAGCAACAATTGTGAAAATCCTTGCCAAGATTCTGACCTTTTCCCGTTTGAGTAAAGTTAGGTCAAAAACCGAGTCAAAACGAAAATATGATCTTGAGACTTGCTCGTGAGTGGTTGATGATCTTGATGATCCTAGATGTATTCCCACACGTCACAGCAAGCTAGATCACGTCCAGAAACTACGCAAAAACTCGCGGATCAAAGAAAGACTCAAATCATCAAAAAGAAAGAAAGAAAGCAATTGACCTCATCTTGAAGAAACTTTCTTTGGATTGATTTGATATAGTATTGGTTTACAACCACTCCATCAATAGATGACAAAGACTCAATACATGAGCACGAAATCCAATCCAACTCTCTAGAACCCTAACCTCCGCTCCTCCTCTCCCTAAGCAAATTAGGGTTTCAAAAACAATGAAAGGATCGACAGGGGTGCAGCCACCTCCCTCCTCTATTTATAGTGGAGGCTTAGGGTTTCTAATAGAGTCTCCCTAATGGGCTCCCGTTAAGGCCCAAAACAAACGGGTGACACACGCACGCATTTTAAAGCGCCGTGTTCATATTGTGCGGCACTCGCTGTTCGCCACGTAGGTTGATCCAACGGCTCTCATCATGTCGGCAAGTCTCTCCCATCCGCTCCCACCGAAACTACCATGGCACTTGCACCCCCCGCGCCGCTTGATTCAACCGCCGCGACCGAATCGCCTGCGTTCGGTCACCTTTGTCCATCTTGCACCATACTTGAGTCCAATGACTTCACCCGCATCGCCGATCGCTTTGAACCTCGCCTCTCCAAGCCTAGTCCCGATCATCCTCGCCGTTGACCGTCGTTGACCACCAAGCAACTCGCACAACAATAGACAAGAAAATCGAAATCGGAACAAGTTCTTCACAACTTGACCCACGTTAGTCAAAACATGCATCATGCAACACATATGACATGAACCCATGAACTTGACCTAATCAAGAACCATCGCCACCACACGGCCGACGACGTAGTGAAAACCGGCCGATCGCCACTTTGGCCGGCTCGACACATCGCCGGCCCGATCGCCAACCAAGGTCTGGCTGATCGCCACCAAAGGACTTAGCCAAAATTTCAACATCAAATCCGCAACCTCTCGGAAATTTAAAACGAATAGAACTTTTGACCGAGGCTCAAAAATTATGGGACCAAGTGCGAGAAACTCCTCACTTGCCTACACCTCTATTTTTGGCCCACCAAACTCAATGCCACTCAAGCCGCCGGTCCGATCACTCACGACGCGCCGGTCGATCGCTACCAAATCTGGTCGGACACGACCGCCGGCCGATCGCCAAAGACAAACCACCCGAGGCCTGGGCGGTCTGACCGCCACCAAGGCCGGTCTGACCGCCTGAGACTTGACAGAAACTGAACTTTGCCGAAAACTCGTGTTTCCGCAAACCTTCAACGTCATTGCCAATTGACACATCATCCTAAGATCATGAGCATATCCCCATGATATCCACACGACAACCAACAAGGAGTCCTAAGACTCTATTATGCAACCAAGTTCTGGGACAGCTGCCAAAAGAAAGCAATTCACCCTTCAATTCTGGGTTCCAGCACCAAAGAAGGCAAAGGAGATCGTCCATTAGTGCTATGCTCTGACCAACACCCGCAGAGGTTGTAGAGCAAAGACATGCCAAGGGGCCGGCTCAAAGTAGTATTCAGTCCTGCATGAGGAGCAAGGAAGAAAGGCATGTCATCAACCTAGAGATAGCCAAGTTCTTCTATGAGTGTGGTGTACCATTTAATGCCGCAAACTCAAGGCAGTTCGAGATTTCCATGGAGGACGTTGTGCAATACGGTTCTAGGTACAAACCTCCTAGTTACTATGAGCTGAGGGAGCAATCTGCCATAGGGAAGTTGAAGGAATTTAAGAAGCCTATTGCACATGCCCGACATCTCACCAAATTCATTTACAGGCATGGGAGTCTTCTTAGTGCAATGAGGGAGAAGACAGGTGGGATGGATCTTGTGAGACCCGTAGCGACTCGATTTGCCACAACATTCCTTACTTTGCGGAGTTTGCACAAGCACAGACATGCGTTGAGATATCTATTTGTTAGTGATGATTGTACTATGACCAAACTAGCAAAGACAGAGGCTAGAAACAAAGTGTATGTCATTGTTCTTTCTAAGGAGTTCTGGAATTCAATCGAGGATTGCCTTAGAGCTTCACAACCACTTCTTGTTGTACTAAGGATGGTTGATGGTGATGAGAAGCCCGCCATGCTGGAGGTTGCAGTATTCATGGCTCAACCAAAGGAAAAGATTAAGGCATCCTTCTCTACCCAAAACAAGAAAGGTTTGCTCAAGAACATCATGAAAATTATGGCCAACGTTGGGTGAAGCAAATGGACACCCCATTATATGGGGCTGCACTCTATTTGAACCCAGGGAAATTCTTTCCAATCCAAAAGAAGAATGATGATGCATATGTTGGGGAGCTAAGAGGTTGTTTCACTGATGTGCTTTCGAAAATGGTAGAAGATGCCGATCTTCGAAACAAGATCGATAAGCAAGCCATTCTCTATGAGGACCAAAGCGGATACGTCTTTTCAAATAAAATGGTTGTCCAAAACATAGATTCAAGGAGCCCTAGTAAGTGTTTTTAATTTTTGCAAGTTAATGTCAGTCCTAAATCATAACATATGCATGTATTTGCCATTTTAGTTGATTGGTGGCATGCATATGGTGGTCGAGCTATTGAACTACAAAGATTTGCTAAGCGTGTAGTTAGTGTTTGTGCTTCATCATCCGGTTGTGAACGAAATTAGAGTATCTTTGAATTTGTAAGTCAAGTTGATGAAGAATTACTCCTCATAACCTCATTTTGTAGCTTCTTTGTGTTTATTCATTATCAATTTCAGCATGTCATTTATTCATTTTGTTTGCTTTGATTGCCATTTGTAGATCCATACCAATAAAAGGAACCGGTTATAGCACAAGAAATTGAATGATTTGGTCTATGTTGCATACAACCGAAAGATGACAAGTATGTTTCAAAAGTTACGTGAGGAAGGGGGCAAAAGCTATGACCCTTTGGTCGTAGATGAATTTGATTGGGACAATGAATGAGTTGACCCATTGGCCGAACCACCTCAAGGTGGTCGCGGTTGTGAGTGTGACCTTACATGAGACCATTTTGACAAAGCCATTGGTGCATCACACAACTTCTAGGTTGCAATGTTCCTAGGAGAGCTACTGGCGAGACTATGACCTACACTCAGCATTTAAGATCTGCACCAAGGGTTGTTGAAGAAAATGAGAAGCCACACTCGGATTCGGGCAATGAAGAAGAAGTGGAAGAAGAGATTGTGCTTGATGACGACGATGTGGATGATTATGGCGAAGATCTCACCGATTCTATCGAAGATGGCGATGGAGAGAACATGGACACTACTAACAATTTAGATGAGTTTGAGATGGATGACTTTTGAGAGATGAGAGAGTTGGACTTATGTTATTGTTGTGGACTTATGTTATGCCATTAGACTCTAAGCTTGTGGACTTATTTTATTGTTGTGGACTTATGTTGGCTATGTCGTGCTTCAGTGCTTGTTATATTGCTCATTACTCATGTAATCATGTATTTAATTCTCAGTTTTTCACTTCATTGTTGTCCTATTTTTATGTATCTTGTTGCTTGGGTAGAGAGTAGAGATGGGATATTATCAACAAGGTATATCACCCAATCCATATTTACTCCATTAGTTGAAATATGAATTATTGTAATGTATTGTAAGAGCTACATGTTGGAACTTACAAGGAGGATGAGTGCTACATGGGAGAAGAGCAATTGGAAAGAGGATGGGTGCTACAAGGGCTCAAGAATTGGCAACATCAAGGTATGCATGTGCTACTAAAATTGCTGATTTAATTTGCTGTCATACTAGGTTAGGTTGTGTGTATGGCATTGTCTCGCAGCGTGCCTTAAGCGCTTTGGCGGTAAAATGGTGGCGAGTCACCACGCCTCGCCTTATCACTTTAATAACCTTGATTGTAGCCATCTGATCTCACACCAGGGAGCTGATCCAGTCGTCTAGGTGCGCGTTGCGAGCCCAATGCCCTAGTCGTGCCACTGCCATCCTCTCCCAATCCCCTCTTAGAAGTCGTCGCCACCTCCCTTTCCGTTCTTACCCTCACCCTCGCTTGCTTAATGGCTGAATGCCCCACAAGGTATCATTGCCCATAACTATTTCAAATGATTAAGAGTATCGTATCCACGAGAATAGATATGTTTTGTATTGCAAATGTTTAGTCCTAATATTTAGAGTAAATTTTGCAGAACTACACATTTAATGGCAAAACTAGCACAAAACTACAACTAGTTCTCGTTTCATGAAACAACACCTTTTACGCACATTTTGATCAAAGAATCCCACTCCCTTATCTCGCAGGATAATTGGCACGGTGGGCCCAACCGCCAGCGACACTAGCTCTCAGACCCTTGCCACACGTGCAGGACACCAAGGCGATCCTGGCCACGACTGTAGGTGACCAGACACGTGTCTTGGATAGTGTGGAGCCCTCTTGTCCAAGCCCCTTGTGTGGCGCACATGAGTTAGGGTTCAAAAGGAGGAGGCTTGAATTGGGCTCTCAAACCGATGTAGGGAGGGAGAAGCAGCGGGAGCGCTGGACGTAGAACGCGACAACCATGGGAATGTGGGATCCTGGTGGGCGGCGCTCCGATGGAGCTCTGGTTGGTGGTCCAGGTTTGTTTCCTATGTAATCGTACCACCTACGACCAGGTGATCGGAACTCACTCTCTGACCAGTCCAAACTTCTACGACCAGGATGTAGTCGATCCTCCTCGTGCTACAACTAGTCCTCGTGTGGTCGAAGCCTTCTACGACCACTCCTCCAGTGTAGTCGTAGCTTCTCTATGACCACGTAGTAACCTTCCAAAACCACACAACACTTTGGATGAATAGTGCTCAATGAATAGTACTTGATATGAATAGTGGTCGTAGTGAACAGTAGTCGTAGTGAACAGTGCTCAAAAAACGAAAAACTCATGATTGGTTTCGGGAGCAATTGCTCCTCTTTTTGGTCTTTTCTATTGCTTTTCTCAACTCACGACTTCACACATATTACAAGACTCAGTGGTGACTTATATAGGCTGAGTACGAGGACTCAACGTCAGACTCGAACTCATTTTCTACGAGTACGACTCAAAACACTGATACGAGTACGACTTAGACAACTCTAACTGACTCTGACTCAAACTAGATTTGAATAAACTATTACAGGAAGGATTAATTCCAGCACTCCCCCTAATCCTGACTATCATCAGTGAGAACATGAATACCAATTAAATCACACATCTTTTGAAATTGCACACGCGGCAAAGCTTTTGTCAGGATATCAGCCTTTTGTTGATCTATTGGTACATGACATACATCGACCAGTCCTTCCTCAACACATTCTCTTATAAAGTGAAAACGTGTATCAATATGTTTACTTCTCCCGTGGAATACTGGGTTCTTCATTAACGCTAGTGCCACTTTGTTATCGACATACAACTCAAAAGGTCCAGTATCCTTTCCTTGCAGTTCTTGCAAAAATCTCTTTAGCTAGATTCCTTGACAAGCTGCTAAGGTTACTGCCATAAATTCAGCTTCACAACTGGATAAATCTACACTTTTGTTTCTGGGAACACCAGGTCACCACATTCCCATATAGATAAAATATAGTCCCTGTGGTGCTCTTTGTGTCAACAAAATCTCCAGCCAAGTCACTGTCGCTATATCCAACTAGCAACGACGCTTGTTCCTTCTTGGAATAAATCAACCCATGATCAATAGACCCAGCCACATACCTCAGTATATGCTTCAACGCCTATTCATGCGTCTTGGTCAGTTTCTCCATAAATCGACTTGCAACTCCTACTGCATAACTGAGATCTGGTCGTGTGTGTAGCAGATATCGCAAACAACCAATCAGGCTTCTATAATTAGAAGCATCGACCGGTTCTGCATTATCATCCTTTTCCAATCTAATTTTTGGTTCCATTGGATACTTGCATGAATTGCAATATGCCATCCCAGCTTTATCAAGGATCTTCCTCGCATAAGTTGACTGTTTGATCGATATGCTGTGACTTCGTTGTTCTACCTCCAGGCCTAGATAGAAATTGAGAAGTCCCAAATCACTCATTTTGAACTCTTTCATCATCTGATGTTTGAACGATTGAACTTTTGTAACATCAGTTCCTGTGAAAATCAAGTCATCCACATAGACACCAATTATGACTATGTCTGTGCCTTCTTGTTTCTTATAAAGGGCTTGCTCTTGATTGCATCTTTCAAAACCAAGCTTCTTCAAACTATCATCCAGCTTGCGGTTCCAGGCCCTAGGTGCTTGTTTGAGCCCGTATAATGCTTTTGACAACTTGTAAACCTCATCTTCTTGGCCTTTTATAGTATAACCTTTAGGTTGATTGACATACACTTCTTTGGTGAGATCACCATTTAAGAATGCCGACTTGACATCCATGTGATGAACTTCCCAACTGAAGTGTGCAGCAAGTGCAAGAAGTACTCTCACCAATTCAATGCTTGTCACATGTGCAATGACCTCTTCATAATCAATTTCTTGTTTTTGAACATACCCCTTAGCAACCAGTCTCGCCTTATAGCGCACAATATTACCTTCGGTGTCTCTTTTCAGTTTATATACCCACTTCAATCCTATGGGTTTATGACCCCGTGGGGGAGTAGTCAACTTCCAGGTATTATTTTTCTCAATTGCTTCCAACTTGACCTTCATTGCACTTCTCCAGTGCTCCCCCTTTGATGCCTCCTAGAAGTTAGCAGGTTCTTCCATATCCATCATATACAGATCTCCCATATGATCCATTGGCTTAGTGTGGTCATATATGTCCCTCAAGCTTCTGTATTTAGGTGCTACAGTTCTGGAGTAGATTCCACCGAGGTTTTAGTTGCCCCAATATCATTGTCGTTGTCTGCAACAGTTGTATCCAGACTTTGTGATTGTGACGTAGTTGGTGTTGGAGAGGCAATAGGTGAAGCGAGTTCCTCATTGTCTCTTCATCGACAGTGAAAGTAACCCAACTTTGCATTTCTTGATTTGCTTCTTGATTGTTTTCCCACTGCCATTGTTGATCTTCTTGAAAAATAACATCTCTAGAGACAACAATCTTATTGTCAATAGGGTTAAACAACTGGTGAGCTTTGCTGCCTGGCTTGACACCCAGGTATATCAACTTTTGGCTTCTGTCATTGAGTTTGTTCAAATATGTGGTCACCTTAGCATATGCTAAGCAGCTAAACACTCTTAAGTGCTCCAAGTTTAGTTTTCTTCCACTCCGTGCTTCATATGGTGTGATTCCATCCAATGCTTTTGTCGGAACACGATTGAGAATATACACCGCGTGTCTTACGCCTCAGCCCAAAATTTGCTCAGCATGGACTTGCTTTTCAATAGGCTTCGTGCCATCTCCATCACTGTCCTGTTTCTCCGTTCCGCCACTCCATTTTGCTGAGGACTGTAAGGAGCCGTGAAGAATTATTTTTCTACAGGAAACACCACTGACAAGTGGGCCCCTTCAGGTCAATGGACCAAGTCCACGGGCGGTCAACGGTCCACCGCGGACTCGGTGCATGGGAACAGTGCACGTGGGGGAGGTGGTGGGCGCGTGCGCACGTGACAGCCATGTAGGCGCTGACTGGGCGTCCATGTCAATGCCACGCATGTGAGCATGATGATGTGGCGCCCACGTGGCAGCCACATCAGCGTGCCACGCAGGAACAGAGCCGACGGCGCTTGGCCGCGCCGCCAAAGATTTACAAGACGGCGACTACCGCGAAGGGAAAAGAGAGTAAAGTGTGGGGGTTAAGATGCGCACTTTTTGGTCACCTGAGGCGGCGGCGTTAGCCGGCGGCGAGGAGCTAGGCGGCGGCGACGTTCGGGCTCGCGGCGTCGGCGAGTTCCGGCGGTTCCTGGCTCGGGTGAGTGCAAGCACCGGGTGGGCGGTGATGAGACGATGCCGAATCCAGGGTCGGTGACGGCAATGCGACTTGGACGGCGCCGGCGTCGAGGAAGTTCCGAGTTTCGGAGGTGCGGAGGAGAACTCAAATTGCCGGTGATTGAGAGAAAGAGAGGGTAGAGGAATTGGGGCATTGGAATGAGGTAGAGGAGGCGGTCCTGGTGCGTGTTTAAATAGGGCGAAGGTGGCACGGGGAGGGAGATCGTGCGCTTGAGGTCGGCGGCGATCGGCGGTTGGGTGCGCGGACGAACCGGGCGTGGAGAGAGGGGAGAAACGTGGGGGGTGGAGGCGGTTGGGGGCGCCAGGTCGTGCGCACATCACGCGGGAGGCGGGGCGGTTGAGGCGATGGTTGACAGGGCTTCGGGCGCGGCAGCAATGGCGGCAGGGTTGGTTGTGTCCGTGTGAAGAAGAAGGAGGCGTGGAAGAAAGGGTCATGGCCGTCGGATTCGGAGGAGCGGGCTGGCGTGGGTGTTTGGTGACCGTCCGATTTGAATCGGATGGTGGAAGGGAGAGAGAGGAAGCGGGTGTGCGTGTGGGCGTGTTGGCCGTCCGATGTAAATCTGACGGTGGGAGAGAGATAGGGAAGAGAGGGTGCGGGCCGGCGCGGAGTGGGCCGATTGGGCTGGCGCACGGTGAAGAAGAGATGGGCCGAGTTAGATTCGGCCCATTGGCCATTTTAGGTTTTTCTGTTGATTTTTCCAATTGATTTAATTCAGATAATTAGAAAGGGCTTTAGAAAATAGTAAATAAAATCCAAATATTATGGAAAAATTCAAATAAATTCCTAGAGTTATTTTGGACTTAAATAAAATAGTTCCAACTTATAATTGGCTTTTAATTTTGTAAATAAATTATTTCAGCTTTAAAATATTTAGGAAAAAGCTTTTAAAATCTCAGAAAATTCAAGAAATTAATTAAAATTTTATTTTTCAGATCAAACAAAATAAAACTTCAAGAACTTCAAATAAATTTTACTTTTGACTTTAAAATTTCAGAAATTCAAGAAAAGCAATTAAACTCTTGTAATTTTTTTTCAGAAATACGAACAAAATAATAACTTTATTATCTTTATTTTTGTAACATAACCTTGGGATGTTACAAACTACCCCCCCTTAAAAGGATCTCGTCTCCGAGATTCGGAGTGGCTAGAAAGAAAACTGGGAATACAAGGTTTTCAACTGGATTTATCGTTGTCTGCATCCTGCTCCTCATCAGACAAAGCCTGAGCTGTGACATTGTACAGATGTCCTTTTCCTGAATTCTGCAGCTTCTTGTTTTCTTGCATAATGTTGACTTCAGAGTTAGCTGGATTTGCTGCCTGCTGCTTCTTTGGACATTTACTGGCGAAATGCCCAACCTCATGGCAATTGAAGCACGTGATGCCTGCAACATAGGATGGGTCCTTCTGTGTCTGATCACCATCAGATGTGTTGGAGGACTCCAAGTTGACTGGGTTGTCCGCTGTTGGCTGGGATTTGACTTGATACGATGAAGTCCCTCTAGCTCTAGGAAAACTTCCAGAGTTGAACTTCTGTGCATCCATTCTTCTCTTACGGTCCTCCATTTCTTGGTGCTTGCCTTCTTGGCGAATCGCCTTGTCGACTAGCTGCTGGAAGTCTGAATAGTCCTGGGAAATCAGCTGTACAGACAAATCAACATTGAGTCCTTCTAGGAATCTTTCCTGCTTGTCTTCATCCTTTGCAACATCTTTAGGTGCATACCGTGCCAGTTGATTGAACTTGTACAGGTACTCATTCACAGAGCGGTTACCTTGGCGCAACGAATGAGACTCCTTCTTGAGGGTCATCATGCCCGCAGGAATGTGTGCACGTCGAAAGGCTCGCACAAACTCAACCCAGGTGATGGACCGATCCTCATCGTTAGCTAAGCTATAGTTGTCCCACCATTCGGCAGCTGGCCCCATGAGTTGGTGCGAAGCGAACAACACCCTCTCACGATTAGTGCATTGGGCGATGTCCAAGTTCTTACTAATCGCCCGGAGCCAATCATCTGCATCCATGGGCTCGATACTGCTTGAAAAAGTTGGTGGTCGCATCCTCATAAATTCTGACATACTGGTCCTTTGAGGTGGTGGAGTTGGAGTTGGAGCTTGAGAAGCTGTGACTTGTCGGGCTTGATTGTTGTTGATGGACTGAGAGAGCAGTTCGATCAGACGGTTCTGATTAGCCATCATCTGTTGCCATTCTGATCCATTGATTGGGGCACTTCCATTGTTATTGGCGTTGGTTCCACTTCCCGAGTGACGAGTGTTCACCATCTGCTAGTTACTTCTAACATCCCCATTTTGGCTTGTGTTTCAAATGTAAGAAATTGAGGGTAAATTAAAACTTTTCCTTCATCCTTTTACTCTTGAAACTTTTCTGAAATTCTTGTAAAAGAATTTTGGAAAATTAAAAATCAAAGGCCTCATTTATCAAGTCAACAACCTCCTTGGTCAAATCTTTTGTCAAACCCTTGGAAATAATTTTCCCTGGTTCTAGGGTGGCTTGGTAACACCTCTGAATTATTTCATAATTTTGGGAAATTATTTGAAATATTTTAGAGGCAAGTCAAACCTTGGTCAAACCTCTGTCTTAACCTTCTGGAAATTTTTGAGAAAATCCAAGTGCACAAAAACCTCTGGAAATTTTAGGGAAGGTTAATCCTTAAGTCAGGAAGCTCCAGTTAAAATTTCATAAATTTTGGAGTTGATTTGATGCCTCAATTAAATCCCCAAAGTTCCAGGTTTAAAAAATCAAACCTTAACTGGGTTGTAATGTTCATTGGACTCGAGTCAGACTCGGGCTCGAGCCAACCGACTCGGTCGAGTCAACTAACTGTACCGGCGCGATCGATCGGGCGCGCGCGCTCTGGACCGTTGGATCTCCATCGGACGACTTGCGTTCGTGTATGCATTCGACAACTCCGGTTGCCGGATTCGCGGCCGTTGATTTCAATCGGACGGTCGCCGCTCATCCGATGCCGTTTCAACGCGATCGTGCCTCGCCCTTGATGCGACCGGACGGCCGCGCGTCGTCGTCCTCCTCTCGCGGCGCGCGCAAGGTCGCCGATGGCGAGCGAGCGTGGGTGTGTGCGCCACCGCCCACTCCGCGTCCCGCCAACGGTCTCGCATTTAATGCCCGCCACCCACCGCCCGCTTAGTCGCCGTCTCACCGCTCCCGCCGCCACGGCGACCGTGGCGGCAGAGAGGACCCGTGGTGAAGCAACGACATTTTCTTGCTTCTCGTGCCTACTTAAGCTCCCGGTCACCCCTTCGGCTTCCTTTCCTCTCCCGCAGCTCCTCTTGCATTCTCTAGCACGAGCGAGCCCATACCACCCCAGCGCCATTTCCGCCATTGCCGAGCTTGGAGCTCCTGCCGCCGACGGTGCTCCGGTGGTTCTTTGGCTCCTCTACTCCCGCACCTCCTCTCGCCTCGGTGGTGCTTAACAACTACTCCATTTCAGTTGCTTCAACGGAGCACCGGATTTTGATTTCCCCAAATCGCCGCGAGCATCCTTCTTCGCTCTCAGCCACGGTGAGTGCTCCCTTTCTAATTCCTTTCTCGGGAGCTCTGCGTTCTCTAGAACCCATCGTGATGACGCGCATGGTTGATTTTGCCCAGCCGCCTTCCTCGCGTCATCTTCCTTGGGTCCGTCGCGAGTTTCGTCGCCGAGTCGCCCGACCGCCTCTCGCACCTCGCGTTAGTCGTAGCTCCTCGTAGCCCCTAGATGCTCGTGCACCGCTTGAATGGTCCGCCGCGGAGCTATTTGCCGCTTGTCGTCGTTGTCATTTTTCCGTGCGCGCCTCGCCGTCGCGCCGCTCTGGTCCACCACCGTCGGTGTGGGTGGTACTGCAGGGTGCGCATGCTATTGCGCACCCGTTCTCGGCGTTCACTCGCGCGCCGTGCGTTTTGGTCGCCGGCGTTTGCCGTGAAGTTTTCCGCCGCGTTGTCGGACGACAACGCTAGGAGCGACGTGGTCGGTCTTCGCCGTTGGATCCGAGATCAACGACCTCGAGCCTCCACGTCGCCCTCCGTTCCGCGCGCGTGAGAAGTGTTTGGTCTGGTTCAATGTCGTCCGTCTGATCTGAGATCGACGGCTCTCAATCGTCCACGTCTCCGAATGCTAGGAAAGGTCCCGAAAGTGCTAAGTCCAGAAATCAGTATCACATTTGGGTCTTGTCATTTTCATATCTTTGTCATATTAGCTCCGAATTAGATGATTCCAATTTTGTTAGCTTCCTTATAACTTGAACTTAAATATAAAAATAATTGTAGACCATAATCAAACCTGGAAAACCATTTTCAAAAATAGTAAACAAGTGAACTTAATACTGTTTTTCAGAACTTTAGCAAACTTGTAAAATGCATAACTTTTAATCCATAGATCATTTTTGTGTGAATCCAATTGGTTTAGCTTCCACTGGTAGTGTATTTGCTAGGAAAATTGGTTTCACAAATTTCACTGTTTTTAAAAATCATAAGGATCATATTTTAGTTTAATACCCTAAACAATTTAAAAAAATTATAAATCTTTCAATATAACTCCAAATGACCTGAAATTTTATATGGGTTACCACTATACCAGTAGGTAGCTACCATAAAAATTTCAGCTCCAAAACCTTTCTAGAAAATATTTTTGCTACAGTGCTATTTCAGTGTAGCATTTTGGCCGAAAATAGGTTTTTAGGGAATATCTTTTGCACCACAAATCCAAATTAAGTTTTTTCCAGTTTCCATGTCTAGGTATATTCGTATTCTACCTTGTGTGTAAATTTCGTCGCATTTGGATAATTGTTGCTTGCTATTTCCATTTAAGTGTTGCTCGCCTTATTGGTTGTTTTCGCTCTTTCGCTTAGGATTCGATATTTGCGGTAACCCCGAGAACGACCCTCCACAACAATTTGAGCCACAACAAGCAGGCAAGCAGTTTGATCATTTCCCATTGATCCCATTACTTTTAAAAGTCTAATATTTTGTTTAACTTCTATGTATGCATTGCTAATTTGTTGTTAAATTGATTAGTTAATCCTCTAGTTGCATAATCTGTAGGTAAATGATTATCCTCTACTACCCGAGCCTAGGTTATTTGCTGTGATTAGAGTTCGTTGGATGAGCTCTTGGCACTTAGTAGATTTCGAATAAATATTGCTTAGCCATGCCTAGTATCGGTAGTATTGGGCGATCATCGACTTAGTCGATGATCTTGATCACACAACTACTTATACTACTCCATTATGTCCAACCCTTGTGTTTTATTGATTTACAAATCAAAAACTGAAAACAAAACTATATCTTGACTTGGGCACAATGGTATGTTGATGTGATCTGTTGGGTGTGTGGAATGGTGCCTAAGTCCCCAAGGACCGAGTTACTTGTGTCACTAAGCCAAGCGCTTATTGCGTGCTAACCACACGAGGGGGATATGGAACCTCTCTTGACTAAGTACTTTGGGAGGTGTTAATTATGAGCTGGTTGGTGGGTGTGTTCTTGTGTGTGTGTTTTGGAGGGGGGCATTAGCAGACCGGTTAGGCTGTCTAATGTGTCCTTCTCCCGTGGGTTATGCTCTTAATTAGCATCGCCCATTGGAAAGCGCCTTGTTAGACTTAGCCATGCCTCGCATACCAAAGGAAGTGTGCTAACCGTGGTGGTGGAAAGGCGGTCTATCGTGTGGGTACATTGGTACACCCCCGCAGGTTAAAACTATTCGAATAGCCTCGCCCTAGGTTATGGACATGCTTGGTAAGGTCGTGCAAGAACTAGACTACAACCTTTTAAAAACTTAAACTTGACATGGGTGGTATGAAGGGTACTTCATGCTATTGTTGTGGTGACTATGGGTTAGTCACTTCTAGGTTGGTGTTGTCATCTATCTATTGTTATTATTGTCTCTCTTTATTTGAACAATAAAAGTTAATTGCAAACTTGCTTTGAATCTATTACCCTATTGCAAATGTAAACTTGCTTTATGTGAAAATAAGTCCGAGCCTCATCCACTTAAATAAAGCTTGCATGTAGTTAATTATAGTTCTGTTATCTCACACGTCGGTCTTGCAGTACAAAAACAAGTTTTGTACTCATCCGCTTGCTTAATATTAATTGTTGCAGAGGAAGAAGGTGAGCCCCAAGGGCCTCACTTTTGTGAGTTGTGTTATGCGCTGCCTGGGACGATTAGCTTGGCGGTCCGGTTGGTTGCCTTGTGGGTAAAGGCACACCGATTGGCTTTTGTTTATCGCCATCTTATGGCCATTTTGCTTCCGCTGTGTATTCACTTATTTGTATGACTTTTGGCCGGTCGGCCTCTCTTTTGTAATAACTCTCTTTATATTATCTATGTCTTTCAGTTGTTGCTTTTGCCTCGGCTCTATGTGTATGAATGGAATTGATGCATGATTTTGTAACGGGGTGTGTATACTGCAGTTCTGGGAAGTATACATATCTCGAGGCTTGGTTTATTTGATTTGTCTTCGTTAGGACCAAGTGGATGGTTAAACAAGACAAGCCTAATAAACCGGGTCCTCACAAAGTTGGTATCGAGCCATTCGACCGTAGTAACCCAAGCTTGGTCGTCCTTAGGATATTTTGGAAACCTTATTTTCAAAGTATCAAATGAGTTATGAAAGCTTAAGTAAGTTCTCGATTTTATTCCTTACCTATCTTAGTTTTCTATCTCATCTTACTCTAATTTGAGTTTTAAAAGTTGTTCTCCTTTCCTTCTCTCAAAAGATAGTTGTATCGATTAATTGGGTTTTGGGAACCAATGAGTTTGGCAAATTGAAGTGTTAGCTGTTCTCACAAGGTTTTGAAGCTCCGGTTGAAGATTTTGCTTAGGAGCTTGGATGCAAAATCTGGACAGCGATCGCTCAATTTCCTGACAGCAGGCTCAAAGGTTCTAAATAGGGTAGAAAATGAGAGGTTAATCAATTAAAACTTAGGGAACAAAAGGGTAAGATGTGATACTAGTTAGCTAAGTATCTAACACCTATTTCGTTGATTTAACCTTGCTCTCGAGTAGTGTTAGACTTGTTGTAGTGTGCTGAAATTTTTATCTTCTCAAACCATTGCTCGCTCTTTCAATACGGGTTAATGGCATTGAGAAGTTGAGCTTGGTTTGGAGTTTCTTTGCTGTTTTGGAGCTTCTTTGGAAACATTTAAAGTTTGTTTACTTGCTGTTTTGGCTTTCGGTTAGGTGGTATCTCATTCCCTAATCGTTAGCTTTTCGCTTTCATCAACTTCTAGTATTAGTGCTTTGGTTTCTAACCTAAATTTCTTGAATCGGGATGGCTGGAGGTACTCGTAGCGGCCGTGGTCAGCAGCCTGGTTTGGATGAGGAGCTCCCGCCTCCTCCGACCATGGTCGAGGTCCTTCTTCGGATAGAGCGCAACTGCTCAGAGGACAGGAGGGTCTCGGCTGGATGTTATTGCGCGCAACACCTCCGCCTTGCCGGTGCCTCGTGATCCGGGCAGCGGGTGGACATCGGCCTCGTGGGGTTTGGTGAGTTTCTTCGCACTCAACCCCACGTTCTCCGTGTCCGAGGACCCATTGGGACGCGGATGATCGTGCGCCAAAGTTGAGCGTAAGCTCGACGTTGCTCGATGCTGGACCGACCAGACAGGCACTCTTTGCCTCCCATCGCCTTCGGGGGCAGACTCTCCCGGTGGGAGAACTTTGGCCATGCAGCCCGCCGCCACACCGCCTCTTGGGATGAGTTCCGGACGGCGCCCGCCGAGCTCACATCCTCGCCGCTTGATGAAGTCAAGAAGAAGGAGTTTCGCGCCAAGCAAGGGCGTAAGTCGATGATGAAGTACCAGACGAGTTCAACAACTTGGCTCGTTATGCTCCATCCGAGGTGGCTACCGATGAGGCCAAGCAGAGAAGTTCATGGAGGGTTTGTCTCGAGGAGCCGCAAGACGGGCTCTCCATTGTGGACTTTGTCGACTTTCGTGCCTTGGTGGACAAGGCCATTGTTGCCGAAAGCACAAGGCGAGGGCGCTGGCGAGTCCCGCAAGCGCAAGTGGGAGGCCCAATGTCCGCACAGCCGCCTCTCGCCCCCGTGTCGGGCCTACCCGAGGCCCGCTTCGTGGCTTCACTACCACCGAGGCCGCCACAGACCTCCTCGCCTCCGCAGCCGCCTCGCCACGGCGCCGCAACCAGCAGGTGGCCCCGCAATCCGTGCCGCCGGGCCACTTGCTTTTCATGCAACCGAAGGGCATTATGCCAATAGTTGCCCTAACAGATCGAGCGCCCTCGCCCTAATGGAGGACGCGTTAGGGAGGTGGTCCTCCCGTGATCGTGGTTGTCCCGCTACCCAAGGCGTGGGTAGTGGCGCGCCAACCTCATCTCCGCGGAGGAGGCACAGGAGGCACCCGACGTCGTGTTGGGTACCCTTTCGGTTAACTCTTTCCCCGCTACGCTTTGTTTGATTCAGCGCATCTCATTCGCTTGTTTCAGTCTTTTCTTCTGCTGGGAGGTCTTCTTTTACTCCATTGTTGGTCCCGCTGCTCATTCGCCTCCCGGTTCGGAGTTGAGAGTCGAGTCCGAGTGTAGGGATGTCCTCGTTGAGATAGAAGGGTAGGATTCTTGGCAAACCTTATCCTCCTTCGATCGGCGAGCTTAGATGTAATCCTAGGCATGGATTGGTTGTCTCAAAGACATGGGACAAATTGATTGCGCTAGGAGACTCATCTACCTCACTAGTCCTTCCGCGAGTAGGTTCGCTTTCGCCGCAGGTCCGCATCTCTTCGCGCCGGCGAAGCCCGCTCTAGATATTAGTGAAGTCCCAGTGGTATGTGACTTTGTTGATGTCTTCCCGACGACCTTCCAGGATGCCACCATTCGAGACCTCGAGTTTGTCATTGAGTTGGTTCCTGCATCGCCCGATTTCAAAGAGGCCTTACCGAATGGATCCAATTGAGTTGGTGGAGTTGAAGAAGCGGTGGGTGAGCTTCAAGAGAAGGGTTTCATCCGCCTAGCTCATCTCCTTGGGGATGCTCAGCAATATTTGTCCCAAAGGACAAGACGCAGCGCAAAGCGTTGATTACCGCCCACTTAATGAAGTAACAGAAGAACAAGTACCCTTTGCCCAGATCGATGACCTCTTCGATCAATTAACTGGAGCTCGAGTTTTCTCCAAGATTGATCGAGAGGGATATCACCGTGTTCGATTCGACCGAGGATATTCCAAAGACGCTTTCTACTCGTTATGGCTTGTACGAGTATACCGTCATGTCATTCGCTTAACCAATGCTCCGCCTTGTTCATGAACCTCATGAATTCGGTATTCATGGAGTATTTGGATAGGTTCGTTGTGGTCTTCATCGATGATATCCTTATCTACTCCAAGAGCGATGAGGAACACACCGAGCATTTGAAGCTTGTGTTGGGCAAGCTTCGCGAGCACAAGCTGTATGCAAAGTTCAGCAAGTGCGCTGCTCGTTGAAGGAAGTAGCCTTCTTAGGCCATATTCTTTCGGCAGGGGCGAGTGTGGATCCTAGCAAGATCGACGTGCTTTCTCGAGTCACCTACTTGGCCACCGGTTCGAGTTTTCTTGGTTTAGCGGGATATTATCGTCGCTTCATCGAGAATTTCTCCAAGATAGCGAAGCCGATGACGGAGTTGCTCAAGAAGGACAAGAAGTTCTCGTGGTCCGCTGATTGCGAGGGAAGTTTCCAAGCGCTTAAGGAGCGATTGACCACCGCTCCCGTTCTTGTTCTCCCCAATGTCCGTCGGCTTCGATATCTTTTGTGACGCTTCTCGTCGAGGCCTCGGTTGTGTCCTTATGCAAGAAGGCAAGGTAGTGGCCTATGCATCAAGGCAATTGAGACCTCATGAACTCAACTATCCTACCCATGACTTGGAGTTGGCCGCTGTGATTCATGCACTTAAGATTTGGCGACATTACCTAATCGGAATCGTTGTGAAGTGTATTCGGATCACAAAAGCCTAAAGTATTTGTTCACCCAACCACTGAACCTCCGGCAAAGGAGATGGTTGGAGTTGATCAAGGACTATGACATGGGTATTCACTACCATCCGGGCAAGGCCAATGTCGTTGCGGATGCGCTTAGTCGCAGCGCATTGCAATGCATTGTTGCTTCAGAGCATCACCCCTCTTCGGAGGAATTTCAGTGCCTCAACTTGGGTTTGGTTGAGCATGGTTCCCTCACTGCCTTGGTTGTACAGCCAACCTTGGTGGATCGGATCAAGTCTGCTCAGCAGTCGGATGTTGGAGTGAATCGCATCAAGGAAAATGTCAAGAATGGAATAGCCAAGTGCTTCTCCGTAGATGAGCTTGGTGTCGTGAGGTTCGCAACGCCGTAGTTCCAAAGGACATGGAGTTGCGGAGTTGATCCTCCGCGAAGCCCATGATTCTCCTTGTCCATTCATCCCGGCCACGAAGATGTATCATGATCTCCCGCGAGATTTTGGTGGACCCGAATGAAGAGGGAGATCGCAAGGTTCGTGTCGAGCGCGACGCGGTGTCGTCGTGTCAAGGCGAACATCGTGTCCGCCAGATCTTCACCCTTACCAATTCCGGAGTGGAAGTGGGATTGGTCGGGATGGACTTTATCACCGGTCTACCCGGTCCCCAAAGAAGAATGATGCTATCCGGTCGCCATCGATCGATTGACTAAGGTGGCTCATTTTCTTCCGCCAAGACCGACCTTCGAGTAGGTCTTCTCGCGGATCTCTACATAGCCCGCATCGTGAGTTTGCATGGTATACCAAAGACAATTGTGTCGATCGTGGTTCATTGCTCACGTCTCGATTTTGGCATAGCTGCAAGAGGCTATGGGAACTCGCTTTCTTTCATTTCGACTTTTCACCCCAAACAGATGGTCGACCGAGAGGGTCAACCAAGTTTTGGAGGACATGTCGCGAGCTTGTGTCCTTTCCTATGGGAAGCATTGGGAGAAGTGCTTGCCATTCGCCGAGTTTTCTTATAACAGCGGTTTCAAGCGGTCTCGGCATGGCACCATTTGAGGCCTTATACGGAGAAAGTGTAGAACCCCGTTGAACTGGTCCGAGACCGGTGAGAGACCTTTCTTTGCCCGACTCGATTAATGAGGCCGAGGGTCAAGTCCGACTCATTCGTGATCGCCACGCATGCCTCAATCCAGGCAAAGAGCTATGCGGATCGCCGCCGCCGTGAGTTGAGCTTTGAGCCCAATGACTTCGTTTATCTCAAGGTTTCTCCTCGAAGGGTCACGTTTTGGTGTCAAGGGCAAATTGGCTCCTCGATATGTCGGTCCATACCGTGTTATCAAGAAGAGGAGCCGTTGCCTACAAGTTGGAGTTACTGCTGCACTTGCGTGGGTACATGATGTGTTCCATATGTCCCAGCTAAAGAAGTGCCTCCGTGTTCCAACGGAGGAAGCTCCGTTGGAAACTCTTGATGTTCGGAAGATTTGACCTATCGCGAGCACCTGCTCGCATACTCGAGGAGGCCGAGCGAAGAACAAGGAACAAGACCATCAAGTTCCTTAAAGTTGGTGGTCAAACCATTCGAGGATGAGGCTACTTGGGAGCGAGAAGATCGCCTCCGTGCAAGTGCACTACCCTCTTTCTTTTCGAGTGAACCAAATCTGGGACGAGATTTTTGTAAGGGGGAGGTTTGTAACATCCCCATTTTGGCTTGTGTTTCAAATGTAAGAAATTGAGGGTAAATTAAAACTTTTCCTTCATCCTTTTACTCTTGAAACTTTTCTGAAATTCTTGTAAAAGAATTTTGGAAAATTAAAAATCAAAGGCCTCATTTATCAAGTCAACAACCTCCTTGGTCAAATCTTTTGTCAAACCCTTGGAAATAATTTTCCCTGGTTCTAGGGTGGCTTGGTAACACCTCTGAATTATTTCATAATTTTGGGAAATTATTTGAAATATTTTAGAGGCAAGTCAAACCTTGGTCAAACCTCTGTCTTAACCTTCTGGAAATTTTTGAGAAAATCCAAGTGCACAAAAACCTCTGGAAATTTTAGGAAGGTTAATCCTTAAGTCAGAAGCTCCAGTTAAAATTTCATAAATTTTGGAGTTGATTTGATGCCTCAATTAAATCCCAAAGTTCCGTGTTTAAAAATCAAACCTTAATCGGGTTGTAATGTTCATTGACTCAAGTCGACTCGGGCTCGAGCCAACCGACTCGGTCGAGTCAACTAACTGCACGCGCGCGATCGATCGCGCGCGCGCCTCGACCGTTGGATCTCCATCGGACGGCTTGCGTTCGTGTATGCATTCGACAACTCCGGTTGCCGGATTCGCGGCCGTTGGATTTCAATCGGACGGTCGCCGCTCATCCGATGCCGCTTCAACGCGATCGTGCCCTCGCCCTTGATGCGATCCGACGGTGCGCCGTCGTCCTCCTCTCGCTCGCGCGCGCAAGGTCGCCGATGGCGAGCGAGCGTGGGTGTGCGGCGCCCATACACTCGCGCCTCGCCAACGGTCTCGCATTTAATGCCCGTCACCCACCGCCCGCTTAGTCGCCGTCTCACTGCTCCCGCCGCCACGGCGACCGTGGCGGCAGAGAGGACCGTGGTGAAGCAATGGCATTTTCTTGCTTCTCGTGCCTACTTAAGCTCCCGGTCACCCTTCGGCTTCCTTTCCTCTCCCGCAGCCTCCCTCTTGCATTCTCTAGCACGAGCGAGCCCATACCACCCCAGCGCCCATTTCCGCCATTGCCGAGCTTGGAGCCCTGCCGCCGACGGTGCTCCGGTGGTTCTTGGCTCCTCTCTACTCCCGCACTCCTCTCGCCCGGTGGTGCTTAACAACTACTCCATTTCAGTTGCTTCAACGGAGCACCGGATTTTGATTTCCAAATCGCCGCGAGCATCCTTCTTCGTCTCGGCCACGGTGAGTGCTCCTTTCTAATTCCTTTCTCGGGAGCTTCAGGCTCTCAAGAACCCATCGTGATGACGCGCATGGTTGATTTTGCCTGTGCCGTCTTCCTCGCGTCATCTTCCTCGTCCGTCGCGAGTTTTCGCCGAGCTGCCCGACCGCCTCGCACCTCGCGTCGGTCCGTAGCTCCTGGTAGCCCCTAGATGCTCGTGCACCGCTTGAATGGTCCGCCGCGGAGCTATTTGCCGCTTGTCGCCGTTGTCATTTTTCCCGCCGCCCCGCCGTCGCGCGCCGCTCGGGTCCACCACCGTCGGTGTGGGTGGTACGGAGGGTGCGCAATGCTATTGCGCACCTGTTCTCGGCGTTCACTCGCGCCGCCGCGTTTTGGTCGACGGCGTTGCGCGTGAAGTTTTCGCCGCGTTGTCGGACGACAACGTTGCGGAGCGACGTGGTCGTCTTCGCCGTTGGATCCAGAGATCAACGACCCGAGCCTCCACGCCGCCCTCCGTTCGCGCGCGAGAAGTGTTTGGTCTGGTTCAATGTCGTCCGTCGATCGAGATCGACGGCTCTCAATCGCCCACGTCTCGAATGCTAGGAAAGGTCCCGAAAGTGCTAAGTCCGAAATCAGTATCACATTTGGGTCTTGTCATTTTCATATCTTTGTCATATTAGCTCCGAATTAGATGATTCCAATTTTTAGCTTCCTTATAACTTGAACTTAAATATAAAAATAATTGTAGACCATAATCAAACCTGGAAAACCATTTTCAAAAATAGTAAACAAGTGAACTTAATACTGTTTTTCTGAACTTTAGCAAACTTGTAAAATGCATAACTTTTAATCCATAGATCATTTTTGTGTGAATCCAATTGGTTTAGCTTCCACTGGTAGTGTATTTGCTAGGAAAATTGGTTTCACAAATTTCACTGTTTTTAAAAATCATAAGGATCATATTTTAGTTTAATACCCTAAACAATTTAAAAAAATTATAAATCTTTCAATATAACTCCAAATGACCTGAAATTTTATATGGGTTACCACTATACCAGTAGGTAGCTACCATAAAAATTTCAGCTCCAAAACCTTTCTAGAAAATATTTTTGCTACAGTGCTATTTCAGTGTAGCATTTTGGCCGAAAATAGGTTTTTAGGGAATATCTTTTGCACCACAAATCCAAATTAAGTTTTTTCCAGTTTCCATGTCTAGGTATATTCGTATTCTACCTTGTGTGTAAATTTCGTCGCATTTGGATAATTGTTGCTTGCTATTTCCATTTAAGTGTTGCTCGCCTTATTGGTTGTTTCGCTCTTTCGCTTAGGATTCGATATTTGCGGTAACCCCGAGAACGACCCTCCACAACAATTTGAGCCACAACAAGCAGGCAAGCAGTTTGATCATTTCCCATTGATCCCATTACTTTTAAAAGTCTAATATTTTGTTTAACTTCTATGTATGCATTGCTAATTTGTTGTTAAATTGATTAGTTAATCCTCTAGTTGCATAATCAGAGGTAAATGATTATCCTCTACTACCCGAGCCTAGGTTATTTGCTGTGATTAGAGTTCGTTGGATGAGCTCTTGGCACTTAGTAGATTTCGAATAAATATTGCTTAGCCATGCCTAGTATCGGTAGTATTGGGCGATCATCGACTTAGTCGATGATCTTGATCACACAACTACTTATACTACTCCATTATGTCCAACCCTTGTGTTTTATTGATTTACAAATCAAAACCGAAAACAAAACTATATCTTGACTTGGGCACAATGGTATGTTGATGTGATCTGTTGGGTGTGTGGAATGGTGCCTAAGTCCCCAAGGACCGAGTTACTTGTGTCACTAAGCCAGCGCTTATTGCGTGCTAACCACACGAGGGGATATGGAACCTCTCTTGACTAAGTACTTTGGGAGGTGTTAATTATGAGCTGGTTGGTGGGTGTGTTCTGTGTGTGTGTTTTGGAGGGGCATTAGCGCACCGGTTAGGTCTGTCTAATGTGTCCTTCTCCGTGGGTTGCGGCTCTTAATTAGCATCGTCCATTGGAAAGCGCCTTGTTAGACTTAGCCATGCCCGCATACCAAAGGAAGTGTGCTAACCGTGGTGGTGGAAAGGCGGTCTATCGTGTGGGTACATTGGTACACCTGCAGGTTAAAACTATTCGAATAGCCTCGCCCTAGGTTATGGACATGCTTGGTAAGGTTGTGCAAGAACTAGACTACAACCTTTTAAAAACTTAAACTTGACATGGGTGGTATGAAGGGTACTTCATGCTATTGTTGTGGTGACTATGGGTTAGTCACTTCTAGGTTGGTGTTGTCATCTATCTATTGTTATTATTGTCTCTCTTTATTTGAACAATAAAAGTTAATTGCAAACTTGCTTTGAATCTATTACCCTATTGCAAATGTAAACTTGCTTTATCTTTGAAAATAAGTCCGAGCCTCATCCACTTAAATAAAGCTTGCATGTAGTTAATTATAGTTCTGTTATCTCACACGTCGGTCTTGCGAGTACAAAAACAAGTTTTGTACTCATCGCTTGCTTAATATTAATTGTTGCAGAGGAAGAAGGTGAGCCCCAAGGGCCTCACTTTTGTGAGTTGTGTTGCGCGCTGTCGGGACGATTAGCTTGGCGGTCCGGTTGGTTGCCTTGTGGGTAAAGGCACACCGATTGGCTTTTGTTTATCGCCATCTTATGGCCATTTTGCTTCGCTGTGTATTCACTTATTTGTATGACTTTTGGCCGGTCGACCTCTCTTTGTAATAACTCTCTTTATATTATCTATGTCTTTCGCTTGTTGCTTTTGCCTCGCTCTATGTGTATGAATGGAATTGATGCATGATTTTGTAACGGGTGTGTATCTGCAGCCTGGGAAGTATACATATCTCGAGGCTTGGTTTATTTGATTTGTACTGTTAGGACCAAGTGGATGGTTAAACAGTACAAGCCGAATAAACCGGGGTCCTCACATTACTCCAAAGAGTTAGGGAAGGAGACAAGGGATAGGGAAGAGACAAATAAGAAGAACTAAGGGGATAGAGCAAAACAACCCTTCCATAAGAACCAACTTAAAAGCTTTTTAGACAAACTTAACACAACGTTCTATCGATCGAGACTCTTTAAGCTGGTAAAGCAACTTAATACATAGAGTGAGTCTTGGCAAACTTAACTATATGGCTTGGCTGACAACACATCTTCTGCTCATGGTCTTTGATGATGATACTTCCTTGATAGCTTCATGCCTTGTGGTCTTGAACGTAAGGGTTTGACCATCTATAGAAGTTTATAAGGAAAGGGGATCAATTTAACATTATAAAATGGTGAAGAGAGAATTAGGTAAGAAAGATTTACTATAAGAAAGCTACAGATAGATAGATGACCAAGATAAGGAGATAATAAATTATTTTTCTTGTTGTGTAAAATAAGTTTTGAAACTTTTCAACTAACGGCCATTCTAACTAGGTCACGACCTATAGTCGATATGACTCTGATACCACTTTGTAAGACCCGGGATTAACATCCCCAATCCTCTGTGCATAACTGAACTAGTCTCATGATCAATGGCTAGCTCACACAGTAAACAAATGTGATAGCACAACCATAATCGCAAAATTTATTAATAAATAACAGAGTTGCTTACAAGATAGGCTTACGAGCCAACAATAAGGAAACACAGTGGAAGACGAAGAAGACGTAGTGGAGTCCAGCTGATTTACCACAGGCAATCGACTGGAGTAGCGGCCTAGTCGTTGAGATCCACAGCGGTGGCGTAGTCCTTCTCCTCTGAACTTTGTTTGCATAAAGCAAGTATGAGCACAACTACCATGCTCGCAAGTTACACCCGTCAAATAACAGAATGACATGCATACAAGGATGTAACAAAGGAAGCCTTTATTGGTTCAATTTGCATAAAGCAATGTTTGACATTTAAATACAATACTAAGTTCAAATGCTCAAGTTTTACAATATCTAAAATTTATTTTGAATTAATAAAGATAGTGTAGGCATTAACCTAACACTAATATAAACACAGACATCAACCCGGAGCTTCAACCCATAACTTTTCTTATGGACACCCATCCATGTCAAAACTGTTTCACAAACCATTTTGAAAACAAAATCAAAGTCTAACTTTGAGTGACTTTTGCCAAGCATGTCGATGACTGTGGACATGGCTATTCGAATAGTTTGACACTCTGCAGAGGTTGTACAACTTTACCCACAAGACATGGATTCTCTAGTTTGTTTGGCATCCGTCGATACCACCGCTCACTACCTTAGGTAAGCAGTCTAGAGCACGTGTTAAGGCCTTTACAATGCGCCATTCCACCGTAGCCTTCCCTCGCTAAGGTTTCACCCCCTTTAGACTACCCGTCCGTAGGGTTCAGGCATCCTCTTGCGTTAGGTGGGACTAACATAGGTCATAACATGACTACCCACCGCACCAACAAGAACGACCATGATGGAACTTTGCAAATTAATCAGTCGGGTCTTGCCCATACAGGACATGTGGTAGTACGATGTGGCTTAGCAAGATGCGGCTCGAAGACCGGTCCTTAACTGACCTGGTGTAACACCCCAAACTCTCAAAGAGCCTGGAATGATAATGGAATTATACTATTCTACCGCAAACTACCAATTTTTTGCAGAATCTCCTTTGTTTAAACAACTATACTGAGAGTTCAACAATGAATCATGGCCTTTAACAAAATTTCTCATAATCAAGTCTACTCATTCATGCATGATAATCAAATGAACATACCAAGACCGGCAACCTCATTATTACAAATAATCAGATACTCAAACCAAAACCACATATGGTGATATCCAAACAGTTTATTTATTTCTAAACTAGGGCTAAGTGGCAAACGCCTTAAGAGTGTGAGGTAGTGAGTGCAACAACTTCTACTCCCTCCCATGCATGTCGTTCCTGCCACTGGTACCTAAAACACATTAAAGCAAGGGTGAGCCCAAAGACTCAGCAAGTATCAACAAGGCCATAAACAAGAATACAAACATAGCATCGATAATCCTCAATTAACATCACACTCAACATAGCCATTTAACTCATGATATGCAACAAATGCAATGCTCCTTTGAACTTTATCTCTTTTCGTATTTTACCGGTAATGCGGGGTATACAACCGTCGCTGTATACCCTTGCCTGTGCCCTCTGGCACAGGGACCAAGAGCCTATACAACACATGTATAGGGACCTTTGCCCATCATCTTTATGATGGGGACCTCTTTATTCATAGCCCACATTCCACGAATGTGGGGACCTCAAGCCCGTCATCTACATGACGGGGACCTCACTGTATGTGCTTGGTCACCACGTGACCAAGGCACCTGTATGCTCTCGATATATATATGCACCATGATAACTTTTTCATAAGCAGGAATACAACATATTCTCGTTAACATGTAAGCAATAACAACATGCGGTAGCACCTTTAACCATAACTAGCAGTCATCAAGATAAACAGTAATTCATCTCATAACCAGGCAAGCATGGCTATACTATCAAGATACATCACAATCACATCATGCAAGCATACATATATAATAGCCCGAATACTTGCCTCAACCGTGCGAGAACGGTGGACGCGAAGAGGGCGCTGCCCCTGGGATCACGCTCCCACCTGAACATAAAGATAACTCCAAACTAAGACCAAAATACTGGACCAAAATCATAAATAACAACACAAATTAACTCGCTAAACTCCCAAGTGTTTCAAATCTTCCAATTTCTAGCGATGGATTTGGTGTTCACTGTAGACAGTCAACTTCTAAAATACATAACTTTCTGCTCAGAAGTCCAAATGAAGTGTTCTTGGACTTCATTGAAAGGTTATCAAATTACCCAACTAAACCTAGTTGGTGAGTCCCCCTGATTCGGCCATCTAGTACCACTATCAAGCCAAATAGCAGATCATCAATACTCACGTCGGGTTCTCTGGACAGCACACTAATACCACCATAACTTTTGCTACGAATGTCCAAATCTTGCGTTCTTTATCTCTATGAAAAGGTATGGAAATTACCTATATTTTTTGTTATTCTGAGATCCTCTGATTTCATCTTTAACTAATAGATTAACTCATTTTCTTACAGACTGTCAGGATGTTGATAGATTAACCAGACAGCAGCACTAGACAATTCATAATTTTCTAACCGTTAATCGGATTTGGGCGTTCTTGGCGGCCATTGAAAGCTAAGAACAAGACCTACAAAACTCTAGGAGACGGAAACCTCAAATTCGGCCTCTAAGAATCCGAGATTGGCCATGCAACAATCTGGACAAAAACTTAAATAATTGCGGCAGGACTTCGATCCAACGAACATGGCATCAAACGCTCCTACTAAGATCCAACCAGTGAAGAGAAAGAACCATTACCCTTGTAGAGCCCTAGGAAGATGCTGACCAAACACCCCAAAGAAACTCCCTTAACTTCTCCTCCTTTCTCCCCTCATCTCCCTTCTCGTCTCCTCCTTCTTGTGGCGGCCAGCAGACAAGACCTCCAAGGGGCAGCAATGGAGGGGGTGGAGGCGCCCAAAGGTGAGGATGACCAGGGGGGTGGCGGCCAAGCGATGGAGGCAAGGGGGATTTCGGCCAAGGGGGGAAGGGGTGAGGGGGCAGCTAGGGTTAAGGGGCGCCCCCCTTTCTTCCCACTTGGGCCGGCCCACTGAGGGCTTTTGCGCCTTGGGCCATGATCCCACTAACCAAACACGCTCAGAATTAGGAATTTGAATTAAATATCCTCTCCCGAAAATTATTCTCTCTAATTTGAAGTTCGGAATATTAACACTAAAGCCAGAGGCCCTAGCTCTAAGTCTACCCCAAAAGCTGGATTTTGAACTGTTTTCTTTCTAAACGAAAACGGGGTATTACATTCTACCCCCCTTAACAGAATTCGACCTCGAATTCTACTGTTGAAATAAACGAAAGTAAACCGTGACTAGAACTTAACGACAGATACCAACGCGATCAACTCTTGCTAAACTCACTCACACGAGACTCCAACTCACAAGTGGCCTCTGTCTCAAACAGATGAGTCCACAACACCAGGATGTAAAACGACGTCTGCACTAACGCTCAACTCGACATTTCTGAGAACATTCATCAAAAGAGACTCAAAGGTAAGATCCCGCTCGAAGGTCAACAACGTTAACGAAAACTCAAACTCCATATCTCTCAGGTACTCACTTGGCACCAAACATGCCCAGGGTTGCGTACACCGCGAATGGACCCGAGACGGTCCTAACAATACGCCAACTTCCGCATTCCCGTAGCTAACTAAATCAAGCCAAAGTACCCTGGGCTAACCTTCCCATCAAAACTGAACCACACAACATAACTCTCTTTGAGAAACCTCTTGTACCAACAAAACCCATCTGAAAATGAAAGACTCACATCGCAACTATGCGTCACCAGCTCGGTACTGAAGAGTCAAATCCAGAATTAGGAATTTCATCACATAAACCATTTCCATTTTCCAAGTGGCAGTTTGCGAATAAGCGTCATGAAATCAAATGAGAAGTCACTCGAATGCCCAAATCAAATATTTCTTTTATTCCATCTAAACTGGAAAGAATCACACACACCAACGTAAATACCGACCTCAACTTACGAAAGTCAATGGTCAACAACACAGAACTCAAACAAGAATCAGGAAAACGATTCACTTCTTGAGGAAGCATCAATTTATCAGTTTCTCTTTTAAGACCAAAATTTCCCTCAAACTATGGAATCCCAATCATCACACAATACACTAACTTCTTACTCTTAACTTGGCGATCTCAGCACCAAATCCAAATCGAAACACCTTGGCTATATCTTTGAAGAGGGACTCTATTGATCTCATAAAAAAATATTCTCTAACCGATTTCCTTTACTGACAGAATTCATTTGACGGATGGCACTCAGAAAGTATCCTCAAATTAGATCTCTCACACAATCCTATCACCTCAACCCTTTTGAGAACAAACCACTCAGAATTCACATCACACACTCTCATGTACTACATCAGAAAGGTGTTATCAATGGTCATCCCACTGTTCGCAATCCACCCTTCTTCTAATTCTTCTACACATAATCCTTAGGCGACTGAAAGTCCTAGCATAACAATGCAAAGCCCAAATTTAACCTCCAAGACTCTTGCAACAACATTCTCATATAAAAGATAAGAAAATCCTCAGATTAAATCCTTAAAATTCCACAATTCCATCATACTCGCTTATTAACATCGTCATGAAAATATTTTCTTGACGAGTTTACCTTTACAAAGATTATAACTCTCAAAAGGTTGCTCATTTAAAGCCAAATCAATCTTGACATTACTCAACATTTTCCATTATCCCATTAATTGACATGACGATTCGATTACTTTGTAATCCCACTCTCATTAAACCACATCATCAATAATAACCATTCACAACCTCGCAATACTATCAAATTGCGATACTCTATAAAATTGATCAAGATTTTCATACTTTCGGTAATTCTAATGTTCCACCCGAAGTGAACAAAAGATCTTGGATCACAATCACTATAGGTTCTACTAACTGTAACAATGCAATCAGTTTAACCTCATAAGACAAACTTCCATTGAGATAGACTTCTCTCAAAGAACTACATTACGAAATTATTTCATCCTCCAATGCTCATCGAATAACTTGCAACCCAAAGTTTCACAACTACAATTATTAAACACCTCAAAAGACTCAGGTGAAACAAATAGGTTGATTCTTTCTCAGGAGAAAGAGCGAATGAAATCAATTTTTTTTTTCAACTAGGAAAACATGTGCCACCGCAGTGAACACAAGACCAAGAAAAAAAAATAGTCACTTAGGCAAGGCACTCGGAAAACAAAAGGGAAAGTCAACAGAGGGCTCAAGCCCTATTGAAAGCGAATACCAAACCACCAAAGAGAAGAAGGTAATGCCCTTTGGAAATTGATAAACTCATAAGGAACAACTGCAAAAGGTTAACCACACTCAAATAAACTGCAAGATGCGAAACGAGACTTAAGTCTCAATTACTTATACTTCACTCCTTCCTTTAACAAGGAAGGTTATTTTTCTGTTATTACTACATCACTTTGCTAGCTTAACCAGGATAAGGTCTTAAAACCCAAATCACAATAACCACTTAACAATCAAGCAGAACCTTCCAACACATCGTTTTGCTCAACAATTTCAGCTACAACATGGATCACAACTCCAAAAGATCACGTCTGCAAAACTCCACCCTTTTTCATTTAACCGACCTTACAAAAGGCGATTAAATTACTTCCTTTCTCAAAGAATCATCACCACTTTCATAAGTCACCAACCCATGTATACAATCTTACTAATATCAAGAATAATTCACTCTTAACTCGAATCGCCAGTGTCTACTCTTCCATTATAAAGCCCCAAAGGCTCACCAAATTATTACACACCAGTTTATCATCTCATCCTCAAATTGAGAGTATATTAAAAACTTACAACCTCACTACAACAACCTCTTATTCTAGAGGGAAGCTTCTACACAATTTAAAAGGTTATATCAATCACTTTCATCATGAACATGCTATCATCTGGTTATTCCACAATTATATAAGCATAAGTCAACTATTAAATCATATCAGTTCAACTTTTAGCGATGCTCAACATCAAACTTCAACACCTAACAGTTATACTACAACCATTGTTGTTATCAACTGGCTTCATTACGTAATCTAGTTGCTACCTACTTTCCTTCCCAAATCACAGGGATAATAACACACATACTCAATTGTTCCTCCTCATATTTGGATTTCGGCAAACATACACTAAAACTTCAAAAATCGAAATCTTCTATCAATCAAAAGTCTCAACAATACTACAACCAATTTCATTGAGTCATTCTATATAGAGAAACTATATAGAATTCTTCCCATAAATTCTAGATCCACCCATACTCAAACCCTTCAACCGATTGTACCCAATTCCAACAATGAATCATACTAAGAAATATGTAAGTCTAGCAACCATATATGATCATCAAATAGCCAATTTACGAAAATTTCTGGATTAATATCCTCTAAGGCAATGTTCAAACACATCCTTATCATGACCATCACCAATGGTTAGGTTAATCCATTGAGACTAATTTCCCCAATTTATTTAAGAAATTTACCAAATTCTACAATCTTAATGGTCAGACCACTTCATTAATATCTCACACTTCTTAACAAATCTCGGACTCCTAGTAGGTATAAACATACCTTTAATCACAGTTCAACAAGAACTACTAGAAGACAACATTAACTTAATCGATCTCGCTTCCAAGATACTAGTTAGGATTAATCATGTACCGTGCCATTGACCAACTTGGTACCCATACCATATCAATTGTCTTCCATGCTTAGAATCTCTCACTTAACACAACAAAATGTTGCAAAAGAGTTTTGACACTTCCTTTCCTAAAGAAGAAATATTAAACTTCATCACTCTATTTATTCCCAAAGGAAGTACATGGCCAAGACTTCACCTGATAAAGAACATGCAAAAGATAAGTTCTATTGTCTTAATTACCAAGCGAATAAATGGGTTATGCTTCACAACAAGAAGACAAAACTCCCAATAAGGGGGTCAACCTTACAAATCAATAACGTTCACAAGCAGCAAAACTATCTCAAAGGTCGGAACAACAATATTTGCTTCAAAGAACAAATACAACCCAATTGAAAATCGTCAACGACATTGCAACCACCAATCCAAGAAAGTTCATCAACCTCAAGGAACCACAACCAGAAAACCAAATACAAACTCAAGGAAAACAACAACTTCTCCCAAGAACCCATCTCCAACCTCGGTACTAAATTACTTGAGAAAAAAAACCATCACTAACACCATACCACAAACAGTGGTACGACCGGGCCATGCCCATGACCACAACCAAACTCTATCCCTCGACATCCGCTACCTTCACTCATAATAATCATTATATTTGAAGTAATTAAGGTCATCTCATAACATGAATCATTAATAAAACATAACGAAAGCGTAAATGAAATGCTTGATCCATCCCATCCTACTGTGCACCAGTGTGTCAAGTTTTAAGTTAATTAACCATTAACAAATTTTAGCAAATTAAGTTACCTATATTGCTAAACAATTCACCACGGACCTAAAGCCCGCTCTGATACCAACTGTAACACCCCAAACTCTCAAAGAGCCTGAAATGATACTGGAATTATACTATTCTAGCATAAACTACCAATTTTTGGCAGAATCTCCTTTGTTTAAACAGCTATACTGAGAGTTCAACAATGAATCATGGCCTTTAACAAAATTTCTCATAATCAAGTCTACTCATTCATGCATGATAATCAAATGAACATACCAAGACCGACAACCTCATTATTACAAATAATCAGATACTCAAACCAAAACCACATATGGTGATATCCAAACAGTTTATTTATTTCTAAACTAGGGCTAAGTGGCAAACGCCTTAAGAGTGTGAGGTAGTGAGTGCAACAACTTCTACTCCCTCCCATGCATGTCGTTCCTGCCACTGGTACCTAAAACACATTAAAGCAAGGGTGAGCCCAAAGACTCAGCAAGTATCAACAAGGCCATAAACAAGAACACAAACATAGCATCGATAATCCTCAATTAACATCACACTCAATATAGCTATTTAACTCATGATATGCAACCAATGCAATGCTCCTTTGAACTTTATCTCTTTTCGCATTTTACCGATAATGCGGGGTATACAACCATCGCTGTATACCCTTGCCTGTGCCCTCTGCCACATGGACCAAGAGCCTATACACCACATGTATAGGGACCTTTGCCTATCATCTTTATGATGGGGACCTCTTTATTCATTGCCCACATTCCACAAATGTGGGGACCTCAAGCCCGTCATCTACATGACGGGGACCTCACTGTATGTGCTTGGTCACCACGTGACCAAGACACCTGTATGCTCTCGACATATATATGCACCATGATAACTTTTTCATAAGCAGGAATACAACATATTCTCGTTAACATGTAAGCAATAACAACATGCGGTAGCACCTTTAACCATAACTAGCAGTCATCAAGATAAACAGTAATTCATCTCATAACCAGGCAAGCATGGCTATACTATCAAGATACATCACAATCACATCATGCAAGCATACATATATAATAGCCCGAATACTTGCCTCAACCGTGCGAGAACGGTGGACGCGAAGAGGGCGCTGCCCCTGGGATCACGCTCCCACCTGAACATAAAGATAACTCCAAACTAAGACCAACATACTGGACCAAAATCATAAATAACAACACAAATTAACTCGCTAAACTCCCAAGTGTTTCAAATCTTCCAATTTCTAGCGATGGATTTGGTGTTCACTGCAGACAGTCAACTTCTAAAATACATAACTTTCTGCTCAGAAGTCCAAATGAAGTGTTCTTGGACTTCATTGAAAGTTTATCAAATTACCCAACTAAACCTAGTTGGTGAGTCCCCCTGATTCGGCCATCTAGTACCACTATCAAGCCAAATAGCAGATCATCAATACTCACGTCGGGTTCTCTGGACAGCACACTAATACCACCATAACGTTTGCTACGAATGTCCAAATCTTACGTTCTTTATCTCTATGAAAAGGTATGGAAATTACCTACATTTTTTGTTATTCTGAGATCCTCTGATTTCATCTTTAACTAATAGATTAACTCATTTTCTTACAGACTATCAGGATGTTGACAGATTAACGAGACAGCAGCACTAGACAATTCATAACTTTCTAACCGTTAATCGGATTTGGGCGTTCTTGGCGGCCATTGAAAGCTAAGAACAAGACCTACAAAACTATAGGAGACGGAAACCTCAAATTCGGCCTCTAAGAATCCGAGATTGGCCATGCAACAATCTGGACAGAAACTTAAATAATTGCGGCAGGACTTCGATCCAACTAACATGGCATCAAACGCTCCTACTAAGATCCAACCAGTGAAGAGAAAGAACCATTACCCTTGTAGAGCCCTAGGAAGATGCTGACCAAACACCCCAAAGAAACTCCCTTAACTTCTCCTCCTTTCTCCCCTCATCTCCCTTCTCGTCTCCTCCTTCTTGTGGCCGGCCAGCAGCAAGACCTCTCCAAGGGGCAGCAATGGAGGGGGTGGAGGTGGAGGCGCCCAAAGGTGAGGATGACCAGGGGGTGGCGGCCAAGGGATGGAGGCAAGGGGGATTTCGGCCAAGGGGGGGAAGGGGTGAGGGGGCAGCTAGGGTTAAGGGGCGCCCCCCCTTTCTTCCCACTTGGGCCGGCCCACTAAGGGCTTTTGCGCCTTGGGCCATGAGCCCACTAACCAAACACGCTCAGAATTAGGAATTTGAATTAAATATCCTCTCCCGAAAATTATTCTCTCTAATTTGAAGTTCGGAATATTAACACTAAAGCCAGAGGCCCTAGCTCTAAGTCTACCCCAAAAGCTGGATTTTGAACTATTTTCTTTCTAAACGAAAACGGGGTATTACACCTGGGCGACATCCATCAAAACCCTGGGCCTCAACTTACCCAGTTGAGCCCGTGCATAAACCTACACCCACCAGACAACCAGTTCGCCCAAGTCCAAACCATTGTTTAATTTTATTTCATGTTTCAAAGCATTTATAAAACTCCCATGACACACCAATGCCAAGGGTACAATTTAAACAACATTTGATTTTTTTGAAATTTCCCAAATCAAACATTTTGGGTCTAAGCATAATTTTCCAAATGATCCTAGTTCATACTATTGTATCAACTAGGTTTTTATCTAGGGTGACAATATGTTTGGTTCGATATCAAAATTGGCCATACAAAGGATTTAGGCATATCTATGAATTTAAAAACAGGAATTTAAATAATTGAAAATAAATAAGCATGCAGTAATAATTTGAAACAGAAATTAAATAATTTTAAATATTGGGCTCAAATATGATGAAAAGTATAACTTGCCTTGCTCAAATAGCTGCTCTCAAACGGCGTCGAAATCTGACTCTCCGAAGTTGTCGAAATCTAATCGTGAAAATAAGATAAATTCAAACTAAATTCAAATAACAACTCATATGAACTCCAATTTGAAATATTTTGGTTTATTTAGCTAGATTACAATTTTATACAAATTTTGCAACTTGAATCACCAAAATCGGAGTTCAGATGCAAAAGATATGAGCTTTGGAAGATTCAAATTACATAAAATGATAGAATTAGGGTTTTTCCGAATTTTGGGAATTATTTTTGTAAAGGAAATAGGCTTTATTGCGCAAGATGACGTCAGCGGGGAATTTCTTTTTTAGTGGAATTATTTTTCTACAGGAAACACCACTGACAAGTGGGCCCCTTCAGGTCAATGGACCAAGTCTACGGGCGGTCAACGGTCCACCGCAGACTCGGTGCATGGGAACAGTGCACGTGGGGGAGGTGGTGGGCGCGTGCGCACGTGACAGCCACGTAGGCGCTGACTAGGCATCCATGTCACTGCCACGCATGTGAGCATGATGATGTGGCACCCATGTGGCAGCCACATCAGCGTGCCACGCAGGCACAGAGCCGGCGGCGCTTTGGCCCGCGGCTCGCCTGCGTTTGGCAGCGCGGCGGCGGCTGGCGAATGCACCAAAAGAGAGAGTAAAGCGTGGGGGTTAAGATGTGCACGATTTGGTCACCTGAGGCGGTGGTGTTAGCCGGCGGTGAGGAGCTAGGCGGCGGCGAGTTCCGGCGTTCCCTGGCTCGGGTGAGTGCAAGCACCGGGTGGGCGGTGATGAGACGATGCCGAATCCGGGGTCGGTGACGGCAATGTGACTTGGACAGCGCCGGCGTCGAGGAAGTTCCGAGTTTCGGAGGCGCGGAGGAGAACTCAAATTGCCGACGATTGAGAGAAAGAGAGGGTAGAGGAATTGGGGCGTTGGAATGAGGTAGAGGAGGCAACCTGATGCCCCTTTAAATAGGGCGAAGGTGGCACAGGGAGGGTGATCGTGCGCACGAGGTCAGCGACGATCGGCGGTTGGGCGCGCGGACGAACCGGGCGTGGAGAGAGGGGAGAATCGTGGGGGGTGGAGGTGGTTGGGGGCGCCAGGTCATTCGCACGTCGCGCGGGAGGCGGGGCGGTTGAGGCGATGGTTGACAGGGCTTCGGGCAAGGCAGCAATGGCGGCGGGGTTGGTTGCGTCCGTGCGAAGAAGAAGGGGGCGGGGAAGAAAGGGTCATGGCCGTCGGATTCTGATCCGACGGTGCGGAGGAGCGGGGTGGCATGGGTGTTTGGTGACCGTCTGATTTGAATCGGACGGTGGAAGGGAGAGAGAGGAAGCGGGTGTGCGTGCGGGCGTGTTGGTCGTCCGATGTAAATCGGACGGTGGGAGAGAGATTGGGAAGAGAGGGTGTGGGCCAGCGCGGAGTGGGCCGACTGGGCTGGCGCGCGGTGAAGAAGAGATGGGCCGAGTTAGATTCGGCCCATTGGCCATTTTAGGTTTTTCTGTTGATTTTTCCAATTGATTTAATTCAGATAATTAGAAAGGGCTTTAGAAAATAGTAAATAAAATCCAAATATTATGGAAAAATTCACATAAATTCCTAGAGTTATTTTGGACTTAAATAAAATAGTTCGAACTTATAATTGGCTTTTAATTTTGCAAATAAATTATTTTGACTTTAAATATTTAGGAAAAAGCTTTTGAAATCTCAGAAAATTCAAGAAATTAATTAAAATTTTATTTTTCAGATCAAACCAAATAAAACTTCAAGAACTTCAAATAAATTTTACTTTTGACTTTAAAATTTCAAAAATTCAAGAAAAGCAATTAAACTCTTTTATATATTTTTCAGAAATCCCAACAAAATAATAACTTTATTATCTTTATTCTTGGTAACATAACCTTGGGATGTTACACTTTGCTCTCTATTCTTGCATTGGAGTAGAATTGAGCCTTTGCCTTCTATGTATACAACCGAACCATCTCCAAATTTAACATGACCATGAAACTCATGGTTGAGTTCTCTGAGTTTTCCCAATTGTCCATTCACGTGATTGGAAGCTCCATTGTCGAGGTACCAAACATCTGTGTCGATCACCTTTTCACCAATTCTCAATAGCTTTGGTTGAATCCCTTCCTCAAGCATGACCAGCCCAGACAATTTCTCATCACCGATGGTAAGCAACAGTGCCGGTTCTTTCTCCTCTTGGGCTTGTGACAAATTTGCTTCCACCTTATCTTTCTTGTTTCGACAGTGAGAAGCATAATGCCCAAACTTTTGACACTCAAAGCATTTAATATGACTTCGGCACTCAGAAGCATAATGTCCAAGTTTATCACACTAAAAGCATTTAATTTTTGACTTATCTTGCTTGGATTCACCATTGCCATGAGCAGACTTGTAGCTGCGTCTGGCAAAATCTCCAGGGCCACCTCGGCCACGACCATGACTACGACCTCCTCGGTCGCGCCAAGCAGAGCCACGATCACCTTGATTTGATGTACAATCTTGCTGAGTTTGCTTCTTTTCTCCCTTCAGCTCATCTTTCACAAATAGGGCTTGATCGTTGCGAGCCTGGCAACCTTTCAGTAGCCCATCATGTGCTTTAAGAGACTCAGTCACCTCTTCCAGGTTCATGCTCTCAAGTTCACTAGAATACAAAAGAGTTGTGACCACAGGCACGTACCTCTTAGATAGGACTCGCAAGTATTTCTCGACCACCTTAGTTTCTTCCAATGTGTCGCTAAGAGCTCGAAGTTCATTGACCACCGCCGTCAATTTTCCTGCGAATTCATCCACTGATTGAGTTTTGCCCATATGCAGCGCCTCATACTCCCCTCGGAGAGTTTGCAGGCAAACTTTCTTCACTCGATCCACACCTTTGTGCATAGTACGAAGAGCAACCCAGGCCTCCCGAGCAGTATCTTTCCTGACAAGTTGATCAAGCATCGAGTCGGGTATCGCAGCATAGATCAGCGCCAATGCCATTTGATCAGTATTCGAGTCGACATCCACAACCTTTCCTTTTAGGTCGATCTTTCCTTTAGAATCGACCAGATCGGCCACTGCGTCCCAGACCCCTTGGGCACGCATATTAACTCGCATCTTCATAGCCCAAGCCGGGTAGTTCTCTGAAGTGAGAACCGAGTATGACAGCGAATTTGGGCCATCCTTCATTGTCGACGAAGATCCGTTGGGAGCCATCGTCCTCATCTTCTCTGGAGTCAGAGGACCAATTTTCATACACTGCTCTGATACCATGTGTAGTCGTACCACCTACGACCAGGTGATCGGAACTCACTCTCCGATCAGTCCAAACTTTTACGACCAGGATGTAATCGATCCTCCTCGCGCTATGACTACTCCTCTGTTGTCGAAGCCTTCTACGACCACTCCTCTAGTGTAGTCTTAGCTTCTCTACGACCACGTAGTAACCTTCCACGACCACGAAGCACTTTGGATGAATAGTGATTGATAAACAGTAATTAATATGAATAGTGGTCATAGTGAACAATAGTCGATATGAACAGTGCTCAAAAAATAAAAAACTCACGATTGGTTGTGGTAGCAATTGCTCCTCTTTTTGGTCTTTTCTATTGCTTTTCTCAACTCACGACTTCAGACATATTACAAGACTCAATGGTGACTTATATAGGCTGAGTACGAGGACTCAACCTCAGACTCGGACTCATTTTCTACGACTCGAAACACTGATACGAGTACGACTCGGACAACTCTAACCGACTCTGACTCAAACTATGTTTGAATAAACTATTACAGGAAGGATTAATTCCAACATCCTATCCCTTAAGCTCAATTTGGATGGGTAGGGTGTGGTTTTTTGACGAGATTAATGGGCTTTAGGGTTTGTTTGTGGTCTCATGGCAACGATTTGGATGGGAAATCTCATGATTTGTAGGATGATGTCGTTCTTGGTTGGTTTTTTGTTGGATCGATTTTGTGTATTTAGAGATTTCGTTTGGGGAATTTCGGGTTTTTGGGACACTCCCAAATTTTCTCATTGATTTTGGTTGTAGGCCGTAATTGAGGGTTACAAAGTGCAGAATTTTGAGTTCTTACTTTACTTTTGTTTGTGTGTTGTAGTATGGCCGCAGAGATGTGGACTCTTAGGCTTTACTTTGAGGATACTGCACTGGAGCAAGGATTTGTGCAAAAGGCGATGGACCAATATTTCATATGCTACTTCAATCTGATTTGTTTGATCGAGTCTTGGACACTCTACCATGGACTATATCTATTACAAGCAGAAAGATGGAGGCACAATGTCTAGCTTGTGAGAGATAGTGAATGATGATAATGTGAACACAATGCTGAAGAACTCCCCTCCCGAGACAATAATCAACAAGGGAAAAAAAGGAGACTGGATGGTGTCGCACGCTTCGAGAGGCTCGCCTGGGGAAAGGTCGAGGTTGTCCCCAGCGACGGTGTTGGTGGTGGACTCATGCGTAAGGGCGTTTCCGTCCTTGACTGAGTCGTCGATGGCGCTCGGCGAAAGGACTGGACTGCCCCTGGCTCCGGTCTCGATGCCAGTCTCGCAGGGAGGCGAAAAGTCGGGTTTATCCCCAGCGGAGAAGGCAGAAGCTTCATGAGACTGCGTGTGTGGGTGCTCCATCCTCCGTTCGTTGGTGCAGGGTGATGGCGTGGCAGGACTTGGTTCGATCAATCATCGCGGCGGAAGGGGCGACGAGATCCAACGCGGCCACAGATTTGGTACATCCTTAGCCGATCTCTACGCTCATTCCTGGCATCGCATTCCTCTCTCTTCGTGGCTTTGGATACCCAGGGGTGCGTGTGTGGGAGAGCTAGGGTTTCCGGCTAGCAGCCGGGAGATTCTTCAGTGGGGAGGGCGAGCAAGAGTGGTCAAGCGGATCCGAGATCCACCGCTGTTGAGTCGCTCATTTGCTGAAGTTGTGAGGGGTGTGGAGATGGATTGGGGTCGCGGCAGGTTTCCGCGGTGTTTCGGGGGTGGCGACCGCACTTTTGGGGGAAAAAGGTTGGCTCATGAGGATAGGATGGAGGAGGATGATTCGCTGGGGGAGATTGATCTTAGATCGAAACTTCAGCGGGATCAAGAGCAGAAGAGGAAAACTCAGGAGACTTATTTCGGGGGATACCAGAAATCAGGTACGTAATTGGGTCCTCAGGAATTTGCTAGAGATCGACTTGAGTCGAGATATTTTGGGGGATCTGGCAAGAGTAATTTTTCTCAGGGAAGGGGGTGGCAGGAAGATCTTTCCCAAAAATCGATGGGTAGAGGAGGAGGCATGCGGTGGGATGATTCTCACAAAGGGAATTTCGGGGGGGGGGGTTTCACAGTCGAGGAGGAATTCCTAAATCTGATCAAAGTAGAGATGAGGTTCTTCGTGATGCTGGAACATGCTTTGCAAAGGGAGAAGATCTAAAATAGGTTTGGGGTGATATTGGTCCTAATACTGGGGTGCTGCATTCGGAGGATCGAGGAACGTGCTTTAGATGTCTACAATCGGGTCATCACCAAGCTAGGTGCTCTAATCCTCCAGTTTGTTACAAGTGTAAGAAAACTGGTCACATGACTTCTAGTTGCCCTGAGGATCAGAAAAAGTTTGGTCTGAAATTATGTGGGTTTGGAATTCCTGGACAGGGTTTTTACAGCTTAAAAGTTCCTGGGCTAAAATTAGATGAGCAACAAGTCGCTTCTGGGGTGATTAATGTGCAAGAAGGTTCAGCTTCAGTGACTAAAATTGAGGCTGAACTAAAGCATTTAATTCAAGCCGATTGGAATTGGAAAGTAAGAAAAATATCTGATTTTGAGTTTGCTGTGGTGTTTCCCTCGAAAGAGCTGCTGGAGTCGTGGTCTAAGACCAGAGGGGTTGAATTGGCACTTCATTCCATAAAAGCCAAGATAGAGAAATCTAATGTCGACCCTGAAGCTTCTTCAGTACTCAAAACAGCTTGGGTTAATGTCTCTGGGGTTCCTTTACCAGCAAGTCAGTTGCAATTGTTAAGGAAATTGCTAGCACTGTGGGGGGGGAACCAATAGAAGTGGATGAGATAAGTCTGCTAAGGGTTGACCCTATCAGGGTGAAAGTGTTGGGTAGGGAGTCTTCTACCATAAATTGCTATGTTGAAATCTTTATTAATTCAGTGGGCTATGAGATTAAATTTGAAGCAGAAGGAGGAGGAGGGGGAAGAAGGGAGTCCTAGTTTGTGACCACTTTAATAAAGCTCATTTTCATAGAAAAGGTGAGGAGGAGGATGATGAGGAAGAAGATTCTTATGGGAGTTCTCACAAGACTGAATGGGAGAAGATGGCTGAGAAGTATGGGGGTGAGAAGCTTCAAACCTCTGAACATAAAAGAGAGGGAGATTCTCAGCAGTACACAAAAAGGCATCAAGATGCGATGAAGGTTGATGTGGAAGGTGAGAGAGATCTAGAATTACACAATACTGCAGACAGTCAAGCTCTGGCCATTGTTCCTTTAGACTATAGTTTTCCTCCCTCTGTATCACCTTCAAAGGATCTGATTATCAGGTCGGAGGGGAATGCAAATGCAGGTGGTAAGGATACTGGTGGACTGTCTAATGGAGAGGGGGAGATCCAAGATGCTTCAACTGACATTGTGGTGCATACTAAAGATGGACCCACCTTGCTGGATGCCTCTCTTTGGCCTTGTTTACAGACTCCTGCTCCTCAAAAGTTGTCTCGGGGGGTGGAAAAGCCGGAACTCAATGGAGAGATCATGGGGGTGGATCATGGGGGGTATCATTCTCAAGGACATCTGACTAGAAATTGTGGGGTGTCATCTCAAATGGTTGATGTCGGCAACAGTGAGGAGATTAGTAAAGAAGTTAGGAGCATCGTTAGAAGGGATGATCGGGAGGAGGGGACGTCCTTTCCCAGCAAGAAAGGAAATCATGATGAGTGGACTTTATCTAAGAAAAAAGGTGTTAAAAACAAGTTCAAAGAGCCTCAGGTTGCTCTCAGGAAAAGCTCCCGCATTCAAGACCAAGGGATTCCCATGCAGGAAAAAGCTTCTATGTTGAAGTCTATTCAAAATCTGGAATACCAAGGTAAGTCTACTAACAATACTTTTACTATTCTCAATGATGCTCCTGTTGATTATTTAGAAAATGTTGCATCTTTATGTGGTGTCGTTTTGGGTTCACAAAGTGAAGATGCCAAAGGGGTGATTTCTGCCTTTCAAGCGAGTGAAGTAGCTAGAGCTGCTATTGCTAAAGTAGAGATTGAGTTGGCATCCAGGAAAAATCAGGTTCAGAGTTCTCAGGGGTCTGTGAATAAAGGTGACAGGGGTGAGAATCCTGACATGGATTCTTTTGATAATGAATCCAGGGGGTGTGTAAGTGGGAACTCTTAGAGGAGGGTTAAGGGTAAGCTGACAAAGGTTCGGTTCTCTTCCAGAAGGTGTAAAACATGAAAATTCTTTTCTGGAATATCAGAGGATTGGGTAATCTTGCTAGAAAAAGACAGCTGAAAGAGATGATTTATAAGGAGAGATTTGATGCAGCAGGGCTTCAGAAAACTATTAAAAAAGATTTTGCTAAGAGAGATTTGAAGGAAATTTATGGTAATGGGACTTTTGGTTGAAACTGGATCCCGGCCATCGGCCACTCTGGGGGTATTTTGCTTGGGGTGAGAAAGGATAAATTAGACATTGAAGGGGTAGACCATGGTAGATTCTTTGTGAGCATGGTGGTTAGACATAAGATAAACAACTTTAGGTGGGAACTGGTGACGGTTTATGGACCTGCTAAGCATGACTTGTCCCAAGTTTTTCTGGAGGAACTTCACATCAAAATTCAGAGGTCCAGTCTTCCTATAGTCTTGGGGGGTGGTTTTAATCTGATAAGGAGAGCCGAGGACAAAAGTTCTAATATTGTCAATCTTTCTCTATTGGATAGTTTTAATGATTTTATTTCTGATAATAAGCTGTTGGAGATTAAAAGAAGTGGTCCTAAATTTACCTGGACTAATAAGCAAAATTGTCCTATTATGGTGAACCTGGACAGAGTCTTGGTGTCCACAGACTGGGAGGCTCATTATCCATTGTGCAATGTTTGTAGTTTGATCAGAGTGGGCTTAGATCACAGTCCCATTGTCCTAAATACCGGGGATGAAAAAGCAATTACTTCAGGGAGGTTTATGTTCGAGAAAAAGTGGTTATATCAGGAGGGTTTTCATGAAATGGTTTCGCAAAAGTGGGATGAGATCAGCTTAAAAACTCCTGAAGCTTGCTATTCTCTTGATAATTGGGTGGGAAGTTTAGCCTCCATTAGGAGGTTTTTGAGAGGACGGGGAGATAATTTTAATGGGGTTTACAAAAAGGGGAAGCACATGCTCCTAAAGAAGCTTAGCAGTCTTGACTGCAGGGGCCGAGAAGCAAGGTTATCGGCTGAGGAGTGGTTTTCCAGATATAAGGCAGAAAGGGAGTTAGAAAGGCTGTACGAGATGGAAGAAAGATCTTGGCAGCAAAGGGGATGTGTGAAATGGACTACTCATGGAGATTCTAATACCAGGTTCTTCCATAGCTGTGCTAATGGAAGGAGAAGGAAAAATTATATTTTCAGTCTGGAAGATGATGGAAGGGTTTTATCCAAAGAGAGTGACATTAGAAATCATATTTACAATTTCTATAAGGGTCTGTTTGGTTCTGAAAGAAGATAGAGTGTCCATTTGGCTAAGGATTTCTGGGGTTTGGCTAACAAAGTTTCTGAGGAGGATAATGCCAGTCTGGTGCAAGCTTTCTCTGAGAGGGAAGTATGGGATGTCATTAAAGGTTTGCCTGATCATTCTGCTCCTGGCCTAGCCCTAGATGGCTTTCCTACCTTCTTTTATAAAACCTTTTGGGGGGTGATCAAAAAGAAATTCATGGGGTTAGTTGATGATTTTTTTTAATGGAAAACTTGACCTTAAGAGGTTAAATTATGGGGTGATTACTTTAATTCCTAAAGTCACTGATGCTAATTCTATCAAGCAGTACATGCCTATTTGCCTGATGAATGTGAGCTTTAAGATCATAACCAAACTTCTTGCTGTTAGATTAGGCAGGATTGCCAATAGAGTGATTAGTGTGAATCAAACTGCCTTTATTAAGGGGAGACACATTCTAGATGGGGTGGTGGCACTGCATGAGATTTTGCATGATCTGAGAGTTTCTAAAAAGAAAGGTATTGTCCTTAAATTGGATTTTGAGAAGGCTTATGATAAGATTCATTGGGACTTCTTGGAGGGAGTCTTGAGAGGGAAATTGTTTTCCTGATAAATGGATTGATTGGGTGATGAGTTCAGTAGAGGGGGGGGGGAAGTGAGCATCAATATTAATGGTTCAATGGGCAATTACTTCTCCACTCATAGGGGTTTAAGGAAGGGAGACCCTTTGTCTCCTTTGTTGTTCAACCTGGCTGCTGATGCTTTGGCAGTTATGATTGCTAGAGCACAGGAGCATGGCCTTGTTAAAGGGGTGACCTCCCACCTAATCCCAGAGGGAGTGTCCTTGTTGCAGTGTGCAGATGACACAGTCTTGATGATTGAATGTGAAGACAAATATATCCTTAATCTCAAGTTTCTGTTGTATTGCTTTGAATGGCTATCTGGGTTAAGGATCAATTACCATAAGAGTGAAGTTTTTGTTCTTGGGGTGGATAAGCTGGATGCTATGAAAGTCTCTCATAATTTCAATTGTAAGCTGGGTGCTCTCCCTCTTACTTATCTGGGTATTGATATTGGGGAAAGGCATCTTTATCAAAATGCTAAAGGTAAAATTATGTGTAAGCTGGGTAAAAGACTGGATAACTGGTAGAACAATCTCTTGTCTTCGGGGGGTAGGTTAATACTGACAAATAGTTGTCTTAGCAGCTTGCCAATTTATACTATGGGCTTTTATAGGTTGAGTGAGATGACTTATAAGAGAATGGATAGTATTAGATCCAGATTTTTTTGGAGGGGTGCCAGTGACAAGTTTAAGTATCACATGGTTAATTGGAGATCAGTTTGTATTCCTAAAGACTATGGGGGTTTGGGGTGATGAATACCAGATTGATGAATGATTGCTTGTTAAGTAAGTGGATTTGGAGGATCAGTAGAGCTGATAAGGAGATTTGGTTTAGGATACTAAAAGCGAAATATTTTCCCAGGGGTGATTTTAGAAGTTCTAGACCCAACAGAGCCTCTCAGTATTGGAAATCCATTTGCAAAGTGAAATATCTCTTCAACATGAGGGCTTCTTACCAAGTAGGTAATGGGAGGAATGTCTTCTTTTGGCATGATGTTTGGCTAGGCAATTGTCCTTTAAAGATTAAGTATAACCTGCTGTTTAACATCTGCTCTGATTCTGATATAAAGGTTTCAGATTGTATATCGAATGGAATTTGGCATGTTGAGTTTGTTAGGAATTTTGGCTGGAAGGAGGAAGACATGTGGGCAGACCTTAAAATGGATTTGGATGGTGTAAGGCTCAATAAGAATAAGGATTAGGTGGGGTGGTGTTTAGAAAAGAATGGTCTTTTTAATGTTAAGTCTTTGTATCGGCACCTGGCCTTTGGAGGGGTTGTTAATAAGAGATTGAATAAGTTGTGGTATAGCAGGATTCCCCTGAAAGTTAAAATTTTCTTATGGCTAGTTTATCAAGATAGAATACAATCGGCTAATCAACTTAAAGTTAGAGGCTGTAAAGGTAATGCTAATTGTTCTTTGTGTGGGGTAAGGGAAGTTGCGAATCATGTTTTCTTTGACTGTGTCTTAGATAATTTTGCTTGGGCTAGCTTCAGAGAGATTTTTGAGTGGACAAGGAGCCCTATCTCCGTAGATGACTTTCATCTCTGTTGGATGGACTCTTGGGGGGCTATTAACTCTCATCTTGCCCTTATCAATTTTGCAGTTCTTATTTGGACGTTATGGAAAATCAGAAACAAGTGGGCGTTTGAGGGAGTTTTCCCTAAGCATCCGCACGAAGTGATTTTCAAATTTCTGTCATGTTTGCAGTGGTGGTAGGTGCTGATAAAAGAGGAGCTGCGGACGAAGCTGGATAACCTAGTTTTTTTTTGGTAGAAAGTTGGATGAAACTTTTCTGTTCAGATATACCTTTGTAATCACTTTGTCTGCCCTGTTGGGTGTTGTTCTGGCTGTGTGTCGCTGCTTGGTTCAGCTTGGTGTTGGTTTAGACTTTAACGCTAGCTGGTGTTCCTAGCCTGTTTTATTTCCTTTGAGTTTCAGATTGTACTTTGTGAACATTAGCTTTCTATAAAAGCTAGGATGTTCCCTTTTTCAAACAAAAAAATGTGAACACAATGCTTAGAAAGCATGAAGGAGAGAAGATTTTTACCTTGTGTGTCATGACTCATGAGGAAGAAAGCTGAAGGCCCCGTGTTTCCCGTGTGAAGTTCTATAAAGATGTCCCAGCTGTTGAATCTGTGACACAAGATTCTTGATGGTGAATATGGTTCAGACAATGGTACTGTAGGCGATGAAGGAACAGATACTGAGAGCTTAGGGGAAGAACTTGATGAACCAATGGATGAAGCCATTGCAGAGAAAGAATGAATTGAGCTCAAGAAGCAGTTGGAGGAAATGAGGAAGGCAATGTTAGATCCTACAGAACGTTGTGAGGGAGACACTGATGTTGAAGGCTTGTTTGATGTTCAGCCCAAATGTGTGGGAAGCTTTGGAGGATGACACAATAGGGGAGCAGTGGAGGTCTGTACATCTCTCAAGCAGGACAAAGCCAACCATCCGGTCTCCAGAGGTAGAGGAAGGGGGAGAGCAGGAGCAAGAAGTCGGGGAAGAAGAGGTCGTGGTGCAGCTGGGAATGGAGTAAATGACCGAGGTGGGACAGGAGTAGGAAGACTAGAGAGATTGCTTTTTGGTGAAGGAGGTGGCAGCCAATCGTGAAGACTTCTCAAGTGTCATGTGTTATTTTGTAAGACTAGCTGTTATGCATTCAATGTTGGACATTGTTTTTTGGTTTGCATCACACTTAACCAATGCTGGTCATAGTTGGTTAATATCTGATGGTGATCAATTGGTGGATGTTAGGTGTTATTTTGTATGTTGCTATTTGTTATGTTCTATGGGCTGTAAGACTTGTTAAGTACTCATGCACTACTTATTTTGCTTTTGTGCACTGCATGCTAATGTTAAGTACCCAATTTATGTTCCTACAGCTATGGTGCTTTGACATGTATTTTGGTTCAGTGGCACAAGTGGTGAAATATCTCTTTGTTTACCTGACATTCTGGGGATGTCCTTGCTTGTACTACTATGGTGATCTATATTCCATATCACTCATGTATATTGCCTGAACACACATAAGCATTGTATCAAACAGGGAGTATATTTTCTGAACAGATTCATTCATGTGATCCCTTTGACCAGAACCAAATAAAAAGATTCATTCTTACAAAGAAGACAAAATGTATAGATTCATTACACAGCATGACAGGTAACCTGAAATATGAACCATTGCTAGATTTGCATCCCAAGTGCATTACATAAATTGCATCCCGAATTCATTACATAACTGAGAGTACTTTTCTTGACAGCATAGATTTACACGAGCACTTGTACACGTAAGTGCTGCCATTGTCTACCAAAAGGTAATTCCTTGTCATTTCCCCTGAACACAACTCCTTTCAACCCAAAATATTCACTGCTAACCATACATCACCTTACTTGCCAATCTAAATAAACATCACCACCTAGCTTACCAAAAGATCAATGCCTTCACTTATCTTCTCACTTCATGCCGAGAATGTTGGGAATAGTTCCACATTAGTTGTGGGAAGAAAAAAAACGTACAACTTATAAGCGCGAGGCAGATCTCATTCATTGGACTAGTCTTTTTGGGGGAGAAAACTCAATACCATTTATAAGGCTGTTGCTATAAGGCTTGCATGCGGCAGCCTATGAGCTTAGTTATGTTAAGCCTATTTGGACCTGTGGCCTGGGAGTAAACCCGGTTGAACCTAAGCACGCGGCCAGGATCCGATCCAACAATTGGTATCAGAGTCCAGGCGTCTAACATCTCCTTGGACTTCATGGTTGTAGAAGTACACAACCGATGCGTGAGGGGAAGAATGTTGGGAATAGTCCCACATTGGTTGTGGGAAGAAAAAAATACAACTTGTAAGTGTGAGGGAGATCGCACCTATTGAACTAGTCTTTTAGAGGGAGAAGGCTCAATACCACTTATAAAACTATTGCTATAGGGCTTGTATGCGGCAACATATGGGTTTAGTTGTATTAAGCCCGTTTGAATCTGTAACCCGGGGAGTAAACCCAGTTGAACCTAGGCATGCGACTAGGGTCTGATCCAACAGAGAAGAACACAAGCGACAATGACAAGAGTCGCACCAATCAGACCAAGAGAGACAATGTTGTCCCTCTTCTCCTCAGCTTCGCCTCTTCTCATATATAGTGGCCGGCCATCTTCTTGATTTGAATCTCCCTTTCACGCAGCAGCAAACCTTTCTGCAACAGGTCATCCTTCAGCTTTAGCATGGCATCCTTCTTCAGCTCAGCTGCCTTTGGCACCTCCATACGGTTCCTTAGAGCAAGTACCTTATACATCTCTTCCTCTATGATTGCCTCGCGCTTGCGCCAGCGCTCTACAATGTCCCATAGGTTGGTTATTGTCTTCTTTATCCTCTTATCCCATTCGCCATCAACCCACCGAATGAAGTCGCTCCGGTCTTCATCCTCGTACGAAAAATTCCACACAAACAGTTAGCAAAAAATTCTCAAATATACATACACTTGTGTCAATTCAAGGTTAACTAACCTCAAGGGGGCATCCCAAGAACCTTTTGCCGGTACCTTCCCCTTCCCAACACACCCTCCTGGCCGGTATGAGGCCATGACCGCATCTCAGATGAGCACCCATGTAACATCTTAAATTTGGAGTGTTTTGAAATATTTTTTTTAAAATAACAATTTGAATTTTCTTGTTAAGTTAAAGATTAATTTGAATTTTTTAAAATTAAAATAATTTAATGTGAATAAATCAAACTTCAATTAAATTCAAAAATGTTTTATTTGGGTCCCTTGAGTTCCAGAGTATTTTCTGGAATTTTCTAGAATTTTTTGGAGTTAATTTGCTATTTCTTTGAGCTTGGTTTTTATTTAATCTAATTTCTAAATTTGGAAAATAAATTTAAATTCTAGATTTCCTCTCGGGCCAAATCCACCTTCCCGGCCCATTCTTTTCCCCGTCCCTGCCAGCCTTCCCTGCCTTTTTTTCCCGCTGCCCACTTTTCTTCTCGCCGGCCCAGCTCCGTTCCGCTCAGCCCATCTCCTCAGCCCAAGCCGCACACCAAGCCCACTCGCCAGCCTGCCTCCTCCTTCCGCTCCTTGGTGGGCCCGCCTTGTCAACTCCATCCTCATTGCACCTAACTCCGACTTGGTGTCCCGAACTCGCACGCAGTGGCCATCGTTCTGAACCTGGATTCTCCCCTCCCGTGCCTATTTAAGCGCCGCACCCGTGTCACGAGGTTCGTCCCATTCCGCCTCCTCCAAAACCCTAGCTCTCCCCTCTGATTCCACCATCATCTCACCAAATCGAGCTCGAAAAGATATGTGCTGTGGAAGCCTTCCTCATCGGATTGCATTGCCACCCGTGAGTTTCCGTTGACACCATCCACCCCTTTGGGTTCGCTACTTGACGTTAAGAACAACAAAATTCCCTGGGCTCCACACCACTTGTCCCCATGGCATCTACTTTCTATACTGCCAACAAACAAGCGACCCAATATATTCTTCTCAGGAGGACTGGGAATCGAATCACAGAAAGCTAGCTTTTTGGGCACTCCCACCGTAGGTCCTAAATAGCCAATAAGATATATCTTATCTTAACTAATAAAAAGAGTTTACCTCTGCTTAGTGGGACAATGTCTTTTCTCCTATTCGTGCGGTTGGCCTCTCTCACCCCTCATAAATTCACCATCGAGGTGCACCAACATGTGGACCCAACCTGACAGAGAGAATGTCTCGCCCATCCCCATGACTCGTGTATGTATCCATGCCCCCACTTCTTCCGCAACCACCAAAACCATCGCTGCCCCACTTCTTCTTCACATGCACATACCAAAATTCGTTGTCGTCCCACTCCTTTCTGTCTCACACCGTGACTCACCACCTGCGCTCGTCCGGCATTCGCTTCGTGCCTTAGAGATCCCAAACTCCTCTGGCACTTAGTCCGCGGGTTGCAACGGCAGCGTGCACGAAGATGAGGGGATCCGACAGCGTAGGAGGCGACGACGCGGGGAGGTAGCGCCGGCAACAAGAGGAGGTACGGGGAGGGGAGGCGGCGTTGGGGATGGGAGAAGGCACTGGGAGGGAAAGGAGCAGAGGAGGAGGCGGTACCTTAGAGGAGAAGCAGCGGCGCCAGGGAAGGGAGGGGAGGCAGCTATGGTGCACGAGGAAGAGGCAAAGAAGAAGGCGTCCTTTGCTTGCTGCGTCGTCGTCTCGAGTTCACCGCATCATGTTCTCTTCATCCTAATCCTCCTCTGCGCTACCGCTGCCTCGTGCTTCGCGACAGCTGAGGAAGCTTCGCTGCCTCTTCCACGCTTGCCACCGTGACGCTGCCACCGCCTCCTCCCCCGGCCTCCCACCACCTCGCCGCAATGTGCCTGACGAGGACTGCAGAGGCCAATGACCGTGAGAACCGAGTCATGGTTTGGGTTCAAGGTGGAAGAAGGTGGCCATCGACGTGTAGCCATCTTCCATGTCAATCGACAATGGATGGAAATAGGCAGTACGTCGGGGAGAGAAATCGATATCAACTTCAACTTCTAAAGGTAAAAATCTATGAGCTCAAAATTTTAGTTTGCGGGTAGTAGCAGTAGTAAGTAATGCAATAGGCAAAGTTAATATTTCTGTTTATATGTGTGTGAAAGAAAATTGATATTTATTATGCGGTTTATGGACAACTCTATCTTCCTTAATGGCATACATCAATCAAAGGCTTATGACTCTCTTAGTAGTCCACACAAACATGGCATACATTAATCAAAGGCTCAAAGATCATGTAAAACAATAGCAAGCAGTAACGGTATATATTATGCATTCTCTTTCATGTCTTCTCTCACCCAACAAGAAGCGTCCATGTATGCAAAATCAAACATTGAAGCTTCTACAACTTCCTGCCATGGAGCGAATCAATAAAATTTAACTTGTAAATTGTGTAGTTGACTAATACAGTGAAAAGTTGATTAATCCATAAGAAGGCTTATTATTGCACATGAACAAGTATAACATAGAATGGCTAAAACTATTATTCGATGTAATTTGTACCTTCCACATATATACTTCAGTGTGGATCAACTAAACTTTAGGATCTACCTAGTTTGGATGAAATCAGAACTAAAATTATCAAAATGCAATAATTATTGGAAATACAGTATGTCATGATTAACTAGACAACAGACAAGCTTAATTGGAAGGAAACACAAAAGCATTGGAGATGAAAGTTTTCTGATGATCAGCATGTACAAAGGAATAGGAGTTCAAGCATTGTCGAGACTAACGAACCAAAACAAAAAACCATGATCTAGACGAATTGGTGATTATGTCTCTGCAGCACACAGTTATTGTTTCTTCTAGTACATCACGAAGAGATGGCGAGACCTGATTTTTGCATATTTGTTCTCTTCTCTATATCTATTTTAGCAACTATTTGTCATATAGTGAATTAGTGATTATGTATGGTAACATCCTGTGTTACTGCATGCTGCCGCGACGACAGTCGTGGATTGCATCATGACGTCAAATATGTTCTGCTGTTTGGTTTTGTACCCTAACTAGCCATACCAAATATTGGCCATGAACAAAGTTGGTGAATGATCAAAATTTTGGTAAAGTTTGAATGTTTGGATTGTAGCCAAACGCACTGTTTACACTACCAAAGTTTTGGTGAAGGACTTCAGCCCCCACAAACTGGCCTATTATTTGGCATGTTTTGATTGGACACTACCAAAGTTTTTTGGCCCCAAAATTTTGGCAACAATCCAAGTGATAGCCAATTGTGTTGGTATTACCAATTTTTGGTAAAGTTCAGCCAAACCCTGTCTGCATTCTGTTCAATGCCATTTTGCAGCCGTAGAACAATATATTAGACCATTTTTTAGCCCCACGATCTTGGGCCTTATGATTCCAAAAACAATTCGTCAATTGGAACTAGAATACGTGGCCAATATCTGTTTTCTGCCGTTTTCTTTTCTTCGATGCAATTTTTTTGCGTAGTAACAACGCAGCGGAGGCTATAAGAACAACAAAATTCCCCGGGCTCCACACCACGTGTCCCCGTGGCATCTAGTTTCTATATTGCCAGCAAACATGCAGCCCAATATAGTCTTCTTTGGACGACTGGGAATCGAATCACAGAAAGCTAGCTTTGCTGGGCACACCCACAGTATGGCCTAGATAGCCAAAAAGATATATCTTAACTAATAAAAGAAGGAGTTTATCCATGTGCAGTGGACGATGTTCTTTTTTCTGTATGTGCGATTGGTCTCTCCCATCTCGTAAATCCTTATCGAGACGCACCAACATGTTGACTCAACCTGATAGGGAGAAGGTCTCGCCCCACCATCCCCCATAACTCACGAATGTATCCATACCCCCCACTTCTTCCGTAACCATCCAAACCGTGCCCCACTTCTTCACATGCACACACTTAATTTAGTTGGATAGATTAAAAGTTATGCAAATAACAAGTTTGTTGTCAAGTGAATCGTCGGGATCAGTCTCATAGTAATTATCAGATTAAAAATAATAGATGTCAGAATTAGGGTTTTCCCATAACATGAAACATGTAGGACGTTGTCTAAGCTTCCATAGAGAGCAACTCATTGAATTTGGATGGGTAGATTGAATGTTATCGTTATGGGAAGGTTGCTATCCAGGAATTTGTTATTAATGGTAGCGGTTGTGTTATTCTGCATGTTAAGCATAGTAGATGGCCGAATAAAATTATGGTGATAACTGCAAAGATGTAGATAATTTCCTGTAATTTTCAGGAGTGATATTATTTTCTATGTTTCGTACGGCAGAAAATAGTTATAAAATTATTAATCTTGCTGTCCAGTATCACAACAGAATGAATTTTGGGGCTGAAAACGAAGGTCTAGCTGATGTAATCAAGAGATTTTGATAACTGGAGATATGTCGAGGAATTCATGTCAATCTTATGCAGTAAATGCAGGAGACACAACACGGGGATCACACAGGGGAGATAGACTGTTTAGAGAGGTTCAGGCCTTCTCTGGAGACAATAATAACCTTACTTCTGCGTTCTTGTATTGAATGAGAGTTACAATTTGGTGCATAGTGCCCAGGATGAATATTGTGCGACTAAGGCTATAGTTGAGCGATGTCTTGCCCTCCTCCCCTCTTTGTCGTCTGATGCCTTCCTTAAATAGCGTCGAAGGGGTGGCAGATGGTACCTTTGGAGAGATGCCTCGTCGATTCTAGCCATACGCACGTGTGGAGCAGTTATGTCAGGGAGATAAGGGCGCACACTTTCTTAATCTACCACACGTAGTTAGTTATGGTAGACATGCTACCCGGTCGGAGAGTTCGGGCCCACATGTCTGATCATGGACACCTCCGACTAGAGGATGGCCGATGCCCAAGACGGTCTAAACATATTCTCCATGACTAGGGGTACTTATGAGAGCTATTTGACTAAGTCTTGTTCCGATAGCTACTATAGACTATAGGCCATTAATTATGGATTACTTAATCCTCGTCATCTAGCCCCCCAACTTCAAGTGAAAGTGTCTTACTTGAGAAAGATTTGGAGGTACTGGTCAAGAAACTGGGATATCTCTTGACCGAATTAAGACTTAATCAAGGAAGTTATTTTAATTGGAGTTGTGAAATTACCTCAATTAATTGTCATGCAAACGGGAAAAAAGGTGAACGGTTGTGTGAGTTACTGTCCGATGGGAGCAGTTCCTGAAATAAACCAACTATTGTCTCCCCTCGATATTTTCTCTGATGGTGCGCAGTTATAAATAGGAGTCGGGGGTTAACTCTAGATCTTTTACATCTCCCCCTAATCGATTCAGCTTCTCTGAGCAATCTTCTTATTCATTGCATTTTCGGACCCCAAATCATCAACCACAAAAAACTCCTAGATCTGATGTGATGGCAGCAGAGTACTCCAACTAGGCAGAATCAGAGTTGAGTAACAAGAAAATCCATTCATTTGTGACTCAAGGCAAGGTTTCATATCAGAGTTTGGTGAATTGGAAAGAAGTGGTAGGGCAGCAATACCCTTCGAGCAAGGAAGGTGAAATTCCTGTCTTCCAAGCCTATTGTGAGTGCAGCTTTTGATTGACATCACATCCACTCTTGGCTGCAATGCTTGAGCATTTTGAGATAGAATTGGTGAATTTGACACACCTAACTCTATCACGATGCTAAGCGTGTTCGTCTACCTTAGGGAAGCGTACTTCAGGATTCCTGCAGATCTGGATCTCTCCATGTACTACTATGGCATGTCGAGAAATGCCGAGACGATCACTGGAAGTGCTTCCTTATGCCTCCATGATGGAAAGGCGAACTAGTACATCCCTATGTATACCAAGTCTTCTTGGTCTATATGGAAGAAGAAGTGGTTCTACATGTCCTTAAAAACAGAAAATAAAAAAATGAAACTACTCTATTGCATTTCATTCATGCTCTTTCTTACGCTTCTTCCCTGAATCTCTTAAAGCTGGAAAATAGATGAGAGGAAGGCATGATTCCTTGATGACTATTGTTAAAGGGGGAGATAATGTGGCAAAAATGCTTAAAAATAGGGGGTTGTCCTTGTGCATAGGGGGAGAAATAATGTGGTTGTGCACATTGGACACCAAAAACTTGTGTAGGGTTGTTTGGGAATGTGTTTGCACCAAGTGCTATTGAAAATGAAAAGTGGATGCAGAACTAGATATAGATTAACTAAAAAGTCCAGAGGGGACTATTTTCTGGTTTTGGAAAGAGGTTTGGCCAGCCATACCATGGCAGTCTGACCGGTACCCTATTACCGATGGGCGTAGGCAGATCGGCTGGTGGTTGGCGGTCAGACCGGCCGGGTGGCGACGGTCAAACCGGCCTTGGCAGTTTAGTGCACAGTGAGCTGTGCTGAATTTTGGGATTTGGCCAAAAGTCATGGAATTGTTCATATGTGTTGCATCATACGTGTTTTTGACTAATATAGGTCAAGTTGTGAAGAACTTGTACCCAGAAAGATTGGAGTCAACTATGATCAATGGTGAGGAGAATTGGGACTTGGTTAGGAGAACCAAAGTATAGAATGGTCATGGATGCCGAGAGGAGGGGGGCTAGGCCGAACCCTAGTTGCACCCTACCTCAGTACTACAAAAAGGCTAACATTGGACGCCTCATCACAGACAGTTTTCCAAAACTAACAGTGTTCATGGTAATCATACACAGTTTTACCAGCATGACCATCTCTGTTACTAGACACGCTAAGAACCATCTGTGATGAGATAATATCATAGACGGTTCCTATCACGAACCGTCTATGATACCTCACAAACGGTTCTTAACACGAACCGTCTGTGATAATTGCAGACTTTATAGATGGTTTTTAACTATAACCGTCTGTGATATTAGCGCAGACGGCTCTTAATAAGAACAACCTTTGATACGTCGCTTCGGCTCCCCGATGCGTCTCTTCGTCGCCATCATCGCAGATGCATCTCTTTGTCGCATCAATACCGCTTCAGCTCCCCGATGCATCTCTTCGTCTCACGTGCTGAATTTAATCCTTGTTTTATAAAAGGATCATCCGCAACGAAGATCATGATCATTCTCATGTACATCGATCACTCTATACTCTAAAGCAGAAATGGCTCCCTCTTCTATTTCCTTGTCGCCGGTGTTGATGGCCTACTTGGCCATACTATACGAGCACCTCTCCCACCATACACTGGCGAATGGTGCAGGAGGACAACAGTGTCCTCCCTCTTCTGTCTGAGGATTTGTTGGACCAGGTGACGACAACCTTCTATCGTCTTGACATCCTCCTCCGTCGCATCTTTCGGGCGGTCTCCCACTTCTGGCGAGCTAACCTCGTCGTCAACGTGGTCATCCACTCGAAATTTCATGTCTCTAGGACTCTTGCCATCGCTTGGACTGCTTAATCAAGGCAACGGGCGACCGAGTCAACCTTGCTGAGACCCTCAAGCAAGGGTAGAGAGCCTATGGGCTCAATTCAACTTGATTCAACAGTCGGAGGGTCTTTGGGAGACACTCGAATGAGCACGTGAGCGGGTGGACGCATTTCGGTTCGTGATGCCGATGATGTCACCTATAAAGTTTTGAGGACGAAGATAGCATGCTACCTCCGCCACTAGGAAACTTTGATTATTTAGGTTTCTACTTTTTTTTATCTTTGTAAGAAGCGATTGGCCACGCTATTTGGCCATATATATATATATATATATATATATATATATGTGTGTGTGTGTGTGTGTGTGTATATATATGTATATGTATATGTATATATAATCAGAAAAACCGGTTGAAATTGTATTTACTGTCTTCTATATATGTAAACGTCTCGGTATAACGACATGATGGCATTACTAACCGGTGAAAAACAAGTAATACATGTTTATTTGTCATGTTCTAAATTTGCTATTTATATATTATCACAGACGGTTATTTACTGGAACCATCTGTGATGTGTACTTATCACAGACAATTCTACTTTAGAACCGTCTGTGATAATTACGTATCACAGATAGTTTGTAGTTGGAACCATCTATGATATTTTCAATGCTTTGGCTCTTGCGTGATGCATCTCTTCGTCTAACGCGCCAATGTTACGATGTGCTTCTTCGTTTCCAACTTCGATTGGAAGTTACTCCATGTTTTATAAGAATGATCATCCACCACCGAAAGATGAATCCTGGCCACATCGCTCTACTCACAGTACCATTGAATACGTACGCAGCGATCACCATGGTGAGCACACGGAGCATGATGATGAGGACCAAGGCAAGGAGATCGGTGATTGCCGTCGTACTTCCTCATTATGTTGTTGCCGACATCGTTGGCCACGTGGCCAAGAGCTCTCCTCAGCCCATGGCTGACCTCTATAACCTACGAGCCATGTACGCACATATTTATACCTACAAAAATACGTACTACTATGTATTCTGACGTCTTGAATTTTGTATGTACGTATATTGGAGTTGTAAGGCCATGTACAAGGCATCGAAGGAGGGCAGCGTGGGGAGGTGCGTGGCGCTGGAGCGGGAGGAAGCGATGAAGAACCTAGAAATCGAGCGTTACCACGCCATTGTGAACCACCAGGACGGTGTTGGCAACCCGGAGGCCATCTTCATCATCGGCCTCGCGCTTGTCTTTGTGCCCCAAGACATGCAGCGTGGCCTCTTGTGCCTCGAATGGGCGGCCATTGCCGACCACCAGGCCACGGCCTGCATGCTCGGCCTCCTCCTCTACACGGTCGGCGAGGCGCACAACGTTGGGAAGCACTACATCAGCCATGTCGAGGGCAAGCCGGCCGGCGGTGGATGTGAGACGGCCAAGAGGACCAACCGGGAGTGCAGGTAGTGCTAGAGGCTCACCGCAAACGTGGTCTAGGAGGCGGCGTGGAAGAAGATGGCTGGGCCTGTAGGGATACGGGTAGGCTACGCTAGCCACAATTCAAAATTTCTATCACGTAAACCAAGATGCCAAGCAATATAAATGATCACAGATCATTACCACTAGAAGCGCAGTGCAGCGGAAGTAGAGTCGGAGCAGCCTAGTCCGACGATGAACGCGCCGATGTAGTGGTCGTAGATGATCATCCAACGTCCTCGTAGTCGATCGTCTCCTCCTGCAACCTCCGCAGTTCCTTGTGAAGATCGCAGATCGTCCTCAACGCAACAACGACCGCAGTGGCGCCTCTACCGTATCCACACGTCTAGAGAAGGAACAACCGTACACTGGTGTGCTAGCACCAAGTCGCACGGGAAGGCTCTCTCAAGAAGATGGTCACTAGGGTTTCGGTGGAAACAACTCACGTATCTCTCTCGTCCATCCCCACACTAGCCTCAAGCATCTCCTTATATAGTGCCCCGTGTCGGATCCTATCCGAACACGTTTAACGAATCGTATTCGTACTGGTTTGTTCCATCCCATTAAGTGTGTGACCCGTTAGGTTTATGTGTAATCGGTTGTGACTCGGAAACCCTTTTCGACCACGAGTCATAGCGGTCCCTAGCAGACATAATGATTCCCGAATACACACAAATTATATCGGACGAACCTTAATGCAATGTGATCTACGACTAGGTCGTCATCACTTACGACCAGGTCCTATCTTTATACGACCAGTTCGCACTCGGTCACGACCAGTTTGTAACTCCTTACGACCAGGTTTCGACCACTCTGTGATTTCGTTCGATCAGTCTACAACTTTCTCGTATCACTATACGACTTGTCTGGATCTGATCGAACTAAGCAACTTACTCTAGTATTCTCCCTTTGCCTCACGATATCTGGTTTGAACTCTAGGTGAGATAATGTGTCATCCATGGACTGTTCAATACTTTCTCGATCGAGTTGTCGGATAGCCTTATGTAGTCGAACACTTCGACCACTAGTGGCATGGCCATGCACTTTCTTTATCCGATCACTTCGAGGGGCCCAGAGACATCTCTCTTGTTATGTTAGGAGGGGCAAATCCCATATCCGACCAGTCACATCCCTCTGCATGTTTCATAGCATACGCGAAAGCTACCTTTATAACTACCTAGTTACGAGTAGCGTTTGGCAACCCCTAAGAGTGCTGTTATACATGTAGAGAACCATGCTGATCTCAGGTCTAAGGATTATACATCATCATTACTTGAGACCAACTAATGACACACAGAATCATAACAATCTTAATAGTGTCTCAAGGTGGGTCAATCCAACCCCATGTTCTCTAACATGTGTTCACATTATTGATTCTGACGAGGATTAAAACCTCTATGTATTATCTTTAATACATAATAGACCATACGTCTTTGTGGTCGTAACCCCTGAGGTACACGACCAAACTGGTCGTAGAGATTCCAGAGGTTACATGATCGGTACCCTGGTCGGACAAAGGCCTAAGCTAAGCTCACGACCAGGAGAACTGCTTGTAAAAGGTATGAACTGACACTTGGAATTGATTCCAAGTATATTCTCTACCGTATGACGAATGGAGCACGTGCATATTTCATACCATACGATGTTTCTTATCTAGACACAGTAACGAACAACCTCCATGCGGTTATATGTCTCATATACATATAACCGCCGAACGGTTGGTTCTTTATCAACCGTCGCTTGGCTCTGACCAGACGCAACGCTTCACATCATACGCCTTCTCTGGAAGTAACTGCCACCTCTTCAAGGGCTATTTAAAGATGGAACCTGGACGGATCAAGGAGGAGGCAAAGAAGAAAACAAGATAGAGCCATCAGATTAAAGCACAAGCCCTAGATTCGTGTGATAGGTCTCATATTGTAAGGGAACAAGCAGTGTTCTCAAAGCATAATCTGTAAAACCCAGTTCATACTGAATAAAGAGCAGTCCCATTATTCCCTTAGATTTCCCAGGTCACTTTCTCCTTTTCTTTTCGTAAGATCGACGTCTTGATCGTCGACAGATTCGATATCCCTATATCCATGACCGGTGAAACATGGTCATCAATCAATATATGCGCTGGTCGTAGAGTCACTAGTGTTCCGATCAGTGACATTCGACTAGGGATACTTTTAGAACGACATCATACAAGTCGAAGAGTTTCACCAACAAGTCACATACTCGTTGATCTTCAGAACTCACGATTCATTCAAGGAACATAATAACATTTATTCAAGAACTCATAAACATAGACGTAATACAATCATCTCCATGATTGCCTCTAGGGCATATCACCAACAAGGCCGCTGGGCCGGGTGTGGACGCTGTTGGAGGACGACCACTGGTACATGAGCACACTACTACAGAATACGTCATCAAAGACGGTTCAGAACTGTCATCATAGACGATTTTGGAACCGTCTGAACTTTTACGTCTGTGATAACAGGCATTATAATAGATAGTTTTTGAGCTGTCTGTGATAAGGCACAACGCAAACGGTTCTATTTACCAACCATCAGTGATATACATATATCACAGACAGTTCTATTTACCAACCGTCTGTGATATGCGTATATCACAAACAATTCTATTTATCAACCGTTTATGATGTAATAGATATCATAGACGGTTCGTAAATAGAATCGTTTGTGATATACGCATATCACAGATGGTTGTTAGTGGAAACCATCTGTGATAGTTTCCCTTCATAGACGGTTTGACCGTTAAACTGTTTGTGATAGTTCTTTAAACCTAACTTTTTTTTATTTTTGGCTAGCCTCAGGAATTGCTAGCTATGCCCTCTGAAAACAACAAGCAGGCAGAAAATAGATACATTGCTGATGAATCAATCGTTGACAACTAAAAGTGATCATTTACAACTCAAAATCAATTACAAAAGAATATGTATCATGTATTGTTGCTAGATTTATAATTGAATTACCACTACTCAAAGTGAATTACAATTTAATCAATTGTTTGAAGGTTGTTGTAACATCCCAAAGTTATGTTACCAAAACTAAAAATAAATAAAATTATTATTTTACTGGTTTTTCTGAGAATTTGCCAGAGTTTAATTGCTTTATTTGAATTCCTGAAGTTTTAAAAGTCAAAATTCAAAATTTATTTGAAGTTCTTGTAGTTCAAGTTGGTTTGATCTGGAAAATAAATTTTAATTAATTTATAGAATTTTCTCGAGTTTTTAAAGCTTTTTCCTAAATATTTTAAAGCCAAAACAATTTATTTGCAAAAACTATAGCCAACTTTAAGTTGGAACTATTTTAATTAAGTCCAAAATACCTCAGGGAATTTCTGTGAATTTTCTCATAATTTTTGGAGTTATTTTGCTATTTTCTAAAGCCCTTTCTATTTAATTGGAATATCTAAATTAGCAAATCTATTTAAAACTCCTAAAAACCTTTTGGGCCGAATTGGCTCGGCCCATCTCCTATTTCCTCCTGCGCCCGGCCACTTTTGGCCCATCTCAGCCCACTCCTCCCGCCGCTCCCTCTCTCTCATCCCTCACCGTCAGATCGCCATCCGACGGCCATCATCACCGCACACCCTCACTCTCTCCTCTCTCTCCCTGCGCGTAGGCCCGCTCTTCTTCTTCCCCGCCCCCTTTCTTCTCCGCGCGGACGCGCCCAAGCCGCCGCCATTAGCGCACGGCCGAGCTCCACATTCTCCGCCTTCCTCTCCCCTTTTCTTCGCGCAATCCCGAGCATTAAAACCCCCTCATTCCGCCGCGCCTTCTCCGCCATTTGCCCTCAGACGCGCATGCGAGATTGCCGGAACGCACACACACCGCCATCATCCGCGCCCGACCTCCTCCGCCCGTCCCTATATAGGACACGGTGAGCCCTCATCCCACCGAATTCATCTCCACCGGGCTCTTCTCCTTCCTCGCCGGATTCAGTTTTTCCACCGCCGCCACCGAGGGCTTCCGCCGCCTCCAAGCTCGCCCTCGACCACACCAAAGGTACGCGCGCTTACGGTGCCCGCCTCGATGCGAGCCTCGCCCTTCGCCGCGCGCCGAGACCGCACGCGCCGCTTCACGCCGTCGCCGCCACCGCCGCTCCGCCGCCAGGTAGCGCTGCACTCCTCGTAGCACCTCCCTTCATCGCGCCCGCACAGCCCGCTCGGGAGATGCCGAGCCGCCGCTCCGAGATGCGTGGCCGCGCAACGATGTGCCATGTCATCGCCACGCCGCTCTACCTGCGGCGCGTGCCTCGCCGAAGTCGGCGCCCACGTGGCACCACGCCAATCCATGCGCAGCGCACCTCACCCCGTGCTCGCTCCATGAGCCGAGTCCGCGGTGGACTATTGACCAGCCGTGGACCTAGTCTTTGACTAGAGGGCCCACATGTCAGAGAAAGAAAACATTTTCCTTTAGGAAAATAATTCGGCCGAAAATCCTTTTCCACCTGCTGACGTCAGTTTGCGCAATAAACCAAATTTCCTTTAGAAAAATAATTCGGGAAATTCAATAAAATCTGATTTTAGGGTTTATTTAGATTTAGAACTTTCCGGGGTTCGTTCTCCCTCATACGAACTCCGATTTCGTCGATTCAAATTCCTAAATTCATATAAAATCAAGATCTAGCCATCTAACTCAAAATTATTTAATTTTTAGTTCATTTGTCCAATAATTCCTTTAAACCCTAATTAATTATTCCATGTAATTCCAAACTTCCAAAATTCATATCTTTTGCATCCAAACTCCGATTTGGGTGATTCAAGTTGCAAAATCTTTATAAAATTATAATCTAGCTAACTAATCCAAAATATTTCTATTTGGAGTTAATTTGATCTGTCTTTTTGAATTTATTTGAATTTGAGTTGAATTTGTCGTATTTTCACGATTAGATTTCACGACTTCTGAGAGTCGATTGATGCCGATTGAAGAGCAACATAAGAGGATTGATTTTGACCGTATGATCATCGTGATCATACACTTGACTACTCAAGATAGTACTTGTGAGTACTAGGTGACTCGTTAAGAAAACAACGCCACCTCAACACTGCACGCTCTAAGGTGATCTGTTAAGAAAACAACGCCACCTCAAGCGAGGAAAGTTATACCCTTGATCATATTGATCCCATTATTTTAAATTATTCATATTCTATTTTTAAATTATTATCGCATGCTTATTTATATTCGTAATATAAATTCTGCTTTTTCAATTCATAGTTATACCTAAATCCTTTGTATGACCCATGTTGATATTGAATCGCACACATTGACACCCTAGATAAAACCCGTTGATACGATAGTATGAACTAGGATCATTTAAACGTATTGCTTAGCCATGCGTATAGACCAAACTTGTTTCATTTGGGAATTTCACCAAAAATCAATTATTGTTTAAATTGTACCCTTGGCATTGGTGTGTCATGGGAGTTTTACAAATGACTTGAAAAGTAAAATAAAAATGGGTTTGGACTTGGCGAAATGGATGATTGGTGGGTGCAGTTTATGCACCGCTTAACTGGCCGTGGTTAAGGTCCAGGGTTTTATGGAAAGTCGCCAAGTCGCTTAAGGACCGGTCTTCGAGCGCATGATGCTATGCTCACCGCATCACCACATGTCCCGTGGGCGGACTTGGCTAAATAATTTGTGATGTCTTAGTGTCATTTGTGCTATGTTGTTGGTATGGGTGTTGGTCACAAAGAGACCCATCTCGCACAAGAGGGGCTTCCTGAGGATGGCCACCCAATGGTAGCGAAACCTTAGCGGCATAAATACATTAAGACAGTAACATTGTAAAGGCCTCGTGATAATCACTTAGTCGCACACCTTCTAAGTGTGTCGACGGACATTAAAAGTTGATTATCTCTTGTGGGTAAAGTCGCATAACCTCTCGCAGAGTGTAAAACTATTCGAATAGCCGTGTCCATGGTCATGGACATGCTAGCAGAACTACTCAAAGTTAGACTTTGGTTTTGTTTGAAAATAAACTTCTTCAAAACTGGTTTATCCAGATGGGAATTGGGCAGGAAGCAATATGATAGGAGGGTATCCTTCACCATTCATGTGTGAATGTTATCTGACTATAAAATTGAGAATTTTATAAATTTTAGTTATAAAATAATTGCTTTGGAACTTAGTACAAGTATTTAAAGAAAATACTGCTTTATGCAAATTAACACATAAGCCATCCTTGTTACATCCATATATGCATGTCATTCATACTTGACGTGTAACTTTGCGAGCACGTAAGTTGTGCTCATTCTTCCTTATGCAACAAAATTTCAGAGGAGAAGGACTTTGCTACCGATGTGGATCTCGATGACTAGGCCGCTTCCCCAGTCGATTGCCTGTGGCAGATTAACTAGACCCTACTACATCTTCGTCTTCCGCTGTGTTTATTTTATTGTGGGCCTGGAAGCCTCCTTTGTAATCAACTCTGTTGTTTATTAATAAAGTTATGATATGAATTTGTTACCACATTTGTTTACTGTGTGAACTAGCTACGGATCATGGGACTAGTTCAGAAATGCACAGATGATCTGGGCTGTTAATCCCGGGTTCTGACAAAGTGGTATCAGAGTCATATCGACTGTAGGTTGTTACCTAGTTATAATGACCGTTAGTTGAAAAAAAAAACTTCAAAACTTATTTTATAGCAAAAAAAAAATGTTCTCTCCTCATCTTGGTCATCTATCTATAGCTTCCTTATAGAAATTCTTTCTTACCTAATTCTTTCTTCACCATTTTATAATGTTAAATGGATCCTCTCTTTCTTGGAAATTTCTATAGATGGTTAATACGTTTCTACCATTACGTTCAAGACCAGAAGACATGAAGTTATAAATGGAGCATCATCATTGAAGACTGTATACCGAAGATCGTTTTGTCAGCCAAGCCATATAGCTTAAGTGCACCAAGACTCCTTCTGTGTATTGAGTCATTTCACCAGCTTACGAGTATTGATCGAGTAGAACGTTGTATTGTTCCTTAACTTATATGGTATGTTTTCTTTTGATACATCGATATAGATCTTTGATCTTGTGTACAACGCTTGCTTTAAATGGGTAGACTTCTTCCTCATAACTTTCTTTCTCACCCTTTACTATTTTCCTCTTCTAACAATCTATTGGACTCCTAACCTATCGATGCGCTCGAACTTAAAAGGCAAGTCGACACTTCAAAACTTCTGATAATTCAAAACCCTGGATGTAAAGTCAACTTGAAGATAGACTCTCTATCTCTCAATTCATTTATCCTTTGTCCGTCTTTCTTTCTCTCTAGTTTCTCCAATCTCTAGGACTAGATTCCTTTTATGGGGTAGTTTGTAACATCCCAAAGTTATGTTACCAAAATTAAAAATAAATAAAATTATTATTTTACTGGTTTTTCTGAGAATTTGCCAGAGTTTAATTGCTTTATTTGAATTCCTGAAGTTTTAAAAGTCAAAATTCAAAATTTATTTGAAGTTCTTGTAGTTTAAGTTGGTTTGATCTGGAAAATAAAATTTAATTAATTTATAGAATTTTCTGAGTTTTTAAAGCTTTTTCCTAAATATTTTAAAGCCAAAACAATTTATTTGCAAAAACTATAGCCAACTTTAAGTTGGAACTATTTTAATTAAGTCCAAAATACCTCAGGGAATTTCTGTGAATTTTCTCATAATTTTTGGAGTTATTTTGCTATTTTCTAAAGCCCTTTCTATTTAATCTAATATCTAAATTAGCAAATCTATTTAAACTCCTAAAACCTTTGGGTAATTGGCTCGCCCATCTCCTGCGCCGCCACTTTTGGCCCATCTCACCACCTCCCGCCGCCCTCTCTCATCCTCACCGCTGACGCCATCCGACGGCCATCATTGTAACACCCCGCTATCCTGGCCAAGATGTCACCTAAAACATCTAACATACATCCATAATGCGAAGAACTTGAAACAAGTATATCAACTAAAGACAGATTAAGATAAACAGACATGGTGAAGGTATCCTTCCTTCACCTTCTAAGTTATTTAACATCAACATCAATAAAGAAGGTTCACACGCAGAATAAATCAACATCCGTGGAGAAGGTATCCTTCCTTCTCCAATTATAATTTAATTGTTACGCTCATCGTTAACGAATGAAATATGGAACTAAAATTTAGACTTGAACATGAATTTGATGTTGTGAACAAGTAGTGCGTGTCTACTCCCTCCCAAGAGCCAACATCGTGGGTTACCTAAAATAAACAAACAACGCAAGAGTGAGTCCATGACTCGCAAAGTACAGCTTATCAATAAGATAATCATTCAATATGAATAAGACAAACTCATCATCGTTCGATCACATCACAACTGACATAAATGAAAACATGATATGAATGCTCAAAATCAAAGGAATGGATCGCACACATGCATATATCGCAGATAGCGATGAAACACCGCCGGTAGCTCACTCAAGCCCGCATCTTAACAAAAATGCGGATCCACTTCCGTATGAAGAACGTTTCATACGGTGTCCAACATTGCCCATCTTGGAGTTAATGGGTCTTACATGCCCATTCGGAATTAATGGGTCTTTCAAATCCACTCGTGGATCGACATGACAATGTCCAACACCGCCCACATTGGAATGGTGGACTTGCAATCCACTTGTGGATGAAACATGCATAATGAATGCATAGAATGAAATACGAATATTGAAAGACATGATAACAAAACATGGATTCAACACATATGAAAGAACATAGACAATCCATCTTCTCAGATCATACCAAATCACAAAGATGACCATATAAACATTCATCAATCACAATCATTAAGGGTGGCAATGTACTTGCCTTCCACGATGCACGCGTTAGTCGGCAAAGGTGATACTCCTAAACCCGAGGCTTCACCTCCTAAACAAGTAAAATAATTTCAATAAGGACATAATATACCCAACACTACTAATCGATGCTAAACATCGCTTCCTCGATGACTCTAGTCATTAATACAAAACTTAAAATGAAATCAACAATTTCTGACATAACTTAATTCTGGACAGCAGCACGGTAATTGATATATCTATTGGTCTGGAACTCGGAATGAGGTGAGACCAATTTCCATGGATTCTTAACTGACATATCTACAATACTCTGGTTGGGCAAAAGTTCAGATTTTGCCTCTAATAAAATTTGGCCCACGGCTCAAATCTGTTGACTGAATTAATAGACAGAAATATCGGCTAAATTAAAATATCCATAACTTTTGTTGTACAACTCCAAATTGGACGTTCTTTAACAATCTGAAAAGGTTAAGAAATTATCTACAATAACCTAGTTGGCACGACATTCATATATTGTCTTTAACAAAAAGTGGCACACGGGTCAAAATTAAAGATAGAAACTGACATACAAACTGGACAGACTGACATACAATCTGGACAGTCACAAAGAAAAGTGCATAACTTTTGATCTATAACTCCAAATGAAGTGTTCTTTATCAATCCTGAAAGCTAGTGATATCACCTTCAAAATTTGTTATGGCAAGACCTCTGAATCACCCTCTAACTAGGCCATAAATCAACCTATACAGAGACTGCTAATTCTCGTCAGGATTCTGGACAGCAGATAGTAAATCTATCATAACTTTTGACTCGAAAGTCGGAATTCAGTGTTCTTGGCGGCCACCGAAAGCTAAGATCAATATCTACAAAACTCTAGGAGATGGACAACCCAAATTCGGCCTCTAAGATCACGAAACAGGCCACGCAACATTCAGGACAGAACTGAAATTATAACGGCAGCAATTCAATCCAATCAAACTAATCGAATCGTGCATTCAAACAACCTAAACAGCGAGGAAATCGATCATTACCCTTGTAGAACCATCGGAGATCGCTGATCAAATCCCACGAAGAAATTCTCCTTCAATCCTCTCTTCCTTCCTCTTCTTCTTCTTCCCACGGTCGGCCACAAGCAGCAGGAAAGATGGCGCCGGGAGAGGAGGAGCAGAAGCGGCAGACATCGTAGCACGCCGCCATCAGAGCACGGGCTACTGTAGCACGGCGGCTACTGTAGCAAATGGGGCTAGGTTTGGTCCCCTCCTCCTTGCCTTCTATCGGGCCGCCCACTCATGGGCCTTGGGCCACTATGGCTGGCTCCTCTTCTCGAATATGGGTTATGCCCATACTTCTCCTAAAATTCTGAATTTTAACTTATTTCCTCTCTAATCTTACAGCATTCGATATCGAATAATCGGGTATTACATTCATCACCGCACACCCTCACTCTCTCCTCTCTCTCCCTGCGCGTAGGCCCGCTCTTCTTCTTCCCCGCCCCCTTTCTTCTCCGCGCGGACGCGCCCAAGCCGCCGCCATTAGCGCACGGCCGAGCTCCACATTCTCCGCCTTCCTCTCCCCTTTTCTTCGCGCAATCCCGAGCATTAAAACCCCCTCATTCCGCCGCGCCTTCTCCGGCCATTTGCCCCCTCGTACGCGTACGAGATTGCCGGAACCGCGCCGTCACCGCCGCGACATCCGCGCGCCCGACCTCCTCGCCCCGGCCCCCTCCGTCCCTATATATAGGAGCACGGTGAGCCCCTCATCCCACCGACCCCATCTCCACCATTTCCCCCTCCTCTCTTCTCCTTCCCTCGCCGGATTCCGAGTTTTTCCACCGCCGGCCACCGAGGGCTTCCGCCGCCTCCAAGCCTCCCTGGCCACCCTGACCACACCAAAGGCAACGCGCCTCCGCCTACTCGTGCGCGCCTCGACGCCGAGCCTCGCCGCGATCGTCGCCGCCGAGACCTCGCGACGCGCCGCCGCTTCACGCCACCGCCGGCCACCCGGATCCCTCCGCCGCCACAAGGTAGCGTGTTGCACTCCTCGTAGCACCTTCCTTCATCGCGCCCTCCCGCACAGCCCGCCCCGGCGTCAAACGCCGGCGAGCCCGTAGCCGAGCCGCCGCCGGTTCCGAGATGACGTGGCCGCGCAACGTATGTGCCATGTCATCGCCACGCGGCTCTACCCGCGCGCGCGCCTCGCCGAGTCGCCACATGGCACCACGCCAATCCATGCGCAGCGCACCTCACCCTGCGTGCTCGCTCCATGAGCCGAGTCCGCGTGGACTATTGACCACCGTGGACCTAGTCTTTGACTAGAGGGCCCACATGTCAGAGAAAGAAAACATTTTCCTTTAGGAAAATAATTCGGCCGAAAATCCTTTTCCACCTGCTGACGTCAGTTTGCGCAATAAACCAAATTTCCTTTAGAAAAATAATTCGGGAAATTCAATAAAATCTGATTTTAGGGTTTATTTAGATTTAGAACTTTCCGGTTCGTTTCTCCTCATACGAACTCCGATTTCACGATTCAAATTCCTAAATTCATATAAAATCAAGATCTAGCCATCTAACTCAAAATTATTTAATTTTTAGTTCATTTGTCCAATAATTCCTTTAAACCCTAATTCATTATTCCATGTAATTCCAAACTTCCAAAATTCATATCTTTTGCATCCAAACTCCAATTTGGGTGATTCAAGTTGCAAAATCTTTATAAAATTATAATCTAGCTAACTAATCCAAAATATTTCTATTTGGAGTTAATTTTATCTGTCTTTTTGAATTTATTTGAATTTGAGTTGAATTTGTCGTATTTTCACGATTAGATTTCGACGACTTTGAGAGTCGATTTTCGCCATTGAAGAGCAACATAAGAGGATTGATTTTGACTGTATGATCATCGTGATCATACACTTGACTACTGAAGATAGTACTTGTGAGTACTAGGTGACTGTTAAGAAAAACAACGCCACCTCAACACTGCACGCTCGTTAAGGTGATCTCGTTAAGAAAACAACATCACCTCAAGCGAGGCAAGTTATACCCTTGATCATATTGATCCCATTATTTTAAATTATTTATATTCTATTTTTAAATTATTATCGCATGCTTATTTATATTCGTAATATAAATTCTGCTTTTTCAATTCATAGTTATACCTAAATCCTTTGTATGACCCATGTTGATATTGAATCGCACACATTGACACCCTAGATAAAACCCGTTGATACGATAGTATGAACTAGGATCATTTAAACGTATTGCTTAGCCATGCGTATAGACCAAACTTGTTTCATTTGGGGAATTTCACCAACAATCAATTATTGTTTAAATTGTACCCTTGGCATTGGTGTGTCATGGAGTTTTACAAATGACTTGAAAAGTAAAATAAAATGGGTTTGGACTTGGGCGAAATGGATGATTGGTGGGTGCGAGTTTATGCACCGCTTAATCTGGTCGTGGTTAAGGTCCAGGGTTTTATGGAAAGTCGCCAAGTCAATTAAGGACCGGTCTTCGAGCGCATGATGCTATGCTCACTGCACCACCACATGTCCCTGTGTGGGCGGGACTTGGCTAAATAATTTGTGATGTCTTAGTGTCATTTGTGCTATGTTGTTGGTATGGGTGTTGGTCAAACAAGAGACCCATCCGCACAAGAGGGGCTTCCTGAGGATAGCCACCCAATGGTAGCGAAACCTTAGCGCATAAATACATTAAGACAGTAACATTGTAAAGGCCTCGTGATAATCACTTAGTCGCACACCTTCTAAGTGTGTCGACTGACATTAAAAGTTGATTATCTCTTGTGGGTAAAGTCGCACAACCTCTCGCAGAGTGTAAAACTATTCGAATAGTCGTGTCCGCGGTCATGGACATGCTAGCAGAACTACTCAAAGTTAGACTTTGGTTTTGTTTGAAAATAAACTTCTTCAAAACTGGTTTATCCAGATGGGAATTGGGCAGGAAGCCATGTGATAGGAGGGTATCCTTCACCATTCATGTGTGAATGTTATCTGACTATAAAATTGAGAATTTTATAAATTTTATTTATAAAATAATTGCTTTGGAACTTAGTACAAGTATTTAAAGAAAATGCTGCTTTATGCAAATTAACACATAAGCCATCCTTGTTACATCCATATATGCATGTCATTCTCATTACTTGATTGTAACTTGCGAGCACAGAAGTTGTGCTCATTCTTGCTTATGCAACAAAATTTCAGAGGAGAAGGACTTTGCTACCGATGTGGATCTCGACGACTAGGCCGCTTCCCCAGTCGATTGCCTGTGGTAGATTAACTAGACCCTACTACATCTTCGTCTTCCGCTGTGTTTATTTTATTGTGGACCTGTAAGCCTCCTTTGTAATCAACTCTGTTGTTTATTAATAAAGTTATGATATGAATTTGTTACCACATTTGTTTACTGTGTGAACTAGCTACGGATCATGGGACTAGTTCAGAAATGCACAGAGGATCTGGGCTGTTAATCCCGGGTTCTGACGGTTGTTTAGTGGTGTTGACGGAGTGAAACTCTCCGTCGACGTTAATGATCTGTGTCTTGATGAAGCCGCAGAGCTTCCCTCGAACCTCCAAGATCTCTCTCATAATGAGTGCATCTAAATTTATGTTCAAGCCCTCGCTAGCAGGAGTAAAGTAGTAAGCATATATATTTAAATTTATAATTAGATAATAATTATTGTGAGATTGACAAACCACATGATCCTTCAACTTACCACTCATGATTTGCTGCATATGATGGCAAACGTAGAATGCACATTATTCTTGTTTTTGCTGGCGGCAATGCAAAAATAGAATTACATATATAGGTACAGTCGGTTGAGACGCATTATTATGAAGTATGATATAGGATTATTGTGTTGTAGCGTATACCAGAAATCGTGTCCTGTGTTGTAGTGTGGCGCTCGATCCCTTGTATGCCCCTCACTCGGCAACATAGGCGATGAACGACCTACATGTTTCCAAAAAATTATTCTTGGTCATTCCAAACGAAGGAAGACTACAATAGAGTTATGTATGGAGGAAATGAGCATACCTGTCGAGTATTCCTTGCATTTCAAACAAAGGAAGACTACAATAGAGTTTTGAAACCCCTTCGAATCAAGTACGCTTCGATCTACGCCGGGTTGTTAAACATCTTCAGATTACCGCAATCAATGCATGGACAGTACATAAATTATATCCCCTTCTTCAACATATCCTGCTCGACAGCACTTTCAAAAGCAAACACGCTATTAATATACTCTTCACTCACATGGTTCGCACTATACATCCATTTTCGGTCCATCTATGCTACACACATAATAAATTAGTAGTGTTAAATTAGATTAATAAACTGCAAATACGTTACTCCTCCTATTAACCAAATATACTAAAATTAATTAAAGATTAAATTAGAGCAAATATAAAGAGTTACAGATCGTTACCCTCGGAGCTCATGACGAAAATTCCAAATAACCCTCAAGATTCCTCACCTTCTCCTCTCTTCCTCCTTCTCCCCCATTCCTCCTCTCTAGCTTCCTCCTTTCCTTCTCCTCTCTAAGGTGGCGCAATGGGGATGGCGGCTCAAAACGAAATTGGGTCTGGGGGTGGAAGCGCTAGGGGGCAGGGGGTCTATCGGGAATCGATATTTATAGTGCCAGCATATCACAGATGGTTCGTATTAAGAACCGTCTGTGATAGGTACCTTATCACAGACGATTCTATTTACCAACCGTCTTTGATGAATACTATTATCACAGACGATTTGTATTAAGAACCGTCTGTGAATTATCACAGATGGTTCATAATAAGAACTGTGTGTGATAGTGTCGTATCACAGATGATTACTTTGGAACTGTCTCTGATAAGTGTAACACAAACGGTTCCAAAGGAACCGTCTATGATGAGGCATCTAGTATTAGCCTTTTTGTAGTAGTGGCACCGGCCACGGTGTGACGGAAGAGTGGGATGACTATATCGTTTTCTGCAGTGACGACTATAGGATTAGGCATGAGTATGCTAAGTTCTTTGCAGAGGTATTGAACTACTTGCTATAAAATTAGCGGTTTTAGCATAGTTTTAGCAAATATTTAGATATAATTGTAAGAAATGACTAGCCACACTATTTGGCCATATGTAAATTCAAAAATAAAAAAAATCTAGTTTGGAGGTGAAGTTACTATTATATGTTGAACTATCATAGATGGTTCTATTATGGAACCGTCAGTGATACTTATCACAGACGGTTTCATAATAGAACCGTCTGTGACCATTCCATAATAGAACTATATGTGATATCCCTTTATTAGTAGGAGCCCGCTAGGGTTTTATAACACCCTGGCTATTCGGAAGCCAAAATGCTACCTAAAGGGCTAACATACAACAATACTGCGGAAGAACTTCAACAATGATTCATCAACTAATATAAAAATATCAACATCTTTTAGAACGTAAATAGGAATTAAAAACTAAATCCAACAACAGCTCACAAATTCCAATTATTTAAGTCTACTGAATCCACTAAGATAATCATAACAAACGAATGATCATGGAACATAAGCAGTTATTTAAACAACCATAACGTAGAGAAAGATACCATCCACATCTAAGTTTATTTATTACAGTCCATCACTTAATGAATGAAAAACAGAATCAAGTTCTTTTATTGAAACTGGTGTAAGGTGAAGTGAATGAATAGTGCGTGTCTACTCCCTCCCAAGAGAAACATCACCAACGATCACCTAAAAATAAATAAATAAAGCAAGAGTGAGTTCGAGACTCAGCAAGCACATTGAATAACTGGACACACATCAGTTATGAACAAGACAACCTCTTCACAGAATGTGAACATACACTGAATGAATATATGAATGCATGGAATGAATGGAGTTAATGAAATGGAAAGACTGCACACGTGCTTATACCGGTATAGCTAGTGACACACCCGTCGGTGTTCACTTATGCCTGCATTTAACAAAATGCGGATCCAAATCTCGTATGAAGAACGTTTCATACGGGTGTCCAAATCTGCCCACATTGGAATGGTGGGTCTTACGTGCCTATACTGGAATTGATGGGTCTTTCTATTCCACTCCCGTGGATGGGACATGACAATGTCCAAACCTGCCCACATTGGAATGGTGGGTCTTCAATCCACTCCCGTGAATGAAACATGAATAATGGATGCATGAAATGAATTAATGAATAAAGAATGTCATCATCTTAGTCATGAGAACCTCACATATGAAATAAACAAAACATTGAACCTTCTCATGCATCATAAGAAAACACAACACGAACATTCAGATATCCATCATTCGCAAATCTTAAGAACGTTGCGATGCGTTAGCAGGCAACGAAGGTGCTCCTAAACCCGAAGCCTCGCCGCCTAAACAAGTAAATAATTGAAATAAGAACAACATGGTACACGACACTACTTAAGAACGTTCTGCAACGCTTCCTGTTAACTCAAGAATTAACTAATAGACCTAGTCTGAAAACTGACAACCCAAACATAAAACCGAATCTGGACAGCAGCATGGAAAAAATTCATAACTAATGATCTGTGACTCGGAACGAGATGAATCCAGATTCTATGGAAACTTAACGAACATATCTACAACATTCTAGTTGACAAGATCTCCCAATTTGGCAAAATTAATTTGCTAACAAGCAGACGAAAGTACAGAACAGAAACTGTCTAGACTAATAGGACAGTAGTAAAGAACAGATCACAACTTTTGATCTGCAATTCTGATTAGAGCGTTCTTTAACATTCTGGAAAGGTTATAAAATTCTCTACAATAACCTAGTTGAGTGAAAACCCTGAATCGTCCATTATAATAATCATATTTTAGGAGACAACTTGATAGGTAGATCTCGTCAGAATTCTGGACAAAAGAAACTAAAATGATCATAACTTTTGATCCGTACGTCGGAATCAGGTGTTCTTGGCGGCCACCGAAAGCTAAGAACATTATCTAAATATCTCTAGGAGATAAAAACTTCTAATTCAGCATGAAAGAACCCGAAATGGACCACGCAATAATCTGGATAGAGTTGAATCTAAAGCAGACAGAACCTGATCCAATCAATCCTAATCAAATTTCACATCTAAACATCATAAAATCAGTGAGGAAACAAATTGATACCCTTGGAGATGTGTGATACGCTGATCAAACCCCGCGAGGACAACCTCTCCTCTTCTCCTTCTTCTTCCCTTGCCGAAATCCCTTTCTCCCTCTTCCTTTTGGCCAATGGCAGCAGCAAGGAAGGAGATGCAGGGGTATATGGGGGACGTGCTACAGTACCAGGCGGTGCTACAGTACCTTGAGGTGGTGCTACAGTGCCAGGAGCCTAGGGTTTGCTACCCCTTTGGCCCCTTTAAGTGGCTGAATTCGCCTTTGGGTCTTAAATGAAGCCCACTTCTCCCACCAAATTCTCTAAATTTCTGGATTAGCTCTTGATCACTCCCTCTAATTTGTTGATTACTTATTTAGTTAAGTGGGATATTACAGGTTTGCACCCTAACTCGTCACTCCCCGCCGCCTTACTCTCCCGTTCCCTCCCCACCGAGTGCCCCGACTCAACATCTTGTTCTCGACACCGACGCCGCCGCCGAGTCGCGCTTTCTCCCGACCGCCATCGATGCCACCCTTCTTCAAAGTCGCCGCGGGCCAGACATCACGGTTCACTACACAAGACACTCTTACGATAAGAGTGTCTTGTGTAATGTCACCATTGTGACACAACTACGGTGACGCTACCGCCACCGCCGGTCCAAATACCTCCCCCCAGCCAAATCCACCTCTGGCATGCGCAACCTCGGCTACCTCTCCACCAACCTCCCCCGGCTACCTCTCCATTGACCTCGGCCTTGGTTACCTCACCACCGACACTGGCGATGTCGAGGTAAGACAGATCAATCATCTATTGGCTTGTGCTGTTGGTATTCATGAGAACCGAGCTGTTGCGACGTGTGTTGTGGTGTTGTGGCGACATTGAGCTGCAATGTGTGTTGTGGTGTTGGGAAAATTTTGTTCTTGGTTCGCCCGCCCTTGTGCCTCCTTGCGCTCGGCTCCAACCCAGCTGTGGTTTAAGGCCTGGTTGTTTGGGGCTTCCTCCTCCTTGGACTCAATCCCCCATTCCCCTACTTTCTCTTTCTGTTATTTTAGTTTTATGCTTAAACTTGTTTTGGTTTACTGATGTGAGTTTATTATTTACTGATGTGGGTTAATTTATTGATTAAGCATGGTAAATAAAATAGAGGTGGGTTAATGCATGGTGGAGGTGTTGCCACCGATATTGCATACCGAGCATCCCTTTCCCTCCCTTGGTAAATAACCGAGGGCTAGTAGTGTATGTGTGGCATCTTGCTTAGTTCATGTAACATCCCAAATTTTGGCTTGTGTTTCAAATGTAATAAAATGAGGGTAAATTAAAACTTTTCCTTCATCCTTTTACTTTTGAAACTTTTCTCAAATTCTTGTAAAAGAATTTTGGAAAATTAAAAATCAAAGGCCTCATTTATCAAGTCAACAACCTCCTTGGTCAAATCTTTTGTCAAACCCTTGGAAATAATTTTCCCTGGTTCTAGGGTGGCTTGGTAACACCTCTGAATTATTTCATAATTTTGGGAAATTATATGAAATATTTTAGAGGCAAGTCAAACCTTGTCAAACTCTGTTTTAACCTTCTGGAATTTCTTGAGAAAATTCCAGGCACAAAACCCTCTGGAAATTTTATGGAAGGTTAACCCAAGGTAAGAAAGCTCCAGTTAAAATTTCATAAATTTTGGAGTTGATTTGATGCCTCAATTAAATCCTCAAAGTTTCAGTTCAAAATCAAAACCTAACTGGTTTGCACTGCTCTGTGCGAGTCGCGGAGCTCGAGCCAACCGATCGGTCGAGTCAACTAATCTGTACCGCGGCGTCGATCGGCGCGCGCTCGGACCGTTGATCTCAATCGGACGGCTCGCGTTCGTGTATGCATTCGACAACTCCGCTGTTCTTTGATGCTCACCGCTGGATTTACCCGACGGTGGACGCCGTTTGCTGCCGCGTTTCAACACGATCGCGTGATAGCCGTTGGAAGCGAATCGGACGGCCGGCCGTCGCCGCTTCCTCTCCACAGGCGTGGCGCAGCGCCGAGCTCGCGCCGGCAGCCGCCATGGCAGGGGTGGTTGAGCGCAGCTACCGGGTCACCTCGCAACGGTCTCTCGCAGCGCATTTAATGCGCGCTGCACCGCTCGCAAGTCCATGGCTCAATCGCTCCGCCGCCGTCACGACCGTGAGAGGCGCCGCATCCGAGGCGCCAACGGTGCCTTGCTCCCCGCTACTTAAGCCCCTTGCTCCTCCTTGACCTCCCTTTCACCTTTGCGCAACTCGAGCTAGTACTCTGTGTGTGTTTGAGCTCTAAAACCCCAAACCGCTTGCCGCCATTGCCGAGCTTCAAGCTCACGGTGAAGGCGGTATCACGCTGGTTCCTGGCTCCCTTCTTGCTCCCGTTGCTTTTCCTCGCCTCGGTGGTGCTTAACCCCACTCCATTTCAAGTTGCTTCAACGGAGCGCCAGACTTCAGATTTCCCCAAATCGCCGCAACTACCCCTTCGTCCCGGCCCAGAAGTCCCCATCCTCGATTCCTTGCTCGGGGCACCCTTGGGGTGTCCCGGTGCTATGCCGATGACCCGCGTGGTGGCTTTGCTCGAGTTGACCCTCCGTAGTGAAGCTCCCCGCACCGCCGCAGCCCTCGCCGCCACCCATCTTCAAGATCCCCGCCTCACCGCGTCATCCGGTGAGTCCTAGACCCCTAGTGTAGCTCAAGCAAGCGCTAAATCACCTAGGGCGAGCCGTAGCTCGATCGGGCGTAAAATTTTGTAGATCTGCGCCCGCCGCTATCTCGCCGCCGGCTCACCGGTGACCTCGGTGGCGCCGAGCCCTTCCTTAAGTCCCTAACGCCTTCCTAGTACTCGTGCACCTCCCGCTTGCGCTGCCCAGCCATTTCACCATTTGCGTGTTTCGTGAGCGGTCACCCCGCTCCGCGCTGCCGCACCGCCGCCTCCGTCCACCTCCGCGAAGTCCCGGCTGCGCCTTAGGTGCGCATAGTGCTAGGATCCCATTTGGCCTCGCCGCGCCGCCATGGCGATCCTCGCCGCGACACGCAGAGCAAACTCGCGGGGAGCTCCTCTGTTGTCGGACGGCCCGTGCCGGGGCGACGCGGGCCATCGGCGGTCGTCCGATCCGAGATCTACGACCTCGCTCTCCACGTCGCCGCTCCTCTCGCGCGCCGGCTGCTCGTGTCGCCGGGTTCAACCAGGGGACGTCCGATCTGAGATCGACGGCTCTCAATCGCCCACGCCTCCGGATGCTAGGAAAGGTCCCGAAAGTGCTAAGTCGTAAATCAGTATCACATTTGGGTCTTGTCATTTTCATATCTTTGTCATATTAGCTCGAATTAGATGATTCCAATTTTGTTAGCTTCCTTATAACTTGAACTTAAATATAAAAATAATTGTAGACCATAATCAAACCTGAAAACCATTTTCAAAAATAGTAAACCAAAGGAACATAATACTGTTTTTCGTAACTTTAGCAAACTTGTAAAATGCATAACTTTTAATCCATAGATCATTTTTGTGTGAATCCAATTGGTTTAGCTTCCACTGGTAGTGTATTTTCTAGGAAAATTGGTTTCACAAATTTCACTGTTTTAGAAATCATAAGGATCATATTTTAGTTTAATAACCTAAACAATTTAGACAAATCATAACGTTTTCAATATAACTCCAAATGACCTGAAATTTTATATGGCTTACCACTATACCAGTAGGTAGCTACCATAAAAGTTCAGCTTCAAAATCTTTCTAGAAAATATTTTGCTACAGTGTTAATTATATGGCGAAAATAGGTTTTAGGGAATATCTTTGCACCACAAATCCAAATTAGGTTTTTCCAATTCCTATGTCTAGGTATATTCGTATTCTACCTTGTGTGTAAATTTCGCATTTGGTTAATTGTTGCTTGCTATTTCATTTAAGTGTTGCTCGCCTTATTGGTTGTTTTCGCTCTTTCGCTTAGGATTCGATATTTCATGTAACCCGAGAACGACCCTCCGCAACAATTTGAGCCACAACAAGCAGGCAAGCAGTTTGATCATTTCCCATTGATCCCATTACTTTTAAAAGTCTAATATTTTGTTTAACTTCTATGTATGCATTGCTAATTTGTTGTTAAATTGATTAGTTAATCCTCTAGTTGCATAACTGTAGGTAAATGGTTACCTCTACTACCGAGCCTAGGTTAATTGCTGTGGTTAGAGTTCGATGGATGAACTCTTATCACTTAGTAGATTACTAATGAATATTGCTTAGCCATGCCTAGTATCGGTAGTATTGGGCGATCATCGACTTAGTCGATGATCTTGATCACACAACTACTTATACTACTCCATTATGTCCAACCCTTGTGTTTTATTGATTTACAAATCAAAAGCGAAAACAAAATTATATCTTGACTTGGGCACAATGGTATGTTGATGTGATCCGTCGTGTGTGGAATGGTGCCTAAGTCCCCAAGGACCGAGTTACTTGTGTCACTAAGCCAAGCGCTTATTGCGTACTAACCACACGAGGGGATATGGAACCTCTCTTGACTAAGTACTTTGGAAGGTGTTAATTATGAGCTGGTCGGTGGGTGTGCTCTGTGTGTGTGTTTTGGAGGAGCATTAGCGCACCTGGTTAGGCTGCCTAATGTGTCCTTCTCCGTGGGTTGCGGCTCTTAATTAGCATCGCCCATTGGAAAGCGCCTTGTTAGACTTAGCCATGCCTCGCATACCAAAGGAAGTGTGCTAACCGTGGTGGTGGAAAGGCGGTCCATCGTGTGGGTACATTGGTACACCCCGCAGGTTAAAACTATTCGAATAGCCTCGCCCTAGGTTATGGACATGCTTGGTAAGGTCGTGCAAGAACTAGACTACAACCTTTTAAAAACTTAAACTTGACATGGGTGGTATGAAGGGTACTTCATGCTATTGTTGTGGTGACTATGGGTTAGTCACTTCTAGGTTGGTGTTGTTCTCTATCTATGTTATTATTGTCTCTCTTTATTTGAATAATAAAAGTTAATTGCAAACTTGCTTTGAATCTATTACCTTATTGTAAATGAAAACTTGCTTTATGTCAAAATAAGTCCAGAGCCTCATCCACTTAAATAAAGCTTGCATGTAGTTAATTATAGTTCTGTTATCTCACACGTCGGTCTTAAGTAGTACAAAAACAAGTTTTGTACTCATCCGCTTTGCTTAATATTAATTGTTGCAGAGGAAGAAGGTGAGCCCCAAGGGCCTCACTTTTGTGAGTCGTGTTGGCTTGCTGCTTGGGACGATTAGCTTGGCGGTCCGGTTGGTTGCCTTGTGGGTAAAGGCACACCGATTGGCTTTTGTTTATCGCCATCTTATGGCCATTTTGCTTCCACTGTATTTACTTATCTTTATGACTTTTGGCGGTCGGCCTCTCTTTGTAATAACTCTCTTTATATTATCTATGTCTTTCAGCTTGTTGCTTTTGCTTGACTCTATGTGTATGAATGGAATTGATGCATGATTTTGTAACGGTGTGTATACTGCACTGGGAAGTATACATATCTCGAGGCTTGGTTTCTTTGATTTGTACTGTTAGGACCAAGTGGATGGTTAAACAGTACAAGCCGAATAAACCGGGGTCTCACAGTTCATGTTGTAGGTTCGGATTGACAAAAATGAACGGGGCAAAATGGTGGGTTTGGTTAATGCTTTGTGATGGATACTGTGGGCTAGGGTTATTGAAGTCGGTTCTTTGTGCTTGGTGGGCTTACATGGGATGTGGTTTGGATGGGCCCAAATATCAGTAGGGGAAAGAGATGGGTTACCTCTATTGGGCTTGGTCGGTTCTGGGTTGAGGATGGCAGTGCTGGTGCTCTCCTCTTGTTCTTGTTGGTTAGATATCCTAGCTCTTGATGTCCAGTTTGGTTGTTCAATAACTTCTCTCGAGCGACCTCTTCTTCCCCGGGTGACCTATTCCATTCCAAAATAAGACCAAATTAGTATACATGTGGTATATGTTGTGCATATTATTCATTTTAAATGACTTGGAGAAATTACATGTGTATCTCCCTCCTCCCCCAAGCCCGGCGCTTGATCTCTTCTATATAAAATCTCCAAGCAGTGGCTGCTTGTGCCTTTAAAACTGGTATAGTTTAGTTATAGTTATAGTTCGTAGTCCCTTGTTAGCTAACTCGAGGCCTAGACTCAGCTAGCTAGCTCGCTCCTTGGGTGTTCTAGTGTACACCAAGCAACTTGAGTTATGATTTATATGTAAGGATAAAGTATGCCGTGATTCACCTGCACGTTTAGGATGAACGCCCAAGGAGCGAGTTAGATAAATAAAGAATGTCTGTGTAATGATTACATGTGATGCACATATGCTACTCTGTCCCACGCATATTGCCTTCAACAATCACCTGAAAAGAACAACAAAGCAAGAGTGAATCCAAGACCTAAGAAGTACATCATAGAACAATAAACAAACAACTTATCATTCAATTAAATCATTGTCATCGTCATTCTCATACTCAATTACCATATCATTTGTCATGTAGTTAATTAACACAATTAACTTCTCATATATGCAATTCTCAAATATGTTCATGCTCATATACAACTCAATTAGCTGATACCGGTATAGCAGAGTCATCACCTGTCAGTGAACCACTCTATCCTTCACTCCCGTGAAGTCCCTACCGATGTAGGATTTATATATAGCTCTCTGGACTAGTCATGTAACAGTACTGTAACATATCAAAAGTTCAAACTTAGGATAATTGTACTGATAATAAACGTGGAAATATTTTGAGCACATTTTTGAAATTTTCTCAAATCAATTATGGCATTTGCATACAAATAGTGACCTCAAAAGATTTTTTGAGAAAAATTTAAAATAGATAAAGTTTTGGAAAATTTACAAAAGCAACTACAGTGTGTTATAAGCCTCCAAAAAATTTTCAAATTTTTTGGACCTCGTATGGTATGTTTAGAAATTTGGTAAACCTTCAGCCTGTTAAAAAAAATTCAAAACCAAATTAATTTTTCCCACCACTTTTTTGGATCGAAACTGTTGTGGCCCAACTCCCTTCTCACACTAGCCCACCTTGCTCCCCACCTCCCTGTCTCACTAACATGCTGGGACCGCATGCCAGGCATCCTCTTACACCTCGCGCCAGCACCCACCAGCTCTGACTCCGCCCCTGTAGCACTACAATGCCGCCTGCAAAAGTTAGTTTTTATCTACCTCAAGCGCCCACGGGAGACGACCGAAGTTGCTCGGTCTCACCTGCTGCTCCCACTGATTTGCTCTACCTGGGTGCCATCGCAATGTGAGATACTCGTGAAAACCTCAGAATGGCCGTGAGTTTCCGTTGAACATCTCATCCTTGTCTCGCCTCTTGAGGACCTCCCGACTGTGCCAAAACCCTTAGCCTCCATTGTCGTTTCTATTTTTACCTTTGCCGGTAAGTTTCCCTCACTAGTTCAGCTAAAACACACCATCATCCCGAGTTCCGGTGTGCGCGCTCCACCAAGGCCCAAGCCTGTCCCGGTGAGCGAAATCCACAACATGCGCATCATCTTGTGCCACCTTGCTTTCTCACTCAATCCCCTCACTCCTTTTACCTTCTGGCGCAGTGTAACTCCCCAACCACATCATCTTCCCCAACTCTAGTGCTACTGTTGCCACTAGAGATCTATGTGCCCGGTGAATCACCAGCAGCTTTGTGGTCAGTTTGAGCTTCAACTCACCTCCCTGAACCCGCTCGCATGATCCATTGTAGCTATTGCCGCCTATGCTGAGCTGTCGCCATGGACCTCCTCGTCGATGCCACCGCCATTGATGCCCTCTCTCCTCCGGTGAGTCCTCTACTGCACCAAGGTCATTTTCCCCATCTATGTGATCTGTTGAAGCTGTTCCCATGCTCCATTTCAGTCTATTTCCTCCGAGGAGCCTTGTCACCATGTAGACCGACGTCGCCACCTCTATTCACTGATGAGTGATCACCCTAAACCTTCCCTGACCTCATTGACACCACCCTGGTGATCATGGTAAGCTACTAGAGCATAAGCACTCTTCAATTTGACTCAAGTAAGGCGTGTATGCCATTGTCGCTAGCATTGTCCATGGAGCCACCGCGGAACATTACCTCTGACGACCCTAGGTCCCCGAGCCACCTCCCTTAGCTACGTGAAGACCTCCTGGTCATATCCTAAGCCCCAAATCCCATTACCTTCAACCCCAGCGCCAACACCATTTTGAACCAAAGGTGCTCCGCCGCTTCTCACCGCCGAGAAGCCACCTCCATCAACCTCTCAAGCCATCATCACCACCCATGGCATCGCCGTAACCTCCATATCCCATTCCCGATCTCCCCTGTGCCTTTCCTCACTTGACTCGCCATTGGCGAGCTTGCCTTAGTGCTCAACCATGCGCGCTCTGCTCTCCTTCTCTCTTTCTTTCTTTGACAGTGGGCCCCACTCACAATTAGGATTAGTTTAACGCGAATCATAGTAGTTAAGTATATTGAGTTGATTACATGTGTGACTGGCCAAAAAAACTAATCAAAAATCTAATTTAAACATGTTTTAGTAAATGAGTCACTCACATGCGGGACCCACTCATTGTTTTCATTAATAAAACGTGTTAAAAGCCCGAGAGACTAACAAGTGGACCCCACCAGTTAGGAAAAATTAGGTTAATATTAATCACTTAATTAATACTAATGGTCCTATGACATATGGGACCATTCATTGTTTTCTGAAAAATTAAAACGTGTCAAAATTTGAGAGACTACTATGTAGGGTCCACATGTAAGAAAATGATTTCTAAAAATTCTTAAAAATCGAAAAGCCACTTTCAGTCCAAAGGAAATACGTCTTCTCTATTAGAAAGAGTAATTTCAAAAATACACCATTGACATCATCACTTTGTTAATTTTCAGGATTTTTCAAACCGAGCAAATTTCGAATACTAATAACTTTTTCGTATGAACTCCAAATTGGATGATTCTTTTTTTATAAATTCATATAAAATCATGCTCTGTCTAAATATACAAAAAAATTGAATATTTTTGCTTTTGAAATTATTTTATTATTTATTCTAGATTCTTTCGGATAGATGTCGAAAACGCGAACGAGTGTATTAACGATCAGGCACCCTCATACTGAGAGCAACCTGAGGAAGGAAAGCTCCTTATTTGATCTTGTTGGCCCCGCTATTTCAATTATTGTAATTCATTTGCAAAGTTTATTATGTATGCGTGTATGTTTGGCTAAAAAAATTGCTATATTTATGGGTAATGGTAGTTAAATTCCTATTGTATGCATGAATCCTCATTGAGATGTTGATATCCTTACTGTTGTATCCCTTAGGACATAGTTTAGATAGTAGATGATGTCAATTTGGGTATTTTGATTATGAATATTGAATAGATGCTTTGTCGTGCTCTAGTTTTCACTAGATATGAACATTTGATAAATTTGCATATGGAATTGGGGGATTTTGAAATGTTGGACCAAAGGTGTTACCTCTGTTAGTTTGGTATAAAAATGAAAATGAAAAACCTACTATTTGACGCGGGCGAGTTGTATTATGGACTGATAAATGTGAGAGGTGTGATCTCACATGTAGATAGGGGGAGATCCTCGCCGGGGTCGATTAAGGACCAAACATCGGTGCCACCAATCTAAGCCTAAGCGTACAACCACATGTGATGAACTAGGGCGGCCTTAGCTAAGCAAGTTATATAGGACTACCCTTGCATGTTGGTAGGCCGCAGTATTATGAGCAATCCAGGAAGGGTTGTTCGAAGGGGCTCCCTTCACTGAGGTGTTAGGACCAAAGCTTTCCTTGCATGTTGGTAGGCCGCAGTAGTATGATCAATCTAGGAAGGGTTGTTCGAAGGGGATCCTCCCTTCACTGAGGCGTTGGGACCAAAGCTTGCGGATGCAACGGTGAATGCCTTACTGAAACGGGAGGAACCTAGGTGATATGAGGGTTTATCATTCGTCAGGCTAGTGAAAGGTTACGACTAGGTGATGTAAAGGCTTCGTTATGAACTCTAGACTTCTTACTAACTTGTTGTGAGCGGTGGTGTTGACGGATACCAAACAAACTAGAGATCTCGTATCGTGTAGGTAAAGTTGCATACCTCTGTAGAGTGTAAATTTATTTGATTAGTCATTCTCGCAGTCATGAGCGTGCTTAGTGCAGTCACATCGGGTATAGTCTCTACTTTTGCAAAAATGGTCTTGTTGGAAAATGAGGGGATGGTTTTGTTGTTGTTGTTGTCATGTGTTCCATGTCTATGGTAGAGAATGAATCATTGATCGTAGCCAAGGAGGGTTGTGATTTACTATTATTAAAGTTACATACTTGTTATTTCATTATATGCCAATCGCTCTTGAAAATTTCCGTTGTAAATTAGTACATATCGGTATTGCAAATCAAACTTGTTTTATGCTTAAAATAGCTTGTAGCGTAGAGCTATATTCTTGTTTAGCCTTGCATTTATATTATGTTGCGATACATCACAAGTCTTGCTGAGTACAAAATGTACTCAATCTTGCTTACATTGTTGTTCAAAGTACAAGGAAGAATCGGTTCCCGACGATGCGTACTTTGCACCCGGTACTGGAGGGTACGGTGACGGGTCTTTGTAGGGCTAGTCCTTGTCGGTTGCCTATGGGAATGGATGAGGCATACTGCTTGACCTTTTGGTTTATTTACTACGCTTTCTGCTGCTCTCTTTGATACTTGAGTTTATTTGGCCGATCAGCCCTTTCGTAATATAAACTTGTTGTATAACGCTCAAGTTTAAGTCCTATTTGTTTCATGTTATATGTATATTGTATATGGATGTGAATATCAATATTGTGGATGTGTATACTAGCTATTGATCATGGTACTATTATGGTACACACACGATGATTTCATGTATTCAACGCCTGGGTCCGACAAGTACTCACCGACCTACTGAAATAGTTACATGATAGTTCTCACCGACCTGGCTCGTGCAACTCCTATCATGATGCATGCAAATGATGCAACATCTTTTCCATTATCCATAATCATCATTACTATGGCATTACCATATCATGTCATATTATCATCATTATATCAACATCATTATTATCTAAAACATAAATAAATACTATGGCAAGTTAATTATAAAGACAAGGGCAAACAAACCGATGTCTACTGTTCTACCATACACTTGCCTATTAGTCACGAAAATTCGAATGATGCAAAAGCGCACTGAAGTTGAAGCAACACTCCCTGGAAAAAATCAATAATCCATCTCAAAACATGCCACCACATTACACAAACATAAAAAAACTCAATATCGCTCCTATGCACAAACCCGAGATAATTAATCCATCTTCACTGGACAACCTACCCACTGTCCCAGTAATCAACCATTCATAAGTTTTACTCCTGGGATCCAAATATATCAAACTTTATATTTTATAGAATGTACACAAACTTTTCTACAATTTTCTAGTTATGCAAATTCTCTAATTACGTCATCTAGTCGCCCGATTTCAACCCTGAAGGTTAATCTGGAACTTTACAGAATGGCGGACTTCACAATTTTGTAACTATTTTTCTACCCCATGAAAAATAGCAAACCATACCACTTCTGGAAACTATAGAGAATTATCTAACTAAACCTACTTATTACAACAATTTAATTCTGTCATCTACTGCATGTAATAAAGCAGTTTACACAACTACTATTAACGACAATGGAATTCTAGATAGCAGCACTCCAGAAGCCACAACTATTAAACCACGTAACCAAATCTAGTGATCTTGTACTCTATGGAAAACTTACAAAATTATCTACAATGTTCCTAACATGGAAAAGTCATGAATCTGGATGGAGATACCTCACAACTCCCCTACAAGGTTCTACAATACAACTAACCAGAATAGGGCATCACCAAACTACCAAATCTCGCGACCAATGTACTCTAACCTTTGATTAAATGTCAATCTAAGATCAAAAGAAGGAATTCCAGATCGTTACCCCCATGAAATTAGACAACAATCACAGTTGGATTACAAAACCCTAGTTTTCTCCTCTTTCCTTCCTTCTTCTTCTCCTTCTTCATCCTTGCTGGTCCTTCCTCTTCTCCTTGCTAGTCCTTCCTCTTTGCTTCTCCTTCCCCTCTGCAACAGCAGCAAGCAACCAAGGGTGGCTGCAACCAGGCGGCGACAGGGACAAAGGGCAAGGGCGGCTAGGGCTTGCGGCAGTTGCCCCTCTCACCCACCCGAATCGGCCCCCTGCTGAGTCCAACTCGAACTCAGCTGGGGGCCGAATAGACCCAAACACCACCCCCTTTCCTCTCTTTTTTGAATTCTTTCCTAATACCAACTCTTATTTTCTCTTTTAGCTTCTCAATTAAATGAGATATTACATTGCCTCTGTCGCACCCTTCCTCTGCCACCCTAGCGCCACAACCACCGTTGCCCTTGCCGTCTTGTTGTCGCACTGCCAAACCAACTGCTTGCCTACTAGTTGCTACTGCCGTGCCCTCCTGCCACCCTAGCCTGCTACCATGTCTACCGCTGGCCAAAGCTACTATTGTAGTGCTGCTACTGTCGAGGGAAGGCGAGCAAGGAAGGGGAAAGAAAGGTTATCAAGAAGGATAAGGAAGCAAGGGAAGAGGAAGGAGAAGGAGGGGGAGAAGAGGAAGAATTAGGGTTCTATGGTCCAACCCCGATTGTTGTCTAATTTTGAGGGGTAACAATCTGGAAATCCTTGCCACGTTATTAGATTGATGTTTATTCAAATATTAGGTCAGATCGATCGTGGGAATTGGTTAATTGGTGATGCTTTGTTTCGGTTAGTTGTGTTGTTGAACCTTGGGGTATCTATATCCATTTTCATAATTTTTACCATGTATGGAAAGTTGTAGATTATTATCTAAGCTTTCCATATAGTGCAAGATCAATAGATTTGGTTAAGTGATGTAAACATTATGGTTTCTGGAGCGCTGCTATCCAGAATTCCAACACCGTGAACAACAGTCGTGTAGATTGCTTTAATTCGTGTAATAGATGGTCGAATTAAATTATGGTTATAACTAGGTTTAGTTATATAATTCTTCATAGTTTCCAGAAGTGGCACGATTTGCTATTTTTCATGTGGTAGAAAAAATATATGTAAAATTGTTAACTTGGTTGTTCTGTAATGTTCCAGTTTGATCTTCGAGGTAAAAAATGGGGATTTCGATGATGCAATCAGAGAATTTGCATAATAAGGAAAGTGTAGAAATTTTTGTGTGGATTCCAGAAAATATAGATTTTTCTATGTTTCGATTCCAAGAGTAAAGTTATGGATGTTTGATTACCGGGACCGCGGGTGAGTTTTTCGTGAGGAGGGGTTATTTGTGTCAGTTTTACGCATAGGAGCGATGTTGAGTTGTTTATTGTTCATGTATGGTTATTGTATCTTTTTGGGATGGATTATTGGTTTTGTCCAGAGAGTGTTGCTTCGAGTTTTGTGCCGTCTTTGCATCGTTTCAGTTTCTGTGGCTAAAAGACAAGTGCATGGTAGAGCGGTAGACGTCAGTTTATTTGCCACTTATCTTTACAGTTAATTTGCCATGATTGTATTTATGTTTTATTCATGCTTATAATAATGATTATGATATTCTAATATTGATGATATGATAATGATGGTAATTTGATGATAATGTATCATGTTAATGGATAATGGAACAAATTGTATTCTTACATCAAGTGCACAATCATGTCATGAAAATAAAAGACCCACCTTGGGTGGATATGTGATATCTACCATGGTGGTAGAACTCCACGGGAGTGGACAGATCCTTAGTTCCTTGTAGGACATGCTGATGAAAGGGTGAACACTGTCTTGGGTATTCACTCATGCTATACTGATATAACAGATGAGATGAGCAAATGCGCATGTAGAGTAGAGATGCATTGCATTAATGGAAAAGTGATGATGTTACTTGAACACATGAATAACGATGATATTATTGATTGATAATTTTTTGCTTATTGTTCTATTATGTACTCATTTAGTCTTAGACTCACTCGTGCTTTGTTGTTGTTTTTGGGTATTCAATGAAGACGACATGCATGGGATGGAGTAGCACATGTGCATCATATGCTATCAATCACACAGACATCTTTACTTAGTTGTTTTCACTAAATCTAGAGACATGATACATTCATTTAGAGTTGATAAGTGAACTTGGTTATCATTAGCTTAATGATTGCAATCTTAGTTTATTTCATTATGGTTTGATTATATTAATTGTTGCTAACCAATGTTCATGAGCGCATGGTTCTGTTGTGAAAGTTAATCTTTATGCACTTATATTGTTATGATTGTTGACAGGTGACCTGTTGTGGAGTTTTATTCCATGCATTGCTTGCTTGCGTGTGGTTCTTAGTGTTCTTGGGTGCATGGTTCCAAGTTATGAAAGTTAATCATTTATGCACTTATATTGTTATGATTGTTGACAGGTGACCCGTTGGGAAGTTTTATTCGATTCATTGCTTGCTGGAATTATCGGTAATTATGGTTTAAATTGTTAGTGAGAATGATTTAGGTGGCATTCTGGAGCAAGGAAGTGTTGTCTCTAGCGAGGATCCAATTATCTTCAGGCAAGGTGTAAATCTCTAGCTTCTTGGGAAATGGTCCGTAAACCAAAGGACAAAGGTGGTCTAGGACTGATTAACCTGGAAACTCAAAATAAAGCCCTCCTGCTCAAGCATCTATACAAATTCTATAACAAGCAAGATGTGCCTTGGGTGAATTTAATTTGAAGTATTATGCTAATCAAGTTCCTCATATGGTTATAGATTGTGACTCTTTTTGGTGGAGAGATATCATGAGGTTGGTCACTGATTACAAAGGGATTGAAGCAGCTCAATTGTGTTTAGGAGACACAATTCTTTTATGGAAGGACTTATGGAGTGGATCTGTCTTTTTCTGTAAGTATCCACGATTGTTCTCATATGCCTCAAATCCAGATATTTCAGTTGCAGTCTTTCTCTAGGATAGAGACCCTCACAAACATTTCCAATTGCCACTCTCAAATGAAGCTTACACGGAATATACTTCGTTGCAAGAGGAACTTGATACTATACAACTACAGGATGAAAGCAATGATCTTTGGACTTACATTTGGGGTTCCAGTTATACTTCAAGCAAGTACTATAATTTTCAGTTCCAGACAATTGTGGTCCCGGCTCCCTTCAAGTGGATATTGCAAAGCAAATGTGTCATGAAGCTAAAGGTTTTTACTTGGCTCTTGTTAAAAGATAGGTTGAATACTAAAAACATGCTTCTGAGAAGATATACAATGTGTGCTCCGCAACACTAGAGGCGAAGAAACATTCATGCATATTTTCTTTACATGCCTGGAATACATGGAGACAACATTTGGACATCACTTAAATGATTTGTCATGCCAAGTGAGATGGGCGCCAAGGGGACTGTAGCGAATCCGACAACAACGGTAAGTTGAAGCCAACGTTGGATTTTGCTGATGCCGGCATCGGAGTAGTCGACACCGGTGAGATCCTAGTGCCATTTTCGTAGGTTCATCGTGTAGTTAGCGTTGCGATTGGATCAAGGTTTTGGAAATTAGAAGAGGGTAGTTCTTCTGATGATGAGGATATCATTTTGGCGGAGGTGGAAGTGGAATCGAAGGCTGTTCATCGGCCGACTGAATCTTCCGATGACGTTTTGATATCTTCTAAAGGTATTGGTGCTCATTCTTCCATCTCATCTAGTTTTCATCGATCTTTGCAGGTTGGAGGTAGGGGGGCTCTGGCCAAGGGTCTTCATCAAAGAATTCAAAGGATCTGCTTTTTGGTGACACCATTCCTGCAGGGTACTCTCTAGCCAAGCTCTGTGAAGTGGGGATTTTGCCAGATCGGATCGAACAGAGTGCTAGTGTGGGTCGGCCCTGGCAGGGGCCCATACCGCCTCCTCGCATGTCGCCTCCGTTGACGGTGGGCGACGCCATTGATAGAGCTTGCCGAATCCAATCTACTTGGCCGAGTGTAATGCCCCTAAAGTGAGATAAGCAGATAGTCGGGAGAGACTAATTAATCGGGTGGGACTTAAATGGATTTACGGGAAAGACCAAGAAGCTATTGCTCAAATTAACAGTTAGAGAGGGGAAAACGCTGATTTAACCCAACTTGGGCCTGGGCCAAGGCCCATGTGGGTGGCCGGCCAAGGGAGGGGGTGCCTCATCCCCCAAACCCTAACCGCAGCCCTTCCCTCCACTCTCCCACGCCCACCCCTCTCCCTTTATGTGGCCGCCACCTTCCTCCTCCCACGTCCTCCACCCTGGTTGCCTCCTCCCTTGCGCCTCCCAAGGTCCTCCAAGTTCCCCATGGCTGCCGGCCAAGGAAAGAAGAAGGAAAGTCCCCATTGCGCCGGCCAAGGAGGAAGAGAAGAGGGAAGGAAGAGGGGAGAAGAGAAGAGAAGGAAGAGGATCCCATCCGAGTCGCGATCTTCAGCTTCACCAAGGGTAACTAGTATCGTTTGTTGTTGTGTGATTAGTCGTAGAAGAGGAATCGGGTAGTTTTGGCTAGGTTGCAATCTGCCCGCTGTAATCGCAGATTCGTCCAGTAGCTTGTGGGGTCAATTTCTTGTGTTTAGAGGCCGAATCAGGAGTTGTCGTCTCCTGGAGAGTTGTAGGTTAGGTTCTTAGCTTTCAGTGTCCACCAAGATCACCCAAATCCGATTAACGGTCAGGACGTTATGATTTATTTAGTATCGCTGCCCGGCAAATCTGTCAGTTTCTGGCAGTCTGTAGGCATCTGGTTAAAACTGATATTTAAAGGGAGAATCAGGGGATCTTAATATAACAAAAAATGTAGGTAATTTCCATACCTTTTTAGAGAGATAAAGAATGCAAGATTTGGTCTTTCGTAGCAAACGTTATGGTGGTTTTAGTGTACTGTCCAGAAGAGCCGACGTGAAAATTGTTGCTCTGTAGATTGGCTTGGTAGGGGCAGTAGTTGGCATAATCAAAAGGGCTCCCCAACTAAGTTTATTTAGGTAATTTAATTACCTTTCCAGAAACTCTAAGAACACCTCATTTGGACTCCTGAGCAGAAAGTTATGTATTTTAGTAGTTGACTGTCCGCAGTGAACACCAAATCGATCGCTAGAAATTGGAAGATTGGAAACGCTTGGGAGTTTAGCGAGTTTGTTTGTGTTGTTTTTATGCTTTTGGGTCCAGTATGTTGGTCTTAGATTGGGATATATTTATGTTCAGGTGGGAGCGTGATCCTGTGGCAGCGCGCCTCTTCGCGCCCACCGCTCGCACGCTGAGGCAAGTATTCGGTTATGGCATATTTATGTTTGTATGCTGAGAATGTTGTGTTTTGCTTGCAATAGCCATGTATGAATGTTAATGTGATGAGTTTCCATTTATCTTGATGAATGCAAGTTATGGTTAATGGTTGATGTTAGTGTGATTAGTTTCAATTTATCTTGATGAATGCAAGAACCCTGATTAAGTGAATACTTGAGAAATGATTAAATGTTATTCATGAAGGATTGTTCATGTTTGCTAGTTTAATGAATATATGTGCTATTCATGGATGCTGGAATGCTACAAATGTCAATGGTGATGAATGCTAGAAGTATGAATAAGTTTATTCATGCATGTCGTTGTTGTGAATCCATATGTATGATGGTTTAAAGTTTGTTCATGTGCATCATGCAATCATGTTGGAGGATTGGTCACGTGGTGACTATGCATGCCTGAGGTCCCCGCCATGTAGATGACGGGCTTGAAGTCCCCACATTCGTGGAATGTGGGCAATGAGAAAAGAGGTCCCCATCATTAAGATGATGGGCAAAGGTCTCTATACATGTGGTGTATAGGCTCTTGGTCCCTGTGTCAGAGGGCACGTGCAAGGGTATACAATGATGGTTGTATACCCCAGACACTGTAAAATGCGAAAAGAGATAAAGTTGAAAAGGTGCATTGCATTGGTTGCATTCACATGAGCATGAAGGCTATACTTTGGTGCATTGTTTATCTTGGATTATTGATGCTATGAATGATAACTTGCTTAGCCTTGTTGGTACTTGCTGAGTCTTTGGACTCACTCTTGCTTTGATGTGTTTTAGGTACAACTGGCAAGACCTGCATGCATGGGAGGGAGTAGATGTTTGCATGCACGCACTACCACTCAATCTTAGGAATTACTTATGGATGGTTTGAGTTTCAGATTAACTGTAATAATGAGAATAGCAAATTTTGGTTATGTTTATGAGATTATCCTGCATGCTTGAATGAACTCAATAAGGAGTTTATTGTTAAGTGCCATGATTAATTGTTCGCACCTGGTATAGTTAACTATACGAAGGAGGTTATGCCGAAAATTGGTAATTAGTTTTAGTTTAATTTTTAATTCCAGTAGCATTCCAGGCTAATTGTGAGCTAGGGTGTTACACCGAGGTGTCGTGATAATGGTGCGGCAGTTTCACTGGCTCTACTGCCCTATCAGAAATTGATGGACCCAGCAGTTTTGCCAGATTTGCTACCCTTTCAAAATCCGCCAATTCGGCTGTCCTTTCAAAATTCAAATGGTTCGATGGTAACGCCTGATTTGTTGCACATTCCATATCCATCTGGTTCCGCGGTCAACGGACTGGGCTCAACAACACCTTGGAACACCTCGGAACATGCCCAAAAGAAAGGCTTGCCCTGGTTTCGCAGGTTCTTTCAACGTAACTGGAGTGCAGCAAGGCAAAACCCTAATAAATCTGTCGGTGGTTGGACTTAGACAGCAAATGGAGATCATCGCTCGTTCGTCAAAGTTCTTTGCCATTGCAGTGACATGGATTTTGGCCGGGGTCGTGCAGGCGGTCAGAGAAAGGATCTTGGTGTGAATGTACCCTTTGTTGGCTTCGATAGTGGTAAATAACCAGGCAACAGAGGTGCCGCCCCCAGCATTGGTGGTGCTGGCGGCTAGGCTGCAGGCGGTGGGCAGTCCTGGGGCATCGGAGGTGGTGGTCAATTCTCTGTCAATGTGGTGCTGGCGGCCAGGCTGCTAGGCCTAGCAGTGCGTTTGTTGGGCAGGGAGGTGTCCTAGTTTTTGGCCCTAACCAACATCAACCTTGGATGCCTAGCTTTGGTCGTGGAAGGTTCGGAGATGGCAACTTCAGAGGTTGGGGACATGGTCGGTTTGGTAGGAATCATGCTCATGTCAATGCTGGTTCCGCAGGTGCTGGTGCAAACCTTTTTTGTTTTAGGTGTAAAGGGAACGGGCATGAAGTTGCCAATTGCAAAGCAAGTTTAATGTGTGATATTTGTGAGGGCACTGACCATTTGGCAAATAAGTGTCGGTTGTCACTACTGTCGAGACCTATTGCTAATCTGTGTGGGTTCGATGCTGATGGGTTGGGATTTTATCGTATCCCAACAGCTGGGACGAAGAAGTTGAAGAAAGAGACCAATAAAACGGGGCTAGTTCAGATCACAGGTGATCATCTATCTGAAGACCTTTCGATTACTGAGCTGAGAAGACTCCTTCCATGAATTGGTAGCCAAAGGTGGAGATTCAGGGGGGAAATGCGATTTTGGTGCATTTTTTAATTAGGCTTGATATGCTTCATATGACAGCTATTGGTGACGTGTATGTGAAGGAGCATAAGGTGGTGTTGCAATTTGTAGAACGGAATCCGAAACCCACACCTAAGTATCAGCTTTAGAAGGTATGGGCTCAAGTTATAGGAGTGCCTTATGAAGTATGTGACTTTCTGAACCTTTGTGCTATAGGGTCAATCATCGGCACTACAATAATGAGAGTGAACATGGAAAAGGTACGTAAGAATGATTTGGTTCATATGCTGGTAGGAGTGTTGGACATAGAGGCCATACCTTCTAGTGTAGAGATTGTGGTTGGTGAATATGTCTATGATATTTTTTCAAAGTTGAAGAAGCTGCGGTGGATGTTGTTGACGAAGGTATTGATCGGAGAGAGGATCATGAGGGGGTGGACAAATCTAGCAGAGGCAAAGATGTTGAGATGGATGATTGAGATGCTAAAAGATTGAAGAATAATTCGGATTCTAAATTGAATGCTCCTGATATCCGCATGGGTCAGTCTACCTCAATTACTTAGGGGACTACCTTGGGGCTTCTAGCATTGGATACCATCTGGGTTACACCAAGTATGGTTAGAAAGAAAATTGAGACTATTGAAGTAAGGGATGGAGCATTCATCTTGAATGTCCAGGAACAGAGTTTCGCCATTGCCATGGATTGTTTACCCGAAGATCAAAAGGATGCTCCAAAAGCTGCTGGTGTAACACCCTGGCTATTCGGAAGCCAAGATGTCACCTAAAACATCTAACATACACCATAATGCGGAAGAATTTGAATAAAATCAACTAATGATAGTATCAAAACAACCAAGACATGATGAAGGTATCCTTCCTTCACCATCTAATCTATTTATTTCAGTTCATTGACAATGAAAGTTCACACGCAGTAATAATTCGACATCAATGTGGAGAAGGTATCCTTCCTTCACCACTTATAAATTTATTATTACAGTTCATCATTTACGAATGTAAGATAGAACTAAATTTAATCTTAAACACGAATTGGATGATGTGAACAAGTAGTGCGTGTCTACTCCCTCCCAAGTGAGCCAACATCAGGGGTTACCTAAAATAAACAAACAACGCAAGAGTGAGTCCATGACTCAGCAAGTACAGTAAAAGGGACATAACACACATATGAACAAGTCATCATCATAAGAGAATATGAGCATACATCGAATGAAAACTTAGGAATGCATGGCATGAATGAATGTACTCAAGGATGGACTGCACACATGCTTATACCGGTATAGCGAGTGACACACCGCCGGTGTTCATTTAAGCCCGCACCTTAACAAAAGTGCGGGATCCAAGTCCTATATGAAGAACGTTTCATATAGGTGTCCAAAGCTGCCCATACCTGGAATTGATGGGTCTTACGTGCCCATACCGGAATTGATGGGTCTTTCAATCCACTCCGTGGACGGACATGACAATGTCCAAACCTCGCCCACATTGGAATGGTGGGACTTACAGCCCACTCCCGTGGACATAGCATGAATAAAAGGATGCATGATATGAACATGAACAATGCTAATATCATCTTTCGCATTTACTCCACATATTGATAGAACATAACCAATTCAGCATTTCGGGCATCACAAGATGTCACATCATATTCATGTAAACATTCACAATCACAAAGATTTAAAACCAACAAAGTATTTGCCTTCGTTGCGCACGCCGTTAGCAGCAACGATGGCGCTCCCAAACCCGTAGGCTCGCGGCCTAAACAATTAAATAACCGAAATAAGAACAACATAGAGCCCATCATGAATTAATATTCTACACTACCCTCTTGCACACCCAAAACATAGTCATAACCCGAATCTGAAATTCCAGCAGTAACATGGAATCCCATCAGGACAGCAGCACGGTAAAGACCAAAACTAATGATCTGGGACTCCAAAAGAGATGAGCCCAGATCCTACACGAGCTTAACAAATATATCTACAACTTTGTAGTTGACGAGATAACTCAATTCGGCCAAACTAAATTGCTAACTGTCAAACGAAATAGCAGAACAGAATCTGACTGAGCAATTAGAACAGCAGAACTAAAACGTCCATAACTTTTAAACTACAACTCCGAATTTAGTGTTCTTTAACAATCTGAAAAGGTTATGAAATTACCTACAATAACCTAGTTGGAACGACATTCAAATTTGTTCTTTAACAAAAAGTGGCACACGGGTCAAAACTAAAGATAGAAACTGACATACAATCTGGACAGACTGACCTACAATGTGGACAGTCACAATGAAAAGTGCATAACTTTTGATCTATAAATCCAAATGAGGTGTTCTTTATCAATCCTGAAAGCTAGTGATATCACCTTCAAAATTTGTTATGGGCAAGACCTCTGAATCACCCTCTAACTAGGCCATATATCAACCTATACAGAGACTGCTAATTCTCGTCAGGATTCTGGACAGCAGATAATACATCTATCATAACTTTTGACTCGAAAGTCGGAATTTAGTGTTCTTGGCGGCCACCGAAAGCTAAGAACAAAACCTACAATACTCTAGGAGATGGGATCCTCTGATTCGGCCTCTAAGATTGCGAAAACAGCCGCGCAAACTACTAGACAGAATTGAATTTCCAACAGACAGACTTTGATCTAATCAAATTTAATCGGTTTCACTTCTACGACTAATCAAACAACAACAACCGGCAATCATTACCCTTGGAGACACGCTGGCCCGCTGAAATACCCCCGCTAGATGCTCATCTCCTCTTCTTCTCCTCTCTCCTCCACCTTTCTCCTTGGCCGACAAAGAATGGGAGAGCACCACCAAGAGAGAGCAACGGAGTGCAAGGAGGGCGCGCATCAGAAGGGCGGCGGAACACTGTAGCAATGCGTGCTACAGTGGTGGGCTAGGGTTTCCTCCTTTATTAGTGGCTGGCCCTCATGGGCCTCCTAGGCCAAAGCCCAAGCCCAAAGTTGTCAAAGAATTGCAGATTTTCCTCGCCTAAAGTTTAATTTCTCTTTTCACTGCTTCCTTCATTACAATAAGTTGGAGTATTACAGAAAAACCCCTTTTCGCTTACTTCCTTCCGTAGAAACATTCGGGTATTACATTCTACCACTCCTTAACAGATTCGACCCAATCTAAACACACTTAAGCGAAAGAACAATCACGATCGATAACGAACAACGGTAACCACGCACTGCTAGAACAACACCGCTAAAGCTCATGCACGCAAACTCCAACTTCCCCGTAGCCTCTCCTCGGATGAAAATACCACAACACAACGACGTAACACGACGCCCGATCTAACACTCAACCCGGTACTTCCAGTACACTCATCGGACAAAACTCAATGTAAGATCTCACTCGATGGTCAACGGCGCAAACGAAACCTCAAACTCGATCTCCTGTACTCACTCAACACGAGAACATACAAGACGTTACGCACTCGCGAAAGGACTCGAGACAGTCCCCGGCGATACGCCAACTAGCTTAAAACAACCCAATATATCTTGGGTTAACCTTCCCAATGATACCAACCACACGACATGCACAAAGAATACGGAACTCGTGTTCCACCTCTCAATCGAACTCTTCACTAAAGCAAGAATCACCTCCTTTAACTAAAACATACGACAAAACTATCTTTAAGCAATCTCTTTACCAACAAAACCCATCCAAAACGAAAGATTCACATCGCAACTAAGCGCTACCACTCGGTACTAAAGAGTCAAATCCAGAATCGAATTTCATCACGAAAACCTTTCCACCTTCCAAGTGGCAGTTTATAATAAATGTCACTAAAACCAAAGGAGGAACAATTTTAAATGCCCAAATCAAAACTTCCTTTATTCTTCCCGAACCGATAAGAACCACACATACCAAAATCGAGTCAAACTCAACTTACGAAAGACATTGGTCAACAAAGATAAGCTCAAGCAAGAATAAAGAAAATGCTTCACTAATCAAGAAGACATCTTTTCCTTAGTTTCACTTTTTGGAATAAAATATCTCTCCAACCTTGGAATTCAATTCATCGATACCACACGTTCTCAACCTCTTAATTTAACATCCTCAAATTTAGGCTTAAACTGAAACACATCATCCACACCTTTGTGGAGAGACTCTATTGATTCCATCAACACTTAGACAAACCGATGACATTACTTTGATAGAGGGCACCAAAGCACCTCAAAGACCCACGTAATCTCATCACCTCCAACTTTCAAGAATAACACGTCGTAATCCTCAAGATACCCGCCATGAACTACATCGAAGGGTTCTATCGACAATCATTCCACTACTCGAATACTCCAGCTTTTCTATCTCCTCTACACACAAATCTTTGGGCGACCAAAAGTCTAGCATGAAAATGGAAAGCCCAAATTTAACCTCCAAGACCCCTACAACGAATTCCTCTTATAACACATGGTGAAATCATCGGATTAAATCTCTAACATCCCCACAATTCGACATAATCACTCATTAACATCATCAGAATCACTCACACAACATCGCAATACTTTCCAATTGTGTTACTCTATAAAATTAATTAAGGTTTCCATACATTTGATAATCCCCAACATTTCAACATGAACCAAAGTTCGAACTGCACTATACCATAGGTCCTACTTAGTCGAACACTATACGCTTTTACTCAAGCCATACATTCCATCTCGAATCAACTTCCTCCAAGAGGTTCAAGTCAAAACCAACTCATCTTCTATTACTCCTCCAATAGCTTGGTAGCAAAATCTCACCCCTACAATCACTTAACCACCACCAAACAATTGACAGTTTACGCTTTGTAAAACTTTGCAACACCAAATCGTTGATCTTTTCTCAAAAGAAAGAGGCGAATAAGGACAAATTTCACCACACAAGAAAACGTTATCGCCACAAGTGAGCACGAAACCAAAAGAAATAATCTGTAATGAAGATCCGGGAAAACGAAATTGAGTTCACAATGAGGGCACGCATCCTCTAAAAGGGAATAGCAAATAACCACCATTAAGGGAAATGACATTGCGATTGAAACTCGACACTCTTGAGTGAAAAGAGCAAAAGTTTATGAACAATTCAAATAACTACCAGCCATAAAACTTGACTCAAATTCCCAAATATTCCTAATGCACTCTTTCCTTTAACACCAAATTAATTCTTTGACTAGCATCGCTTGCCACAACGAACAACATAAGGTCTTTAGTCCAAACCACACGGACTAATTAAGAACCAATGAAATTCCTCAATACGTCATATTTGTTCTAACAATTCAACTACACACGAAACACGAGATCCAAATAATCTCACCACCAAACTCAAAACATTTCCAATTACAGATTTCATGAAAAACAAGCGATTATTCTTCTCTTAAGGGAACCAACATAATTTTTTCTTTAATTGCCGCTTCACGTTGCCAACTCAAACCAAAAATCCTTTAAGATTAAATCACTTGAATCTCTTAAGAAGCAACAAGACAATTCAATACCTCAATTTATTTAAAATAATTTCAGCTACTTAGATGATTCAAGAGCTCAAAGGAAATATCACTAAAGCTAAACTTGAAATATTCTCAATCGAACGATATCATCGAAGGCGATCAAATTACTATGGGTATTAACATCAGTTTCACCACAACCATTAGAAAACACTTCAAAAGACCCACGTAAAGAATGGGTTGATTCTTTCTCAAAAGAAGAGACAAATGGAAACGACTTTCACCAACTAGAAAACTCATCTACCACTCGTGACCGAACACGGACCAATGAAGAAACCAATTAAGCAATGAACTCATAGAACATAAGTGGAGTCCACAGCTTGAACGCATAAGCCTCACAAGAAGAGAGTATCGAACCCAACAGATAAGAACAAATAAGTATTCAAAATCAAGCACTCGTGATCATCAAGAACCATTATAACTTTGCAACATATCGTTACTCGATAACTTCATTTACCACATAAAAGCCTGAACCCTCAAAAGATCATGAACATAAAACTTGAAATTTGATCATTTAGAGAATATCACCATAGGTGATCAAATTACTACGAGAATTAACCTCATTCTCACAATTTTGACGATTTAATAACATCGACAACATACACTAGTACTGAGAATCATCAAACTTTATTACTCCATCCTAAAACTTCCCAAAGGTAATACAAACCACAAGGTTGAAACAAATTTATTATAACAAGATTATGCTAAGCAATATCAATATCACAAGGCACGATAGCAAAGACTACTTACGAAATTAATCTACTCAACTATTGGTGTTGCTTAACACCTTCTTCAATACCATTAACAATCGATGATGGTATTAATCATGTGTGTACATACAGACTAATTCCATTTGTAATCACATAACCATATGTAAACATAGATTCACATTTCACCTTTGTTCGTAAATCATTTCAAAACATGATTAAATATTCACTAACATAATTTTCTATGAACAAGGTTTCACGAATCGATACACCAAAGACCCATCCGGTCCTTTATGCAAGTTTCAACAATTTTAGCATACCAGAAATAGACAAATCTAGCTCTTACGTAAGATCTATAGGTTCCGAACGGATATGGACAGTCTTCATTTAACCTACACCATGTATCAAATACAAGGACATTTCAAATTAATCAATTTCACTTTCATGGATGGTAGTTAAGAATAATTGATTTGCACCATGCTAATAACCCAACTTGGTAACTCATATCGTAACAATTTATTCGCTTAGTTATAACTCTCATTTTAAGCATGGCAAGACATCACAAAAGGATTCTAACACCTTACTACAAAGAAAGAGAGACTTCAAACCTCAACGCTCGAAGTAATCCAAAAGAAACGCATAAAGCCAAAGCTTTCCCATGCAAACGAACTTACAGCGGAAAACTCTCACTAACCAAGCTATCAAACGAGTAAATGAGTCATTCTTTTTCAATGAGAAAGAAGGAGCAACCATGAAAACATCAATCTTGTCAATTGACAATGACCACAAGTGGTAAAAGCAACTCAACAGTTGAAAAGCAATATTTGTTTCAGAGAACCAAGAGGGATCTATTGAAAACCATAAACTATCATGAACCACAAACCCAGGAGAAATTCATCAACCACCATAGGACAAGAATTGCCAAATTCGTAAATCAAGAAAGAGAACAACTTTCTAAAGCAACTCACGCTTAACACCGAAACTATGGTACTCTGGGTAACTACTCCTCTAACCACGCTCGCGAATGAAAGTGGTGTAACTCGTGAATCCAGAGTAACAACCACGACCCCACTTCTTATCATCCATTAACAACACGCTTCACCAAAATACTCCATTATGAATATACAGGATCATCTCATGACAATCATAGAATTAGTTCATAGATATTGAATATCATAGCGCATCATATATTACCAACAAGGATGATAGTATGTACAATTCAACAATTGCTCAACAAAATGAAACATAATAAATGATATTATGGAAGCAATGTAATTTTCAACCCCACCCATCGTGTACAAATGTGTCATTTTAATAACTTAATTACCACGGACCTAAAGCCCGCTCGATACCAACCGTAACACCGGCTATTCTGAAGCCAAGATGTCACCTAAAACATCTAACATACATCCATAATGCGGAAAAATTTGAATAAAATCAACTAATGATAGTATCAAACAACTAAGACATGATGAAGGTATCCTTCCTTCACCATCTAATCTATTTATTTCAGTTCATTGATAATGAAAGTTCACACGCAGTAATAATTCGACATCAATGTGGAGAAGGTATCCTTCCTTCACCACTTATAAATTTATTATTACAGTTCATTATTTACGAATGTAAGATAGAACTAAATTTAATCTTAAACATGAATTGGATGATGTGAACAAGTAGTGCGTGTCTACTCCCTCCCAAGTGAGCCAACATCAGGGGTTACCTAAAATAAAAAAACAACGCAAGAGTGAGTCCACGACTCAGCAAGTACAGTAAAAGGGACATAACACACATATGAACAAGTCATCATCATAAGAGAATATGAGCATACATCGAATGAAAACTTAGGAATGCATGGCATGAATGAATGCACTCAAGGATGGACTGCACACATGCTTATACCAGATAGCGAGTGACACACCGTCGGTGTTCACTTAAGCCCACACCTTAACAAAAGTGCGGGGATCCAAGTCCTATATGAAGAACGTTTCATATAGGTGTCCAAAGCTTCCCATACTGGAATTGATGGGTCTTACGTGCCCATACCGAATTGATGGGTCTTTCAATCCACTCCCGTGGACGGACATGACAATGTCCAAACTCGCCCACATTGGAATGGTGGGATTTACAGCCCCACTCGTGGACATAGCATGAATAAAAGGATGCATGATATGAACATGAACAATGCTAATATCATCTTTCGCATTTACTCCACATATTGATAGAACATAACCAATTCAGCATTTCGGTATCACAAGATGTCACATCATATTCATGTAAACATTCACAATCACAAGATTTAAAACCAACAAAGTATTTGCCTTCGCGCATGCGCGCGTTAGTAGGCAACGATGGCGCCCCAAACCCGTAGGCTCGCGGTCTAAACAATTAAATAACCGAAATAAGAACAACATAGAGCCCATCATGAATTAATATTCTACACTACCCTCTTGCACACCCAAAACATAGTCATAACCCGAATCTGAAATTCCAGAAGAACATGGAATCCCATCAGACAGCAGCACGGTAAAGACCAAAACTAATGATCTGGGACTCCAAAGAGATGAGCCCAGATCCTACACGAGCTTAACAAATATATCTACAACTTTGTAGTTGACGAGATAACCCAATTCGCCAAACTAAATTGCTAATCTGTCAAACGAAATAGCAGAACAGAATCTGATGAGCAATTAGAACAGCAGAACTAAAACGTCCATAACTTTTAAACTACAACTCCGAATTGAGTGTTCTTTAACAATCTGAAAAGGTTATGAAATTACCTACAATAACCTAGTTGGAACGACATTCAAATTTTTCCTTTAACAAAAAGTGGCACACGGTCAAAACTAAAGATAGAAACCGACATACAATCTGGACAGACTGACCTACAATCTGACAGTCACAATGAAAAGTGCATAACTTTTGATCTATAAATCCAAATGTGGTGTTCTTTATCAATCCTGAAATCTAGTGATATCACCTTCAAAATTTGTTATGGGCAAGACCTCTGAATCACCCTCTAACTAGGCCATATATCAACCTATACAGAGACTGCTAATTCTCGTCAGATTCTGGACAGCAGATAATACATCTATCATAACTTTTGACTCGAAAGTCGGAATTTAGTGTTCTTGGCGGCCACCAAAAGCTAAGAACAAAACATACAATACTCTAGGAGATGGGATCCTCTGATTCGGCCTCTAAGATTGCGAAAACAGCCGCGCAAACTACTGGACAGAATTGAATTTCCAAATGCAGACTTTGATCTAATCAAATTTAATCGGTTTCACTTCTACGACTAATCAAACAACAACAACCGCAATCGTTACTCCTTGGAGACACGCGTGTTCGCTGAAATACCCCGCTAGATGCTCATCTCCTCTTCTTCTCCTCTCTCCTCCACCTTTCTCCTTGGCCGACAAAGAATGGGAGAGCACCACCAAGAGAGAGCAACGGAGTGCAAGGAGGGCGCGCATCGAGCGGCACCAGAAGGCGGCGGTGAACACTGTAGCAATGCGTGCTACGGTGGTGGGCTAGGGTTTCCTCTCCTTTATTAGTGGCTGGCCCTCATGGGCCTCCTAGGCCAAAGCCCAAGCCCAAAGTTGTCAAAGAATTGCGATTTTCCTCGTCTAAAGTTTAATTTCTCTTTTCATTGCTTCCTTCATTACAATAAGTTGGAGTATTACAGAAAAACCCCTTTTTTGTTTACTCTCCTTCCGTAGAAACATTCGGGGTATTACAGCTGGGGTGGTGCCTAGTGATGGCTTTGTAGCGGAAGCTTTTTCAGTGATCCAAGAAGAGTCAGAGGCTGCTGAGGATAGCATAGGGCAGATCATTGCTCCAACTGCTGTGGTGAGGGGCGAAGCTTCCGACAACGTGGTCGTCTTGACTGCGGCAGTGGTGACGGGATGTCTTACCATGGCAGTTGATGTTCATGTTACTGAGGCGGATAATGTCGGGATGATCACTGAGGGCTCCATCGCAGAGGAGGCTGTCATATTGCTCCCTCGGATGGCTGATTCTGTGGTTAACCAAGGGGTGGTTGAGAAATCGTGATTGTCAAGGCTGATTCAGTGCACAGCAAGGACGCCATTCGATGTTCAACTCCAGTTGGGATTTTTCGACCGACGCTGATCTAGGTGGATGATCCGGTGGAGCCTAGACAGAGTGAGCGCATAAATGTAACATCCCAATTTTCGGGTCTTTTTGAAATTTTCAAAAATAAAAATAACTATTTCATTTTTCCTGAATTGTTAAAGCTTAATTTAAAAATTTTGAAATAAAAAGAATTTAATTTGAGTTAATCAAACTCCAATTAAATAAAAAATTATTTTATTTTCAGAGCCTTTTTGAAGCTTTAAAAATAAAAATAATCATTTGCAATTTATTGGATTAATTTAAAGCATAATTTGAATTTTTATAAAAAACATTTTAAATGATTAAAATAAACTTCAATTAAATCCAAAATTATTTTATTTAATCTATTCAGGTTCCAAGGATTTTTATGGAATTTTTTTGAATTTTTTTGAATTTATTTTATTTTTGGATATTTTCGGTTTTCTTTCTTTTTCTTTTCCTCTCTCCCTGCTCATCATCTTCTACCTCCCATCGATGTTTACTGTTCATCTGAAATCAAACAGGCAACAACACATTCACTGTTTTTCCCATTTCGCCCCACTCAAACATCCAAAATCAATTCCATTTGAAGCGAAATGACCGCATCATCATCGCCCACATCTTACAGCCATCAATTTTACGATTCCTCCATCAATTGCATTCAATTTTATGTTTCCTCCCATTCTTCATTACAACCGAAATAGTCGCATTTTCCACAGGCGTTTTTCGTTGATTTGACTTTCGGTTCCTAGGTGCCTCTCCTCTCCCTCATTCCATCCCTTCAAGTCTCCCATCCTATCTCCCTTTCTTGACACCGTTTTTGCCATTTTCGCCATTTCTCCGCCGCCGCCGAACGTCGTTCCATCGCCTCTAGCGCTGCCTACAGTGGAGACCAGCCACCATCGACCACACCCCTAGCTTCGTCTCGCAACGTTCTACATCGTGCTTCCCTCACCTTCGTTGAAGCATCGCCGGAGAGCCGCGCCCCCGTGCAAGCCGCCGCCACCGTGCGCCCCAGTCGTCACTGCCGCCACCTTGCGCCGTCTCCGGCCAAACCTCCAACACCATCGGGTAGAGGAACTCTAGGGGGTTCCATTTTGGTGGTTCTCGGCCGCCGCCATGGTCGTGAGCACTACTTTGTTCATTTTGCTTCCCTGTTCGTTCCATGCATTGCTCTGAGAATTGTTCTTTGTGTGTCTATGATCTCTAGGGCCCGCTGGTCATTGACCCTTCCAATCTTTCTTTTCTTTCGGTTATCTCAATTCATACACACAATACTCTTTGTTATATCTCAATTCATTCACACAAATATTGATGCTTCTGTTTTAAACTCAGTTCAACCGAAAACAGGATTTTTCCAGTAATAGTAATTATCTAGTCAAGTCTTTGTCCAGTAGCTTTGTATGCATCCATTTTTGGTGAGAATTGATTTTTCAGAAATTCGTTCGCCTTCGTACAAACTCTAAAGCTGTCGATTCTTTCTCCTAAATTCATTCTCTACTTCTAGTATTTATTTTGTAATTTTTGGATTTTATTTGACTTTGGTTATTTATTTGTCTCGTTTTGCGCATATAGAATCCAGTGTTTCCGAAACCTGCCAGGAGCAATCTACCGAAGCATCTGCAAATTTTGACGAAGGCAAGTCGTAGAAATTTGATCATTTTGCACCCAATTTACAAAATTATATTGTTTTATATCCTCATGCATTGCTATTTTTTATTAAATGCTTTTCAGGAGTAGCTAAACACCAATTTGACAGTATGCCTCCTTGAATAATTATGAATGACATGTTGACATGTACGGACACCATATGTTGGGTTATCTTTAGTTGGACATATTTTAATACCAATATGGGTATCGTTTTATGCTTAGCCATGCTTAGTCGTGATGGAATTCATGATCACATACTCAAAAATGGAAATATTGACTAAATAATATTTGGAATCGTGGCAGAAGCCACCGTTATTAAAATTTATTGTCCATGGCAAGGGTTGCCATTTGGCCGGTTGAAAGAAGATTATTTATATTCAGGTGAGTGGTTGGGTAATAAAGAGGGTGCGCGAAGCACATGGGATGAGGTAATCTTGCCAGAGCAACCACTAAGGACTTAACTTTGTGCGTCTTTGATCTGAGCCATACCGTGCAACTACATGTCTAGGATGGGGTGGACTTGGCTGACTAATTAGCAATGTTTTGATTTGGTTCTATTTGGGTTGATGAGCGTCGCAAGAGGGGGCCCAGAATGGTGAATCCTTAGCGAGCAGAACTGGGTCAAAATAGAGCTTTGTAAAAGCTTTATGATAATCACTTAGTCGCTGTAATATCCCGTTTAGTTACAGAGAAAATAAGGAGATTGAGATATTCCTTATTTTCCTCGCAAAAAAAAGGGGACAGAATCGGTAATCATCTTGCAACGTGACTTTCACGACTGGAACGGCTTCGATTGGAAAACCTCACAACTACAAAGTTGTAGACCATTTTTCATAGTACAATTTTGAGTCTTCATTGACCTAATTTGGAGTTCTGAGGTTTGAGATATGGGGCCCGCAAGGCAGGCTGTACAGAGGATTAAGGGCCACAACTGAGTCAACTTCCAAGGCAAATTTCATAATGAAGACGGCACTGTAAGAACAACTCCACAACTAGGAAGTTGAAGTACTATAAGTTAGATAAATTTGAAGATAAAAATCAATCCATTCTGAGTTTTGAAGAGAAAGTTATGACCTCCGAGGTATTCGCTGCACAGAAAGAAAGGTTCCGAACTTGGGCCTCGGGCCTTTAACCTAGGAGGCCCATGTGGGGGTACGGCTGAAAACCCTAGAGCCCCTCCCTCCTTGTGCCTCCTCCCCCTAGAGCCGCCACTCTCTCTTACCCATGCGCCACCCCTCCTCTCCCACCCGTCTTCTCCACCTCCTCCTCCCCATTGGTGCTGCCCAAGCTGTTGGCCGAAGCAAAGAAGAAGGGAGAGCCCTGAGTTTTGCTATCGGCCAAGGAAGAAGAAGGGGGAAGTGGGGGAGAAGAGAACCTCGCAAGGATTCAGCGGTCTCGTACGAGTCTACAAGGGTAACATTTGTCGGTTGTCGTTGTTTGTTTAGTCATAGAAGTGAAACCGATTAGATTTGTTTTGATCGAAGTCTGCCTGCTGTAGATTCAATTCTGTCCAGTTTATTGCGCGACCATTTTAGTGTTCTTAGAGGAGGAATTAGGAATTTTTATCTCCTAGAGTTATTTAGATAATGTCCTTAGCTTTCGGTGGCCGCCAAGAACACCTGATTCCGACGTACAGATCAAAAGTTATGATCGTTTTAGTTTCTGTTGTCCAGAATTCTGACCAGATTGATCTGTTAATTTATCTTTTAATTTATGTTCATGTTAGAGGCAAATTAAGGGTTCCATCCAACTAGATTGTTTTATAAAATTTCATAACCTTTCCAAAATGTCAAAGAACGCCCTAACCAGAGTTGTAGATCAAAAGTTATGCTATGTTCTTTACTGCTGTTCGTTTCGTTTGGGCAGAATCTGTCTTCTGAGTTCAACTGTCTGTTAACATTTTATTTTGGCTGAATTGGGTTATCTTGCCAACTAGAATGTTGTAGATATGTTCGTTAAGTTTCTTTAGGAATTTGGCTCACCTCGTTTTGAGTCCCAGGTCAATAGTTATGGTTATTTTCGTTCTGCTGTCCAGATTCGATTCTGTGGTTGTGTTGCCTGTTTTCAGATTAGGGATTATTGCTATTTCTTGGGTGTTCGGGAGGGTATTGTCGAACGTTAATGATAGTGTCTTGTACCATGATGTTCTTATTTCGAGTACTTACTTGTGTAGGCAGAGAGGCTTCGGGTTTAGGGGCACCGTCTTTGCCTTCTCACGCGTCGCAACATGAAAGACAAGTACTTTGATAATCTTACGAATTGTCAATGATGAACGCTTGAATGTTTGTGTTGTGAATTCCTATGTTACATGTGAAGGTTCAATGTTTATGTTCTTTCATGTGTGATATTCCCATAACTAGAGATGATGATATTCCTTATTCAATAATTCATTTCATGCATCCATTATTCATGTTTCATCCACGGGAGTGGATTGTAAGACCCACCATTCCAATGTGGGGAGATTTGGACATTGTCATATCCTGTCCACGGGAGTGGATTAGAAAGACCCATCAATTCCAGTATGGGCACATAAGACCCATCAATTCCAGTATGGGCAGATTTGGACACCCGTATGAAACATTCTTCATATGGGACTTGGATCCCCGCATTTTGTTAAATGCAGACTTTAGTGAACACCGACGGGTGTGTCACTAGCTATACCGGTATAAGCACGTGTGTAGTCCTTTCATTCATTAAATCCATTCATTTCATGCATTCAATTATTCATTTGATGTATGTTCGGATTCTGTGTAGAGTTTGTCCTGTTCACAATTGTTGTTTGTACTTGCTGAGTCTCGGACTCACTCTTGCTTTGTTTATTTATTTATTTTTAGGTGATCGTTGATGATGATTCTCTTGGGAGGGAGTAGACACGCACTACTCATTCATTTCACCTTAATCTAGTTTCAATAAGAGAATTGTTACTGTCTTTCTTTCGTTAAGTGATGGACTGTAATAAATAAATTTAGTTGTGGATGGTATCTTTCTTCACGTTAAGGTTGTTTAAATAACTGCTTATGTTCCTTGATCATTCGTTTGATAGGATTATCTTAGTGGATTCAGTATTAAATTTCTACTTATGTTCCAATTGATATTGATCTGTTTAGCTTAGTTGATGAGTTATTGTTGAAGTTATTCTGCTGTATGGTTATATGTTAGTTCTTTAGGTAACATTTTGGCTTCCAAATAGCCTAGGTGTTATAGTTGGTATCAGAACGGGGTTTAGGTCTGTGGTTAATAGAAAAATATTAAAATGACACACTATACATAGTAGGTGGGGTTGGGGAACCCATTGTTTTCGCATTTCTATTGTTATGTTTTATTTGTTGAGCAATTGTTGAATTACTTCTGTACTATCTTTCTTGTTGTTATTCTATGATATGATATGATCATCTATATCGATAAATTGATTCTACGATTGTTATAAGTTGACCTTGTATACTCCTATTTGAGTATGTTATTGGCTATGTGTATTGATAGTTGATGTTGAGAGGTTGAGGTAGTGGTTGTAGCTCTGGGTTTTGCCAGGTTACACCACTGATCATGGCAAAAGAATGGAGAAGTAGTTACCCCAATTACCATGGTTATAGGTGTTGAGGGTGAGTTTCTTTAGAAAAGTTGTCCTCTTCCTTGAGCTTGAATTTTGGCCAATTTTGGTTATAGTCGTGGTTGATGAATTCTTCTTGAGTTAGTGCTTACCTTTTAGCTAATGAGTTTTCATTGGTCTTCCTTGGTTCCTTAACGCGACTATTTGTTCTCCTGACTGTTGGTCTAATGTTGTTTTGGGTGAACGTCGGTTTTCACCAAAAATTGATCTTTTCTTAGGAGTTATGCCCTTCTTACTGGAAAAATGTGATTCATTCACTCGATTGGTATTACGGATGCTGAAGGTTTTCTGTTGCAAATTCTTTAACATGTGAAAGCTTTGGCCATATGTACTTCTTTTGAGTTATTCCGAGTGTTGAAGTTCAAATTCTCTTTTTCTGAAAGAAGTTAAAAGACCTTTAGTGGCGTCTGGTCATGCTTAACTAAGAGGTTTTAATTAAATGAATAAATTGTTATGATATGACTTACCAGGTTGGATTGTTAACTTGGTGCAACCTAATTATTCTTAAGTAACATCCATGAAAGTGAAATGGATTAATTTGAAATGTTCCTACATTTGATACATGATGAATGTTAAGTGAGAGTTTGTCCATATCCGTTCAGAACCTATGGTTCTTAAGAATAGTGTAGAATGTTGATGAACCGGTTTGATCTTTAAGATCGAGTAATCTGCTAAATTGTTAGCTAAATTGGAATTTAAGTCCTCTTTCGGTTATTCTAACCGCTAGTGGTGGTTAAGATATGGATGCGTTCGAATGTTGCTGTGGTAAACATTAAGTTTGAATCTGTCTTCTAATTAGATACTTGATGAACTTATTCAAATGTTTGATCCACCTAATTTTGCCATGCTAAACTGATGTTATATGTATTAAGAAATGAATGAAGGTAGATGTATTGACTTGTGAAACCTTGTCTTACGCATCCTATATTATTGAAGATTAAAGATATTACGTTCTAATTTCTGAACATAAGGTGGAATGTTGATCCTCATTAATAGTTGAATGGATAAATTTAATAAGTGATCTACATGTGTATTTTGCGAAATTGTCATATGATAGTATGTTCTTGTTAAATGAGTGTATTAATTTGCTGATAGCATGATTATCAATATGTGGATGTGATGATATTGTTGAATGTTCTCTAAATAAAAGAACTTGAAAATTTTCGTGATACAGTTTAAATTAAAGGTTTCGATATTTGTGTGCGCGATGTTTTGGCTCCATGATTTATGTTGTAACTAGAATCAGTTTGAGCGAGTGACGTATTGGAAGGTTCTATTTGGTGCTTAAGTGATTGAGGTGATTTGGTTTTACAAGCACTTCTTGTTAGAGATGGCAAGTGTGGTGGTAGTTAAAAAGAATTATTTCTTTGTTAAAGTAAAGAGTGGGGTAGATTTATTTGGAGTTGGAGCCAAGTTTTGTAGCTTGCAGTTATTCGAAGCATGCTTAGCTTTGTTGATTGGCTGCTTAAGAGTTCCTCAAGATTCAAAAAAAATTCTTTATTCTTATTGGTTGAGGTTTGGAATTCTCTTCTTGTGGGACTTATGTTCTCAACTGTTGACTTTCCCTTTTGTTGTCCGAGTTCATTGCCTAATTGACTATTTCTCTTGGTCCTGTGTTTTCGGCGAGTGGTAAATGTTTCTTTTGTAAGAGGCCGAAATTGTTTTCAGTTGTCTTTTCTTTTGAGAAAGGATCCACCTATTCGTTTCACATGGGTCTTTCAAAGTGTTTATTAATTGTTGTTGTGAGACCTTGGGTTGCAAGGTAATTGAGGAGTATTTGAGGATGAATTGAATTCGTGATATAATTCCTGGACAGAATTTCACCTAAATGGAATGTTATCTTTGGAGACTAAACTGATTGCTTTGATTACGGCCAGTAGACCTTATAGTGATTTGTGGTCCAAGATCTTTTGTTCATGTTGAGTGGAACATTAGAAGTGTTGAAAGAATAGAAATCTTGATCAGTTTAGTAGAGTATCCTGATTGGGTACCTCACGAGGTTGTGTAGGAGAATTGTGACGGTATAGCTTAATGAGGATAGAATTGTGAAGAAATCTGATTGTTATGACAACTATTGAGTTGGGAGGAATTGTTGAGTTAATGTCAGATATGATTTGGACTTAGTGACTAACTCTTTAAGAGTTAGAATTGTTCTAAAGACAGTTTAGTCGAGAAAATGTTCCATGTTGGTGAGTATGTTTGGATTGTGGTAATTTTAGGGATTTAATCTAAGGCTTTCCCTATCTTCTGTATGAGAAGTTCTTTGTAGGGGTCTTGGAGGTTAAATTTGGGCTTTGCATATGTTATGTTAGATCTTTGGTCGCCCAACGATTGTGTAGAGAAAACAGAGTAAGGGCGGATTTTGAAGTTAGGATTATCATTGATAGAACCCTTTTGAGATAGTACATGAGTGTGTGTGCTGAGAATTCTGAGTTGTTCATTCTTAAAAGTTCGAGGTGATGTGTTTGTGAGATCTATTTGAGATGCATTGGGATTCATGTGTCAAATTAATTCAGTCGGTAGAGGAGTTGTCGAGTGTTTGTTTCTGTGGGGTCGATGGAGCCTCTCTACAGAGGTGCGGATGATGTAATTCGATTTGAGCGTAGCTTTGAAAATGCCAAGTTAAGAGAGATGGGTTAGTGTGTTATGCGATGAATTGTAATTCCAAAATCTGAGAGAAAATTTATTCCTAAAAGAGAAATTGAGAAATGATGTTTCCTCGAATATTAAAACACTCTCTTGTTTCTTATTTGAGCCATGTTTATGACGAATGTCTTGTGCATTTTGAGCTTGGCTTTATGTTGGCATGTGTGGTTCTTATCACTTCAGAAAGAGGAAAAGAAATGATTGATTTGGTTATTCGAGTGAGTTCTCCTTTGGCTTTCTTCTGCCTAATTAGAAAGTGGAATGGTTTTCGTGATGAATCTTCGATTTTGGATTTGACCCTTTTGGTGGGGAGTTGGCATTGCGTCGTTGCGCTAAGAATCCTTTACTTTCAGTTAACTATGTTTTTAATAGAGTTTGTTCAAAGCGAGTTCTGTTGTGCGCCCTCGTTAAAGGAGGTGATCCTCGTTTCGCTGAAGAATTCGAATGAGAGGTGGAACACGAGTTCCGTGTGCTATGCGCATGTTGTGTGGTTTGGTACCAAAGGGGAGGTTAGCCCAAGGTACATTGGGTTGTTGTTGCTAATTGTGGGGATTCGGAAGTTGGTGTATCGCTAGAACCGTCTCGGGTCCATATGCGGTGTACGCAACATTTGGTATGTCCAGTGCTGAGTCAGTACGTGAGAGGTCCAAAACTTGAGTTTTCGATAGAGCCGTTGGCCAACGAGTAAGACCTTACATTTGTGTCTTGTGTGTTGAGATAACTTGTAAAGATCGAGACAAGTGTTGAGGTGTAAGACGTTAGTATACGTTTTGGTGGTGTGGTCACATCGATCTGAGCGTGATGAGACTTCGGACTCCGAAACTCGCATGTGCGAGCTTTAACCAGAGTTGTTAACGTCGAGTACGTGTTAATGATTATTAAGTTCAGTTGGTGTTCTTTCGAGTAGAATTCAGGGTCAAATTCTGTTTAAGAGGGGTAGAATGTAATATCCCGTTTAGTTACAGAGAAAATAAGGAGATCGAGAGATTCCTTATTTGCCTCGCAAAAAAATGGGATAGAATCGGTAATCATCTTGCAACGTGATTTTCGCTACTGGAACGACTTCGATTGGAAAACCTCATAACTACAAAGTTGTAGATCGTTTTTCATAGTACAATTTTGAGTCCTCATTGACCTAATTTGGAGTTCTGAGGTTTGAGATGTGGGGCCCGCAAGGCAGGCTATACAAAGGATCAAGGTCCGCAACTGAGTCCACTTCCAAGGCAAATTTCATAATGAAGACGGAATTTTCAGAATAACTCCACAACTAGGAAGTTAAAGTACTATAAGTTAGCTAAATTTGAAGACAAAAATCACTCCATTCCTAGTTTTGGAGAGAAAGTTATGACCTCCAAGGTATTCACTACACAGAAAGAAAGGTTCCAAACTTGGGCCTCGGGCCTTTAACCTAGGAGGCCCATGTGGGGTGCGGCTGAAAACCCTAGAGCCCCTCCCTCCTTGTGCCTACTCCCCCTAGAGCCACCACTCTCTCTTCCCCATGCGCCACCCCTCCTCTCCCTCCCGTCTTCTCCACCTCCTCCTCCCCATTGGTGCTGCCCAAGCTGTTCGCCGAAGCAAAGAAGAACGGAGAGCCCTGAGTTTTGCCGTCGGCCAAGGAAGAAGAAGGGGAAGTGGGGGAGAGGAGAACCTCGCAAGTATTCAGCGGTCTCGTACGAGTCTCCAAGGGTAACATTTGTAAGTTGTCGTTGTTTGTTTAGTCATAGAAGTGAAACCGATTAGATTTGTTTGGATCGAAGTCTGCCTGTTGTAGATTCAATTCTGTCCAGTTTATTGCGCGGCCAGTTTCGTGTTCTTAGAGGTGGAATTAGGAATTTTTATCTCCTAGAGTTATTTAGATAATGTCATTATCTTTCGGTGGCCGCCAAGAACAATTGATTCTGATGTACGGATTAAAAGTTATGATCGTTTTAGTTTCTGTTGTCCAGAATTCTGACGAGATTGATCTGTTAATTTGTCTTTTAATTTATGTTCATGTTAGAGACAAAATCAGGGTTTCCACCCAACTATATTGTTTTAGAAAATTTCATAACCTTTCCAGAATGTCAAAGAACACCCTAACCGGAGTTGTAGATCAAAAGTTATGCTATGTTCTTTACTGTTGTTCGTTTCGTTTGGCAGAATCTGTCTTCTGAGTTCAACTGCCTGTTAGCATTTTATTTTGGCCGAATTCGGTTATCTCGCCAACTAGAATGTTGTAGATATATTCGTTAAGTTTCTTTAGGAACTGGGCTCACCTCGTTTCGAGTCCCAAGTCAATAGTTATGGTTATTTTTGTTCTGCTGTCCAGATTCGATTCCGTGGTTGTGTTGCCTATTTTTAGATTAGGGATTATGGCTATTTCTTGGGTGTTCGGGAGGGTATTGTAGAACGTTAATGATAGTGTCTTGTACCATGATGTTCTTATTTCGAGTACTTACTTGTGTAGGCGGAGAGGCTTCGGGTTTAGGGGCACCGTCTTTGCCTTCTCACGCGTCGCAACACGAAAGGCAAGTACTTTGATGATCTTACCAATTGTCAATGATGAATGCTTGAATGTTTGTGTTGTGAATTCTTATGTTACATGAGAAGGTTCAATGCTTATATTCTTTCATATGTGATATTCCCATAACTAGAGATGATGATATTCCTTATTCAATAATTCATTTCATGCATCCATTATTCATGTTTCATCCACGGGAGTGGATTGTAAGACCCACCATTCCAATGTGGGCAGATTTGGACATTGTCATGTCCTGTCCTGTCCACGGGAGTGGATTAGAAAGACCCATCAATTCCAGTATGGGCACGTAAGACCCATCAATTCCAGTATGGGCAGATTTGGACACCCGTATGAAACGTTCTTCATACGGGACTTGGATCCCCGCATTTTGTTAAATGCAGACTTAAGTGAACACCGACGGGTGTGTCATTAGCTATACCGGTATAAGCACATGTGCAGTCCTTTTATTCATTAAATCCATTCATTTCATGCATTCAATTATTCATTCGCTGTATGTTCGATTCTGTGTAGAGTTTGTCCTGTTCACAATTGTTGTTTGTACTTGCTGAGACTCGGACTCACTCTTGCTTTGTTTATTTATTTTTAGGTGATCGTTGATGATGATTCTCTTGGGAGGGAGTAGACACGCACTACTCATTCATTTCACCTTACTCTAGTTTCAATAAGAGAATTGTTACTGTCTTTCTTTCGTTAAGTGATGGACTGTAATAAATAAATTTAGTTGTGGATGGTATATTTCTTCACGTTAAGGTTGTTTAAATAACTGCCTATGTTCCTTGATCATCGTTTGATAGGATTATCTTAGTGGATTTAGTATTAAATTCCTGCTTATGTTCCAATTGATGTTGGTCTGTTTAGCTTAGTTGATGAGTTATTGTTGAAGTTATTCCGCTGTATGGTTATATATTAGTTCTTTAGGTAACATTTTGGCTTCCAAATAGCCAGGGTGTTACAGTCGCACACCTCGAAAGTGTGTTAAACGAACATTATAAGCTGATTATCTCTTGTGGGTCAAGCTGTACAACTTCTGCAGAGTGTCAAACTATTCAAATAACTATGTCCTCGGTTATGGACAATGCTTGGGGATTTCACACGAGGGGTAGATTTTTCTAAAAAATGTTGGAATGGTGGAACGGTTGGGAAGTAAACGGCTTGTTCACCGGTTGTTGGTTGGGAAGTGAACAAGGTTGTTCACTAGTTGTTTCAAAGAACTTGTTTACTTATGTATTAATCTTTTAAATTATATGTTTCAATCTATTTACTATATTTACTGTCAATACTGTTGTCTGCAAAATAGCCATAATGCTATCCTTGTTCAATCCTTGCATGAATACTATTTTCATACATTTCCCTATGATTTGCTGAGTACTTTATGTACTCACGGTTATACGCCATTTGTTGATCAGTCACCGAGGAAGAACCAGGGAATACGGAGTTCTACGAGGAGGAATATTTTGAAGACAATGCGAACTAGGATGTGTTCTCCACTCGATTGCCTGTGGGCATGTCGAATGGCTACCACAAGATTTTCTTCTGCTGTAAGTTTATTATTTTGTTGATAAGCCCTGCATGGTAATAATCGTAAAACCTTGACCATAAGGTCCGTTGCTTCGATTTAATAATAATTTGCTTATTTCTTAGCTATTTCGTTGTATGGTTATGATTTCATCGATGTTGCAACTGTCTGAGCTAACTACTGATTATGAGACTAGTTCAGAATACACAGAGGGTCCGAATTTGCAAATTCGGGTCCCGATAATAAAGAAGCAGTAGTCCAACGATGAAGACTCGGTCCAAAAGCCATGCGGCGTGTGAAAGTTCATAATCTCGAACTTGATCCAAGGAAGTCTGGTAATAAACTTTCCTTTTTGTCTTTTTCTGATGAACAAGTTATTGAAAAAGTTGCTAGTATTGGGATTTCTTTAGGACATGATAGTGCAGAGATTGATAGTACTATTAAAAATATTAAGAATATTGAATTTGGAAGACTAAAAAATAAAGGAATTGTAGATGTTGAGGAGTTGGAGGATGAGAATCAGGATTACAACGATTTCCCAGCCCTTAATCATCTATGTAGTGATCTAGATGATGATTTTTTGGAGGATGACCACTCTAATTTTTCTCATGAGCAAGTTTAAAGTGTTTACTAAAGTAGCTACTAATAGAATTATTGATGTAGCGCAAAAAGTTGTTAGACCATCCCAGTCGGTGTTTATGTAGGGGAGATTTATTCTTGATAGAGTTGTTATCCTTCATGAAACCATCCATGAGCTCTGTAAACAAAAATTAGATGGAATAGTATTCAAGGTTGATTTTGAGAAAGCTTATGACAAAGTTAAATGGTCGTTCTTGCTTCAAACCTTGAGGATAAAAGGCTTTTCAAGTAAGTGGAGTTCTTGGGTGGAAAGTTTCATCAAGAGAGGGAGTGTTAGTATAAAAGTCAATGATGATCTTGGATTTTTTTTTCAAACTCAGAAGGATCTTAGGCAAGGCAATCCTATGTCCCCAATTCCTTTTAATCTTGTTGTGGACATACTTGCAATTTTTATTTCAAGAGCTAAAGCAGAAGGTCTTTTATCGGGAGTAGTTCCTCATTTAATTAATGATGGGTTGTCAATATTACAGTATATTTATGATACTTTCCTCTTCTTGAATAATGATTTAGAACAAGCAAAAATCTCAAACTCATTCTATGTGTGTTTAAATAGTTATCAGATTTAAAGATTAATTTTCACAAAAGAAATATTTTTTGTTTTGGTAATGCCAAAGAAGTTGAATCACAACATACTTAGTTATTTGGTTGTGAAATGGGTACATTTCCTTTCAGGTACTTAAGTATTCCAATTCACTTCAAAAAATTAAGGAATTGTGATTGAAAAGGGATTGAGGATAGAGTTGAAAAGAAACTTAGCAGTTGGAAAGAAAAAATATGTCCGTTAGTGGGCACTTAGTACTTATTAACTCAGTGCTAAGCAGTATACCAATGTTTATATTATCTTTCTTTGAGGTTCCTAGAGAGGTTCTCAAAAGACTAGAATTTTATCGTTCTAGATTTTACTGGCAGAGTGATAGTCATAAGCAAAAAAATAATAAAGACTTGCTAAATGGAGTTTAATGTGTACACCAAAAGAGCAGGGCGGTTTAGGCAATCAGAACTTAGGTATAAAAAACAAAAGTTCACTAGAGAAATGGTTGTTTAAGTTGCTTAATGAAGAAGGGGTATGGCAATCTTTGCTAACAAGGAAATATTTGGGTGAGAAGAGTCTTTCGCATGTGGTTAATAAACCTGGGACTTCCCATTTTTTATCCGGGCTAATGAAAGTTAGAGATCTTTTTTCGCTTTGGTTCATTTCAAGTTAAAAATGGAATGGAAACTAGTTTTGGGAAGATATTTTGTTAGGAAACTCTCCTCTGAAAAGGCAATATCCACTCCTCTATAGTGTGGTGAAGAGAAATGATGATACAGTGGCAAATATTCTGAGATCGACTCCTTTAAATATTTCTTTTCGAAGACCTGTTATTGGGCCTAAGTTACATGCCTGGAATGAGTTACTCTTCAGAATTGCTAATTTACAATTGAGCTCTCAAAAAGACTTTTTTAGGTGGAATTTGAATAAGTATGGACTTTTTTTGGTGTAGTCTTTATATGTGGCGCTAATTGAAAATTATTGAGCCCCCATTAGGGATTTTTTTGGTTAATTAAAATTCCTTTAAAAGTAAAAATTTTCTTATAGTATCTCAAAAGAAGGTAGTATTAACTGAAGATAACTGTTCAAAACAAATTGGAGGGGAAGCAAAAAAGTGTTGCTTCTGTATTAAAGAGGAAACAATTCAGCATCTTTTTCTTGATTGCCCATTTATACGTCTTGCATGGTAGGCAGTTCAATGCGTGTTTAATTTATCTTCTCCTGCGAGTATAGCAAATATGTTTGGGTATTAGTTAGTCGGCATCCCAAAATATTTAAAGACACAACTCCTAGTGGGAGCTAGTGTCTTATGTTGGTCTATTTGAATATGTCGGAGTGATGTCATTTTTAACAGAAATATTATTACTAATCCCTTGCAGGTTATCTTATTGAGTGGACACTGGCTGAGTGCTTAGGTAAATCTGCAGAAATCGCCCCAGAAGGAGTACATGCTGGCTGGAAGCGCCAGGTTGGAGTTCGTGGTGAAGCAATTCTTCAACTTTCATGGGTGACGGTCTAGTCACAGAATTTGTAATGATTGAGTTTAATTTTCAGTCGTCTTTTGGTTTTAAGGCTTCAAGCCACCCTTTTTGGACATTTTGGAACTTTATTCTCTTTAATAAATTAGGCTGTGTGCATCCTTGATGTAGAGGCCAGGATAGTATTGTCTTCCATTATCTAAAAAGAGAGACTTTGGGATGCAATTCTTCATGGAGATTTCATTATAGCATCTTGGCTTATTTGGAAACAAAGGAATGGAAACGTCTTCGAGAATGTTAATCCATCTATTTTTGCTTGGAAGCGTGCTTTTATAGATGAGGTCACTCTACATTCGCATAGAGTGAAAGATGAGCTTAAACCGCAAATCTGTAATTGGCTAGAATCCTTGTAACGGCTTTTAAAGTTTAATTTGTAATTTTTTACATGATGTAATTATTGTAATCTATATTGTATAGTGCCGTATGAGCCTCTCCTATTGTTTTATGTCAAAAAAGATGGGCAAATGAATTTGGGAGAATTTGTTATGCTTTCATAAAAATCTCTACAAATCAAATGTGCTATATATTTTCAAATTTCCAACATAGACCGTGAAGAATCCATCCCTAGGCCATGGCCATAAGTAAATCTTAAATTTCATTGACAAAAGACTTGTTTAGAACACGGATTCCCACATAAATTTTACAGTAAACCCCACATCTAGTGAGAGTGGATGTTTTCTTTTCTACGAAACTCCTATAAAATGCAAGGGAACCAAACGGGGCATAAGGTCTTCGAGGCTAATGCCTCACTATAGATCTAAGATAATGTTTTTCCTAACGACTTGTTTGCCCTGTCTTCAAAGTTTCAGGTTGTCCATAAATATATGGATTCAAATAGCTAGTATGGATAAAATCTATTAATTGTTAGTCCATCAACTCTTCTCGGAGCCTAATTTTCACCTTCAACTCTTAAATTGGTTTTTTTACATCCCTAATTGTCATGAGTGGTTTTGGGTGATATTGCTAGCATATCATCAATTTTGTCATGTTGCCCCACATCGCCAAACAATAAAGGTCGGAACAAGAGACTGATATGTGAGGTCAGGTTGATGGTGTGACACACAATATTGCTTGGCATGTTGTCCCCACATCACTGAACAATATAAGGTTGGAAGAAGGGACTGATATGTGAGGACATTTTAATGGTGACAGACAAAATAGCAAAATTAACAATGTGACAACCATGTCACCCAAAACTGCTCGTTATACCACGCTTGGACCTGATTTGCAATGGTCTTGATTTAGGGATGTAGGTAAAAAAAATTAGACTTTCGTCGAGGCGGAGATCTTCTCGAGCCACCTCCGTCCAAGCTGCCACAACAAATGGGTTCCTCTCATCTAGGCGGAGCTCGTGCTCGCTCATACTCCCCTTCTTCATCGTCGGAGCGCCGTTGCTCTCGGGGACTCATCGTTGTTTGGCCTTAAGTGTCCGGAAAGAGCAAGAGAGCAAGAAGTGGAGAGGATGGGATGGGTCCTGGCTCGATGGGCAAGGGTATTTTGGTCATTGCACATTGGGTGTATATGCACTGGCAGGGGCAAAGTGCGAAAAACATAGTAAAGTGGCAAATTGTTAAGAAGTTAACCTTCAGGGTGGCAAAGAATATATTACAATGAGCAGTGACATTTTATGAATACCATTTTTTGAGATGACAAATAATTAATTGTCCCCTATTTTACATTAATACTCATCACATATTTGAGCCCGTATCTTCGTATAGCCATTTTTGCCCATTCTTCCCTTCCGTTCCTATCCCATGGTTGGAATCGGAGTTTAGTCAAATCTGCCGTCCCTACTCCCGAGCAACAAGTCAAAAGATTTCAGACATTGGCACGAACCGAGCCAGAGAGGCATAAATAACTCCGCATCATGAATGTTCCCCACATCGGCATATTTTTAGCACCGTCAAGGTACGCTCACACGGACTGGGATCCTCTCTGCATCGAAGTATTTAATACAAATAACTTACAGTATTATAGTTTTAGAAACAATTTTTACCGTCTGATCGAAAATCAAAAGTTCAGAGCCGTACGCGTTACATAGGATCCGGATCCCACGCTCGCAACCATTACTTAACTCTTACGCACGAGTACAGCACAGAGAGCTGCTGTACTCATACATTATATTGAGCCTTGCCATTAAACCATTACAGCAATGCCATATCTTGAACATTTTTCCAACTTGATCGAGCTTAAAATGTTATATATAGGCCGGCTAAGGTTCTCAGGAATTTCTTTGCATGATTTTTGCATCTCTAGATAAATGAATCACCTACGGATCGATGGTTGGGCACTTTAGATAGAGTTCGCATTCTAGCAAAAAACTTTGCACTCGAAAAAGCCATACTCGTGCCAATGAGTACACTTCCATTTACAGCTCTTATCCCACTTTCATAATAGCAAATGCCGCCATCAAGTTTGTTAGTGTTCTTAAGCAAGGATTAATTATGATGTCTCTTGGTGTATGAATCATACAGTATGATTACAGATTTACAGGTGCACTTGGGGTGTGCCGAAGCACAATCAAATAAAGCGTTCCACACCTGCTCCCATTAGAAATCAAAAAAGGGAAGAAAAAAAAAAGAAAATGAGTCGGAGTTTAGGTTTAGGTTTGGCAAACACACGAGTGGTTTTGACCTTAGCCTCATGATCATGGATCAGCAAGGCTGGATACCATCCTTGAGTGGATTCACAAGTGATCTCTGAATAAATTATACGAATTTATCTTTTATGAGAATGCTACAAACTGCCGTCATTAACGTAGCTATGAATAAATTGTATTCCATCTGTTCATAAATATATAATATTTTAGAAAACGTGCATAAATTGTATTCCCTCTGTTCATAAATATATAATGTTTTAAAAAACGTGCAGTGAGACTCCTTAATTTTGACCACTAATATATAAAAAACAATTTGTATTGATCGTGTGGAAATGATATCATTATTGTGAGGACCCGGAATATTTAACTAGTAACACTTAACCTCCAATTGGTTCTAGCGTTACTAATTAAACATTCTAAGCCTCGATGGACATATGCTTCCTGCATTGCAGATACGACATCATCACAAAATTACACATCAATTCCATACACATACATCACTAAGTTCAACAACGACATCCATAAAGTAAAGTTATTACAAAAGAGAGCCGACCGGCCAAATAGAACAATATACAAGAATGACAGCGGAAGCAAAAGCGCCATAAGATGGCTAGAACAAAAGTCGACCGGTTAGCCAACATAACCCACAAGGCAACCGACCGGGCCGCCAAGCTAGTCGCCCCGCAAGCTACCACAACACAGCTCACAAAAGTGAGGCCCTTCGGGCTCACCTTCCTCCTCTGCAACAAAACAATTAAGCATAGCAACTGAGTACAAAGATTGTCTTTGTACCCGCAAGACTGACGTGTGGAATAGCAGACCTATTCATAAACTACATGCAAGCTTATTTAGGTGGAGGTCATATGTCTCATTTTGCATGAAGCCAACTTTATTTGCAATAATGTAGTACCTTTTAAAAGCAAGTTTGCAAATTGATTTTGTTATCAAAGTAACAGTAAGTAAAGATACATACAAGTAACCACCTGGAAGTGACTAACCCAATAGTCACCACAACATAGCACGAATCCCCGATTCGTACCACCCATCAAGTTTTATTTTAAAAAGGTTGTAGTCTAACTCTTGAAAGACCTTGCCAAGCGTGTCCATAACCTAGGACGAGGCTATTCGAATAGTTTTAACCCTGCAGGGGTGTACCAATGTACCCACACTTCAGACCGCCCTCAAGCCACACGCACACTTCTGAAGGTATGCTGGCACGGCTAAGTCCTACGAGACATTTCCAATCTTGTGTATTAACTACGAGCCGCTCGTATGGGTAGAAACACCATACGCTTACATTGCAAGCCGAAAGACAACAAATCCCATCACGGTGAAGTCTTTCGACACTACAATGCTCCCAACACCATCCCTCCCGCGACTCCCGCGACTGGAGCCAATACACGCCAAAGTACTAAGTCAAGAGAGGTCCCATACCCTCTAATGTGGTTAGCACGCTAAAATGCTTGGTTTAGTGTAACAAGATGTTCGGTCCTTGTTGACCCGGCACCATTCCACCACACCCCACAATCACACCATCTTACCATTGTGCCCAAGTCTAAATCATTTTGTTTTTTTTTTTTTAGTTTTAGTTTTCATAAGTAGACATGGCACAAGGTGGAAATCATAAATCATAATAAGTTTTAGGTGATCAAGGTCATCGACGAGTCGATAACCGCCCATTTCTACCGGCTAGGCATGGCTAAGCAATTAATTCGCAACTACTAAGTGACAAGAGCCCATCCACGAACTCTAAATCACAGCAAGTAACCTAGGCTCATGGTAGTAGAGGATAATCATTTGCTAAGGAAATGCATCTACTAGGCCAACTATTAAAACAAAGTAGCAATGCATACATAGAATTTGTAATCAACATAAATACTTAAAATACTGGGATTAACATGATCAAACTGCTTGCTCGCTTGTTGTTGCTCAATTTGTTGCGGAGGGTCGTTCTCGGGTTACCGCAAATGTCGAATCCTAAGCTTAAAAGGCAAAAGAACCAAGAACAACCAATAAGACTAGCAACACTTAAACAAAAGAGCAAGCAAAATTATCCAAATACAACGAAATTTATACACAAGGTAGAATACAAATATACCAAGACATAGAAACTGGAAAACCTAATTTGGATTTGTGGCGCAAAAGATATTACTTAAAAACTCATTTTCGCCATAATTAGCACTGTAGCAAAAATATTTTCTAGAAAGATTTTGAAGCTGAAATTTTATGGTAGCTACCTACTGGTATAGTGGTAACCCATATAAAATTTTAGGTCATTTGGAGTTAAGATGATTTAGTTATGATTTTCTAAGTTCTACAACTAGCATATATCATTTCTCAGAACATGAATAAAGACAAAGCCTAGATCAATTTAAAGCATGTCTATAGGCCAAATTTACCAGGTTGAGTTTGCTCACTTTGCAACTACAGAGAGGAAGTTATGTGGTTTACAAATTTTTCATGAATTTCTAGACCTCATTTTTCATTAAACAAGCTCATGCTATTTAAATCATTTTCTGCTACAACACAGGGCCTAAATTTCATTCTCGATTAAAGTTCATACCATAACAAAGCTACAGCAACTGGAATCATTCAAAAAGGAGTTAAAATGACAAAGTTATGCACTTTTGAAATTTGAAACAGCAAAAGACTTAGGAAACTTTGAGCTCTCGGGAGGTCCAACGAACTGGAAGGCAAGGAGAGGTCGTGGGCCGTTAGATCAAGGTCTGACGGCTAGGAGCCTCGACGCACAGCGCGCACAAGACCTCCTCCCGCACTGGGGAGGTCTGGATCGTTGAGATCTGATCCAACGATCACGACCAGTGCGTGCACAGCGCACGCAAGGAGGTCTACGCGCCTAACAGAGGTCGTGACCGTCAGATCGAGATCTGGCGGTCCCGAGCACTAGAGAAGGTCCAACGGGTAAACCTTCGGAGAGAGGTCTAGACGGCTAAAAGCTCACGGAGGAGGTCTTCAACGGTCTAGATCTCCGGAGAGAGGTCCTACTCCCACGGCTAAATCCACAGAAGGAGGTCTGATCCGTTAGATCTAAATCTAACGGTTTAGACCAGAGGAGGAGGTCCTAACGCTACTGATCCAAAGGAGGAGGTCCTAGGCGGTCAAGATCTTCCAGAGGGAGGTCTTGATCGGCTGAGATTGACACGAGGAGGTCTTGGAGGGCCAAGATCTTCTCGGGGAGGTCCTAAGCGATAGGGTTTTAATCGGAGGAGATCTGGACGGCTCGGATTAGACCTAGGGAGGTCTTGAACGGTCCAGAACAACGCGGAGGGAGGTCTGAGCGCTAAAGGTTTTACAAAAAGAGATCTAACGCTCAGATCTAACCCGGGGAGGTCGTGAACGGCTAGGATCGAGCCTAAGAGGTCCTGAAGGTGGTTTTCTTTGTAAAGGCCACGGTGGCTTTTACAAAGACGACCCGAGGGTGGTCTCGAGGTGGTCTTTGCATAATGACCACGGGAGGTCTTTTGCAAAGAGGACCTCGGTGGAGGTCCACAAGGTGGCTTTACAAAAATGACCTCGAGGAGGTCTTTTTGCAGGAGTGGTCCTATCGGCTCGGATGGAGTTCCACGAGGTCTTAAACGGTTAGGATCTAACCAGGGGAGGTCCTAGTGCGATAAGAGCTTTACGTGAAAGATCTAAAGGTCCAAATCTAATCCTGGGGAGGTCCTCAATGGTTAAGATCGACCCAAAGAGGTCCTAGGACTTAGAACTTACGCTGAAAACCCTCATGGTACAGATCTAACTAGGGTAGTCTTAAACGGCTAAGATTTACCCTAGGAGGTTCTGGGACTTGTCGGAAACCCGACAAAGTACAAAGCACCGCGCTGAGATCGCCGGCACGTCGCCGACGACCAAGACCACGGCGGCGGGGACCAAGGCCACCAAAACGAAACTAATACTATTGCGAACCTATCAGAGGTGCTCTCGACGGCGGCGACGGCCTTGAACGCCGGCGAGCCGGAGCGAGGCGGAGGACAAGCTTTCGGCAAAATCCGGAAACGCGAAAAGGGCGCTACGAGCTAACCTAGCTAGACCTTAAGCTCTAAGGGTCTAAAACGGACTCACCAGGGCACAGGGGTGGTCCAGAGGAGGTCGGAGGAGTGCCGGTGGCAGAGCAGTTCACCGGAGGCGGAGGAGATGACGACGGCACGGATCTCTGATCAACCAACAGCGAAAGGAATGGTCAGGAGGGGTTCGCACAAACCACCGTGTGGTCCGAACCACACGATGGGACGGAGGAGGCTTACCTGCTGAGACGACGAAGCCCCCTTCTCGCCGCAAACCGCGAAACCGATTCAAGTTGCTCCTGAGAAAACAACCCAAAAGGAGTTAGGGACCGACTTTGCGATGACCGAGGTCCTGTGGAAACGAAAATCGTGGCGAGAGAACCACCGAGGCCCCAAGTTCACCAATGGAGCTCCTCGCCAACAATGGTGGTTTGGTGTTTTCAAGGGTTTCGAGCTCCACAGCAGGGGTGAGCTTGGGTAGAAGGTTGTGAGAGCGAAGGAGACTCGAGGAAGGCTCGTGAGGTGCTCAAGTACTCGAAGGTCCCCGAGCACGAGGATGGAGCTCTAATGGCGAAGTGACCTAAAGCGATCGCCGCGGAAAACGAGGCAAGGAGGCGTAAGGTCGAGCAAGGTCGACATGGTTGACAACAGGGCTCGAGCCGTTGGTGGCCCCACGGCGGATCGAGCTCGCCCAGCCACTCCGCCACCGCGCACGCGGAGGAGGAAGAAGAATGCGGCGGCGCTCGAGGTCGCGAGCCCCATGATCTCAATCCGACGCCCCGCACTGCGTTCGAGACCGAGCATGGCGCTGGCCGAACTTGGCTCAACCGTGCGATTGGCTGGTTGACTCGGTCCGACTCGAGCCCGAGTCTGACTCACCCCAAATTTGGGTTTCAACTGATCTCAAGTTTGGGGATTTAATTGAGGTAGCAAACCAACTCCAAAGATTATGGAATTTTTACAGGAGCTTGCTAGCTGAGTTAATGACCTTGTATAAAATTTTCAGAGGTTTTCGTGCTATGCTTTTTCCCTCCAAAAATTCCACAAGCTGCTGGCCCACAGTTTGACCAGAATTGGAGTAGGTTTGACTGACCTCCAAAAGTATTTAAACTCCTCCTAAAAATCGTGAAACTTTTCAGAGGGGTCACATACCATACCGAGAACTTAGGAAAGATGCTTCCAGGAGATGATCAAGAGGTTTGACAAGATTGTTTTTGAAAGTTCAAGATTGGGATCAAAAGACTTGTGACTCCGTATTTCCATAACTTCTTGTACAATGCTTGCTTGGTACAATAGGAAATACAGGATGTAAGAAAAAGTTTTAATTTCTACTCATTTTCTTACATTTGAAACACAAGCCTAAAATTGGGATGTTACAACTCTCCCCCCCTTACAAGAATCTCGACCCGAGATTCCGTTTACTCGGAGAAGAAAGAAGGAAAATCTGCACGGGCGATCTTTCGCTCCCAAGTTGCCTCATCTTCGAATGGTTTGACCATCGAACCTTAAGGAACTTGATGACACGATTCCTTGTTCTCCGCTCGATTCTCAAGAATGCGAACAGGATGCTCGCGGTAGGTCAAATTCTCCTGCACATCGAGAACCTCCAACGGGTTTCCTCAGTTGGGACACGGAGGCACTTCTTCAGGTGTGAAACATGGAACACATCATGCACACCCTCAAGTGCAGCTGGTAGCTCCAATCGGTATGCAACTGCTCCAACTCTCTTGATGATACGGTAAGGTCCAACATATCGAGGAGCCAACTTGCCCTTGATGCCAAAACGCTGATGGCCCTTTAAGGGTGAGACTTTGAGATACACAAAGTCATTGGGCTCAAAGCTCAACTCACGGCGACGACGATCTGCATAGCTCTTTTGCCTGGACTGGGCCGTGCGCAGATGCTCGCGGATCAACTGAACCTGACTTTCGGCCTCATTGATCGAATCGGACCAAAATCGCTCACCACCTCTCGACCAGTTCAACGGGTTCGCACCTTCTCCCATACAAAGCCTCAAATGGTGCCATGCCAAGACTGGCCTGAAAGCTGTTGTTGTAGGAGAACTCAGCAAACGGTAGGCATTTCTCCCACTTCTTCCCATAGGAAAGAACACAAGCACGGAGCATGTCTTCCAACACTTGGTTGACTCGCTCCGTCCGCCATCACCGAGGATGAAAGGTCAGATCAAATGAAGGCGGTCCCCATAGCCTCTTGCGCACTATGCCAAAACCGCGAGGTGAAAAGCGCACTACGATCGAAATAATCGTCTTCGTGCACACCGTGAAGACTCACAATCCTCGAGACATAAAGTTCGCCAAAGGCCCCACACGGTCGAGTCTTTACAGAAGGAAATGTGCCACTTTAGTCAACCGGTCAATCACGACCCAAATAGCATCATTCCTTTGGACGGCGGGGCAATCCGGTGATGAAGTCCATGCCAACGAATCCCACTTCCATTCTCGCACCGCAAAGGTCAAGAAGACCGCCGGACGCCGATGTTCGCCTTCACACGACAAAGATACGCCGCACTCGCAACGAACTTGGCAATCTCGCTTCATTCGGGTCCACCGAATCTCTCGACGAAGATCCCGATACATCTTGGTAGCCCGGATGGATGGACAAAGGAGAATCATGGGCTTCGCGAGAATCAATTCCCGCAATTCCATGACCTTAGGAACCACAAGGCGCCGCCCAAACCACACAACGCCATGCTCATCCTCCGAAAAGCACTTGGCCATCCCATCCTTGATGCTCGCTTGATCCGCTCACACCGCATCCGCTCGCCTGTGCCGCTTTGATTTGGTCCACCAAGGTTGGTTGCACAACCAATGTAGCAAGAGAACCGTGCTCGATCAAACCCAAATTGAGGCGCTGGAATTGCGAATGAGGGTAGGTCTGCGCCTTGGAGCATCAACATGTTGCAATACACTTTCCTACCGAGTGCATCCGCAACAACATTGGCCTTGCCGGATGGTACTGAATACCCATGTCGTAATCCTTGATCAATTCCAACCATCTTCTTTGCCCGAGGTTCGATCGGTGGGTGAACAAGTACTTCAAACTCTTGTGGTCGAATACACCTCACAACGGTTACCAATTAGGTAATGCCGCCAAATCTTGAGTGCATGGACCACAGCAGCCTAACTCCAAGTCATGAGTAGGATAGTTGAGTTCATGAGGCCTCAATCGCCGCGATGCATAGGCCACAACCTTGCCCTCCCGCATAAGAACACAACCAAGACCTCGACGAGAAGCATCACAATAGATATCAAAACTCTTGTGAATATCGGGAGAACAAGCACTGGGGTGAGGTCATCGCTTCTTGAGTTCCCGAAACTCACATCACAAGCAGCGGACCACTCAAACTTCTTGTCTTTCTTGAGCGATTCACCATAGGCTTTGCAATCTTGGAGAAATTCTCGATGAAGCGGCGATAGTAGCCAGCCAACCCAAGAAAACTCCGCACATCCGTGACTGACTTGGGCTGACCCCAAGATAGCACATCACTGACCTTACTAGGATCCACAGCCACACCTCCTGCTGAAAGAACATGGCCCAAGAATGCCACTTCCTTCAACCGTAACTCGTGACTTGTCGAATTTGGCATACAGCTGGTGTTCGCGCAGCTTGCCCAACACAAGCTGAAGATGATCAGCATGCTCTTCTTCACTCTTGGAGTAGATAAGGATATCGTCGATGAATACCACCACAAACCTATCCAAATACTCCATGAATACTGAGTTCATTAGGTTCATGAATAAAGCAGGAGCATTAGTCAAACCAAAAGACATGACGGTGTACTCGTAAAGGCCATAACGAGTAGCAAAGGCTGTCTTAGGAATATCCTCGGCTACGATCGACTTGATGATAGCCCAATCTCAAGTCAATCTTGAGAAGACTCGTGTTCTGGCCAATTGATCGAAAAGATCATCAATACGGGGCAAAGGATACTTGTTCTTTACCGTCACCTCATTAAGCGGACGGTAATCAACACACATGCGCAAGGTCTTGTCCTTCTTCTTCACAAAGATAACTGGACAACCCCAAGGAGATGAGCTAGGACGGATAAAACCCTTCTCTTGCAGCTCACCCAGCTGCTTCTTCAGCTCCTCTAACTCATTAGGAGGCATGCGATACGGCCTCTTAGAAATAGGGGCGGTACCGGGCAGCAACTCGATCACAAACTCCAGATCTCGAACAGGTGGCATGCCAGGCAAGTCTTCGGGAAAGACATCCGCGAAGTCACACACACAGTGGGACGCGTGAATCTCCACATCGCTTTGCTTCAAGGACATAAAGATGGGGCTCTCGCAATCGTGGCGAAACCCAACTGTTCGCTCAAGGATCGTGAGGTAGACAATCTTCCGGCACAATCGATTTGCCCCAAGTGTTGGGACAACCAATCCATGCCAAGAATCACATCCAAGCGCGCCGAGTCGAAAGCAGATAAGACTCGCCAAGAATCCCACTCCTTCGATGTGGATAGGAACATCCCGCATACTTGGTCGCTCTCATTTCCGAACCCGAGAGCGAATGAGCAGTGGAATCCCAAAGGAACACAGTGAAGTCCACAATCAACAAAGAAAAGACCTCGAAATAAAAGAATGCGAAGCCCCGAGTCAAATAAAGCGTAGCAGGACGCAAATTAACAAGGAGCGTATCCAACACCACGTCGGCGCCTCCGTGCCTCCTCACCAAATGTGGTTGACTCGCCGCTCCCAAGCCCGGGTCTTCGGTCGTGGGTGACCACTCCCTTGCCCGCGTCCTCCATTAGGACGAGGCCGCTCAGATCTTCTTAGGACAACTACTCGCGTAGTGGCCCTTGTTGTGGCGAGAAGCGGTGACGCCGGCCGCGGGTTGCGGGAACACCTCTGCCGCTGGTCGCAGCGACGCGATCGAGCCACGACCGCGAGGGCGTGGAGTGGTGTGAAGGCCTCGGCGGTGGTGAAGCCAAGGAACGGCCACCGGTGCAGTCCAACACGGGACGAACGAGGCCGGCTGTGCGCACTGGTGGGCCTCCCACTTGCGCTTGCGGGACTCGCCGCGCTCTCGCCTTATGCTCGGCGATGATGGCCTTGTCCACCAAGGTCCGGAAGTCGAAGTCCACAATAGAGAGCTTGTCCAAGCTCCTGACAAACCTCCATGAACTTCTCCCGCTTGGCCTCATCGGTGGCCACTCAGCAGAGCGCACTCGCGAGATGGTTGAACTCGTGGAGGTACTCGATCCTGATCTGCGCCTGTTTGAGCGCAAGGAACTCCTTCTTCTTGACTTCATCAGCCGCGGGGACATGGGCCCGACGGAAAGTCGACCGAACTCCTCCCACGAGACCACGTGTCCCGCGGGCTGCATGGCGAGGAAATTCTCCCACCATGAGTGCCGCACCCTCCAACCGATGGGATGCGGTGCGCCCGCGCTCGCTGCGGCATCGAGCAACGTTGAGCTTCCGCTCAACCGACGCGCAGCCGCCGTCTGCGCCCAAGGGATCTCTGACGGAGAAGGTAGGAGGTGCGTGACGGAGGAACTCCGCAAGCCCCCACGCGCCCGTGCCCACCTCCGGATCCAGAGGCACCGAGGGAGTGGAGGTGTTCTGGCGATAACCTCCAACACCTGCGGTCCTCCGAACGATTGCGCTCGATTTGCATGAGGACTTCCGCCATGGTCGGAGGAGGGGAAGCTCCTCATCGGACTACCGGTGATTCCGCCGCACGTGTCCCACCACCATCCCGATTCACTAAGATAAGTTAGCTACAAGCCCGAGATAAAAAGAAGGCAAAGAAATGCAAACTCAAGAAAAGGGCTCAGGAATAACCACCAAGAGTACAAGACCAACAATCACCAAATCGACTTCCTGAAACGACTAACCCGTATGGAAGAACGAGTAATCGTGTGAGAAAACCCAAAATTTTCAGAACTAAATTCTAGCTCAAAACAGTCCAAAATCAAGGTATAACCACCTAATAGAGTATAGGCATTAGCTAATCTCATATCACTTCTTACCCTTTCATTCCCACAAGTTTTAGTTGAATTTACCTCTCATTTCCTACCTTAATTACTCACCACTAGCTAGCTGTCCAAATTTCTTTCTCCAAGCTCTCATGGTTTTCCCAAAACCAAGTTAATCGATAGAGGCTAATTTTTGAAAGGAAGAGAGGAACAACTTTTTCAAACTTAAGTGAGGGTAAGGTGAGATGAGCAAGCTAAGATAGGTAAGGAGCAAAATTAGAGAACTTACTTAAGTTTTCATAAACTATTTGAAAGTAAGTTTTCAAAATATTCTAAAGGCGACTAAGCTAGGGGTTTCTACGGTCAGTATGGCTCTGATACCAACTTTGTGAGGACCCGGAATATTTAACTAGTAACACTTAACCTCCAATTGGTTCTAGCGTTACTAATTAAACATTCTAAGCCTCGATGGACATATGCTTCCCAGAATTGCAGCATACGTACATCATCACAAAATTACACATCAATTCCATACACATACATCACTAAGTTCAACAACGACATCCATAAAGTAAAGTTATTACAAAAGAGAGCCGACCGGCCAAATAGAACAATATACAAGAATGACAATGAAGCAAAAGCGCCATAAGATGGTTAGAACAAAAGTCGACCGGTTAGCCAACATAACCCACAAGGCAACCGACCGGGCCGCCAAGCTAGTCGCCCCGCAAGCTACCACAACACAGCTCACAAAAGTGAGGCCCTTCAGGCTCACCTTCCTCCTCTGCAACAAAACAATTAAGCATAGCAACTGAGTACAAAGATTGTCTTTGTACCCGCAAGACTGACGTGTGGAATAGCAGACCTATTCATAAACTACATGCAAGCTTATTTAGGTGGAGGTCATATGTCTCATTTTGCATGAAGCCAACTTTATTTGCAATAATGTAGTACCTTTTAAAAGCAAGTTTGCAAATTGATTTTGTTATCAAAGTGAGAAGTAAAGATACATACAAGTAACCACCGGAAGTGACTAACCCAATAGTCACCACAACATAGCACTAATCCCGATTCGTACTCACCCATCAAGTTTTATTTTAAAAGGTTGTAGTCTAACTCTTGAAAGACCTTGCCAAGCGTGTCCATAACCTAGGACGAGGCTATTCGAATAGTTTTAACCTGCAGGGTGTACCAATGTACCCACACTTCGCATCGCCCTCAAGCCACACGCACACTCAAGGTATCTTCGCACCGCTAAGTCCTACGAGACATTTCCAATCTTGTGTATTAACTACGAGCCGCTCGTATGGGTAGAAACACCATACGCTTACATTGCAAGCCGAAAGACAACAAATCCCATCACGGGTGAAGTCTTTCGGACACTACAATGCTCCCAACACCATCCCTCCTGCGACTCCCTGCGACTCGGAGCCAATACACGCCAAAGTACTAAGTCAAGAGAGGTCCCATACCCTCTAATGTGGTTAGCACGCTAAAATGCTTGGTTTAGTGTAACAAGATGTTCGGTCCTTGTTGACCCGGGCACCATTCCAGTCACACCCCACAATCACACCATCTTACCATTGTGCCCAAGTCTAAATCATTTTTTTTTTTTTTAGTTTTAGTTTTCATAAGTAGACATGGCACAAGGTGGAAATCATAAATCATAATAAGTTTTGTGTGATCAAGGTCATCGACGAGTCGATAACCGCCCATTTCTACCGGCTAGGCATGGCTAAGCAATTAATTCGCAACTACTAAGTGACAAGAGCCCATCCACGAACTCTAAATCACAGCAAGTAACCTAGGCTCATGGTAGTAGAGGATAATCATTTGCTAAGGAAATGCATCTACTAGGCCAACTATTAAAACAAAGTAGCAATGCATACATAGAATTTGTAATCAACATAAATACTTAAAATACTGGGATTAACATGATCAAACTGCTTTCGCTTGTTGTTGCTCAATTTGTTGCGGAGGGTCGTTCTCGGGTTACCTGAAATGTCGAATCCTAAGCTAAAAGGCAAAAGAACCAAGAACAACCAATAAGACTAGCAACACTTAAACAAAAGAGCAAGCAAAAATTATCCAAATACAACGAAATTTATACACAAGGTAGAATACAAATATACCAAGACATAGAAACTGAAAACCTAATTTGGATTTGTGGCAAAAGATATTACTTAAAAACTCATTTTCTACCATAATTAGCACTGTAGCAAAAATATTTTCTAGAAAGATTTTGAAGCTGAAATTTTATGGTAGCTACCTACTGGTATAGTGGTAACCCATATAAAATTTTAGGTCATTTGGAGTTAAGATGATTTAGTTATGATTTTTCTAAGTTCTACAACTAGCATATATCATTTCTCAGGAACATGAATAAAGACAAAGCCTAGATCAATTTAAAGCATGTCTATAGGCCAAATTTACCAGGTTGAGTTTGCTCACTTTGCAACTACAGAGAGGAAGTTATGTGGTTTACAAATTTTTCATGAATTTCTAGACCTCATTTTTCATTAAACAAGCTCATGCTATTTAAATCATTTTCTGCTACAACACAGGGCCTAATTTCATTCTCAGATTAAAGTTCATACCATAACAAAGCTACAGCAACTGGAATCATTCAAAAAGGAGTTAAAATGACAAAGTTATGCACTTTTGAAATTTGAAACAGCAAAAGACTTAGGAAACCTTGAGCTCTCGGGAGGTCCAACGAACTGGAAGGCAAGGAGAGGTCGTGGGCCGTTAGATCAAGGTCTGACGGCTAGGAGCCTCGACGCACAGCGCGCACAAGACCTCCTCCCGCACTGGGGAGGTCTGGATCGTTGAGATCTGATCCAACGATCACGACCAAAGCGCGCACAGCGCACGCAAGGAGGTCTACGCGCTTATCAGAGGTCGTGGACCGCCGATCGAGATCCGCGGTCCCGAGCACCAGAGAAGGTCCAACGGGTAAACCTTGGAGAGAGGTCTAGACGGCTAAAAGCTCACGGAGGAGGTCTTCAACGGTCTAGATCTCCGGAGAGAGGTCCTACTCCCACGGCTAAATCCACAGAAGGAGGTCTGATCCGTTAGATCTAAATCTAACGGTTTAGACCAGAGGAGGAGGTCCTAACGCTACTGATCCAAAGGAGGAGGTCCTAGGCGGTCAAGATCTTCCAGAGGGAGGTCTTGATCGGCTGAGATTGACACGAGGAGGTCTTGGAGGCCAAGATCTTCTCGGGAGGTCCTAAGCGATAGGGTTTTAATCGGAGGAGATCTGGACGGCTCGGATTAGACCTAGGGAGGTCTTGAACGGTCCAGAACAACGCGGAGGGAGGTCTGAGCGCTAAAGGTTTTACAAAAAGAGATCTAACGCTCAGATCTAACCCGGGGAGGTCGTGAACGGCTAGGATCGAGCCTAAGAGGTCCTGAGCGGTGGTTTTCTTTGTAAAAGGCCACGGGTGGCTTTTACAAAGACGACCCCGAGGGTGGTCCTGAGGTGGTCTTTGCATAATGACCACGGGGAGGTCTTTTGCAAAGAGGACCTCGGTGGAGGTCCACAAGGTGGCTTTTACAAAAATGACCTCGAGGAGGTCTTTTTGCGCAGGAGTGGTCCTATCGGCTCAGATGGAGTTCCACGAGGTCTTAAACGGTTAGGATCTAACCAGGGGAGGTCCTAGTGCGATAAGAGCTTTACGGGAAAGATCTAAAGGTCCAAATCTAATCCTGGGGAGGTCCTCAATGGTTAAGATCGACCCAAAGAGGTCCTAGGACTTAGAACTTTACGCGGAAAACCCTCTATGGTACAGATCTAACTAGGGGTAGTCTTAAACGGCTAAGATTTACCCTAGGAGGTCTGGGGACTTGTCGGAAACCCGACAAAGTACAAAGCACCGCGCTGAGATCGCCGGCACGTCGCCGACGACCAAGACCACGGCGGCGGGGACCAAGGCCACCAAAACGAAACTAATACTATTGCGAACCTATCGAGGTGCTCGACGACGCGGCGACGGCTTGAACGCCGGCGAGCCGGAGCGAGGCGGAGGACAAGCTTTCGGCAAAATCCGGAAACGCGAAAAGGGCGCTACGAGCTAACCTAGCTAGACCTTAAGCTCTAAGGGTCTAAAACGGACTCACCAGGGCACAGGGGTGGTCCAGAGGAGGTCGGAGGAGTGCCGGTGGCAGAGCGATTCACCGGAGGCGGAGGAGATGACGGCGCACGGACCTCCGATCAACCAACGGCGGAAGGGATGGTCGAGAGGGTTCGCACAAACCACCGTGGTCCAGAACCACACGATGGGACGGAGGAGGCTTACCGTGCTGGAGACGAGCGAAGCCCCCTTCTCGCCGCAAACCGCGAAACTTCGATTCAAGTTGCTCCGAGAAAACAACCCAAAAGGAGTTAGGGACCGACTTTGCGATGACCGAGGTCCTGTGGAAACGAAATCGGGCGAGAGAACCACTGGAGGCCCCAAGTTCACCAATGGAGCTCCTCGGCCAACAATGGTGGTTTGGTGTTTTCAAGGGTTTCGAGCTCCACAGCTGGGTGAGCTTGGGTAGAAGGTTGTGAGAGCGAAGGAGACTCGAGGAAGGCTCAGAGGTGCTCAAGTACTCGAAGGTCCCCGGAGCACGAGGATGGAGCTCTAATGGCGAAGTGACCTAAAGCGACTGCCGCGCGGGAAAACGAGGCAAGGAGGCGGTAAGGTCGAGCAAGGCGACATGGTTGACAACAGGGCTCCGAGCCGTTGCGAGGCCCCACGGTGATCGAGCTCGCCAGCCCACCCGCCACCGCGCGCGCGGAGGAGGAAGAAGAATGGCGGCGCCACAGGAGGTCGCGAGCCCCATGATCTCAATCCGACGCCCCGCACTGCGTGCGAGACCGAGCATGGCGTCGCCGAACTTGGCTCAACCGTGCGGTTGGTGGTCGGACTCGGGTCCGACTCGAGCCCGAGTCTGACTCAGCCCCAAATTTGGGTTTCAACTGATCTCAAGTTTGGGGATTTAATTGAGGTAGCAAACCAACTCCAAAGATTATGGAATTTTTACAGGAGCTTGCTAGCTGAGTTAATGACCTTGTATAAAATTTTCAGAGGTTTTCGTGCTATGCTTTTTCCCTCCAAAAATTCCACAAGCTGCTGGCCCACAGTTTGACCAGAATTGGAGTAGGTTTGACTGACCTCCAAAAGTATTTAAACTCCTCCTAAAAATCGTGAAACTTTTCAGAGGGGTCACATACCATACCGAGAACTTAGGAAAGATGCTTCCAGGAGATGATCAAGAGGTTTGACAAGATTGTTTTTGAAAGTTCAAGATTGGGATCAAAAGACTTGTGACTCCGTATTTCCATAACTTCTTGTACAATGCTTGCTTGGTACAATAGGAAATACAGGATGTAAGAAAAAGTTTTAATTTCTACTCATTTTCTTACATTTGAAACACAAGCCTAAAATTGGGATGTTACAATTATATTAGTCATGAAAAATATGTTCATAATATAATAATTTTATATTATCTTACGAACATATTGATATAAAAAGTAATGGTCAAATTTGCATGTTAGAGACCATAGACATCATATATTCTTGAACAGAGAGAGTACTGCTTGTTCATCAACAAGGTCTACCTATCAGCAACTAGTCATGAAAAATATTTTTATAATATAATAATTTTATATTGTTTTATGAATATATTCATATAAAAAGTAATGATCAAATTTGCATGTTAAAACCCATGTCAATATCTAAAACGTCATATATTCTTAAACCGAGGAGTACTACTGTTCATCGACTATGTCTGCTGATACTATCAGCAACTATTTGCAATTTATTCGTAGCTGTTACAACTATCAACTACGTACGTAGGAAGGAATTATTTTATGGTAGATACGTCTGTAGGTACAAAGAGTGCAATGAAAGAATTGTGTATTTCTGTCCTGTGGGTTTGTTGATAAGCAAATTAATGGCTACTTGGGCAGTAGTATCCTCTACTGCTTTTATGACAACATTTCTAGGAATTAATGTTGCCTGACAGATGATGTGAGCCTGAAGCTGCAGCTGCTGCGTTAAGGATTTTGGATTTTGGCCGGCAGGTAAGCTCTTGTTCTCTTGATGTTCTTGTATTCACACGTTTGGAGTTTAGCAGGAGGCTATGATTTGACATGTTGGGATCCTTACAGACAGATTCCTCCAACAAGTAAAGCCTTGCTCACAAGTAGAGCCTTGCTCACAGATACCTTGTGAATATATGGACATTTACATGCTGACAATAACAACAAAAAGAAAGAACTACTGAAAACAAACTGAAAAGGTCAAGACCCAGGAACATCTTTAAAAAAAAAGTGTATTGGAACAAATCTAAAATTTCGAGTTACTCCCTGCTGTCATAAAAATATGTCGTTTTAGGATACGTGCAGTCTCGAAAAGTACTTTCATAACATTAAATTTTACTGTGTTTTATAAATATACTATAATAGAAATTAGTGGTCAAATATCCAAAACGACATGTTTTGTGACTGGAGGGAGTTATAAACAATAATGCTTGCTCTAGTGAAGACCAAGTTAAGAAATCTAAAATTTCGACTTAATAAACAATACTACTTAGTCTAGTGAAGACCAAAGTTCAAGTTCTACTAGTGCTGCAGGTATATGCATTATCTGTTGCAATTTAGATTTAATATTTTGACCTCTTCACAGCCTAGATCTAAGTGCACTAGCTCCCCTACTGGGGAAAAGGGACAATTACATGAATTAGGATAGCAGAAGAATTCACATATCTAGCCACCTACCTACTTCCATCTCTAAACAAAACTGATTGATCTTTAAAAATCTACAAAATATTTAGTACAGGGTCAACAAGTAACAAGCAGTGAGCCAAAACAAATAGTGCAGTACACAAGCACATTGTATTGGTCCTATTGGAAGCTTCCATGCTTAAGAAAACAAGTTGCAAGTTGCATTTAAACTTTTGAGTAATGAAATAAACAGGTATGATACAGGAAACATGCACGTACTGGTTAGTTGGCATCCTAAGACTCCCACAAAAGCACACTACTGGAGCCACTTTAATCAATTGAACTACGCAACTGTGATCTGATCCTGAAGTCTCAACTAATTCCAATTTGGCCATTTTCTTTCCTGCCAGCCTACTTTTTTTGGCATACCGTTTTCATGATTGCGCTTCGGATGGACCATTAGTCCACCTCCCCTTAAATCACGACGCTAATCCGCGCAAAATGCCCAAATTTATGATGTTGACACAAGCCACGCGGCTACGATCAACTTATGGAAAATGAACTCGTGCTTTTAGCCAGGCAACACGGGTGCCACACCTAGACTACTCAATACTTTGACACTTCTTTACACATTTAACACAGGTTTGTCAGCATTTTGCGCCTTACAATTACCTCAATTTTAGTAGAAATTAGTATTTATGCAATGCAATGCATCAATCACTTCAACTTTACACAAAAGCAGAAGCACAATGATCAAGAATTGCGCGCATGCATGATAGGGATTTCGATGTATAGTCAAGAGAGCCATCGAGTTGTTTGCAGTGATGGCCTCTCCAAAAGCCATCACACTCGCAGCCGCGCATGGCACGAAACCATTATTAATGCACTTAGATAGCGTAACCCGGAGAAGAGCAGGTTTGGTTTGCAAACCTGCCCCTCTTTATTTAGCAGAAAAGGTGCCAAAGAACTGGAGTAAAGAAGAGCCATCTGCCATGCCATACCATGCCATGCAATGCACATCCTTTCGCAGGAGAGAGAGAGGAAAAGTTGCAAGGTAATGATGCTATGGAACACACTTTAATCTTCCAAACAGTGGCGAACAACACACTTTCAGGACAGTGCAGGATTTGCAGCTGCTGCTATTATATCAATGATGAATGAATGAATGAGCAGCTGTTTTGACAGTTTGTTCAGCCTGTGAGCCATGCATTGAAGGGGTTTGCTATGCACTAACAGTGAGCAAAGAGCCAGGACAAGGACAGCTGGTTACTCTCTCTCTTGCAAAACAAGCACATTGATGAGAGCTTTCATGTGTCATAACTCATAGTAACATTGTTAGTAAGGAGCAGGTGTGGCAAGCTGTATTGCAACATCTCAACAAGTGGAAGAATCGAAGAAAGAAAGAAAGAAAGAAGAAAAATAAAGAAAAGATATATCTCAGCAGAGGAGCAGGACATGGCACAGTGAGCTCCACTAAGGAAAAACAACTAAGAGCTCACTGCCTACACATCCTTTTCAATACCCAAAGCACTAGTAATCACTTTCAGTTCTGCTCTGCTGCTTTAGGCTCAATGTCCTTCAGCAGGCCAACGATCTGCTGCATGGCTGGCCTCTTGGATGGCAGTTCGGCAGTGCACAGGTAAGCAATCTTCAGTGCGTCCTCCATCTGCCTCTCCAGCCCGGTGTCGCGGATCTTTGAGTCGATGATGCTTGAACCTAGGTTTGCCTTCACCATTGCCCTGGCCCAGTTCACCAGGCTTGCCTCCTTCTGAACAGGGTACTCATCACCTAGTGGCTTCTTGCCGGTGATCAGCTCAAACAGCACCACACCGAAGCTATAAACGTCAGACTTTGCCGTCGCCATGGCGTTCTCCGAGTCAGAGAACTCTGGCGGAGCGTAGCCCGGGGAATGGTGCAAGAGATCGTCATCTGTGCTAGTCCCGGCGATCATTGACAACCCGAAATCAGACAGCCTAGGCTCCATTGTGGAGTTGAAGTAGATGCTGCTTGCCTTCACATCCCGGTGGACGATCTGCGGAATGCAGCCATGGTGGAGGAACGCCAGTGCCCTTGCAGCGCTTAATGCGATTTTGTGCCGAAACATCCATGTTGCGGTACCCTCCGGCGTGATGTTTTCGGTGGTGACACCACCATTGTTGTCCTCCCATGTGTCGGTGCTCCAGTCTTCAGTGGTCTGAACTCCTAGTGGCAAGTCATGCAGTAAATTGTGCAAATTGCCATTCTCCATGTATTCATAGATGGCAATTCTCTGGTCCCCTGCCAGACAGTAACCAGTCAAAGGAACTAAGTTAGAATGTTTGATACGTCCCAGTCGCTCAAGCTCTCTTGCAGCATCTTGATCTGCCATTACCGAACCATGCACTAGCACCTTCACAGCGACCTGAATTCCACCAGGGAGGAATCCCCTATATACCGGCCCGAATCTCCCTTCTGCCAGCAGAGTTCCCCTATCAAAGTTCGATGTCGCTGCCAACAGGTCGGCAAATGTGAAACTCAGCAACGGCTTCTCAAAGATGACAACTGGCACAGATGTTGCAACCTTCACATCAGCAACCCATGTTGTCGAATCAGTCTGGAATGCAAATGGCCCTGACATCCCCGGCTCCTTGAATGACACCTGCTTAACAGAGGGCAATGCATCGCACCTCTTTCTCCGCCTCTGACATGCAACTGCCAAGCAAAGCAGCCCAAGGACTGAGAAGAAGAGCGAGAGAATGATGGCCAATGCCAATTTCATCCACTTACGCTTCTCCCCATTTTTCTTGATACGGTCAGGGTTCACAGCGATCGGGCAGTCATTCCTAGACCTTGCAAATGCAGCTGCAAACACCTCAGGAGAGAGCTCGGAGGCGCAAACAGTGAGGTTGTTGTATGAGAAGTTGAACCGCTCCATTGATGCCAACTTCTTCACCAATGCCACAGGGATCTCCCCAGTAAGGCTGTTCAACGACAGGTCCAGCACCCGCAGCCGCAGGGTACTCAAGTCCGGCACTACCCCGCTGATATTATTCCGCGACAAATCGAGCACCTTCAATCCAACCAGTTGGGAAGACAACTCCCCAGGGATTTTCCCATGCAACCCAGTGCTTGACAAATTGAGATACTCCAATCCATAGATCTCACCCATGGACGCGAGCAAATTTCCCATGGACAACTGGTTGAATGCAAGATTCACATGCCTCAGGTTTCGGAACAGGCCAGCGAAGCCAAATTCCCCAAGAAGCTCATTGCTTGATAAGTCGAGGTACATCAACGACGAGCCAGCATACCCACTGCTAAAATTTAACCCCGAGAAGCGGTTGTTGCTGAGGTCTATGACCCTCAGCTGCTCCTGGAACGCCCCAATGATGGAGCCCCGCAGCAGGTTGCCGGACATGTTAAGATAGGCCAGCGACCGGAGAGGGGACAAGTCCGGCAAGTCTCCGTCCAGCTCATTGCCGGATAGATCCATGGACAGGAGGCTCCCGCAGCCAAGAACGACGGGCCCCGGGACCTGCCCCTGGAACTGGTTGTGGCTGGCATTGAAAACCTGTAGGCCGCCGATGGAGCCGAGCGCCGGCGGCAGCGAGCCGGATAACCCGTTGTGGGAGACGTCGAGCACCTGGAGCCGCGCGAAGTTGCCGACGTTGTTGGGGAGCGCGCCGGCAATTGCATTGCACGAGAGGTTGAGCCACCGCAGCGACGCGCCCACCTCCCACAGGTCGTTGGAGAGCGCGGTGAGGTGGTTGCCGCTGAGGTCCAGGGACTGCAACCTCGCGAGCTTCCCAACCGTGTCCTCCGGGATAGCCCCCGCCAACCCCATCCCGGCGGCCGCGAACGCCACCACCCTCCCCTCGCCGTCGCATGACACCCCAGGCCAAGAACACACCGTGCCGCTCGCCGACGGCGCCGCGCGGCCCATCTTGGTGAAGAACTTCGAGACGAAGTAGGCGTCCGTGTTGGGCTCCTGCGCCACCGCGCAGCAGGCCACGGCCAAGAGGAGGAGGACGGAGGCGTGGACACCACCACCATGGCCCATGGCGAGAGAGAGGCGCAAGTGTATGGTGAGAACTTGGTGCTAGTGCGAGCTTTTCTTGCTTGGTTCTTGGGATGGTGGTGGTGTCATGGCCTCATGGGGGCAGATTGAGGTGGCAAGTGGCTGCCTCCCCCAGCCTCTGCTCTCTCTACGCTTCTCTCTCTACACCTCCCTCTCTCTCCTATTGGCTTCTAGCTAATGCGATGTGTGTTTTGGCAGGTTTGGCCTGGTGCGAGAGGGGAAAGGAAGAAGCTTGAGAGGAGGAGGTGAAGAAGGGGAAGCGGCGGAGGAGAGGGAGGAAGGAGGCCATAAATTGAGGGGAGGTGGAGGGAGTAAATAGGGGGTGAATTGGGGAAGTGGGATTCAGATGAGCTGAGCTGACCCGCTGCACAGCACAGCACAGCACATCCGAAGACCAGAGAGAGAGAGATTCAGGTGCAGTAGACCTGTTCAAGTCCTGGCAGGCCTGGAAAACCCGGTCCCAAACGGGTAGGACCAAGCCCAGCCCGGCTAGTAGCCCGGAAAAAAAGCTCAAAAATCGTGCTTTTTTTCCATGAAATATTATTATTTTAAATGTTTTGAATAAATATTTAGATTTAATTTATTTCTAGAAGAAAAATAATATTTATTATTTTTATTATTACTAGCGGGCTTTGGGCCGAAAATGAGGCCTAAGTCCAAAAAATTGGATTGTACCACCGAGTCGAGCTATCTATGAACAAGTTTAGGTGGAGGGGATGGCTTCGAGGTGGCCAAATTCACCGCCCGACACACCACAACACAAGCCTACGTAGGCTCGAGTCTATTTGGCGTGTTACTTAGATGGGTCATGTTGTGTTGGTCTATGGGTTGAGGCACCCATCTAAGCACAAAGACAAGATTAGCTGTCGGGCTCATGTCGGTCTATTTAGCCCATTTGGCATGAACATTTGAAGGAAATGAAAATAAATTATATTAAGTTTTAAAAAATACAAAATAAGTTTATATATACTAATAAAATGAATTATATAAATTCAAAAACTACAAAATAAAACCATCTAAATATTTAAAAATGAACCGGGCTTAACGAGCCATGCCATGCCAGGCTTGGTACTATTCGTGCAGGGTTGGGTAGGTCCACTGGGTTGAGGTCGCGACCCAAGCACGGTATAGTGCATTGTGTCGATCCTGCTCGCCCATTTAGGTGGTGGGTTGTATCTGTGTCTAGGTCGGGCTAATGGTGGACGTGTTTCGATCCCATGGCTAGCACGACCCATGTGACCACCTCTAGGATGACTTGATTGTTGATCTAGGAAATATGGAAGAGAGGTTTGATGATTATGGAGTAGTGTAAGGCTTGTGTGGGCACTGGGATAGGCAGCAGCCAAGGAGTGGTTTGAGTGGTACTAGTAGTAGGGTTTACTGATCAATTCTGTTGTAACGGTAGTACATTTTTGCTGCTAGAAGAAATGAACTTGAGAAACTAGATGGAATATTTGTGCAATTGTGTGGTATAATATTGTATTAAATTTAATATAGAGTGTGCTATATTAATATCTAAAAATTAACTGATTTTTGCTGCTAGAAGAAATGAACTTGAGAAACTAGATGGAATATTTGTGCAATTGTGCGGTATAATATTGTATTAAATTTAATATAGAGTGTGCTATATTAATATCTAAAAATTAATTGTTGTGCCCATATTGATTTATTAAGTCCAAAATCTGATTAATATGAAACAAGGTTAAAAGGAGCATTTACGTTTGCTCTAAGAGGCTAGAAATTCTATCATTAATCGGAGAAAGAAAGAGAGATTCACATTGCTTATTTTGGTGTGTCCGGATTAAACCGTGTAAATTTATCAGTATATATTAGAGTTGCTATAGTTGTATAAGAAATATAACTATATTCTCAATCATAAGAATTATACATCTATATTTTCAAACATTAGCATATTTATGGTATGTAGTTGAGCAATTGTGCAGGAAATTTGGATAGTTAGATAAATAACATAGATTTTTTTTTTTGGTTTTATTATCCTGGTTAAAATAAGAATTGTTGTCCACCACGGTGAATTTGATGGTTCTAATTGATTGCACTTCCTTAATTCCTTTTTTATTCTGAATTTTCATAATATCAAATTGTTTTCTTATTTTCATTCCCTTTTATATCTGCCTTTATGTATTCTTGATATTTCTATTGAAAATTTTGTGCTTTTTATATTTCAACGATCCCTCGACTTTATGATATTTCAAAACTTATAGTATTTCCCTTATTTTTATTTTCAAGTAAATTTGCTAATGTCCCAATCGGAACAGGAGTGGCAGATCCTAAGGGTGGAATTTATTTTCCCGTTTATTTATTATTTTTATAATCTTACCTAATTTAGTACATGGGGTATAGCTTATATCCTAAACAAAACTTTGAGGTATATCATGCACATTTTGAGGAGACGATTGCAACTTTGTCCGGATCGTGATCCTAGGTGGGACCGCTTTTTGTCCGACATGATCAAATCGCAAGATGGGATAGTAGAATCACTATTCTATCATATTTTTAAAAGTATATATTTTTATATAAAAATCGAATTATGTTTTAAGACATGCAATGCTATAGTAGAATTTTTGTTTTGTATTTAGTTTCAAAAATATGGGTACACTTATTCATTTTACATGCAATTAAGCTTTGTTTTTTTCTTACTTTTTAATTAATTTTTAGTAAACTAATCATTTGAAACCAATATATTAATTGTAATATTTTTTTACCTTATAACAGCATCAACAACAAAAAGCAAATTAAACTACTGTGATCTAAATTAGCAATATGTAAAATTAAATTTTATGTGCTAATATAGTTCGTTGTTAGGATCCTGATCCTGATCCTGATCCTACCTGATCTTGAGCATGATCCTAGCCGATTTTGTGCGATCCTACCTTCATAATCACAATTATATGAAATTCCGATCCGTATGCCGGTCTATGTTGTGATCCTGGTAACCTTGCTGCTGACTAATTCATAAAAGAAAAGAAGGAGAAAACTGAACGGTGTAGATACGCACAAGTGCTGCAAAATAAGATCGGATATGGATAGGAACTATATATACGGATCGATCCCTCCCGGAGGCAGTCAAGCGTGATGACCAGTCACTAACATGTGTTCTCACTAGTATTATAGGTTGATAACTACGCAACGCCGATCCTAAAAATAAACAGAAACTGGGGTTTGTGAGTCTCACTTAACTGTTAGTCCGCAAGTACTGCTTTTATATCCTCGCTCATATTTGAATGGAGCATCTAGAAGCGTGAGCATTCATATATTGTTTGGGAGGTTTAAATTCCCAGTCAATTCGGTCTATCCATATGAATTGGCCGAAAATTTGGACTTGTCAAATAAGGCCAAAGTTAGATAAGCTTAGACTGATGTTTAGTTCATCATCAAACTTGTGGTGTGTCGTACTTTCTTAACCTTGAATGTATCCCACATTATATAGGTAAGGATTCTTGCCAAAATTTATCATACTTGGGGCGAATGATTTGACCGCCATGAAAATGTGTGTTTGGTAAAATGTGTCTTGCAACCAAGTAGCTATAGATTTGTGTAGATTATTTGGTGATTTCAGTTCGTGTAATGTCGTATACCTCCGCTGTACGTCTTTCCGTACATGCTTCAACCAACTTTTCCTAACGTATTTATACGAACGTATTTATACGCACCTACTATGAAGTCCGATGTGGCTTTCGCTGATAAAGTCTTGAAGGAACGGAACCTGAACAAAGTGGCCAATAGAAAGCCTAATGACGGCTGTCAAGGCTAACGAGAACGAGATACCTGAGAGAAAGCAGAAATTAAAGATGGCGCTAGACAGCTTAACAAAGGGGTTCTTTCACATGACTGGCCCACTAAAACCTTAAGGCATGAAAAATGGTATAAATAACTACTGTCTATAGTACCCCTGCATATCATCTATAGACAGTTGGTACAATGTGTTGTGTTTGTATATATCTCTATAAACAGTTTCTCCATGTATAATGTGTATTGTTTTTTGTTTTACAGTCGACTACTGCATAAAAAATGATCCAATTCTCTATGTTCATCCTCTCTCATTCACATCATCTTATGTCCTACGTGGTAAGGCTTACAAACAGCTTATGTCACCCTATTGTACGTACTCAAGGAAGAAGGAAGCTAGCAAGGTGATGTAATTAAGGACCTTTTTTTTTTGAAAAAGTGTTTTTCATTATCTCCTGTTAGGGGGGATTGAACCCTAGTATGTACTTCCACCACTGCGAACCCGAGGACATATATGGTGCTTTCCACCTAAAATATGGTATAATTCAGAATAAATTCTGAAACAAGTTGGTAGCATTGACACAAAATCAATCTACCATGACATAAAATTTCAAATCTCTCAACGAAATTTATCTATTTTGTTTCTCCTAATGTAAGTCACATTTTCAATTGAATTTTTGTAGGATAATTGAGTGCGTCATGACCTATCTAACTTCAAATTTTCAGATTTTTTGTGACCAATCGAACCGTCATTTAGGAGGGAAGCACCACAAATGGTGAGAAGCACTGGATATATTGTCTCCCAATCCCAGCCCAAAGGGCTTCTTAAGAGCTTTTTTTCTTGTCTCTTCTCTATTGGGACTCAAAACTAAAGAGGTGCCAATGTTCAAAACCAAAAACATATATCCAGTAGTATATTGTTCTGATTGTTCGGATAAAAATAGGTTAACAACTTTTCTTGAAAAGTTCAAGGCAGAATCTTTAAAGGAATACCTTGCTCAGTAGTAGGAATATATTTATTTTTTTTGCGAGGATAGTAGTAGGAAATGTTTGGTGTTGAACATGTTGCAAGTTAACGACGATGTCGATTGAGAATAGGTCATGCATGCGTAGTTGCATAACATCCATTTGTTTAACCATGTTGGGCAGTTGGATATGCCGTTTTCTGTTTTGTGGACCATAGAAGGCCGTTGAATTGGTACAACGGCTCTAATAGAAATATACGAGTCAGCTATTGATCGTCGTCACGTCATCTAGCATGGAATTGCCCTTCCAAAGAGGGGATTTCCTGTATATGGCTTATTGTAAAACTTTTCAAAAAGTCCCTAAAACTTTTGAAAGATTAGGGGTATTTAAAACCACCTCAGGTGTATTTTAAACCGGTTTTGAAAGATTAGAGAGCTAAAAACCAGTTTTGTAGTTTAAGGAGTTAAACAGACTTTTTAAAAAGTTTGAAGGAGTAAAATGGACTTATTCCTCGTAAATCCAGAGAAACCCTCACAGTTAGTATGTATTAAGGACTAAGATAAAAATGATTCCAAGAAAATTCTCGGCACATGGCCAGGATCGGCTCCTGGTGGTAATTGGTTTTCAACCTGACGAAAGTGGATTTTTTTTAAAATAATATTATTTTAAAAGAATTTTACAAAAATAAATAATCAATTTTTTTTACAAAACTAGGCTAATATCGCCATTTGAAATAGTGAAATTATCATATCGCCATTCCAAATGGCGACAATAGCCTAGAGAATGACGACAGAGCCAAGAACAGTGCAGAGAGATCCCTGTCGCCACTCCGACTGGTGATAGGACCCTGTTGCCACTCCAAATGACGACAAGGATCCCACAGGTCTCTGTCGTCATTCTAAATGGTGGTACAATCTACGATATAAAAAGACCCCAGAATTCTGGCATAATTCACTTTTATTCAAAAAAAAAGGGAGCGAAAGGAGAGGAGCAGAGAGGAGTAGAGGGGAGGAGAGCAGGACGAACCGCAACAGGATCACCCACGAGTGCATGCCATGCCGCGCTAGTTGCGTATGCCCTTGCAACAAACATGTTTTTTCTGTATAGACCCTGCTCACATGTCATAGCCGTATATTCGATAGTGACGTAGCATCTCGACCAGTACCTCTCTGATTATTTCAACAAGGAGGAGGTGATGCAAAACTGGAGTGCAGAGCTATATGGCTATGGCGTGGTTGGCTATTTCACTGGCAATCTAACCTGGGAGCAACTTATCTAGGCCGTAGATATTGATAGGCCGAAGGGAATGGTTGGCCAGCGATAGGTATGACATATCAGGAATGACATAAATGAAGCAGAAGCTGAACATCGTACGAAGAAGTACTCCATTTGCAGGGACTCTAGGCACACCTTCAAGAAATACCCTACAAGAAATCGACACGATGAAAGAGAAATCGGTAGCCCAGACGGCGCCGCGGAGACCTCATCTGATCACCCCACTCGAGGCAGTCGACAGGGCACAGGGGCAGACCCACCTAGGTTCATGGGTGTTCAGCTGAACACCTAAAATTTTTGGGCAAAAATTCAGTATATATAAGGTATAATACATGTATATACTAAAAATAGGGTTCAATCAATGTTCAATGTCCTCAAAACGGCATTCTGTCAAGTGTCGGCACTGTGCCACCAAAGACCACACATCCACACCACGATCGCACTCTCACAGCCCAATCCACAACGCCTCGGCAGACAGCAGTTGCCCAATGCCCCAATCGGCAATCAATCCTACCCAACTTCTAAGGCCCAAGCCCATTTCGACATTTCGTCAAACCCTAAATCCCTAATCTCTCTCGATCTCATAATCTCTCTCTCTGTCTCTCACAAACACACAGCACATAGGCGCCGAGAGCTCGAACGAGACTATGAGGCTGCGAGAGCGGCGAGCCACGAGCGCCGAGCAGCGACCGAGCCCGAACGGGTGACGACTGAGCACGGCGGCGGCGGGTGCTGGTCGACGGGGAGAACCAGAGAAGGGGAGGACCGAGGATCGGAGGGGTGCTGCGCCGCGGCGGTGGCTTGCTTGCCTAGTCGCCTGCTCCAAGCGACTAAGGTTCTGACCTTGGACCTCCACGTCTCCGCTCTAAGGTAGCCCTATCTAGGTATACTAAGATAGTTTAGCCCATAGGTTGTTGTCTCCTTGGCCTTAGGGTTTCAGGCTTTCAGCATGACAGCACCTGATTTTACAAATTGTTGGCACAAAACACTATAGGATCAGTTTTCAGGACAATAGGATGTTATCCTAAAACTTTTATAATTTCTGCAGATTGCAGCCTTGCAGGCGACTAGACGAGGCTCCAACCTCGACTGGTCGATTCACCATCATCCCTGTCTCCCCGAGCCAGTGCTAGGCAGTCAGACTGCCAGAGCTAGATAATCCCAAATAGTCAAATCTCTAATTCCCAAACGGTCAAACCGTTTTGATAAATAAATTAAAATGAATTGTGATCCTGAATCTTCAATCTTGTATGTCTGCGAATAGTAGATATTAGAATTTTGAAAAATGGAGAAGAAGTCTGTCGATTTGTAATCTCTTTGAATTATTTGAGAATTGAGATGTTATCTCTAGTAGAAACAATTAGTACTATTGTGGATCTTTATGGTCTATATTGATCAATATTTTTGTAACTTCGAACACTTATTCTGAAAATCCTGGGTCCGCCACTGACAAGATGGACGTTGAGGTCGTGGCCACAGGAAATGTTCATCTTGTTGAAATATGTGGTGCTCAACGCTTTGTAATATCAATTTGATTTATCGAAAAACTAGGTGATAACGTTATGTTGAATATTTTGTAATATCAGTTTGATTTGTCAACGAAATATGTGAGGACGCTATGTTGAATATTCTATAATATCATTATAATTTGTCGATAAAAATGTGATGGCATTGTGCGAATATTTTGTAATATCATTGTGATTTGTCCACAAAATATGTAGTAAAAAATTAATAGTAAAAAACAGGCAAAGGTCCATGTTGCTAGTTGAAATGGTGACAGGGTCCTGTCGTCGGTTGGAGTGGCGACATGGCCCTGTCGCCATTTCAACTGGCGATATGAACCTCCTTGCATTGTTCTAGGCTCTGTCACCATTCTCTAGGCTACTATCGCTATTTGGTATGACGACAGGACAATTTCGTCATTTTAAATGGCGACAATAGCCAAGTTTTGTAAAAAAAAATCGACTGTTTATTTTTATAATTTTCTTTTAAAATAATATTATTTTAAAAAAAATTGACGAAAGTGTTGAGATTTCAAATTTGAAGGCGAGAATCATTTGATTACTACCCAAAATAAAACCGATCATTCACCGATGCGAATCTAGAATTTCATTTCGACATACCAAAGCTGGCTAAAATATGGACGCGGATACTCCGCCGTAGCAACTTGCTACAACAGAGGCGCACAATAGACGTGTATTAGGCCTCATCCGGGCCGTCCAATCGCCGACGAATGGCTTACATCAATAGTGTATAGTATCATGCTACAGTGATAAACAATACAATCATTACAGCACTTTCTGCACGCAATGAAATAAGCGTTATTTCTGCAGTATTTTTCTACAATGTTCCGCAAAGTATTATAGCAATAAACTCAAATTACTATCCGGTCCCCAGAGCAATCAATCCGCCGGTTACCGCTGGTATGGTTGCCATCCAATTTAGACTCCAGGAATTTACGACGCATGTACAGCAACAACTATACAAGCACATAAAGGAAGATATACCGAGTAGTGTACCAGCTCGGTGCGGCGTGGGGCTAAGCATTACTTGGATCAGCATGTATGACCAGATTGTTCGCCGATGCTTCACCAAATATCCCTCTCCCAGTACAGCACTAGGGCGGGGACAGCGGAGCCACAAAGGTTGGTCGGCGTGCTTATTAGTGTATGGGCAGAGCGACCATGAGCTTACTTAGGATACATCGTCACAGTCAGGAGCCGGAAATGCCCTGCGGTGCAGGGCCAATACGCCAGTCACTTGTGAGGATGCATGGGCGCATGGTGGTGGGGGCGGAGCTGGGCTTTGGGTAATTAGGGTAATAGTTCGAGATTTAGGATTAGAAGTTTATAATTTTTTTAAAAAAAAATTATCAAATATACAAGTTTGATAAAAAATAACTGATCCAGCCCGAGACTTAGCTGTCGCTTGCTCCGTCCCTGCATGGTGGTGCCTGCCTGCTTTACGTGGACACAAAAAAAAGCGCGTATTTATCTGGTGCTGCACTTGGATTAGGCTTCGGGGCAAAGCTTCCGGCTGAGAAAGGTGTCTATTGTCGAACTGAATATTAGTGTTGTATTGCTAGATTTTTGCAATTTGCTCTTTAGAAGCGTGTGGTACCTATAGAAATATGATAACCCAAATCACAGAGTGCAATAGCCCAAGTGAAGGATGTTGGAAATTGGTGCCTTCCATAAGGCCCTATTTCCATTGGAAATTTCAAAGAATGTGTGGTTTAGATTAGTGTGGAAAGCAAATAGACTGGTCGTAAAGACTATCCGACCAAAGATTGACTTGTTGTAAGGAGTTACGAACAACTTGTGAGCTGTTGTACCATGCCGGCCTTCTTTCTCAACATGCACTAGGAAGGAAGGAAAGAAAGAGAGATTCACATTGCTTATTTTGGTGTCCAGATTAAACCGTGCAAATTAATCAGTATATATTAGAGTTGCTATAGTTGTATAAGAAATATAACTATTCTCAATCATAAGAATTATGCATCTATATTTTCAAATATTAGCATATTTGTTATGGTATGTAGTTGTGCAATCGTGTAGGAAATTTGGCTAGTTAGATAAATAATATAGATTTTTTTTGGTTTTACTATCCTGGTTAAAATAAGAATTGTTGTCCCCCATAGTGAATTTGATGCCTCTAATTGATTGCACTTCCTTAATTCCTTTTTTATTCTGAATTCTCATAATATCAAATTGTTTTCTTATTTTTATTCCTTTTTATATCTGCCTTTATGTATTCATGATATTTCTATTGAAAATTTTGTGCTTTTTATATGTCAACGATTCCTCGACTTTCTGATATTTCAAAACTTCTAGAATTTCCTTATTTTTAGCTTTCAAGTATATTTGCTAATGTCCCAATCGGAACAGGAGTGACAGATCCTAAGGGAAGAATTTATTTTCCCGTTTATTTATTATTTTTATAATCTTACCTAATGTAGTACATGGGGTATAGCTTATATCCTAAACAAAACTTTGAGATACATCATGCACATTCTAAGGAGACGATTGCAACTTTGTCCGGATCGTGATCCTAGGTGGGATTGTTTTTGGTCCGACAGATTAGATCGCAAGATGGGATAATAGAATCACTATTCAATTAGATTTTTAAAAGTATATATTTTTACATAAAAATTAAATTATGTTTTAAGACATGCAAGACGGATAGTAGAATCACTATTCAATCAGATTTTTAAAAGTATATATTTTTATATAAAAATTGAATTATGTTTTAAGACATGCAATGCTATAGTAGATTTTTTCAAAAAAAATTAGTTTCATAAATTTGGATACACTTATTCATTTTACATGCAATTAAGCTTTGTTTTTAAATTTTAATTAATTTTTAGTAAACTAATCATTTAAAATCCAATATATTAATGGTAATAATTTTTTTACCTTAGAACAACATAAAAAAAAAGCAAGTTAAACTATCAGAACCTAAATTAGCAATATGCTGATATAGTTTGTTGTTAGGATCATGATCCTAATCCTACTCGATCCTAAGGGCGATCCTAGCCGATTCTATGCCATCCTACCTTAAGAATCACAATTATATGAAATTCCTATCTATATTCCGATCCGTGTTCCGATCTTGACAACCTTGCTGCTCACTAATTCATAAAAGAAAAGAACAAGAAAACTCAACGGTGGAGATACGCGCATGTGCTGCAAAATAAGATCGGATATGGATAGGAACTATATATACGGATTGATCCGTCCCGGAGGCAGTCAAGCGTGATGACCAGTCACTAACATGTGTTCTCACTAATAGTATAGGTTGATAACTACGCAACGCCGTAATGGTATCCTAAAATAAACAGAAACTGGGCTTGCGACTCACCAAACTATTAGTCCGCAAGTATTGCTTTTATATCCCCGCTTATATTTGAATGGAACATCTAGAAGCGTAACCATTCATATTGTCACCAAATTAACTCTAGCTGGAATAGCGGTTTTCGTAATTTTTTAAAAACTAATATTAATTTAAAAAATAATTATAAAAATAAAAAGGCAAAAAATTACAAATCTAGGTGCCTATCGCCAATTAGAGAGGTGACTGACACCTATTTATCGCTCGTCGCATTCGTCTCAACCGCTTCGTCGCTTGAACCGCGACAGAAACTGTATGACAAGGCAATGCCTATATAAACCCTCTAAAATGGGGGAAAAGTCATTTTAATTCCGGAAAAAAGAGAAGAGAGTGGAGGAGAGGGTAGAAGAGACCTAGCGATGCCCTGTCGATTCGTAGCGGAGCAGCAGATTTGGTCGCTCATTTAGCAGGTAAATAGTTTTGCAACCTTGTGCATAAATTCGAAACCTTATAGGGCAAATAAAAATAGTGACATAGAATTCAATGTATTAGATAATTTTAGCAGTATTGTTGTTTGATGTAGTACGTCATTTTAGCTGTGTGTAGTACGTCATTAGATAATTTTGCTAATACCAAAAATACTTTTTAAACTAGGAAAATACGAGGACACATGTGAGAATAAAAAGATACCTATTAAAATTGTAAAAATTGCAGAGTAGCTAAATATGGTATGTTAATCCTAACTTAATTTTTGTTTCTATTTGTGCACGGTAAATATTCTGTTAGTGCCGAAAATACTTTTAGAACTAGGAAAATAGTAAGACACCTCTAAAAATTCTCTAAGAAATCTAGAGTATGTACATAGGGTATGTACAGCTGAATTAAAATATTATAAAGTTATTTTTTAGTTTCTATTTGTACACGGTAAATATTTTGTAAATGTTGGAAACACTTTTCAAACAAAAAAAGTACTAGGATACCTATAAAAAATCTATAAAAATTGTAAGGCAGCTACATAGGGTATGTGGAGTAGAGCTTAATAAAAATAATCCCAACTTAATTTTGTTTTCCAATTGTGCATGTTAAATATTCTGCTAATGATGGCAGAACATTGTAAACTTGGAAAATAGCTAGACACGTAAAAAAAATTCTAAGAAATCCAGAGATGGTACATAGGGTATGTATATGTGAATTAAAATATTATGAACTTATTTATTGTTTCCATTTGTACACGGTAAATATTTCCTAAATGCTAGAGACACTTGTTAAACAATGAATGTAGCAAGTTACCTATTTAAATTGAATTAATTAGGTATGCTGCTTCTTATTAATTTTTGTATATGTTTTGTAGTTTTTACAATGTATGCATGAATTTTCAGGTACGGTGGACTCAGGATACGTTGTGCAGTGGTCGTACGAATTGCTTGACCTAGTTATTGATGCGCATCATCGTAGCCGCTTTAGTACTTGTTGGAATTGGGTCCATATGTGTAAATGCCCAATCATTCCGAAAATTCCAAAGCATTCATGGTCTTAGACCAGGGTGGTTGAAGTCTTAGACTAGGAGCCTTAGACCAAGGTAGTCGAAGTCTTAGACTAGGTTCTTAGACTGAGTAGTCGGCCTTAGACCAAGGTGGTCGAAGTCTTAGACCAATGTGATCGAAATAATATGGTCAGATCCATAGACCAAGGTGTTCGAGATACATTAGTCGAAGCTGTAGACCAGTGGTCGAAGCTATAGACTAGTATGTAATCGGATCTTATAAACACTGCTTAATTACCATTAATTGGTTTCGAATTAGCAGTTACCAGTGGTTTAATATGAGCTTTATTATGTTATTACTAGAGAGTAATTGGTTCAACCTCAAAAGGAGTTGGAGATGTCCAGACCAACAACGAATTCAAAAACACTTCCCTTCTTCCATCTTCCTCTTTGTTCTTCTGTGCTGAACAAAAGTCGTCCCTTCTCCTCGACGTGCACTGGGAAGGAGGGTAAGCAGATATCTCTGAACTATTGTCGCAGAGTTCACCTGCACGGAACGGCAATAAGGTTTCTGGGAAGCGCATATGCGTGATCGCTTGCTGCGCTGCATCATCTACTACCTGCACTACTTCCTGTTCTTCATCGAACCTGACTTTAAGTTGGTCATAAGACCACTCTATTCTGTTATAGTCTTATTTTGTGTATATTTAGAAGTGCAATGAGTTGCTTACTGTTGATATCGCTTTGTGCACATCTAGTTATTTTTTTATCTTTACATCATACTAAAATCTAGAATTAAAATATTGTCCACATTTTCAACATTCCAGAAACCTTATTGTGGATATTTTTGTGATTTAGCAATGGTTGGTGCTTCTGATGCTATAAAACCTAAGAGGTTCTCTGGTTCGAATTTTTGTAGATGGCAGACAAGGGCCATGTTTTGGCTCATGTCTTTGGGGCTGTGGTGAGTGATCCATCCACAATATCCATTTATGATTGAACAGACCATGAAATTCGACATAGACAACAACACAACCCTTGGATGCATACTGACCATACTGGGCGACCAGCTCTATGATGTGTATATAGACTTCAAGTCCGCCATAGAGTTGTGGGATGCACTAGAGCATAAATATGCAGAAGCTGAGGCTAGTCGTTGGCTCTATATATACGAACAATTCTTCGACTACAACATGGATAATGCCAAGTCGATAGTTGGACAGGCTCATGAGCTTCAGCTACTAGTCTGAGAGATTATGATTTGGGTTGCATTTTGCCTCTGAAGTTTGTGGCTGCAGGCATTGTTGCCAAACTTCATGCTTCATGGCGGGACTTCGTCACTGGCTTAAAGCATAAGAGGAAAGAGATATATATTGACGATCTCATTGCTGCCCTTGATGTGAAAGAAAAGGGAAGAGCAAAAGATGCACCAAGCACGACTCACAAAACAATCAAATCAATGCAAATATCATAGAAAAAAGATATAGCATGAAAAACAAAGGTTTTAAACCAAACAAGACAACTAGCTTTAAGAAGAAAACTGAGAAGAAGGATATGAGGAACATCACCTGCTTTGTGTGTAGGAAAAACAGTCATATGGCGAAAGACTGTCGTTTTCGCAAGAGCAAGGATGCTGAACAGCTAAAGAAAAAGGCTGTCAATGTGATCATAGGCAAGGCCTTAACAGGAGGGTATGGTAATTCACCTGTTATACTTTCAGCATGTCAATCCACTTATTGGTGTGTTGATACTAGAGCTAATGTTCACGTATGTTCTGATATTTCCTTATTTTCTTCTTATCAGGCTGTCTGGGCTTCCTCTGTCCTAATGGGAAATGGGTCGCATACTTCTGTTCTTGGTGTTGGCACAGTAGATCTGAGGCTTATTTAGGGAAGATTGTCCACTTGAAGAACGTGCAGCATATGCCAACAATAAACAAGAACCTTGTTAGTGGTTCTCTCCTATGTAGGGATGGTTATAAGCTAGTATTTGAGTCAAATAAAATTGTATTGTCTAAGTTTAGTAACTTTGTTGGTAAAGGCTATGAGGGCGAAGGCTTGTTCCGCATGAGTACTTTAGAGTATAATCTGATTGTTGCAACCGGACACTAACAGACTTGGTGAATGCCATATTGGAGAGTGCTGGTATGCCTAAGATATGGTGGGGGAAGTTATATTAACAGCAACTTTCATCCTAAATAGAGTAATCACTAAAAGGTGTGAGATTACTCCGTATAAGGGATGGAAGGGGAGAAAACCCAATGTTAATTTTCTGCGAACTTGGGGTGTTTGGAAAAAATCAATATACCATTGCAGAAAAAGAGAAAGCTTGGACTTAAAACAATCGATTATGTCTTACTAGGATATACTCATAATAGCACGGCCTATAGATTTTTAGTAGTAAAATCAGAAGCTCCTGATATTATTGTTAACACAATAATGGAGTCTAGAGATGCTTTATTTGTTTTAGGATATTTATCCTATAACAATCAGAGGCGATTTTTTAACCGAGGATAATCAAACTATGAATAATAGTAATTTTAAACCTACCACTATCATCTGAACCAATGAGTAATATACCACCAGTTTGTGATATTTCTGAGGAAGATAACAATTTAGTCGAAGAGGCTCCCCGAAGGAGCAAGCGACAAAGGGTTGAGAAAACCTTTAGCAAAGACTTTATTGTATACCTCATGAATGATGTTCCAAACACTCTTTCATAGGCTTATGCATTACCTGATACTGAGTATTGGAAAGAGGCAGTTCATAGCGAGATGGATTCCATCTTGGCTAATGGGACTTGGGAGATCACTGATCGTCCTATCGGGTGAAAACCTGTTGGATGCAAATGGATCTTGAAAAAGAAAATGAGGCCTGACGGTACTATTGATAAGTACAAGGCAAGACTTATGGCAAATGATTATACCCATAAAGAAGGTGGGGATTATTTTGATACTTACTCTTATGTTGCCAAATTAACCACCATTCAAGTGCTCATTGCATTAGTCTGTTTCATAGTCTACACATCCATCAAATGGATGTGAAGATAGCTTTCCTTAATGGAGAGTTGGAAGAAGAAATCTATATGGAGCAACCGGATGGTTTTGTGATTTCTAGATAGGAAAATAAGGTATGCAAATTAATCAAATCCTTGTATGGCTTAAAGCAAGCACCTAAAGCAACTGGTTTTGCTATGAATGAGGCAGATAAGTGCATATATTATCATTATGGTGGGGGTCAAGGAGTGATTTTGTATTTGTATGTTTATGACATACTTATTTTTGGGACTATGTAACATCCCAATTTTAGGCTTGTGTTTCAAATGTAAGAAAATGAGTAGAAATTAAAACTTTTCTTACATCTTGTATTTCCTGTTTGTACTGAACAGCTATTGTACAAGAAGTTATGGAAATACAAAGTCACAAGTCTTTGATCCAAATCTTGATCCTTCAAAAACATTCTTGTTCCATCTTGTGAGAATCTCCTGAAATATTTCTCCTAAGTTCTTGGGTTGGTATGTGACTCCTCTAAAAATTTCACAATTTTTAGAAATTGTTTGAATATTTTGGAGGTCAACAAACCTGCTCAAAATCTGGTCAAACTGTGGACCAGCACCTTGTGGAATTTTTGGAGGAAAATTTATAGCACAAAAACCTCTTCAAAAATTATACAAGGTCAATCACTCAGCTAGCAAGCTCCTGTAAAAGTTTCATAATTTTTGGAGTAAGTTTGCTACCTCATTTAAATCCCCAAATCTCGTGGTAGTTTAAAACTCAAATTGTGTCCGAGTCCGACTGACTCGAGTCGACTCCACCGATCGCTCGGCCGAGCCGAGTTCAACCGAGCTCGGGCTCGGACTCGTGCGCGCTTGTGCTGGGCCGTCGGTTTGTGATCGAAGGGCTCACGACCTCCCGGCCTCCCTCTTCTGTTCTTCTTCTTCCTTTTTCCGCCGCGGCGCGAGCGCAGGCAGCAGTGAGCAGTGGCAAGGTCCGGGCCACCACTGGGGCCATGCAACGCCGAGCCCCCGTTGTCAATCGTGTCGCTTTGCTCGACCTTACCGCCTCGCTCGCTTTCTCGCGCGCGTAACCTTTGTCCCATCGCCATTAAACCTCCGTCCTCGAGCTCGGTGAGCTCGGGCTACATGAGCACCTCCGAGGCTTTCCTCTAGTCCCTTTACCTCCGGCCGCCTCCCAAACCATCCCCTATAAGGTTGAGCTCATTTCGCCATTTTCGCCGCGTGAGCTCCATTGGTGAACTTGGGACCTCCAAAGGGTCCTCTTGCCCTAATCTTGTTTCCTAAAGACCCCGGTCATCGCAAAGTCGTCCCTAACTCCGGTTTGGGTTGTTTTCACAGAGCAACTCTGACCGAGACTTCATGTTGCGCCGTAGGGGCACTCCTTCGTCTCCATCTCTCGTGAGGTTCCCACTGCTCTCTCGGTTCTCGAGCCTCCTTAGGCATCGCGGTGTTCTCATCACCTTGTTATCTTTGATTGCTCAGAGCCGCCGCCGTTGTCTTCCTCATCTCCGGCAGGTCGCTTCCGCCGCCGGCACTCCTCCGACCTCCTCCGGCCACCCCGTGCCCCGTGAGTTCGCTTTAGTCCCTTAGGGCTCTAGGTTTAAGTAGCTTAGCTCGTAGCGCTGCTTTCACCGCTGATTTTGCCGAAACCTATCCTCCACTCGCCGGCCACGGCTGCTCAAGACCGCCGCCGCCGAGAGCACCTCCAATAGGTTCGCAATACTATTAGCTTCGCTTTGGTGGCTTGGATTTCCGCCGCCGTGGTCCTCGTCGTTTGGCGACGCGTCGGGCGAATGAATCGCGTCGCTCGTCCCTTGTCGCGCTTTTTGTCGTCATAGGACCTCCTGGTTCTTTGTAGCCGCCCACGACCACCCTGTGTCTAGATCCGAGCCTTGGGCTCTTTTCCGTAAAGACTTAAGCCTCTGGACCACCTCCTCGTTGAATCTTAGCCGTTTAAGACCACCCCTAGTAGATCTGTACCGTTGAGGGGTTTCCCGTGTAATTTCTAAGTCCTGTGACCTCCTAGTTCTATCTCGCCTTTAAAACCTCCCGGGATTAGCCCTTAGCCGTTAGATCTGGCTCTGTGTAAAATCTTGCGCGCTTGGACCTCCCCGTGAGTCGATCCTAACTGTCTAGGACCACCTGGGTTAAATCCTAGCCACTAGGACCAATCCTGCGCAAAAGGACCTCCTCTGGGTCATTTTGACAAAACCACCCCCTGGACCTCCACCGAGGTCCTCTTTGCAAAAAGACCTCCCCTTGGTCATTCTGCAAAGACCACCCTCGGGGTCCTCTTTGTAAAAAGCCACCCCTGGTCTTTTACAAAGAAAACCCCGCTCAGGACCTCTTAGGCTCAATCCTAGCCGTTCACGACCTCCCCGGTTTAGATCTGAGAGTTAGATCTCATTTTGTAAAATCCTTAGCGCGCAGACATTTTCCTCCGCCGATCCGGACCGCTCAAGACCTCCCTAGGTCTAATCCGAGCCGCCCGCATCTCCTCCGATTAAAACCCTATCGCTAGGACCTCCCGAGAAGATCTTGGCCATCCAAGACCTCCTCGTGTCAATCCCACCATCAAGACCTCCTCCGAGATCTTGACCATCTAGGACCTCCTCCTTTAGATCCGTAGCGTTAGGGACCTCCTCCTCTCGGTCTAAACCGTTAGATTTAGATCTAACTGCTAGACCTCCTTCCTCCGATTTAAAGCCTTAGGACCTCCTCACTTGATCGTGTCCGTTAAAGACCTCCTCCGGAGATCTAGACCGCTGAAGACCTCCTCCGTGAGATCTTAGCCATCCGCACTCTCCTCTCGTAGGTTTACCGTTAGGACCTCCCATAGTGCTCGGGACCGCCAGATCTTGATCTGACGGTCACGACCTCTGTTAGGCGCGAGGACCTCCTTTGCGTGCGCTGTGCATGCACTGGTCGTGGCCGTTGGATCAGATCTCAACGGTCCAGACCTCCCCAATGCGGGAGGAGGTCTTCCCGTGCGCTGTGCTTCGAGGTCTGTGGCCCTGCGATGCAAGATCAACGACCCACGATCTCTCCTTTGTCTTCCAGTTCATTTGGACCTCCCGAGAGCTCAAATTTTCTAAGTCTTTGATGTTTCAAATTTCAAAAGTGCATAACTTTGTCATTTTAATTCCTTTTTGAATGATTCCAGTTGCTATAGCTCTGTTGTTGTATGAACTTTAATCTGAGAATAAATTTAGGTACTATTATATAGGAGAAAATGACTTTAACAACATGATCTTGTTTAATATGAAATGGTTGTTTAGAAATTTGTTGAAAACTTGTAAAATACATAACTTTCTCTCTCAGAATTGCAAACTGAGCAAACTCAACTTGGTAAAATTGGTCTGTAGACATGCTTTAATATGAACTAGACCTTGTCTTTATTTATGTTCCTGAGAAAGGATATATGCTAGTTTTAGAACATAGAAAAATCATAACTAATTCATTATAACTCCAATTTGTGCAAACTCAGTTTTGCTGTTGTTAGGATAACCATATCTACCTACCATAAAAATTTCTAGTTCCAGATCATTCTAAAAATTTTCGCCATGAACAGTAACTCTAATTAATTTAATTAGGATTTTTCAGGCTGAGAGAATTTAATTTGGCCATACCTTTTCCATACTAAGTCCAATTGGAGTGTTTCTTGTTTCTAAAATTGTCTAAAATCAACCTCTAGCTGCTGTAGAAATTTCATTGGATTTGGATGTTCTTTGTCGTTGAGTTCCTTTTGGTGTTCTTCGTTCTTATCGGTTTTTATCGCTTTTCGCGTAGGGTTCCAAGAATTTATTGAACCTGAGCACTCCTCTACAGCAAGAACAAATCCAGCAAGGCAAGCGTTTGATCATGTTAATCCCAGATTTTAAGTATTTATGTTGATTACAACTTCTATGTATGCATTGCTACTTTGTGTTAAACTATTGTCGTTAGTTGGCCTAGTAGATGCATTTCCTTAGCAAATGATTATCCTCTACTACCATGAGCCTAGGTTATGGCTGTGATTTAGAGTTCGTGGATGAGCTCTTGTCACTTAGTAGTTTGCTAATTAATTGCTTAGCCATGCTTAGTTTCCGGTAGAAATGGGCGGTTATCGACTTGTCGATAATCTTGATCACATAAAACTTATTATGATTTATGATTTCCACCTTGTGCCATGTCTACTTATGAAAACTAAAACTAAAAAGCAAAATGATTTAGACTTGGGCACAATGGTAAGATGGTGTGATTTTCGGATGTGACTGGAATGGTACCCGAGTCAATTAAGGACCGAACATCTTGTGAGTACCTGTTATTCGAGCAATTTGTGCGTGCTAACCACACTAGAGGGTATGGGACCTCTCTTGACTTAGTACTTTGGAGTGTATTGGCTTCGGGTCGCAGGGAGTCGCAGGAGGGATGGTGTTGGGAGCATTGTAGTGTCCGAAAGACTTCACCCGTGATGGGGTTTGTTGTCTTTCGGCTTGCAATGTAAGCGTATGGGTTTCTATCCATACGAGCGGCTCATAGTTAATACACAATATTGGAAAACGTCTCGTAGGACTTAGCCGTGCAAAGATACCTTCGAAGTGTGCTTTGTGGCTTAAAGGCGCCTCAAGTGTGGGTACATTGGTACACCCCGCAGGTTAAAACTATTCGAATAGCCTCGTCCTAGGTTATGGACACGCTTGGGTAAGCTTTCAAGAGTTAGACTACAACCTTTTTAATTAAAACTTGATGGGTGGTACGAATCGGGGATTCGTGCTATGTTGTGGTGGCTATTGGGATAGTCACTTCCAGGTGGTTACTTGTATGTATCTTTATTACGCTTTTATGTTGTCAACAAAATAGATTTGCGAACTTGCTTTTAAATTTATTACATTATTGCAAATAAAGTTGGCTTTATGCAAATGAGACATACAACCTCCACCTAAATAAGCTTGCATGTAGTTTATGAATAGGTCGCTATTCCACACGCGCCTTATGAGTACCTTTGTGTACTCGCTATCTTGCTTAAATGTTATTGTTGCAGAGGAAGAAGGTGAGCTTGAGGGGCCTCACTCGTGAGTTGTGCCGTGGTAGCTATGCAGGCGCCTAGTCTGGGCCCGGCCCGGTTGCCCCGTGGTGGTGTGGCTAACCTGGTCGATTTTTGTTCTAGCCATCTTATGGCACCTTTGCTTCCACTGCCTTTCTTGTTTATTGTTCCATTTGGCCGGTCGGCTCTTTTGTAATAACTTTACTTTACGTATGTCGTTATTGAACTTAGTGATGTATGTTGTATGGAAATGATGTGTAATTTTGTGATGATGTGCATATGCTGCAATTCTGGGAAGCATATGTCCATCGAGGCTTAGAATGTTTAATTAGTAACGCTAGAACCATTTGGGGGTTAAGTGTTACTAGTTAAATATTCCGGGTCCTCACAAAGTTGGTATCAAAGCCATACTGACCGTAGAAACCCCTAGCTTGGTCGCCTGTAGGATATTTTGAAAACTTACCTTTAAACAGTTCATAAAAGCTGAAGTAAGTTCTCAGATTTTGCTCCTTACCTATCTTAGCTTGCTCATCTCACCTTACTCTTGATCAAGTTTTGGAAAAGTTGTTCCTCTCTTCCTTTCAAAAGCTAGCTATTTATCGATTAAATCGGTTTTGGGAGAACCATGAGAGCTTGGAGAAAAAAATTTGGACAGCTAGCTAGTAGTTAGTATAGGAGGTAGGAAATGAGGGGTTAATTCAACTAAAACTTGTGGGAATAAAAGGGTAAGAAGTGATATGAAATTAGCTAAATGTCTATACTCTATTAGGTGGTTACACCTTGATTTTGGGCTGTTTTGAGCTAGAATTTAGTTCTGAAATTTTGGTCTTCTCAAACGACACTGCTCTTCCATACGGTTAGTCGTTTCGGAAGTTGATTTGGTGTCTTTTGGTCTTGTGCTCTTTGGTGGTTATTCTTGAGCCTCGTTATTTGAGTTTGGATTTCCTTGCCTTTTATCTCGGGCTTGTAGCTAACTTGTCTTAGTGAAACAGATGGCAAAGTGGACGCGAGTGGTCGGAACCAATGGTAGTCCCGATGAGGAGCTTCTCCTCCGACCATGGCGGAAGTCTCATGCGATCGAACGCAATCGTTCGAGGACCGTAGGGTGTTGGAGGTTATCGCGAGGAACACCTCCACTCCTCCGTGCCTTTGGATCCGGAGGTGGTCACCGGCCTCGTGGGGACTTGCGGAGTTCCTTCGCACACGCCTCCCACCTTCTCCCGGCCCGAGGATCCTTGACGCAGACGATCCGCTGCCTCGTTGAGCGGAAGCTCAACGCTGCTCGCCGGAGCGTGAGCGGCACTTTTCACATCCCATCACCGAGGGTGCGGCACTCATGGTGGGAGAACTTCTCGCCATGCACCGCGGGACACGTGGTCTCGTGGAGGAGTTCCGGCCGCTTCCGTCGCCCATGTCCCCGCGGCCTAATGAAGTCAAGAAGAAGAAGTTCTTGCGCCAAACAGGCGCAAGTCCGTGATCGAGTACTTCCACAAGTTCAACCATTCGCAGGTACGCCTCGCCGAGGTGGCCACCGATGAGGCCAAGCAGAGAAGTTTATGGAGGGCTTGTCTCGAGGAGCTTCGTGACAAGCTCTCTATTGTGGACTTCTCGACTTCCGCACCTTGGTGGACAAGGCCATCGCCGCCGAGCACAAGGCGAGAGCGCTGGGCGAGTCCCGCAGCGCAAGTGGGAGGCCCGGGGCCGGTCCGCACAGCCGCCTCGCTCGCCCCTCGAGTTGGGCCCGCACAGTGGCCCGCTTCTTTGGCTTCACCACCGCCGAGGCCTTCGCACCAGCCTCCACGCCCTCCGCAGCCGCGGACTCGCCACGACGTCGCGATCCAAAGAAAGTTGCTCACCGCAACCCCGCGCCGACGCCACCGCTTCTATCGCCATAACAAGGGCCACTACGCGAGTAGTTGTCCTAAGAAGATCGAGCGACCGCCCCAATGGAGGACGCGGCAAGGGAGTGGTCACCATCTCACGTAAGACCCGGACTTGGGAGCGGCCGAATCAACCATATCTCGGCTGAGGAGGCATAGGAGGCGCCCGACGTGGTGTTGGGTACGCTTCTTGTCAATTTACGTCCTGCTACAGTTTTATTTGACTCTGGAGCTTCGCATTCTTTTATTTCAAGGTCGTTTGCTGTTGATAGTGGTCTCCATTGTGTTCCGTTGGGGGTTCCACTAATTATTCGCTCTTCGGGTTCGGAAATGAGAGCTGACCAAGTGTGCCGGGACGTTCCTATCCACATCGAAGGAGTGGGATTCTTGGCGAATCTTATCCTACTCGATTCGGCGCGCTTGGATGTGATTCTTGGTATGGATTGGTTGTCCCAACACTTGGGGCAAATCGATTGTGCCAGGAAGATTGTCTACCTCACCAACCCTTCAGATGAACAGGTTGGGTTTTCGCCGCAGTTGCGAGAGCCCCACCTTTTTGCCCTTGAAGCAAAGCCAGCATTGGAGATTCGTAATGTCCCCACTGTATGTGACTTCGCGGATGTCTTTCCTGAAGATTTGCCTGGGATGCCTCCCATTCGAGACCTGGAGTTCGTGATAGAGTTGCTGCCCTGCATCGCCCCTATTTCAAAGAGGCCAGACGCATGCCTCCTAATGAGTTGGAGGAGTCAAGAAGCAACTAGGTGAGCTACAAGAGAAGGGTTTCATTCGCCCTATCTCATCTCCTTGGGGTTGTCCAGTTATTTTTGTGAAGAAGAAGGACAAGACCTTGCGCATGTGTGTTGATTACCGTCCGCTTAATGAAGTGACGGTGAAGAACAAGTATCCTTTGCCCCGTATTGATGATCTTTTCGATCAGTTGACAGGAGCGCATGTCTTCTCCAAGATTGACTTGAGATTGGGCTATCATCAGGTCAGGATCAGAACCGAGGATATTCCTAAGACGACTTTTGCTACTCGTTATGGTCTTTACGAGTACACCGTCATGTCTTTTGGTTTGACTAATGCTCCTGCTTTATTCATGAACCTTATGAACTCGGTATTCATGGAGTATTTGGATAGGTTTGTGGTGGTGTTCATCGACGATATCCTTATCTACTCCAAGAATGAAGAAGAGCATGCCGAGCATTAAAAGCTTGTGTTGGGCAAGCTGCGCGAGCACCAGCTGTATGCAAAGTTCAGCAAGTGCGAGTTCGTTGAAGGAAGTGGCATTCTTGGGCCATGTTCTTTCAAAGCAGAGGTGTGGTGTGGACCCTAGCAAGGTCGGTGATGTACTATCTTGGGGTCACCAAGTCGGTCACCGATGTGCGGAGTTTTTGGTTTGGTGGCTACTATCGCCGCTTTATCGAGAATTTCTCCAAGATTGCAAGCCTAGGACCGAATTGCTCAAGAAAGACAAGAAGTTTGTGTGGTCTATTGCTTGTGATGTGAGTTTTCAGAACTCAAGAAGCGTTGACTTCAGCCCCAAAGGCTTGTTCTCCCGATATTCACAAGAGTTTTGATATCTATTGTGATGCTTCTCGTCGTGGTCTTGGTTGTGTTCTTATGCAGAAGGCAAGGTTGTGGCCTATGCATCGCGGCATTGAGGCCCCATGAACTCAACTATCCTACTCATGACTTGGAGTTAGTCGTGGTTCATGCACTCAAGATTTGGCGTATTATCCGATTGGCAACCGCTAGAAGTGTATTCCACCACAAGAGCTTGAAGTACTTGTTCACTCACCAGATCCAACCTCGTGCAAAGGAGATGGTTGGAATTGATCAAGGACTATGATATGGGTATTCAGATCACCGGCAAGGCCAATGTTGTTGCAGATGCGCTTAGTCGAAAGGTGTATTGCAAAGATGTTGATGCTCCAAGAGCAAAGAGCTCTACCCTTATTTCGAATTTCAGCGCCAATTTGGGTTTGATCGAGCACGGTTCTCTTGTTACCTTGGTTGTGCAGCCAACTTTGGTGGACCAAATCAAGGCGACATAAAGAATGATGTTGGCGTGAGCCAAATCAAGCGTAACATCAAGGATGGATAGCCAAGTGCTTTTCGTGAGGATGAGCATGGCGTTGTATGGTTTGGGCAGCGCCTTGTAGTTCCTAAAGTCATGGAGTTGCGGAATTGATTCTCCGCAAGCCCATGACTCTCCTTTGTCTATCCATCCCGGCTACCAAGATGTATCAGACCTTCGTTAGAGATTCGTGGACCCAATGAAGCGCGATATTGCCGTGTTCGTTGTCGAGTGCGACGTAGCCGCCGGTGAAGGCCGAACATCGCCCCGCAGCCTTCTTCACCTTTGCCGAATGAGTGGAAGTGGGATTCCGTGGGCATGGACTTCATCACCGGTTGCCCTGCATTTCTTCCGGGAAGGATGCCATATGGGTTGTCATTGATCGGCCGACAAAGGTAGCGATTTCGGCGGTGCGCATCAACCTCGCCGTCGTTGGCATGGATCTCTATGTATTCGTGATTGTGTGCCACTTAACGACAGTCGATCGTGGTTCTCTTTTCACCTCTCGCTTCGCATAAATTGCAAGAGGCTATGGGCACCCGCCTTACTTTCGCTCAGCTTACCATCCTCAGATCGATGGTCGACGGAGCGAGTCAACCAAGTGTTGGAAGATATGCTCCGCGTTCGTGTTCTTTCCTATGGGAAGAAGTGGAGAAATGCCTACCATTTGCCGAAGTTCTCCTACAACAACGCCAGCTAGTCTTGGCATGGCACCGCTTGAGGCCTTGTATGGGAGGAGATGCGTAACCCGTTGAACTGGTCGAGATCGTGAGCGGCAATTTTTCGCCCGTAGTCGATTAATGAGGCCGAAAGCCAGTCCAGCTTGATTCGCGAGCACCGCGCACGCCCGCCCGCATGTAAGAGCTATGCGATCGCCGCCGCCGTGAGTTGAGCTTTCACCCAATGACTTTGTGTATCTCAAAGTCTCACCCTTGAAGGGCCATCGCGCTGGCATCAAGGGCAAGTTGGCTCTCGCATGTTGGGCCGTGACGCATCGCCGAGAAAGTTGGGGCGTGGCATACGTGTTGAGCCGCCACCTGCACTTGAGGGTGTGCATGATGTGTTCCATGTCACACCAAGAAGTGCCTCCGTGTCCCGACCGAGGAAGTCCGCTGGAGGTTCTCGATGTGCAGGAGAGTTTGACCTACCGCGAGCATCCTGTTCGCATTCTTGAGGAATATGAACGGAGAACAAGGAACCGTGTCATCAAGTTCCTTAAGGTTCAATGGTCAAACCATTCTAAAGATGAGGCAACTTGGGAGCGAGAAGATCGCCTTGCGTGCATTTTCCTTCTTTCTTCTCCGAGTAAACGGAATCTCGGGTCGAGATTCTTGTAAGGGGGGGAGAGTTGTAACATCCCAATTTTAGGCTTGTGTTTGTGTTTCAAATGTAAGAAAATGAGTAGAAATTAAAACTTTTCTTACATCTTATATTTCCTGCTTGTATCGAATAAATATTGTACAAGAAGTTATGGAAATACAAAGTCACAAATCTTTGATCCAAATCTTGATCCTTCAAAACATTCTTGTTCCATCTTGTGAGAATCTCCCGAAATATTTCTCCTAAGTTCTTGGGTTGGTATGTGACTCCTTCCAAAAATTTCACAATTTTTAGAAATTGTTTGAATATTTTGGAGGTCACTCAAACTGCTCAAAACTGTGAAATCGTGGACCAGCACCTTGTGGAATTTTTGGAGGAAAATGTATAGCACAAAAACCTCTGCAAAAATTATACAAGGTCAACAACTCAGCTAGCAAGCTCCTGTAAAGTTTCATAATTTTTGGAGTAAGTTTGCTACCTCATTTAAGTCCCCAAATCTCGTGGTAGTTTAAAACTCAAATTGTGTCCGAGTCCGACTGACTCGAGTCGACTCCACCGATCGCCTCGGTTGAGCCGAGTTCAACCGAGCTCGGGCTCGACTCGCGCACGCCTGTGCCGGGCCGCGGTTTGTGATCGAAGGGCTCACGACCTCCCGACTCCCTCTTCTCGTTTCTTCTTCCTTTTTCCGCTGCGGCGCGAGCGCGCGCGCGCAGTGAGCGTGGCGTTGTTCAGCCACTGGGGCCCCGCAACGCTCTGAGCCCCTCGTTATCAATCGTGCCGCTTTGCTCGACCTTACCGCCCTCGCCGCTCGCGCAGTAACCCTTTGTCCCATCGCCATTAAACCTCGCCTCGAGCTCGCCACTGGGCTACATGAGCACCTCCGAGGCTTTCTCTAGTCCCTTTACCTCCGGCCGCCTCCCAAACCATCCTCGTAAGGTTGAGCTCATTTCCGCCATTTCTGGCCGCGTGAGCTCCATTGGTGAACTTGGGTCCTCCAAAGGGTCCTCTTGCCCTAATCTTGTTTCCCTAAAGACCCCTGGTCATCGCAAAGTCATCCCTAACTCGTTTGGGTTGTTTTCACAGAGCAACTCTGATCGTAGACTTCGCAAGTTGCGCCGTAGGGGCACTCCTTCGCTCCATCTCCGTGAGGTTCCCCACTCGCTTCTCGGTTCTCGAGCCTCCTAGGGCATCGCGGCGTTCTCATCACCTTGTTATCTTTGATTGCTCAGAGCCGCCGCCGCCGTTGTCTTCTCATCTCCGGTGTGTCGCTCCGCCGCCGCACTCCGACCTCCTCTCGCCACCTCGCGCCCCGTGAGTTCGCTTTAGTCCCTAAGGGCTCTAGGTTTAAGTAGCTTAGCTCGTAGCGCTGCTTTCACCGCTGATTTTGTCGAAAACTCGCCCTCCGCTCGCCGGCCACGGCTGCTCAAGGCCGCCGCCGCCGAGAGCACCTCCAATAGGTTCGCAATACTATTAGCTTCATTTTGGTGGCTTGAGTTTCCGCCGCCGTGGTCCCGTCGCCGGCGACGCGTCGGGCGAATGAACCGCGGCCGCCGTCCCTTGTCGCGCTTTTTGTCGTCATAAGACCTCCTCGGTTCTTTGTAGCCGCCCACCACCACCCTGTGTTCAGATCCGAGCCTTGGGCTCTTTTCCGTAAAGACTTAAGCCTCGGACCTCCTCCTCGCTGAATCTTAGCCGCTAAGACCACCCTAGTAGATCTGCACTGCTGAGGGTTTCCGTGTAATTTCTAAGTCCTAGGACCTCCTAGTTCTATCTCGCCTTTAAAAACCTCCCGGGATTAGCCCCAGCCGTTAGATCCGCCTGTAAAATCTTGCGCGCTTGGACCTCCCGTGAGTCGATCCTAACCGCCTAGGACCACCGGGTTAAATCTCAGCCACTAGGACCACTCTCGCCAAAGGACCTCCTCCGGGTCATTTTGCCAACCACCTCGACCTCCACCGAGGTCCTCTTTGCAAAGAGACCTCCTCGGTCATTCTCGCAAAGACCACCCTCGGGTCCTCTTTGTAAAAGCCACCCCGGTCTTTTACAAAGAAAACCCCGCCAGACCTCTTAGGCTCAATCCTAGCCGCTCACGACCTCCCGGTTTAGATCTCGAGCGTTAGATCTCATTTTGTAAAATCCTTATCGCCGACCTCCTCCGCACGATCCGACCGCTCAAGACCTCCCTAGGTCTAATCCGAGCCGCCCGCATCTCCTCCGATTAAAACCCTATCGCTAGGACTCTCCCCAGAAGATCTTGGCCATCCAAGACCTCTCGTGTCAATCCCACCATCAAGACCTCCTCCGGAGATCTTGACCGCTAGGACCTCCTCCTTTAGATCCGTAGCGTTAGGACCTCCTCCTCCTCTGGTCTAAAACCGTTAGATTTAGATCTAACTGCCAGACCTCCTTCCTCCGATTTAAAGCCTTAGACCTCCTCACTTGATCGTGTCCGTTAAAGACCTCCTCCGGAGATCTAGACCGCTGAAGATCTCTCCGTGAGATCTTAGCCGCCCGCACCTTCCTCTCGTAGGTTTACCGTTAGGACCTCCCTAGTGCCGGACCGCCAGATCTTGATCCGACGGCCACAACCTCATAGCGCGAGGACCTCCTTTGCGGCGCGTGCATGCACCGGTCGTGGCCGTTGATCAGATCTCAACGGCCCGCACTCTCCCAATGCGGGAGGAGGTCTTCCTGCGTGCAGTGCCGAGGTCCGTGGGCCTGCGATGCAAGATCAACGCCCACGACTCTCCTTTGTCTTCCAGCTCATTTGGACCTCCCGAGAGCTCAAATTTTCTAAGTCTTTGATGTTTCAAATTTCAAAAGTGCATAACTTTGTCATTTTAATTCCTTTTGAATGATTCCAGCTTGCTATAGCTTTGTTGTTGTATGAACTTTAATATGAGAATAAATTTAGGTACTGTTATATAGTAGAAAATGACTTTAACTACATGATCTTGTTTAATATAAAATGGTTGTTTAGAAATTCGTTGAAAACTTGTAAAATACATAACTTTCTCTCAGAATTGCAACCGAGCAAACTCAACTTGGTAAAATTGGTCTCAGACATGCTTTAATATGAACTAGACCTTGTCTTTATTTATGTTCCTGAGAAAGGATATATGCTAGTTTTAGAACATAGAAAATCATAACTAATTCATTATAACTCCAATTTGTGCAAACTCGCTTTTTTGTTGTTAGGATAACCATATCTACCTACCATAAAAATTTCTAGTTCCGATCATTCTAAAAATTTTCGCCATGAACAGTAACTCTAATTAATTTAATTAGGATTTTTCAGTCGAGAGAATTTAATTTGGCCATACCTTTTCCATACTAAGTCCAATTGGAGTGTTTCTTGTTTCTAAAATTGTCTAAAATCAACCTCTAGCTCTGTAGAAATTTCATTGGATTTGGATGTTCTTTGTCGTTGAGTTCCTTTTGGTGTTCTTCGCTCTTATCGCTTTTATCGCTTTTTCGCTAGGGTTCCAAGAATTTATTGAACCCGAGCACTTCTCAGCAGCAAGAACAAATCCAGCAAGGCAAGCAGCTTGATCATGTTAATCCCAGATTTTAAGTATTTATGTTGATTACAACTTCTATGTATGCATTGCTACTTTGTGTTAAACTATTGTCGTTAGTTGGCCTAGTAGATGCATTTCCTTAGCAAATGATTATCCTCTACTACTATGAGCCTAGGTTATGGCTGTGATTTAGAGTTCGTGGATGAGCTCTTGTCACTTAGTAGTTTGCTAATTAATTGCTTAGCCATGCTTAGTTTCCTGTAGAATGGGCGTTATCGACTTGTCGATAATCTTGATCACATAAAACTTATTATGATTTATGATTTCCACCTTGTGCCATGTCTACTTATGAAAACTAAAACTAAAAAGCAAAATGATTTAGATTTGGGCACAATGGTAAGATGGTGTGATTTTCGGATGTGACTCGAATGGTGCCCGAGTCAATTAAGGACCTAACATCTTGTGAGTACCGTTATCCGAGCAATTTGTGCGTATAACCACACTAGAGGGTATGGGACCTCTCTTGACTTAGTACTTTGGAGTGTATTGGCTTCGGTCGCAGGAGTCGCAGGAGGGATGGTGTTGGGAGATTGTAGTGTCCAAAGACTTCACCCGTGATGGGATTTGTTGTCTTTCGCTTGCAATGTAAGCGCATGAGTTTCTATCCATACGAGCGGCTCATAGTTAATACACAATATTGGAAAACGCCTCGTAGGACTTAGCCGTACAAAGATACCTTCTAAGTGTGCTTTGTGGCTTAAAGGCGGTCCAAGTATGGGTACATTGGTACACCCCGCAGGTTAAAACTATTCGAATAGCCTCGCCCTAGGTTATGGACACGCTTGGGTAAGCTTTCAAGAGTTAGACTACAACCTTTTAATTAAAACTTGATGGGTGGTAATAATCGGGATTCGTGCTATGTTGTGGTGGCTATTGGGATAGTCACTCTGTGTGGTTACTTGTATGTATCTTTATTACGCTTTATGTTGTCAACAAAATAGATTTGCTAACTTGCTTTTAAATTTATTACATTATTGCAAATAAAGTTGGCTTTATGCAAATGAGACATACAACCTCCACCTAAATAAGCTTGCATGTAGTTTATGAATAGGTCCGCTATTCCACACGCCGCCTTATGAGTACCTTTGTGTACTCGCTATCTTGCTTAAATGTTATTGTTGCAGAGGAAGAAGGTGAGCTTGAGGGGCCTCACTCGTGAGTTGTGCCGTGGTAGCATGCAGGCGCCTAGTCATGGTGCCCGGCCGGTTGCCCGTGGTGGTGTGGCTAACCGGTCGATTTTTGTTCTAGCCATCTTATGGCACCTTTTGCTTCCGCTGTCTTTCTTGTTTATTGTTCCATTTGGCCGGTCGGCTCTTTTGTAATAACTTTACTTTACGTATGTCGTTATTGAACTTAGTGATGTATGTTGTATGGAAATGATGTGTAATTTTGTGATGATGTGCATATGCTGCAATTCTGAGAAGCATATGTCCATCGAGGCTTAGAATGTTTAATTAGTAACGCTAGAACCATTTGGGGGTTAAGTGTTACTAGTTAAATATTCTGGGTCCTCACAGACTAACACTATTGTTATTGACAAGGTTAAATCTTTCTTATCAAGATGTTTTGATATGAAAGACCTAAGAGAGGCAGATGTTATTTTGAATATTAAATTGATCAAAAATGAGGATGGGATCACTTTCAACCAAACCCGTTATGCTGAGAAAATCTTGAGTTTGTTCGGTTTTGAGAACTGCAATATTTCCCCAATTCCTTATGATGCTAGTGTTAAAGTTTGAAAGAATAAGGGATTAGGCAAGTATCAATTGAGATATTCATAAATTATTGGGTCTCTTATGTATCTGTCTAGTGCCACAAGACCTGACATATCATTTGCTGTGGCAAATTAATTCGGTTCACTTCTAACCCAGGAGATGATCACTAGGAGGCACTTGAGAGAGTGTTGCGCTACTTGAAAGGCACAACCTCATATGGAATTCACTATACTGGGTATCCATGTGTATTAGAAGGATATAGTGATTCAAATTGGATCTCTAATGTAGATGAGATCAAAGCTACTAGTAGTTATGTCTTTACCCTAGCAGGTGCTATAGTTTCATGGAGGTCGTGTAAACTGACCATATTAACAACCATGGAAGTATAACTTGTAGCACTAGACACACCATCGTTGAGACTTAATGGCTTAGAGAGCTTCGTTGGACTTGCCATTAGTTGAGAAACTGATACCACAATCCTAATGTATCGTGATAACCAAACAAGATTGATTAAGGTTACAAGTACAAAGGATAACATGAAGTCCTCCGCATATGTGAAGCGTAGGCTTAAATCTATAAGAAAACTAAGGAACTCTAGAGTCATTATCGTGAATTATATACGCACCGAGAAAACTGCATACCCTTTCACAAAGGGGCTAGCACGAAAGCTTATTTCGTTGCATCTATCGACATTGGAAATGAGGCCCATTGGAGTTACAACTCAATAGTAACCCATATCTTCTTGATCGAGATCCCTTGAATTAGGTAATGGGGAAAAAGTAGATGTTTGAACAAGAAACTACATTTTAATAATATATGTACTGTATCCTAATATACAAATTACTTTAATCAGATGGAATGATGGCTTAAAGCCTTAATGTATTCTAGTGTCCAATGAGGGAAAAATGTTTTAGCCCATAGGATACCTAAAATGAATACACCTACTTGAGCTTAACTTTGAGGTTGCAGTTCATGAGAATAGGGCATTATCTAGAAAGCTCATGAGCAGATAAGGCAGTATGACTAAATAATGCTTTGTTTAGGCTTGGTTCTTTGACTGTCTAGTATCTGTTGAGATTTCAAGTGAAATCTAATCATAAAAGACTGTGAATTCAAGGCATAGTCCATTCATCAGTTGTGAGAAGATGAATCTTGTTATTCTATGTGCAAGTTCAACCTATACGGGACTTTCACTGAAACACTGGTATATCAATAACTCTTCCGCACAATAATATTTGTCATTATTTTTTATTGTTGCTTGCCTAGGAATTAGTGGGGGGTTGTTGGAATTGGGCCCATATGTTTAAAGGCCCATTTATTCCTAAAATTCCAAAGCACGCATGGTCTTAGACCACAGTGGTTGAAGTCTTAGACCAGGAGCCTTAGACCAAAGTGGTCGAAGTCTTAGACCAGAGTGGTCGAAGTCTTAGATCAGGGGTCTTAGACCAGAGTGGTCGAAGTCTTAGACCTGGGGTCTTAGACTAGGGTGATCGAAGTCTTAGACTAGTGTGGTCGAAATAAAGTGGTCGGATCCATAGACCGGTGTGGTCAAAATACACCGTCAAACTATAGACCGTTGGTCGAAGTCAGAGACCGCTGTGTAATCAGATCCGATAAACACCGCTAATTACCATTAATTGGTTTTGAATTAGCGCTACAGTGGTCCATCTTCCTCTCGCTCTTTTGTGTCAAGAGTTGGGTCAGAGAACAAAAGCCATCCTTCTCCTCGACGCAGCGGAAGGAGGGTGAGTGGATATCTCCAAACCATTATTTTAGAGTTCACCGCACGGGCGCAATAAGATTTTTGGGCAAGCATCATGCGTGACCGCCGCCACTACGCATCATCTACGACTGCACCGCTCGAGACTACGCCGCTCTCGCTCTTCATCGAACTCGACCGTAAGTTGGCTGTAAGACCACTCTATTCTCGTTATAGTCCTATTTTTGTGTATATTTAGAAGTGCAATAAGTTGCCTCATCGTTGATATCGCTTATGCATCTCTAGTTATTTGTGATCTTGCTTTATGCATCTTTAGTTATTTGTAATCTTTGTCTCATACCAAAATCTAGAATTAAAATATTGTCCACATTCCCAATAAGCATTCATCCTCCCCAAGAGGGGAGGCGCGATTGAGCTTGCGCACATGGTCGCAGCAGACCCATGAGGGCGTAGAGGGTGGACCTACGTTGGGTTTTGATGTACATGTAGTTGCGACCCTCGTGTACTCAATTGCATCCTGACTACTTTGGATGGACTAACGTTTGTTCTTAATCTTTTTGACGCAGTTTGAGGGAGGCAGGCCTCCTTCCACTGGCGAGGATGGTTGAGGCGACGGGAGGATTTACCAGACCGCGACGGGCGGTGGTCGACGCCCCGCGCGCTGCATAATCGTGCCTCCTAATGGTGTTAGTTGACTGGTGGAGGCTGAAGACGCACACGTTTCACCTCCCTTGCGGGGAGATGGCGCTGATGCTTTAGGACGTGACCTTCCTAACCGGGTTTTCCTACACGGCTTCTCGGCGCGCGCATGACATCCCGGCCACGTGGCGCATGGAGTTCCTGGCGAAGTTCTAGGGGGTACTACCATGCGACAACGGCTACAGGGAGTTTAGCAGCGCCCTCGAGCCGACGCTTCAGTGGATCTACCGGTTTTACGTAAGTTTTCGTAACTCTTGTCCTTTCGCTTCAATTCATTTGTGCAAATTGCTAATGTGTATCTGTCTTCTTGCAGCCGGAGCGTATGGTAGAGGACGCATGCAAGCACACGGTGAGGAGGCACTTCGAGGTTTACTTGTTGTGGCTGTTCGGGTGGGTGATGTTCCTAGGGTCCCACGACAATAGTGTCGACAAGCACTACATCTGGTATGCACACTAGTTGGCGGACTGGGAGGTGGAGTACATCCATCCATATGCCTGGAGCCCGACGGTGTTATGCGTGACGTACCGCGGACTGGGCGATGCGTGCCATCGGGTTCGGGACAGCTCCATCCTCTCTAGATGCCCGTTGCTTCTTCAAGTGTGGGCCTTCAAGCGTTTCCAGATAGGAAGACCACAGCTAGACTTGGGCACCTACACAGTCACCATGTATGCTGAGGACGACGATGTGGACCGCCACCATGGTACGTGTGGTGCCACCGGCCTGTAAGTTTCCTAGACATTTATTATTTTGTAATGTAATGTAATTTCTTGTTCTAAGTTTTCGTTGTTCTATTCAACAGGTCATCTTACTCCGATCACTATGGACGCGTCCTACCCGGGCTATGTTATGATGTTTGATCGCTTGACGAACGATCGCATCATCCGACACCTGACGCCCCGACGGGTTGTGCGCGGTGCAGCCCACAGCCTATCAAGCCTTTGCACACGAGACCACGCGTACTGGTACACGCGGAGGTGCTAGGCGTACCCCACCCAGCTGGACTCTGCATTCTATCGCGTGGTATGTATTGAACGGTCCGTACATATTTTTTGCTTCGCAAGTTTTTGGTTCCTAACTTGTTAATTATGTGTGTAGGTCGATCTACATTGGGAGATGCACGCTTTGATGACCTTCATGCATCGTATGACACTCGGAGAGTGCTTCAACATGACAACACAAGATATCGAGGGGTCATGGACCGCTCATCCGTAAGATGAGACAAGGCATCAAGTCAAGGCCCTATCGCAGTCGATGGAGGTGGTGGACCTACTGCGCGTGGATCGGGTGAGCCACGGCGCCACTCCCCACACTCCTCACCGGATGTGGCGTGGTCCTCGTTGTTGGAAATATGCCCTAGAGGTAATTATAGAGATGATTATATTTCAATATGTTCATAACATTGATAATATGTTATATTGTTCCTAGAATAATATCGTTAATATTTATCATCATGTATGTGACTTGATTGTGAAACTCAGATTTTTGCGATGATTATTCTTAATCGTTCCCTAGTCAGAAACACGAGGACACATATGAATAGACTAGCATATGTATTGGTTGATAACTATGTTTCATAGGTCATAGATATGTTAGAGAACATGGTGTTGGATAAGACCCACCTTGAGACACTATTAAGATTGTTATGATTCTATGTGTCATTAGTTGGGCCAAGCAATGATGATGTATAATCCTTAGACCCGAGATCAAGATGATTTTCTACATGTGTAATAGCACTCTTAGGTTGCCAAACGCCGTCAGAACTAGGTAGTTATAAATGTAGCTGTATGCTATGAAACATGGGGAGGAATGCGATCGGTCGATATGGATTTGCCTCACCAAACATAATAGGAGGGATGTCTCTCGCCCTCGTTGTGGTCGGATAAAGAAAGTGCATGGCTATGCCACTAGTGGTCAAGTGTCGACCATATGAAGTTATTCAACACTTGATCGAGAAAGAATTGAATATTCCATGGATGACAAATAATCTCACATGGAGTTCAACTAGACGTCGTGAGGCAAAGGGATAATACACAAACAAGTAGTCTAGTTCGACCAAACGGACAAACGCTTTCTAGGACCTCCTCTGTGGGGAGAGATCCTAGAGAGGTCCTAGAGAGGTCCTAATGGTCCTAGAGAAGTCCTGGAGGTCTCCAAGCTGGTCGTAAATTGGTCGTAGACTGGTCAAACATAATCACAGAGTGGTCAAAACCTGATCGTAAGGAGTTGTGAATTGGCCGTGACCGAATACGAACTAATTGTATAGAGATAGGACCTGGTCATAAGTGATGAGGACCTGGTCGTAGATCATATTGTATTAAGGTTCGTTCGATATATTCTTTGTGTGTTCGGGAATCGTTATGTGCTGAATCATTATGTGCTGCTAGGTACTGCTAACGACTCATGGTCGGAAAAGAATTTTTGAGCCACAACCAATCACGCATGAACCTATAGGGTCACACACTTAAAGGGCAAAGATTTGATTTGGATGGTGATCCGAATTCTTGTAGGCCTCGAGTTCCCAATGGGCCTCAAGTTGGAGACCCGTCATGGATGCCTATATATAGAGGGGCGGTGGCATGGGGTAAGAGAAGCTTTTGAAGAGCTCCTGAAACCCTAATAGCCACACCTTCCTCAATCATGCTGCCGACGCTAGCACTTCAGCGTGTGGTGTCCCTGCCCCGTATGTGTGGATACCTTGGAGGTGTTGTTGCGAAGCATCAGCATTAGGATGATCCGCAACTCGTGACGATCTCAGGAGCAGCAGGAGAAGACGTGCGGCAAGCACGACTACTACTGCATCAACTCGCTTCATCCACTCTACTTCCGCTACGAGTTGGCACAACTAGTGGTAATCTCATGATCTGTTACTAGCAGAGGTCCTTAGTTGCGCAGCAAAATTTTTGTTTTGTGCTTTCGTAGCCTTTCCGCGATCCTTCACTCGTAGCACCGTGCTGGGAGTACCCGGCACAGTTTGTAGGTCAGCATGACATACTCACATCTAGTTGTTTATTTCGAACTCCACTAGTCACTAATGATAAGTTTCTTTAGCAGGTCCTGAGTACCACCCATACACACGGCACGAGTACCCAAAGCCGTCCGATACCTTTCGCATCGAAGTTATGTCCGCTTTGTTTAAACGCATGCAAAATGTATTATCTCGATATGTTCGCCATGTTTACATGCATAACTTACTGTTTCACAGCTCGTGCACTCCTTTGGGAGGAGGAGCTGGTGTTGCACGAGGAGTCACGCTCCGGGGACTACGATTTTGACCTTGGTTGCAGTGGGCCTTCGTGTGGCGAGAGCACTGTGTCTCTGTGGGGCTTTACAATGCATGGTGTGCCCGGGAGGATCCAGCCAATGCAGATCCTCTCGTGACACCCCCTAGGTTACACGCGCCGGTAGGGTGCCTCGACCGCCATAGCCTTTGACCTACTTGTACCAGCGCCCGCAGCAGCCTAGGACGAGGCCAGGAGCCACACGTGGGGTACTCCCCAAGAGGGCTCGCGAGTAGATACCTTTTGTTGTAAATAGCAGTCATGCCTTATAAATATAAAATTTTGTACAACTTACATTATGGTAGTGTCGTGTTCCAATACTATTTGTTCTTCTGTGCACGGGTAACCACGTGAGGGAGTCAACATCGCGACACCCCTCTGTTTCGGACCTTAAGGACCGCACTGGGTCACGTTACACGCTACCACTTTTGTAGACCGAGATGAGAACACACTTCGATGCTACCTTTCCGCACCGAAATGACCACACTCCGCCACACCACCTTTTCAGGCTGAAAAGACCGCACCCTGTCACGCCACACGCGCAACTTTTGCATACTAAGTTGACAACACACTGTGACACTACCTTACCAAACATACAAGACCACACTGTGCCAACCCACCTTTTTAGACGAAAATGACCACACTATCACAACCCCTTTTCAGGCCGAAAAGACCGGACCCTGTAACGCCACACACTGTAACTTTTGCAGACTGAGTTAATAACACACTGCGATGCTACCTTACCATACTAACAAGACCACACTACGCCAAACTACCTTTTTAGACTGAAATGACCATACTCCGCCACACCCCTTTTTTGTAATATCCCAAAAGTATTCGAATGATTATTCGAGAGAGAATAATTATTTAGAGAAAAGGACTATTTAGTAAGTGATTTAGCAGAAGGATATGAGGGGGGTTTTTTGCGAAACCATGCCATTTTGGGCCTGGGCTTTGGCCCATGTGGGGTGTGGTGGTCGCTGCTGGGAGGCACCACCCTCCCCCAAAACCCTAGTCGCCCCCCAAATCCTCTCTCCCCTCTGTGGTCGCCCCCCTTTTCTCCCTTGTGGCTACCACCCTTTGTGTCTCCTCCCCTGCACCTCCATCATCTCCAGCAGCGCCTCCTCCTCCATTGAAGCCCCCTACTGGTGGTGAAGAGGATCCCCGTAGCTGCCGGTCAAGCGGAGGAAGGAGAACGATCACCCGGGCGTTTTGGTTGGCCAAGAAGAGGAAGGAGAAGGAGGGAGAAGAGAAGAGAAGGGAGGGATCGCGGGCTGGGTTCGTGTTCTTCAGCGGTTCTATAAGGGTAATCCCGATCCCCACTCGATTAGTAGTGAAATCGTGCAATTAGGCAATGTCGATACTAGATCTGTTTAAGTGCAGTCAGGTACGTTTTTGATGAGGTTAACTATGGAATATGTCCTGGACGCCTCCTATAGAGTTGTTGGCGACGTCGCTAGCTTTCAGTAGAGTATTAGATCACGTCGTTTGGACGAGCGGTTTAGGAGTTATGAATTTCGTAGCATCGCTGTTCGCAGCTCGCCATAATTCTAATACCAATGTTAATCGGTCATTAGCAAATAGTTAATCATTTTTTTTAGAGAATCTCACCAAAACAAAAGTTGTAGGTATGCTTGTAAGATTTTCAGAGAGCTAAAGATCATAATTTTTGGATAAGTGTACTGAAAGATACGTTAGTTTTAGTCTCGCTGTCCGTAACCTCCGACGGATTTAGCAAAGTGCTAGTAACTGTTTAGTAGGGATGGAAGATGACAAACTCGGGAATATAACCAACTAGTTTTATGTAGATAATTTAATAAGCTTTCAGGAGAATCAAATAACACTAGATTTGGATAAGTATACAAAAAGTTATGAATTTTGGAAGACGACTGTTCTGTTTTGGGACAGATCAATGTCTATAGAAGTTGGTATTTTGGGTTGCGCTATGGAGCGAAAGGCCGTGGTACTTATTTCTAGTACCGCCTTGTCCGTAAATATCCTCTTAGTGTGGTTGTTACATTTATTCAAGTGGTTTGATTCCGGCAGCGCTTCTCCGTGATTAGAAGCTTCGCACGGTTGAGGCAAGTACAGTTAGTGGTAGATTACTCATGAGTGATTGTTCATGTTTGCTAGTATTATGAATGTATGCGTTTTCATGGATGCTAGAATGTTATGAGTGTCAATGATGATGAATGCTAAAAATATAAGTAAGATTTATTCATGCATGATGCTGCTGTATTTACATGTTAATGATGGATAGAGAAATTGTATATGTGCATCATGTCATTGTATTTGAGGTTTGGTCACGTGGTGACCAAGCAATGATTTGAGATCTCCGTCATGAATATGATGGGCTTGTGGTCCCCACACTTGTGGAGTGTGGGCTTGTGGTCCCTATACTTGCGGAGTCTAGGCTCTTGGTCCCTACACTTGCGAGCACAGGCATGGGTATGCAGCGACGATTGCATACCCTGTATTACCGGTAAAATGCAAAGAGAGTCAAAGAGAAAAGAAACAATAAGCATTGCATGTGCATATGAATTGTACGTTAAAGAAAATCGTGATGGATGATGATATTATGGTTGTGAATGTTATTATCTCATTAATTGTACTTTGCTGAGTTTTGGACTCACTCTTGCTGTTGTTTGTGTTTTTAGGTACACCTTACAAGGAAGGCATGCATGAGAGGGAATAGTCATAAGTTTGGATGCACACTGCCACTTACCGTTCACAGTTGAATAAATTGGATGATGATTTAGTATTTGATCACATTGCTTAAAGGACTTATTATGATTATGCCATATGCCTTGGATGATTTGTAATAGGGATGATTAGCATATTTTGGATGCCTTTTGATTATGTTTTAAATTGCAAGTTTGGATTATTGAATTATGGAATAAATGCCTGTTAGAACCTCCAGTATGGTTAACTATACAAAGGAGGTTCTACCGAAATTTAGTGAGAAGTTTTAGTTTGGTTGATTTTTAGTAGCATTCCAGGCTCATGTCGGGTTGTGGTGTTACACTTTTCAAGCCGAAAAGACCGGACCGTGTCACGCCACGCACTGCAACTTTTGCAGACCGAGTTGATAACATACTGCGACGCTATCTTATCAGATTGACAAAACCACACTATGCCACACCACCTTTTCAAACTGAAAAGACCATACTCCGCCATGCCCCATTTTTCGACCAAAATAACCCATTATAAAAGGAGGGAAGAGAGCAGTAGGATAATACTACACCACCACACCCAACACTACACCAAAGCTCGGTTCACACAACTGTGAGGAAGGATATGTCAGACTCGTCGGTGAACTTCTACACGAAGATTCTATGCAAGCGCAAGTGCTTGCCGAGAGGGCTAAACCCTACCCGGGTTGTTCTACGAAGGATGTGCTGGTACCACCGGAGTTTCTACGCTCGTAATGTGTGTGCGAAGAACTGGCTAAGATCATGTAGTCCACACACCCAGCGACGACTGCCTAGGCATACTACACGTGCGGTCATCACGTCATAAGCGAATCTTGTACACACGTAGATTTTCCACATCTTGTGTTCCATTCCACAAATTCCTAACTACATTCGTGCATAATGGCAACTAGAGATGTGATGCAACTTCTTCCAATGGATCGACGGTCTGGACATGTACGATAGGGCCTTCATTGTGCAGCAGTACATGCTGAACTATGCGATGCAAGCCGAGACCTTCAAACACCAGAAACCCTACATACCTGACTCGACTGAAAAGGCACCAGAGGAGCTCAAGAGAGCAGGGTGGTGGTGGAGGACCCGAAAAGGAAGTTGAGTACGATCGACCGAGCACGCGCGCAGTAAGGAAGGGCTCTACTTGTGAGACCGATGGTCGCCCTAGCGCCGCCATCACTCGGAGCAATCCGATCAAGAGGTAAGTTATGTTCAATTTGCATACTGAATATTAACTTGGGCCTACGTTGTGCTTTCATAACATCATTCAATCGTCTAGCTCGTCTCGCAGAACATGGCTAACTTTGAGACTGGCCAACACCACAGGTAGTCTAGAGACAAGGGGAAGGGACCGACAGGCTGCTAGGACTAATCGAGTTCATTTGAATCAACCTTTTTTGGATTCCAAAAAGGCGAATATGTATTGTACATGTATTTCGATTTGCTCATTTTCAGATGTTGTCGCTATAATGTACGCAACCAAACCGAGTGCGCAATGTATTTCGCAATTAAATTATGAAGTCTTTCGAACTTAAATCTCTTTTCCCAGATATTTCGACTACAACATAATATGTAATCTTTTCCCAAAGTGATCGGTTCCACGAACAATACAATTGGGACAACAACGAGAATGGCAACTCTAAATCCAAATACTTTTTCCATTTCGCTCCAAAGGGGAATTTTTTTGAAATAATATTATTTTTAAAAAATTACAAAAATAAATAGTCAAAAATAAATTATGAAACTAGGCTACTATCGCCATTTGGAATGGCGATGTATATATTGCCATTCAAATAGCGATGGGGTTGAAACAGTCCCTATCGCGCTTGAATTTTAATATTGAAATCTTGAAAACCGCTATTTCAAATGGTGACTGGATCCCGCGAGTTCTGTCGCTATTCCAAATAGTGACACAATCTGTCCTATTAAAGACCCCTAAATTCTCGCATAAGTCAATTTTATTGAGAAAAAAGAGAAAGAGGGGCGTGAAGGGAGAGGAGTAGAGGGGATGAGAGAAGCTAGTGAAGCGTTGCCCGTCCGGTCGCCCACCTTTCAGGTAATTTTTTAAACTGAATTGATTACATAGTTCTAGATGTACGGTTACGTAGTGTAGTATGTTGTAAATAATCTTTTTTGGTTGGTAGTTTAGTTTTAGATGTGTGGTTAATCGTGAAAATCTTGTTTACGCTGTAGTATGTTAAATATGTTGGACACCACCAACTTCAAAATTTACTACGGTCATGAGACTATTCTTGAGGGTCCTAAGGGGATTGATTTACGTTATTTTCAATCAGCGACCGTGACCCTAACAAAACTAGAGCAGTGTACATAGGGCGCTGTGATGCAATAGTTGTTCCACTCATTCGATTTAGACCATGCTGCGTATGATCTGAGATTGAGTTTTCTTACCAACCGAACACCATAGGGTACATATTGGGAGTTAGTGCAGCTCATGGGAACAAGGTCATGGTAGTTGACGAGGATTAAAACCTCTATATATTATCTTTAATATATAAAAGACAATACGTCTTCATGGTCGAATCTCGAGGTGCACGACCACCGGTCGAGATTCCAGAGGTTACATAATGGGTACCCGGTCGACGAAGGCCTGTTAAGCTCCACCGTGAGAACCGCCGTAAAGGTATGAACCGATACTCGGAATAAATCCCAAGGTATATTCTCTACCGTATGATGAATGGAGCACGGTATATTCCATGCCGCACGACGATCTTATCCGCACACACCAAATAACAACCTCCATGTGGTTGTATGTTTCTAGACATATAACCGCCGAACGGTTGATTCCGTATCAACCGCCACTTGACTCGACTGCACGCAACGCCGATCGACGCCTTCTCCGGAGTAATCGCCACTCTTCGAGGGCTATTTAAAGATGGAACTCGACGGATCAAAGGGAGAAGACTAACAAGACAATGAAGAAGGAAGGAACACAAACCATAGTTTCGTGTGATAGACCTGAGATAGCAAGAGAGCAAGCAGAGTTCTTAGTACATACCTTGTAAATTCCAGTTCATATTAATAAAGAGCATCCCCATCATTTCCTGAGATTTCCCATGTCACTTTCTCCTTTTATTTTTGTAAGATCGACGCCTTGATCGCCGACACCGCGCCGTCCGTGGGGATCGCGCGTGGAATCTCGTAAGAATTTCTCCGCTCATCAAATCTTTGCCCATTCCCGCTTGTTACCACCGATGTGGTTATGGCGGAAGTTGGGATGAAGAAAATTGTTCAACTTGGCGGACTACGCCGACTCAACTTGATGCATGCATGCGCGCCATGGAGGAAAACGGAATCTCTTCATCATCCTCCTCCGCGCCGCCAGGCGTAAATCGTGAAGACGACCGATGGATGAAGACACACCGCTACAATCGCTGGCGGTTTCAAAGGAAGTGCTTCCACCAGTTCGAACACCCCAAAGCCTCAAGAAGCCCGCCTCTCGACCGCAAAAGAGGTGACGAAATTTAACACCGCAACCCGAGGCTCAATAGACCTTTGATACAATCATGGTTGATAGGTACTCACCGACGGCTTCTAGAAATTTCAGAGTCAATCAACACCGTGACGGTGTCGATGAAACCTCCTTGGTCATAAACCAAGTGGGGATGATAAAGCTCAAGATTCGACGGCACATGCCGGATCAGCCGAGGCCCTTCCAAAACCTCAGAGGTGCCGATCACCGATCGCTCCTCCGTGGAAGCTTCGAGAAGCTCAAAGACTCTCCATCGACACGATGGAAGCTCATCTGAGGATCATCGCCGAAGCACGAGGTCCATGCGACGGAGATACGGATAACAATGCCGCAGTACGGTCCTCCATACGCTGCCTCGCCACCACGCCCCAATGGAGATGATACGGCGTCAAGCACCAAATGCCGAGGTGACAGAACCGTAGACGCTCACGAGTTAATACGCCCGATCCTTCCCAAACCAATGTAAGGGACCAAGCAAGATCGACCAGAGGTGGGGATTCAAGCCATCAAACACCTTCTTTCGCGTAAATCCATTGAGACCTTCTAACAATACAAAACTTGCAATGAGTTAGGGATATATTAAATACTTAACCCCGCCTGGCGCAGACTCGTGTTTTGCCCAACTCGCAGCCAAGCATCGAGATTATTCAATGCACGATGCAACGCACGTAGCATATCGAACGAAGGCACCCGCAAAGTCGCACCATGACTTCATCACAAAGATTCTTCTCGCAGTGGGGCCCGATTGTCGTGTTGAAGATCCGCGACCACCTCGACGATTCCGACTAACAAGTCATGAGGAGGAGACTATTCCAGAATCCTCACCTCACTTCGCCGAGGAGCAATTGCTTGACCAGTGATCTCCGACATCACCCGAACCAGCAAGCGGCCGGAGGCGTTTACTAATGTCCACGATCGACCGGACATTGGAGCACCGATAACTGTTCCTAGAAATCGGTCTCCAACCGATTATAATCCGCACCTTTTCAAAGAAGGCACTAAGAAACTATCACAGTCGTCGAGTTTTCTCGCAGGCTCCAGTCAGACGTTGGCCAAATAGGTTCCGATCCACGACATGGATAAATTCAATGGAACCCAAAATCCCTTAGAATTTCTCCAGATATACACCACCGCTATCGTGAGCTGCGGTGGTGATGAAAATGTAATGGCAAACTATCTTCCTACCAGATTAGAAGGATCACCGATCATGGTTGCTTAACCTACCGGCCGGGTCCGTATACTTGGGAGCAACTCGCGACCTTCTAATTGCAAATTTCCAGGCAATGCACGATCGACCTTAAAAGAAGACAATCTCCATAGAATACGGCAAAATCAAACGAGACTCTTCGGCAAGACATCAAAAGATTTAGCCAAGTTCGTAACTCAATACCGAGGTTGCATCTTCCGCTATCGGCCTTCAAAGGTGATTAAGAAATCAAGGTTTACTGAGGATTTAGCTATACATCCCCACTTAACAACCATCGAGCTCTTCGACATGGTCGATAAGTCTGCTACGCCGATGAAGCGGTCGAGTGGAACGGTCGTTGATCGAAAGGATAAAATTCCCAACCGCTTAGATAGAACGGAAAAGAAACAAAAGAAGACTCTCAAGAAAAGAAGCATGGCAGAGCCAACGATAAAGAGGTTCTTGCTGCTCTCAAAAATTTACCAAAGGAAGAAAATATTATACCGTCGTGGCAAGGCTAAGGCTCCACCAACGACACAAGAGAAATAAAAATGGTGTCCTCTTCACCGCTAGCAGACACGATTTGCGCAATTGTCGCGCTTGGAAAAAGAAGCTGGAAGATTATTATGTAGGTAAAGGACCACTCCCGTCGATTCAAGAGCTCGGGGAAACAAGCTCCAAGAAGGACAAAGATGGTGACGAAGAAATGGAGTACCAAGAACCTCAGCACACCGTCGATGTGATCTTCGGTGGATCTTCTTCGTACGAATCCAGACGTCACCTGAAAGCCATAGAGCGAGAAGTCAACCTTACCGAACCTTCGATCGCCGTTAAACCTTCAAGGTGGTCGGAGACGATAATCTTCCGTTAACATGCAGGTCAAAAATTCATAACCGAAGATGACACCAAAACCTTCCGACCAGATAAAAGAGGTACAACTCGATGGAAGTACTTCTCCTGAGGATGCCAAGATATCGGCTCTGAGGTGACTCGACCCTAAATAGGAAGAGTCGCCGCTCCTTCCTCCGAGCTAATCAGACGTATTCGCCGGGCAAAGCGCCTCGATATGCCCGAGTCCCTGTGGAGGTGATCGAGCATAGGCTAGCTCTACACCTAACAAAACCGCCAAGGAAGCTACGGCGCTTCGTGATCCGATCGAAAAGAAGCAATCCAATGAGATTGACAAGCTTCTCAAAGCCGGGTTCATTCGTGAGGTCGACCATCCGAGTGGTTCGCCAACTCGTAATGGTTAGAAAAGCCAATGGAAATGGCGAATGTGTATTGACTTTACAGATCTTAATAAAGCTTGTCCGAAGGATGACTTTCCCTTCCTCGCATTGATCAACTTGTAGACTCTACTCGGGTGTGAGTTGTTAAGTTTTTAGATGCTTATTCAGTGGTACCACCAGATCAATATGAGTAAACAAGATGAAGAGAAAACTTCCTTTATCACACCATATGGTACTTATCGTTATGTAAAATGCCATTTGGTCTCAAGAATGCCGTGCAACATTCCAAAGGTTGATGCAAAAGACTTTAGCTCTCGATAGGTCGAATCTTGAAGCCTACGTTGATGATCTCGTCGTAAAAAGCATCAACGCCGGCGATGATATTCTAGATCTACAAGAGACTTTCAATAACTTAAGACGTCATAACCTTAAGTTAAATCCAGAGAAATGTGTGTTCGGAGTTTCGTCGGGAAAGCTTCTTGGGTTCCTAGTTTTGGCTAGAGGTATTGAAGCAAATCCAACAAAAAATCGCCGCCATCGATCAGATGCGCGATCCAACCACAAAGAAGGAAGTTCAGAAATTAACCGGTTGTATGGCGTCATAAGTCGTTTCATAGCACTGTTAGGCTAAAAGGACTACCTTTCTTTAAGCTTCTCCGAAACATGGGAGTTTCAATGGACTAGAGAAGCAAGCAAAGGCCTTTGAAGAATTAAAACGGTACTTACAAGTCCTCAATCTTAGTTTCTCCAAGATTGGGAGAAACATTGCTAATTTACGTGGTCGCAACGCCACAAACGGTTAGTAGTGTGCTGGTCGTAGAACGAGATCATGTTCAACGACCAATATATTACGTAAGCGAAGTCTTGCATGGACCAAAAGAAAGGTATCCGCAGGTACAAAAGTTGCTCTATGGTCTCCTTATGGCTTCAAGGAAACTAAGGCATTATTTTCGTGCCCACAAAGTGGTCGTATCTCACCGGATATCCTCTTGGTCATGTCCCGGGAAACAGGAGTCATCGTGACGAATATCAAAATGGGCGGTTGAGCTTGGGCGCTCGATCTCCATTTTGTCCCACTAACAAAGAATCAAGTCCCGTGCAATAGCGTAATTCATTGCCGAATGGACAAACCCCGAACCCACCCAAGGGCCCAAGTATGAGCACCACGACGAGTGGACAATGTACTTCGATGGTTCCTTGATGTTGCATGGCTCGGGGGCTGGGGTCGTCTTGATTTCCCCTACTGGTGAACAACTAAAGTACGCCATTCAATTTAACTTTCCTGCTACTAACAATGTGGCGTATCAAGGTTTATCGGCAGACTTCGAGCAGCTCGCTCGCCGGATTCGCAGATTGTTAGTGAAAGGCGATTCTCAACTAGTAGCGAATCAAGTGGGGAAAGAGTATCAATGCTCTAGTACCAAGATGTCATCATATCTCGCGAAGTACGAAACTCGAAAAGCATTTCTTCGGTTTTCGATCCAACACATTCCTAGAAAGGAAAACTTCTCGCGCACTGGCTTGGCTCGATGGTTTCCACAAGGACATCCGTCCCGCTTGAGTTTTTCTCGAGAAACTCGATTCACCCTCGGTAGTCGAGCCTTCCGAGGACATAGATGTTCGCAAGGAGGTTGCACACCTTGATTCTCGCAAACATGGATGCTCCACGTGTCGATGATGGTTGGCGCCATCACGATCACAGAGAAATTGGATGACATCGATCTACAATTATCTTCAAAGATGACCTAATTCCGAATATGATGTAGAGGTTGATCGAGATAGCACTAAAAGCCAAATCATACACTCTAATTGAACGCACCTTGTACAAACGAGGATCTCACTGAGTGTTGATGAGAAGCATATCTCGCTTCTGATGGCATTAAATTGCTAATAAATTCATGGAGGAGTTCGTGGAGCTCATCATTCCTACTGAACTTTGGTTGGTAAAGCCTTTAGGCAAGGATACCATCGCCAACCGCCTTCATGATGCAAAAGAGCTCGTGGACGGCACGCACAATGTCGCTTTCATAGCCGACAAGTACATCAGCCGTCTCAAGCTTTGCAAACAATTCCTCTTTCTTGGCCTTTTGCAACCTGGGGACTAGACATTCTGGGACATTTCCCAAGAGCACCCGGGGGCTTTGAGTTCTTGTTCGTCATGATTGACACGTTCACTAAGTGGATCGAAGCCGAGCCAGTTGTAAAAATTACAACTGAAGCCGCCAAGAAATTCCTAACAAAAAGCGTGATTATACGGTTTGGTGTACCCAGTCGTATAATCACCGATAACGGTGCCCAGTTCTCGAGCAGCAATTTTCAGGAATTCTGTGAAGATCTAGGTATCAAGATACATTTCACTTCTGTTGCTCATCCACAGAGCAATGGCGCAGTTGAGCGAGCCAATGGTATCATAATGCAAGGGATCAAACGACGAGTGTTCACCGCCACTTCAACGGCCGTGGGCTTGGGTTCAAGAACTTCCTTCTGTATTATGGGCCGTTCCTACCACAACTAGTCGTGCGACCGGTGAAGCACCATTCTTTATGGTTTACGGAGCTGAAGCCATGCTTCCTCCAGAACTTAAAATTGGTTCTGCTCGAACTGATTCCTTTTCCGAAAGTGATCAGTGTGAACGAGGACTTGACGACATCAATTTCCTTGAAGAACGAAGAAATCACGCTTTGCTACGATCAGCTATCTACCAGCAAGCCATGCGTCGGTACCACAGTCGTAAGGTGCAACCTCGCAGCCTAGCTGTAGGTGATTTGGTTCTTAGAAAATTCGTAACCAAGCGGTCGCAACAAACTTTCACCTAAGTGGGAAGGTCCATACACTGTGGTCGAAGTTACCCGACCAGGATCGATACGATTAGCTATGACAGATGGGCAAGTTTTGTCTAACTCTTGGAATATTGATCAATTGCGTAAGTTCTATGTTTAATTTCATGTATTTCATTTCCTTTCATATTTCAATAAAGATGCTTTTCCTTTTACAAACAAACAAAAACGATAAGTATGGTTGTTTATACTCATTATTCGTCGTATCTGGTCGTATATCTTTATTGTTGCTGGCTGGTCGGAGAAGACTCTCATTCTCTCCGATATTCCTTTCCATAGGATCTCCAACACTTATAGTTGCTGACTTAAAATGTCACAGACCACAACTGGTTTTAGTCGTGATCTTTGCTTCCATGATACACGCGCACAATCAAATACTCTTTTCTTAAAGAAACATATGAGTATCCGAGTACCAACTCGCATAATTTATATGGTTTTCGTTATTTCTAATTTGAAGATCGTTATTTTATTTCAACATTCTGTTCTACTCAAGTTTGGCTACTGGTCGGGACACGGAAAGCCTCCTGGTCGAAGTCTCTCCTCTCCACACGTGGTCCTGCCCACTGGAAGGAGCTTCCTAGTGACGGTCCTTTTCTTACGATCTTCGCTACCAGTCGGATTTGAGCATGAGCACGTTTAGCGAAATATTTTACAAATCTTCAATTCTTGAGATTCGATACGACCAGATCCGAATAGTTTATAAACAAAGGTACTTATCTTTTTTATTTTATTTCATTTTTTCCATACGTCCTTCATGCATATCTTCTTATCAGCAAATCTGGTCTTTGTTATATCTTCCGACTACAAGTGGTATTTCATAGTACTTCGATAATGGGCAAGATCTAGACTAGTCGAAATCGTCAGTTGGTTCCGACCACATGATTTCCTAGTATTTCTTGGATCATTGTCATACACATTATTAGCACTCTTACCATGGTCATTGTTATTACTCAATTTCTTGGTCATCGCTTTTTTAGTAACGCTCATCTACTAATATAAGCAATGGGGATAGAGATATATGAGTATTTAATAACATCGATAAAACAAAGCAGATCTTCATTGATAAAAGGTAAGTTTCATTTTGCATATTCTAAATATTACATCCATTTACATATTGGGACCACTGATCGTCGCTACGTGATGGAGATCCGACTTCCATTTCTCAAGAATTTTCTCCGAGAGGTCTTACTTCTCGAGAAGTTTTGTTGCTTCACTTTCAAAGCAACAAGTCCTCTTCCACAGCCTTTAAGATTAAAAGAGGGGTCTAAGCCTTTAGTTTTGCTAAAGCAACACCAACTCCAGTTATAATAGCTTCCTTCATTGTCCGGGTATGGTTTTCCTCATAGTTTTGAGCAGCCTTGAGATCTTCCTGTTGACCAAAATAGTTCATCTTTTCCGTTGATCTCCTAAAGAAGGCAAGCTTGATCCCGATCCCATATCAAAGATCATTTTGTTAAGAGTCATGATTTTCTCATCAAGGCCAAATACAAGGGTCGCTTTTGGCCACGCCAAACTCGAGGATTTTCTCTGCTTGTTCAAGTGCTTGGGTTTTTTCTGCACGAGTGGATAAAAATTAACACACACTAAAAAGAATTGGAGTTATGGAATACTGGTTAAGTCTACGACCAGTTACCTTTGATTTTCTTCTCACAAGAGTCAAAAACCTCCTTTTGCCTGGTCATCGCATGTTCGATCGACCGGTCTTTACCCCGATTTTCTTCCCTTAGTTTTATTATTATGGTTTCTTTGGCCTTGATCTCTTCTTTAATTTTTCTAAATCTATCAAATATGATAGAAAGAGAAGGTTAAGCTATAAGGAGAATCAAGATAATAAACCTTAGGAGATCAAAAAGAGAAATGTACTTACTTCTCAGATCGGAGTGTTTCTGCTCCAAAGTTTTTATTCACTGGTCACCCTCGACCACAAAGATATTTCGACCATGTGCTACAAGAATAAAATCCCTTTCTCTGTAAAGTTTCTAGGAGACTTCGTAAGAAAGAGTTGTAAGGATGGTCGAGAACACTTACCCGAATTGTTATATCGTTATATTCGTAAAAGATTGTATCCGACTAATCTTAGCTTGACGGTCCGATATCTTTCCCTGTGCTTCATCAAGTTCCTTATCCTCGATAAATCGGGAGAAAAAGGGAATTTGTTAACTTGAGAAGTATTTCCGGAGGAGGTGGAACTCGTTGAGGGTCTCTGGGATGACTACCTTGGAGAAGGAGTAAGGATTACTAGAGGATCCTAAGCGGATGTTGAAGCTGCTCTGAGCTTCTTTACTACTTCATCCTCAATGCCTTAGCTTTAGGAGTATCCCGATCGAAACCTCCACGACCACTTCTTCCCTAGGAACCTTTTTCGAGGGTGCCTGCCTGACACCACTGCAACACCGTAAGATCTAAAAACAAAGAGAGAATGTAAGGAAGATCCAAGGTATGTATAAATACGACCTCTTCATTTAATATATGTACCTTGTTGATTTTCTGAATTTACCCTTGTAGCGCATCGAAGTAAAGTTCGTTGCGCTGGCCTTCCTCTTCTTGTCAACTGATTTCACCGGTTCTAAACCGGTAGGGTTGACTAGATCTTGCACATCCACCGATTGAAAATCGTGGTTATATCCAAACTAGTTCGTCAAGGATGAGGTCCCTGATCACTGGATCAGTGGGTGTAGATTCGTCGACCTCCAAAACAGTGGCTTCAGTAGACACTGGAGGGTCCTCAGTGACCTTGCTGGAAGGTATGACAACTGCCTGAATTCATCATCGGAGATAGTTAGGCGATGAACATAATTTGTCCAAATTATTATTTATGTTCGATCACCTACCGAAAGGTCGACATCTGTGTGGTCGAAGGGGAGATCGGATCATCAATTGGCTCACATCTTTCAGTGGCCTCATTGATTCTCAACCCGACCGACTACACATCAAAGAGGATTTATGGTATACCGATCAGAAATAATATGTACAACAATAAACAGTGGTTGATTTTCTTACCTTAAGTCTTTCAATTCTCTCTTCAGCGGAAACAGCCGCTAAGATTCGGGGAAAGCTAGCTTTATCGCCAGGCTCTCCGGCGTAGATCAATTTGATCTGGCTTCTAATATCATCAGAAGATAGAGCTGTAAAGGTAATATAAAAGATTTAAGGATACGGAAATAATCGACTAAGACAGGTAAACTGGTCGGAATCATTAAATGGCTTACCATCTTTGGAATCTCTGGTCGTATCATCACGACCAATGTACCAGAGCATCTTATGTGCTCGGGCCTTCAGAGGGCTAACCCGGCGTGTGGAAAAATCTTTTACTACATGCCAAGATGTTAGACCTTTGACACTAAGAAGCTTAATTGCTTCAGCCCATTTTCCTACTTTTCCCTCTTTTTCTGTAGAGGAGCGCCATCTCAGATTCTCGACCGCCTTTTTACCAGAATAATAAAGGTTGTCTTTCTTCGTGATCTTCATATAGAACCAGCTTTTCTTCCACGACGACCACGAAGATTTTGAGTACATAAAAATATAGTCATCGGCTTTTCCGTCATGGAGATGCAAGGTGCACTCTCCAGGCGTCCCAATCGTCTTCCCAGACTTTGACATCCTGTAGTAGTACTTGAATAGATCCAGATCTGCTGGAATCCCCAAGTACGCTTCGCAGAGATAGACAAAGATGCTGAGATTAGCGATAGCATTGGGAGCAAGATTCACCAATTCAACTCCGTAATACTCGAGGACTTTAGAAAGGAAGGAGTGAATTGGTAGCCTAAATCCGCATTCAACATATGCAAGAAAAACAGGAATTTCTCCATCTTCACTACTCGGGGAATGTTCCCCAACTGCAGATCTCCAAGAAATCAGGTCTTTTTTTGTGAAGCATCCCAATCTTCTCTAGGTTCTCTAACTTCTTCTCACTCAAGTCGGAAACCGACCAGTTGGTGATTTGGTCCGACATGGTTGGGTTTCTTTCGGGTGGGGAAAGCAAAGGAGGTCGGAGGTAGTTTTTACTCGGGAGATGAAGAAGAAAAGGAGGAAGTGAAAAAACCCAAAGTCTACAAAGGGGTTTTATAAGCTTCAGAATTTCTAACCGTAATAAGGAGTTACCCAAAAAAGTCCAACGGACACAAAAACTTTTTCAATTCCCAAAGCAAAGTTCTCAACTTTAAAGTGAATACAAACCGCTTCAAATGCCCTTGCATTTAAATGAGCGTCGGCCCGATACGATTTCATCGGAAGGAAAGTGTTCACACAATTTATTCATTTAAAGTTCGGGGCTAGCTGACGAGAATTAAAACCTCTATATATTATCTTTAATATATAAAAGACCATACGTCTTCATGGTCGAACCTCGAGGTGCACGACTCACCGGTCGAGATTCCAGAGGTTACATAATGGGTACCTGGCCGGACGAAGGCCTAAACCAAGCTCCACCAGAGAACCGCTCGAGAAGGTATGAACCGATACTGAATAAATCCCAAGGTATATTCTCTACCGTATGATGAATGGAGCACGTGTATATTCCATGCCGCACGACGATCTTATCCGACACACCAATAACAACCTCCATGCGGTTGTATGTTTTCTAGACATATAACCGCCGAACGGTTGATTCCGTATCAACCGTCACTTGACTCGACTGCACACAACGCCAGATCGACGCCTTCTCCCAAGTAAATGCCACATCTTCGAGGGCTATTTAAAGATAGAACTCGGACGGATCAAAGGAGAAGACGGAACAAGACAACTGAAGAAGGAAGGAACACAAACCATAGTTTCGTGTGATAGACCTGAGATAGCAAGAGAGCAAGCAGAGTTCTTAGTACATACCTTGTAAATTCCAGTTCATATTAATAAAGAGCATCCCCATCATTTCCTGAGATTTCCCACGCCACTTTCTCCTTTTATTTTCGTAAGATCGACGCCTTGATCGCCGCATGAGTCATATGTACGCAGGCCGTGGAGGAACGGTGATTTTGATCCTTTGGTCCAGGCATATGCCAAGCCTACTCCTCGCATCACCGCAAAACAAGAAGGGGTGGTGATACCAAGAAGAAGTCGAGGACCGCAGCCCACGCACAGTGTACACAATGGCCAAAGGTTCGGGAGTTGTTGATCCTATCGATGAAGGCCCTATGGAGGGAGCTCATTCGGTCAGGCAAGCTAGTGAGCTTGCTAACGAGGGTGAGGAGCTGAAAGCCCTAGTGCAAAGGATGGATCTCAAAGACCAGGACTACATGGCATTATCAGAATATGAATGATCCGACGATGAGGATAATGTGGACCAGCAGGTGGTTCCATCCGACTGGAACAAATAATAGTTTGATAACCTTGTCGTTAACGAAGGCTCTCGTGTGCCATGGGAGTACGACTAGAGTGAGGTCAGGTAAGGAGCTATGTACAAATGCAAAGAGGTCGTGCAGGAGGCGGTCAAATTTGGGGCCTTGTTGGTGTAGCGTACATTCACAGTCGTCAAGTCTAACCTAAGATGCTACGATGTGAAGTGCGACATAGAGAGATGCCCTTGGTGAATACACCATTTCAGCCTAAGTGGGGCACCTATTGGAAATGCTCTATAGTGGTCCCACACACATATGTCGTCATTGAGCCAATGCAGTCCCACAGAACTCGTCGTCATCGAAGCCAATGCAGCCCACAGAACTCGTCATCGAGCTTCATAGCCAATATAATGTATGGTGAGATCGTGGATAACTGGATTTTGAGCCATGATCCATCATTCGAGCGATTGAGGCAAGGTTCTAACGCACAATCGCTATGCCAAGGCGAGAGCGTAACAAGGGCATTGGAATCAAGGTTCAGTACCTTCGAGGACTCCTACCACAGCCTCTCTGGCCAACTCTGAGTCATACAATACATGAATCCTGATACTCATGTCGACATTCAAGATTCCACGCATTTGAAGTGGGGCAATAAGTGGGTACTGAAGCTAGCATTCTTCGTCTTTGGTCTATGCATCAATGCATTCTGGCACTGTCGTCTAATCTTGTGTGTAGATGACACATTCCTGACTAGAAAGTACAAGGGCCAGATACTGTCTGCAATAGCGATGGACATGAACAATCAAGTTCTTTCCGTAGCATTCGCATTTGTTGAAAACGAGAACACGCATACTGGTTATGGTTCCTAAAGAATTTGAGAATTTCTGTTGTACAGGGCTGTCCTAATGTATGCATCATATATGATCGGCATGCGGACCTACTGAGTACAATAACTTAGCTACAATAAGGAAAGAATGAACAACTTCAATGGGTGGATTTGAAGAGTAGGTGGTGCATGAGGCACTTGGGTGCAAACTTCTACAAGCAATTCTGCAACAAAAACTTGATAAACATGTTTAAGCGATTGTGCAACCAGAACTAGTAGTAAAAGTTTGACACACTCCGTAAGATTCTGGATGAGCGGACCTAAACATATAGAAGGGAGGCAGCGAAAAAGGCCATTACAAGCGTTGACCACGCCCCCGAAGCATTGCCACAGCTACGCACAGATGGTTCTAGTGTGGAGTGGAAGACAGAGGCGCAGGTGAAACATTTCTCAGACTGGATTGGACACGATCCTAAGGAGAAGTGATCGATTCTACCTGATAGAGGTGGTGCTCAATATGGTGTGATAACAACCAATCTAAACGAAGTGTACAATTGAGTCATGCCATGCGTGGCGCCAGGTGCCCCCCTTTAGTTGGTATTGTAGAGGCAATTCTCCAAGGTACCACAAATTACTTTGTTGACAGAAGCAATAACGTGTCGCTCACCATGGCAAATGACAGAGTACTATACTTTGCTATGATCACGAAGTGCATGGAGGAGAAGAGCAAGAAGGATGAGATACACTGGGCATTCAAGATGGGCACAAGAGAGCTTCGCTTTGAGATACTGTTCATAGATAAAGGATGTCGTGGGACGAACCGTAAGAGGATCACCCACGAGTGCACGCTACGCCGCGCTAGTTGCGTATGCCCTTGCAACAAACCTCTTCTTCTACATAGACTATGCTCACATGTTATGGCTGTATATTCGACGGTGGCGCAGATTCCCGGCCAATACCTTTCTGATTATTTCAACAAGGAGGAGGTGATGCAAACTTAGAGTGTAAAGCTATATGGTTACGGCATGGTTGGACATTTTACTAGCTATCTAACTTGGGAGCAACTTATCTGGACCGTATATATTGATAGGCTGAAGGGAAAGGTTGGTCGGCGACATGTATGTCATATCAGGAATGACATGGATGAAGCAGAAGTCGGACATCGTACGAAAAAGTGTTCAATTTGCAGGTATTCTGGGCACACCATCAAAAATTCTCACGAAATCGACAGGATGAAGGAGACATCGGCAATTCGGACGGCGCCGTGGGGTCCTCAACCGACTACCCTGCTCGAGGCGGTCGACAAGGCGAACGTTGAGGTTGCAGTCATGGGAAATGTTCATCTTGTTGAAATATGTGGTGCTCAATACTTTGCAATATCATTTTGATTTGTCGAAAAACTAGGTAATGATGTTGTACTGAATATTTTATAATATCAGTTTGATTTGTCGATGAAATATGTGAGAACGTTGCGCTGAATGTTCTGTAATGTCATTATAATTTGTCAATAAAAAATGTGATGACGTTGTGCAGAATATTTTGTAATATCATTAAGATTTATCCACAAAATACGTGATCGAAAATAGATAGTAAAAATAGGCAAATATCCTCCTTGATTGAATACATTGTCGCCATTTCAACTAGCGATGTGAACCTCTCTTCATTGTTTTAGGCTTTGTTGCCATTTTCTAGGCTACTTTAGCTCTTCAGAATGACGACAGGACAATTTCGTCATTTCAAATGGCAATAGTAGCCATATTTTGTAAAAAGAAATCGACGGTTTATTTTTGTAAATTTCTTTTGTAAATAATATTATTTTAAAAAAATTGACGAAAGTGTTGAGATTTCAAATTTGAAGGCGAGAATCATCTGATTACTACCCAAAATAAAATCGACTGTTCACCAATGAGAATCTAGAATTTCATTTCGACATACCAAAACTGGCAAGAATATGGACATGGATCCTCCGCCGTAGCTACTTGCTACGGTAGAGGCGCACAATAGACGTGTATTAGGCCTCATCCGGGCCGTCCAATCGCCGACGAATGGCTTACATCAATAGTGTACCGTATCATGCTACAGTGATAAACAATACAATCATTACAGTACTTTCTGCACGCAATGAAATAAGCGTTATTTCTGCAGTATTTTTCTACAATGTTCTGCAAAGTATTATAGCAATAAACTCAAATTACTATCCGGTCCCCAGAGCAATCAATCCGCCGGTTACCTCTGGTATGGTTGCCATCCAATTTAGACTAGGAATTTACGACGCATGTACAGCAACAACTATACAAACATATAAAGGAAGATATACCGAGTAGTGTACCAGCTCGGTACGGCGTGGGGCTAAGCATTACTTGGATCAGCATGTATGACCAGATTGTTCGCCGATGCTTCACCAAATATCCATCTCCCAGTACAGCACTAGGGCGGGGACAGCGGAGCCACCAAATACTCATTGTCAGGAGCCGGAAATGCACTGCGGTGCAGGGCCAATACGCTACAGCCACTTGTGAGCATGTATGGACGCATGGTGACAGCGGAGCTGGGCCTCACGCAGATAGGCCAATGACTCGAAGCTTAGGATTAAGAACTCATAAAAATCTCTTCAAAAATTGCTAAATGTACAAGTTCAGTAAAAAAAACAGCTGGTTGAACCTGAGACTTATAGCCGTTTGCTGGCTCCGCGTGGTGCTGCCTGCCTGCTTTACGTGGACACAAAAAAAAAAGCGCATTTTTATCTGGTGCTGCACTTGGATTAGGGTTCGGGGCAAAGCTTCCGGCTGAGAAAAGGTGTCTATGGTCGAACTGAATATTAGTGTTGTATTGGTAGATTTTTGCAATTTGCTCTTTAGAAGCGTGTGGTACCTATAGATGCGATAACCAGAAACACAGTGTGCAATAGCCCAAGTGAAGGATGTTGGAAATTGGCACCTTCCATAAGGCCCCATTTCTGTTGGAAATTCCAAAGCATGCATAGTTTACATTGTGTGGAAAGCAAAAAGAACGATCATAAAGACTATCCGACCAAAGATGGACTTGTTGTAAGAAGTTATGAACAACTCATGGGCTGGTCATGCATGATCATGGATTGGTCAGGGTAAATCACGACCAATTGTAAAGGGTTATTATCTGGTCATAACCAGATACAAACTGATCATAAGAAGTTACGAGCTGATTGTGAATGACTGACCATGAGTAATCAAACTAGTCGTAAGGAGTTATGAGTTGGTCGTGAATAACTATCACCTGTCTATTTTGCTAATAGTCTATTTCTCTCTCTTTTTGTTTGAATTGGTTAGGAGCTGTTAAACACTGCATAAATATCATTATTTGGTTTGAATTAACCGTTCAGGTTAATTACAACACTTACTATAGAGTAAATATTTTGTCCTTATAATGTCCAGAACAAAAAAGAAGAAGAAGAATTTCTCTATTCTTTCTTAAATCGTCTTCCTCCTTTGGAAAAAAACTATGTGTGCACTGTCGAGTTATTGTACCACGTCGGCCTTCTTTCTCGGCGTGCATTGGGAAGAGAGAAGAGCAGCTATCTGCAAACCATTATCGCAGAGAGTACCTGCACAGGACGACAATAAGATTTCTTGGCAGCGCATTCGTACGACCGCTTGGCTTTCTCCGCGATGTCGTTTACTTCCACGACCACATCTGCACTGCTTCCTATTCTTCGTCAAGTCATACTGTAAGTTGTTTGTATGATTGATATAATCATGTTTTTACGTATATTTTGAGATACAATGTGTTGTTTGCCGTTATTATCTATACATGCATCACTAATGATTTGTGATTTTTGTCTTAGGTAATTACACAACCTCTGATTCATTCTCGTCCTTTGGAAGCTTTAAGAATGAAATAAATAGAAAGCGAAGAGCACGGCGTGAGATCTCGGGCCTACGTTGGGCCCGCCCAACATATGTGGGCCGTTAGTACCGCGTGGTCCGCACACAGCACACGCTCTTCTTGCCTTGCGCAGTCCGCGTAAACCACAGTGGCCCATGCAATAATCCACCGCTGCAACAAATTATAATTTGCGGTGAAGTGTTCTTACATAGTAAGATACAAAAACCGTTGATTCTACAATAGATACAAACACCGTTTAACACTGACCGATGAGTTTATTGTCGGATCTTTAATTTTATGGATGTCTTAAATAACTATTCCGTTTCAAAATACTTGTCCAACTAGTGCATAAAAAGGCACAATATTTAAGCAATAGTTGATGGAATTGGATTAAGTAAAGACAACATATCTTGTGAACATAAGATAATCTGTGGACATGTGGACATACTCCATCTCGGCAGTCCAGGTTAAAGGTGGGAGCTCCCATCATCCCACTTACGCATTTTTTTTTGCGAAAACCCTCGCACACACCGTGAATCTTACAGAAAACCCCAGGTGCTATCCTTCCCAAATCGAACGCACGCACGCACATGCCGCATCCTCCCATCGATCCCATTCTCCCAGCTGCCCAGCCCGCATCCTCTCCGCCGTGCCACGCTTGATCCATGTTGCTACCGAACCTTGCGCCTCCTTCCTCTCGCACCGCCCTCCATCCAAAGGTCGCCGCTCCCATCCGGTGGTGCCACCTTCTCTTGGCTGCCCCGTCGGTGTCTAGAGTTAGGGTGGGAGCATTGTGCCACCTCATTGACGCCCCTGCCCGTTGATGATCCACCGCCTCCGTAGTGCGCGCCGCCGATATGTCGCCCTGGTTGACCCTTGCTCCCATAACCTTGCCGTCCCCATTGACTCACCTAGGGTCGAGTGGATGGCGACTTCCTGTACAACAACTTCAGTTTCTAAATTTTGGAAACTTTGCTATTGGCTTAGGAATTGCAATGGTTTTTGTGGTACATTTTGGATGCAGACATCTCAGCCCAGGATTTGTAGTTGATGAGTCACTGCCAATTTTGGTTGTGTGGAGAGAATTTGTAGTCTATCGAATTGTGTAATGTTGAACACGAGTGACAAAATTTCTATGTAAAATGTCTCACTGGATATGTTTAAACTATCTGAAATTTCTTTTGTTTTGTGAATGGAAGAAACCTGCGCGTATGGCTTGTTTGAATGGAAATCAATGCAATGAGTTTTAGATGATGCATGTGTGTATGACCCAAAGCATATTGTTATGCTGCATATCTCGGCATGATGTATGTGTGTGTATGTCATTGTACAAGTGGTGCAAGAAGCCGAGAACTGATATCATTGTTCAGACTATTGAATAGGGTCAGCTGTTACGACAAGAAGCTGAGAGATGCTGCTGCAAGCATGTGTTTTCTGCAGCTCAACTGATACTATTGCAAGCATATATCAAAATCTTGTATATGCTCATTGTAGATTAACATAGTGTTCCTGATTCCTTGAAGTTTTTATCAGTCATGGAAGTAAGATCATCAGAACATGTTTGGCTGACCTTTTTTTTTTTGGGTTGATCAATGTTACAAAGATTGCCTGGGTAAACTCCTACTTGGAGCATGCCAATCATCATATTTTATCTTGTATAGCCCACAACATTCTCCCTGGTATTAAGAACAAATTTCCATTCCAAAAAATGGACCCATTGTAACTGAATTGAAGAAATCATCTGCAAGTCTACTTATAAGAGATCCAGTAAATAACAAGCTTGATCTCATTACCAATTTATCATATCCATCACCCCGTTCTTTGGAGTTTAGACAAAAAGCATAGATCCCATTACATCTTATTACACAAGACAACCGAACATAATATGAAAATATGTGATGATACAACACATGAATTCTGGCAGTTTGGAATCCAGGGCTGCAATCCGATAGTGCCCCTGATTTAACTTTACTAACTACATGTACATAACTATGGATGCCTCATCCCATCGCATTCAGCATGGTGAAAAATGGCTTGAACGTCAGTAAGAACCCAATTACTAACACCATGTTCAGCATCAGGAACAGGATCTGATCACCTACATGTTGCACGACAAATCGAATAATTATATGCACTTGATAATATGTATATGCTTGTCATCCAAGTTAAGTCAAAGCTATCAATAGTAATGCAATTAGCATTGCTTGGAAGAGCCATGTGTTTACCAGGTAAGAACAACCTAGTTGTTATGTGCTTCTGAGCCCATGAAAACCTACAAAAAGGCAAGAAAGAAGTTCATTAATAGGAAAGCACACTTGCAAGCCAAGCGAAGCCAATTCTTGTACAGAGCCTGACATGGCTCTTCTGACCAGAACATGTGTGCAGAAAAATTCTCAACAGGAACTACACGAAATTTTCAATGGGAATTACACATACCTCAACCGGATCGAGTAGGGGAGCGGCGCGCCAAGCAGGGGGGCAGCATGGCACAGGGAGCTGGAAGAGGGGAGGCGGGGGGGGGGGGGGTGCCAACTTGGGCTACGCTGGTGGGCCGTGGGCCCATGAGGCATGAGAGAAGGGGACCAAGTCGGCTATACCAGAAGGCAAGGGCAGCGAGCAGAGACAACGAAGAACATACGACTTAGCTTGGCTATCTTCTTCCTTCTCCCGACTGCTCTATTTCCAATCCCCACTGCTTCTTCTCCCCAATCCCTTTCTCTAAATTCCCAACCCCCAAATTGCTTCGCCCAGTCTAGTTCCTATTATCCCCAATTTGTATCTCCAAATACTTTGAAGCTGGTGTTTGATTTGGGTGCTGAAGCTTTTGGTTTGTGTTCGTTTGCGTTCCTCCGATTGGGATCGTGACAATTGGTATCAGAGCCTTCAATCCTGATGATGTGGTGCTCTGAGGTGGCCATGACCGACGCTGAGAAGGAGAGTGAAGCGCGGTGCAAGGCGATGTTGAACAAATTGATCTCCGAGGTGAAGAAGCAGACAATGGAGATGGAAGATTTGGTCGTGCGCATGAATGAGCTAGCGGTCGGCTTGAAGACCGTCGTCCCACATGAAGAGTACCTGATCACACCTTGCCGCCGTCCTTAACCGACCGACGCCCGCCTTGGTCGTCGCAGTTGACCACGCGGTGGCGCAATGCACCGTATCGAATCGCCCGCCCGAGTCACCTAGCGGGTGCACGACGTCGGGCCCCGACCCCATCGCCGGCTGTGCCAAGTTCACGGTGGTGTCCCTTCTCTCGAGGGGCGTGACTACCACCATCCGGGAACAGTCGAAACCTACGTGCATCGCCTCGTTGAAATCATTCGCCACCGGCGAGATGGACAACCTGATGCCCGCCAGGTGCTCGATGATGTGTTCTGGCGAAGACACCGCCTCGCAGACGTCCACATTCATGCCGGACGCGGCCCCAGGTTCTCCTTCGACCACCGCCTTGCTGGACATCGCCCTTGTCAATTCCAACTCTGTCGAGTCCTCTACATGGCATGAGCAGTCTGTGGTGCAGTTGCCGATATTCTTCAGAAATGGCTTCACCTCATGTGGTGCTCGGTGGTGTTCGAGAAATACCAAGACGAATACGGTTGTCCTGTGGCCACCGCGACAAAGCGGGTGAGAGGAATCCACGCCACCTCCTTCTCGAATCCCAAGTATAGGTACGGTCGAGCCACGACCAACATCATGGTCGTTGTTCAAGTGTGAAGGAGGTAGGTGGAACCAAGCCCCAAGGCCACCATCCGTTGGATATGTGATTGTTTTGCGAGTTTGTCAAGGGGCACTATTCAAGTCCAAGGAACAACCTTCACTCGGCGGGCATAACGAGAAAATGAAATCTGCAACTAATTGGAGACGGCACAACTAGGCGTGGCCAAAGGCTTGAAATCGATGGAGACAAAGCGTAGTTCAGTTCTTGAAGGAACTTCGGCATTGACAACGAATACGCAGCTATGCAATTCATCGAAGCATACTTGGATGTTTCCAGAAGTTCTAACAATCCCAGCGAGCGAACATACTCAGAAGAAATGATTCAGACTGGCATATCTACAATTGATATCATGAATTCTATACCTAGTGATCGGAAGATCCCTCAATTTTCTGCTGCGGGTCTTCCACTCAATGAAATTGTGGCTCAGATTTGCTGTCAGGCTGGTTGGGTAAAATGTTTAGAGAAAACTGATAATATCTTGGAAAGTGCCGAGGAGGACAATTTTGCTATTGTCTTTGCAGCTATGGGAGTAAACAGGGAGACAACACAATTTTTCAAGTGTGAGTTCGAGGAGAATGGTTCTATGGTGAGAGTTACCTTATTTCTTAATCTGACAAATGATCCAACCGTTGAGCGTATTACCACTCCAATAATTGCTCTCACCACAGCGGAATACTTGGCATATGGGTGGGAAAGGCGTGATTATCCTAGTTATATGTATCTTGTGAGGTCCTTACATTGCCATTCGGTACAAGATGGGTTGGTTGACCAAATGTTTTAGAGGTTCAAGCCACAAAATCTCGGAAGGGCAGTACCCCAGCAAACCGGCAAAAGAGATAGTATGGAATGAACCCTCAAGATCCACGGTTGTGAATGATGTCCTTCCTGAAGTTGACACCAAGGTTATTGACCATGCTATCGCAATCTCTCTATCATAAGAGGAACAAAGAAAGACAAAGGCAATAGAAAAGGATATGAATTTGGAGGAGGATGAGCAAGTGGCAAGAGCCGTTCAGGAAGGTTTGCATGGTGACTCTTCCTCTCATGTTCGTGAAAATGGCAGTGCCAACGGTGGCAATACATGTCAACCATTGCCATTTATGTTTTCTTCTAGATTCAGGACATGTACTGGATGTTGCAGTGAGATTGGCCAGGGGCATTTTCTTAGTTGCATGGGAGTTGTTTGGCATCCAGAATGTTTCTGTTGCCATACTGGTAGTCAACCAATACATGACCATGAGTTCTCCGGGGCACATCCTTACGGATACAAGAGTGTTGTCCATCACATGAGGATGGGACTCCAAGATCTTGTAGTTGTGAAAGAATGGAGCCAAGGGAATCAAGATATGTATTCTTTGGATAACACCACAGGAGGAATCTTGCTTTGCATGACAGATCCAAAACAATGTTTGCAGATCTTGGCCACTTCTCCTCTGATGCAATACAACTTGTGTTACTTCTTTAGTTTACCTCCGACCGATTTTGGGATACATGGGCCAAGCGCTTACTTATCAAAATATCATAACCTTGACTCAAGCTACCAAATTGGATTCTACATCTCGTTCGAGTGTGTAAGGTGGCTGTCTTTGGTCTTTGGCGATTTTGGCGTCGGTGGTTGGAAGCCAAGCAATCATCGTGGAACATTCTCCATCATCAACCGAGCAGTCCCTCGGTTGCTTCCCTAGAGTGAAAGTCGTGCACACATCTAAGAAAATTCATGGCAGTTTACATCCACGAAATCAACCGATTGTTCATTATCCTTTGTGTTGCAGTAACTGTTGGATTTCGCGATACGAAGCACATGGGAAATGCATGTGGCTTGGCAGTGATCACAATGATGCTGGATGACGGTCGTAAGCTCGCCCTGCAGTGCCTTGACTTTGCAGTGATGGATACAGTGAGTGCCGACCTCTTTACCTTAAAATACAGAAATGTATGAAGGTGCAGTATGAAAGTGGAACAACATTACGCATGTAAGGCTTGGGTGGTAGATTTGTGTTGTCTTTGTGTGTTAGAGCAGCAGAAGCATGGTGGTGATTGTATTCAAGTCAGGCTGGGCCTGGATGTTCTTTTGGTACCATGAAATCTCGGTGGCAATGGTGACGATTCTTTTGTATCGGCTTGAGGGCAAGCCGAAATTCAAGGAGGGAGGAATGTCACATACCAACTTGGGCTGCGCTGGTGGGCCGTGGGCCCATGAGGCATGAGAGAAGGGGACCAAGTCGGCTATACCAGAGGCAAGGGCGTGAGCAGAGACAACGAAGAACATACGACTTAGCTTGGCTATCTTCTTCCTTCTCCCGACTGCTCTATTTCCAATCCCCACTGCTGCTTCTCCCCAATCCCTTTCTCTAAATTCCCAACCCCCAAATTGCTTCTCCCAGTCTAGTTCCTATTATCCCCAATTTGTATCTCCAAATACTTTGAAGCTGGTGTTTGATTTGGGTGCTAAAGCTTTTGGTTTGTGTTCGTTTGCGTTCCTCCGATTGGGATCGTGACAGGGTGGGGTGGGGTGGGGTGGTGAATGCGAAAGAAGAAATCGGGCAGGGGGGTTTGCAAAATAGTGTTAAGTGGGAGGTGGGATTTGACCCTCTTGGATCTCGGCGGCCGGTTTCGTGTTGGACATCTAGATCTGCTATGTCCACCAAACAAGCTATGTGCGTGACATATGTTGCCGTTAAGTGAGGCATTTCAAACACTCGACATATTTCACGTCGTTAGTAGCAGGGGTAGAGAAACAAAAATACTACAATAACTGCACTTTTGGTTCTTAACCCATTTCACGTCGTTGGTAAAGGGGGTAGAAAATGATTAAAACTACTTTAATAACTAGACTTTTGATTCTCAATGTACAACCATTTTGAAAAGAAGAATTCCAATAAATTGGATACCTGTTTTGAAACTGAGGAAGGTGCATGTACCGTATTGCTCACTAAATTATCGGTTGGCATGATGTCGTGGTCCTACTTGTCCTAATCTAAGGCTCAATTTGCGGTCGTTGTATCATGCTTATTTTTAAAGCTATTGTGAATATAAAGTTGTTGAAAATCTATTACTCTGTTTGGTAAATAATATTAGATAAATTATGTTATCCAATGGTTGTCTCTCATATTTTTCAAAATCACAGCAATATATGTATTTGCAACTTGATTGTGAAGAAAGTAGCAGCTCAACCAAACGATAACAGAGCCTAAGTTGCAGCTCATGTACTTGCTATCTAGGGCATGTTTGGTTGCTAGCCGTAGCGTGCCAAACTGTGACATACCACAATTTTTATAGCTCATAAATCATACACCATGCACTGTAGCACAACATAGCAAAGAATTGTGACCAGGGGCAGAGAGAAGGGTGGTCGGCAGAGATTGGCCCCCTCATGAATTTTGCTTACCTTTCATTAACACCTAAGACCATGGGAACTTTGCTATAACCATACTTATTCAATTATGTGATTAAGTAACAGTTAAGGTGGAATTAAATATCTTAGGAGTTAATTTGTGGCACGTGAACTCATCTTATGTAGCATCTAGATTCAATTTTCTTCTCAAATTTTCAAGTTAGTGTTGAGTCTAATTTGGATCGCACAAGTGCATTATATTTTATCTCTCTGCATGTTTAGACCTTGATCAAGCACTTCTTTGTCTTTAGCTTCTGTCGCACCGTCTATGACTCAGTGAAGCGTGCATATACGTCGAACCCATCCATCATGCTCATGATTTGTGTTCTATTTCATTTTTTATATAAAAAATTTTCTCCTAAGGAAACATTTATTTTTGTAAATAGCTTAAAGCGTCTATCTCATGTTAGGACGACAACAAATTCATGCCTCTCTCTCCAGCTCTCGGCCTCCCTTATGATCTAATTCTGGCTCCGACCCTGATTGTGACCGACATATTGACAGGTGAGACACCAGTATAAGATTTTACGGTATACCAAAAGTTTGGTATCAAATCCAACACCAGGCAAAGAGTCAAACTTGCCCCACTGTATTGTTGTATATTGTGGCAACCAACTAAGCATACCCTAGAAGTAGTCGGATTCCGGACGAGCCTTGCTGCAATGAATGAATGGAAAATGCCTAGTTGCATCGGGCACCTGTACCTTGGACTAGTCCATCCCTAGCCCATAGCAGTCGAGCTGGGCCTACATGGGTATGGGCCAATGTACATGATTTACCCGGAGGAGGTGTGATGACCCGTGCAGACCAAATGTCCAATCGCAAGAACAAGCCGAGCTGAATGCGAGTTCAATCACAAGGAGATGGGCAAGCCAAGCCTGCTAGTAGCCAGTATGAAAAACATAGAGCTAAACTATTTCAGACTTTAGTTCTATAATCATAGGATAAAGAGAGAACGGAGCATTTTCTGAATTATTTTAGGAAGAGACATTGTACGACAATTGTTCGCTGGTTCGTTCGGTTTCAAGTAGGGGGTGGGAATGGTTTGGAGCGGTTTGATCCGAACCTAACCATAGCACACCATATTTTTTTAGAGCATTAGGTTGGCCCTTACGAGGAAGCCAAGGTGATCCCCACGATCCAATGGACATGCGAGCCGATCCCCTTCGCTTGAGCAATTGCTAGGGAGAGGGAGCCAGAGCTGAGACCGCTTGGACATCGCCTCACCTTGATCCCCATCGTCGTCCCTCCTCTCTCTACCGCTGGGAGTTAGAGCTGGGGGCCACGACCAAGTTGAGCAGCACGGCCGTCGCGTTCTCCCTCGCCCTTGCCATCGTTGCACCCCCTGGCTCGACAAGGTCGACGAGGATCCGCACCCCGGTCATCCAGTGGCGGACCCAGGAATTCTCGGATGGGTGTTCAGAGTTAATAAAATAATGTTTAATGAAAAACAAAGGTATGCAATAGCAAAAATCAGAGTACAAAATTTTCATATTAGAGATAATACCTCAAAGAATTTAGAGTTTAAAAATAATTAAGAAAAAATGTTGATTCAAGTTTAGGATTTAGGACTGAGGAATTGATGAATGGAGGTGCTGTTATCGACATGTATAGGCAACCTCAGCTGCTAACTCGCATTCCCTCCCAGGCCATGGCTCCCATGTGGCCCGGCTATATCTCACTCGTCACCCACATTCTTGGCGCTTGCTACATTGCTCCTACTTCCTAGACAACACGTTCCTACTCTTCACATGCTGTCGCCAAGGTTCAGCCAAAGCCTAGGAGCCACCCTCGCCTTTGCTTGCACCAAATCGCCTCGCCCGACACCTGGTTGCCTCGTAAGCTAGTGCTGCCTAGCTCTCTCTGAGAGAGAGAGGGGGGGATAGGTTAGTGCTTGGTTTGAGGGAGAGGGTGTCTCCGAACTTCGAATGGGCTGAAAGCTATACGGTTGGCGAGCTGAACCAAACTATTTGAGACGAATTGGGAAGGGGATGTGAGAGTAGGATGAAATCTATTGGGTATAAATGCGTAAAGTATTTAGCCTAATTATTAATATATATATATATATATATATATACATAATATGCCTACTAAATACAAGATATTTCACCATAAAAAATAGGTGTTCGACTGAACACCCATGACCCATGCCAGGTCCGCCCATGCGGTCATCCTCTGAACGCCTCAGCTCTCATCGCTCCCGCGGAGATGGAAATATTGAGGCGCGGCGCCGCATCCTCGGAGGCAGCGAGCGGCGCCGTGAGTGCGCGGCAAGGAAGGGCGACTCTTGCATCCACGGTGAGCGGATCTCGGTCTTCCTTGAGATGCTGGTGGAACTTCGGCGGCGCGGCTGCGGCGTGCGCGCGCCCGGTGGCTTGCCGTTCTTGGTGCCCAGGGCTCGTCCATGGAGTCGCAGATGGCGTCGAGCAGCGTGGACGAGAAGGACAGCTAGTCGGCCCGCCGCCTCAGCCTCGGCCACGCCGACGCCGCGCCTACCTCATCTCCATCGATCCCGTGCCCACGTCAGTTGAGCAGAGCACTAACCAGGCGACGGGCGGGGGCAATGATGATGTAGTCGAGCAGGAGGGAGCTAGGAGTGCGGTGTGCGGGCGTGTGTTGCCGGGCCGCACGGGGCCCCTCCATTCCCCTGTCTGGCTATCCCTGTCCTCCATGCTGCTTCTCTTCATCAATCATCAATTCCTTTCCTTCCTCCTCCATCTCTCCCTCTCTCAACTCCCCTTTTGCTTTGTCGGCGCTAGTGCTAGGATGGACGTACCAGTACGTATTTCTTCACAGTGATGGAGATGTTGAGGAGCACGACCGCCGCGTCCTCGGAGGCAGCCAACGACGCCGTGAGCTACGCGGCAAGGAAGGGGACGACTCCTGCATCCGCCAAGGGCGCGCGGATCTCCAGGTCTTCCTTGGAGATGCGGTGGAGCTCGGTGACAGCGGCTGCGATGGCGACCCCGTCATGCACGACAGAGGTACCCCGTAGGCGGCCGATGAAGGTTCTTGCCGTGTGCAGCTTCGCTTCCATTGCTGTTGCTTGGGAACTCTTGAGGTTGGGTTGCAGCGCTGCTCAACATCTAAAGATAAGATCTGAAGTGGTGAAGAAAGGATCGACCCACTAAGTGCTTAGGAACAAATAGGTTCCAACCCATTCAAATCATTTCTTTGTTGGGTTGAACCGCTGATCCATATTGCTGGAATTTGAGGGGCGGTTCAATGAACCATTGGGCCGGGCCAACCCACACCCACCCCTAGTTTCAAGGGATTGATTCCAAGGATTCTACTCGTGACTTCAAAGGCCTACTCTTTTGAAATAAGATCTTGCTCTACTCTCTGAACCGTATGGATAGGATGTCGTACGGATAGGATATCGTCTACTTTGTTGCTTCCACTCAATTCTCCGAACCTCACCTTAAAACAACCTTTTTTCCCTATAGGTTACTAAATGGTTATCTTCATCGCATGAGACTGAAAAAGTTCACTCGTTCTCTGTCATGTAAGTTGAATTTTTTGGCGCAAATAGCACTGTTGTGTCGTTTTATTACTGAAGTAGCGACCGCCGCGACGACATGACAAATCTGTAGCCTCGTCCGCTGTGGGCGCCCCGGATTATTGGAAATGTACTTAATTAAATTCATACTGTAGCACAATTATTAATGAAGGAACAGTACTATCCCTTTATTAAAGATCATGCTAAAGACATAAATTTAACAAGTGACAATTCCAATAAACAGGATCCCCGGATATATATATACCACAATGGTTCCCAGGATCAACGACCATTGCATATATATCCTTCAACAACATTGCATCAAATACATACAAATCATACATTGACATAATTAAACATAAGTTTACATCATTCGGTTTAGTACTACAATATTAAGTGACTTGGTCACTTCAAAAGTCTAACAGCGGAAGCAAAAACAAAATATTAAAGTCCACCAATGGCCTCATCCACCCCATGAGCAATTGCGTGGAGGAAAGAAGTAGCTCTACTCGTTAGCATCACCCTGATCGGCGCTAACGGGTACTTCATAAAGATAACCATCCTCACCTGCAACAATAGGTGATAACACCTTGAGTACGGAGGGTACTCAGCAAGTCTTACACAAACTAATAAAAGAAAGTGGTTATTAGAGCCTAATCAAAGGAATAGAATTTTTACATGCATAAGGTTACAACAGGAAGGCATAAAGGTTCAGATTTGCATAAAGCGATACATCTTAACCTACAACTACTAAATTTTGATAAAGCAATTTAGTAAATCAAAGTTTAGCTAGAACAGTAAATAAATGACATAATTGTAAACAGTACAGTGCATGAATCCCTCATGCAAAGCCAAAAACCGAAACCAGTTTTGTAAATCAAAACTTCTATACAGGTGACATCAATTCAAGTTATCGTCCATGACCGTGGACACGGCTATTCGAACAGTTTATACCCAGTAGAGTGTACATCTTTACCCACATGACTTAGCTAGCCCGTTGCCTTCGGATGCCTCCGAATGATGACATACTTCCTTTGGTATGCCGACCGGGGAAACTAGGATTTGGTATTTTTCAACAAGCTAACACTATTGAGTTGGACCCCCAGGTGTGAACTGATCCCGCTTAAACAACGACTGATAGCATCTACTTAACCGGGGCACACATGTTGCGTCAGTAATGTCGATCCAAACAATTTAATGCGAACTGGGATCACTACCCATATTAGGATGCAATCGGCACCATTAAGGTACGTATATGCTACGGAGCACATATACGCCCTCACCCTTCTAAGAACATATGATACTGACATACAAGCTCACATGGCATACAACGCAGTCATAAGACCAAAGCATCTATGCCATACAAGGTCAATACACATATTCTTACTTTCCTGTTTCCAACCCAATAGTATTAACATTTTACTTAACCAAACAGCGCCCATACAGTGCATGTGGAAGTACGTGGGGAACTTGAATTGAATAATCAGAGTTCGGTCCTTAATTAACCCGGACAAGTCCACCACAAATCCCAATCTCGTGCACAAAAGCACCATCACTAGCTTCCTCTTGTCCAGATAAAGTTAAATATAAAACTCATTTCTGAAATAAGTAAACTGGACAAAGAGTTTCAAATAACAGAAAGCCAGTTGTGATTCCCATGTTTGACAAGGTATTCTTGTCAAACTCTAAAGTTTCTAGACTGCATGTCTAAGCCAAATCTGAAAATATATTATAGTATACAATACTATACTAAGTTTGAGTGTATGGTGACAATTGAGGTAATCCATCATGTTAGGTCATAACTAACTACTAACAGGTCACAATTTGTATTTTGGAAAAATAGCATGCACAGATTGTCCTTTGGATTTAGAAAATCTATTGTATAAAATTTGGGATCAATATGGTGCAGAGAGGAAGCTTGCCTTGATAATAGTATACTTCTGTTGCAGGCTCAGGATGTTCAGAAATAAATTCACCCACTTCAGCAAAACCAGATTCTAAAAGAAGCAATAAGATCCAATAAATACCAAAATCGCCAATAAGTACAAAATGGAAGAAATATGCATGATCAATCTGGAAATGCATGATTGACAATATGCTTAAGCTATATCTACCCTAATAGTGATAATAACCCATAATATAGCCTACTGTTTTCAAATGGCAGAAACTAAGGCTTAGTTCAAAGTTTCAGTTTTCATATTTTGAAAAGAACAGAAAACAGGACAGATAGCAGATTTTGGGAAAATGAAGATAGATCAAGCAAAGGTTCAAAAATGAAACTTAGCATGATCTTTTAGGTAATTAATATCCCAAACTAACCTTAATCTAACCCTAATCGATTAGATTACAACAACTAAAAGAAACCTATTTTTGTTCCCTCCAACCCTCCATCAGCCGGATGCCCCTGGTCATGCCTCCACCGGTCCCTCACTAGCCAGAAACCAATTAATTAGTAACAGAATGATTAGTCAGAAAGTACATTCTGTTTTCATTGAATTTTAAATATAGCCAATGAGCTCAAAAATTATGAATTTTTGGGAGCCTCCAAGAGTGTACTTGCTTGTGTAAATTTTTTCATAATTTTATTCGTTAGGAATGTTTCTCACAATTTCATTTAAATATATTGTTTCTCTAGTAATCGCACTTCACACACAGCTGTATATGATGCCTAGTGGTTTGCTGCGCAGCACCAAAAGCCGAAGGCTCTCCTTTCCATTTTCACGTGACCGAATGCGCTGAAAGCGCCCTCATGTTATGTCCATCGCCCTCATGTCTTGTTCGTCACATCTGTCCCCCGCATGCATGCATGCAGTCCTCCGCGCGTAATTCCCTCCCAACAGACCGCGCTCTCATCCTCGCTATAAATGGGGTATTGCAAGCGAGGCTCTTCGCTCGCACTCACTCATTTTTGGACGCACTCATTTTCGCTTGCATTAATTTTGGCCCATGCTCACTCATCGTTCTGGTGTTTCTTTTCGCAGAGGATTAAGTGTTGTTTAGAGCCGTCATTATCGGTCATATCAACAGGTAATTTTTATGTATTATCTTTGTTAAATGTGTAGTTAGCTAATTAGTTAATTAGTCGCAATAAATTACTTGTAGGTTTCTAGGCGTAATTAATTTAGTCCCCATCATTTAGGCGTTATTAAATTTGTGTTCTTAGTTAGTAGCAATAAATTAGGTTGTAATGAATTAGTCGTGTTGATTATGTTTGTCTGAAATAAGTGGTTGAATCTACATGATCGTAATTAGTTTGTTGGTATGTAACGACTTATAGTTAGTTGGTGGTAACTATTTAGTTAGTGGCAATGACGAAGCAGCTTCACACTTAAATTTAGGTAGACTTTCAGTCCTCGGAGATTGAACAATATTATCTCTGTGACACTGAACCAAGCTATAACTAGCTATGAAAACAGACTAGAATGGAATGTACATTTTTAGCTTCACGCAACATAGTGAAAGTTCCACTTGCGCCTGCAGATGTGACTATGTTTTTGAAAAAGCGTGCAGATGTGATTTAGCTTTTCAACCCTTCAAGGTTGACACCAATTAATGGTCCTACAAAACTAAAGGACCAGGTTGTACTACCCCAATAGACCGAGCTCATCTAGTCGTCATTCAGTGTTGTGATTTAATGTATTGTCCACCTTGTTTTGTTATGTACAGTGAAACTTCTACGATATCCAGATATGTCAGACTCATCGGCAAACTTCTACGCGAGGATGTTGCAAAAGTGCAAGTGGCTTGCGCAGAAGGCCAAACATCTACAATACTCAGATTTTTCAATGAAAGATGCTCCGGTACCACCACAGTTTCCAGTACCGCAATGTGTGTGTGTGGCGAGCCGGCGGAGATCATTCAGTCTACACACCCAGACACCTCTACCCGGGCGTACTACACATGCAGGCACCACCTCGTAAGAATTTCTTTCCCACACACTGATTTTTCACTCCCTACATTGATTTCCATAGATTTTTAACTTCATCCCCGTGTAATGGCAGCCCGAGATACGCTGCCACTTCTTCCAGTGGATTGACGGCCTGGAGATGTATGATAGGGCGTTCATCCAGCAGAAGTACATACTGAACTTCTCGATGCGGGCTGAGACCTTCGAGCGGTGGAAACCTTACGTACCGGACCCTATTTAGGAGGCACCGTAGGAGCCCAGGAATCGCCCGACGAACAAGGGGAAGACTCCTGCTACTGATACTGGTGATCGTTGTAGCTTCTCCCATCGCCCGGGAGCACTCCATATCGAAGAGGTGAGTTACGTATAATTTGCATCCTGATTTTGTATTTGCCCTTTCGTTCTTCTAACAACATGCAATCGTCTAGCCGATATCACAGAACATGGGGGACTTCGACACATGACACTGACATGGGTAGTCCCGAGACATGGGGAAGGGGAGGGCTCTTGCGTCTGAGCCCAGCCGCCATAGTGTATCCGGTCGTTCGGACACACTCCATATCGACAACATGAGTTATGTAGAATTTACATCTTTGTTACACTTTTTACCGTACGCTGCACTTATATCATGGAATCATAGAACATGGGTGACTTCGATATATGACACCGATGTAGGGAGTCCCACGGCATGGGGAAGGGGAAGGCTCCTTCGACTGAGACAGGCCGATGTCGTAGTGTATCCGATTGCCCGGACGCACTATGTATCGAAGACGTGAGTTATATACAATTTACATCCTTGTTATGTATGTTATTATACGATCCACTTACATCGTGGAATTGCAGGCCATGGACGACTTCGACACTCGCCGCTATCGTGGGCATCCCCTAGGGTAGTGGCTCTAGCACCGCGGAGACTAGTTGCTGACATCATTGCATAGATGATAGATTGTAACATCCGAAAATTTGGTTTGTTTCTGAAGCTTTAAAAATAAAAAGAACCATTTGAAATTTTCTAGTTAAAGTTAAAGGTTAATTTGAATTTTTAGAAATAAAAAATATTTTCAATTAAATTAAAAGTTGTTTTATTTGAGTTCTTGGTGTTCTAGAGAATTTTTTTGGAATTTTCTAGGAATTGTTGGGATTCATTTGCTATTTAGTTGAGCTCGTTTTTATTTAACTCAATTTCCTAAATTTGGATATCATTCTTTTTCCAAATTTCTCTTTCAGACCAAAATTCCTTTCCTTCAGGCCTTTTCTTTTCCTTTCAATCTAATCCTCTTTTTCTTTCTCTTGGGTTTTGTCTCTTTTCCTTTTTGCTTCACCCTGGCCCACTTCAGCCTTTCCTTGCATGAGCTTGGCCATTAAGCCAGACCTCTTTGCTCTTTCCACTACCAGAGGATCTGTCTTTGTCGCACGTGTGCTTCCTCTCCAATCATCCCCGAGTCCAACTCCTTGCACTGTGTTTGAGCCGGACCTGGTAGAGCTGTCGTCCTAATCTCAAACTCATCCCCTCCGGTACTATATAAAGGCCACCACCTGCGTCACATTTTTCGCATCGCTCTCCTCTCCCAAAACCCTAAAGCATCGCTACTGGCCATGTCTTTGTTGTGCTGGATTTTTGACAAGACCAAGCCAGCCACTAAAGCTCTTCGTCGTCAAAGTTCGTCGCTATCGGTCCCTCTCCACCCGTGTTGTCTTCGCCTTTGGAACTACCTCGTTGCGTTCTTCATTGCGCTCACCTCCCTGTTCCCCGAAGATCACTGAGCCTCCGATTCCATCTTTGTCCTCAAAGCTAGCCACTGCCTCCATCTCTGATCTACTCGTCGGTGAGTCTCTGTGCCTTCTCGTGTGTGTCATCCCGTGTCTTTCATCACCCTCGTCCGATCCCTACCCTTCCCCATCTCTCTTGGTCACCGGAGTGTTGCTGCTGCTCATCTCTATATTCTCTAGCAATCTTTGACTTGCTGCCGTTCTAGTCATCCTTCGTCCATCCTGAGCCTCCCTTCATGATCCTTGTGCCTTCGTCGACATCGTGCTCCTCCTTGTTCTCTTCGGGTGTCCTTGATTCACCTTTGTCACCGCACCAGGGAAGCACCCCGTCACCATTATCACCACCACCATCACCTGCCGCGGTGATATTGTGTCACCACCACCAAAAGAGTCACCTCCTCCCCAAGAATCCACTTTGCTACTCGCTGACAATCTCCTCGCCGCTGGTTGCCTTCGTCGCCACCTACCCAAGCCGCCGACCAGTGCTCCCTGCTTTCTGTGCTTTCTCTCTCTCTCTTCCATCTCATGTCATCTCATGTTCCACATAAGCAACCATCTCAGCTCTTTTGCCCAAGTGTCATCTGTCTTTGCCCATGTGGCATACCAGTCAGTGCCTGCATGTCAGTACCATGTGTCAAGCCCGAGCCAAAGAGCCATGAACTCAGTGCACCATGGACCATCTCAATGCCAAGTGGGTCCCATCTATCATAATCTTTTAATTTCTCTTCAACCGAAAATGCCCTACTGATGTCATGCTGACGTAGTAAATTGTTTTTCCTTCAGAAAAATAATTCTCTAAATTCTGAAATTCCGATTTTATCATTTCATGTGCATTTCCCCCTTTTGAGAGTCCGTTCTTCTTCATATGAATTTCCGATTCAGTCTGTTCAAATTCCTAAATTCATCTAAAATCAAGTTCTTTCTTTTAGAGTTTATTTTACTATTTTTGGATTTTATTTGAATTTATTTAGAATTTATTTGTGCTTGGCATGTTGTTTTCTCTCTCGTTAGATGGTCTATTTCACAGAGCAGGAGCGAAAGCGAATTTTGAAGATCCAAGTGTGGTAATTGAGCAGAGTCAAAGCCAAAGCAAGTCATAGTCCTTTGATTATATTGAACCTATGATTTCAAAAATATATTATTTATATCAAGTGCATGCTATTTTTATATCAATTGTTTTGGATTTAGCTATCACCTTTTATCATTATGTCTCCGTTGGTTATTTGAATATCATGTATCCATTGTCACCATAGAATGGTTAATTTTAGTTGGGTATATTTGTATAACCAACATGAGCATCGTACAAATGCTTAGCCAAGCTTAGTTACGGTGGATTCATTATCACATGAACAAATAATGTCGAATTTGACTTAATGAGATATGGAATTGTGGTGGTTAGCTACTATTGTTAAAATTTATGTACCATGATAGGCATTGGTCTTGGTTAAACAAAATGATTTTTGCACAGGCGAATGGTTATGCAGTAAGGGTGTGGATTTAACACGTTGTAGGTTGGTGGTAGACTCACGTGAGTTACTTATCAAGGACTTAATCTTGTGTGTCATTGAACTAGGCCTTTTCATACAACCGCATGCCTGGTTTGAGACAGGTCTAACTTAGTAAGTTTTGGAGTTTTGACATTGACTATTCAGGTAGTATATGGGTGGAGGTGTGTACCCTTTTTAAGGTCACATATATGGGCGGGGTTTTACCGTCTCTAGGTCCAACAATGTGCGTCGAACAAACGGTGAGGCTGGGGTTGACAGTATGCACATCGGGAGAGTCAATTGTTGAAATAAAATTTCTAAAAGGTTTTGTTGTGATTGGTGCTAGCTATACTGATTATATCTTGTGGGTAAAGTGTACAACCTCTGCATAGTGTTAATTAATCTATTCAAATAGCCACGTTCTTGGTTATGGACATGCCTAGGGATTTCACACGATAGGTAGAATTTATTTATAAAATATGTTGAAGTATGAATGAGAAGTTCACTTGATGAATATAATATTGTTCGTTTGGTGAATGGGTAATTCACTTGGTGGATTGTGTCGGTTGGTGAATGGGGAATTCACTTATCTTTGGTTTGGTTGAAAAGTGAATGGGAAGTTCACTAGTTGGTTTCAGAGGAACTATTTACTTTATTTATTATTCTTTTCAATTATACATTTCAATTAATTTATTGTATTTATCGTAAATGCTGCTTTCTGCAAAAGAACTATATGGCTAACCTTTGTTCAAGCCTTAGATGAATATTAATTGCATACTATTTCCCTACGACTTGTTGAGTACTTTATGTGCTCATGACTTCAAATTCTGCTGCTCAGTTGAAGATTATCAAGCTACTCAAGAGTTTTTCGAGAAGGAGTATTATGAAGACTTTGCGAATTAGGGCGTTCTCTACTCGATTGCATGTGGGCATGTTGATTGGTCTTTCCAAGTTTTCTGTTCTGTAAGAGTTTATTTGTTTCATTAGCCCTGCGTGGTAAGTTAAGTAAACATTGACCATAAGGTCTCGTTATTATTACTATTTGTTATTTTGAGATCTTTCTAGTTAAATCGAATAAATGGATGATATTTCATTGATGTTTCCTATATGAACTAGCTAACGATCCGGGACTAGTTCGAGAATACAGAGGGCTTCAAATGTGTAAATTTGGGTCTCGACAGAGGTGGTATCAAAGCCATATCGACTGTAGAACACAACCTTAGTTAGCATGGTCATCTTAGCCAAAAGCTTCAAAACTTATTTTCTAAAGCAAATCAACTTAATTTGACTTGAGTTGTTGTTCTTTTCTCGTCTATTATATTTCTTTCTCATCTTAGTCTATTCTACTCTTACCCTATTATATTCTTTTCTTATCTTGTTCTCGAAATCTTGTCTCTTATCTTTGCTGAATTTTGTTTTATAATCTTAAATTGACTTTCTCGCCTCATTAATTTCTCTAGTCCAGAAGAAAGGCGTTAAATCACTGACAATCGTCAAGAGTATCGTTGTCGCTTTGTTCCGGCTATTCGTCTGGAGTCTCCACTAGCAGTTCGCAACTCGTGGGTGCTCTACAACGATTTGAAGCAAGAGTTTGAAGTCTTCGTTCTCTAGTCCAGAGTGGAAACCGTCCTATTAGAGTTTTTAGTAGCGTTTTTAGATCGTTGTTGTAATAGGTTTTATTTGGGTTGTGTGTAAGTGGGAGCTGTAGTTTTGTTGTCAAGCATTATGTTGCAGTCACACTAAAGCTTTAATTTCAAAAGTTTATTTGTCTTTCATAGCGTTCGAGCTATTTCTTCTTTGTCTTTGTCCTTGGGTATAATCTATTTCCCCTAATTAAGTGTTTATATCTTCTCTATCCCGATCTATCTCGTCTATTGTGCTATTCCCTCTTATCTACATTGCTTTTCTATCTTACATACTAAACCTGTGGAGAATCATCGCAGATGGTTGACACTTGCAACACATCAAGTCGTACCCAGTCAGACGATGACAATGTCAATGCTAGTGGCCAGTCACTAGTACTTGGAGTCGCATATCCAAACATGGGACCATTTCTAGCAACTCAGACGCTAGCAACTCAGACTCAACTCATGAACATAATGATGCATAACATGAACAGTATGATGACCCAGCAAAATCAGACCGTCGCTGCAATAGTCAGTTTGCTGAACCAGAATAATCAAGCAGCAGTTGTTGCACCGCTAGTTCACCAACATTTCAAGTTATCAGAATATATGAGGACTCGTCTGCCTATGTTTTCTCATTCATCAGAACCTTTGGAAGCAGAAGATTAGCTTCACTCTGTTGAGAAAAAGCTTGCCATTGCCCAATGCAATGATCGTGAGAAAGTTCTTTATGCTTCACATCAGTTGGAAGGTACAATAGCAGAATGGTGGGAAAACTACACTGTAGCTCATGAGAATTCACAAGTCATTACTTGGGAAGAATTTTCAACAGCTTTTTGTCAAACATTCCAGATGGTATAGTGGAAATAAAGAAGAATGAATTTTGTACTCTACAGTAAGGAAATATGTCTTTGAGTATCTCAATAAGTTCACTCAACTTTCTCGCTATGCTCCAAAAAATGTTGCTACGGATAATGCACGTTAGAAGCAGGTTAGGCGTGGACTTAATCCCAGTTTGAAATTACAAGTTATCGGAAATGTTTATGTGAATTTTTAGCATATGGTGGATAAAGCCGTACTTAAAGAAGATTCTCATCATGAGCTGGACGAATCTCGCAAAAGGAAGATGATACAACGTAGAGTTCATCGAAATCATCTATAGAGAGCTAGAACCAATGCTCAGTAGCCTATTCATTACAATAACTAGTTAAGTGCCCGTGCGTTGCTACGAAATATCTCATGAGTGTAATAGTTTATCAATTAAAGTAGATATAATATATCTCAATTCCTCAAGGCATGCGGAGCAGAGAAGAAGAGTGGGGACGGAGAGGAGGAAGTGAGGCCTATCTAGATCTGGACGATGGAAGCGGTGACGTGGGAGGGGGAGGGGGCACACGGAGCAGAGCAGAAGAGTGGGGGTGGAGGCGAGAGTAGAGAGGAGGAGGAAGCATAGGAGGCATCGCAAGCGATACCGGAAGAGGAGTCGCACGATGCAAGAATATAGTTTGCTAATAACGTGGGCATATGTCGGTAAAGAGGGACATGAGTGAGAGGGTGGGGGAGGTCGGATGACCACCGACTCTAATTTTTAAGTAGCAGAGATTCGTATGTTTCGAGCAAATGGTATCAGCTTCAAGCCTCTAATCTTGTTGGGCTTTACCAGCACCTCGTCGCATTTGGGCTGATGTCCAGTGTGGGCTCTACATGGGGAGTTGCTGATTTAGCTTCCATGAAGATCGTGCGCGTATTTCTCAGTACGACATTGCTATCTGGTTTCCTTTCCATCATGTGGTTGCCACTCGGAATTATTACGCATTAAGTTAATCATCGACCGATGCGCGTGAGATGCTATCCATGCGAACAAATCTTAACGATCTTCCAAACTGCAGATGTTTTGCCTGGCCAATGACGCAGCAACCACCAGTACGCAAGTAAAATGGTTGGGCAGTGAGACGAGAGTTTCCCCCATCTTTTGGACAAAACGGAGGGTGCGAAATGATTGAGCACAATTTGCATGCAATTCCATTCATGGATATACATTAACATGTACTAATGATTGTACTTGTGCTCAATACAAGGCCTGAAGAGTCTCTAAGCAATCACTAAGCTTTACAAATTTTATCTCGTGTGGAGACTTGCATTGCAAGGGCAGCAATCTGGCCTGCTCAAAAAGCAGCGAACATAATACAGTTATTTATATCGGAGAATGCCAAGACCCAAACTTTCTGTATATTCTTCATTGAAAAAAAAGATAGAGAAGGGATTTACTTATCTCCTGAAAGAATGCAAAATTTATTCCGTGGAGAACAAGAATTACCTTAGGGGAAAAATCATGTAAAAGAGATAATTACATGTAAAGAATGACCAAAAAAATGTTAATGATCTTGTACTGAAGCTGTTTACAAATCTCTTCGACTTCTCCAGCTAGCTTGGCTCAACTCATCAATACAATCCCGGTTGCCAAATTTTCTTAGCTGGAAAAATCTAATCTCTTCGGTTTGCGGTTCTAAGAATACTTCGCTACGGCCAGGTTGAAGGCCATTGTTCAAGTTTGAGTCAGCTAAACTATCTAGTACTCTAACCACCTAGGAGATGCAAAGAATACGTCACATTTCGGTCCTGTGGAGTCATTCGTTCCAAAATGAAGAAAAAAGATTGGAACGTTTGTTACCTGCCCCATCCGAGGTCTCATTGCTGCAGAATGATGAATGCATGCAGCTGCGGCTCCTATCATGTGATGCATCTCATTTTCATCAAACTTGTTTTCCAACCTTGGATCAGGAAGGTCCCCAAATTCCCATGAATGGGAAGGGGCCGAGCCTGAAAATTTTTCAACAAGCGCGAAGTTTGGGTTAAGGTAATAACAACGGTAAACTGATCCTAGTCCAAATGCTTCTATCCCATGATGAAAAATGGAAAATTGCATTGAGCAACTTTTCAATTGCTCGATGGTAAAGTTCTCATCTAGCTTCCTTCATGACTCATCACAACATGAAGACGCATTAAATAAGTCTATACCCACTTTTTGTGTGCCACTCGGAAGAATAATCAGTCGCTAACTTTTATAAAAGCTCAGGTCCTGGATTTAGCTAACTTGGTTCTATCAAGATTGGTCAACATGCTATGGAATGGGTCCAATGAAAGGACTAACATATTACAACGACCCGATGCAATGACCTTGTAAGGAAAGAACCCAAAGGTTGTTCAACTTTGGAGGGAAAGAGGTGAACTAAAGAACACATCACGAGTTTTAGAAGTCAGATGACACCATACCACAGAAATTGGGCCATTTCAACTCAACATAACAAGTATATTAATCAACAGACAACAATTATCTAGTATCGTGGAACAGAAAACAACAATCAAATCTTGAAGCACACTAAATATATCTATTAGAGTTTTACATCCATATCTTATCATTTATTAGAACATGTCAATCTCATGAAAGTAACATAGGCGAAAAACTCGATCATGTGATTTGTTAGAAGATCTCAATCAAATAAAGATAGGTTAAAAATTTGAAAATGTGTGCGGGGTTAGGAGTTAAGACCTAAAACCGGTGATAGACAACAAGCTCATAATGTTTCAAAACCCACCCAATCAACAAGACTCTCATCTCCCAATGGTGAGAAGCATCACTGAGTTTTCTTCTGTAATAAGCTCCAAAAGAACAACTCCAAAAGAATATACATCAAATTTGTCACATCACTTGGGACAATGGATACTCTGGAGCCAAGTACTGCAGAGGATACATTACATTAGTCTTGGAAGCTATCTATAGATCATGATTAGAGAATGAAATTCTGAACATAGCAAGAATGTGGCTATATTTGCTCGATTACTTACCCAAATATTCCCATGACATGTGTAGTGTCATGTGTATTGGAATCAGCCGCTAACCTTGCAAGTCTAAAATCAGAAACCTAGAGATTTTTTAAGGTAGATAACAAATTTAAACAATAAATATGACCACAGAATCACATCAAAATGTTGGAACTTGGAAGTCATACACCAAGTAACAGCATAACCGAGCTTCGAAGTTGTTATCTAATAAAATTTTAGATGATTTAATATCTCTATGTATAATCCGAGGATGACCTGATGAATAAAAACAGAGGAATACTAAGAAAACCACCCTACTTTAGGGCATTGTGGAATAAATAATTTAGCCAAAAAATACAATCTTCATTCAGGTAAGCAATTCCGCGAACCTTTAGAAGACTAATCTCTGGTTGAGCCTTCTAGATTTGCAAATTAATCAACTTTTTCCATGGGTATGAATGTGTTTTGTTCGGTATATTTAGGAGTTCGCACAGAAATGGTACCTTGAAACACTTTGCGCACTCTTTGGAGAGTGGATTGGTAGCATTCCTGACATATCGAGGGCGACACCTCCACGCTGAACTTAACCTGTGAAGCAGCACATCCACGGCCATGAGAATCAAGCATGAATTGATCAATACCACTCCTACCACTACTCATTGCGCCAAACTGAGACAAGCAAAGAAACTGAGACAAGCAAAGCCCGACTGAAGAACCAATACTCCTGGAGATGCCGCTCCTCAATGTCAGTGGAGTAGGCCCTCCTTGCGCCTTACCTGACCGGTTTGGGACGCTTCTCCGTAGGTGGTGTGGGACGGTTGCTACCACGTTAGTTGATCTAGCCCGTTTGTGATCTGATTGTCGATTGGATGGACGAGAAAGATTGTGGGAGGACAGACGACCACCAACTAAATGGCAAATGTTTACAAATTTGACTCCGACCTATGCATCTACTGATTTGAATCTGAACAAATATGCATCCCTTATCAGTCAGCTGCGTATGCATGTGCATCTATGCTTGCTTAATAGAATCAGAACTTCAGAAACCAAAATAGAGAAACTATACACCTGTTTGCCTTGGAACTTGCCAAGCCAAAATACATGGATGATGGGCATGCTAGCTGTATCGTGAATGACATATGAAATAATGAAAAAAAAATTGCGTACTGAAGCTGAAGAATAATATGTTAACAATTAGCACATAAGGATGAATTAAATGCAATAACAAGCATCATAGGTTCCAAAGGCTGGATAATTGAACTCATCATGGCTAAACCTGACATGGTAGGCCCTTGGGAATGTCACTACAAACTCACCAGGATACTGTACCAATCTAAAGCACAATGCATATTAACACAAAACTAAATAAAAAACTGGTGTATTGACAGTTTGATACCATAGGCACTTGACAAGAAAATTGACCAATGACCATTTCAGAGATTGTACCTCAGCAGGCACACCACAGTTACAAGGACCTCAGGGGACATCAAAGTTGTTTTCTCCTAAGCACATCCAGTGACGCTGCACGCACCAACAATCGTGAGCTCATGACACCACAAGGCCGCATCTGGATCACAAACACAAGAAAAGACAAGTACCAAGGCGGTCAAGGTTGCCTCCATAGCCATGCATGCCAAAAATACAAAAGGCATAACCACGATGCTCCTTAAAATTGACATGAATTGTGCATTATTGAACTTTATGTTCCAAAATTTATGCACATGATGTTCTTGTATAGTTTAAGATGGATTCTAAGTAGGCAAAACACTATACTGTTTTAGTAATTGTGTATGTCCGGATGCCCACTCCTCCTCTGCCGCCCGTTTGTACTCAACGAATCTTTGTGCTTTTCCGTTCACCGATTAGACCATCCCGAAAGTCCGGAGCATCTTGAACCATAGCGATTGCCTAATTTTTCGGATCATCCACCAAATCTTTACGAGGCAAAGAGCAATTCCACGACATGGCATTTGCGAAGCATTCTTATTAGAGGCAGCACATGCACAAGAGTTAGCTTGTACCTATGCACAATTTTCACCAGTTGCCCCAGCGACCACGGATGCAAGTAAAGGTGGATCTGGCGTGGTGGAAGCGTCCCCACGACATCGCAAGGTGGCGCAAAGCGTTGGTGCCAACAACAATACGGCGGCAAGTCGGCTAGGGCATGGGAGCCGGGACAGCGACCCTCCTTAGGGTTTCACGGTGATCTGCATAGAACAAGGCGCACATCTAGATGCAATCACGTGGAATCGCGAAATGCAAAAATCAAGAACCCTAATTCGATTGAAAACTTTAGGCAAATAAAGAAATAGGGGCAAGGCGATCATACGTATCTTTGATTGCGACGCGATGGTGAGATTGGGGAGAATCCTCGAATCGAGTTCTTTTCCTCTTCTTGGCGTATCATTGCTGCGCCGATTTGGGAAGCGGAGAGAGAAGAGAAACGAGAAGAAGAGGGGATTGGGCCCGTCGGAGGAGGTAATGAGGAGCGATTGAGGTGGCGAACACGAACGGCGGGAGTGGCGGGGTAGGGCGGGATGACCTTACAGATGCCGTGGCGCGGCCTCCGCTCCACACGGAGATGAAGGCGGCGGGTGGCGAACTCGACTCACGTGAGGATGCTGCGCTGCGAAGTAGACAAACATGGTGGAGCTCCCACGGGAGAGCGCGGCGAGTGGGGCGTCATTCGTGGCGAACTCCCACCGAGGTGCTCGATGGCGGCGACGAGGAGCCCGCGGCGTCGGCACCAGCGCCGAGACCGATCTCGGCAGCGGCGTCGGCAGGGGAGGGGATCAGGCGATCGAGCCGCACGGAGCGCGGGGGCAGCGGCGGTCGGAGGGAGACGGCGGCTGGGCACGGGTGGGGGAAGGGGAGGGGAGGGAGAGGTGGGGGAGAATGGCCGATGTGGTCGAACCAAACGAGGGTGCGGAGGAGGAGACGAGGCGGTGGGTTGTCGCGATGAAGAAGGGTAGGGGCGAGGGTCAGGCGATGGTTTAGCTGAGGCAGCGATGCGAGGGTGGATGGGCGAGAAGCTTCGTGCGTGCGTGTGGGTGGGAGGCGGGCGTGGGTGTGGGCGGAGAGGAGAGGACTGCGCGAAATCTAGGCTGTCCATCCTCTTGTCCCGATCGGACGAACGTGATTGATGGTGGGAGGACGGATGACCGCAAACTCCTTCTTTTAAGTAGTAGAGATTCACCTGCCACATTCAGAACCCCTACACCAATATCTCATGCAGCAAACTCAGGAATTCCCAATATCAATAATGGCAACAGTCATCAACCTCAGACGACTAACAATCCAGCTGTAGGAGTTACATGTTTCAACTGCCATAAGATAGGTCACTATGCCAACAATTGTCCACATAAGCAAGGGCCGACACTAATTCCTTTCAATTTGGGAACTACACCAGTCAGGACTTCTTTGCCAGGAGCAGGAAGAGGAGTGCCTCAGACTTCAAGTCAAGCCATCAGGACTCCATCAACTTCAGCAAGAGAACGACTGAATCACATCACCACAGAAGAAGTTCAACCAGTTCAGAACGTTACTTCAGGTAAGTCTTTAAGTTAGCCCGGTGTCAGTTGCAGCTTTGTTTCACTCATAAGAGAAATCTTTTTTTGAAGAGTGAGTAAGGTTTGGTTTTGAACCTACTCTTTAGTTAGCCCGAATCTGTGAGGACCCCAATTTATTTGGTTTGTAATGCTTAACCAACCACCTGGTCCTAGCATCACAAATCAAATAAGCGATCCTCGAGATATGTATACTTCTGAAGCGAAGTATACACCTCACAACAAAAGTATGCATCAACTCCATTCCAAACATAGAGTCCAAACATCACACTACAAACGGAAGATAAACAAATAGTAACAATATTACAGGACATAGGCCGGCAGTGCCACAAGATACACAAATAGACAACAACGGCAGTGAAGCAAAAGTGCCATAAGATGGCTATAAACAAAGCCAATCGGTGTGCCTCCAACCCACAAGGCATCCGACAGAACGCCAAGACTAGTCGTCACCCACGAAGCGGCAAAGCCTGACTCACGAAGTGAGGCCCCGAGGCTCACCTTCTTCCTCTGCAACAAAAACATTAAGCAAAGCACACGAGTACAAAGATTGTCTTTGTACCCGCAAGAACGACGTGTGAACTAGCGGACTGTTCATATGCTACATGCGAGCTTGTTTGGTGGAAGTCATATGGTTCATTTGCATAAAGCCAATTTTCATTTGCAATAATGTATCTGATTTAAAGGCAAGTTTGCAATTCATTTTTAATGTTGAAATCTGATAAGGATAATAATAGCAAAAGAGTAAGTAAAAACATCCTAGAAGTGACTATCCCAATAGTCACCACAACAATAGCACGAATCCCAGTTCGTACCACCCATCAAGTTTTAATTTAAATGTTGTAGTCTAACTCTTGGAAGACCTTGCCAAGCGTGTCCATAACCTAGGGCGAGGCTATTCGAATAGTTTGAACCCGCAGGTGTACCAATGTACCCACACTTCGCATCGCCTTTAAGCCAAAACACACTTCGAAGGTATGCAAGACAGACTAAGTCCTGAGAGACTGTTTCCAATATTGTGTATTAACTACGAGCCGCTCGTATGGATAGAAACCCATACGCTTACATGGTAAAGCCGAAAAGACAACTACCCACTCGGGATAAAGCTTTTCGGACAACTACCATGCTCCCACCTCCATCCCTCCTGCGACCTCCTGCGACCGAGCCAATACACGCCAAAGTACTAGGTCAAGAGAGGTCCCATATACTCTAGTGTGGTTAGTACGCAAAATGCTTAGTTGATGTAACAAGATGTTCGGTCCTTGTTGACTCGGGCACCATTCGATCACACCCAACAGATCACACCAATCATACGTTGTGCCCAAGTCTAAATCATTTTTGGTTTTGATTTTAGTTTTCAATTAAACATAGCAAAAATGTGAAACAATAAGTTATAGTAAATTTTAGTGATCAAGGTTACCGACTAAAGTCGATAATCGCTTGATTCTACCGATAGCTAAGCATATCTAAGCAATTTGACCGGATCTACTAAGTGACAAGAGACCATCCAATGCCTCTAATCACGACAAATAACCTAGGCTCGGTAGTAGAGATCAATATTTTGTCTACAGGATATGCAACTACGGATTTAACTAATCAATTTAACACAAATTAAGCAATGCATACATACAATTTGAAACAAAATATTAGACTTTAAAATTGGGATAGGAATGATCAAGCGCTTGCACGGGTGCTGTTGCTCAATAAGGTGCGGAGGATCGTCCTCGGGGTTGCGCAAATATCGAATCCTAACGATCGAACATAACGACAAATAAGAACGAATAACACCGCAAAACTCAAACATACAACAACACCAAAACAAGCCAAAACTCACACACGGCCTAAGCATGAAATAACAAAATTTGAAACAGAGAACAATTCATTTTAAGTTATTAATAATTTTCTATGAATTTTCTAAGCTAAAAACACAACAAGCACTAGTTAATTACTTAACAGATTTTCACGAACGAAACGATGTGCAAAACCTATTCTAATAGTTAGTATACTGAAAATGAAATTTTTCTGAATTGGGTTCATTGAATTTGGACAATTATTGGAAGAGATATGCATTTTCTAATTTAGAAGATACCTAAGGCATCATTTTATTAATTAACAGATTCTTGCTACAGAGACATGGATGAAACTAATTTTTGTAAATAATACATTTAAAAAGAAAATTAATAAAGATCGTTTCATGCAATTTGGATAAAATTGAATTAGCTATGCATTTTACAAGTTTAATTGATTTAACGATTACAACAAACGCATTTGAAATACTAAAGCACTTAATATTTCTTCTACACAGCACGGCTAGCTCTTGACCATCGCGAGCGGGCCCGCGAAAATCTTGACGAGCGGTGCGCATAAGGTGGCGTCGAAGGCGTATTCAAAGAATACGTCTTCGCTTAACGAAACGTAATCCTAACACATATGCCCGGCAAAAATCGCTTCATGAAAGAGAGCGCGTTAACAAAACTACACAATCCCTAAGCGACATTCCGCCCACATAACGCGAGACTCGGAGAATTAAAGCGATTAGATTTGAATCCTAAAGCAGGTTTAACACGAGAGGGCCCACAAGTCGATGACCTAACGAACTGTGTTTAGCGATAACTAAGCCGCGGCTCGCTCGTCGAACGCGCGCGACGGCACGGCGCGGCGCGCGCCGCAGTGTTCTAGCAACCCGGTGAGTTTCAAGGCGAGTGAGTGGTACCTTAAGGTTCGCAAAGACCTCACGAACCGGTGGCGGTGACGCTGAGCCCAATGGTCGCGGAGATGGGCTCACGACGGCGGAGGCGGAGAAGAAGCTACGGCTCGCAGAAGACGCTACGCATTTCGAGAAGCCGGGAAGGTGCGCCACGGAATCGCCTCGACTCCGGAGCAATAAGCACAAGATAACGTCGAAGAAGAAGGTCCGAGGCGGCGGAATTGCTACGCGGCGAACACCGTGATTGGAGAAGAAAGGGTCGCGGCCTCAGCGATGCACCAAAGACAAAAATGAAGCCATCATTAGCTTCGATTGCATCGATGCGATCCGAAGGACCAAGTGTCGGCCGAAACTCACGAGCACTAGCAAGCTTGCGAGCCGAGACCAACGGAGTTGGGGGCGAAGAAGTGGCTCGGACGATTCACTGGATGCCACGAGCTCGGGATGGGAAAAATGGATGCGACGCGAGTGTGGTTCACGATGGTGAGGTTGCGGGCTCAAGGGCTTCTCCAGCGGCGGTGCTACGCCCGTTTCCTTCTCCGGCGAAACAAGAAATCGGGCGGAGATAACACGAACGCAAAGGAGAAGAAGTGGATGAGCTCGGGGCTTTTATGAAGTCACGGCGATGCCTCCCGACCGGACACGAGGGCATAAAGGTGGCGGCGGCGAGGTGCGTGGCAAACATGCACGCCGCGGCGCGAGCTCCGGTGAGGTGCGGAGAAGGCGAGGTTGATCTTGCCGGTGGGACCCACATGTCGGCGACAAACAAGCGGTGCGAACCGGTGGTTTGATTTGATCGACAACAACCGGCCGTTGGATCTAAAGCGGACGGTGGGATTGGTGTATGCATTGGACAGTCGGTTGCATACGCGGCGTGGATCGTTCGATCTTCATCGGACGGTTACGATCGATTGGACTCGCAGCAGTGCGGCTAGGCGGTGCGACCGAGTCAAGTGGTGCGGGTCGGACTCGAGCACGAGTTGAGTTCGGGCAGAACGATACTTTTAGAATTTGATTTAAAAGACAGAGAAGGTTTGGGAATTTTTAGAGGTAGCTCCTGAGCTCCAAAATTTCAGAAATTTTATGGTAGCTACTAGGGACAGAGGACAACCTTGTATAATTTTTCCAGAACTTTTTATGCACTGCATTGTTCTAGAAAATTCACAAGCTGCTGTACAGGAGTTTGACCAGATTTCAAACAGAGTTGACTTGGCCATTTGAAATAGCAAACAAAATCTAAAAATTGTGAAATAATTCAGGGAGGTAGATAGGATGATCAAGATGCTAGGAAAAATAGTTTCAGAGGATGATCACAAGTTTGAAGGCTAAGAATCTGATAACAACAATTTCCAATCACAAGAATTAAATTCTACAAATTGGAAATTGCTAGGAAAAGTGTAGAAACTTTCAAAAGATTTGAAGAGACAACAAAAGTTTTATTTCTCCTCAAAATTTTACATTTGAAATACAAACCTAAGTTAGGGCTGTTACAAATCTCCCCCCCTTATAGGAATCTCGCCCCGAGATTCTGATCACTGGGAGAAGAAGGATGGGTAATCTGCTCGGAGACGATCTTCGCGTTCCCAAGTGGCTTCATCCTCGGAGTGGTTCGACCACTGAACTTTGAGAACTTAATCACACGGTTCCTCGATTCTGCGTTCAGCTTCTTCGAGGATCTGAGCGGGACGCTCACGATAAGGCAGATCTTCACGCACATCGATATTTTCAATGGTGTTTCCTTAATGGAACACGAAGGCATTTCTTCAATTGTGACACATGGAAAACATCGTGCACTCCTTCAAGTGTAGCCGCAACTCCAACTTGTATGCAACGGCTCCCACTTTCTTGATGATGCGATATGGCGACATATCGAGGAGCTAACTTGCCCTTGACACAAACGGCGGTGTCCTTCAAAGCGAGACCTTGAGATACACAAAGTCATTGGGCCGAAACTCACTCACGGCGGCGCCGACCGCATAGCTCTTACGCTGGGTGAGCTACGAGCAAGTGCTCACGAATCAAGCCGCACTTGACTTTCGGCCTCATTGATCGAATCGGGCCAAAGCGCCTTTCACGGTTCGACCGGTTCAACGGTGTTCGCAGCGCCCGGCCGTACAAAGCCTCAAGCGGTGCCATACAGAGACTAGCTGGAAAATTTGTTGTTGTAGGAGAACCGGCAAGCGGTAGGCACTTCTCCCAATTCTTCCCATAGGAAAGAACACAAGCACGAGCATATCTTCAAGCACACGATTGGCGCGCTCCGTCGACCATCGGCCACGAGGATGATAGGCCGTCTTTGAAAGTAAGACGAGTTCCCATGGCCTCCTGCAGACTATGCCAAAACCGAGAGGTAAACAACGCCCACGGTCGGACACAATCGTCTTGGGTACACCATGCAAACTCACAATCCTTGATACATAGAGCTCGGCTAGAGGTTCCACGGGCGACTCTTGACCGAAGGAAATGCGCCACTTTAGTTAGCTTTGTCAATGACAACCCAAATGGCGTCGTTTCCCTTGGATGAGCAGGGCAAACCGATGATGAAATCCATGCCTCTGAATCCCACTTCCACTCGGTATAGGCAAGGGTGAAGAAGACCGTGGACGCCGATGCTCGGCCTTGACGCGACAACATCGTCACATCGGCAACGAACTTGGCAATCTCGCGCTTCATGCGAGTCCACGAGAATCTCGACGCGAGATCTTGATACATTTTGGTGGCCGGGATGGATGGACAAAGGCGAATCATGGGCCTCTGAAGAATCAAATCCATGGTCGGGACCTTTGGGACCACAAGACGCTGCCCAAACCGGACAACACCGTGCTCATCTTACGTAAAGCATTTAGTTGAACCATCCCCGATGTTACGCTTGATTTTGCCCATACCAACATCCCGATTCTTGTCGCGACTTGATTTGATCCACCAAGGTTGGTTGCACAATCAGGCGATAAAGAAGGGTGCTCAACCAAACCCAAGTTGAGGCAAATTTCGCAAGAAGTGCGAGTTCTTTGCTCTTGGATCATCAGTATTGCAATACACCTTTGGCTAAGTGCATCGGCAACCACATTGGCCTTGCCGGATGATCTTGAATACCCATATCATAATCTTTGATCAATTCTAGCCATCTCCTGCACGAGGTTCAGATCCATTTGAGTGAATAAGTATTTCAAACTCTTGTGATCGAATACACCTCACGGTTTCGATCAAATAATGCCGCCAAATCTTGAGTGCATGAACTCTGCGGACAAGCTCTAAATCATGGGTGGGATAGTTGAGCTCATGAGGCCTCATTTGCCTAGATGCATAGGCAACCGCCTTGCCTTCTTGCATAAGAACACACCCGAGTCCCGACGAGAGGCATCGCAATAAATATCGAAGTTCTTGTGGATATCGGGAAGAGTAAGGTGGAGTGAAGTCAATCGTTGTTTGAGCTCTGAAAGCTCTCATCACAAGCAGAGGACCACACAAACTTCTTGTCCTTCTTGAGCAATTCGGTCATTGGCTTTGCGATCTTGGAGAAGTTCTCGATAAAGCGGTAGTAGCCCGCTAGACCAAGAAAACTCCGCACATCGTTGGATCGACTGGGTGGCCCCAAGATAGAACATCGCTGACTTTCTTTGGGATCTCTGACTATTCCTCCAAATTGAAAGAACATGGCCCAAAATGCCACTTCCTTCAACCGAACTCACATTTCTTTGAACTTTGCATACGGTGATGCTCCATAACTTGCCCAAAATAATCTTGGATGCTCGGCATGCTCGCTCAGTCTTGGAATAGATAAGAATATCATCAATAAAGACCACCACAAATTTGTCCAAATACTCCATGAATACTGAATTCATAAGGTTCATGAACAAATTGGAGCATTGGTTAGACCGAAAGACATGACGGTGTACTCGTATGAGGCCATAACGAGTAGTGAAAGCGTCTTCGGAATATCCTCATACGATCCGGACTTGATGATAGCCCGATCTCGGATCAATCTTGGAGAACACACGGGCTCGGACAACTGGTCAAAAGATCATCAATGCGGGCGAGAGGATATTTGTTCTTCACCGTCACTTCATTGAGAGGGCGGTAATCAACACACATGCGCAAAGTCTTGTCCTTCTTCTTCACAAAGATCAGGACAACCCCAAGGAGATGGCGGGACGGATGAAACCCTTTGCTTGGAGCTCACCAAGCTGCTTCTTCAATTCTTCTAGCTCATTGGGAGGCATTCGACACGCCTTGAAATCGGGCGATGCCGGGCAGCAACTCGATGACAAACTCGGATCTCGGGCGGAGGCATCCTGTAAATCTTGGAAAGACATCCCCAAAGTCGGATACTATGGGAACATCCACGAATCGCAAGGTGCCGCTTCTATTGCACATAGATGCGGCCCCAAGGCTGGCGAAAATCCGACCTGCTCTTGAAGAGCTGGTAAGATAGACAGTCTTCTGGCACAATCAATGCCCCAAGTCTTTGGGACAACCAATCCATGCCAGAATCACATCGGACTTGCTTTGAGCAGAGCGAGAATAAGATTTGCTAAAAATCCCACTCCCTTGACTATGATAGGAACATCCGGCATTGTAAATCGACTCTCATTTCCGACCGGAGGCGGATGAGCAAAGGAACTAAAGGAACACAATGAAGACCACTAGCAGCAGCAAATGATCTTGAAATAAAGAATGCGATGCTCGAGAATCAAATATACCGCAGCGGGCGAGAATTAACAAGAAGTGTACCCATCACAACATCCGCGCCTCCGAGCCTCCTCGGTGAAAGGTGGTTCACTCGGCCGCCGCCGCACTCGGGCTTCGGATCATCTTACGGTCGGTGGGTGACCACTCCCGCCGCGTCCTCCATTAGGGCGAGGGCTGCCGCAACACTCGAGGCGAGCATTCGCATAATGGCCCTTGTTGTGGCAATGAAACAAGTGACCTCGGCCGCCGGATTGCGGAGGCCGCTCTCTCTTTGGATCGCGGCGCGCGTGTGGCTCACGGCTGTGGTGGGCGAGGCTGGTGCGAGATAGCCTCGCGCGGTGGAGCAAAAGAAGCGAGCCACAGTGCCGCCCGGCCCGAGGGCGAACGAGGTGGTGTGAGTAGACCGATCGCCTCCCATTTGCGCTGCGGGACTCGCCCAGCGCCTTCGCCTTATGCTCGGCAACAATGGCCTTATCTACCAAGGCACGAAAGTCCGAGAAGTCCACAATAGATAGCTTGTCTGCGGCTCCTCGGACAAGCCATCCATAAACTTCTCTGCTTAGCCTCATCGAGGCCACCTCCCGAGCATAACGAGCGGATGATTGAACTCGCACGGTACTCCGTCCATTTGCGCCCTTGCTTGAGCACGAAACTCCTTCTTCTTGACTTCATCGGGCCATCGGGGATGTGGGCCGACGAAAGCGATCGAACTCTTCCCACGCGACCACATGGCCCGCGGGTCGCATGGCGAGATAGTTCTCCCACCATGAGAGTCTGCGCCCTCAGGCGGTGGGGCGCGAAGAGTGCCTTATCCTGCGCTCGGCATCGAGCTATGTTGAGCTTCGCTCAACCATGCGCGACCAATCATACGCATCGAGAGGGTCCTCGGGGCGGGAGAAAGTCGGCGTGCGTGCGGAGGAACTCTGCAAGTCCCCGCGAGTGCGGTGGCCGCCACCACGGCAGGAGTGGAGGTATTCCTAGCAATAACCTCCAAGATGCGCGTCGGTCCATGCGGTTTCGCTCGATCGGCGAGAACCTCAGCCATGGTCGGAGGAGGAAGCTCCTCATCATGACCACGGTGGTGATTCAAACCACTACGGGTTCCGCCACCATCTGTTCCACTAAAACAAGTTAGCAACAATTTAAAAGCAAGAAAGCCCGAATTTTTCAAAGCGGTCGAGAAACAAACACAACGCAGATAAAGTTCGACCGGCAAAAATCGGACATATAACTACTCACTTTACATCTTACCCTATTACTCCCACGATTTTCCATAGTTCTCCCAAAACTAATTCCACCGGCTAAGTAACTACCTTTTGAAAAGGGAAGAGAGAAACCAAGTTCTCAAAACTCAAATTAGAGTAAGGTGAGTAGAAAGCTAAGATAGGTAAGGAATAAAATCGAGAATCTGCCTAGGTTTCATAAACCTTTTATAATTTGAAAATAAGACTTTCAAAATATCCTAAGGACGACTATGCTTGGTTGCTACGGTCGAATGGCTCGATACCAACTTTGTGAGGACCCCAATTTATTTGGTTTGTAATGCTTAACCAACCACTGGTCCTAGCATCACAAATCAAATAAAGCGATCCTCGAGATATGTATACTTCCTGAAGCGATATACACCTCACAACAAAAGTATGCATCAACTCCATTCCAAACATAGAGTCCAAACATCACACTACAAAGCGGAAGATAAACAAATAGTAACAATATTACGGACATAGGCCGACTGGCCACAAGATACACAAATAGACAACAACGGCAGTGAAGCAAAGTGCCATAAGATGGCTATAAACAAAGCCAATCGGTGTGCCTCCAACCCACAAGGCATCGGCCGGAGCGCCAAGACTAGTCGTCACCCACTAAGCGGCAAAGACTGACTCACGAAGTGAGGCCCCGAGGCTCACCTTCTTCCTCTGCAACAAAAACATTAAGCAAAGCACCCGAGTACAAAGATTGTCTTTGTACCCGCAAGAGCCCAGCGTGTGAACTAGCGCACTGTTCATATGCTACATGCAGGCTTGTTTGGTGGAAGTCATATGGTTCATTTGCATAAAGCCAATTTTCATTTGCAATAATGTAATACAGTTTAAAGGCAAGTTTGCAATTCATTTTTAATGTTGAAATACTGATAAGGATAATAATAGCAAAAGAGTAAGTAAAACATCCTAGAAGTGACTATCCCAATAGTCACCACAACAATAGCACGAATCCCAGTTCGTACCACCCATCAAGTTTTAATTTAAATGTTGTAGTCTAACTCTTGGAAGACCTTGCCAAGCGTGTCCATAACCTAGGGCGAGGCTATTCGAATAGTTTGAACCTGCAGGGTGTACCAATGTACCCACACTTGATCGCCTTTAAGCCAAAACACACTTCCGAAGGTATGCATGCACCTGACTAAGTCCTACGAGGCTGTTTCCAATATTGTGTATTAACTACGAGCCGCTCGTATGGATAGAAACCCATACGCTTACATGGTAAAGCCGAAAAGACAACTACCCACTCGGGATAAAGCTTTTGGACAACTACCATGCTCCCACCTCCATCCCTCCTGCGACCTCCTGCGACCGGAGCCAATACACGCCAAAGTACTAGGTCAAGAGAGGTCCCATATACTCTAGTGTGGTTAGCACGCCAAAATGCTTAGTTCGATGTAACAAGATGTTCGGTCCTTGTTGACTCGGGCACCATTCGATCACACCCAATGATCACACCAATCATACCGTTGTACCCAAGTCTAAATCATTTTTGGTTTTGGTTTTAGTTTTCAATTAAACATAGCAAAAATGCTGAAACAATAAGTTATAGTAAATTTTGTGTGATCAAGGTTACCGACTAAAGTCGATAACGCCAGATTCTACCGATAGCTAAGCATATCTAAGCAATTTGACCGGATCTACTAAGTGACAAGAGACCATCCAGTGCCTCTAATCACAAACAAATAACCTAGGCTCGGTAGTAGAGATCAATATTTTGTCTACGGGATATGCAGACTACGGATTTAACTAATCAATTTAACACAAATTAAGCAATGCATACATACAATTTGAAACAAAATATTAGACTTTAAAATTGGGATAGGAATGATCAAACCGCTTGCACAGGTCTTTGTTGCTCAATAAGGTGCGGAGGATCGTCCTCAGGGTTGCCGCAAATATCGAATCCTAACGATCGAACATAACAGCAAATAAGAACGAATAACACCGGCAAAACTCAAACATACAACAACACCAAAACAAGCCAAAACTCACACACAGCCTAAGCATGAAATAACAAAATTTGAAGCAGAGAACAATTCATTTTAAGTTATTAATAATTTTCTATGAATTTTCTAAGCTAAAAACACAACAAGCACTAGTTAATTACTTAACAGATTTTCACGAACGTAAGCATGTGCAAAACCTATTCTAATAGTTAGTATACTGAAAATGAAATTTCTGAGAATTGGGTTCATTGAATTTGGACAATTATTGGAAGAGATATGCATTTTCTAATTTAGAAGATACCTAAGGCATCATTTTATTAATTAACAGATTCTTGCTACAGAGACATGGATGAAACTAATTTTTGTAAATAATACATTTAAAAAGAAAATTAACAGCACTGGTTTCATGCAATTTGGATAAAAATTGAATTAGCTATGCATTTTACAAGTTTAATTGATTTAACAGTGCAACAGAAACGCATTTCAGAAATACTAAAGCACTTAATACTTCTTCTAATGGTATGCAGCTAGCCCGACCAGCGGCGACAGGGCGCGAAAATGTTGACGAGCGACTGCCGCATAAGGTGACGTCGAAGGCGTATTCAAAGAATACGTCTTCGGCTTAACAGAACGTAATCCTAACACATATGCCCGGAAAATACGCTGAAAGAGAAAACGATTAACAAAACTACACAATCCTAAGCGACATTCCGGGCCCATAACGAGACTCGGAGAATTAAAGCGATTAGATTTGAATCCTAAAACAGGTTTAACATCGAGAGGCCCACAAGTCGGTGACCTATGAGAACCAGGTTTAGCGATAACTAAGCTTCACGGCGGCTCGTAAGCGCATACGCGGGACGGCGGCGCGGCGCGCGGTGTTCTAGCAACCCGGTGAGTTTCAAGGCGAGTGAGTGGTACCTTAAGGTTCGCAAAGACCTCACGAACCAGTGGCGGTGACGCGGAGCCCAATGGTCGCCGGAGATGGGCTCACGGCGGCCGGAGGCGGAGAAAGCTACGGCTCGCGAGAAGCGCTCTGAACTTCGAAGCCGGGAAGGTGCGCCACGGAATCGCCTCGACTCCGGAGCAATAAGCACAAGATAACGTCGAAGAAGAAGGTCGGAGGCGCTGAATTGCCACGCGGCGGAACACCGTGATTGGAGAAGAAAGGGTCGCGCGACCTCAACGATGCACCAAAGACAAAAATGAAGCCATCATTAGCTTGATTGCATCGATGCGATCCGAAGGACCAAGTGTCGGTGGAAACTCACGGAGCACTAGCAAGCTTGCAGAGCCGAGACCAACGGAGTTGGGGACGAAGAAGTGGCTCGGACGATTCTTTGGATGCCACGAGCTCGGGATGGGAAAAATGGATGCGGCCGAGTGTGGTTCACGATGGTGAGGTTGCGGCTCAAGGGCTTCTCCAACGCGGTGGTGCTGCTAGCCGTTTCCTTCTCCGGCGGAAACAAGAAATCGGGCGGAGATAACACGAACGCAAAGGAGAAGAAGTGGATGAGCTCGGGGCTTTTATGAAGTCACGCGATGCCTCCCGGCCGGACACGAGGGCATAAAGGTGGCGGCGGCGAGTGCGTGGCAAACATGCACGACGCCGCGAGCTCCGGTGAGGTGCGGAGAAGGCGAGGTTGATCTTTGGCGGTGGGACCCACATGTCGGCGACAAACAGCGGTGCGAACGGTGGTTTGATTTGATCGACAACACACCGACCGTTGGATCTAAAGCGGACGGTGGGATTGGTGTATGCATTTGAACGGTCGGTTGCATACGCGGCGTGGATCGTTCGATCTTCATCGGACGGTTACGATCGATTGGACTCGCGCGGTGCAGCTAGGCGGTGCGACGAGTCAAGTGGTGGTGGTCGGACTCGAGCCCGAGTTGAGTTCGGCCCGAGGAACGAGACTTTTAGAATTTGATTTAAAAGACAGAGAAGGTTTGGGGAATTTTTAGAGGTAGCTCCTGAGCTCCAAAAATTTCGAAATTTTTATGGTAGCTACTAGGGACAGAGGACAACCTTGTATAATTTTTCCAGAACTTTTATGCACTGCATTGTTCTAGAGAAAATTCACAAGCTGCTGTACAGGAGTTTGACCAGATTTCAAGCAGAGTTGACTTGGCCATTTGAAATAGCAAACAAAATCTAAAAATTGTGAAATAATTCAGGGAGGTAGATAGGATGATCAAGATGCTAGGAAAAATAGTTTCAGAGGATGATCACAAGTTTGAAGGCTAAGAATCTGATAACAACAATTTCCAATCACAAGAATTAAATTCTACAAATTGGAAATTGCTAGGGAAAATTGTAGAAACTTTCAAAAGATTTGAAGAGACAACAAAAGTTTTTATTTCTCCTCAAAATTTTACATTTGAAATACAAACCCTAAGTTAGGGCTGTTACAGAATCTCAGGGGCGGAATTCCTTTTAAGGGAGGGTAGATTTGTAACATCCCTAAATTTGGTTTATCTCTAAAGTTTTAAAAATAAAACGAACCATTTGAAATTTTCTTGTTAAAGTTAGAGCTTAATTTCAATTTTTAGAAATCAAAAAGATTTAATGTGAACAATTTAAACTTTAATTAAATTAAAATTTGTTTTGTTTGAGTTCCTAGTGTTCCAGAGAATTTTCTAGAATTTTTTTAGGAATTTTTGTGATTTATTTGAGCTCATTTTATTTAACTTAATTTCCTAAAATTCAGCAATCATTCCTTTTAGAACTTCTCTTTGGGCCAAAATTCCTTTCCTTTGGGCCTTTTCTTTCCTTTCACCAACCTCTTTTCTTTCTCCCGTGTTTTGTTCCTTTCCCTTTTGCTTCATGCTGCCCGCTTTAGCCTTTCCTTGTCTGCGAAGCGTGCACACAAGCCTGACCAGCTTGCCTCTCTTTGTTCTTTCCACTGCTGGGTGGATCCGTGCTATCAGCGCACATGTGCTTCTTCTACAATCGTCCACGGGTCCAACTCCTTGCACTGTGTTCGAGCTAGACATGGTAGAGCCACCATCCTAATCTCAAACTCCTCCCCTCTGGTACTATATAAAGGCGACAACCCGCGTTGTAAGATCGAGGAGGCCGACTAGAGGGGGTGAATAGGCATTTTAAAAACTTCTATGCGCTAAAACCGATTTCTAATTCGGAAACTTATAACAATATGGTTTTGCACAATTAAAGCCTAAATCAACTAGGTTCAACTAAGTGCACCAACAATACAAGTCAATTGATGAATATTGCAATTAAACAATGACTTTTAATCTATTCAATTCTAGCAATGTAAATAGCACAAAGCATGGCAAGCATTCATACACAATGAATAAGCAATTTAATACAAGAAATATAAATTGCACAATGTACAGCAATAGAGTGCAAACCACAAAAGACACGGCGATGTTTTACCGTGGTGATCGGAGACTTGCCGGTCTCCCCTAATCCACGTTGAGGGAAATCCAAACTAATTGGGCCGGCTCCATGAATTAAGCCTTCCTCCGAGGTATCAACACCTCGCTCCACTAGGGTTGCTCTTACTCTACTCCGGAGATGGCGAGCACCAAGCCACTCACAAACACTGGGTCTTCTCACAAGCTTCACTGGAGAAGATCACCGGACCACAACGCCTCCACGCCGTCTAGGTGTCGGCAAACACCAAGAGTAATAAGCCAAGACCCTTGCTTGACTCTCACCACATGCAACGAATGCACAAGCTCAAGTGGATACAAAATCCAACTCTACATGCAACACATGCAACTAGAGACCTCTCTCCTTGCTCACAAGGTGCAACACATGCACAATTGAGAGGAGAAGCTCACACTAGTTTAAGTGAGTGAAATGGGATGCCAAAGGTTGCCTCTCAACCGACCAAAGGGGTATTTATAACCCCTAAACCAAAAACTGGCCGTTGGGAGACGAAACAGCCAAAAACTAGCCGTTACATACTTGGTGCGGTCGTACCGCACTCACAAGGGCCGGTACAACCGTTCCGGGCAGTCGTACCACTCATTTTATGGCAGTCGTACCGCAGCTCAAAATCAGCACAGACGACACTCGGTAAAAAGGTCATAACTTTTGACTCCGATGTCGGAATTGAGTGATCTTGGACTCTATTGAAAGCTTATTCAGAGGGCTACACAACCCACCTAATTGCATGATCTCAAACACATTAGATCAATGCAAAAAGCACAAGAACTTCAGAGAGTCACAACCATGGTCTAAGTCCAAAGTATTAGCAACAAACAATCTTAGACCATGCCAAGGGAAGATGCATGAATCTCAACAATTTGCAAAACACATTTGTAAATTTAGATCATGCCAGAAGGAGTAGGTACATGGACTTCACTCGTTTGCAAAACACATTTGCAAAGTATAGTCACATGCTACAAGGATTAAATGCATGAGCCTCGACTATTTGCAAAACACATTTGCAAATAATAGCATCATGCCACGGTGAGCTAGAGCAAGCAAGATTGAGCTATCAACACATGATGAGACTCAAGCTACTAGACAAGACCCCTCTTAATAGTACGGCAACCTATACTAGCAATCCGGTCTTCCAACCAAACACCAAGACTAAAAAGACTAGGAACACATCCTTAGCCCTAGCTAGTCATACCTTTGCCTTAAGCATCTTTTTGAAGCTTGATGACACACATCTTCACTTCAAGTCTGGCTCATCATCTTGACATGCATCAACCCATGATGCATCCTTTACTTGACCTAAATCAACACATGATGAGTCTTCTCTTGACTTGATGATCAACTCATGATCATCTCTTCTTCGAGATCTTGATATGCATCAACACATGATGCATCCTCTTCTTGAACCTTTACTTGATGACGATCAACTCATGATACCATCCGAAGTCTCCATTACCCTAGAACATAACCTATTCATCCAACTCAAGGAAAATGTTAGTCTCATAATGATTAACATTATTTACCAAGATATACCTGCAATAAATGCTTCTAAACAAGCCATTGAAAATCCTGGACCGGTACTACCGCCAACCAAGTTGCGGTACTACAGTTTGGTCTAATCGTACCGCACGAAGGAGCGGTACTACCGATTGCAGGGTTTCCAATTTTACCGAAAAGACATGCTCTCTGGAAAATACATACCGCCATACAAACATCGGTACAACCGCATATCGGTACGACCGATTCTCAGAGGCGGTACGACCGATTAACAAGGAGAGCTCTGAGCCAAAATGCATCGGTTCTGGTTTTATTCAACTGCCAACTAAAAATCAAAACGACCGTAATGCGGTAGTACGCATGTAACTCGCATGCGACCGATTTCTGATCAATGCACTTAAGGCTTTCAAATTTAAATTCAATTTCAAAATCAAATGCATGCATGATTCTAAATTGATCCATACGGCACAAGAACATGCTATCAAGCTACTAATCATGATCCCTCAATTGTCATGCATTGCCATTACCATGTTGTTATCCATAAACCGGGACTAAGCCTTTAAACATCTTAGCACACATGTTAGTCCCACAACACAATTTCAAATAATTGAATATAGATAAACATGAGTATGTATAAACTACACAAGTTATATATATACTCACATATAAGTATATATGAACTACACAAGTTATATATACCATGAGTATATACGAATTACAAGTTGTATATACTAAATATGAGTGTATACGAACTACACAAGTTGTATATACTCATATGAATATATTAACTACACAAGTTGAATATATTCAAAGATATATGAGCATCTATGAACTACACAAGTCTCATATGTTCTCATATACTCATATGAATATATTAACTACACAAGTTAAATATATTCAAGGATATGTTTCAAAGTAAAGATCCTTAATATATGTGGAAAGAGAATATGGATCAATACTAATAAAACCACAAAATATAGAATGAACTACCCCTAAATGTGTGCATACACAAATGTGTAATGGAAACATATGCACATATCCAAGTTAACCTTTTTGGTGGAATTTAACATATATTTTGGATCCGAGGAATGCAACAAGATATAATAAGAAGAAGTAGAATGCATACCTCTTGTATTTTCATCTTTATATCCAAACGAGACTAAGCAATAGATAATCAATAGAATTGTTAGTCTCACAAATAGATTTGTCATTAATGAATACATACCTGTTTTGATTTTTGCTTTTATATCCAAGCTGAGACTAAACATAATATAACAATAAGAGTGTTAGTCTCACAAGTGCATTTGTCATTAATCACCAAAATACTCTATTAACACATAATGGCGTGTCTAGATCCTTCACGCGCCACATTTTTTGCATCGCTCTCCTCTCCCAAAACCCTAAAGCATCGCTGTCGGCCTTGTCTTCGTTGTGTTGGATTTTGTCCAAGGCCGAGCCGGCCACCGAAGCTCTTCGTCGTCAAAGTTCGTCGCCGTTGGTCCCTCTCTCGCCCATCTTGTCTTAGCGCTTTGGAACCGCCTCATCACGTTCTTCATTGCGCCACCTCCCGTTCCTAGGATCACCAATCCTCTAGTTCCATCTTCGTCCTCAAAGGTGGCCGTGTTGGAGATATGCCCTAGAGGCAATCATAGAGATGATGATATTTCGTTGTATCCATGATTTAATAAATGTTCCTTGAATATTGCCTTTGTGTTGATTAACAAGTATGTGACTTGTTTGTGAAACTCTTTACTTGTATGGTTATTCTAAAGTTGTCCCTAGTCGGAGTTCATGTGAGGACACACGTGAATGATGGATTAGCACATGTATCGGTTGATGACCATGTTTCACAGGTCATAGACATGGAGATGTCAAACCAATAATGTGGACACATATTTAGAATATGGAGTTGGACTGACCCAACTTGAGACATAGCAATTATACTTATGGTTCTCTCTACACAATGTGTACGCCTTGTCCTTAGACCTGAGATTATCGCATGTACTTGATATGTGAATCGACCTACTTAGGGGCTATCAAACGCTACTCCGTGAATCGGGTAGTTATAAAGGTAGCTTCGGGTTTGTCATGAAGCATCTTTGCGAGGCATGGTCGATCGAGATGGGATTTGCCTCTCTACCCGAGAGATATCTACGGGCCTCGAGTGATCGGATCCGAAATGCATGGCCATGCTACTTAAGGTTAAGAGTTAACCTAGTAAGGGATTCCGGATCACGGGATCGAGAAAGAGTGGTCGCTTGGAGCTCGACCAATATCGTGAGGCAAAGGGATTGACATGTACATAACGCTGTGATGGTTCGTCCGATATGATTTTTGTGTACGTTTAGGAGTTGGCACGTCTTGCTAGAGGCCGCTACCAACTATTGACCAAGTATGTGTACTCGCGTCATGTCTAAACATACGTGAACCTATAGGGTCACACACTTAAGGGGGTGAAGCCTAATTCAGATTGGATCCGAATTAGAATGGGCATTGAGTCCTAATGGGCCTCTATTCGTAGAAGCCCATTGTAAGGACGTCTATAAAAGGAGGGCAGGGGCGCACGGGATGAGGGATGAGTTTTTCGTGACATCCTCAAACCCTAGCCGCCACCCCTCCCATGCCCTGGTCGCTCGCACGGATCTAGTAGTCCGACGTGCGTCGCTTCCTCCCGTACGTGTGGATACCTTTGAAGGCGCTGCATCTGTAGCGTTGGGACGAACCGCAAGAGAGGAGTTGTACGTGGGACGCCACGACGAGGACAAGGAAGTAGTACGACTACTCTACCCCGACGTGCTGCATCAACTTAGTACGACTACTTTGCCCCGACGTGCTGCATCAACTTCCGCACCTGTGCGTCTAGTGGTAAGACCGTGATCTATAACTGTAGTGATCTTGGTTTACGGGTAGAATTTTTAATTTGCGCTAGTGTAGCCTACACATTGCCCTTCAGGCCGCTGCCTCCATCTCCGATCTACTCACTGGTGAGTCTCTATGCCTTCTCGTGCATGTCAACCAGTGTCTTTCATCACCCTCGTCCGATCCCTACCCTTCCCCATCACTCTTGGTCAGCGGAGTGCTACCGTCGCTCATCTCCATCTTCTCCGACCATCTTTGACTTGCTGCCATTCTGGTCATCCTTAGTCCATCCTGAGCCTCCCTTCGTGATCCTTATGCCTTTGCCTACATCGTGCTCCTGCTCGTTCTCTTCGGGAGTCCTTGATTCACCTTCATCGCCGCACCGGAGAAGCACCCCATCGCCATTGTCGCTGCCACCGTCACCTTGTCGCCGGCAATACTACGTCACCACCACCAAAAGAGTCACCTCCTCCCTAGGAATCCGTTTTGCCACTCGTCGGCAATCTCCTCGCCACCGGTTGCCTTCGCCGCCACCTACCCGAGCCGCGCGGTGAGCTCCTCGCTTTCTCTCTGGCATCTCATGCCATCTCATCTTCCACATAAGTAGCCACCTCACCTCTTTTGCCCAAGTGTCATCTGTCTTTGCCTATGTGGCATGCCAGTCAGCGCCTGCATGTCATTGCCATGTGTCAAGCCTGAGCCAAAGAGCCATGAACTCAATGCACCATGGACCATATCAATGCCAAGTGGGTCCCATCTATCATAATCTTTTAATTTCTCTTTAGCCGAAAATCCCCTGCTGATGTCATGCTGATGTAGTAAATTATTTTTCCTTTGGAAAACAATTCCCTAAAATTTGAAATTCTGATTTCATCATTTATGTGAATTTCCCTCTTCCGAGAGTCCGTTCTTGTTTATACGAACTCTAATTTAGTCCATTCAATTTCCAAAATTCATCTAAAATCAAGTTCTTTCTTTTAGAGTTGGTTTTATTGTTTTTGGATTTTATTTGAATTTCTTTTGAATTTATTTGTATTTCACCAGTTGTTTTCTCTCTCGTTAGATGATTTGTTTCACAGATCAAGAGCGGAAGCAAATTTGGAAGATCCAAGTGTGGTAACTGAGCAGAGCCAAAGCCAAGGCAAGTTGTAATCCTTTGATTATTTTGAACCTATGATTTCAAAAGTATATTATTTTATATTAAGTGCATGCTATTTTTATATCAATTGTTTTTAGTTTAGCTATCACCTTTTGTCGTTATGCCTCCATTGATTATTTGAATACCATGTATCCATTGTCACCATAGAATGGTTAATTTTAGTTGGGTATATTTGTAACACCAACATGGATATCGGACAAATGCTTATTCAAGCTTAGTTACGATGGGTTCATTACCACATGTACAAATAATGTCGAATTTGACTTAATGAGATATGGAATTGTGGTGGTTAGCCACTGTTGTTAAAATTTGTATACTATGATACGGTATGTCATTGGTCTTGGTTAAACAAAATAATTTTTGCTCAGGCGAGCGGTTGTGCAGTGAGTGTGTGGATTTAACATGTTGTGGGTTTGTGGTAGACTCGCTTGAGTAAGTTGTCAAAGACTTAATCTTGTGCGCCATTCAACTAGGTCTTTTCGTACAACCACATGCTTGATATGGGACAGACCTAACTTAGTAAGTTGTGGAGTTTTGACATTGACTACTCTCGTAGTATATGTGTGGAGGTATGTACCCTTTTAAGGTCACATCTATGGATGAGGTTTTACCATCTCCGTGTTCAACGGCAGCGCCAAACCAATGGTGAGGCTGGGGTTGATAGTATGAATATCGGAGAGTCAATTGTTGAAACAAAATTTCGAAAGGTTTGTTATGACTAGTGCTAGCTACACTGATTATATCGTGTGAGTAAAGTGTACAACCTCTGTAGAGTGTTAAGTAATCTATTCGAGTAGCAGCGTCCTCGGTTATAGACATGCCTGGGGATTTCACATGAGAGATAGAGTTTCTTTATAAAATGTGTCGGAATCTGAATGGGTAGTTCACTTGATGAATATAATGTTCGTTTGATGAATGGGTAATTCACTTGGTGGATTGTGTCGGTTGGTGAATGGGAATTCATTTATCTTGGTTTGGTTGGGAAGAAAATGGAAGTTTATCGTTGGTTTCAAAAAAACTATTTACTTTATTTATTATTCTTTTCAATTATACATTTCAATTAATTTATTGTATTTATCGTAAATACTGCTTTCTGCAAAAGAACCATACGGCTAACCTTTGTTCAAGCCTTAGATGAATAGTAATTGCATACTATTTCCCTACAACTTATTGAGTACTTTATGTGCTCACGATTTCAAATTCTGCTACTCAGTTGAAGATTATCAAGCTGCTCAAGAGTTTTTCGAGAAGGAGTATTATGAAGACTTTGTGAATTAGGAGGTGTTCTCCACTCGATTGCCTGTAAGTATGTTGATTGGCCTTTCCAAGTTTTCCTATTCCGCTGTAAGAGTTTATTTGTTTCTTTAGCCCTGCGTGGCAAGTTAAGTAAACATTGACCATAAGGTCTCGTTATTATTACTATTTGTTATTTTAAGATCTTCCTAGTTAAATCGAATAAATAGATGATATTTCATCGTTGTTTCCTATGTGAACTAGCTACTGATCTGGGACTAGTTCAGAATACATAGAAGATTTCGAATAAGTAAATTCGGGTCCCGACATAGATCCAACTGCCCTTATGAATAACATTGTTAAATAAGATATCTTTGTTAATTTATCGGTTCAATATGGATGATATCCTTTAATATTGTATTGTACTATAGGCTAGATAGGCTTGTACATGAACCAACTGGGGGAAATGCGTAGCATGCAGGTTATATAACAACATACTGTAGCTTTCGAAATGCACACGAGTCAGAGGCTGCGTACATTGTTATATGATCTGCGTGCCACATATTTCCCTCAATTGGTTCATGTACAAGCTTATCTAGCCTGTGATACAATACAATATTAAAGAATATCATCTACATTAAACTGATAAATTCACAAAGAGTGTCCTATTTGATTAGGGTACATGTGATAATACCCCCTCCCCCTTCATCTCGATTGGAATAAACCCGCACGTGTATCATGTATTGCTTGTAACGCTTGAAATGTCGTCAATTTTATGTATGAAAAGTTACATTGCAACTCCATTGGAAATCCGCTCTGAGACCTAAACCCTTAAGTTTTGAGATAATTTCAGAACACATATAAAATTGTAGAAATATTACACACTCAAGTCCACTATGTAAGGAGCCTTCAAAACAAAATTCAAAATTTTTGGCGCTCCTTTTCTATATTTAGAAATTCCTACAAACAATATAATTAAATAAAATTGCGAGAAACATTCCAAATGAATAAAATTATGAAAAATTACACAACCAAGTACACTATCTCAGGAGGCTCCACAAAAAAATTAATAATTTTTTGAGCTCATTGGCTATATTTTATAATTTAAGGAAACATCCGTGTACTTTCGGACTAATCATTCTGCTGCTAATTACTTTCGGACTAATTTGTGTCCGGCCGGTGAGGGGTCGGTGGAGGTGTGATCAGGGGCGTCCGGCCAGTGGAGGGCTGGACGAGGCGTGTGGAGGACTGTCTGGCCGGTCACGAGCCGGACGAGGCGATGTGTCGTGTGGCCATCGTGTTTGGCTGGTGACCATGCAGACAAGGCTACAGATTTGTCATTTCGTTGCAGCGGTCAGTACTTCTGTAATAAAACAACGCAACAGTGCTATTTGAGCCAAAAATCCATGTAAGTTAGCTCAAAATCATATCTTCACTTGTGGAACCCTGCCCCTACCTGAAAAACTGAGTGAGACTAGCTTAATCTCACTTCCTCAAAAAAGCCCTCCCCACAAGACACAAAACAACTCGCCTCACCCAGTAGTAGGGAATCGCACAAGATGGAGTCGTCATTTGTTGGGACTGGATTTACACATTCAAACCCTCTGTGTATTCTAAACCACCCGGATCAAGAGCTAGTTCACAAAGAAACATCGATGAAATACCATCCATTCAACGATTTAACTAAAAAGATATCAAAATAACAAATAGTAATAATAACAGGACCTTATGGAGTTATGGTCAATGTTTACTTAACTTGCCACACAGGGCTTAAGACAGAAATAAACTCTTGTAGAGGAACAGAAACTTGGAAAGGCCAATCAATATGCTCACAGGCAATCGAGTTGAGAAAGCATCCTAATTCGCAAAGCCTTCAAAGAACTCCTTTTCATAGAACTCTTGAGCAATTTGACCTTCTTCAACCGAGCAGCAAAGTTTAAAGCTATGTGTACATAAAGTACTTAGCTAGTCATAGGGAATAGTATGCAATTAATATTCATGCAAGGTTTGAACAAAAGAATAGTTGTATAGTTCTTCTGCAGAAAGCAAGTATTCATAGTAAATAGATTACAAAGTGTAATTTAAAAAGCAATAATTAAATAATTCTTTGAAACAACAGGTGAACTTCCCATTCACTTTTGAACCGAATCATCAAGTGAACTCCCCATTTACCTTCCGACACATTTTTATAAAAAACTCTACCTCTCGTGTGAAATCCCCGTGCAATATCCATGACCGGGGACACAACTGTTTAAACTGTTTTAACTCTGCAGAGGTTGTATAATTTTACTCACAAGAGATAAATGTAACATCCCAATTTTCCGAGCTTAAAAATTATTTAAATAGTTAGTAGGGAAAAATTCACCATTTAGATTTATTTGAATTTTAAATTCAAAAGCTTAATATTGAACTTTACAAACAAAGACCTTTAATGTGAATAATCCCAACATGAACAATAGCCAAAACTATTTTATTTGGTTCCTTGTGCTTAGATATATTTTCTAGATTTTTCTAGAATTTTTCTGAGTTCATTTGCTATTTTCTATTGCTTATTTGAATTTCTGGTATTTTCTAAAATAGAAAAGCATTTAAAATATCAGAAAATACTCTCGGGCCGAATCTCTCTCCTCCGGTCCGTTTTCCTTCTTTCCGGCCCAGCTCCCGCGCGCGTGCCCGCCTCCGTGCCGCTGACGTGTGGGCCCCACACGTCAGTTCTTCGCCCCCGCGCCCGGCTTCGTCCTCGCGTGCGATCGCCCGCGTCCGCCATTGCTGATCTCCGAGTCCCGTACGACAACGCCTCCTTTCCAATTGAACCCCTTCTAGAAAACACATAGAATCTTATCCTTTATCTCCCCGCATCTTCTGATCAAAACCAAATCCGGATTCGTCTCTAATTCCGTTTTCTTGGCCGTCTCGGACTCTTTTAGGGTTCGCCGCACGCACGCCCCCGAGCCCTCCTGCACCTATAAATAGCCCCGAGCTGCATCGCCACCCGCACCAAAACCCCTCAACCAATTTGTCCTCTCGAGCCCTAGCGCCGTCGCAATTCCTCATCTAGGGTTTTTGGCCGAGCCTCTCCATCGAGTTGCGCCATTGCCGACGCCGCGCGCCTCGTGGTCGCACCGCCAGGTTCGCCGTCACCTCGGCGACCTCCGTGAGCCTTCACCGCCGCCCAAACCTCACCGGAGCCCCCGTCCGACAATACCAGAGCCCTCCGCCGCTTGGAGCCGCCGCCGCCGCCTCGCTGCGTTCGACCATCCGACCTACCTCAACAGTTCGCGATAGCAAGAGCTACACACCGGCACACTCACCGCCGCGAGGAGCCGCTTCGCCGTTGCGTTGGTTCCCGAGCCGTCGCCGCCGCCGGTCCGACGTGGCACCGCGTCGGCGTCCACCTCACCGAGCGCGACGTGTCATCCCGCGTGGTCGCCGCCGGCCGCCGTGGCTTAGTCCACCGGACCCCAAGTCGAGGCTCGGTGAGACCTAGTCACCGTGGAGTCGTGTCTCGACATGTGGGCCCACATGTCGTTGAATTCTTTATTTATCTTTTTCAAATTCGAGGGTCGACGCCAAGATTGCGCAATAATCCGATTTTTCTTCAGAGAAATAATTCGGAAATTCTGGAAAATCCAAATTAGGGTTTCTTTTAGATTTAAAACTTCTAGAGGTCATAACTTTTGCATCCTAACTCCGATTGAGCTCATTCAAATTTTTAAATTTATCTAAATTCAAGCTCTATTTATCTGAGATTTTTATTTAATTTTTGGAGCTTGTGTTACCTCTGTTATTTATTTGTTTTGTTTATTTGTTTCGTTTGCGAGTAGACGTCGATTCGTCGGTGAATTTCGTTGAAGAAGGAGCAACCCAAGATCAAGACCAGTACATAGACCTTTTCCAAGGTAAGTCATACCTTTGATCATCTTGAAACCAGTTTTCAAATTACTTTGTGTTAAAGTATTGCATTTTATGTTAATTATGTATTTAAATGTTTTGGGCATAGTTATTATCCAATTTGTTATCACCCCTTGGCCTTGTATGTCATAATTCCTTGTCACCCTAGATTGGTTTATTAGTTGGTAATATTATAGCACCAACGTGGGTTGGTTAGATGCGAGTACAATTGCTTAGTCATGCTACGAGTCTCACATCTCATGTAAGTTGCAATTATTGAATGTGACTAAGTGACTATGGAACTATGTGTAAAACTGTGTGCTATGTGTTATTACTTCGTGATGGCATGTGTTGCACTAAAACCAACTGGGTGGTAAAGGATTTAGACTGAGGCAAGTGGTGGAAGCTGTGTGATATGGTGGAAGCTGTGTGCTTGGGTTTGATAATCTTTGTGACTTAGTTAGAACATGAAAGTCTTGCCTTGGTCAATTAAGGACTTAACTTTGTGCGCCATTGAATCGAGCCTTCTGCATGCGACCACATGCCCGGTATGGGACGGCCTAACTTAGTAAGTTATGGATTCTCGCATTGATGTTACGTGGATAGGTTAGGTGTGTGACAGGTGGAGGTGTGACTACTTGGTGGTTGCATCGCGGGACGGTTCGCCGCTTCCTCGCCCAATGGTGTGTGTTATACTAATTCTATGTGAGTGGTATAGCGGAAAGCACATCGGAATGTCAATGTTTGAGATGAAGTTTCCGAACTGCTTTGTTACGATTGGTGCTTGCTACACTAGTTGTATCTTGTGGGTAAAGTGTACAACCTCTGCAGAGTGTTAAACAATCTATTCGAATAGCGCGTCGCGGTCATGGACATGCTCTGGATTTCACACGAGGGGTAGTTTTCATAAAATGTTGGGATGGGAGCTGTGTGACCTCAATCATATGGCTATGTGAAATAATCTGTTTAGCTTTGTATTTTTGTGGAAACAATTGTTAAATTATTATTGTCTATTTGTTTTAAATTATGCTTTCAATCTATTTTTCATATTCAATTGCAAATGTTGCTTTTATGCAAAAGAACCACATAAGTATTTTTCTTTGTAATAAGCCTACATCTATAAATTGCATTCTGTGGTATGATTTGCTAGTACGGTTGTGTACTCACGCTTGTTGTAAAACTTGCGCCCAAACCTACGTAAGAGGAGGAGTCTACGCCGCTTTCGAGGAGGAGTTCGTCAAGGTTGCCGATCGTTAAGGTCCGGATCCCAATCGCTGCCTATGGTGAATGGATGGGATCTCACTGGAGTTATTTCCGTTCCGCTGCTGTTTTATTCTCTGTTAGCCCTGCGTGGCTTAATAAGTGTAAACTCGACCATAAGGTCAAAACCCTTATTTGCTATTCAAACTAATCGTTTACTTTATTTATCGCCAGTGGATCAATATTTACCTATGTTGACACCGTGTGCACTAGCTTGATCTCGACTAGTGCAAGATATACAGAGGGTTTCAGAATCGAAATTCTAGGTCCTGACAATAAATCAACTTATAATGTCCGTTCACATTCTTCCGTAGGTGCGCGACTAAGTGATTATCAAAAGGCCTTTACAAAGCTCCTTCTTAACCCAGTTCTGCCTGCTAAGGTTTCAAAACTGAATGTCTTTCCGATTAGACCGCCCCCTCTGCGCCATAGTGATTATACGTCCATCCCTTAACTCATGCTTCCAAGACAAAACCAAAATTGAGACATTGCTAATTAGTTAGCTAGGTCCATTGCATACTAGACATGTGGTTGTACGATATGGCCTAGTTCAATGTCGCATAAGATAAAGTCCTTGACAATTACTCAAGCTAGTCTACCTTATCCCAACAATGTGCTACCCTCACCCCTTTATTGCACGATTGTTTGCCTGAGCGGAAATCATTTTTTGTTCAACCAAAATCAATGACATACCCTGCCATGGCATAACAAATTTTAACAACAGTGGCTACCCACCACAATTCCATATATCATTAAGTAAAATTAACATTTTTACATAAGTGACATGAGTCCATCGTACAACTAAGCATGACTAAACATCTCTATGATACCCATATTGGTGATACAAATATGTCCAACTAATAATAATCATCCTATGGTGACAAATGATTCATGGTATTCAAATAATAAATGGAGGTATAATGACAAATAGGTGATCAACTATTCCCAAAAGCAGTTGATATAAAGATAGCATGTAATTTAATATAAAACAAGATACTTTTGAAATCATAGGTTCAATATGATCAATGGATTATGACTTGCCTTGGCTTTGCTCAATTACCACATGCACTTGGATCTTCAAAATTTGCTCCTGCTCCTTGAAGTAGATCATTTAAATAAGAGAGGGAAAACAACAAATGAAATACAAATAAATCCAAAAGAAAAACAAAAAATACAAAAACAAAAAACTAACTCTAAAATAAAGAGCTTGATTTTAGAGGAATTTAGGAACATGAAAAGACTAAATCGAATTGGATTTAAGGAGAATGGACTCTTGGAAGATTTGCTAGAAAAGGAAAAAGAGAGGGAGAAAAGAATATTCCTGGAATATTCTCTCGGCTGAAAAAGAAAAAAGAAAGGAAAAGAAAAGGAATTGACAAGTGGTACCCACCTGTAAGTGAAAGAGAAGGAGAGATTGACATGTGGGGCCGAAGTGTAAGAGAGAGAAAGGAAGGAAGAGAGAGGCTGACAAGATGGACCCATAGGTCAGAGAGAAAGAGAAGGAAGAAAATAGAGGAAGCTGGCAGTGGTGCTGGCGCTCGGCGCCGACAGCGGACAGCGGCCAGAGGATGACTAGCGATGGCCAAAATGGAAAACCAGGATCACGGTGGTCCTTTGGGTGGCGGTGGCGTGGTGAGGATAGCGACGAGACAGTGACAAAAAAGGCGCACAGGCTCATGGCGATGATGGTGAAGCAGTGCCTAGTGGCGATGGAGGTGAGCACGGGATTAGCTGCGGCACAAGGAACGCGACGGGACAAACCGGGCAACCGAAGGTCGATAGGGCGACACAACAAATATAGGCGGTGGAGATTAACAGTGTAAGGACCTGCATTGGGGCGCGAGGAGAGATCTCCCAGGACCTCCCAGGAGGTCCGACAGGACCACCTGGAGGTCTGGGAGGTCCTCCAAGACCACCCGAGGAGGTCTCCTAGGACCTCTCGGAGTGCCTTCAGGACCACCCAGGAGGACTTTGAAAGTCCACCCAGAGATCCTCCAAGGCCACCCGAAGGTCCTAGCCTCTGTGCATGCTGAGCCAGTCCCATGATCAGTCCTGCTAGCTCGCACATACATACATTGGTGTAATCAAATCCATACAACAAGCTAAAGAAGAAGCAATAGACAACTTAACATATATTAACAAAGGACCTTTTAGTCAAGCTTCTTACAGGAGTTTGCCAAACGGGCTTACAACAACAAACACTTTGCAGTGGAAATAAAAACCAAAATGCGCAGAGCCGACCAACAAGCCCACAGGTATCGAGTGGAAGACGTCCCCTAGCATGCATGGCTTTCAAAGACCTCTTCTTCATGGAGCTTTGAGCTCCCTGGAACTAACTGTTCTACTGATCAAACAGAGGGCACAAGCCATGAGTACTTTGAATGTACTCAAGAATCAGAGAGAAATGTATGCAAATATTATTCATGCAAGGCTTACAAAAGAGAGTCTGAGGGTTAGTTTGTAGAAAGCAACATTGACAAAGTGAAAGTAGATTGCAAGGCTTAAGTTAAAAGAGTAATACATAAATATATTTGTTTTCAAAGGAGGTCGTGAGCACCCACTCACTTCCAAGACCACTCCCAAACAGCCTTGGTCGCACCAACGACTAGTACCACCCACATGACCACTCTAGAGCTCCAAGACCTCCTTTGGGCACCAACCCTGGAGCATCCAGGACCACTCTAGAGCTTCCCATGACCAGCCCCTGGACCCCTTCACGAGCCAGCCATGACCTCTCGGGAGTATGCCAAGGTATATTCGAGAGAAAGCCACGACCTCCCGCAGAAGCGCCCAGGAACACATTTTATAAAAATCGACCCCTTGGGCAAAATCATCAGGCAATGTCCATAACCAGGGACACGGCTATTCAATAGATTTACACTGCAGAGGTTGTACACTTTTTCCCACAAGAGATAGCCGTCTGATATAACACATGCTTTCTTAGGCATGTGAATCAAGGAGAGGCTATCACCAGGCTGTTTACAAAGCTCCGATAAGATCCGGTTCTGCTCGCTAAGGTTTCGCTTCCCTTGGGCACCAACCTGCCGGATTCGTGCCCCCTCTTGCGCCATTCCCATCCAAAATAGAACCAAGTCAAATGTTGTTAATTAGTTGGCCTGATCCATCCCATACTGAACTTGTGGTTGCACAGAAGAGCCGGATCAATGGCACACAAAGTTAAGTCCTTAGTTGCTGCTCAAGTAGACTTCTCATCCCAGCAGCGTATAGCACCCTCTTTATCAGATGATCACTCGCCTCGAGCATAAAAAGCAGTTTTGGGTTCAACCAAACCAAAGGATCACCAAGTCCTAGCACACAAGTTTTAGAAAAGCATGCTGCCACAATTCCATAGTTCATTTAGTCACGATTATTAAGAATGAAACATGATTATCAAGACTAACGGTTCTAAAGCAATGGCTAAGCATATAAACGGTCCCATGTTGGTAATATCAATACAAGACGAACTAACAGTACCTGTCCTAAGGTGTCCAAGGGAACATGTCAACATGTCGAGCATAAATATTCAAGGAGGCATACTGTCAACTAGGAACTTAGCTACTGCCCAAACCATTTTTATAAAACTAGCCATGTAAGTTTATATCAAAATAAGGTACTTTTGTAAAAACAGGTTCAATATGATCAAAGGTCCACGACTTGCCTCTGTTGATGAGCAAAGCTTCGGTCAAGGTAGCTGGATCCACGATCTCTCAAAGAACAACCGGATCTACACGTTCGCAAAGAAACCAAATAAATAAAGCAGCTCCAAGAAATCCAAAAAGAACTTAACTCAGAGCCAAAGGAGAAGAGGTCCACTGAGAGGGAGGTTTGAGAGGGAGATCCAATGAGAGGGAGGTCCAATCCAAGGAGGTACGAACCAGAGGAGGTGGGAGAGCTCACCAGGACAGGGAGAAATCGAGGGAGATGATTAAGTGAAGAACAAGGAGGAAGTGGGTGCCCCTTGGTGCACTATTTAAAGGCAAAGGGAAATAGGAACACAACCAAAAAGAAGTCACCAAATTCAATGGTAGTGTGGTAGAGGCACACTGCCAGATGGTACGTAAAGGATTAGAATAGGTAAAGGAGGCGACAAGAGAGTACCATGCGGTACCACCGAAGTGACCGCATTTAATGCACATAGATTTTTGAGGCGTAGGAATTGAGAAAGTGAGCCTGACCGACAAGTGGGCCACCAAACTCGGTGAGCAGACTACCAAAGAGGTGGTTTCAACTGCAAGGGTGGTCTTTGTAAAAGACCAGAGGTCGGGACCTCAAGGGGAGGTCCTGACCACAAAGGTGGTCTTTTCAAAAGGACCATAGGTCTTGACCACATGGTGGTCTCAACCCGCAAAGGTGGTCTTTGCAAAAGACCACGGGGAGGTCTGGAGGACAAGGAGGTCGTACGAGGGAAGAGGTCCAAAAGGGCAAGGAGGTCCAAAGGAGGAGGAGGTCTGGAGGACAAAGAGGTCCAATGGTGGAGATCAAAAAAGAGGGGGAGGTCCAACGAAGGGGATCCAAGATAGGAGGGGTCCTAAGACAAGGAGGTTCTGCCCAAAAGAGAAGGTCGTGACCGAGAGGAGGTCGTAACCAACAAGGAGGTCCGAACCCAAAGGGGAGGTCTAAACCTTCAAAAAGGTCTAACCCAACAGAGAAGGTTTAAACCACAAAGTAGGTCTATACTCAAAGGAAAGGTCTAGACCAATAGGGAGATCTAAACACAAAGGAGAAGTCTAGACCAACAAAGAGGTCTAAACTGAAAGGAGAGGTCTAGACCAGCAAAGAGGTCTAAACACAAGGGAGAGGTCTAGACCAGCAAAGAGGTCTAAACACAAGGGAGGTCTAAACCACAAAGGGCAGAGCCGAGGGGAACACGGGACAAGTTAAGAAGGGAAGAGACAACACCAGGGTCCAAACAACTCCAAATAAAACCACACTTGAAACAACTAGCAAAGAACTAGAATTCAACAACAAGGAATGGGTTCTTAGAAAGGGCTCGTCTCGTTGGGAGGAGATCCAATGGGTCGGGAGGAGGTCCAACCAAGTGGGTGGTCTTTGCAAAAAGATTAGCAAAGACTAAGAGGATAATCTTTGCAAAAGAGACCGAGAGATCCTGAGGACAAAGGGGTCTCAAAGATAGGGAGGTCCTGAGGGCAAAGAGGTCCTAACAAAAAGGAAGGTCGCGACCTAGAGGAGGTCGTGACCATATGGAAAGTCTAAACCGAAAGGGGTGGTCCTAAACCGGGAGGGTGGTCTAAACCCAAAAAGGGAAGGTCACGAGTCAAAGGGGAGGTCTAGACCAAAGGGTGGTCGTGACTAGGATGATGGCCCTTGTAAAGACCAAGGAGGTGGTCTTTGCAAAATGACCCAGGGGGTGGTCTTTGCAAAAAGACCAAGGGGAGGTCCGAAGGACAAAGAGGTCATGCGGACAAGGAGATCCGGAGGACAAGGAGGTCCGGCGGGCAGGGAGATCTTGGACACAAGGTGCAACCCAAGAGGGTGGTCTTTGCAAAAGGATCAAAAGGAGGTCGCCACCAAAAGGGAAGGTCGTGACCCTAAGGGGAGGTCCTGACCACAAGGGTTGATCTGGACCAGGAGGGTGGTCTTTACAAAAAGACCAGCAAGGACCAAGAAGGTGGTCCATGCAAAACAACCAGGAGGAGGTCCTGGGGACAAGGGGAAAACACACAGACAGGGCACGCTCACACGAGGAGAGAGAAAAAGGGTTGATAGGCGGTGAGGTCCAAAGGAGGACGAGGAGGTCTAAACCAAAGGGGAGATCCTGACCACAAGATCTAACAAGGGGAGGTCCTAACGATCAAGATCTAACAAGGGGAGGTCCTGACGGTCAAGATCAAAACCACATGGAGGTCTGGATGAAGAAGAGGTCCAAACGCAAAGGAGGTCTAAACCAAGAGAAAACACCGAGGAGGTCTAGACCTGATGAGGTCTAAACCAAAGAGGAGGGTTGGCTGAGTAAAAACAAAGTCAGCACATAAAAGGGGAGGGAACCCCAAAGCTCCAACACTCTGACAACCCGACAAAACCAACAGAGAATTTAGTTGAAGTTGGAGTTAGTTAGTTGAAACTCATTCTAAAATCTCAGTTTAAGCTTTTAGACTTCGAGGAAACCAAATGGTTCTGTTATTTTGGAAATTTTCAAAAAGCTCCAAATACCAGGGTATTACAAACCAACCCCCCTTAAGGGAATCTCGACCCTGAGATTCAAACTTGGCCAACAAAGAGGTCAGGATATTCAGCCTTGAGGTCTTCTTCACGCTCCCAAGTGGCTTCATCTTCTGAGTGATGCTCCACTACACTTTGCAAGATTGAAGGACTTTGCTTCGGGTGACACGTTCTGCGACATCCAAAATCTCCACATATGAGAGGTCCTCTTGAAGATCAACACTTTCAAAGGAGGTCTGCTCATTAGGAACTCGGAGGCACTTCTTCAACTGTGATACATAAAAGACGTCATGTACCGCAGATAAGGTTGGGGCAGTTCCAGCCGATAAGCAACTTCACCTTTCCTCTCCAAAACCTTGAACGGTCCGACAAATCTTGGTGCAAGCTTACCCTTGGTTTGAAACCTTTTTACTCCTCTGAGGGGAGTTACTCGGAGATACACATGGTCACCCACTTCAAATGACAACTCTCTTCTTCGGTTGTCCGCATAGCTCTTTTGTTGGGACTGAGCTATTTTCAAACATTCCCTTATGAGCTTCACCTTGCTCTCAGCTTCTTGGATCAACTCGGGTCCAAAGAACTGACGTTCACCAACCTGGTCCCAAAGGAGAGGAGTTCGACATTGCCTTCCATATAAAGCTTCAAATGGGGACATCTTTAAGCTGGTTTGGTAGCTGTTGTTGTAGGAGAACTCAGCATAAGGGAGGTTCTTGTCCCAACTCTTTCCATCGTCCAGTGCATAGGCTCAGAGCATGTCTTCAAGAATTTGATTCATACGCTCTGTTTGTCCATCAATTTGAGGATGATAAGCTATGCTGAAATTGAGGCTTGTTCCCAAAGTTTCATGTAGAATTTCCCAAAATCTGGAGGTGAACTGAGAGCCTCTGTCGGACACAATGCTCTTGGGCACCCCATGCAAGCACACAATTCGAGCCATGTACAATTCTGCCAACTTGTTACCTGTGTAAGTGGTCTTGACAGGGATAAAGTGTGCTACTTTAGTCAAATGATCAATCACTACCCAAATGGAGTCATAACCCAATTGGGTCCTAGGCAATCCAGTGATGAAAGTCATGCCTATTTGCTCCCACTTCCACTCGAGAATGGGTAAGGGCTGCAGCAGACCTGCTGGTCTTTGATGCTCAGCTTTGACCTGTAATACTTAACCTTCCACTGGTTCTAGTATCACAAATAGAATAATCCGCGTCGCGATGAATATGTGCCTCCTGAACAAGCAAAGACACATACATCAAGTCAAAGCATGCATCATTTCCATACAAATGTAATATAACAAGTCTACCAAAAGACATACATAATATAAGTTATTACAACACACCGACTCGGCCAAATGACATAAGAAGCAAATAAGTAATAATGAAGCAAAAGTTGCCATAAGATGGCTTAAACCAAAAGACAACCGTTAACCACATAGCACCACAGTGGCAACCGACCGCCGCCAAGCTAATCGCTCTTAAACCGCACAAGACAACTCACAAAAGTGAGGTCCATCGGACTCACTATCTTCCTCTCGCACAACACAAGCAATGCAGTGAGTACAACAATGTACTCGCAAGACTTACGAGTAGCAAGCCTATACATAGCTACATGAAAGTCGCATCAAAGGAATGTGGTTATATGGTTCTTTGGACGCACAAAGCAAGTTTCATTTGCAACATCAGAATAGATTGAACAAAGAGTTTGTAAAATCTGTTTTAAGCATTTAAATAACAACAGTAAACATAAGTAACAAGTATCCACCTAGAAGTGACTTTCCCAAAGCCACCACAACATAGCATGAATCCTCGATTCATACCACCCAACAAGTTTTAATTTTAAAACGGTTGTAGTCTAACTCTTGAAAGACTTCCCAAGCGTGTCCATAACCTAGGACGAGGCTATTCGAATAGTTTTAATCCCCAGAGGGGTGTACCAATGTACCCACACTTCGACCGCCTTGCCAAGCTATTAAGCACACTTCCTTTGGTATGCCGGCACTCGGCTAAGTCCTACGAACCCTTTCCAATGGAATATGCTAATCAAGAGACGCACGTATGGGGTTAACCCTTAGTGATCTCACGATGAAATATGGATCACAAGGACCCATACGTGGAGCAAGATACACCGCCTCGCGGTGTTCCTCTCCCTACAAACGTGTCCATGTTGCATATAATCAAATATGCAACCCACCACGCGTCTCATTAATTAACACAGCCCAAAGTACTCAGCTAAGAGAGGTCCCATATCCCTCTAGTGTGGTTAGCACGCACAAATGCTTGGTTTGGTGTAACAAGTAGCTCGGTCCTTAATTGACCCGGGCACCATTTCATTCACACCCAAAAGATCACACCATCTTACCATTGTGCCCAAGTCTAAATTGTTTTCATTTTCAGTTTTAGTTTTGCAATTTAGGCTTAGCACAAGGCTGAAATATACATATTGTAACAGTTTGTGTGATCAAGGTTATCGACAAGTCGATAACCGCCCATTTCTACCGATAGCTAAGTATGGCTAAGCATAATGACACGTAATCTACTAAGTGACAAGGGTCCATCCAGCGAACCCAAAATCACAGCAAGTAATCCTAGGCTCGTAGTAGAGGATTAAACATTTTTCATCGATTATGCAACTCATCACAACTATCGACAATAGTTTAAAACAACATAGCAATGCGTACATAGAATTTGCAAGCAACATATTAGAATTTGAAAATAGTAGGAACAATATGATCAAATGAATGCTACATCTGCTTGCCTTGCTGGAGTGCAGGATCTGATGGCTGCTGTGGCTCAATATTAGCAATAAAATTATCTTCGGAACCTAACGCGAAAAGTCGATAAGCAAATAAGAACGAAGAACACCAAATAAACTCCAACAGCAAAACACAACCAAACCTAATAAAATTTACACAACAGCTAGGGAATGATTTGATATAGAGATAGGAACAAGAATCATGCAATTTGGTCTAAGCATGCAAAAGATATGAACAAAATGCTCTTTCTCAGCCTCACAACAACCTAATTAATAATTAGCACTGTTCATGGCGAAATTTTCTACAATGATCTAAGGTCTGAAATTTTTATAGCAGGTAGATTATAATATCCTAATAACAGCAAAGTTGAATTTACTAAATTTGGAGTTATACATATTTACTTATGATTTTTCTAAGTTTTAAATCTAATGCAAGTCATTTTACAGAATTATGAACATGCTCAAATCTTATTCCATATGAAAGTATACTAACAGATGAATTTAACAAAATTGATTTTGCACAAATTGGATTTATACACAAAAAGATATGCATTTTACAAGGTTAAATCCATTTCTGGAATATTCAAAGTGACAGAAATCAAGTTATTTCTAGTTACACAATCTTCTGCTACTGGAATATGCTTAAATCCATTTTTATAATAAACTTAAGTGATAACACAATTTATTACAGTTGGAATTATCTAAAAAGCAGTTAAAATGAATTAGTTATGAGTTTCTAAAATTTTTTATATCATTTTCAGTTGTTAATTAAATACTTACCGATAAACTGACAAACTCCAATAATAGAATAAGACGTGGACACTTATCCACCCAAGATCTAAAATCCTACGGCTCACGCGCGCGCAAAAACAAGCAAGACGCACGAAACCATCGGAGCCCACCGCTGATCACGATCCAACGGCGCACACAAGTGTATGCATCCGGACGGGCGGTTGCTTGGGCCAATCCCGCCACGATCCGCAGATGGACGGTCCAGAGCACACCAACGGCCGGAAGGTCCGATTGCATACACGATCTCAGCCGTTGATCTCAAGATCGACGGTCGAGAATGATCAAGGTATCCGAGGGTCCGAATGCATACAAAGATCCGGGCCGCAGATCCAAAACGACGGTGGCTAAAGATCAAGTTCAAATAGAGATGTCGACACGGGACCGCATGTCGCTGACCTTGAGTCACAACCGCGAACGCTTAACCCACGCACAAGGCATCGCCCACTTGTCGATCAAAAGCGCGGTTTAGGACATTAATGCTTCTAATGATTATCATTAAATAGACACTAATGACTCCTGGATTTGGATTATAACCTCTCGGGCCCACAAGTCAGCGACCCAGAGGTGATTTCCGACAGCAATTAAATGCCGACGCATTCAATTAACCAATGATTAATCTTAATGACGACGGAACAATGCGGAATCGCGCCAGCGGGTGATTTAAGAACGTTGGGCCCACTGGTCAGTGGCCCAACGACATAGATTAAGACACCATTAATTTACTAATGATTAACAATCACTGAGCAATTAATATGTCCTAATCAAAAGACGAAAACCGGAGTTCTGTGCCGGCAAAACCCCGAGCGACTTTCACGGCTAATCGCCGCGACATCGCGGCATGCTACGAACAAGAACCAAAATGGAATCGCAATAGCACTACGAACCTAATGGTGGCATTCTCGCCGGCGGTGAGGGACTAAAACGCCGGCTAGCCAGAAAATGAAAATGGGAGCTTTTACTGCTAAGTGCGAAAATAACGAAAAGCTCAGCTGCAGTCCAAGGAAGCGGGTGCTAGAGCCTCTAAGGACTAATAAGAAGCTACCTTGATGAAGAGAAACTTCAGAGATGGCCGGAGAAGCTTGATCACGGAGGAAGCTCGCCGGACTTGGAGAAGAAAGATTGAAAATGACACCCTGAGCCAAATGAGTGATACCAAAGCATCAATATAGCCTCATTAAGGTCCACAGAAGCTATATGAGCAAGTAATTAGACAATGGAACACTCACCTGAGCTGAGGAAGAAGATGACCAAATTCGGCCGAATTTGAACAAACCCCAAATTGGACAATTCCTGAGAATCAGATCCAAAATTAAGTGAGGGGAAATGTTCAAGACAGTAAAGAGATAAGGATAGGGCAAAGAAACATGAAGGAGAACCACTGGAACACCAAGAACACCAATGGAGCTTTTCGGGTCAACAATCGCGACTTACCATTTTTGAGGTGTTAAGCTCCAATACTGTAAGTGGGGCTTGATGGTGGTCTAAAGAAATACCAGGAAGTGATTTGGGTGCTTATAAGGCCTTGGAGGCATTAGGGTTTGCACCACAAGCCTTTCGGGCGGCAAAGCACAGAGCACAAGGTGCGGCCGACAAGGATAAAAGATGGTAGACGTGCAATAGGGCATGGCATGGCCGAAGGTGTCTCCCACGACCCTCACTATTGACTAGGGTGGCTGTAGGAAGCACGATTTGACACTGCCATCACTATCCCTACTGTTCATGCACGGCTAGAGGTTGAAGATGACCAGAGGAAAGGCTCGGGCATTCCAGAGCCCCACGATTTAAATCGGACGACTAAGATAGCGCCACGCCTCCCAGGTTTAAAATACACGAAGGAGATCGCAAGCCCTAGGATTAGAAATGAACGGCTCAGATTGCCCCACGTTGCGAACGTGGTTTACAACAGAGGGACAAGCGAGCGTTGGATTTTAATCCAACGGCTCAGGTTCAAACTAACAACTGGAGGGTCCGAAAGTGTCGGAGGATCTGAGTGGTTGGATGGAGATCTAGCGGTCGACATTCGCGCATGCAACCGAAGGTCCGGCGGTTACACGCACGAGGCCACGCGATCGAGATCTAACGTGGAGATCCAACGCGTTTTTAAAGAGAGGCCCGTGCGCTTAGTTGATGGACCGAGCGGTTGGCTCGAGCCGAGTCCGATTCGAACCCAAAGCACAGTGAGACTAGGTTTGACTTCTAAATTCAACAGAGACTTTGAAGGATTTATTTGAGGTAGCAAATTAACTCAAAAATTATGAAATTTTTACAGGAGCTTGCTAACTCAGATATTAACCTGTGTAAAATTTTAGAGGTTTTTATGCTGTGAATAAATCTCCAAAAATTCTGCAAGGCTCTGTTTTGAGGTTTGACTAAAAGTCAAACAAGTTTGACTGCCCCCTAAAAATATTCAAACAATTTCTAAAAATTGTGAAATTTTTCAGAGGGGCCACATACCATCCCAAGAACTTAGGAAAAATATTTCCAGAGGATGATCACAAAATTTGACAAGATTGTTTTTGGAATATCAAAGTTTGGATCAAATAGACTTGTGACTTTGTATTTCCATAATCCCTTGTACAAGAACTGTTTGGCACAACAGGAAATACATGATGTAAGAAAAAGTTTTAATTTCTACTGATTTTCTTACATTTGAAACACAAGTCCAAAGATGGGATGTTACAACCCCCCCCTTACAAGAATCTCGCCCCGAGATTCCGTTTACTCGGAGAAGAAGGATGGGTAATCTGCACGAAGACGATCTTCGCGCTCCCAAGCTGCCTCATCTTCAGAATTGTTGGACCACTAAACCTTAAGGAACTTGATGACACGGTTCCTCGTCCTTCGTTCAGATTCTTCGAGAATACGAACAGATGCTCATGATAGATTAAATTTTCTTGCACATCGAGATTTTCCAACGGTTTCTCAATCGAACACGGAGGCACTTCTTCAAGTGTGACACATGGAACACGTCGTGCACACCCTCAAGTGAAGCTGGCAACTCCAATCTATATGCAACAGCTCCAATCCTCTCGATGATGCGATAAGGCCCAACATAACGAGGAGCTAATTTGCCCTTGATGCCAAAACGCTGATGGCCCTTCAAGGGTGAGACCTTGAGATACACAAAGTCATTGGGCTCAAAGCTCAACTCTCGACGACGACGATCCGCATAGCTCTTTTGCCTGGACTGAGCCACGCGCAGATGCTCACAAATTAGCTGAACTTGGCTTTCGGCATCATTGATGGAATCTGGCCCGAAGAACTGACGCTCACCAGTTTCTGACCAGTTCAAAGGGGTTCTACACCTCCTCCCATACAAAGCCTCAAACGGTGCCATGCCAAGACTAGCTTGGAAACTGTTGTTGTAGGAGAAATCTGCAAACGGCAAGCACTTCTCCCACTTCTTTCCATAGGAAAGAACACAGGCACGGAGCATATCTTCCAACACTTGGTTGACTCTCTCCGTCGACCATCGCTTTGAGGATGATAAGTGAATCGAAAGAAAGACGTGTACCCATCGCCTCTTGCACTATGCCAAAAGAGAGGTGAAAAGAGAACCACGATCCGACACAATCGCTCATGGCACACCATGCAAACTCACAATCCTTGAGACATAAAGTTCGCTAAGGGCTTCACACGAGCCGGGTCTTGACAGAAGAAAATGTGCCACCTTAGTCACCTATCAATCACGACCTAAATGGCATCGTTCCCTTTCGTGAGCGGGCAATCCGTGATGAAATCCATCCCAACGCAATCCCACTTCCACTCTGCATCGGCAAAGGTCAGAGTGCTCGCTGACGCCGTTGTTCACTTTGACACGACAACACACGCCGCACTCGCCACGAACCCGCAATCTCGCGCTTCATGCGAGTCCACCGTAATCTCGTCCAAGATCTTGATACATCTTGGTAGCTCCAGGATGGATAGACAAAGGAGAGTCATGGGCCTCGCGAAGAATCAACTCCCGATTCCATGACCTTCGGAACCACAAGGCGCTGTCCAAACCACATAACACCGTGCTCATCCTCAGAAAAACACTTAGCTGTCCCATTCTTGATGTTCTGCTTGATTTGGATCACACCAGTATCTGTCTGCTGGGCAGACTTGATTTGATCCACCAAGGTTGGTTGCACAACTAAGGTAGCAAGAGAACCATGCTCAATCAAACCCAAATTAAGCCGCTGAAATTCTTCAAGAAGGGTAGGTTGTTGCTCTTGAAGTAACAAGGTATTGCAATACACCTTGCGACTGAGTGCATCGGCAACAACATTGGCCTTGCCCGGGTGATACTGAATGTCCATATCATAGTCCTTGATCAATTCCAGCCATCTCCTCTGCCTGAGGTTCAGATCTGGCTGGGTGAATAAATATTTCAAGCTCTTGTGATCAGAATACACCTCACAGCGGTTTCCAATGAGGTAATGTCGCCAAATCTTGAGTGCATGAACCACTGTAGCTAACTCCAAATCATGGGTAGGATAGTTGAGTTCATGAGGCCTCAACTGCCTCGATGCATAGGCCACTACCTTGCCTTCTTGCATAAGAACACAACCGAGTCCTCGCCGAGAGGTATCACAATAAATATCAAAGCTCTTATGCACATCGGGAGAACAAGCACTGAGTGAAGTCACGCTTTTGAGTTCTTGAAAACTCAAATCACAAGCAGATGACCACACAAATTTCTTTTTCTTTCTTGAGCAATTCGGTCATGGGCTTTGCAATCTTGGAGAAGTTCTCGATAAAGCGCGGTAGTAGCCCGCTAAACCAAGAAAACTCCTCACATCGGTGGATCGACTTGGGCTGCCCCAAGATAGAACATCACCGACCTTGCTAGGATCTATCGCTACACCACTCACTGAAAGAACATGGCCCAAGAATGCCACTTCTTCAACCGTAACTCGCACTTGTCGAACTTGGCATACAAATTGATGCTCACGTAGCTTGCCCAAAACAACTGCAGTGCTCAACATGCTCCTCTTCACTCTTGGAGTAGATAAGAATGTCATCAATGAAAACCACAACAAACTTATCCAAATACTTATGAACACCGAGTTCATAAGATTCATGAACAAAGCCGAGCATTGGTCAAACCGAAAGACATGACGGTGTACTCGAAAGGCCATAACGAGTAGTGAACGCCGCTTTGAATATCCTCACTCGATCCGACTGATGATACCCCAATCTCAAGTCAATCTTGGAGAACACACAAGCTCCAAACCAACTGGTCAAAGAGATCATCAATACGGGCAAAGGATACTTGTTCTTCACCGTCACTTCATTAAGCGGCGGTAATCAACACACATGCGCAGGTCTTGTCCTTCTTCTTACAAAAATAACCTGACAACCCCAAGGAGATGAGCTAGACGGATGAAACCTTTGCTTGAAGCTCACCCAATCGCTTCTTCACTCCTCCAACTCATTAGGAGGCATTCTGCAGCGCGCTTAGAAATTGGAGCGTACCGGCAGCAACTCAATAACAAACTCCAAGTCTCGAACTAGAGGCATACTGTGCAAATCTCTTGAAAGACATCCACAAAGTCACGCATCGTGGGCACATCCCGAATCTTCTCGATCGGCTTAGCTTCAAGGGCACAAAGATGTGGCCCCGCACTGCGGTGAAATCCCAACTTGCTCGCCCGAGGACTAGTGAGGAAAACCATCTTCCTGGCACAATCGATTTGCCCTAAGTGTTGGGACAACCAATCCATGCCAAGAATCACATCCAGGCGCGCCGAATCAAGTAAGATGAGATTCGCCAAGAATTCCACTCCTTCAATATTAATGGGAACGCCCCGACATTCTTGATCAGCTCTCATTTCCGCTCCCGGAGAGCGAATAAGCAAAGGAATCCCCAAAGGAACAAAGTGAAGGTCACAATCAAGAAAGAAATGATCTCGAAATAAAGGAATGCGATGCTCCGAGTCAAACAATATCGCAGCAGACGATAACTAACAAGGAACGTATCTAACACAACGCCGGGTGCCTCCCGAGCCTCTCGCCGAGATGTGGTTGACTCGACCACTCCCGACACTGGGTCTTCGATCACCTTCGTCGTGTGTGACCATTCCCGCCCTCCATTAGGACGCAGGGGTTGCTCAGCATCCTCGAGGGCAATCGCAGCATAGTGGCCCTTCTTGTTGCAAAGCGCAGTAACATCGCACTGGGGCGGAGCGCAACTGCCGCCGAGTCGCAGTGCACGTGGTCAAACACGGCCGCGGGGGACGAGCGAGTGGCGCCGACGGCCTCGGTGGTGGTGAAGCCAAAGCACGAGCCCCCGGTGCGGGCCCAACACGGGACGAGTGAGGCCGCCGCGCAGCACCGATGGGCCTCCTACTTGCGCTTGCAGACTCACCAGCGCTTTCGCTTTGTGCTCGGCGACGATGGCCTTGTCAACCAAGGCCCGAAGTCAGCAAAGTCCACTATAGATAGCTTGTCCCGCAGCCTCCTGACAAGCCATCCATGAACTTCTCTGCTTAGCCTCATCGAGGCCACCTCCCGAGCATAACGAGCCAAGTGGTTAAACTCGTAAAGATACTCCGAGACGGACTTGCGCCCTCGCTTAAGCGCAAGAAACCTTCTTCTTGAGCTTCATCAAAGCATCGGAATGTGGGCCCGACGGAAAGCAGATCTGAACTCATCCCACGAGACAACGTGGCTCGCGGCTGCATGGCGAAAGTTCTCCCACCAAGAGAGGCCGCACTCGAGCCGATGGGATGCAAAGAGTGCCCGCCCGCGCTCCGGCACCGAGCGATATTGAGCTTTCACTCAACAAGACGCCGCCAATCATCCGCGCCCAATGGGTCCTCGCACCGAGAAAGTAGGCGGCCGCGTGACGGAGAAACTCCGCAAGCCCACCACGAGATCGTGGCCACCACCTCCGGATCTGAAGCACCAGCAGGAGTGGAGGTGTTCTCGCAATGACCTCCAAGATCCGGTCCGGTCCATGCGATTCCGCCGATCTGAGCGTAACCTCACCATGGTCGGAGGAGGGGAAGCTCTCATCGGAACCAGCCGGCACGATTGTTGGGTGGTTCTTGCCATCCTGCTCCACAAAAAATAGGTTAAACACAACTCCTAACAGAGACAAAGAAAACAACCGACCACTCTACAAAACTAACGTTAAAAACTCAAGTAACAACACAAAACTGCAGCAAGATCACAAAGATAATATCCATCTTCCCATTATGACTAACTCAGATTAAAGAACGAGTAATCAATTTTCAGAAGACAAATTTCAGAACATTAACTGCTCAAAAACAAATAGAAACAGTGGTGAAGAATTAGCTAAAGAAAGGTTAGACACTTAGCTAACTCATATCACTTCTTACCCTTTCATTCCCACAAATTTTAGTTGACTTAACCTCTCATTTCAGACCTTCTACTAATTAAATGCTAGCTGTCCGTAAATTCCTTGTCGCTGTCCAGATTTTCTTTTCAAGCCTCTGGCCGAAATTTGTAGCTTCCAGGAGCTCCTAACCTTCACAAGACAGCCAACACTTTCATTTTATAACTCTCATGATTTACCCAAAACCAATTTACTCGGTTAACAACTATCTTTTGAAGGAAGATGAGAGGAAAACTCAGCTTTCAAATTCAGTCCAGAACAAGGTGAGATAAGCAAGCTAAGATAGATAAGAAGTAAAATCTGAGAACTTACTTAAGATTTTCAGTAAAACACTTGATATTTGGAAAGTAAGTTTTCAAAATATACTAGGGCGACCAAGCTAGGGTTTCTACGGTCAAGATGGCTCGATACTAAACTCGTGGAGACCCGGTTTATTAAACTTGTAATACTTAACCTTCCACCGGTTCTAGTATCACAAATAGAATAATCCGCTGCCTCGATGAATATGTGCCTCCCAACAAGCAAGACACATACATCAAGTCAAAGCATGCATCATTTCCATACAATGTAATATAACAAGTCTACCAAAAGACATACATAATATAAGTTATTACAACACACCGACCGGCCAAATGACATAAGAAGCAAATAAGTAATAATGAAGCAAAAGTTGTCATAAGATGGCTTAAACTAAAAGACGACCGTTAGCCACATAGCACCACAGGGCAACCGATCGGCCGCCAAGCTAATCGCCCTTAAACCGCCACAAAGACAACTCACAAAAGTGAGGTCCATCGACTCACTATCTTCCTCTGCATAACACAAGCAATGCAGGTGAGTACAACAATGTACTCGCAAGACTTACGAGTAGCAAGCCTATACATAGCTACATGAAAGCTGCATCAAAGGAATGTGGTTATATGGTTCTTTGACGCACAAAGCAAGTTTCATTTGCACATCAGAATAGATTGAACAGTTAGTTTGTAAAATCTGTTTTTAAGCATTTAAATAACAATGAGTAAACATAAGTAACAAGTATCCACCTAGAAGTGACTTTCCCCAAAGCCACCACAACATAGCATGAATCCCTGATTCATACCACCCAACAAGTTTTAATTTTAAAACGGTTGTAGTCTAACTCTTGAAAGACTTCCCAAGCGTGTCCATAACCTAGGACGAGGCTATTCGAATAGTTTTAATCCTCGCAGGTGTACCAATGTACCCACACTTGCATCGCCTTTTGCCAAGCTATTACACACTTCCTTTGGTATGCTTCTACACGGCTAAGTCCTACGAACCCTTTCCAATGGAATATGCTAATCAAGAGATGCACGTATGGGGTTAACCTCAGTGATCTCACGATGAAATATGTATCACAAGGACCCATACGTGGAGCGAGATACACCGGCCTCGGCGGGTGTTCCTCTCCCTACAAACGTGTCCATGTTGCATATAATCAAATGTGCAACCCACCACGCTGCCTCATTAATTAACACAGCCAAAGTACTCACTAAGAGAGGTCCCATATCCTCTAGTGTGGTTAGCACGCACAAATGCTTGGTTTGGTGTAACAAGTAGCTCGGTCCTTAATTGACCGGGCACCATTTCATTCACACCCAAAAGATCACACCATCTTACCATTGTGCCCAAGTCTAAATTGTTTTCATTTTCAGTTTTAGTTTTGCAATTTAGGCGTAGCACAAGGCTGAAATATACATATTGTAACAGTTTGTGTGATCAAGGTTATCGACAAGTCGATAACCGCCCATTTCTACCGATAGCTAAGTATGGCTAAGCATAATGACACGTAATCTACTAAGTGACAAGGGTCCTTCCAGCGAACCCAAAATCACAGCAAGTAATCCTAGGCTCAGTAGTAGAGGATTAAACATTTCTTACTGATTATGCAACTACTGGGCCAACTATCGACAATAGTTTAAAACAACATAGCAATGCGTACATAGAATTTGCAAGCAACATATTAGAATTTGAAAATAGTAGGAACAATATGATCAAATGAATGCTACATCCGCTTGCCTTGCCGGAGTGCAGATCCGATGGTCACTGTGGCTCAATATCGCGAATAAAATTATCTTCTAACCTAACGCGAAAAGTCGATAAGCAAATAAGAACGAAGAACACCAAATAAACTCCAACAGCAAAACACAACCAAACCTAATAAAATTTACACAACAGCTAGGGAATGATTTGATATAGAGATAGGAACAAGAATCATGCAATTTGGTCTAAGCATGCAAAAGATATGAACAAAATGCTCTTTCTCAGCCTCACAACAACCTAATTAATAATTAGCACTGTTCATGGCGAAATTTTCTACAATGATCTAAGGTCTGAAATTTTTATAGCAGGTAGATTATAATATCCTAATAACAGCAAAGTTGAATTTACTAAATTTGGAGTTATACATATTTACTTATGATTTTTCTAAGTTTTAAATCTAATGCAAGTCATTTTACAGAATTATGAACATGCTCAAATCTTATTCCATATGAAAGTATACTAACAGATGAATTTAACAAAATTGATTTTGCACAAATTGGATTTATACACAAAAAGATATGCATTTTACAAGGTTAAATCCATTTCTGGAATATTCAAAGTGACAGAAATCAAGTTATTTCTAGTTACACAATCTTCACATCGAATATGCTTAAATCCATTTTTATAATAAACTTAAGTGATAACACAATTTATTACATTGGAATTATCTAAAAGCGTTAAAATGAATTAGTTATGAGTTTCTAAAGTTTTTATATCATTTTCATTGTTAATTAAATACTTACCGATAAACTGACAAACTCCAATAATAGAATAAGACGTGGATGTAATGCTCCAGAGTAGAAATCGGGAGAAAACCAAATATTTTAAATAAAAAGTATTAATTAGAATTTGATCCGGAGAAGGATCTTTTGGGAAACAAAGAATTTAAACAGCTATTGGAGGGCTTAGCAAAGAAATTTTGGACAGCGTCAGGCCAAGGCCTGTGCCCATGGGCATTCAGCCCATTGGTGGGAGGGAGGAGGTCGGCCTTAAGGGGCCAAACCCTAGGTCGCCCCCTCCTCCCCACTTCCCCATTGGCCGCCGCCTCCCCATCTCCTCGGGCTGCCTCCTTGCTCCTTGCGCCCCACCATGCCCCCGCCGCCGGCGAGGATCGCCCACCCCGCTGCCCTGCTGCTGGAGGAGGAAGGCGAGGCTCTTCGGGCCGTTGTTCAAGAAGGAGAAGGAGGAGGGACAAGGAGAGGATCGTCTTCGAGGCTAGATCATCGCCGCCCCGCGGGTCTTCAAGGGTAACGGGCGTTTCCCGCTGTTTGATGAGTTTTAGTTGCGAATCCGATTAGTTGCGTTAGATCGCCTTGCTGCCGTAAACGCTCAGTTCTGTCCAGGAAGTTGTGCGACGGTTTTCGCGACCTTAGAGGCAGAATCAGAGGATCCCATCTCCTAGAGTTTTGTAGGTCTTGTTCTTAGCTTTCAGTGTCCACCAAGATCACCCAAATCCGATTAACGGTCAGGAAGTTATGAATTTTTTAGTACCGCTGCTCTGTTAATATGTCAGTTTAGAACAGTCTGCAGAAAATCGGATGAATCTGCTAGTTAAGTTAGAAATCAGAGGACCTCAATATAACGAAAAATGTAGGTAATTTCCATACCTTTTGATAGAGATAAAGAACGCAAGATTTGGACTTTCGTAGCAAAAGTTATGATGGTTTTAGTGATCTATCCAGAGAACCCGACGTGATAATTGTTGCTCTGTAGGTTGGCTTGGTAGAGGTAGTAGTTGGCATAATCAAAAGGGCTCCCCAACTAAGTTTATTTAGGTAATTAAATTACCTTTCCAGAAAGTCTGAGAACACCTTATTTGGACCCCTGAGCGGAAAGTTATGTATTTTAGAAGTTGACTATCCGCAGTGATCACCAAAGCGATCGCTAGGAATTGGAAGATTGGAAAACGCTTGGGAGTTTAGCGAGTTCGCTTGTGTTGTACTTATGCTTTTGGTCCAGTATGTTGGACTTAGTCCGGGTTATCTTTTGTTCAGGTAGGAGCGTGATCCCGTGGGCAGCGCCCTCTTTGCCCCACCGCCTCGCACTGCTAAGGCAAGTATTCGGTTATAGCATAGTTATGCTTGTATGCGTCGAGAGTGTTTGTGTTTTGCTCGTAATAGCCATGCATGAATGTTAATGTGATGAGTTTCCATTTATCTTGATGAATGCTAGTTATGGTTAAAGTTGATGTTATTGTGATGAGTTCCAATTTTATCCTCGTGAATGCAAGTACTGATTGATAGAATATGTATGAATGTTTGATAGAATGTGCTAGTACTTTGATGCGCATTTAACCATGTAAGGTTGATAGTGTGACATGTATGATTGAGGATGGTAAATATTTGAGATATGATTAATTATTATTCATGAAGGATTGTTCATGTTTGCTAGATTATGAATATATGTGCTATTCATGGATACTAGAATGCTAAGAATGTCAATGATGAGGAATGCTAGAAGTATGAATAAGTTTATTCATGCACGTCGTTGTTGTGAATCCATATGTATGATGGTTTAAAGTTTTGTTCATGTGCATCATGCAAACATATTGGAGGATTGGTCACGTGGTGACTATGCATGCCTGAGGTCCCCGCCATGTAGATGACGGGTTGAGGTCCTCACATTCGTGGAATGTGGGCTATGAATAAAAGAGGTCCCCATCATTAAAGTGATGGGCAAAGCTCCCATACATGTGGTGTATAGGTTTTGGTCCCCGTGCTGCAGGGCACGTGCAAGGGTATACAATGACGGTTGTGTATCCCGTGACACGGTAAAATGCGAAAAGAGATAAAGTTGAAAAGGTGCATTGCATTGGTTGCATTCACATGAGCATGAAGGCTATACTTTGGTGCATTGTTTATCTTGGATTATTGATGCTATGAATGATAACTTGCTTAGCCTTGTTGGTACTTGCTGAGTCTTTGGGCTCACTCTTGCTTTGATGTGTTTTAGGTACAACTGGCAAGACCCGCATGCATGGGAGGGAGTAGATGTTTGGATGCACGCACTACCACTCAATCTTAAGAATTACTTATGGATGGTTTGAGTTTCAGATTAACTGTAATAATGAGAATAGCAAATTTTGATTATGTTTATGAGATTATCCTGCATGCTTGAAAGAACCTGATTATGAAGATATTGATAAATGCCATGATTAATTGTTGGAACCTCGGTATAGCTGACTATACAAAGGAGGTTTTGCCGAAAATTTGTAATTGATCTTAGTTTAGTTTAGTTTAATTTAATTTTAGTAGCATTCCAGGCTCAATGTTGAGCTGGGGTGTTACAGTTGGTATCAGAGCGGGCTGTAGGTCCGTGGTAATAGAATTTTTAAACTTGACACACTATGCACAGTAGGTTGGGGTTTGGGTCAAGCATTGCATTTATGTTTCCGTTCTAACGCCTTGATCATTGCTGTTATGAATTGAATATGAATGCTTATGATTTGATTATTATGATGGTTATGTAACTATAGTTGATGTTGAGAGGTTGAGGTCGTGGTTGTGACCCTGGGCTTTACCAGGTTCCACCACCGTTCGTGGAGTGGGAATAGAGAAGTGCTACCCCGGATATCTTAGTACAGGTGTTGATAGCGAGAATCTTTAGAAGGGTTGTTCTCTTCCTTGAATTTTAATTTGGTCAACTCTTATCCGATTGCGATTGATGGGTTGCTTTGAAATTATTGGTGTGTTTCCATTGGCTTAATTTGTCCCAGTAAATCAATTATTGTTCTTCCCAACCGCTGAGTTATTCTCGCGATTGGTGAACTTTGCTAATTGTCAAGATTGACTTTTGTAGGGAGTTTTGTTTTTTCTTATTGGAAAGCTTGACCTTTTATTCGCTTGATGTTTTTCTTGGTTAATGAAAGTTTCCTTTGCAAGTCCTTTAGTACATGAAGGCTTTGACACAACGTATCTCTCTTGGGTATTTTGAGCGTTGAAGATTAATGGTTGTGTTATGAGTTTCAAGTTGAGTCCAGCAGTGTGCATGATTGATCTTAACTAAGGTCCTTATCAAGGAAAGTTGAATAAGTGGAGGTTGTCCTCTAGTAGTTCTTGATGAGCTGTGACTATGAGTATGACAATATTTAGTTGGAATCAATAGAGTTATTTAGAGGTGTGGTATTTTGATGAATTGGTCTGATCGTTAGGATTGTGGAATCAGGTAGATTTATTGGATAGCATGGAGCAATGTATCTCCATGGTTTAGCCTACCCATTAGTGATGGTTGTGTTAAGAATGTGTTTGAACGATGCTTTAGAGGATATCAAATTTGGAAATTTTCTTAAACTGGTTACTTGATGTTCATACATAATTGCTAAATTGAAACATGTATATTAGATTAGACGAACGTTGAGGTAGTAACGCCAGAAATCTTGTTGTACAGAGAAGAGCTTATTAGATGTTGACTTTGTGTTTATAGATGGATATGTGACCACAAATAGAAGTAGGATCCTATTTGCATACATGATACATACAATTGACAATTGTTAATGATAGTTGGAGCGGGTGTGAGTAACACTAATGGTTGAGTGGATAAATGAGTAAGTGGTCTCTGATAGAGTGTTTTGTGAAATTAAGTGGTCTCTGATAGAGTGTTTTGTGAAATTATTATTTGATAGTATGAACTGGTTAAAATAGGTTTGTTTCAACCTTGTGGCTTGTGTTTCTTTAGAGAAGTTTATGATGGGATAAGAGGCTATGATGAGTCTCGCTAAGAGTGTATTGTTTAATTATTAGTGTGAATGTTAGTAAGGAATTATGATGATAATATTGAATGTTTTGTATAAAGGACTGGATCGCCGCATGATATTGATTAAATGAATTTGTTTCTAGTTCGCGTTTGTGATCCGTCGGACTCATGTTGATGTGGTAGCTGAATTTGTTTAGAGCAAAGTTACGTGTTGAGAGGTTTTATTAGTTCCTAAGTGGTTTATGTGTTGTGAACATCAAATACTCTTTGTCGGAATTGGCATAGTGATGTCAGAACCAACGAAAGTCGAGTGAAGTAGAAGTATTTGAGATTGAAGTAAAGTTTGGTAACTTGAGATTATTGAAGTTTGTCTAAAATCGTTGTTCTTGCCCTTAAGAGATTTTTTCTCCAAATTTTAAAAGCAGTGTTTCACTCGCTTGAGGTTTGCTATTCTTTGCTTGTGGACGGCGCCTCAACTCGATCATATCTCTTGGTTGCCGAGAACAGTTTATCCGATTGTTTCTCTTGATCTTGTAACTCACTGTAAGTGGTAACGTTTTCTTTGTGTTGAAATTTACTTCTATTTTCCCTTCATCTAAGAAAGGGTTAATCAATTGTATTGCAAAGTCTTTTCGGTTATATTTTGGCAACTAGTCGCCTATAGCGAGATGGGGTCAAGAGCTTGTGTTCGCTTTGATAGAACACTAGAATTAGCAAGCATGGAAATTTTGATCGATTATTAGGGTATCGATTTGGGTACTCGTAGCTTGTGTAGAAGTAGCATGATGGTGTAGTTAATGAGAGTAGCGGTATAGAGAAATCTAATAGTCGTGCTAATTAATGGGATAGTAGAGACTGTTGAGTTATTGTCAAGTGTGACTCGGTCTCGGAGAGTAACCCTATAGGAGTTAGATTATCTCTAAGGATAGATTGGTCAAGAATTTATATATTCATTTATTGATGTTAGGGATTGAGTATGTTTGAATCCTGATCAATCAGTTAGGGTATTGTGAGTGGGTATATTGTGGTCAAGTAGCTGCATTTGATTGGTGTATGTTAGAGAATGTCTAAGATTGGTAAGATGAATCGCCTTAGGCGGTTACTTGATTAGTAAGGAATGTTGACATTAATGAACTGAGATTATTGTTGAGCTGTGTGAAATTTTGGTCATCGATTTGAGGGTTACATATCAAGTATAACTAACAATCATTGTAAGAGTCGAGAGGCCGATTTGGGCTTTGCATTTTTTTATGCTAGCATCTTGGTTCCCAGGATTAGGTTCCAAGAGTTATGGTGATCTCTGAAAGAATCCTTTGGAAGCAGTAAGATGAGAGTGAATGTGGTGAATTTCAAGTTGATTATCCTTAAAAGAATGAGGGATGTGATGGTGAGTGAAACCTACAATGAGTTGCGTTGGGAATTGTTTTGTCAGAGTAATTCTTTTGGTAGAAAAGTTAGCTAGAGTGTGATATTGTGTATTGGAAGAGTCTCCTTGTATAAGTGTGGATTTTGTGTTCGGTTGAACATAGCTTTGAGGTTGCCACTTTAAGAGAATTGAGTTAATGTGTCATACGATGATTTGGGATCCTATGGAGTAAGAGAAAGTTAAAATTCTTAAAAGAAAGTTTGTGAAAAAGATTGTGGAAAAGGGTGTGATTTTGGTTAGTGAGATATTCTCGTAGTTTTTGTTTGAACTTGTGTTTATGACTGATGTCAATTTCTAATTGAGTTGGTTCTTGTCAGTAAGTGTGAATCTTTCAATCTGGTTATTCGAGTGTTTCGTTTTTGTCTTGTGTGGCATTTTTTTTCTAAACTGCCTATTTGAAAAGTGGAAAAGTTTTCTTGTTAAATCCATTGATTTTGGATTGAGATCTTCTAATTGAAGATGGTTTTGAGTTGGATGCGTTATAACTCCTTTGTTTTCAGTTGAATCCTTCGGGTAAGTGAGTTGGTAGGCGGGATCTTTGCGTGTCCCTTGTTAAAGGAGATGCTGCTTACAATGTTAGAGTGATTAGCTAGGAGTTGGAACACGAGTTTTGTGTGTTTTGTGCAGACGGTGTAAGTTTAATCAAAGGTGTGTTGGATATGTTCCGATAGTTACGGGGATTTGTAGAATGGTATATCGCTAGGACCGCCTCAGTACATGCGTGGAGTACGAAATGTCTTGTATATTTGGTGATGAGAGAGTACATGAGAGGTCCGGCTTGAGTTTTTGGTTAGAGCTGTTGGCCAACGAGTAAGACCTTACCTTTGAGCCCGTGTGTTGAGTGTACTGTGAAGGTCGAGACTAGTGTTGAGGTGGAAGACCTTAGTATCCGTCAAGGTGTTGTGAGCCCATAAGTCCAAGAGGGAAGCGACTTGTGAATTGGAGTCTCACTTTGCGCACACTATCCGGAGTTATTCAAGAGATTGTGGGAATGTTGGTAAGCTTTGCTGTGATTTTACCTTGGCGTAGCGTTGTTAGAATTCGGGACAATTCAGTTTAAGGGGTAGAATGTAATGCTCCGAGTAGAAATTAGAGAAAACCAAATATTTTAAATAAAAAGTATTAATTAGAATTTGATCCGGGAGAAGGATCTTTTGGGAAACAGCATTTAAACAATTATTGGAGGGCTTAGCAGCAAATTTTGAAAGCGTGGGCCAAGGCCTCAGCCCATGGGCATTCGGCCCATTGGTGGGAGGAGGAGGTCGCCTTAAGGGGGCCAAACCTAGGCGCCCCCTCCCTCCCCTTTGGCCGCCCCACTTCCCCATTGGCCACCGCCTCCCCATCTCCTCGGGCTGCCTCCTTGCTCCCTTGCGCCCCACCATGCCCCCGCCGCCGGCGAGATCGCCCACCCGCCGCCTCGCTGTTGGAGGAGGAAGGCGAGGCTCTTCGCGGGCTGTTGTTCAAGAAGGAGAAGGAGGGAGGGACAAGGAGAGGATCGTCTTCGAGGCTAGATCATCGTTGTCCCGCGGGTCTTCAAGGGTAACGAAGTGTTTCCCCCCGCTGTTTGATGAGTTTTAGTTGCGAATCCGATTAGTTGCGTTAGATCGTCTTGCTGCCGGTAAACGTTCAGTTCTGTCCAGGAAGATGTGCGACGGTTTTCGCGACCTTAGAGGCAGAATCAGAGGATCCCATCTCCTAGAGTTTTGTAGGTCTTGTTCTTAGATTTCAGTGGCCACCAAGATCACCCAAATCCGATTAACGGTCAGGAAGTTATGAATTTTTTAGTACCGCTGCTCTGTTAATCTGTCACTTTAGAACAGTCTGTAGAAAATGGGATGAATCTGCTAGTTAAGTTCGAAATCAGAGGACCTCAATATAACGAAAAATGTAGGTAATTTCCATACCTTTTGATAGAAATAAATAACGCAATATTTGGACTTTCGTAGCAAAAGTTATGATGGTTTTAGTGATCTGTCCAGAGAACCCGATGTGATAATTGTTGCTCTGTAGGTTGGCTTGGTAGAGGTAGTAGTTGGCATAATCAAAAGGGCTCCCCAACTAAGTTTATTTAGGTAATTAAATTACCTTTCCATAAAGTCTTAGAACACCTTATTTGGACCCCTGAGCGGAAAGTTATGTATTTTAGAAGTTGACTATCCGCAGTGATCACCAAAGCGATCGCTAGGAATTGGAAGATTGGAAAACGCTTGGGAGTTTAGCGAGTTCGTTTGTGTTGTACTTATGCTTTTGGTGCAGTATGTTGGACTTAGTCTGGGTTATCTTTTGTTCAGGTAGGAGCGTGATCCCGTGGGCAGCGCCTCTCTTTGCCCCACCGCTCTCGCACTGTTAAGGCAAGTATTCGGGTTATAGCATAGTTATGCTTGTATGCTGAGAGTGTTTGTGTTTTGCTCGTAATAGCCATGCATGAATGTTAATGTGATGAGTTTCCATTTATCTTGATGAATGCTAGTTATGGTTAAAGTTGATGTTATTGTGATGAGTTCCAATTTTATCTCGTGAATGCAAGTACTGATTGAGAGAATATGTATGAATGTTTGATAGAAGGTGCTAGTACTTTGATGCGCACTAACCATGCAAGGTTGATAGTGTGACATGTATGATTGAGGATGGTAAATATTTGAGATATGATTAATTATTATTCATGAAGGATTGTTCATGTTTGCTAGGATTATGAATATATGTGCTATTCATGGATACTAGAATGCTAAGAATGTCAATGATGAGGAATGCTAGAAGTATGAATAAGTTTATTCATGCACGTCGTTGTTGTGAATCCATATGTATGATGGTTTAAAGTTTTGTTCATGTGCATCATGCAAACATATTGGAGGATTGGTCACGTGGTGACTATGCATGTTCGAGGTCCCCGTCATGTAGATGACAGGCTTGAGGTCCCCACATTCGTGGAATGTGGGCTATGAATAAAAGAGGTCCCCATCATTAAAGTGATGGGCAAAGCTCCTATACATGTGGTGTATAGGTTTTGGTCCTCGTGCTGAGGGCACATGCAAGGGTATACAATGACGGTTGTGTATCCCGACACGGTAAAATGCGAAAAGAGATAAAGTTGAAAAGGTGCATTGCATTGGTTGCATTCACATGAGCATGAAGGCTATACTTTGGTGCATTGTTTATCTTGGATTATTGATGCTATGAATGATAACTTGCTTAGCCTTGTTGGTACTTGCTGAGTCTTTGGGCTCACTCTTGCTTTGATGTGTTTTAGGTACAACCGCAAGACCCGCATGCATGGGAGAGAGTAGATGTTGGGATGCACGCACTACCACTCAATCTTAAGAATTACTTATGGATGGTTTGAGTTTGATTAACTGTAATAATGAGAATAGCAAATTTTGATTATGTTTATGAGATTATCCCGCATGCTTGAAAGAACACGATTATGAAGATATTGATAAATGCCATGATTAATTGTTGGAACCTGTGATAGCCGACTATACAAAGCGGGTTTTGCCGAAAATTTGTAATTGATCTTAGTTTAGTTTAGTTTAATTTAATTTTAGTAGCATTTCAGGCTCAATGTTGAGCTGGGGTGTTACAGTGGACACTTATCCACCCAAGATCTAAAATCCTATGGCTCACGCGCGCCGAAAACAGCGCACGCGCGCGAAACCTAATCGGAGCCCACCGTTGGATCACGATCCAACGGCGCACACAAGTGTATGCATCCGGACGGTGCGGTTGCTTGGGCCAATCCCAGCCGCAGATCTGCAGATGGACGGTCCAGAGCGCACCAACGGTCGGAAGGTCCGATTGCATACACGATCTCAGCCGTTGATCTCAAGATCGACGGTCGAGAATGATCAAGGCATCCGGAGGGTCCGAATGCATACAAAGATCTGGGCCGCCAATCTGAAAACGGACGGTGGCTAAAGATCGAAGTTCAAATAGAGATGCTGACACGTGGGACCGCATGTCAGTGACCTTGAGTCACAACCGCGAACGTTTAACCCACGTGCACAGTGCACTGGGCCCACTTGTCCGGAGGGGCGGTTTAGGACAGAATTAATGCTTCTAATGATTATCATTAAATAGACACTAATGACTCCTGGATTTGGATTATAACCTCTCGGGCCCACAAGTCAGTGACCAAGAGGTGATTTCCGACAGCAATTAAATGCCGAATCATTCAATTAACCAATGATTAATCTTAATGACGACGGAACAACGTGGAATCGCGCCAGCGGGTGATTTAAGAACGTTGGGCCCACTGGTCAGTGGCCCAACGACATAGATTAAGACACCATTAATTTACTAATGATTAACAATCACTGAGCAATTAATATGTCCTAATCAAAAGACGAAAACGGGAGTTCTGTGCCGGCAAAACCCCGAGCGACTTTCACGGCTAATCGCCGGCGACACTGGCCGCGGCGGCGCTGAACAAGAACCAAAATGGAATCGCAATAGCACTACGAACCTAATGGTGGCATTCTCGCCGGCGGTGAGGGACTAAAACGCCGGCTAGCCGGAAAATGAAAATGGGAGCTTTTACTGCTAAGTGCGAAAATAGCGAAAAGCTCAGCTGCAGTCCAAGGAAGCGGGTGCCAGAGCCTCTAAGGACTAATAAGAAGCTACCTTGATGAAAAGAAACATAAGAGATGGCCGGAGAAGCTTGATCACGGAGAAAGCTCGCCGGACTTGGAGAAGAAAGATTGAAAATGACACCCTGAGCCAAATGAGTGATACCAAAGCATCAATATAGCCTCATTAAGGTCCACAGAAGCTATATGAGCAAGTAATTAGACAATGGAGCACTCACCTGAGCTGAGGAAGAAGATGACCAACCTGGCCGAATTTGAACAAACCCCAAATTGACAATTCCCGAGAATCAGATCCAAAATTAAGTGAGGGAAATGTTCAAGACAAGAAAGAGATAAGGATAGGGCAAAGAAACATGAAGGAGAACCACTGGAACACCAAGAACACCAATGGAGCTTTTGGTCAACAATGGCGACTTGCCATTTTTGAGGTGTTAAGCTCCCACATCAGTAAATGGAGCTTGATGGTGGTCTAAAGAAATACCAGAAGTGATTTGGGTGCTTATAAGGCCTTGGAGGCATTAGGGTTTGCACCACAAGCCTTTCAAGCAAAGCACTGAGCACAAGGTGCGCCGACAAGGATAAAAGATGGTAGACGTGCAATAGGGCATGGCATGGCCGAAGGTGTCTCCCACGACCCTCACTATTGACTAGGGTGGCTGTAGGAAGCACGATTTGACACTGCCATCACTCTCCCTACTGTTCATGCACGGCTAGAGGTTGAAGATGACCAGAGGAAAGGCTCGAGCGTTCCAGAGCCCCACGATTTAAATCGGACGGCTAAGATAGCGCCACGCCTCCCAGGTTTAAAATACACGAAGGAGATCGCAAGCCCTAGGATTAGAAATGAACGGCTCAGATTGCCCCACGTTGCGAACGTGGTTTACAACAGAGGGACAAGCGAGCGTTGGATTTTAATCCAACGGCTCAGGTTCAAACTAACAACCGGAGGGTCCGAAAGTGTCGGAGGATCTGAGTGGTTGGATGGAGATCTAGCGGTCGACATTCGCGCATGCAACCGGAAGGTCCGAAGGGTTACACGCACGAGGGCCACGCGATCGAGATCTAACGGTGGAGATCCAACGCGCGTTTTTAAAGAGAGGCCCGGTACAGTTAGTTGACTGGACCGAGTCGGTTGGCTCGAGCCCGAGTCTGATTCGAACCCAAAGCACAGTGAGACTAGGTTTGACTTCTAAATTCAACAGAGACTTTGAAGGATTTATTTGAGGTAGCAAATTAACTCCAAAAATTATGAAATGTTTACAGGAGCTTGCTAACTCAGATATTAACCTTGTGTAAAATTTTCAGAGGTTTTTATGCTGTGAATAAATCTCCAAAAATTCTGCAAGGCTCTGTTTTGAGGTTTGACTGAAAGTCAAACAAGTTTGACTGCCCCCTAAAAATATTCAAACAATTTCTAAAAATTGTCAAATTTTTCAGAGGGGCCACATACCATCCCAAGAACTTAGGAAAAATATTTCCAGAGGATGATCACAAAATTTGACAAGATTGTTTTTGGAATATCAAAGTTTGGATCAAATAGATTTGTGACTTTGTATTTCCATAATCCCTTGTACAAGAACTGTTTGGCACAACAGGAAATACATGATGTAAGAAAAAGTTTTAATTTCTACTGATTTTCTTACATTTGAAACACAAGTCCAAAGATGGGATGTTACATGACCCTTCGGCACACGTCACAACGTGCAACCAACTCAGCTATTTCTCTCTTCATGTTGACCCAACAGTACTTCCTTTTGAGATCTTGGTACATCTTGGTACTCCCTGGATGAATGGAATAAGAAGACTCATGAGCTTCCTTAAGGATGAGCTACTTGAGCTCTTGACGATCCGGCACACAGAGGCGGTTGCCGAACCAAAGAACCCCCTGTTCATCTTCCGAAAAACCAGGGGGCCTTCCTCCCTTCAAGTTTTCTCTGATCTCCTAGAGGTCTTGGTCTTCAGATTGGTTTTCTCGGATCTATTTCTGGACAGTAGGTTCAACTTCCAGAACATGCACACAACCTTCATTGACAATCTCCAAATTTAAATGCCTCATCTCCTCATAGAACTTGGGTTGACCTTCCTGGACCGACAAGGTGCTGCATAGCTCTTTCAGCTCAGTGCATCAGCTACTATATTGGCCTTACCAGGATGGTAGTGAATGCCAAGATCATAGTTTTTTATGAGTTCCAACCATCTCCTTTGCCTGAGATTGAGGTCGGATTAGGTGAAAATGTACTTCAAGCTTTTGTGGTCCGTAAAGATCTCACAGCACTTACCAATGAGGTAATGGCACCAAATCTTCAAGGCATGCACTACGGCCACCAATTCCAAATCATGGGTGAGGTAGTTGGCTTCATGAGGCTTCAATTGTCGGGAAGCATAAGCTACCACTCTTCCTTCTTGCATCAGAACACAACCAAGGCCTTGCCGAGAAGCATCGCAAAAGACCTCAAAGTCTTTTCGGATATCTGGCAAACAAGCACTGGGGCAGTGGTCAAACGCCTTTTCAACTCTTAAAAACTGTGCTCACAGGCTGGTGTCCACATAAACTTGCTTTCCTTCTTGAGCAACTGAGTGAGAGGTTTTGCTAGTCTTGAAAAGCCTTCAATGAACCTATGGTAATACCCTGCCATGCCAAGAAAACTTATGACCTGAGGTACTGTAACAGCCCCAATTTTATAAACAGTAATGGGACACTGTTCATGACATTACTGTTCATAATTAACAATTTGGAATTGCTGTTATCAATTGAAACCTCCCTTTTCTAGCCAAAGTCCAATAACCTATTTGAAGTTTCGAAGGAAATACAAGATGAAACTTGTATTGTGACTGGGAAGTATTTTCCTTAAAGCCTAAATAAATTATCTTGACTAAAAATAATTTTTGTTGAATTTCTAGAAATTATTTGGTTTACAGAAAAATATTTACCTTTAAATAAACACTTTCGGGCTACAATAATTATTTATGTATTTTACAAAGTGATAATGTGATTTTTAAAATTTATCTGGGAAATATATCATCCCAGTAGTCTCCAGTAAAGATTTCACGATTTTACAAATTTATTTGCTATTTTTAAAAGCCCAGTCAAACCTTTTAAGCTTTTGAATGAGTTCTGGTCAACTAACCTGGTCTGAACCTAAACCTATCACTGTAGCGACTCGAGCCACGTGGTTGAGTCCAACCCAATCAACCTGGTCCAGCTCTGTCACGCTCGGGCGCGAGCCCGAACCCCATACGTGATGTGAGCCGTCGATTTTCAATCGAACGGGCGAGGCTATGACGCTACGCGAGCTGTCCACGTGTGCGCCCTGATCTCCGCCGTTGGATCCTGATCTAACGATCGAGATCAGGGTATGCAATCGGACAACTCCGGATCCCTTTTCCATCTCCACCGTCCATTCCCGATCCAACAGCGCCTCCCTTTTCGTTTTAAACCTAAAGGCGCGCTTTTATTTGGGCCGTCAGATTCAAATCCTACGACGTCCCTTTTTACCGCGTGCTATTACGGCCTGCGCTTCTCTGGGCCATTAGATTTTCATCGTATGGTCCAGAGCGATGTATGCATTCGGACGACTCCGGATTATCTCTCGATCTCCGCCGTCCATTCTTGATCTAACCGTGTCGCTCGTTTCATTTTGAAATAAAAGGCGCAGACTATTCGCCTTTGGATTTAAATCCCACGGCGCTCCTTTTGACCGAGCGCAATTAAGGCCCAAATTTAGTGGGCCGTTGGATTTTAATCGTAGGGTCCAGATTTGTGTATGCAATCGGACCATCCGGTTCATTTTCTCATCTTGACCGTAGAAATCTAATCTAACGGTGCCGCATCATCTCATCTAATTGAGTGACGTGTATTCCTTTATTTGACCGTTGGATTCCAATCCAACGTCCAGATTTGAAAGTAGACCCCACATTTCCTTTGAGCTCTGTTTAAATCTCAATCGACCGATCTAGATCGCACGGCCCATATTAAAAGATGCCGATTAAAACCTTTTTACCTCTCTATTTATCATGGCTGATGTTCTTTTGAGCTTTAGGAGGCGCGCGCAACTGAGGATGACAAAGGGACCCACATGTCATATGTTGCCTCCCTTCTTCCTTATCTCTGCGCGCAGCCCTCTCTGTAAACTAAGGAGAGGATTTATCCCAAAGTTTATGCAACTAATTTTTGGGATATTTAGCCCTAAATGGACACCTCATCAACTCTAGACCTTTCCACTCGCCTGTAGCTCAACTCCTATATATAACCCTAACTTTTGAGTCACGCCATTGTTGACCACTAGAGCTTTTCATCGCCATTTCCATTCAAAGGAGTTTCTTGTTCCTCCATTTGTTTATCCATCTCAAGCGCTGGTTACACCTTGTAATGAAGATTTTATATCTTTTGTAGGTTAAAACGAGTTTATTTCTCTCACAATCCACTTTGGCTTTCAGAGTCTTTGGTGTCTTTCCTATTCGTAAGCTAAACCTTTAGTTATTGTCATCCCGAGCACCTTAAGGACCTTAGAAACTCATATGGATCATTCACTTGTACATCAAGTAGCTTCAACCTTCTTTAAACCGAAAAGTTGTTAATATAACTTTTAGGTCTTTCATATCATTTTCAAGAACTAGGGTTTCTCTGTCAAGATATCATCCTACATAGGTCTAAACTAAACCCTAGTAGCATAATAAGTTAGTCTCTTGATCTTTATTATTATCTACTTAACCTTGTAGCGTAGAATCATCTCGCTCTTTGTTGTCGCTTAACCGACAACTTTTGGAATTTTGGTAGTTTCGTAATCGCCAACTAGGTTAAACTAGGGTTTGCTTAGGATATTATCCACTCTAAACATTAGACTAAGTTTCAATTTAACATATTTTACTTAGTCTATTCTTGACTAACCCGAAAACTGCCTCTATCCTGTTTTCAGTTCTTTTCAAAATCTGAAAACCGCAACTTTGGTTCAAACAATAGTTTCGTTATTTAAAAGCTGTATTATAATATGGGTTATTATCACTATTAGGTAGTTGTGACTTAAGCATGTTGTTAATCATGCATGTCTTTATTGATCATGCATTTTCCGCTGATCTATACTAGTTGTCATCTTTGGTGTTTATTGAGTTTATTATCTTTATAGAATCTGGTTCTTCCGAGGCTTTTGACACTATTTCAACAACCCGAACCTCGCAATGTATGTATTATTATCAAGGCAAGCTTCCTCTCTGCACCATATTGATCCCAAATTTTGTACAATAGCTTTTACAAATCCAGTGATATCTCAGGCATGCTATTTTTCCAAAATACAAAAATATGATCTCGTAGTAGCTAGCTATAACCTAACATGGTGGATTACCTTAATTATAATCATACACTTAACCCTAGCTCAGATCGTATACTATAACATATATTTTCATATTTGGCTTAGACATGCAGTCTAGAGATTTTAGGTTTGACAAGAATATCTTGTCGAACCGGGAATCACAAATGAACTTCGTTATTTTGAACTCTTTGTCCAGTTTCTTTAAATCAGACTTGTATTTTAAATTTAAATTGATCCGACAAGAGGAAGCTAGTGATGGTGCTTTTGTGCACGAGATTGGGAATTGTGGTGGACTTGTTCGACCAATTAAGGACCGAACTCGACTATTCAATTCAAGTCCCCACGACTTCCACATGCAGTGTATGGGCGCTGCTTGGTTAAGTAAAATGTTAAGACTATTGGGTTGGAAACAGAAAGTAAGAATATGTGTATTGACCTTGTATGGCATAAATGCTTAGGTCATATGACGTGTTGTATGCCATGTGAGCTTGTATGTCAAGATCGATGTTCTTAGAAGGGTGAGGGGTATATGTGCTCCGTAGCATATACGCATCTTAAAGATGCCGATTGCATCCTAATATGGGTAGTGAGCCCATTCGCATTAAATTGTTTGGATCGGCATTATCGACGCAACATGTGTGCCTGCATGCAGATGCTATCGATCGTTGTTTAAGCGAGATCGGCTCACACATGGGGTCCAACTCAATAGTGTTAGCTTGTTGAAAATACCAAATCTTAGTTTCCTACGAGGCATCCAAGGCAACGGCTAGCTAAGTCGTGTGGGTAAAGATGTACACCGCAGGTATAAACTGTCGAATAGCCGTGTCCACGGTCATGGACGATAACTTGAATTGATGTCACCTGCATGTAAGTTTTGATTTACAAATCGGTTTCTTTTTGTTTTGCATGAGGGATTCATGCAATCGCATATTTACATTATGTCATTTACTTACCGTTCTAATCCAACTTTGATTTATTAAACCGCTTTATCAAAATTTAGTCTTTGTAGGTTAAGATGTCCGCTTATGCAAATCTTAACCATTTTACCTTCTGTTGTAGCCTTATGCATGTATAAATTCTACTCCTTTGAATAGGTTCTAATAAACACTTTCTTTTATTAGTTTGTGTAAGACTTGCTGAGTACCTTCCGTACTCAAGGTGCTATCACCTATTGTTGCAGGTGAGGATGGTTACCTTTATGAAGTACCCGTTAGCGCTGATCGGGTTGACGCTAACGAGTAGAGCTACTTCTTTCCTCCACGCAATCGCCTGCGGGTGGATGGGGCCATTGGTGGATTTTGAACTTTTATTTTGCTTCCGCTGTTGAACTTGTGGTAGTGACCAAGTCACTCCATAATGTAGTATTAAAACCGCAAGTTGTAAACTTATGTTTAATTATGTCAATGTATGACTTGTATGTATTTGATGCAATGTTGTTGAAGGATATATATGCAATGGTCGTTGATCCTGGGAACCATTGTGAAATGTATATATCCGGGAATCCTGTTTATTGGATTTGTCACTTGTTAAATTTATACATTTAGCATGATCTTTAATAAAGGGGCAGCACTGTTCCTTCATTAAGAATTGTGCTACAGTATAATTTTAATTAGGTACATTTCCAATACCCGGGGGTCCTCACAGGTACTGACTTGGGTGGCTTCCAATCTAGCACATCTTAGACCTTGCTGGGTTGACTACCACACCTGTTACTGACATGACATGTCCCAAAAGGTGACCTCTTTCATCCAGAAGTCACACTTGTTGAATTTGACATAGAGTTGGTGGTCTCTGAGCTTGTCTAGGACCAACCGAAGGTGCTCTTCATGCTCTGCTTCATTCTTAGAGTACACCAGGATGTCATCAATGAAGACAATGACAAACTTATCCAAGTACTCCATAAACACTTTAGTCATCAAGTTCATAAAGTAAGAAGGAGCATTGGTTAACCCAAAGGACATCACAGTGAACTCATAAAGTCCATATTGAGTTGAAAAAGCGTCTTTGGGATATCTTCTTATCGGATCTTCAATCGTGATAACTGATCTCAAGTCAATCTTGGAGAACATCATGTTCCATTTAATCGTCAAACAAATCATCAATCCGGCAAAGGATTCTTGTTCTTGATTATGACATCATTGAGTGCTCAGTAATCTACACACATGCGCTGAGTGCCATCTTTCTTTGCCACAAAGATCACCGAGCTCCCTGTGTTAAAGAGCTCTTACGAACAAAACCTTTGCTTTGCATTTCTTCAATTTGCTGTTTTAGCTCGACAAGATCATTGACATGCAATCTATAGGGTCTCTTGGAGACTCATGCTGTCCCTGGGACTAAGTTGATGACAAACTCTAGGTCTCTGTCGTGAGGCATTCCAAGTAACTCATTTGGGAACACATCTGAGTACTCCCTTACCACAGAGAGGTCCTTGAGCTTTACTTTCTTCAAACAAGCCAGGCTAGGACCTCCTCTAAAAGAGGTCTTGGGATAGAACTCAACTTGGATCCCTTGCTCATTGGTGAGCACAATAGACTTTTTGGCACAGTCTATCTGATCTTGGTTATTGGCTAACCAGTGCATGCCAAGAATCACATCTAACCCTTGGGAGTGCAAGACTACTAGGTCTGACCCAAGATTTCCAAGGTAAGGTTTGGGCATAAGGAGCTAGTCCTCATTTTAGAGCCCGAAGAGTGGATTAGCATAGGGTTTACTAAAGGGGATATAGCTAACCCATTTTTACCTACAAACTTAGTCGAAACAAATGAATGAGAAACTCCTAAATCAAAAAGAACTGTTGCTGGTACAAAATTGACAATAAACGTACCAAGGACCACGTCTGACGCGTTTGAGCCTCTTCAGCTATGACGTGATTAACACATCCTCTGATATACTGAACTAAAGGCTTCACCGTTGCATTGTTGTCAGAAGGTGGAGGCCCTTGTCCAACTCGGGTTGGAGTTGGAGTTGAGGTTACGGCTTGAAGCTTCTTTGGGCATTTATTGGCATAATGCCCAACTTCATTGCAATAAAAACATGTGACCCCTGCTGCGGAGATCACTGGTGACTTCTTCTAGAAATGACCTCTTGAAGAGGTCGTTTGAGGACTGGAGGTGCCAAGACGTCTGACCGTCATAGGAGGTCTTGAAGGGGAGGAGCTCGCAGGTCTCCCTTGTTGAAGCTGGGAGGTCCTGGGCCTCGGAAGACCTCCTGAATTGAACTGTTGTGCTGCTTTTCTTTTCTTGTGGTTCTCTATCTCAAGGTGCTTGCACTCTTGACGAATTGCCTTGCTCATCAGATGCTGGAAATCTGAGTAGTCCTGGGAGATAAGCTAAACAGCAAGGTCATCATTGAGCCCTTCCAAGAAACGCTCTTGCTTGAACTCATCTGTTGCTACATCTTCAGGTGCATACCTGGCAAGCTAATTGAACTTGTGCAAATAGTCATTGACTGAACGGTTGCCTTGACGCAGGGCACAAAATTCCTTCTTCTTCAAAGTCATCATGCCCGGAGGAATGTGGGCACGTCGAAAAGCTTGCACAAATCCTTCTCAAGTAATGGTCTGGGCATCGGTGTGGGATTGAGTGAAGTTGTCCCACCACTCTGAGGCTATTCTGTTGAGTTGGTGAGAGGCAAAGAGCACCCTCTTATGATCTGAACACTGGATCATGTCCAGTTTCTTGCTCACTGTCCTGAGCCAATCATCAGCTTCCAATGGCTCAGCACTATTGGAGAAGGTGAGAGGTCTCATCCTCATGAACTCAGCAATGTTGGCCCTTGGAGGAGATGGAACAAACACTAGGGGTTGAGCTGCTACAGCTGCTTAGAGGTTCTGAGTGTTGTTGATGGACTGAGCTAGCAAATTAAACTGAGCTTGATTTACCATCATCTGATTCCAATCTGGGCCTTCAGCTAGAGGTGGGGTGGTCGAGGAACTGTGCATCCGATCATCGCCATTGGCTCGCCGCCGCCCATCTGGTGCCGCATCGCCATGGGTTGTCACCATTTGCCAGGACCTCAAAGATTAGGAAAGGGAGAACGAGCTCAGGGGAGAGATCAAAACACCCCAAACCAACAAAACAACCAGCTCAAAGGAACTCAACACCTTCTACTCGAAATTCACTGTCCTCAGGGCTGCGAGCAAGGAGGTCGTGGTCACCAGTGGTGGTCTTTGCAAAAAGTACCCTAGAGGGTAGTTTTTGCAAAAAGGACTACCACTCATGATCACACCCAGGGAGGTCCTAACAAAAGAAAACCTAAAACACCAAGGCTATCGACCTCCTATAGATGTTTCAAAGGAAAGAGGATCCAATTACCATTGTAAAACGGTGAGAAAAACGGAAGATAAGGAAGGACACCAAGAAGGGGGTAAGATTAGAAAGATGACTCAGATAAGAGGAGAACAATTTGCTTTTCTTGCTTTGTAAACCAAGTTTTGAATTTTCTACTAACGACCATTCTATTAGGTTACGACCTACAGCCAAGATGCTCTGATACCACCTGTCACGACCCGACCAGGGGTCACCCGAGAGGACCTCCTAGAACTCCCAGAAAGTCCACTAGGACCTCCTAGGAGGTCCAGCAGGACCACTTGAGAGCACCTCCAGGACCACCCAGGAGGTCTAGCAGGACCACCTAGAAGTCCGAAGACCTGACCCGAGGAGATCCTGAGACCCAGGACCTCCCCAAGTGCTACGACTAGACTTGGGGGAGGTTGAGAGACCCAACCCGAGGAGGTCGTGAGACTGGGAAAAGTCCTACATCTCCTGTGTTCCGAACTAGTCCCAATGATCAACACCTAGTTCACACAGCGAAACAAGTGATCATCATACATCCACGAGAACTTAATTAACAGCAAAAGAGTTGTTTACAAAGTTAGCTCACAAGCCGACAAAAGGAAACTTTACACAGCGGAATCAAAAGACAAGTCCATCCAATACACCACAGGCAATTGGCTGGAGGGCGTGGCCTAGTCGTCTAGGACCTCTTGGTCCTCGGCAAAGATCTCTTCACCTGCTCAAAAGATTAATTCAAGCAAGAGTGAGTACACCAACCGTGCTCGCAAGTCACACCCATCAAATAACAGAATGACATGCATAGATGGATATCACAATGGAGAGCTTATAAGGTTATTTTGCATAAAGCCATGTTTCTTTCAAGGTACCAGTGTTAAGTTTTGAAGCAAACTACACCATATGTAAAATTCCTTTTTCAACACAGTTTTGATTGATTGATAACAAGATTAAAGGGTGTAGGATGACCTCCTAACACCAGGCTAACCGCCAGGGCTCCCCACCCATAACACACTGGATAGAAATCCAGAACCAGTTTTCAAAAGCCTTTGAAAACACAAAACAAAGTCTAACTTGGAGAGGCTTTGCTAGCATATCCATGACCGTGGACACGGCTATTCGAATAGATTTTCACTCTGTAGAGGTGTACAACTTTACCCACAAGAGATAACCAGTTACACTATCCGCTCACACACTTCCGAAGGTGTATGACTAACAGGTTATCACAAGACCTTTCCAATGCTCCTTCTCACAACAGTCCCCTTCACTAAGGTTTCACCCCCTTTAGGCTACCCACCTGCAGGGTTCAGGCCCCCTCTTGCGCCAGGTGAGAATGTAAGAAAGTAGGTCATGAAGGACCACCCACACATCCAAAAGGACAACCACGGTGAGACATTGCAAATTATTCAGCCAGGTCCCTCCCATACAAGACTTGTGGTTGCACGAAAGGGCATAGCAAAGTAACGCTTGAAGACCGGTCCTTAACTGACCTGGGCGACATCCTCAACCCTGGGGCGTTGGCTCACACGACCCCCCGTGCATTCCCCATGCACCCACCATACAACCAAGCAAGGTTTGCCCATGTCCGAACCATTTTCCAACATTTGCCTTTAAAAACAAGATCAGGTTTCCATGACAACCCAATGCCATGGTAAAAAACATTTGAGGTAAAACATTGGTCTTTGGTTGTAAAACTTTCCAAAACAAAATTTTGGTCTAAGCATAGCTAAGCACTTCTTTTTCAAAAGGTCTTGGTTATACTGAAGTATTAACCAGGTTTTCAACTAAGGTGACAATAAGTTTAGTTGCAATATCAACATTGGCCATACAAAGGAGTTAAGTCTAGCTATGAGAGTGAACACTGGTATTGAAATACTAAGTAAAATATACATGCAGTACTTAGCTTGAAACAGAAGTACTTTGGGTGAAATACTGGGTGTTAATATGATCAAGGGTATGACTTGCCTTGCTCGAAGGCTTGGGGATCTTCTTCCTCAAAGAACTCAGGCTCCTCGACGCTGTCGCAATCTACACGAAAGAACAAAACCAACTCAAAACAAAGTTCGAGGAAAAACCAAGAGAACTTCAAAGAAAGCACCACTGGAACCAACAAAAGAGCTCTGAAGGTTTGGAGGAGGTCCAGAGAGCTGGTCAGGGAGGTCCAAGCTTTGGAAGAAAGTTCCAAAGAGCTGGCTGCGAGAGCAAGAGAGCTGAAATGAGGAGGAATGTAAGGATAGAGAGCTGTCCAAGCGTAAAGGCCTGGGCTGCTATGAGTTTCAAGGGCACACGTGTTCAAGGATGGGTGGAGGAGAGGATGGGAGTAGGTAAAGGAGGGGACAAGAGAGAAAGAGAGGTACAAAGGAGGTGACAACATTTAATGTGTTGCAGTAATATTTAATGCCCATAGACTTTCTGTTGCAAGTGTGCAGAAAGGGGAAAGTGGACAGGGTTGGCTCAAACAAAGAGGTTGGTCAAAGCAACAGGAGAAGTTGTGACCAAAGGAGAGGTCCAACTACTGGGTGGTCATAGGAGGAGGTCCTGCGGGAGGTGGTCCTGAGGAGGAGGTCCCACGGTAGGCAATGGAGGTCCTGTTCCACCACCAGGGTGATCTTTGCGAAAGACCAGAGGTCATGACCACAAAGAGTGGTCGTGACCAAAGAGGGTGATCTTTTGTAAAAAGACCAGAGGTCATGACCACAAAGGGTGGTCGTAACCAAAGAGGGTGGTATTTGCAAAAAGACCACAGGGTCGCAGAAAGGAGGAGGTACAAGGGACGAAGGAAAAGGCGCAACGAACCAGAGCCATACGATCTTGATCGGGTGGTCCAAGGAGATAGGAACGTCCGGACCACCCGAACACCTCCTCTCAATCGGGCCATCCAAACAAGATCTAATGGTCCAGAGGAGGGGAAGGCACGCACGGGATCTGGACTTAAGAAAGGTCAAGACAGTTCCAACAGGTGGAATTTCAAAAGGAAAAAGATCTAACGGAGGAGATCCAAGGAAGGAGATCTAACGAGGACCTAACTGCCAGGACAGAACCAAAGGAGGTCCTGACAGTCACGATCTCGCAATGGGAGGTCCTGACGGTCAAGATCTCACAAAGGGGAGGTTTGAAACACAAACCAGAGCTTAAAACAGCTCGAGGATGGTTGTGACTTAGAAGGAAGGTCAAAACCACGGGGAGGTCTGGACGAAGAAGAGGTCCAAACGCAAAGGAGGTCTAAACTAAGAAAAAACACCGAGGAGGTCTAAACCAAAGAGAATGGTTGGCTGAGTAAAAACAAAGCGAGCACAGAAAAGGGGAGGGAACCCAGAGCTCCAACACTCCGACAACCCGACAAAACCAACAGAGAATTTAGTTGAAGTTGGAGTTAGTCACTTGAAACTCATTCCAAAATCTTAGTTTAAGCTTTTAGACTTCAAGGAAACCAAATGGTTCGCTTATTTTGGAAATTTTCAAAAAGCTCCGAGGTCCAAACCACAAAGGGCAAAGCCGAGGGGAACACGGGACAAGTTAAGAAGGGAAGAGACAACACCAGGGCCTAAACAACTCCAAATAAAACCAAACTCGAAACAGCTAGCAAAGAAGTAGAATTCAACAACAAGGAACGGGTTCTCAGAAAGGGCTTGTCTCATTGGGAGGAGATCCAATGGGTCGGGAGGAGGTCCAACCAAGAGGGTGGTCTTTGCAAAAAGACTAGCAAAGACTAAGAGGATAATCTTTGCAAAAGAGACCAAGAGATCCTGAGGACAAAGGGGTCTCAAAGACAGGGAGGTCCTGACAAAAAGGAAGGTCGTGACCTGGAAGAGGTCGTGACCATAGGGAAAGTCTAAACCGAAAGGGGTGGTCCTAGACCGGGAGGGTGGTCTAAACCCAAAAAGGGAAGGTCGCGAGTCAAAGGGGTGGTCTAGACCAAAGGGTGGTCGTGACTAGGAGGATGGCCCTTGTAAAGACCAAGGAGGTGGTCTTTGCAAAACGACCCAGGGGGTGGTCTTTGCAAAACGACCCAGGGGGTGGTCTTTGCAAAAAGACCAAGGGAAGGTCCGAAGGACGAAGAGGTCCTGCGGACAAGGAGATCCGGAGGACAAGGAGGTCCTGCAGGCAGGGAGGTCTTGGACACAAGGTCCAAGCCAAGAGGGTGGCCTTTGCAAAATTATCCAAAGGAGGTCGCCACCAAAAGGGGAGGTCCTGACCACAAGGGATGATCTGGACCAGGAGGGTGGTCTTTACAAAAAGACCAGCAAGGACCAAGAAGGTGGTCCATGCAAAACAACCAGGAGGAGGTCTTAGGGACAAGGGGAAAACACACAGCAAAGCGGGGCCGTCCAATCTTGATCGGATGGCTCGGACAGGGCACGCTCATGCGAGGAGAGAGAAAAAAGGTTGACAGGCGGTGAGGTCCAAAGGAGGACGAGGAGGTCTGAACCAAAGGGGAGGCCCTAACCACAAGATCTAACAAGGGGAGGTCCTGACGGTCAAGATCTAACAAGGAGAGGTCCTAACAGTCAAGATCTAACAAAGGGAGGTCCTGACGGTCAAGATGAACCTGAAGAGGTCCAAAGGGGGATGAGGAAAAGAAGATTAGATGAAAGGGAGGTCCAGAAAGAAGGAACTAAACCTGAACTTGAATTCCGAAGATTAAGGATGTTTGAAACACAAACCCGAGCTTAAAACAAACCTACAGGGAGGTCCAAACACAGGGGAGGTCTAGACACCAGGAGATGTCCAAACCAAAAGAAGGTCTGGACACAAGGAGGTGTCCAAACAGAAGAAAGGTCTGGAGGAGCAAAAAGCTGAGCTGAGGGACACACGGGGCAAATTGAGAAAAGGGACCTAGAAGCCAGAGAAAAACAACTACCCAAGATCAACCAAATAGAGAGAATCGAAGTTCGATTAATTCAAGTTAAATCTCCAAATTGCAACAAATTTCAAGTTAAGCTTGGGCAAACTAACAAAACCGAATGGTTCTTTTTAATTATGAAAACTTCCAAAAACTATGGACAAACGGTACATTACAAACAGCGACGACAATGGGGCACCATGGTGGCAGAGAGACGGTCATGAGGGAGGGGATTGGTGGAGAACAACGAGGGACATGAGGTGACATGCACGGGGATGCGAGGAGTCGACTCACTGACGGTGAGATCGACAATGGAGGTGTAATATTCATTTAAACATAAAACAAACAAGTGATTAGTACTAAAATTAAATAGAATTAGAAAGAAAAATTTAGAATTTTGGGAGAGGAATGTGCCGCCAATCCATTTTCAAGTGGGGGAAAACCAGTCATAGTGGCCCAAGGCCCGTGACTGCCCACTAGAAGGCAAAGAGGGGACCACCAGACCCTAGCTGCCCTGCTACTATAGCATCGCCCCTGCTACAATAGCCACCACCCCTGCTGGTCCTCCTCTCCTAGGTGCCATCCTCCCTGCTGCTATGTGCTGCCAGCCAGAAGTGAAGGAAAGAGGAAAAGAAGAGGAGAAAGGAAGGAAAGGGGAAGAAAGGAGGAAGAAAAGAGAGAAAATCTTAGGAAAAAATTTGTGGTTCGGCTTCTCGTCTCTGTGGGTAACGATCTGGAACCTTTATAAGTGCCCGTGGTCAATCGCTTTTGTTTTTGTAGATCATTTTGTCGTTGGAAAGGTAGAGGAATGTTCTATCCAAAATTGTCCAGATTAGGGCAGAGCATTTCGAGGGTAATTTGTAATAGTTAGACTCATAATTAGAATTCGGTCTAGTTAGATAAAAGATAGGATTTTTCTTTAGCTTTCTTTAGAGCACTGGATCACGAATTTTGGTTGGGTAGACTGGAAGGTATGATTCTTTTTGTATCTGTCTGTTTGATCAGTTGTCGGGTTCGGGCAGCGTACTAAACCTGTAGATTAAAAATAAAAGATGACTTATTTTGGAATTTCGATCCGCAAGAAAAAGGCAGAAAATGTCTTAAGGAATTCAGAGAGTATAAGATCATGATTTTTGGAGTTGTAGATCATAAGTTATGATTTTTGAAAGTCAGCTGTTCTGTTTTGAACATAACAGATTTCAGAGAGGAATTCAGGGTTGAGTTGGGTTGCGATTAGGAGTGGTGTTAATTACTTCTTTTGTAATGTTGTACTGCTCTTGGATTGTTTTTAGTGTGTTTTTTGAATGCTTAGGTGGTGGTGTGAATCAGGGGACAAGACCCTCCACTCGTCATCCTTCATCACATGGTTGAGATTTAATAATGTTTTGGTAAGTTATTTATGTGTCATGGTATTATTGATGAAAATAGTAAGATTGTGTTGATGATGCAACTACCATAGTGATGACATGGTGAGATTATTATTACTTAATTGTGATTATGATATGTTGATGCAATTACCATGGGGATGACATGGTAATGTTGTTAAAGATAAATTAATTATTACATCACTCACTTGCATTATTTCATTGATCCTTGAGTCTTGGTCTACATGGTAGCCAAGTAATGATAATTTTGAGGTCCCTGTCATATTTTGGACGGGCATGAGATCCCCACGCTTAAAGAGTGTGGGCTTGAGGTTCCTGTGCTAGAAGGCACAGGCTTGGGTATGCATCGACGAATGCATACTCCTCGTTACCGGTAATTGCAAGAAGAGAAGAGATGTGCATTCGTGGCATTTGCATCACATGAAAATAAAAGATGAGAATTTATGAAACCAATGTGAATGGGTGTATGTGAGCAATATTTGTATTCAAAAATCTATTTATAAGGTTTTGTTTGTTCCATTGGTGGTACTTTGCTGAGTCAAGGACTCACGCTTGTTTTTTATGTTTTTAAGTACCCCTTGTGAAGGCGGCATGCATGGGATGGGATAAAAAATTTGGTGCACTTCACGTTGATTTACTCAAAGATTAATAAATTGGCGATACTAGTTTTAACTAGAGGAACCCTTACTAGTGAATTAGTGTTACGGTTGTGTTCATCCTTCGAGGTGGACTTGTTTTCCTTGTAATTTAGATAGTCGGTTCCTCCACATGAGTTTTATTGTTATGTTTTAATTTTTGCATTATGGTTAGCATGCTCATATAATTGTTAATGGTTTTGAAGACCTTAAATGGTTAATGTTTAAAGGGAAATGCTACCGAATTTTATAAAAAAATATAGTTTAGTGATAAACCTTTACTTCATTATGATGGAATAAATTTTAGAACTTGATGTATATTGTTTAATCCTAGATGATTGATTAGGCCTTGTTTATTCATTACATAGAGTTAATTCATTTGGATAATGCATAATTTGTAGATTTTTATCCTGCTATGCTTCTAGTTTAATTATTTAGGTTTGTCCAATCTTTATTCATATTTTATTGTGAACCATGGACGATTTTGTTCATGGGTTGTTTGATGTAGTTTTATTGAAAGTTGATGTAAATTAAACTGTTAGGGTTGTTTAGTGGCATTCCAGGCTCAGTGTTGGGCTGAGGTGTTACAGTTGGTATCAGAGCGGGCATTAGGTCCGTGGTGAATGAATTATTAACTTATCTATTTAATTGACTAAAAAAATTGACACACTGTGCATGGCAGGATGTGATTTGGTATAAGCATTGCATTTACACCTCCATTATGTTGCATTGATGAGTTAACAATGAGATGATCTTGTATGCTTATAATTTGATTATATGATTGTTATGTAAGATGATAGTCGATGCTGAGAGGTAAAGATCGCTGTCGTAGCCACAGGCATGGCCAGGTTATACCACCGTTCGTGATATGGGGATAGTGAAGTGTTTACCTTGGGTAACTTAGTTACAATCGTTGAGGATGAGTTCTTTGGGTAAGATGTTCTCTTCCTTGAGTTTGAATTTGGCTATTCTCGTTATAGTTGTTGTTGATGAATTTTTCTTGAGTTAGTGTTTACATTGCAGTTGATGGGTTTTCATTGGTTTTTATTGGTTCCACAAAGCGACTATTTGTTCTCCTAACTATTGATCTGTTGTTGTTTCTTGTAAACATCGGTAATCAGCAAGATTGATCCTTTCATGGGAGTTCTATCTTTCTTATTGGAAAACATGACTTGCTTATTGCTTGGTACTTTGGATAATTTGAATTATCATTTCCACGTTCTTTAGCATGTGGAAGCTTTGGTTCTACGTATTTCTTTTGGAGTAGTTGGAATGTTGAAGTTTAATGCTTCTCTTTTATGAAAGAGAGTGTCAAAAACCTTTTGTGATGTCTTGTTATGTTTAAGTGAGAGGTGGTAAACATAGAAGTTCATTGATAAGGTATAAGTTATCAAGCTGGGTCTGTAGCATAGTGCCTAATCGATCTTAACCAAGATTCTTGGAAGTGAAGCTGATTAATTTGATGTTGTCTTAGAATAATTGCATGATGAACTTGATTAAAGGTATGTTTATACCTACTAGGAATATGAGATTTATTAAAAAGTGTGAGATATTGATGAATTGGTCTCATCATTAAGATTGTGGAATTTGGTAAACTTCTTGGATAAGCTAGATTAATGGGTCTCAATGGATTAATCTAATCAGTAGTGATGGTTAAGTTAAGGATGTGTTCGAATGTTGCCTTAGAGGATATTAATCTGGAAATTATCGTAAATTGGCTACTTGATGATCTTACATAATTACTAAATTTACTTAATTCTTGACATGCTAAAATTGTTCAAAAACTTGCATAAAGGACTAGATAAATGTTGGTGTATTAAATCGTGAAACCTTGTTTTATAGAAATTATGTTATTAAATTTTTAATCATATTTTTTCCCCTAATTTCTGAACATAAGGTGAAATGTTGAATCTGTGTTTATAAATGGTAATGTAATTGTTAGGTGCAATTATTGTGTATTGAAGTTTGGTGTTGAGCATCACTAAGAGATCAACTGATGGGATTTAATAGATGAACTATGTTTACATAATGGATAAAAAGACAATATGTTAATTTAAGAATTTATGATATTTTGAAAAATATCCAGAGGGGGTACCTCTGTTATTTTACTTGAAAATAAAATGAAACACCTAGATTTAGACACAAAGTAGTTATTATGTATTCCAAAAACTAAGGATTGTGACTCACTAGTAGATAGGGTGGAGTTTCTCACTCGTAGTCGACAGGACCAAAGCCAAGAACTCGGGACTAAGACCTAACCGTATAACCGTATGTGCTAGTATGGGATAGTTGTAGCTAACTAAGTCACAAAACCTAGCCATGCATGAGAGGTAGGCGTGAGTTTGCGAGCAATTTCTATTGCTGACATAACGGCGAATGCCTCACTTAACAGAGCGTATCCAGGTAACTGAGGATCTCTCACTTGACGGAGGGTATCCGGGCAAGTAAGGGTCTCACTCGATAGAGGGTATCCGGGCGAGTGAGGAACATTCGACGAGCTAAGTGCAAGTGTAGGACTAGGTGATAAAAAGGTTGCACCGCAAAATCTATACTTCTTACCTACGGTAGTGAGAAGTGATATAGAGATATTCCAGACAACTGGAATACCTCATACTATAGGTAAAGTTGTACATCTCCACAGAGTGAAAAACTATTATAATAGACGTGCTCACGGTCATGAGCGTGCTTAGTGTGGTTGGTATGGTTGTAGTCTTGTTTTTTCAAAAACTGGGTTGTCATAAAACTTGGATAATGACTTGGGGTTTTATTTTGTTGAGTTAACTGCCATGTCTATGGCTGAACATAAGTTATTGTCATTGTTGCTATTGTTATTATGATTCATTCAATTACTTACTTACTGTCTTATATGTATTCAACTGCTCTTTTAAATTCCATTGCAAATTACTACTAATGAATATTGCAAATTAAAATGGCTCTGAGTAAAATAACTTGTAGAGTGGAGCCACATTCTTTGAAAGCCTTGCATTTAATATAATTTTGTGATACACTACAAGTCTTGTTGAGTACAAAGGTACTCAATTTTGCTTATGTTGTTGTTTAGAGTTCGAAGATGAGCCGACGTCTGACGATGCGTTCTTTGCACTGGGAACCATAGGGTTGGGTGACAGGTCTACCTAGGCCTTGTTCCTTATCGATTGCCTACAGGATCGGATGGGCATGCCGCTGGAAGTTTGCTACTTATATCACTTCTTTCGTTGCTATATTTTTACTCTGATGACTGCTTTTATTTGGCCGATCAGCCGTTGTTGTAATAACATGTAATCGCCTAAGTTAAGTACCTTTTGCTTTACTTTTGGATAAGATGGTATGGATGTGAATACCAAATGTTGTAAATGTGTGTACTAGCCACTGATCATGGGACTAGTACAGTATACACATAGGGGCTTTGGGTATTCAACGCTCAGGGCTCCCACAGTGCTTGGTATCAGAGCCATACTGACTATAGGACAAGCCTAGATAGAATGGTCATTAGATTAGGACTTAGAATGCAACTTAATATAACCATAGGAATGGTTCTGAAAATTTAACAAATCTTGCTAATCTTATCCCTCTTAGCATTCTACTCTTATCTAAAATCTTTTTTGATCATCTGTTCTTATCTTATTCAAACTGACTCTAGTTTTGAGAGATCGAATGCTCTCTGAAAATAAAAGTATTTGATCACTTTTAGGACTTTAAAATAGAGCCAAAATGATTTCAAAACATCTTTAAAGCGTCCCACCCAAAGTCCTTTTGAAGATCCTTCTTTGAACTACTAAGGATATCACTAGATACCTCCTTTTCCAAAAATTTCAGAACATCTACTTGCTGAAATTTATGTGACGTAATATCCTTTAAAATCTCTTCTACCTTCATTTGGAGTTTATTTGAGTGATATTACAAAGGTCTAATAATATAAAGACCAAGGGGTAGTATTACTTGACTTTTAGCCTTAGGGGTTAGCTAAATAAAGTAAAGAATGGGTAAAACTTGTGTTGAAATTCTTTTCATGTCGAATGTCATTCCTTATCCATATCTCTTGTCATATGATCGCTAACTCTCCTTTTCTTAAACATGTAGAAGCCTACCACCTTGGAGCCCTAGTACCGCACTAGTGCCTTTCAGGAGGGCACGCTTGTAACATCCCAAAGTGATGTTACCAAAATAAAATAAATAAAGTTATTGTTTTATTGGATTCTCTGAAATTTAAAAGAGTTCTATAGCTTTATTTGAATTTTTGAAGTTTTAAAAATCAAAAGTAAAATTTATTTGAAGTTTTTGAAGTTTTATTTGTTTTAAACTGAAATATAAAAATTTAATTAATTTCTAGAATTTTCTGAAATTTTAAAACCTTTTTCCTAAATGTTTTAAAGCCAAAATAATTTATTTGCAAAAACTAGAGCCAATTATAAGTGGGAACTATTTTATTTAAGTCCAAAATAACTCTAGGAATTTTTGTGAATTTTTCTAGAATTTTTGGATTTTATTTACTATTTTCTAGAAGCTATTTTTATTTATCTCCTTTTCTGAAATTGGAAAATCAATTTAAAACTCCTAAACCCTTTTGGGCCGAAACCCAAAACCCAGCCCAAACCTTTCCCGCGCACGTGGCCCGCACGGCCCGCTCGCGCGCTCTCTCCCTCTCTCCCTCAGTGACACGCGGGCCCACGTGTCAGCCTCTCTCACCCCAACCCCACCTGCCAGCCCCTCACGCACACGCGCGTTAAAACCACTCCAACATCCCTCAGCTGTTGGATCTTAAACCAATGGTCAGATCTCGCGTAACCTTCGGAGGTCCAATCGTCCACCTCATCGTGAGCCGTTAGATCTAAAATGAACGGCTACGATCCTTTGAGCCTTTGGGAGGTCCGAACATCCCAATCAACGTGAGCCCTACGATCTAAATCCAACGGCCCACGTGACACCCTTCATTTCATAACTTAACTCCGAACATTTCTAAACGTTGCGGACCGTCCGATTTACATCCAACGGCCTAGATTCAACGCACTCTCATATCAGCACCATTCTTTGTGGACCGTACGATTTAAATCTAACGGTCACAATCCAACCACCTATATTTCTTTTCTTTTTCTTTTCTGTCGCTGCCATGTGGGCCCCTGCTACAGTGCCGTCGTCCCCGTTGTCTTCGTCTCCGCGAGGTCAAGCTGAGGCCGCCATTTTCGGGAACTTAAAAGCTTCACAAACGGCCTGATTTCAACCTCCCCGATCCTCGCGCGTACGTGCACACGACCACGTCTACCTCCGCCGCATTTCCCCCACGTTCTCCCTTCTTCTCCGCGACGGTTTTGCCCACGTTCGCCGCAACCGCCGCTCCCGTTTGCCAGAATTTTGGAGTTGAAGCTCGGAGCCCGAAGGAGCTTCAACCGCGGAGTTCGCCGCCGTCAAGCCTTTGCCGCCCCCGCCGCCCACACCTTCGTCATCGTCACATTGCCGCGAAGCTGGTGCGCCCACTCGCTTCGCCGGAGAACCCTCGGAGCGCCTACTTCACCGGAGCTGTATAGACGCCGCCGCCAAACCTCGCCACCAACGACCAAATCGCCACGCTTCTCCACCGCAAGGTAGCGCATCAGGATCCCTATGTCCCCCTCTCTCTTTTGGTACCATCCCCGCCCCTCGCCGCGGCGTAGAATGCCGACGACCATAGGGCCGAGAGCCTCGCCCGCCTTTTGCCGACATGGCAATGCCACGTGTGCGCCACATCAGCACCACCTCAGCGTAGAAACCTACGTGGCTGCCTACGTGGCGCCACGTCAAGACTCCAGAACCAAAAACCCATAGAATTAGTTCACATGGACCATGTCTATGACACATGGGCCCCACACGTCAGAAATTATTTTATTTCTGTAAATCCCGAAAAGCTGAAGGCTAACGTCATCCTTGCGCAATAATTAAATTTTGCTTTAGAAAAATAAATCAAGAAATTATATTAAATTCCAGATTTAGGTTTTTAATAGATTTAAACTTCAAAAATTCATATCTTTTGCATCTGAACTCCGATTTGAATGATTCAAGTTGCAAAATATTTCAATTTGGAGTTAATTTGAGCTGTCATTTTGAATTTATTTGAATTTGAATTGAATTTATCGTATTTTCGCGTATAGACTTCGACGACTCCGGAGAGTTTGACCACCCTAAGGACCTAGATTTTCAGGACGTCAACGAAGGCAAGTTATACCCTTGATCATATCGATCCCAGTATTTCAAATTATTTAAATTCTATTTTAAATTATTACTGCATGCTTATTTATATTCAGTAATTTAAATCACTGTTTTAAATTTATAGTTATGCCTAAAATCCTTTGTATGGCCAATTTTGATAATTGAAGCAAGCATATTGTCACCCTAGATAAAACCTAGTTGATACAATAGTATGGACTAGGATCATTTGGAAAATATTGTGCTTAGCCTTACTTATAGACCAAACATGTTTCATTTGGGGAATTTCAGCCAAAAATCAACTATTGTTTAAATTGTACTCTTGGTATTGGTGTGTCATGGGAGTTTTATAAATGACTTTGGAAAATAAAATAAAATGATGGTTTGGACTTGGGCGAAGTGGTTGTTTGGTGGGTGCAGGTTTATGCACGGGCTCAACCGGGTAGGTTGAGGCCCAGGGTTCTGTTGGTTGTTACCCAGGTCAGTTAAGGACCGGTCTTCGAGCCGCACCTTGCTAAGCCACATCGTACTATCACATGTCATGTATGGGCAGGACTTGGCTGATTAATTTGTAAAGTTCCATCATGGTCGTTCCTATTGATGCGGTGGGTAGTCTTTCATGACCTTTGATAGTCCCACCTGGCGCAAGAGGGGGCCTGAACCCTGCGGACGGGTAGTCCAAAGGGGGTGAAACCTTAGCGAGGGAGGACTGTGGTGGAATAGTGCATTGTAAAGGCCTCGTGATGATCACTTAGTCGCACACCTTCAGAAGTGTGTCAGACGGACATTAAAAGTTGATTATCTCTTGTGGGTAAAGTTGTACAACCTCTGCAGAGTGTAAAACTATTCGAATAGCCGTGTCCACGGTCATGGACATGCTTGGCAATGCCACTCAAAGTTAGACTCTGGTTTTGATTTCAAGATGTTTTTGTAAAATAGTTTTGACATGGATGGGTGTCCATGAGAAAAGTTATGGGTTGAAGCCCCGGGTTGGTGCCCGTGTTTAAGTTAGTGTTTGGTTGGTGCCTACACTAGCTTTATTATTTCAGTTAAAACTCAATTTTAGATATTATAAAACTTGAGCTTTTGAACTTAGTATGGTATTTAATGTCAAATGTTGTTTTTGCACAAATAAACCCATAAGCCTTCCTTTGTTACATCCATGTATGCATGTTATTCTGTTATTTGACGAGTGTAACTTGCGAGCACGGTAGTAGAGCTCATACTTGCTTTATGCAAACAAATTTCAGAGGAGAAGGACTTCGCTTCAGGGGTGGATCATGACGACTAGGCCGCTACCCTAGTCGATTTCCTGTGGTAGATCCGCTGGACTCCACTATGTCTTCTTCGTCTTCCGCTGTGTTTCTTTATTGTTGGCTCGTAAGCCTACCTTGTAAGCAACTCTGTTATTTATTAATAAATTTTTGCGTTTATAGTTGTGCTATCACATTTGTTTACTGTGTAAGCTAGCCACTGGTCATGGGACTAGTTCAGTTATGCACAATGGATCTGGGATGTTAATTCCGGGTCTGACAACGCTGCAGCACACTTTTTGGGTGATGCTACAGCACATCAAGTGGTCTCATACACCCCAGTACACGATCTATAGTGCACCCATGAGCACCGCATCCATTGAGTACGTCACCCAGGTGCTCATCCAAGGATAGAACTACGAGGGGCTCGACGGTCTGGATGTCGTTGCTCGATCGCAACAGACGTCGCGATCGCCCGCCACGACGACGAGCTTCGGTGCAAAAGCGAGCTGTTCTTCCACTTCCGGCTCGGACTCGGACGGAAGGATCACTCCTACCGGGTGGAGGGGAGGTAGTTCCTCACTCCCCACCAACACCTTGCCAGCCTCGTGAGATCCCTCGATGGATATCTCTATCGGGTGTCTCACGAGCTGCTATAGGCCCGTCGGAGAATCTGCACCTTGGAGGATAGTATCGCTCTAATGGTGGCCTTGTTGGTGATATCCCCTAGAGGAAATCATAGAGATTATTGTATTACGTCTATGTTTATGAGTTATTGAATAAGTGCTATTCTGTTCCTTGAATGAATCATCTGTCATAAAAATTAACAAGTATGTGACTTGTTGGTGAAACTCTTTTTTAACTTATGATGATGTCGTTCTAAATGTATCCCTGGCCGGATGTCACTGGTCGGAACACCAGTGATCCTATCGACTAGCATATGTATTGATTGATAACCATGTTTCACTGGTCATGGATATAGGGATATCGAATCAATAATGTGAACACATGTTAGAGAACATAGGGTTGGATTGACTCACCTTGAGACACTACTGAGATTGTTATGATTCTATGTGTCATTAGTTGGTCTCAAGCAATGATGATATATAATCCTTAGACCTGAGATTAGCATGGTTCCCTACATGTGTAATAGCACTCATAGGGGTTGCCAAACACTACTCGTAACTGGGTAGTTATAAAGGTAGTTTTCGGATATGCTATGAAACATACGGAGGGATGTAACTAGTCAGATATGAGATTTGCCCCTCCTAACATAACAAGAGAGATATCTCTGGGCCCCCTCGAAATGGTCGGATAAAGAAAGTACATGGCCATACCACTGGTGGTCAAAGAGTTCGACCACATAAGGTTATCCGACACTCGATCGAGAAAGTATTGAACAGTCCATGGATGATATAATATCTCACCTGGAGTTCAACTAGATATTATGAGGCAAAGGGGGGATACACGAGTAGGTTGCTTAGTTAGATCAGTTACGAACTGGTTCTATGGAGACACGAGCTGGTCGTAGACTGGTCAAACATAACCATAGAGTGGTTGAAACCTAGTCGTAAGGAGTTACAAACTAGTCATGACCAAATATGAACTGGTCGTATAGAGATAGGGCCTGGTCGTAAGTGATGAGGACCTGATCGTAGATCATGTTGCATTAATGTTCGTTCGATATAATTTGTGTGTATTCAGGAATCGTTCTGTCCTACTAGGAACCGCTAACGACTCATGGTCGGAAAAAGTTTTCGAGTCACAACCGACTATACATAAACCTAACGGGTTACATATTTAATGGGTTGGAAGAATGTGTTCGGATAGGATCTGTCATGGGCACTATATAAGAAGATGCTTGAGGCTATTGGGGCACATACGAGAGATGTGAGTAACTCCACCGAAACTCTAGCCACCATCTTCCTGAGAAAGCCTCGCCGTGCGACTTGGTGCTAGCACACTGACGTCTGGTTTTTCCTTCCCTGGATGTGTGGATATCGTAGAGGCTCTACTGCTGTTGCTGTTGCGCTTGAGGACGATCCACGATCTTCACAAGGAACTTCAAAGTTTGCTAGAGGAGACGATCGACTCGCGAAGGCGCTAGACGATCGACTGCAACCACTACATCGATGTGCTCTTCGTTGGACCAGGCTGCTCCGACTCTTCTTCCGCTACACTGCACATCTGGTGGTAACGATCTGTGATCATCTACTTGTTTGGCATCCTAGTTTACGTGGTAGAATTTTTGAATTGTTGCTATCATAGCCTACCTGTATCCCTTTAGGCCTAGGGCTTCTTCTCCTGAGATCTACTGTACAGGGAGGATGTCGTCCTGGCACCCACTGAGGAGCTACCACAGCCCATCATCCGCCTCCAGTTCCGTGCCCGACATCTCTGCATGTCGGTGACTGGCAACCGCCGTCGGGTGATAGCTATCTGCACTGGGATGGAGGAATCCTCGTGGGTGATGCAGCACTACCAGCACCCACGTGCTGGGCATGTGGAGGCCGAGCACTAGGGTACTCCACCCTCCACTACCCCGGAGTCCTCGGGAACCGCCCAGCGCGACTACGACATCTAGACTACAGTCGATTGTCTAGAGCTCACTTGTAGGGCTGAGAGTGAGCAATTTTGGACATTTTGTAGAGTTAGAAGGACGTCTAACCTTGCTGTATAATTATTGTAATATGCTACTTACGATGTTCTAATTGCCCTCTTTTGCAATATCAAACAACGGGCATGTGCACCATGCAATGTTTAACTCGTATGTTGAAAATTCATGTGTGCTGCCCCAAAAGTTTAAAAATATGCATGATTTCAGTTTAGGCAAGTTAGTTTAATTTGGGATGATAATACGGTAGAAATGCTCAACTTATACTTTTTCCCCCTTATCCAGCGAATGTTTTGTTCACACCTTGTATGATCAGGATGTCGGTAACGCGCTCAGTTCGTTAGCTCATGGCGACCGGAGCCACCTTCGGATCACAGCAACCAAGGAGCGAGGCTCCTATGCCCTTGCAAACTAACCCTCATCATCCTTCCATGTCGATGCCAGCTGAGCAACCTCAGCCTGCCGTTACCGATCAACTAGAAGTTCTACTGCCACCGCCCACCATGGCGCAAGTGTTTGCCATGATTGAGCAAGGGCGGCAAACCAATACTCTTCTACTCCAATAGTTGGTACAGAATACCACGGCCCTCGGCACTGCTGCCGAAGGAAATGGAGCTGCTACCAACCAGCCGTCGTCTAGGATGGGTGAGTTCATGCGAACTCAGCCTCTGACCTTTGCATCAATAGCCGACCCTCTCGACGTTGATGATTGGCTTCGCACCATGGAGAACAAGCTGGTCATTGCTCAATAAACTAATGAAAAGAAGGTGTTATACGCATCTTATCAGCTGCAAGGCACAACAACAACTTGGTGGGAGAACCATCAGGCAATCCTTCCTGAAGACTAGACCCTCTAGTCTTATGGACATCAAGATGCAGGAGTTCTATCAACTCTGGCAAGGGAACCTAATCGTGATGGAGTTCCTGCATCACTTCAACTATCTCGCATGCTATGCAGCTTTCGAGATACCGAATGAAGCAAGCAAGGTTGCCCTATTCCGGGAACGCCTTAATGACGCATGAAATGGTCACTCACTGCCCACGACATCCCCAATTTCCAGACCTTGATCAACAAGGCAATGCGGGTCAAAGATAGCACTCGGACGTTCGTGGAAAGCCACAAGCGCAAGTGGCTTTCGCAGAAATTAGCAAGTAGCAGTCTGCTGAGACCTCGTGTCTGGCAGCCGTTGAATGCTCATCCTTTGGCACCACCACCTCCAAGGTTCCAAGTACCAGCTCCCTGCCCTCAACCAGTAGTGATTCAACAATATAACCACGGCGTCGACCATCCGGTACAAAATTGGACAGATGACATTACCTATTTGGTTGCAATGAACGCGGGCAATACACCAACATCCGCCCAAAGAAGAAGTTTTCAGTGCCTCAATCTCAACTTATTGAGTCCAGCGGTGACCCTGTGGCCTCACTCAAAGTCCAAGAGGGTACCAAGCGCCCAAGCCAAGACAAGGCTTTCGACGTGGTCGCTTGAATCACACGATCGTTGAAGTGGCTCAAGCATCGCGGATGTAGTGACGGGTATGATTCTTGTACATTCCATACCTACATTAGCACTTTTCAATTTTGGAGCAACTCATTCCTTTGTCTCTAAAAATTTTGCCATGTAACAACAACTGGGAACTACATCACTAGACAGCATTGTGCTAATTCATTCACCCGGCTCCGTCTTAAGGATGAAAAATGGGGTGGGATTCAATGTCAACCTCATCATGACAGATACATCTGGGTTAGATATAATCCTTGGAATGGACTGGTTAGCCAAAAACTAGGGAATAATAGATTGCGCAAAATGAGCCATCTCTCGTCAACTCAGACGGAGAACGCATCGTTTTCACCACCGCATATGCCGCTTCATCGCAGCAGCCCAAGCTCAAATTCTATATCAATTCCAGAGCTTAGAGAAGTACACGTGGTATGCGAATATCCCGACGTATTTCTGGATGAACTGTCGGGAATGCCGCTAGATCGAGACATAGAATTTGTCATCGATTTGATACCCGGGATAGCACCTATATACAAGCGACATTGTCGAATGGCATCCGATGAGTTGGCTGAATTGAAGAAACAATTCAAAGAGAAGCTGGACAAGGGATTCATTTGCCCTAGCTCATCTCCATGGGGAAGTCCTGCTTTGTTCGTAATGAAGAAAGATGGGTAGTCTACGGATATGCATCGACTATCGTTCATTAAACGAAGTCAACATCAAGAACAAATATCCTCTTCCGAGGATTGACGATTTGTTCGATCAAATTAATGGGGCATATATCTATTCCACGATTGACTTGAGAATAGGATATTTTCAGCTTAAGGTCGGACCAGAAGTGTGACAGCCCAAAATCCCTAAGTTGGATTAGTTAAGCATCTAATGTGCATTTGTAAAATTTTGAACTTTTTAAAACTTATTGTTGCAAAGCAAATGTGTTAAAACCTGGTCTTCCAAATCCCAGGAATGAATTTTCTAAAACAAAATAAAATTTTGTCAAGATCTTGAAACTTGTTTTCATAATAGAGGTGGAAACCATCTTGTGAAAATCCCCAAATTTTTGAAGCAATAAAATTTAATTTGGAAGTCCAATACTCCTTCTCCCATCTCAAAAGCATAACTTGAAATTGAACCAAAACTAAAAAGGTTTCAAGCGCGGGATTGCTCAATTTGGAATTTAAATGATGAACGGTAAAATCTCAAAAGCTCCTAGAATGCCTGAGGTAATTTCAAAAGATTTCACAAATTCGAACTTGAAAATATACTTTCTCTAGCTCAGAATTACAAACTAATTTTATTTTTAAAATATAGTAAGACACATATCTTGGAATATTTTAGTTGGATTCTCACTTCTCTGATATGCTTGTTTGAAGTTTTCTGGAATTTTTGGAGATTGTTTGGTTCCCTGTTTATTTTGCATGTTCAAATTTGAAGTTGAATTTAAAATACAAATAAATCAGGTGAAAAGTGTTTGGAAATATTTTTCCTAGGTGCTGCAATAACTAAATAACTCAGCTTCAAAATTTCATAATTTTTAGAATTAATTTGCTATTTTAAACAACAAGTCAAAACCATACATCTACACTGTTATTCTCCACCCACCCGAACACACTAGGTCAAGTGCGAGAGGGTAAATAAAAGGTTGTGGGTGAGCGAGAAAAAATGGGCCGTGGGAGAAGAAATTCAGCCTGGGGAGAAAATTCGGCTTTTAAATGCTTTTTTATTTACAGAAATTGCAAGAATTCAAATAAGCTTTTTAGAAAATAGCAAATAGAGTTCAAAAATTCTAGAAAAATACACCGAAATTCCCGAAATTTTTTTGAACTTAATAAAATTATTTCCAATTCAAAATTGGTAATTAGATTTTCAAATTAATTAATTTGGATTTAAAATAATAGGGAAAACTTTTAAAAATCCAGAAAATTCAAGGAAATTTATTAAGTTTTTCTTTTTAAAAGAAATGAAAATTTGGGATGTTACATCGGGTAAGCCCAAATTTGTTTATTTTTTGTGAAACTCGGTCGAATTTTGAAACTTGTGTGACACTTAGCAAATGTGTTCAAACTTGGAAAAAAGTATATTCGAATTTTGAAACTCCTATGAAAATTGGTTGAATTTTGTTTTGAAACTTCTCTGGAACTAACTTCTGATACTCGTAGTTGAAAACTTCTTGAAATATTAAGTTTCTTATATCAAACTCGATGAAGCAAAGTTTTAGTTTTGAAACTTGCTTCAATCTCATGTTTGAAACTTGAAGTTTTAGTTTCCGAAATCTAAATCTCGTGTGGAAACTCGGGGTTTTAGTTTTTGAAACTTCGTGAAACTTGCTTTCTATTTGTGTTTCATTAGGGTTTTTTTTATGAAACTTGCCAAAACATTGATGAAACCTTCTAAAACTTCTCGAAACCCACTGAAACTTTTTTCTGAAACCTCTTTAAACATTCTGTAACTTTTTTATGAAATGTGTTGAAACCTACTTGAAACTTCAAATCTAAAAACCTGAAATTTCATGAAACTTTTGTGCGACTGAAACCTTGGGAAACATCATGAAATTGCTATGTCGTTGGAATGTTTCCAACAGTATAACATGGACTAGAAGCTCCCCTTAATGCAAACAAATACAAATGCACAAAGTAGGGATAATAATCAGTTCAAAGCTCTTCCGGACTATCAGCTCTCTGACCTTCTATGTTACCATGGTTTCTTGCTTAGCATCTAAGCATGTTGATGGATCCATCGAGACCCCATCGCTAATGATCACTGAAGCAACTGAAGGTGGAACTTACAAAATTCCAAATCTTGCATACCACACATGATTCCAGAAGGATCAACTACTTCTTGGTGTACCGCTCTCATCTTTTATTAAGGAAATCCTCTCCTACATATTTTGTTCCTAACCACTTTGGCTTAGGTATAGGTAGGGGCGGAGTGGAGGGGTGGGGAGGGGGGCTGGCCTCCCTCATGAATTTTGCTTGCCTTTCATTAAGACCTAAGACTATGGGAACTTTGCTATTAGTAAAACCCTGTTTATTCAATTATGTGATTAAGTAACAGATAAGGTGAAACTAAAAATCCCAAAGTTAATTTGTGGCATGTGAACTCATCATATATAGTATCTAGATCTTATTTTCTTCCCAAATTTTCAAGCTAGTATTGAGTCTAATTTAGACCGCACAAGTGCATCATATTTCATCTTTGTGCGTGTTTTGACCTTGATCAAGCATGTCTTCTTTGTCTCTAGCTTCTGTCGCACCATCCATTACTCGGTGAAACATGCATGAGTGTCAAACTCCAACAAACTCAACTTATCATCCATCATGCTCGTGATTTGTGTTCTATTTCATTTTTTATATAAAAAATTTCCTCGTACGAAAACTTCTATTCTTTGTCAATAGCTTAAAGCATCTATATCGTGTTAGGATGATAACAAATTCGTGTCTCTCTTGAGCTCTTGGCCTCCCCTATGGCCCAATCTTGGCTCCGCCGCTGGTGGCAGGGTTGGCCTGGAAGCAAATTATGGGGTAAAGATGGTGATGTAATAGCTAGGCCGACCATGGGCTAGGTTAACACGAGTCAAGGCCCACTACACATGGTTTACATTTTAGGCTCCGTGGAATGCAGGAATTTCCCTGATTCCTGCAGGAATTTAACTATTTCCTATGAAATTCCAGCAAAATTCCTATGTTGAACGGGGCCTGAGGGAATGTAGGAAAAAACAGAAGAAAATTGAAAATGCCCACTAAGCTAGCATTGTCTTTGCTATCACACTGATGTAGGTTGGCCATGTCAAGTAAGGTCGGTTTTGTTTTTTTTTTAAAGATTAGTAAGGTGGTTTATGTAGATATAGGGGAGTGAAGGAGGTCCATTGGAACTTGGAAGGAAGTGCGAGGGCCTAGAATTTACAATTTAAAGAAAAAGACTCTTTGATGTCGATCAAACCTCAAGATGAGATTAAATCTTGTAGGTTTTAGCCAACACACACACTAAGGCCTTAAGGAGGCTAATTATGACTGCACACGCATATAATTAACGTGTTCAACCTGAACTCTTTCTGGTTTCCTAGAGAACTTACAAAAACAATTAAGTGTAAACTCCTTTTACATCTCGAAACCAATGAAACATGGAACTAACTAATGCAAACTGATGCAACAATACTCAGATGCGCCACTTTAACTTGGTTGTCACATCAGCTCGATGGTGGACCACATCCGAGATCATGTAAAGAAAGGGTGTCACGTAGAGAAAGCAGAAAACATGCACCGATCTTATAGTCCCATGTGTAGCAACAAATCTTGATTTTTTTTCCTTCTAATCCGTGATCCTTCCTTATCTCTTGTTACCATACCAAATAAGAAATCAGATTCCTTTTCCAAGAAATCAAACTTGATCTCGTTTTGTTCCTGCGTGGCAACTTCCCATAATTGCAATTTAGCTTCCTAGCTGGAAACGTGCGCAACATGGATTGTTACTGCATGCATGCCAAACCGCCTAAAATCAGAACCAATTTGGTTAGGGACTCGATCTCTTGGTTGCATTTGGCCACAAGTCTCATACATGTACGCCTCCAACGGCTCTGCCTCTTGCGCACACTCCGCATGCATTGCTTGCTCATAATCTGTGCCAACCTCCTGGCTCACATGCGCCCCACCCGTCGCATGTCAGCTTTATGTGTCACATATTTCCCTTTTTCTTAGAAAATTCTGAAATTAATTCATTCGAAACAATTTGTACATAAGAATTAAATTCAGAAACAGGGTTAATAGCAGCATCACTCTTCCTCCTTGAGAACAACTAAAAAGCATAGTACTTACAACAAAAAAAAAGAGAGCAAGGTATTGGTATTTATCCTAGTTTTTGATATGGAACACGGGAGCACCATAGGTATTCACCATTTGGCAGCTTTTGAAAGCAGGTATGACGAATGGATTGCTTTATTTCACTCAAGGAGTACAACTAATTGGAGATTTTCAGATAAACCAAAAGAGGTGACAAGAAAAGAAAAGGACTCATGCAACTCATGTCAATACATGCACGGCACTCATGTCAACGGTGAGTCGTCGTCGTCGGCTGGTGCAGTCAAACGAGAGTGGTCATCTCATGGCATGTCGGTGCCGCGACGGGGCAGAAGGCACTTGTGCTGGAGGCTGGTGACGGTGTCGTAGAGGCACTGGCTCGCCGGCGTGAAGCTGACGCCTAGCTCCGTCAGCCTCCTGCTGTTGAACCGGCACCCTTTTTTCACCTCGCCCGCGTCGTCCTTGCACCTCGTGGGCACAGGGTACTCCGGGAAGAGCTTGGCGAGGATGCGGCACACCTCGCCGCGGTGCAGCGTGTGCCCGGCACAGAGGTACCGGCCGCGCGCAGCGGCCGCCTCGTACACGCGCGCGTGCGCGTCCGCGACGTCCCGGACGTGCGCGTACGCCTGCGCCGCGTTGGCGTACGTCTGCACAGATCCGTCGAGGTATTTGATCACGTGCCACGTGCTGGCGTTCACCGCCGGCTGCAGCAGCGGCCCGAGCACGAGCGACGGGTTCACCACGACGAGGTCCAGCCGCCGCTGCTTGGCGAGCTCCCACGCAGCTTGCTCCGCCACCGTCTTCGCGTAGCAGTACCAGTTCTGCTTGCGCGCCATGCATGCACATGTATTAGCTCAAATGTACTAATGTGACAGTATATATGGCGTACTTGTCAAACTCCTATAAGCTAGTGAGAACTGATCAGCAAATTAAACCTTGGTGCTCTGGCAGAACTCGAGGTCGCTCCAGCACGTCTCGTCGACCTCCTCGTCGGGGCTTCGGCGAGGGTCCATGTACACAGCGCCGATCGACGATGTAAGCACCACGCGCCGGACGCTGCCGGCGTCCGCGGCAGCGTCGATCACGTTCCTCGTCCCGTTCACCGCCGGCTCGATCATTTTCGCCTGCATGCATGCACGCGCCATATGCATCAGTCACACACACACACGTTGCTTCACGTACGAGTACATTTGACTTTTCGTATGGACTGTATGTAGCGCGTAAGAACAAGCACGGCACGAGAACCATTAAGGAATTACCGGGTCGTCAGTGACGGGGAGGCGGTATGGAAGACGCCCTCGCAGCCGACGAAAGCGGCGGCGAGGCTCGCTTTGTCCAGCAGGTCCGCCCGGACGAGGGCCAGCCGCTCTGCCGCCCCATCCAGCGCTCTCAGGTGCGCGTTCTTTGCATCATCATCTGAAATCACGTAAGAAAAAAAAATGTTCATCAGCAATGTACGATCGACGCCTGAGTATACGTATAATTGCTAGTCCATTGTTACCATCTGGATTCTGCTTCACATTGCCATGTGGCGGGTTCCTTCACTATTTTAATTGATATACATTCCAATTGTTATGGCTTACGGTTGCCTCTGGATTAACATCAAGGTTCAAATCACAGTTCCACCAGGCATGCATACCATGTCGATTATTTGTTCGCGTCTCTATATATCAGGATGCACTGCTGTAATCATTTGCTCGCTCTAATTCTAATTTTTCTGTACTTCTAGGTTGAAAGGAAAACAGTTGGACCGAAATGGCGAACATAGTGAGGTGAATAGAGCATCTACTCTTTTCAATCCCGACAGTATCCAACTTTTTATTCCCTCTAATAGCTATGAAAGTTATAAAAATAAATCAAAAGAACGAGAACACAACGAAAATCTTGTGTTGAAACCAAAAAAATCCCAAGAAAAAAACCGGTCATAACCAATACATTATGATTTGCAGAAGAAGAATGATAACAGATTACAGCGTGCACACACGCACCAGGGTTCCGGACCGTGCCGCGGACGGTGTAGCCCTTCTCGAGGAGGAGCTTCACGAGCCAGGACGCGATGAAACCGCCGGCGCCGGTGACGCAAACGGTGCGGCCGCGGCTGGAGGCGCAGCAGTTGGCCGTGTCGACATGATGAACACCCATGTCTCTATTTGCAAGGAGTTAGCTGGCTCTGTGAGCTGGGGGTTGCAACAATGGACAATGGAAATGTGGCTGTGTATGAGGAGCTGGAGACCTCCAAGTTAATTAGTTTCTGTGTACTGAGGCAAAGACGAGCTTTTTGGCCGGTATATATAGGGCTGGGATATATGACGCATGTATGGTTGGTGGCCACATGCCATGCTTTGGATGCATGCTTGCAATTTGCAAACATTCTAGGGTATTTTCTTGTCTTGATTGACTCCATAACTTAGCCTGCAGATTCCAACTGGAAACTTCCTCTTGAGTGCACTTGCACTCCTCCAGCCTTCCGGCCAGGAGAGGAAACTATACATTTGCTGTTGAAGGACATAGTTTACAAGTCTCGGAAAGAAACAGGGGGGAATAGTACCCTCCGGTCACAAAAAAAAAGTATGTTTTGTTTTGGGTACATACAGTCAAGATTTCTAATATTTTGTAGCGATGTCTTTATGAGTATTTGAATTTGACAGATAATAATGGTATATGTGTAAAGTTGTCTTTAAAAGAACTTTCATAATACTATGAAATTAGTGATCAAACTTGCGTTTTAGACATCGTCTCCATGTTCAAACTGTCACTGTCATAGAACTGGAGAAAGTACTTCAGATTTTGGAAAAGGATCAACATCACGAAGAGCTAGACCTAACCATTTTCGGTAAACTATGTCTTGCTAGGGTAATAATGGTTCAAATCCCATGAAGTGCAAATTAGTGTAGTGGCAGTGGCACTAACGTACTGCAGTTCCCATTATAAGAAAATAGTGCGGGTCGTGTAGCTTAGATTATTATATATCTTACACTCACGTGCATCATGTGTTCATTATAATTTTACTTTAATTATATAGGATTGGATTTTCTATGCATTTTCTACAATCAGAGTTACCAATTGGACCAAGGCTTGAACCAAAGAATTGCTCTGTAAAAAAAAAACAGAACAAAAGAATTGCAATGTGAACTGAACCATTATAAGGAATGTCTTGTTTTTGGTATTTTCGGGATGCTTGGGTTATCCCAAACGTTTTTGCACATTGCAAGAAAATAGTGTCTTGTTGTGCAGCTCAGATTAAGGTCTATAGGATAAGTATACCTTACCCTCACTATAATTTTACTTTAATTACGTAGGATTTGCCATGCATTTTCTACAAAGATATATAGTAACCAATTAGACCAAGCTTGTAATCAAACAATGCAATGTGAACTGAAACGCATGCATGGAGAATCGGATTGAGGAGAGAAAGATTCCTTTGCGGTGGTTTGCAGGTTGCATGCTTTCACACCTTGAAGGTCATGCAGATGCTGTTGCAGGTCAACTAGCAATAGGAAAAAAGGAACTAAAGATTCTGTGAAGGTGATTGACATCGATCCCTAGGTCATCGACGACTGACCGCGTGACGCATCGAGGTGGTTAGGGGAGAGCAACCAAGGTTGGGTGGGGGCTGGGTCGATACAGTTGGTGGAGTGCCTCCGCCGGAAAATTCTTGACACCGCGCGGTGAACAAAGACGTACGAGCCGATTTGACCAAAATCAAAATCGGTAAGGAGATGCGAAACCGGTGGTGACCGTATGACTCCGAACCTGAAAGTCGATTTCTTTCGAAACGTCGATGCGAAACAATATTGAACAGAAGCAATTCTTTGATAGACATAAACCGATATAGATTAATATGTCGATGCGAAGCAATGTTTGAACAGAAGCAACTCTCAGATAGTTATGAACTGATGTAGATTAACACGTTCATATGAAGTAATATATATAACGAATTACAAAGGTATAAGGAAAAGTACAGAGTACACAAAAGGTAAAGATAGATCGGTCGTGGACGAATTTTCTCGAGGAACCTGCACCTTTACAGTGCCAAGGCCCTTATCCATCCCTGCGTTATATTCTTGCCGTTCACGTCGAGGAGCCCTAGTTTCCTTCTACATCCGAGTTGTACATGCAAATATCGGACCTTCCTTGCATGCAGAAAAGATGTAACAATTCATATCTGGCTTTTCTTGTTGCAAGGGCCCACATGCTAACTGGTTCACGAAACCAACTAAGGCAACAAGACGTGCATGCCATGATACTTCCGTGTGTGCAGGTTCGTCTCCTTTTCCATGGGCATGTAACTATGCAATCGGCAATGCATGGTATCTTCGCATCCTTATCAAGCATGTTTGCATGTACGGCTGGAAGTTTCCATCTCACGTGCACATAATAGTACGGAATCAGCTTCTCGTTCCGTCCTTGGCTTGCTTTCCATCTGCTGGCACGAAACTACCCGATCCTGTTGCCTTCGTCGCGCGGACGCACGCGGCTTGGACACCATCCTGCGCAGCGCTCGGTCACCGTGTTTACCTTCTCTGGCCTCCTCACGAAGCCCAGCGGTGGCATTTGGTTCGGGTCACTTACCTCTTTAAATAGTGATTTCGCTTTGTGTATCTACAGTTTTCCGCAAAGGTTGTGAAATTTTCTTTAAATAATGATTTCGTCTTTGTGTATCTACAGTTTTCCTGCAAAGGTTTTTCACATTGAATCCATAACTCTCAAGTTAGGATGATAACTCGCAGCCCAAGTGCGACAAACACGCGGCGTCGGACGACATCCGAGCGGCGAGATGCTATCACCGAAGAACTCGCCGAGTCCGATTGCGTCACCGACAAACGGAAATCTCGCCGAAAGCCAATACAGAGCCGCGTCCTCGACCGGCCGTCCCGACGAAAATTTAATTGCGCGATGACCCGTCCGTCGAAAGCCGATTTTTCAGAAAGATCGATTCCAAGGAGCGATGATCACATGCAAAGCAAGGTCGCATCAAGCCTGCATCGAAATGCAAAAGCGAATTTCGGACCAAACTGACCACATGCAAAGCAAGGTCTTGCATTTCGACCAAAGTTCTACGTGCACACCGCAGAGTACGGATAGGCTACGCTAGCAATAATTCAAAGAGTTTTACCACGTAAATCGGGATGCCAAGCAAGATAGATGATCACGCATCATTACCACCATACGCGCAGCAGATGCGAAGTAGAGCTCGAGCACCTAGTCCGACGATGAACGCGCCAATATAGTGGTCGTAGATGATCATCCAACGCCCTTGTAGTTGATTGTCTCCTCCAGCAACCTCCGCAGCTTCCTTGTGAAGATCGCGGATCGTCCTCGCCTTCTGGCGACCGCGAGCAGCGCCGCTGGTATCCACACGCCCGGAGAAGGAACAATCTGACGCCGTGTGCTATCACCAAGTCGCATGGGAAGGCTTTCTCAAGAAGATGTCGGCTAGGGTTTCGGTGGAAACAACTCCCGTGTCTGTCTCTCATCACCTTACAATAGCCTCAAGCATCTCCTTATATAGTGCCCCATGTCGGATCCTATCCGAACACGTTTGACGAATCGTATTCGTACTGGTTTGTTCCATCCCATTAAATGTGTGACCCGTTAGGTTTATGTGTAATCGGTTGTAACTTCGGAAGCCCTTTCCGACCATAGTCGTAGCGGTCCCTAGTAGGACATAACGATTCCCGAGTACACACAAATTATATCGGACGAACCTTAATGCAATATGATCTATGACAAGGTCCTCATCACTTACGACCAGGTCCTATCTTTATACGACCAGTTCGCACTCGGTCACGACTAGTTCGTAACTCCTTACGACTAGGTTTCGACCACTCTGTGATTTCGTTCGATCAGTCTACGATTTGTTCGTATCACCATATGACTTGTCTGGATCTGATCGAACTAAGCGACTTACTCTAGTATTCTCCCTTTATCTCACGATATCTGGTTTGAACTCTAGGTGAGATAATGTGTCATCTATGGACTGTTCAATACTTTCTCGATCGAGTTGTCAGATAACCTTATGTGGTCGAACACTTCGACCACTAGTGGCATGGCTATACACTTTCTTTATCTGTCCACTTCGAGGGGCCCAGAGACATCTCTCCCGTTATGTTAGGAGGGGCAAATCCCATATCCGATCAGTCACATCCCTCCGCATGTTTCATAGCATATCCGAAAGCTACCTTTATAACTACCAGCCATTTAGTAGCGTTTGGTAACCCTAAGAGTGCTATTACACATGTAGGGAATCATGCTGATCTCAGGTCTAAGGATTATACATCATCATTGCTTGAGACCAACTAATGACACATAGGATCATAACAATCTCAATAGTGTCTCAAGGTGGGTCAATCCAACCCCATGGTCTCTAACATGTGTTCACACTATTGATTCGATATCTCTATATCTATGACCGGTGAAACAAGGTCATCAATCAATATATACGCTGGTCGTAGGGTCACTAGTGTTCCGACTAGTGACGTTCGACTGTGGATACTTTAGAACGACATCATATAAGTCGAAGAGTTTCACCAACAAGTCACATACTCGTTGATCTTCATAACTAACGATTCATTCAAGGAACAAAATAACATTTATTCAAGAACTTATAAACATAGATGTGATACAATCATCTCTATGATTGCCTCTAGGGCATATCACCAACACACACAACAGGTTTTATCTTCCATTAAAGCTCCACCCTAGCCAGTATCTTAATGGTGTCATGTAGGCAAAGTGTTGAGATGACAGTAGATTAAATAAGGTGAGAGATTATTGCAGTATCTAAATAAGAGACTGCTCTGGCTCGAAGTCATAGACAAGAAAATTAACTCATTTCCATCTTGTACACACCATCTCCTTGAGATTCTACATCTAATTAATTAAAAAGATCTAAGATACTACACCATAAGAAATAATGTATTGGGAAGATAGTATCATAACACTCCTCATGCACTAAGAAACTGCACTAAGATACTGCGCATTAGAAGCAGCCTTATCGCATACACGGAAGGTGTACAAGAAAGTTGGCGCTTATTGCTAGTACACAAGGAATCGTACTAGGAGATTTCAGCAACCTCAACTTGGTCATTTTGACTCGTCTCAAGTCCGTTCCGCAACGCGATTCTGTTTCGACGCCGACCCGTGTTCTACCCCGGTGACTGCTCTAGTGCTGGTTCGTTCCGTTAACAATCACTAGCGATTCTATGATGATCCGTCGTCTTCTACCGATTATTAAGACAAGATCCACATATGTAGGGTCCAAGGTGGAGCTTTGCAAGTATCCAAATTTTGAGGTATTGAAAAACAAACAATGTCACTTGTGGGGACAGCTAAATTTGGTGTTTCGTTCACCGTTTGGATATATTGCAATTTGGATCACTTTTAAGCTGATCGTTGTGGAGGCTTTGGCAACATGAATTCTCGGGAATTTGATGACATCCTGATTGATGCGGGGATTGTTGTTGCTCGATCTTCACGATATAAGATTGGAGATAACTGGATCCATACAACCTAACAAATGACACCATCAACCACCGTCTCTATTACGGCAACCTGCAGCACTGGATTCACCTCACCACACGCTTCGATCTTTTTGTCTACTCACTCATGTGAAGTAAGCGTGTTCTAGCAATCACCGAAGCAACCACAAGAACGACGGAGACAAGAACACTCAGATAATACCCAATTCTAAAGAGTTGGAAATGCTTTACACAAAACCTAGAACAAAGAAGTTTATTTCTAAAAATTTAACTCTAATTTACATGGGAGGGTTTACCCTTCCTTATATAGCCTTTTTGAGTTGGTGCTACAGTACGTCAGTTGCTACAACATGCTGCTTGCTATAGTGTTCAAGCAATAAAATGTATTCTTTGTGTAGCAAGCAAGCTAGTTGGTAGCATGCCTTTGATAACAATCAAATTAGGGACTGATTTCCCGTCATCGATGGTGTTTTGTAAATTGGTCACTCACTCGCTTGCTTCTTCCTATGCCGATTTTTACCTATCTTCTTCGCCTTGGTTCATTAATTTTTGAAGTTGTAGTAGCATATTTTCCTTTGCCTTTAAAGCTTTTTCTTCATGAAATCTTATAACAAGTAAAGTAGAGGCATTACGTAGCAATATATTCTTATGGAAATCAATGCGTAGCTTATTGAGAAAAATATGCACATCTTGATTAATTTGCTTCGCTCTAGCTCAAGTGATTGACCAGTTGGTATGTTTGAGTGGTATTTGGAGAATGGGACAATGTGCGATATTCTAGGAATGTCCTCATGGTAGGTTGTTTGCAACTAGAGTTATAATCAATTCAAGTTGTAAAGTTTAACTTACAACTCATTACTTGATGATCAAGGAAAACGATGACCTAAGAGTCGACATCATATATTTGCCGACATAAGCGATGAAATCATATACTTATTGGCTAAGTATGTTGACAAGTGCAATGACATCATCCGTATATTGCCACATGTAATGACATCATATACTTCTTCGCTAAGTATGTCGACACATACGATGACATCATCATGATGTTGATATGTATGATGATATTATATATTTACTAACATATGTAATGACATCCATCGATGTCATGTTGATGTGGTGTTGTTCATCTTATCTTCATGTGATCGCATGCAACATGCACCAAAGAGTGCACACAACTTTAATGCAGAATTTGAGATAGAGAAGATGTACATGTGCTAGATATGTCCTCATCACTGATGCTAGCTGGCATGATATTATATGGAGTTTTGCTATTTGAAAGTGAAGGTTTTGTTCTAATTTCAGTTCGAGATGAAGAATTTAAGTGCCAAGAGTTCATTTTTGTGTGGATACTACAAGGTTTGTCCATTTGTCATAGTTGGATATGAGGGGTCTATTGCAATTTCTACTGCATTGATGGCGCTTGGAGTTCCTTTCATCCGAATAGCTTTACAGGAACAATTTTAACCATTTCATGGATTTCAGTTACCTTTGAATTCGACAGTTTGATGCGCATGATGACCATGCATGCAAGTTGCTCTTTTAGCGAGCATTGTTTGTCGAGTTTTGTGTTCTAGGTGGAGCATGTCAAATATCCATGAGATGAGTTTTTCGCTAACTATCAAGCGCCACAGGTGGTGTTTTGGCTTATATCATTTAATGATTGAGGATTTGTTTCGAGAGCTCAGTTGCATAGACTTAGACCTTGCTGGGGTTATGAATTATTGAAGACCCAGATTTATTCATCTACTTTGTTGATACATGTGTGTTTAGACCAGCTGGTGGTTTGCTCAATTTGGCTTCATGAGAAGCGTTTTGATAAAGACTATTCCAACCTTTCTCATTTAGATTAGTCCTATGTACTTTTGAGGCACAAGGTCTATTGATGAAGACTTATTTGGAAGAGATTTATATTGGATTAATTTCTTATTTGCCACTGGAAGTTGGCCGGGTCCCTAAAATGCCATCGCGAAACTGCTCCTCCTTTTATTGCCATCGAACCTCAACTTTTATCTCGTTTTTTTTTTGCACTCTCATTAGACTTTTTAGGTCTAGCCGCCATTAACCGCTGAAAAATTGGCAAAATGCCCACCGTACCGATCTTCTTCCTTCTCTTCTTCCTCGTCACTCTACTTCTTCGTCCCCTACTCAACCTCTCTGCCACCACCGCCATTGTCGCTCCCCCTCCTCCGCACGCTGATCCGACCAGGCAAAAATGAGATGAAAGTTGAGGTCCGATGGCAATGAAGAGAGGAGCAGTCTAGCGATGACATTTTAGGGACCCGACCAACTTTCAGTGGAAAATAAGAAATTAATCCTTTGATATTTCATCTACAAGAGCAAATTTGTCTCAAGGTGGAGATTGTTAAAGTATGATACGAATTCGTCATGATCGCTGTGCCGGACGCGGCACATGCGCCGATAGGTGATAGACGTGGTGTCGAGTGATGCGCCCGACTTTGACTTTATTTACTTCTCCGTTAGGGACTATTATTCCTTAGTCTATATATGCACCCTATAGTCGTGGTTAGATACGCCAAGTTTTCTATGTTTGTAATTTCTCCCAAATAGTGAATTTTGCCTTCGTATTCGCTGCTTTGTCCGCAAGGGTTTGCATGTTAAATCTGTGTTCCTATTTCTACTTTTGTTGTGCATTTTATAATCGTTGTGCTCGTGTTAGTCATTTTACCGCCTAATTTTGTTCATGTATGCAATTTGGAAAGCAATTGCTACCCTTTTGGCAACTATTGACTTTGACAACATTATTGTTTTCCTATGGTCCTTTTTCACCTTGGTCATCACAATACAAACAACTTATCAGAGGGGTCGATGAAGAACAGAAATAGTGCAGACTTGATGAAGTACGGATCGAGACATCGCAATGCAAGAAGCTGTCGCGAGATGCGCCGCCCGTAAACCTTATTGCCACGCCTGCGCGTATGAACTCGTGACAATAGTTCGAGATACCGCCACCCTTCTTCCCGCACACATCGAGGAGAAGGGACGACTTGGTTCAAACAGCACAACCCTCTAGCATAAGAGAACAGAGAGGAAGAAGAAGAAAAATTGGAATGAAATGGATCATCCTTGGTCTGGACATCTCTAGATCATTTTAAGGATTGAGTCAATTACTCTCTAGTAACTGCTCAATAAAGCACACATTAGAACACTGGTAACTGCTAATTCAAAACAATTAATGGTAATTAAGCAATATTTATCAGATCCTGATTACACGCTCGTCTTTAGCTTTGACCACTGATCTACAACTTTGACCATATTATTTGGATCACTCTAGTTTAACTACTTTATTTTGACCATAGTGTTCCGACCACACTTTTTTGGAGTGATCCAAATAAATCTCCAAGGGAGGTCTAAGAGGATCTCCCGAAGAGGTCTAAGAGAAATCTCCAAGGGAGGTCAAAGATGGTCTCCCGAAGAGGTCCAATGGGACCACAGTGTTTCAACCACACTCTCTTTGAGTGATCCTAAGAAACCTCTAAGGGAGGTCCAAGAGGATCCTCCAAGAGGTCCAAGGGTAGTCTAAGAAAACTCTCACCTGGTCTTTTGGACCACTAGTTTCGACCATAGTGTTCGGACCACACTGGTCTTATGGACCACTTGTTTGAGAGAGAGAGAGAGAGAGAGAGAGAGAGAGAGAGAGAGAGAGAGAAATACACGGTTAGCAAAAAGAGACTAAACCATGCATGCTTTGAAATTTCAGGAATGAATGGGCCTTTACAAATAAGGGCCCGATTCTAACAGTCCTCCACCAATTCCAAGGCAAGCAGCAAAAAGGATGATAAAGGCTATTGTACTGAAGAGTCGTTATATACCGCCTTTCAGTTGTAAGTCCCAGACGGTTGATCTTGCACCTAGAATAACAGATTCATCTGCTCACATCTGATGAATGGACTATGCCTTGAATTCACGAATTTTCGCAATTAGATTTCACTTAAAATCTCAACTGATATTAGGTTGTCAAAGAACCAAGCCTAACCGAGCTTTATTTGGTCATACTCCTTATCTCGCTCATGAGCTTTCTAGAGAATGCCCTATTCTCATGAATCGCGACCTCGCTAAGCTTAAGTAGGTGTATTCATTCTAGGTATTCTATAGGCTAATACATTTTTCCTCATTGGACACTAGAATACATTAAGGCTTTAAGTTATCCTCTTCCATACAGCTTGAGAGTACTTTGTCTATTAGGACACTGTACATATATCATTAAAATGTACTCTCTTGTTCAAACATCAACTTATTTTTCCAATTACCTATGTCACAAGATCTTCGATCAAGAAGGTATGGATTACTGTTGAGTTGTAACTCCAATGGGTCTCATTCCCATGTTCATAGATGCAACGGAAATCGCCTTCCGTGCTAGCCCCTTTATGAAAGGGTTTGTCGATTTTTCTCAAGGTGTATATAATTTACAAGAATCATTCTAGAGTTCCTCGCTCGACAGATTTAAGCCTACGCCTCACATGTTTGGAGGACTTCATGTTATCTTTAGTACTTGTAACCTTAATCATCACTATTTGGTTATCATAGTATATTATGATTGCCGGTATTGGTTTCTCAACCAGTGGCAAGTCCAATAAAAGCTCTCTAAGCCATTCAACGTCAATAGTGGCTGTGTCTAGTGCTACAAGTTCTGCTTCCATAGTTGACCTCGTCAATATGGTCTATTTGCATGACCTCCATGAAACTGCAGCACCTGCTAGAGTAAAGACATAGCCACTTGCTGCTTTGATCTTATCTGCATCAGAGATCTAATTTGAATCACTATATCATTCTAATACAAATGGATACTCTAATGGATACCCTATATAGTGAGTTCCATATGAGGTTGCGCCTCTCAAAAAGCGCAACACTCTCTCAAGTGCCTCGATGATCATTTCTGGGTTAGAAGTAAACCAACTTAATTTACTCACAGCAAATATTATGTCAGGCCTTATGGCACAAGAAAGATACAAAAGGGACCCTATAATTTGTGAATATCTCAATTGATCTTTGCCTACTGCTTGATTCTTTCAAAGCTTCACACTAGCATCATAAGAAGTTGGAGAAATCTTGCAGTTCTCAAAACCGAATCGACTTAATATTTTCTCAAAGATAATAGGATTGATTCAAAGTGATCCCATTCTCATTTTTGATTAATTTAATATTCAGAATAACATCTCTCTCTCCTAGGTCTTTTATATCAAAGCATCTAGAAAAGAAAGATTTGACCTCGTCAATAGCAACATTGTTTGTCCTAAATATAAGTATGTTATCGACATACAAACACAAAATCACTCCTTGACCCCCACCATAACGATAGTACACACACTTACCTACCTCATTCACAGTAAAACCAGCAGATATTAAAGTTTCATCAAACTTCTCGTGCCATTGTTTAGGTGTTTGCTTTAGGCCATATAAGAATTTGATTAATTTGTACACCTTATTTTCCTGTTCAGAAATCACAAAACCATCCGGTTGCTCCATATAGATTTCTTCTTCCAACTCTTCATTAAGGAAAGTTGTCTTTACATCCATTTGATGGATGTGTAGACCATGGGAAGCAGCTAATGCAATGTGTACTCTAATAGTAGTTAATCTGGCAACAGGAGAGTAAGTATCAAAATAATCTTTGCTTTCTTTGTAGGTATAACTTTTGGCCACAAGTCTTGCATTGCATTTACCAATAGTACCGTCAGGCCTCATTTTCTTTTTAAAGATCCACTTGCATCCAACAGGTTTACACCCGATAGGACGTTCAATGATCTCCCAAGTCCCGTTAGCCATAATGGAATCCATCTCACTATGGACTGCCTCTTTCCAATACTCAGTATCAAGTGATGCATCTAAAAGAGTGTTTGGTACATCATCCATGAGATATATAATAAAGTCTTCGCCAAATGTTTTCTCAACCCTTTGCCGCTTGCTCCTGCGAGGAGTCTCTTCGACTGAATTGTTGTCTTCCTCAGGAAAATCACAAACTGGTGGTATTTCACTCATTTGTTCAGAAATGTGGTAGGTTTAAAATTACTATTATTCATAGTTTGATTATCCTCAGTTCGAGAAGTACTGCTTGCAATTCTCATAAGATAAATATCCTCAAAAAAATAAAGCATCTCTAGACTCCATTATTGTATTAGCAATAATCTCAAGAGTTTATGATTTTACTACTAAATATCCTAGTAAGACACAATTGACTGTTTTAGGTCCAAATTTTCTCTTTTTCTGCAATGGTATATTGACTTTTACCAAACACTCCTAAGTTCGCAAAAAATTAACATTGGGTTTTCTCCCCTTCCATCCCTCATACGGAGTAATCTCACACATTTTAGTGATTACTCTGTTTAGAATGAAAGTTGCTATCAAAATAGCTCCTCCCACCATAACTTAGGCATACCAACACTCTCAAACATGGCATTCACCAAGTCTGTTAGTGTCCGGTTTTTCCTCTCAGCCATCCCGTTCGATTGTGGTGAGTATGGTGGTGTAACTTCATGAACTATTCTATGTTTAGAACAAAATTAGGATAATTCATGAGAGATATGCTCTCCTCCACGATCAGACCTTAGTATTTTAATTTTCTTTTCTAGTTGGTTCTCAACCTCGACCTTATAAATTTTAAAGTAGTTTAAAACTTCATCATTTGTTTTCAGTAGATACAGATAACAATATCATGATGCATCATCAATAAGAGTTAAAAATATCTTTGTCCTCCTTTTGTCAACAATCCATTTATCTCACACAGATCGGAATGTACAAGATCTAATGGTGTCAAGTTCTTTTCCTCAGAATCTGGCCAAAGGTTTTTCAAGTTGTTTTGCTTGCACACAAGTTTGGCACTTTGATCTTTTGACAATTTCATATTTTAGAATTAAATCTAATCTAGACATTCTTGCAATACTATCAAAACCAATATGACAAAAATGAGAATACTATATATTGGCCTCATATTCATTCAAACCAGTTATAACATTTAGATTATAACAATACTCTAAAGTACTTATGCAAAACAAGCCTCCATTCTCATAGCCTTTACCTACAAAGTTACCAAACTTAGACAATACAATTTTATTTGACTCAAATACTAGCTTATACCCATCCCTGCATAGGAGGGAACAACTAATAAGGTTCTTGTTTATCGTTGACGACGCTACACGCTCTTCAAGTGGATAATCTTCCCAAGTAAGCCTCGATCCACCGTACAACACTAAGAACAAAGAGCATGCGACCCATTCCCCATTAGGATGGAGGTAGCCCCACTGCATGATAAGAAGAAAACAAGGAGATATCAAACATACATGAACATTAGGTCCAAGATCAACCCACCAATCTGGATTGGCATGTCAAAATACAATGTGGATTACCATACCTCCTGTTGAGGCCTCGCCTATGATCACGTTGACAACCTTTTCTTTGGTCAGACACCATCCTTGCTTTTTATGTAGAATGACTCTTTCACCATATGATTGTTTTTCCCACACACAAAGGTGTGATATTCCTCATATCCTTTTTCTCAGCTTTCTTCTTGAAGCTAGTTGTTTTGTTTGGTTTAAAGCATTTGTTATTCTTCTCATATCTCTTCTCTATGACATTTGTATTAATCTAATTGTTTTGATTGGAAGTGCTTGGTGCATCTTTTGCCCTTGTCTTTTCTTCCACATCAAGAGTAGCGATGAGATCCTCAATAGATATCTCTTTTCTCTTGTACTTTAGGCTAGTGGCAAAATCCCGCCATGAAGTAGGAAGTTTGGCAAGAATGCTCGCAGCCACAAACTTTGGAGGCAAAACGCAACCCAAGTGTGCAATCTCTCCGACTAGTAGCTGAAGCTCATGAGCTTGTGCAACTATCGACTTGAAGCTCATGAGCTTGTGCAACTATCGACTTTGTATCATCCATGTTGTAGTCGAAGATGTGCTTGCACATATAGAGCCAACGACCAGCCTCAGCTTCGGCATATTTGTGCTCTAGTGCATCCCACAACGATGTGGCGGACTTGAAGTCCATGTACACATCATAGAGCTGGTCGGCTAGTATGGTTAGAATGCATCCAAGGGCTGTGTTATTATCTGTGTCAAACCGCATAATCTATTCAATTGTAATTGGATACTATGGATGGATCAGCCACCACAGCCCCAAAGACATTAGCCAAAATTTGACCCTTGTCTGCCATCTACGAAAGTTCTGACCAGAAAACCTCTTAGGTTTTATAGCATCAGAAGCACCAGCCATTGCTAGATCACAAAAATATCCACAATAAGATTTCTGGATTTTTGGAAATGTGGACGATATTTTAACTCCAAATTTTAACATAAGGCAAAGATTACATATAACTAGAGATGCATAAGACGATATCAACAGCAAACAACTCATTGCACTTTTAAACATACTCAATAACATGATTATAATAGAATATGTTGGTCATACAAACAACTTACAGTAGAGGTCGATGAAGAACAAGAAACAAGAGCACTTGATGCGACATGCATCGATACGCCGAGAAATTCAAGCTGTTGCGCAGATGCGCCGCCGTAAAACTTATTGCTGCCCTGCGTGTGAACTCTATGACAATAGTTCGAGATACCGCTCACCCTTCTTCCCGATGCATGCCGAGGAGAAGAGACGACTTAGTTCAAATAGCACAACCCTCTAGCACAAGAGAGCAGAGAGGAAGAAGAAGAAAAATTGGAATGAAATGGATCATCCTTGGTCTGGATGTCTTCAGATCATTTTAAGGGTTGAGTCAATTACTCTCTAGTAACTGCTCAATAAAGCACACATTATAACACTAGTAACTGCTAATTCAAAATCAATTAATGGTAATTAAGCATTATTTATCAGATCCTGATTACACACTGGTCTTTAGCTTTGACCAGTGATCTACAACTTTGACCACGTTATTTGGATCACTCTGGTTTGATCACTTTATTTTGACCATAGTATTCCAACCACACTCTTTTGAAGTGATCCAAAAAATCTCCAAGGGAGGTCTAAGATGGTTTCCCGAAGAGGTCCAATGGGACCACAGTGTTTCGACCACACTCTCTTTGAGTGATCCTAAGAAATCTCAGAGGAAGGTCCAAGAGGATCTCTCGAAGAGGTCCAAGGATGGTCTAAGGAAAACTCTCACTAATCTTATGAACCACTTGTTTTGACTATAGTATTCTGACCACACTGGTCTTACGGACCACTTGTTTGAGAGAGAGAAATGCACGGTCAGCAAAAGAGACTAAAACATGCATGCTTTAGAATTTCAGAAATGAATAGGCCTTTATAAATAAGGACTCGATTCTAACAAATAGTTCATATTGGATTTTACCTTTATTCTTAAACCTAAACTATAAGAGACCGAGGTTGGAAATTATTCTTGTTCAGAAACGTGGCATGTGATTAATATGGGAATTTATACGCATTTCTTCCTTTTCCATTGACGTGGGAGTTTCTACTTTTCCCTCCTAACTAGAGGGTTAAACATATACTATACTAGTATACTTCTTTAATCGTAGTCTATGTCATCCTTGAATGCCACGCTTTGCTCACTGTGCTAGTAATTTTCGAGCTCCTAATTGTCCTCTTACTGGCTACTGTGGATTGAGTATAGGATTATTGGGCCACATCACCCCAATGTAATTTAAGTAAATCCTATAGAAAAATTATTGTTCATTAGTAGAGATGGCCTATAGTACAATGGATGTGACCCAATGATCTTCTCCATCGAATCCGCCTGTCACATCGGAAATAGATCCTCTACATTAAATATTTCAATGCAGATGATCTATGGTGCATAGCATTAGAAAGCGATATCCACTGTCCGATCAAAAATTAAAAGTCCAGACTAATAGCTACAATATTTTTGTTACAATATTTTTCATCACAGTGAAATTTACATACTTCACCTGCTACTACGCTTAGATAAAAACGTTGCGGTTGCTACTGCACTCATGTTACGTGCATGTGTCGAACACGAGGTGGCTAGGATTCAACGTGTGGCGTGGAATCATGGGTGTCCCGACCAGAGCGGGACATGGGCCGAGCTTTTCGGTCAAGATGAGGCCTAGCGTATGGCACAAGCCTGCACACAGCATGACACGCCACGTGGTGGCCATTGGGCCGGCGACGCAGGCACGACGGGCGGCATGGCACGGCACGACACGGGGAGTTGGGTCGGGCTCGGGCCGGCACGCACCACATGTGTGCTGCACCACATGTGCCAAGCCCCGCCCGCGACGCACCACATGTGTGCTGCGCAACCCCCGCCCGCGACGTTGTGCCGCGCCGCATGTGCTCGCCGCACCCACAAGCTCGCGACGCCGCGCCGCACTCGCCCTCGTGTTCGTGCTCGCTTGGTCAACACACAACCAAAGCGTAAACTTTACAAGCAAAAGACATACAAGAAAGTTATTGTAAACGAGAGGCCAACCGGCCAAGACAAGCTAAAAGAATTAATCAACAGCAGAAGCAAAATGCCATAAGATGGCTATAAACAAAAACCAACCGATTTGCCTCATACCCACAAGGCAATCCGACCGGGCCGCCAAGCTAGTCGTCCACACCGTAGCTAATCTCACAAAAGTCGATCTCTTGGGGATCAACCTCCTCTGCAACAAATAAGCAATGCAAGTGAGTACAAAAATGTACTCGCAAGACTCACGAGTAACAAACCTAGATACTACTACATGCAGGCTTTAATCAAAAGAGAAGGCTCAAGGTTCATTTTCAAGATAAAATGATTTTATTTGCAATAGATAATATGTTGAAGGCGTTTAACAATCTGAATTTTATTTGCATAAATAAAGTGAGACATTAAGTAATAATCATAAAGACATTATGGAGATGACTAACCCAATAGCCATCACAACAATAGCACGAATTACCCATTCGTACTCACCCACATCAAGTTTTAATTAAAAGATTGTAGTCTAATTCGTATGGAAATAACCAAGCATGTCCATAACTTAGACGAGGCTACTCGAATAGATTTAACCTCAGTAGGTGTACCAATGTACCCACACTTCGCAGACCGCTTTTTGCCACATGATTTAGCACACTACCAAAGGTATGCCAAGACGGCTAAGTCCTACGAGACATTTTCAATATTGTGTATCAACTACGAGCCAGTCGTATGCATAGAAACCCATACGCTTACATTATAAAGCCAAAAGTCAACTACCCATCAAGGGTAAAGCTTTTGACAACTACAATGCTCCCAACATCTTCCTCCTACAAAACCTCCTACGACTTGAGCTAACCCACGCCAAAGTACTAAGTCAAGAGAGGTCTCATACCTCTAGTGTGGGTAGCATGCAAAATTGCTTGGATCAATGGTAAGTAACTCGGTCCTTGATGACCCGGCACCATTCCAAAGACACCATAAGATCACACCATCATACCATTGTACCCAAGTCTAAAATATTTTATTTTCAGTTTTTGGATTTCACAAATAACAAAGCACAAGGTATGGATCATAAATAAGAAGTTTTTGTGTGATCAAGGTCATCGACTAAGTCGATAACCGCCCAATTCTACCAGTAACTAAGCATTGCTAAGCATCATATCGTAAAAACAACAAAAAGACCATAAATCATTCACCGGGCTCTAATTCACCAGTGAGAATAATAACCTAGGGCAGTGGCAGGGGTGAACAATTTCAAGGCAACAATGCAATAGGATTAGCTACCTCTTATCGACAAAAATTAACTTTGACACAAGAAGCATGCATACTTAGTTTTTGCAAATAAGATATTAAACTTTTAAAGTAATAGGAGCAATACGATCAAATGATGCTATATCTGCTTGCCTTATTGGATATCACTTTCTTGCTGCAGAGGATCACTCACGCAATCAATAATTTCTTCAGAACCTATCGCAAGAACGAGAAAATCCAATAAAAACGACGAACACCGAGAAGGACTCAAAACCAAATTGCTCCAAAATCCATGAAATTTATATAAAAAAAGAAAGAACATGATTTTAGATAAATTTAGCAACAAGAATCATTTGATTTGGATTAAGTATGCAAAGTTATGGCCTAATTAAGTTCAATCACTGGAAAATTCAAAATTAATTGCTATCTATTACTGCTCATCGCACAAATTTTCAGAAAGTTCTAGAACCTGAAATTTTTATGGTAGGTATATATTGATATCCTAAGGTTAAAAAATTGAGTTTACTTCATTTAGAGTTGAAATAAATTTATTATGATTTTTTAAGTTATGAAACTAGGCATAACCAATTTTAGAGACAAAGACCACATTGAAACCTATCCTACACTAAAGCATACTAACAGAGGAACCTAATACATTTTAGTTTGTTCAGTTTGATTTACAGAGAATTACTTATACATTTTCAAGTTTTATTGAATTTCTAGCACAACATCTAATGCTAGCAAGTTAATGCAATAAACAACATTTTCTGCATACAGTAACGTTGCCTAAAGATATTTTTAGATTAAAGTTTGGTTAAACAGAAATTTAACACAATTGAAATCACCCAAAAGGAGCTAAAATGAAATAGTTATGCACTTTTGAACTTTAACACAATTAACTGCTTGAAAATAAAAACTCCACGCTCCAAAAGAACCAACTCAAACGGGAGGTCGTGGACCGTCGAGATTGAATCCAATGGCCCCAACGAATGGACACACAACAGACGCGAAGGGGCCACGCTGGGATCTCCACGCCGACCGAGGAGGTCGTGGATCGCCGATCCAGATCCGACGGTCCCGATCTTACAAAGGGAGGTCCTAAGGATAGCTCTAAAGGAGGAGGTCTAGGATGGCCAAGATCTACCAGAGGAGGTCCTAAGGATAGCTCTAAAGGAGGAGGTCTGGGATGGCCAAGATCTACCAGAGGAGGTCCTTGACGGCTTAGATCTAGACTGGGGAGGTCCTCGCAGCCGAGATCTTCACGGAGGATGATCTCAACGGTCAAAATGACAATTGAGGGAGGTCCTAACGGCTAAGATTTCACAGGGAGGTCCTACGGGTCAAAATCTAATGGAGGATCCCAACGGCTAAGATCTCACAGGGGAGGTCTTAATGGTCAAGATCTACGCAAGGGAGGTCCGCAATGATAAGGCCTTAAGAGGGAGGTCTTAACACATCTGATCTCCACTAAGAGGTCCTGAACGGCCAAGATCCGCCCTGGTGGTTAAAGGTTAAGGTCCGCGAGAGGGAGGTCCCGGGTTTTCTTTACAAAAGATCAAGGGGTGGTATTTTGCAAAGAGGACCCGAGGTTGGTCCGGGGTGGTTTTCGAAAGCCCAAAGGGAGGTCTTTGCAGAACTCGGAGGGTGATTCTAACGGTCCGATTAGATCTAAAGAGGTCCTTAACTGTTAGGATCTAACCTAAGAGGTCCCGAGGACTGTCTTTAAGGTGGTCTGGTGTAACGACAACAGAGAACGAGGCCCACATGTAAACGACACAAGAATCACTTCCAATAGCCATTAAGTGCTAACTAGTGATTATCCATTAATGAACAAAATCTCCGTGGAGGATAGTTACAGTACTCGCCCGAGTACGACACGTAACCTGCAAAAACCCGAGCGCAAGGAAAGCTCATCGCTGGCGATGTGGACCACGCCGGCGTGAACCAAGGGCACAAATGGGTTCACAATAGTGTTGTGCACCCACTGGCCCACTCGACGGCGGTGACGCCTGTAACGCACGGCGGCCGGAGAGAGGTGATGAGGATCGACACGGCTAAACGCTAAAACACAAGGAGCTCCGCATTGTTCCAAAAAGGTGCCCACACCTCTAGGGACTAATAAGAGGTTACCCGAGGACGAAGAAGGTCCTAAGGTGGCCTGAGAAGCTCCGCTAAGAAAGGAGCGCACACAGGAAGAAGGGAAAATCCGACTAACAAAGAGAAAGTCCCCAATTTGACACCTCTGAAGTCAAACAACATAAGTTATGGAAGATGCTCAAAGTGGTCGAGAAACAAAAGGGCACGCCAAGAGTTGCAAACAAACCACTGGAGCCGGATGTCCCCAAGGAGCTCCAAGGTTCAAAGAATGGCGATAAAGAGATCCTCACATGTTGTGAGCACAAGAACACGGAGAGGAGCTCGATTTGCAAAGTGGTGTCTAAAAGAAGCTAAGGAAGGAGCTCGGGGGTCCTTATATAGCCGAAGAGCAAAGAGGAGCAAGGGTAGTGCCCCACAGTTTCACTGAACCAAGGTCCTGCCACAGACGTACTTGAAATGACAGGGGTAGGTAAAGGGGAGACTTTGGGACAAAGCTTCTGGTGCACATTTAAGGGTGGCAATAAATAGCCGTTGACAAGGGCATGAAATGACAAGGCACTGCTCCACACTGTCATGGCTCTGGCACACCCGCATGCGCATGAAAACAATGATAACCAAGCTCAGAGAGGTCCCACCACTCAGCGAAAAAGCCTAGGTGGACTGGTCAAAGAACATAACGGTTAGGTTAAGTGTTGAGGCCGAGTTGGGGAGGTCTGTACGGTTGGATTTGAAACAAAGGGCCCAGATTTGAAGTGAGGTTCGGAGGTCCTAATGTTCAAGGAGATCCGAGACACAGATCAAGATACAGCACATACCACGATCACTCAGCGCTAACAGAGGTGGTCAGTCCAAGTGGTCGGAGGGTTGTCCTGCAAAAGATCAACAGGTGATCTTTGCAAAATGCCAAAGTGGTCTGAGGAGGTCTTTGGGAGGTCCTTTGAGGAAGGTCTTTTCACCCGACCTAGGTGGTCTTTGCAAAGATATAAAGAGAGGTCCAAGGGGAGGTCCGGGAGAGTGGTCTTTGCAAGAAGACCAAAGGTGGTCGTGACCGAGGTGGTCCGAACGTGTGGAGGTCTTTTACAAAGACACAGAGAAGGTCTTTGAGGAGCTCTCAAGATCTCGCAGAGGTAGGAGATCCAACGGATGGAGGCGGGTTCCCGATCTTTCGATGAGATTGATAAATATCGATTTTTTTGTGGAGGTGACTCGCGATCCGACTACAACGCATCTGACGGCGCTTGCGCTTTAGCAATCGTTGAACCAACTCGCGACGTTATTGACCGTCTTTGAAACGCGATCAACCCGACCACGAAGGCCTATTCCTATATGCAATCGAAGAACATGCAAGAACAAGATAAAACGCAATCTGAAATTGCAAATATGGATTGAAATATTTATAAATTGGGATTCCGAAAGCTGTCTTGACAGGTGGTCATCCGGCACAACTGAAGAACAGAAGTTTGCACAATGGTTAAACCTTAACTCAACGAAATCCCCGGAAAACTAGAGGAGGTGTGGCCTCCTTATATAGGGGAGGAAGAGCCACAAATCTAAAAGAAATAGCGGGGAAGGAATTTGAAGGTGAGGCCGGATCCGTTTGAAAGAGGACGAAATAAACTTTCAATCAAGTACTCGTGGACCTCCAACGGACTCCGTATGTGAAAGTTATGCCTGTTTTAAGTTGATGTTGTCAGGCTGATTCCGGAGGCCGAACTGGATTCCAAAATAGGTCCAGCTCGAATTGCTTGCTTGTCTTAGACCAAAAGTGATATGGTGCTGCACATATATATATTTCATCATTAGGTAGCATCATATAGTTCATATAATATAAATATACTTCTAAAAACAAGCTCACCTGATAATTTAAGTGAAGCGTACGAGCTCTTATACTTGGAACAGTAAGCATAGTAAATATGGTTATATCCATAGGGGTCATGTCCTCATCACCGTAAGCGGTGGTAGCGGAGCTCGGGCGCGATGGGGATAGGGGAGGCGGCTGGGGAGAGGGGTTCAGGGAGGCCGGGCGATGGGGGCGCCACCGGGGCGAGGGTGGGGATGGGGAGAATGGGAGATGGGGAGGAGAGGTGGAGCTGTGGAGGTGGTATGGTAGTGGGGATTGGGGATTTAGCCATTTGGATTTTGGGGAACCGAGCGGCCAAGAAAGCAAGAGAGAGAGGGGGAGATTAAGAAGGAAATAAGGGAATCTTGGTGGTGGTGAGTCGCCAGGCTTTAGCTTTCTTTCAAATCGAGAGAGACAGGTAGAGGGAATCCATGGCAAAAAGATAGAGCGAGACAGCGAGTGATCGGCCATGTCTTTTTCAATCGGGAGAGACAACAGGCTTATATTTTTACACAATTAATTCAATTTTAACTAGGTTTTTAACGAAGCGAGCATGAGCGGAATAAAGATGGCGATCGTCGCCACCATCGTCGTCGCCGCCTCCGACGTCTATAGTTACTTAGAGCTGAGCTTGGACCGGCACAGCACGGCCCTGGCACGATGGGCTTTGGACCGTGCCTGGGCCTAGCCAGAGGCATGGTGGGCTGGCACGGCATGGCACGGTGAGGTGACCGGGCTGAGCCGACACGACACGATGCAACCCGAAGTACGACGGGCCCGGATCATACTGGCACGGCACGGCCCAATGCCTAGCTAACTCCCGGCCAGCTATTGGGCTAGCGGCATGAGAATCTCTGTTGCCCACCGCGTCGCTTCGTCCCACCGCGCACATGTCACCGTTCAGAGCTGTTACTAAAAAAATCTTATCAAGTCCTACATCCAAGTACATCGTCCTCTGTCTCTCACACACATGCCCCCATGAAGTAGTGCAATTAATACAACGCATGCTTCGTATTGTACGTTCGCAACGGTAGCGTAGCGTAGCGTAGCGTATATACAATGGTATACAAAACCATTGTATATAGTACTTTTTAATATTATATATGGACATTGGTAAAGACAATTTCTATAATATATTTTTTTTATATGTATCTATAGACAACTCTTCTATATACAGTGTGTTTTGTTTCTCGTGTTACAGTCAACTACTACATGAGAGATAATCCAATTATCTATGCTCCTCCTCTATGAGGGCATCTCCAATAGGTAGTTTCTGGCACACTCTCCAACATTTATATTTTATAATTTTCTTTTGAAATAGACCTACATGTCAACTAGAGTAGATTAATATATTATGTCTTGTTTCGTGTGCACGACAGTCTCTTTAGAAAGAGATGACATGTGTTCTCTCTCCTCTCCCTCTCTCCTTTACATAAGATTTTATTGACGTGGTATAGATAAGAGACGACAATAAATACATTATTGGAGATACCATCATGCAAGTTATCTCGTGTTCTGCGTAGCAAAACTTACAGACACGTCGTCCATTTATACATGCAGATCGGGATTAATTTAAGCTGCGCGTTTCCAGGAAAATGGCATGCTACATATGTATAACATGTGATAAAGGTGTGAAAGCATATACAATTTCGACCTGCATGCACCACGCGCCATCCATCACAAGTCGACACAAGTATATTCTTTCATGCTGGAGTACTAGAAAATTGATCAAATTTAGGGGTGCATATCCAAGAACTCTCAGTATTATAGTAAGATATTCCTTAATGGTCACTCGTCCTAATTTTCCATGCTGTGGCTATGTTTCACATTGCATTGTTTTAGTCCAATTGGTTCCATTTTTTTTTAAAACAAATGGCAAATCCTATACAAAAGTAAAAACACAATGAAAACATGGTATGTGCGCGTGAGGCCTCGAGACCTTGGGAACCTAATTAATAGATGATGCAAAGACCAGCCATTGTTTTCCTGTAAGTAGTGGAATCATGTATGCAATTGCGCGGCTAGATATTGAAATATATTATACCCCCTATTTTCAAGAATATATGTAGTTTTGGACATCAACTCAGTCTTCAACATGCAACTTTGGCTGTTACTTTTTACATTAATATATAATAATAATAATAATAATAATATAAAATTGTTATATTATAGAAATATTTTTCATAACTAATCTAATGATATCATTTTCACATGACCAATATAAAGAGTTATATGTATATATATATATATATATATATATATATATATTAGTGGTCAAAGTTAAGAAAGTTTGACTGCACGTTTTCTAAAACATCATATATTTCTAAACGGAGGGAGTATTTATTATACAACTCTAATGCCTATGGAATATATAGATACACTATTATGTAGATGACGCGCCAGCCAACCCACCGCACTAGAACGAGCGTGCGTGTAACATCCCAAGGTTATGTTACCAAAATAAAAATAAAATAAAGTTAATGTTTTATTGGATTTTCTGAATTGAATAGAGTTTTTTTGATTTATTTGAATTTCTGAAGTTAAAAAAAAAATTATTTGGAATTCTTGAAGTTTTATTGGATTTAAATTGAAAAATAAAAATTTACTTAATTTCTAGAATTTTCCGAGTTTTTAAAGCTTTTTCTTAAATATTTTAAAGCCAAAATAATTTATTTGCAAAATTAAAAGCCAAGTATAAGTTGGAAGTATTTTATTTAAGTCCAAAATACCTCCAGCAATTTATGTGATTTTTGCCATAATTTTTGGATTTATTTTGATATTTTCTAAAGTTATTTTGAATTAATCAGAATATTTAAATTGCAAAATGAATTGAAAACCCTAAAAATCCTTTGGGCCTAAACCTCCCGGCCCATTTCCCTTTTCCCCAGCCCGCTTGGCCCACGCCGTCGCCCACTCCACCTGACCCCCCTCGCTCGCGCTCTCTCCCCACCCGCTTGGGTCGCATCGAGCGGCACCCAAGCCTCCACGCCACCCCGCCTTCCCCACCGTTGGATGCGAATCCAACGGCGCACGCTTGTCTTCCCCGCCTGAGCCTTCTTCTTCTTCCCCACGTTCTTCCCCGCGCGCCTCCGCCATCTCCGCTCGCGGGAACTCCGCCCAACCGCCGCTCTGGTCGCCCGCGAGACTCGCACGAAGTGCGCATGAACCCGGCGCCCACAACCGCCTCCACCCCCACGTTTTCCCCCTCTCTTCGCGCCGGAATGCCCGCGCGCCCAACCGCCGCCGCCGTAACCCCCGCCGCACGATCTCCTCCCTCAGCCTCGCCCTCGGCCTATTTAAAGGCGCCCCGGGTGCGCCTTCACCACCGCAACTCGCCACCACCACCCATTTGTCCTCTCCCCTTCTCGTCTCGCTGGAATTCAAGTTCCTTCGCCGCCGGCCACCACACCTTCCGCCGTTTGCGCCGCCGTCACCGCCGCCGCATCCTCGCCGCCAACACCATTCGCTTCGCCACGCCTTCGCGCACCCGGTGCTCGCCTCCGTCTCACCGGAGCGCCTCGAACAACCGCGCCACCGCAAGCCCGACTCCGCCGGCGCTAAAACCTTCGCCGCCGGCCAACCAACCTCGTCGCCGGCTAACTAAGGTGAGCACCGCGATCAGTGAACCCTCCTCTCTCGTTTGACACTACCCGCACCCCTCGCCGGAGCCCCTAACGCCGGCGAGGTGATCGCCGAGCCGCCGTCGACCTCGCGCCGATGTGGCCACCACTGTGGCGCCACGTGTACGCCACCTCCGCCGGTCGAGGCCACCTCGGCGCGAATACTGCGTCGCATGCCCATGTGTCACCGACGTGGCACGGTCCACCCCCCCCTCAAACCAAAAACCAATAAACCCAGTCCACCATACACCAGTCACAGACATGTGGGTCCCACATGGCAGGGAATTAATTTAATTCCTTTAATCCCGAAAATCTCAGGGCTGACGTCAGCCTTGCGCAATAAATGGTTTTCCTTCAGAAAAATAAATCAAGAAAATCTAATAAATTCAGAATTTAAGTTTAAATAGATTTAAAACTTAGAAAATTCATATCTTTTGAATCCCAGGTCCAAATTGGGTGATTCAAATTGCAAAATTTGTATAAAATCATTATCTAGCTAACTAAACAAAAATTATTTAATTTTGAGTTCATTTGACCACAAATTCCTTTAAACCCTAAATCTAACATTTCATGTAAATTCAAACTTCAAAAGCCCATATCTTTTGCATTCGAACTCCAATTGAGCCGATTCAAATTTCTAAATTTATCTAAATTCAAGATAAAGCCAGATAACCCAAAATTATTCAATTTGGAGTTCATTTGAATCTTATTTGAATTTAGTTTGAATTTCGCTTATTTTCGCGTATAGATTTCAACGACTTCGGAGAGTCAGATTTCGACGCCGTTTGAGAGCAACTATTTGTGCAAGGCAAGTTACATTCTTGATCATATTTGCACCCATTATTTAAAATTATTTAAATTCTGTTTCAAATTATTATTGCATGCTCATTTATACTCAGTAATTAAAATTCCTGTTTTAAATTTATAGCTATGCCTAAAATCCTTTGTATGGCCAATTTTGATATCAAATCAAACAGATTGTCACCCTAGACAAAAACCTAGTTGATACAATAGTATGGACTATGATCATTTGGAAAATATTGTGCTTAGCCATGCTTATAGATCACATATGTTTCATTTGGGGAATTTCAGCCAAAAGTCAAATGTTGTTTAAATTGAACCCTTGGCATTGGTGTGTCATGGGTGTTTTACAAATGCTTGAAAAATAAAATAAAATGATGATTTGGACTTGGGCGAATTGTTGGTCTGGTGGGTGCAGGTTTATGCACGGGCTCAACTGGGTAGGTTGAGGCCCAGGGTTCTGTTGGTTGTCGCCCATGTCAATTAAGGACCGGTCTTCGAGCCGCATCTTGCTAAGCCACATCGTACTACCACATGTCTTGTATGGGCAGGACCTGGCTGATTAATTTGCAAAGTTCTATTATGGTCATTCCTGTTGGTGCGGTGGGTAGTCATGTTATGACCTTTGTTAGTCCCACCTGGCGCAAGAGGGGGCTTGAACCCTACGGACGGATAGTCCAAAGGGGGCGAAACCTTAGCAAGGGAAGACTATGGTGGAATAGCGCATTGTAAAAGCCTTGACACGTGCTCTAGACTGCTTACCTAAGGTAGTGAGCGGTGGTATCGACGGATGCCAAACAACTAGAGAATTCATGTCTTGTGGGTAAAGTTGTACAACCTCTGCAGAGTGTAAAACTATTCGAATAGCCGTGTCCACGGTCATGGACATGCTGGCAAAGTCACTCAAAGTTAGACTTTGATTTCAAAATATTTTATAAAACAGTTTGACATGGATGGGTGTCCATGAGAAAAGTTATGGTTGAAGCCCCGGGTTGGTGCCCCTGTTTATGTTGGTGTTAGGTTGGTGCCTACATTATCTTTATCAATTCAAAATCAATTTTAGATTTTCTAAAACTTGAGCTCTTGAACTTAGTATGGTATTTAATGTCAAATGCTGTTTTTGCACAATTAACCCTATAAGCCATCCTTTGTTACATCCATGTATGCAAGTCATTCTGTTAATTGACGGGTATAACTTGCGAGCACGGAAGTTGTGCTCATACTTGCTTAATGCAAACAAATTTCAGAGAAGGACTCCACTTCATGTGTGGATCACGACGACTAGGCCGCTACCCTAGTCGATTGCCTACGGCAGATTGCTGGACCCTACTACTTCTTCTTCATCTTCCGCTGTGTTTATTTAATGTTGCCCTGTAAGCCTATCTTGTAATCAACTCTGTTGCTTATTAATAAATTTTAGCGTTTATGGTTGTGTATTCACATTTGTTTACTGTGTGAGCTAACCACTGATCATGGGACTAGTTCAGTTATGCACAGAAGATCTGGTATGTTACTCCCGGGTCTTACAGTGCGGCCTGCCCTAGCGCAAACCCCGTCCGAGCGGGCCAATCCGAATAGTTGTAGGCCAGGAACCCGGCCCCGACCCCCACGTGCAACGTATATCAACAGTAATAGGTAATGTATGTGACAGTAATTCTAATATCCTTTTTACTATCAGACCATCTCTTAGTGTACTACTTATTTTTCGAGTGTGATACCCTTTTCACTACCGCATCACATCTCAATGAACTTTTTTTTCTCAGGCCACGATCCCACGACCCCCATCGTGCGACGTCACATTCAGTAGTAATGGGGTAACGTATGGGAAAGTAATTATGATACCTATTCTACTGCCTCATCATGTCACAACAGACTTTTTTTATCTTGGACCATGACCTCCCCTACGTGATATGACACGTCTGGCAGTAACCTTCGAAATACATGTTAAGTATTTTTTTTGGCCCAAATAGTGTGGATAGTCGCACCTTACAAAGACCATCCTTTTTACATCACAGATGATAAAAAAAGAAAGGTAAAAGATGATGATTCTAGTGGCCAAGGTACGACCCTATCATAGCCTTCAAATCTTCGTAAGTCTTCTCGTAAACACGTGGTGGCGGGATTAGCAACCGTCTGATCAAATGCCTCCACCTGCTTTTTTGCATGCTCGATTCGCACTTCTAGCCGTTCGGACTCTGTAACCAAGTCCATGATAGCTCAGAGGCCATCAAACCTGGCTTCCTCCGTCCTGGTGAGGTCAACCCGCTCTCCTACCATCTAGATGTCATCCTAGACCCTTCGGGATTCATCCTCGGTGCGGACCAAGTAGTTTCAAGGACAATATCCATGACGAGGTTTACAGTCAAATGCCGAGAGACCATCACATTGGTACTGTTGGAGGAGGAGCTCCGGTGACGAATGATGGCCGCTATGGTCTCTGGTAGATTGAGGCGGAGAATGGAGGACATCGCAAATGGATGGCTTGTCTCGCAGCTTGGGCCACGTTGGCCAGAGAGTGCGCGCAGACAAGCGCGATGTAGGACAATAAGACCGGTACGAGAGGAAACATTGGAGCTAGAGAGGAAGAAGAGGGGGAAGCCATGTGGAGTTTGTGGAAAAGTGGATCAAGGGAAAAAAGTGTCGGCTAGAGGAGTTTGAAGAAAGAGGAGGCTTGTGAGAAATCTCTTTCGGAAGCAGATGTCAATTTATAAAATAAGTACTAAATCCACTCGGAGATAAAGAGATACATCGGGGCCGTGGCGGCATTGCTGCATTTAAGCGAGCAATCGAATGGCGTGGTATCGTGTTTTATTTTTGCATGTAAATAAAAATAATAAGCGATGTGACAATGGGTGTCCCGATCTTTTATGAGAAAGGATAGTTCAATTTAAGGAGATGACTCTCACGATTCGGCGACCAATCGTACACGATCAATATGCCTGGCAATCGCTGAACTAACTTCAAGATTGTTATCGACCTTGCTAGAAGCACGATCGACCTGATCACGAAGATCAATTTGTGCAAGCAATCGAAGAACAAGCAATAACAAGGTAGATAAGCAATCTAAAATTGCAAATAGGAATAAATTTTGTATTAAAAATTAGGGTTCCAAAGAACAATGTTACTGTTGTACTCGTCGAACAAGAGGACAGTGCATAAAGTAGCAAAGGCTAAACTTTAATCTAACAAAACTCGAGTTTTAGTAAAGGAGCAGCGGCTCCTATAAGAGGAGTTGCGGCCAAGGAGGTGCCTAGGGTCGTCTTAGGGTTGGGTGCGGCCAGGGAGGAGGACGCATCAACCTGGGCTTGGCCTAGTACGATTACAAAGCTCAAATTGGTCCAAACAGGTGATATAACACCTTCTTTTGATGATTGTGATGTGTACACAAAGAATCTAAAAGTGGGGCTAGATTCGTTGGAAAGGCCTCGTCGTAAGCTTTCAATCAAGTACTTGTGCACCTCCAACGGACTCCGTATGTTAGAGTTATGCATGTTTTAAGTCGGTGATGTCAGACTGATACCAAATTGATCTAGAATTGAAACTGGGTCCGCCTAAACTTGTTGTGGTAGTAGTGCTATTACCCTTGTCTTGGTTCTTGAGTAGAATAACATCACAAGACTTAGGTATCAATCCATCCTCAATACCAAAATTATGAACTCCTAGAAACAAAGTTACCTAATAATTTAGTTGACGAGCACGTGCTCTCGTAATTGGTTCTTGTACATCAAGTTGAGGAGTAGAAGCAATAGATATGGTTGCACCAGTGGAAGGGATATCCTCATCATCTTCCCGCTCTTGAATTGGAGTCATCCTCGACTCAAGCTCATCTTCTTCTCCCAAGTATGGCTACAAATCTGCAATATTGAATGTGGGACTCACCCAGGCAGATTGAGCTTATATGCATTATCATTTATCTTTTCAAGCACTTTAAAAGGGCCATCAACTCTATGCATTAATTTTGACTTCCTCAAATCAGGAAATTGATCTTTTCTCAAATGTAACCAAACAAGATCACCAGGTTCAAATGTGATTTCTTTTCTACCCTAACTACCAGCAAGTCTATATTTTCACATTCATATGCTCTATGTTCCCTTTAGTTGTTTCATGCACTTAAGAACAAAATCAGCACATTTCTTAGCATCAAAATTAATTTTTTTCAAAAATGGTAAAGGCAATGATCAATAGAAGCACGAGGGTTAAAGCCATATACCACTGAAAAGGGCTCATCTTTGTAGTAGAATTTAGTGAGCAGTTGTAAGCAAACTCAACACGAGGTAGACATTCTTCCCATATCTTCAAGTTTTTCTTGAAACACCCTTAACATTGTTGACAACGTGTGGTTTACAACTTTAGTTTGTCCATCAGTTTGGGGATGACATGTAGTAGAGAATAGCAGCTTTGTCCCCAATTTTCTCCATAATGTCCACCAAAAGTGACTCAAGAATTTGGCATCACGATCTAAAACAATAGTATTTGGTACACCATGTAGACGAACGACTTTCTTGAAAAATAAATCAGCAACTTTTGTAGTATCATCGCTCTTATGATAAGGAATAAAATGTGTCATCTTAGAAAATCTATCAACAACAACAAAGATACTATCACCCCTCTTTGTTCCTAGGCAGTCCTATAACAAACTCCATAGAAATATCTTCCCAAGGTATGCTAGGAATAGGAAGAAGCATATATAAACCATGTGGATTAAGACGTGACTTAGCTTTGGTGCATGTAGTGCAGCAAGACACAAAGCACTCAACGTCACGTCTCAACTTAGGCCAATAGAAATGATCAGTCAAAACATCCTCCATCTTCTTGACACTAAAATGTCCCATTAGTCCTCCATGCACCTCCTATAACAACAAAAGACAAAAATAGTTAGTTGGAATGCATAGCTTGTTAGCGTGAAACAAAAATCTATCATTCACGACAAATTTATTTTAACTTTTTCCTTCTTTACAATTCCAAAATATGTCTTTAAATCAACATCATGCACATATTGCTCTTTAATTGTCTCTAAACCAAAGATTCTGAAATCAAGTTGAGATAACATGATATAACGACGAGATAAAGCATCAGCAATAACATTATCCTTTCCTTTCTTATGATTAATGACATATGGAAGCAATTCAATGAACTCAACCCATTTAGCATATCTATGGTTCAGATTTGATTGACTATGAATGTGCTTTAACGATTCATGATCAGAATGTATAACAAATTTTTTGTACCATAAATAATGTTGCAATGTCTCCAATGTCCAAACTAAAGCATATAATTCCTTTTCACAAGTAGAATAATTCAGACTAGAACCACTTAATTTCTCGCTAAAATATGCAACAGGTTTACTTTCTTGAATAAGCACACCTCCAAGTCCAATTCCACTAGTATCACATTCAAGTTCAAAGGTCTTACCAAAATCCGAAAGTTGGAGAAGTGGTGCATTTGTAAGCTTTTTTTTCAAAATATGAAATGATTGTTCTTGTGTAGGGCCTCAAATAAAAGAAACACCTTTCTTTGTAAGCTCATTCATCGGTGCGGCAATGGTGCTGAAATTTTTGACAAAGTGTCGATAAAATCCAGTAAGTCCGAGAAAACTCCGCACTTGTGTGACCGTTTTAGGAGTTGGCCAACTCTGTATAGCTTCGACCTTGGCTTGATCAATCTCAATACCATATGGAGTAACAACATAGCCAACAAACAAGACTCGATCGGTGCAAAAGGTGCACTTCTTAAGGTTACCAAACAAACATGCATCACATGGAGTATTAAAAACAACACTCAAGTATTCAAGATGTTCCTCTAATCTTTTTCTATAGATCAATATGTCATCAAAATATACCACCACAAATTTTCCTATGAAAGCACGCAAAACTTCATTCATTAATCTCATGAAAGTACTAGGTGCATTATTTAATCCAAAAAGTATCACTAACCATTCATATAGTCCAAACTTAGTTTTGAATACTGTTTTCCATTCATCGCCTAACTTCATGCGAATTTGATGATATCCACTACTCAAATCAACTTTAGAGAACACAGTGGAGTCACTTAATTCATCAAGCATATCATCTAGCCTGGAAATAGGATGACGATATCAAATAGTAATATTATTGATAGCTCTACAATCAACACACACACGTCATGATTCATCTTTCTTAGGTACCAAAATAACAGGGACAACACAAGGACTAAGGTTTTCGCGTACATACCCTTTATCAAGCAAGTCTTGCACTTGATGCTGAATTTCCTTAGTCTCTTCGGGATTGTTTCTATAGGGCACACAGCTGGGAAGCGAGGCTCCTGGAATTAAATCAATTTGTTGCTCAATCCCTCTAATTGGAACAACCCCAAGGGTATTTCACTTGGAAACAAATCAGCAAATTCCTGCAAAATATTAGCAACGATAGGAGGCAAAGAAGGAGGCATATCCTCAAAAGAAAACAAAGCTTCTTTGCACACTAAAGTATAGCAATCAAATTTTCAATCTTTCATCTCACAAATATCATATTTAGTAGCAAGTAAAACAGAACCTTTCAATTTAATTTCACCTTTACTAGCACTAGGTTCTTTCTTCGTCTGTGGCACAAGTTCTTTGGCTACAATATGAATTTCACTTTTGCTACTCTCCTTTTCTCTATTATTTCTCTCTAATTCATCCTTTAAAATAGCTTCAGGAGACATGGGCAACAATGTGATTTTCTTTTATTTAAACAGGAGAGTATACTTATTAGTTCTACCATGATGCACCGTATCTCTATCATATTGCCAAGGCCAAGCTAACAACAAAGAACATGCTTGCATAAGTACTACATCGCAATCAGCATAATCATGATAGGAACCCAATAGAAAAGTATACTCTCACAATGCGGGTTACCTTCAGCTTAGCACAAATGTTGAGCCATTAAATGTAATATGGTGAGGGTGCTGTTTTGTGGTCAATGCAAGCTTCTCAACCATGTCCATGCTCGTCAAATTGTTGCAACTTCCCCCATCAATGATCACACGATATGAACGCTTTTTTATGATAATCTTTGTTTGGAAGCAGTTATGGCGTTGATTCATTCAAAGACGCTCTATTTGTGCATTAAGTATACACTTCACTGTAAGGCTTAAATACTTATCTGAAATTTCAGCACCATATTGTTCCTCTTCTCACTCGGATTCTTCGGCATCACCTTGGGGTCAGTTGCAAGCATAGCATATTCTTCTTCAATGTCACTAGCTAAAGTATACTTACTAACGAGGAACTAATAATCCTCATTTTATTATTCCATAATCATGTAATATAACGTCACATGGCATACGCCTTAATATTATAAGGGAAGAGCAAGTTAGGTGGTCGTAAGTTCTTCTACGACCACCCCCCCTAGTCGTAAGTATTTCTACGACTATAGTGTAATCGTAAGTCCTGCTACGATTATGTCCGGTCGTAAGTCTTTCTATGACCGGTACCCAGTCGTAAGCTTTTCCTACGACTACCCCCTGGACGTAAATTCTGCTATGGCCAGCCCTGCTACGACTTCCTCACGATTAATTGGGTCGACTCGTCAGAAGGCCCATTTAATGGTGAGAATCTAAGCAGTCAAAATACGTAGTTATGCCTGAAATAACTACAGATAATTCTCCACTATCTCTGATTGATAACCGTTGGACAGCATGGGGAGGTTACTACTTCAGTAATTACTCTCATTATTACGCAATAATGAGCGACTAATTAGCTTAGAATGTCAATAGCCACTGATGCGTAGTATAAATAGGTGTCTTTTGGAGATAGAGGGGGAGGCTTTTTTGGGAGACAATCAGGAGCAGGATTAGCGCAAGTCTTTCCACTGATTGTAATTAGGATACCCAATACAATACACACGGAGTAGGGTTGTTATTCTATCTAGAGAAGGCCCAAATCTGTATAAAAATCCCCGTATCTCTTTTGTCTGCGTGAATAATTGTGGAGACCCCCCGAATCAAATAATCTTTACGTAAGATCGGTTCTAAAACACCGACAGTTGGCGCCGACCGTGGGGATCTTCTGGTAATTCCTTGTCAACAGTTCTTTCTTTTCTCTTTTATGCTACCATGACAGGAGAATGGAACGAGGAGAATTGGTTCGACTTGGCCGATTACGCAGACGTCGACATGAATGCCGGTTTCAATTACGAGCCGAGTATCAAATCCTCTGACGATATTGCTGCCTCTGGAGATCTTCTATCAGATCTCGGAGACTACATCACTACCGGAGTTGAGGAGGGGTCCTTATCCCCCACGACAGTACGCCCAGCTGAGGAACCAGCTTCCTCAGGGGGCAAGGGTCAATACGACCAACAACAGGACTGCTTCGGGGCAAATTCGCAACATGGCGAGAGTTTTCCCTCCAAGTGTTCGAGTCCCTCCAAGGCAGTACGACTTGGCAAGATAGGTTCTGGAAGCCATCATTCCGGAACTGCATCGACATTTGATGGTCCTCTCTCTCCGAGTATTTCCGCAGGGAAGAGGATCGAACACGTTGTTCCTCCAAGTCCAACCATCCCGGCGCAGGACCCACCTGCAGATGGAGACGGTTATAACCCGGAGTTCCCCTACTTGGAGGGGTTTACTCCAAGTCGCCAGATGGTGTCGCTTGACTACTCCTCAAGTGAGGAGGCCTCGAGCGCAAGTGGAGGTCATCGAAGGGAGGTCTTCATCCTTCCCTCTGATAAGAATCATTCTCCCAGAAGAAGGATTGGCGATGCTTCCCGACGGGCACACTCTACACCCCTTCGTGGCAATGGCAAGGACACCACCGCTGGCGAACGAGACGAACACTTTAATGAACGTGCGGGACATCCTCAACATTCTCGCACTCCATTAAAACCAACTCACGGGTCTGAAATAGGCCATTCTGAGACAACCCGACGGAGGAAAATAGCGGCTCAGAAAAACCTTCCTGAGCGCGCTTATTTCCCGTCGAAGGAAGCTCAAGAGCTCCAGCATATCAACGACTTGCTGGAAAATCCAACCCAAGAACTCGCTCGAGCACCAGGTTATGACCTCTTTGCAGAAGAGATCACACAAAGGCTTCGCGACACGATGGCCAAACTCGAGCGTCTTCGTCGACCACAACCAGGAAGTCGTAGCAGTTTGACTCCATCCAAGAACAGCTTCGAGCAGATGACATCAACCTGCTCGAGGAAAAGAGGGATCAGGCTTTAATCCGTTCTGTAGTCTACCAACAAGCCCTGCGCAGATACTACGATTGTAAGGCCCAACCTCGCAGCCTCGCTGTAGGTGACTTGGTATTGAGGCTTATCCAATCCCAGTCTAATCGGAACAAACTTTTCCCTAAGTGGGAAGGTCCTTACACTGTGGTCGAAGTAACGCGTCCAGGATCGGTACGACTTGCAATGGAAGACGGCCGTGTTCTCTCAAACTCTTGGAACATTGACCAGTTACGCAAATTTTATGTGTAACAAGCTTCTACGACAATAAAAATATCAGGTTCTCCCTATCTTTTTTTGTCTCTTTTTGAATTTCGCTATCATTTTCGACCATATTTCATATGCTCATTCCCCCTGAACACTGGTCGGAGAAAGGACATCACATCTAGTCGATGTTTCTCCTCTCTGCATGTGGTCGTGCCCGCTGGAAGGAGCTTCCTAGTATCGCTTTGTTCTTAACTATTACTACCAGTACAAAACTTTTTTGGGCTCAGAAACATGATCGAAAGTTGTTAAGCAAATTCATGTCACCTTAGTTTATTTATTCATTTTGAAAAATACTCTAAGAAGAGTGCACTTTTAAGATGCATTCGACTGCTTTCCGATTAACTTGATTGGTTTTAACTGGCCGGAGGAAGAAACACACCTAGTCGAAGCTTCTCCATTCTGCACGTGGTCCTGCCCACTAGAAGGAACTTCCTAGTGTCGTTCCGTTTCCTACTTTTGCTGTCAGGGCAACTTTGTTAGGTACAACGAAAACAGTCGGATGAATTTTTAAGGTCCTTTAGATGTTTGTTTTACTCAAGTTGTCGTTATTGATTTGATTAATCTAGTCGGAGACGGTAACATCACCTAGTCGAAGCCTTTTTTTCTCTGCACGTGGTCCTACCCACTAGAGGGAACTTCCTAGCGTAGATCTGTTTCCACTCTTTCAACTAGTGCAAGATAGTCGATACTCGAGAACTATAAGTCGAACAAACCTCTCTTTCGAAACCCTTTCTTTACTATTTTCTTAGTTTATTCCCAATAAACTAAGTAAATAGTCGGGGGCTAGGATATAGTTATAAACATGACTTCGTTTCTTAGTCTTAGTTTTTCCGAGTTATCATCTTACGAGTTACTAACTACACTACGAGATGATTCACAGGGAAAAAGAAGGAGAAATGAGGAATCACTCATATCTGGTCTCGTTATTTCTTCCTTTTTTATTATCTTACGAGTTACTAACTACTCTACGAGATAATTTACAGGAAAAAAGAAAGAATCATATATTTATACATCACCAAAAAAGACTTGTCTTTCCAAAAACGTATTACAGACTACTCTGATAAAGGAGATTCTATCTGCATCTCCTCTGCGACCTTCTCACCAACCGACTGCATCTCTTCGATCAGCTTTTCTACTTCAGATTCAGTGCAATCGAAGTCGGCTTCAACAGAATGTGGATTAAGGTTAGAATCACGGGCCTTGAGTTTTACTAAAACAAAGCTCACAGCTCCTTTGACCGCTTCCCTTATCGAATCATTCTGGTTGGTCTTCAGAGTAGACATCAACTCTTGCAAGGTACCGATATGTTCCCCAATGGCACTCGTATGAGCAGCCATCGTGTCGTCGCGAGGAGCAACCCTCCCGGCACGAAGCCCATCGAGTACATTGTTCAGAAGTGAGATGTTGTCTTAAAGATTGATGTTCATTGACTTCGTCTCCTCCTAGGAATAAGTCGAAGCCTCGTGGAGTTGTTTTATTTCAATCAACCGATCTGGAAAGAGTAAGGATTGATTAGATGAAACAATTCTATGAGAAGATAAAACAAATCAATAGCAGGTAAAAGTTCTACTTACCAGCTAATTGAGAACCTAAGTTCTCAATTTCTTGATCTTTCTCCTTCGCGATGCGGGAGATTTCGTGGACAACCGAGGACTTCTCCTGGACCTTGATCCGAAGAGCCCCCACCTCGGCCTGAAGGGCCTTATTTTCGACTTCTTTTTCTGCAAAAGAATGAGAGGTTAAAGAAGGCGGAGACCAAGATCAAAAGCAGTCATAACTACACGTACTGTTTATTTTTTCCTACAACCGCTGAGTTGCAGAGTTAGCCTCCTGAAGCTTCTTCAGGAGGTCGGTGGCCTTATCCTTTAGCTTTTTCGACTCGGCTTTCTCAAAGTCGAGTGAATCAGCCAATGTCTTTTCGTCACTCTTAAACCTGAAAGGGTAAAGGGAGGACATGAACACACAGACAAGCGGTCGTAAGTATTTCTACGACCGATGGATGATCGTAAGTTTTTCTACGACTACCCCCTGGTCGTAAGTTATTCTACAACTAGTACCAAGTCGTAAGTTTTTCTACGACAACCTTCTACGAGTACCGAATATGTAATCAGTTTGTAAAACGATTACGAGAATCAGTTACTCACCACCTCTCTGCTTGCTCATAGAGTACTACCTTCTCTTGTCGAAGTTTGATAAGTTACCGATTGTATTCGCAAATCGTAGCGACTTGCTCCACGGTTCTCTACAAGGGAGAAAAACGATAAGAGACAGAGATAAAACCTTACATGAGTATCAATGAATACTTACATTCATGTTTGACCAAGCAAACATGGAGAGTATTCGTGATGGATCCTTCAGCCCATCCATCTCCTCGACTCATTTCCACCAGACCCCCTCGAGACGTTCATTGTCGAAAACATCCCCGCAATCGGGAATGCTGCTGGGGTGTGGAACTCGGTTGCGAGATCGGTAGGCAGAAGATCCTACGATAGAATCAGGTCCAAAGAAATCAGAGCAAAAGTTGAAGTACTCTTCTTCCTCTAACTCGGTGACGGGAACACCACCTGGAGGGCCGAAAGGAACGTCCTCGACAACCACCTTACCGGCACGGCGGTCGGAACTCTCATCGCCACCGAACTCCGGTGTCTCCCTCGAGGCCTCTGTCGCCTCCTCTTCAGTCTCTACGATAGCCTCGGTGGTCGTAGCGACTTCGACAACCTCAGCGGTCATAGCAACCTCGGCAGCCACGACTTCTTCCGCCGTGGGAACGGTAGCTGAACCTTCAGCTACTACCGCAGTCACACCTCCGCCACCTGAAGAGGTAACAGCGGGCTCCTCCATAGGAGCATCCCTGGGGGCTGATGACGTTGGGCTAATATCATAAAACGCAGAAGTAAGTCAACTCGTAAAAAACAAAGAGTAAATGTGGTTCTTACACTTATGTTTTTTACATACCTCTGCGCGCTGGACCTAACTCGAAACTTGGGAGCAACCTTCCCGACGGAAGGTTTCTTCGACTTCTTCTCAACCATCGCTGGTCGAGATTCAACCGGGATAGCAGGAGTCTCCTCTTCCCGAATGGCCGAGATCCGTCTCGACCACCTTAAGACCACTGCTCTCCTTGGCCTCAGATCCTACTGGAGTAGCAGTTTCCTTCACGAAAGATATGAAGCTCTTCTAGTTCTCCTTTTCTAGCTGCTTTATAAAGCCACGAGAAGCAGAAACTGCGAAAGATTCGTTGTCGTAATAGAAAGGTACCTTAACCTTGGGGACTTTGCGTTTAAGGGCAAAGGCCTCTTCTTCTGCTTTCTTCCTTGCCGCAGCCATGTCTGCGGCAAATTTAGCAAAAGGAGCAGGAGGAGCCGAACTCGAACCCCCCTTGTCGCCGACTTTTACCAGTCGACGTTTCTTGGTTGGAGGGATATACAGCTTGTCTTGTTGCAAAAGGATATACTCAAAAAGAAGGCATAGACTATAAAGAGTCTTTTTCTCCGGTTTCTTCGAAAGACTCTTTTAGGGTCATTATGATACTTGTGGTATATTTTTTATCTTGAGCTTTATCAGACGGATGTAAAAACAACATTTCTAAATGGAAACATTAATGAGACGATTTTTATAGAGCAACCAGAAAACTTTATGGTCGGTAACCCGAAGCAAATGATATGCAAATTAAAGAAATGCATCTATGGGCTCAAACAGGCTTCCTGGGAATGGTACCACAAATTTCATAAAGTTATTATCTCGTTTGGTTTTGAGGTAAATACAATTGAGGATTGTGTGTATCATAAATTCAGTGGAAGTAAGTTCATATTTTTTGTTCTATATGTTGACGACATGTTACTTGCATGTAACGATATAAGTTTTTTGCATGAAACCAAGAGATTTCGCGCTAAAAATTTTGAGATGAAGGATCTTGGTGATGCTTCTTTTGTATTAGGAATTCAAATATACCGAGATCGTTCTCGAGGTATACTTGGATTATCACAAAAGAACTATATCGATAAGGTATTGTAAAGATTTGGCATGCAGAACTGTATACCTTTAGATACCCTGTAGCCAAAAGTGAAAAATTCAGTCTTAGCCAATGTCCTAAGAATGATTTTGAGGTTAAGAAAATGCAGAACATCCCCTATTCATCTTTGATAGGGAGCTTGATGTATGCTCAAGTTTGCACTAGACCGGATATAGCATATATTGTTGGAATGCTAAGTAGGTATTTAAGCAATCGAGTTGGATCATTGGGTCACAAACAAACGGGTGTTGTAGTATTTGCCAAAGATGAAGGATTTCATGCTCACATATAGGAAATCGGATCAGTTGGAGATCATTGGGTATTCTGATTCCGATTTTGCTGGTTGCCAAGATACTCGCAAATCCACTTTAGGTTACATCTATCTACTTGGTGGAGGTGCGGTTTCTTGGAAAAGTGCTAAGCAGTCACTCGTTGCCTTGTCCACAATGGCAGTTGAGTATGTTGCTTGCTATGAGGCTTCAAATCATGGGATATAGTTGCAAAACTTTGTCACAGGCTACAATTTTGGATCAGTCAAGACCACTAAAGTTATATTGTGACAACAAGTCTACAGTTATGTATTCTAATAACAATAGGAGCTCATCAAAGTCTAAGCATATAGACATCAAGTTCCCAATTGTGAAAGAAGGAATTTAGAGTGGTAGATTATCAATTGAGTATATAGGTACAGACTCCATGATTGCGGATCCGTTCACTAAAGGGTGAACACTGGTGAGCATGTTGCTCATATGGTGTGATTTCACCTGAGGAATTCAGTTCTAGTGGGAGTTTGTAATTTTTATGCTCATGTGACAATACCAATGTGGTGTAAAGACCTTTAGTTATATTCTCTAGAGAAATAAAGTTTATGTTCTTTTACTCTGAATTCATATCATTTCATTTAGTTCTGAGAAGATATTTTGATCTCATAAGGTATAAAGTTGGACAAGTTAGAAATAGGCATGTTATGATCACATCTCATGTAATTTCCATGCTACACATCCATATTTGATCCATGTCGTTCTTTTATGTTGACATATGTGACCATTGATGGGTTTAGTTATGCTTTAAAGTGACGAAGACCACTTTGATCCTATGTTGATATAATTGATGGATCAGATTGTTTCAAAGATGCTGATGACATAGATAGCAATTTTGGAGCTCATAAAGTTTTTGATATGTATTTACTCATTTGTCCAAGTGGGAGATTGTTGGATTAATTTCCTATAACTACCATGGATTAGTCGTTGTATGATTTGTAGATCGTTTTGTCAAAGGGATAGTTAGATTTTTGTTTGTTCTAGTTCGTTGAGTTTCGACGTAAAACCTTGTGTAGGCAATTTGAGGTATTTAGGCTCGGATTCACAATTTTGTTCGATTATAAAAGATATAGATAATTTCGTTAGCTTTCTAGAAAGATCTATAACACTAGATTTGGAGTATTGAGTGAGAAGTTACAGTCTCTGGAAGGTCGTTGTCCAGAAATCGGACGTCATTGTCAGAGATCTTGTAGATGGACTGTTTTCACTTAGTAAGTGAAATAATTAAATTTTGATGATAACTTGAATAAGCTAGAAAATTTTCAGTAGTTTTTATAACTGGTATCGTTCATATCTTTTCAAGTTTTAGAAATAAAGATACAAAATTTTGAAGCGGTCTGTCCTTATAGATTCTGGGATAGTCTTGGGGTAAGAAAACGGGGGGAGAAAACGGTAGAATCAGAAGTTCGTCATAACTACGAATTTGTAGAAAATTTTGTGAGGATCCTAGAAAGTATTGGTTTGCTAGATTTTAAGTTCAGATGAATAAGTTAAGAGCGTTTTTACTACTAGGATAGCGGGTAGTGTGTCCGATAGAATTGGGTTAATTATGTTGTTTTGGTGTAAGCATGCGATGGTGATTAGTGTAATGTTTTAGTGCTGTGATGATGTGATTTTGAGATTGTTTTGAATTATTTTTTTCAGGGAGTGTGGCCTCTAGTGCTTTACCGCTGCCTCGCTATCCGGCTCCGAGGGGATAAAAAGGCAAGTGTATGGTACATAGTGATCGATTGGTGATCGTTGTATTCCTTATCACTCATTACTATTATGTTATTTGTTTTTTACCTTGTTTAATTGCAAATAATGTGAATGGTTATGATATTAATCGTGTTGTTGAAGTTATGAATGTTGGATAATGAAATTATTGATGAACCTACGTTAAATTGTGCATTCATAAACATCATTGCACGAAGAGAAGGTGATCATGGTGATCATATATCTACCTCGTTGGTAGAGACTCTACGGGAGTGGAGAGGTTCCCGGTCCTTTGAGGATAGATTTGATGAAAGAGTGAACGTTGTCGCGAGTGTTCACTCATGCTATATCGGTATACGCGATGAAATGAGTATATGAACATGTAGTATAGAGATATATTGCATTTAATGAAAAGAGAAATTGATACTTGTGTATGAGATAAAATAGGGGTAAATAGTTGATGTTGATGATGTTATTTATGGTTGATTTATCATTGTTCATTATTTATTGTTGTGCTTGCTGAGTTGTGAAATTACTCTTGCTCTGTTGTTGTTTTTATGTAACTGTTGATGATATTTCACTTGGGAATGGACAGCGCACTTGAAACCATAGCGTACACTCAAATACTTGATTCATTGGACATGAGAAACTTTATTATAATGTAATAATTTATCTTTAGGACTTGATGATATTAAATAGCTCGGATGATAGGTCGGAGTTGATTATTCATTCAATAAATTTTATTTGGTTGATTTTACATTGATCTTGGATTATTATCGTGCTATGCTTCTTATAGATTAATTATCTATGATTATCATATCATTATGCTTGTTTTAATGTGATCCATAGACGGGTTTTATCTTTAAGATGCTTGCTGTAATTTATTATTAATTGTTATTAAAATTGATAGTTAGTATAGTTTAGTGATATTTTAGGCTCCGTGTTGGGCCGAAGTCAAGTACCTTTTGTGCTCTAGAAAGCTCTCCTGTGTCTCTTCAGTGCACAAACCCTATTGTTTATCTTCGCAAAATTCAGCAGCCAATTTTCTTATGGCTTCTTCTCTGGAGTAAGTTTGAGACACGGAGACCCAAGCATAACATTCAAAATTAGTCTGCTCCCTTTTATAGACATTATCTGCGAGAGTTGTTTTTCCAAGCCCTCCCATGCGGCCATGCCACGAAGAACTATTACAGAGCATGGTAGCGCATCACGCTATACCCACCGAGCGACTATTTCTCTGTCATCTTCAATCCCCACAAGATCATCATCTCCCAGGGAGCGTGAAATTCTTGCTCGAATTTGTGAGCTCTGTACAATGAAACTCGAATCAGTAATGTTCCCACCACTTGGCACTGGAACCCATCGATCCTTAGCCTCAGATAGTCGCCTAAGGTCCAGCTCCTTTTGCTTTATAAGGAAGCCATATTATTTTAAAGAAGAAAAATTCTGTCGACACTGAATAACTAATGATTTACAATATACTAGTTATTACAGAAACTGATATGTGGATTAATCTGAAGTTATCCAATGGTTCTTGATTGCTTTCTTCTGGTAGGAACCCCATCCAATACCAGGTTCCTCACCAACAAGATGCAAATAATCACCAACCTTCAAATATTTAATTTTTTGCGGTATCGAATGTCCATTTGACAGAGGTAATCATTGTGAGAGCCCGCGTTTTTAAGACTTAACCTCGTAGCGGTATTCAGGGTTTAGCAGCGTTAAGCTTTTCTTAGCGGCGAGTTAGCGAGAGTAATAGGTCGCTCCCAATTAGCTATAGCGTGTCGTGTCATTCATGCAATCGCAGCATTCATTGCTATCATCCTCCAGCCCAGCAGTTGATCAAATCAGTAACTAAAATGCATTACAAATTGCATTAGACAACAATCAGCAATTGAATAGATAAGACATCAGTAGTTCATTTTACATCCGCAGAATCCAGAATCATCAATCACAACATTTACATTCACACATCAGTACATCATGCAACCCTAAAACAAATGAGTAGCACCAGTGCCTAAACCCGTTCCCCGCTACTCACAAGCACAACAGTGCGTTCCTATCCTCTGCCATCAAAAAGGGGCAGCACCGTCCTTATCTCCCGAGCCCCCCCTTTCCTCCGCTCATTCACCACAGCCATTTCACCCCATTCCCTCTTCAGACCAGAACTAGCAAAGCCGAAGGGCACAGGCCGCCAGGAGCTTGGCTTCATCACCGCCGGCAGTGCCAACCCCCTACTCACCACCGCATCCCCATCCTCAAGCATCACCATCACAGCACATCCTCAAGCAGCAGCAGCAGCCATTCATCAGCAGAACAAGCACAACCAAAACCATCCCAATCACTACTTCATCATCAGGTAAAGATAATGAGCATTTTGAACTGAAGGTGAGCATCACGCATACCTTGAAGCTGCATTTCCTTCCTCCAGTAGCATCCCCTCTCCAGATCTAACCACTAACCTGCATTCATACATGAGCATTCATCAGTAGGAGGTCTAGCAAGGCGAGTGAGCTGAGTAGAGAGCAGAGGCGTCGGTTCTTTGGCGCCGGCGGCCAGAGGTAAGCAGCCAAACCCAAGTCCCCGGGACCCTAGTAGCGGCAAGGACCCGAGAGCAGCGGCGTCGGCCTCTGGCCGCGCCGGATGAGGAGGAGGTGACCGGATCTGCGCCGGAGAGAGGGCGGTGGAGAGGGCCGGCGAAACCCTAAGTGCGGCGCGGGCGGATCCGAGTTGGATGCGGGCGAGTAGGAGCCGAGTGAGGCCAGCAGGTAGAAGAAGAAGGGAGGAGGAGAGCACCGGATCTGGCCGGGAGGAAGAGCAACGGGAGCTAGAAGCTGCGGCGTCGGGAGCCGAGTGGGTGCCGGGCCGAGGAAGGAGGTTAGGTCTAGCGGCGCCACGGCCGGCGCGAGGAGAGGACCGAGAGGTGGCGGCGTGGTCTTGCGCCGCACCGGCCGAGGGAAAGCGACGGGACCGAGGCGGATCCTGGGCGAGCAAGGTCGCGGCGCTAGAGAAAGCAACCGGCGGGGCCGCGCGAGGCGGCGCTAGGGTAAGGAAAGAAGAGGGCCGGGAGAGAGAGAGGAGAGGGAGTGAGCCGCGGCGGTGCTGGGGGCCCGCGCTAGCAAGGGAAGCAAGGCGGCGGCGCCGGGAGCCGGCGCGAGGGAGGCGAGAGAGGGGCGACGGCGCTTGAAGCGGAGGGACGAAGAAGGGGATCGGGCAGAGAGGAGTGTGCGTGTGTGCTTAGTGTGTGCGTGTGTGCTTAGTGTAGGGAGTGTGTTGTGTGCGTGGGTGTTTAGGTAGTGTGCGTGTGTGCTTAGTGTGTTGTGTGCGTGTGTGGGGGTTTAGAGTGGGTCGGCCGAGTGGGTTTGGAGAGAGAGGGAGAGAGAGAGAGAGAGAGAGAGAGATTAGGGGAAGATTAGGTTTAGGTTAGGATTTGGCGGTTTTAGTTAAGTTGTAGATTCTGGTTGCTTAGTGGTTCGACTGTGAGATTAAGTTGGGTATCCTTTACTTCGGTGGTTGTTAAACTGGTTGGTGCGTATAGGCAATCGGGCAACTGTCGGAGAGTGCTAACTTCGATTAGACCGCAAAAGCATTTTAGTAATTAAAATGTGCTAACTTGTAGTCGTCGCTAACTTATGTATTTATATTATCACTCAAATCAACTACGTATTTACTTATACTATTATTCGTTTCCGATCTACTACGGATAAGCCGGCACAAGACCGGCAGAGCGGTGACGAGAACAGTGGCGCTAACTTTTCCTACTTCTACGAAGGCAAGCGATCCTCTTGAACATTAATATAGTTACTTTAAAAATATACCCTATCTTGCACTATTATATGTATTGCATCAAAATGGTTTTCCAAAACCTAAAGAAAATGATTGGGATAAGATAAGATGATTAAGAAAGAAATGAGACTTATTAGGAGGGTAAAAGGGGGCCCTGGCTGGGGAAACGCGATGATGATGTTGAGGTAAGAGGTGGGCCCCTTTTTACATATGGTTATAATATAAGGACCAACAAGCTCTTGGTGGTCGGATCGTAATTCGGTGCCAACCATTTTCCCGCTTTGGCGCTTGAAAATGCTACCTTGTTACGTGACTATGCTCTCCACATCGGGTAAGTAATAGGTGTGTGTGAGTGATATGGAGGAACCCAGGACCGGTGGGGGATAGTCCGGAAGTGGTGGATCCAAGGCGCTATATGCGCTAAGGTGGAGTGTTGAGTGCGAGGATAGAAGCGCCTCAACCAACCTCACGAGAACTTCGGTGGATGATGAGGTGGCGGCGTGACTTAATCTGCACCGGCGGAAGGTGATGGGTGGAGAAATTAATCACGTAACACGGAAAGCGTTACGTGTCGATCTCGAACCCGCATCTAAGGCAATGTGGTGAACCCATTCACGGAGAGTTCGAATAGCTATGGGTAAAGTGGTACAAAGCTGCGCTTGATGCTAAACAAATCATGAATTCATGCGGTCTCGATTGGAGTCTCACGGAACCACAGGGGTCTTTTGTCTCTCCGAGTGACTAGTAGAGTTTTGATATTAAAACTTGCCACCTTTTTGTGAGATTTATTTTCTAAAGTGAGATGGTTTAGAAATTGTGATAAAGAATAGAGATAGTGCATTCTTTGCATCTTTTGCTATTAATGCTTGCTGAGTACATTCATTTGTACTCAACCTTGTTAGTATTCTCCTTTGTAGACCCTAGTCCAGCAGGGAAGTATCCCGAGTGGGGCGAAGGCACTGCAGGTACAGATGAGACCACAGGAGGCGAAGACCCTTACTACGAGGCGCAGGGCGAGATGGACTCCGTATTTGACTCCTGGGACGAATAGGAGGCCAGTGGAGTGTGGCAGGCAAGAAGGGGGTTTAGTCTTATTTTGGTTATGTAAATTAGTATGTGTGCCATAAGACTTTAGCGCTGCGTGGCTAACTGTTTGAATAAAGGACAGTTTCTATCTTATTGTTCTGATGCGCTAACTCTGGTAAGGCTTACTATTCGTTGGAGCGGTGTTCTACCGGGCAAACGAATAGTAATCCGTATGCTTAAGTGTTATTACCCCTGGGGTAATAACACGGGGCATCACAGATGGTATCAGAGCAATAGGTTAGGGCCACGCTAATAAGATAGAAACCTCTGCCTAACTTAAGTATGCCCTCTACTTGCTATACGGCACTAAGTATCTTAGTAACCCTTGTCTTGAGGTCATTTTCTTCCTCACCCCCCCCCCCTTGATCAAAATTATTATGTTAAAAGCTTACCTTTCTTTAAAGTGGCAGCCATACTAACATAGAACTCTTCCCTGTTATGCAGGATGAGTAGGTCCGAGCTTCAGTGAGCGAGTGCGAGGGCAGACATGTGCTTATCTTTGGGAAGCTCTTTGCATCACTTAGGAGCACCCTTCCACATTTCTTTCTGGAGGCAGGCGATCGAGTGGCATCCCTTTAGTAGGAGTCATAGTTCTGAGGATCCCCACGGACCGTAGCTATTATGTAGAGTATACGGCGAGTGGCGTGCTTTAGACGACTACGGACCTGCGGGAGGCAGCCCATAGGGCCATCCATGCCATTAGGGCTCACTTTAGTGATCACTTGAGGGGTTCTCAGTTTGGAGGGGTACCAGCCATGGCCCCAGGAGGGTTAGGTTTGCAGTTTGGACCTAGCACCACTTCTAGCTACCCATATCCACCACCTTCTCCTGCCACAGCAGTCTTGCGGCAGGATACTACCGAAACAATGTTGATGGCTAGTACCATGTTGTATGACTCGACCCAGGGAGCTTTAGCTAGAGCTGAGGAGAGTGTCAACCTCTGGCAGCAGCGGTGCCATATCTTTGAGGTTCTTCAGGAGACCCACTATACCTCTTCTTCTGCTGTTCCACCATACCCACCCACTTACCCTTCCTCTGACCCAGATCCCAGTTTCTATGCAGTTCCACCCACAGTTCCACCTCCCGCTCCACCCGTAGTTCCACCCACCGTTCCACCTACGTTCCCCATCCGACCCACCCATTGATCGGTTGCACCCCACCTTATCCCTTTACTCCTTCATAGCCGATAGTTTCACCTCCGTACCTCCCACGTTCTGTCACGACCCATCCTATGAGCCTTCGTTCCCATCCCTTCTCCTCCTTACCCATATCCACATGTTCCCACACCACCCTCCCAGGGAGACTTAGGAGATCCCACAGCCCCGCCACCAGGGTGTCCACTTCCTCACCGTCTGAGACAGGAGTTCCGTGGTCCTCCCACCACTGTACCTCCAGATCCTATTAGAGACACCACCCTTGTTCACGAGGCTTTTGCACCTACTTTGGAGGCAGAGCACTGCGATTGGGAGGCGCCGGCCTAGTTAGGGAGTGGCGGCGGTGAGAGAGTGATCCGGAGGAGTGGTAGTTGGAGGTCCCTTAGTTGTGTCGAGTCAGGAGTAGCTTGTTGTAGTTCGGAGTTTCACCTTGTTGTATCTGTTGTATCAGTTGTTGTTGTAACAGAACCTGTTGTAAGTTGTGTTTCAGTGAGTGTTCAGTTTTGTTTCTTGACCTAGGATAGAATGCTTGAGACTATAGTTGGGGTGGCATCAATATAAGATCATAAGTTGCATGCCGAGGGTAGAGGCTTGCAGTAGAATTCTGGTATGGACCGGCTTTTTCAGTTTTGGATCAGCTTGGACCATGCCCATTAGCCTCGTTATCTCTTCATCTCTATAACCAAAGTGACATGTCAGCCTCCTCAGTAAATCATTAATTACTTAAAGAGAACAAAGATAATGGCTGACGGAGTAAAAAGATGTCTTGTCCTCTTTACGCACTTGATTTTCCGGACGAGTGGTCCGTGGCACTCCGGCGTGTAGCTCGGCATACCAGAGCGAAGTCGGGCGTGCTCGAGAATGAGCCCTGAGCGGTCCCAAACACGTGGTTTGGGCGGTCTTGAGAACGGGATCTCAAGCGTACACAGGCACGTGGATCCACGGTAGTTTAGGTCGCACTCGAGAGGCAAGCTCGGCGGTCCCAAACACGTGGTTTGGGCGGTCTTGAGCAGGATCTCAAGCGTGATCGCACGCAGAGACTCGGGTAGTGTAGTATTTGGATCTTTTTTGCATCTCTATGTTTCTTGGTGTTATTTGGTTACCTTTGTATGGCTTAACTCAACTAACCCGCGGTGCCGTTCTGTCAGATTAATATGATGATTTTTTCCTCACCTTAAGCGACTGCTAAATCTTAAAAGAGCAAATAAGCAAGCAGCCAAGTGCTAACCGCGACAAGCGTAACCTCCTTCTCTTAACCTCTCTGTTTTCCTTCAGGATGGAAGGTCAAGGACCCGAAGATCAAGGATTGGGACTAAGATTGGGTTTACCCTCACTACAAGAACCAAGGGAGATCCACAGTGGACCTCAATGACCACGCTCTGGCCGTCTAGAACGGCGGCATTTCGAGAGAAGTCGACGGCCGGCACCTCCCAGAGCTGCTGATCCACTAGGAGTAATGACTGAGGTTTTTCGATTCCTCGAAAATTCCAGGAGGAAGCGAAAACTCGGAAAGAAGCTCAAGAGAACAGAACCGCTTCATGGAAGCACTCTTAACTCAGTAGCCCTACCACCTCACACCAACCCGCGGGGTTAGTGCAGGTGACTTTCTCGAACTCGCCCTCCACCTTTGCCAAGGCCAGCGATCCATTGGGCGCGATGGCCAGTTAATTGAGGTGGAAAAGAAATTGGACACGGTCGGATGTTACGATGAGGAGAAGGTTGGTATCGCGCACGATTAGCGGACCGCGGCCACATGGTGGCTAAACTACCATGTAATGTGTCGTGAGCAACCCATTACTTGGGCTGAATTTAAGATTCGTTTCTTTGAAACTCATGTGCCTCTTTGGAAGAATGGAGTTAAAGAAACGAGAATTTCGAGCCTTAACTCAAGGCGGGAAAAGATGGTTGAATACTTGAGCCAATTCAATGATCTTTCCGCTATGCCCCGGTGATGTCGACACCGAAGAGAAGAAAATAGAGAAATTCCTAAATGGAATGCACCTTACGAAAATGCTCCTATCCATTCACAAGATAAGCGAATTCAGGACCTAGTCAACGAACCATAATTCGGAAAATGAACATTCTAACTTTGTGAGAAGAAAGAAGGAAGAAGGCTAAGACAGATCACCAACCACATAAACTCCGGAGGCCTCGTCCTATCCACATCAACGACCTCCACCTCGATTTGGACCGCCCAATTTCAGATCCTACAATCCACCCTTCCAGTGCATGCAGAGCTGTGAGGCGGCCCGATGCGGTAGCTACGAAGTGTGCAAAATGTGGAGAAGCCACTTGACTAAAGAGCGCATGAGCGGCACAGGGCATGCTTCAAGCTGCGGCGAGCTTGGTCACTTCAAGGCGATTGTCCTTACCCACGAAAATATCGGGACTCCAATGCAACTGCGGTGTACCCAGACTACTGCACTGACACCATCTCAAGCTAGTCGCATAAGTCAGCCCAAAGGCAACCAAGCACTCAACGGAGGGCGGAAGAGGAGGACAAGCGCGTCGGCGCGTGTGACGGCGAGCATATTGGAGAAGCCAACGATGTGATCACGGAAAGCTGTTACTTCCACCGCCAGTCTCGTTCTCTTTGACCACCGAGCAACTCACTCGTTTATTTCTTGCAAGTTCCTAGTAGAACATAAATTGACATCACGAACAGTTGGAAAAACCAATGGGAGTGAGTACGCCCGTGGGGACGTTAGAAGTGACGTTGATTAGAAAGAATCAAGCTGTCATAATTCACAACACCAAGTTCCTAGCGAACCTCTTTGTAATCGACCTAAAAGGTTTAGAAGTAATCACAGGTATGGGTGGTTATCGCCCATGGAGTAAACATAGGATGTGAAACTAGCGGTATCCATCGAAAGCCCGATGGGACCGTGCGCAATATCTTGGGGCAAGAACCCAACATAAACCACCCGACCCCAGTCTAGCCAATCTCCAAGTGAAAGGGCTAAACGACATACCAATAGTGAAAGATTTCCCAGATGTTTTCCCTGATGAACTGCCAGGCATGCCACCGGTTAGGGAGGTCGATTTCACTATCAACCTAATCCCTGGAACAACCCCAATTTCCAAAAGGTCGTGCGGGATGAGTAAGGAAGAGTGGTAGAGCTTAAGAAGCAATTGGATGAACTTGAGTCCAAAGTTCATTAGAGAAAGTACATCACCATGGGAGCTCCGATTCTCTTTGCACCCAAGAAGGGCGGCGGAGTAAGGTTGTGCATCGACTATCGGAATTAAATAATGTCACTATAAAGAATAAGTACCGCTACCTCGAATCGACGATCTCTTTGATCAACTAAAGGGAGCACGGGTATTCTCGAAGGTCGATCTGAGATCTGGATATCATCAGATTCGAGTCAACCCTAGTGACATTAAGAAGACTGCTTTTGTCTCACGATATGGGCATCATGAATACACGGTAGTTCCATTCGGAATGACCAATGCTCCTGCGGTATTCATGAATCTAATGAATAAATTGTTTATGAAGTACCTAGACAAATTTGTGGTGGTCTTTATTGATGACATCTGGTCTATTCGAAAAGTGAGGAAGAACATGTACTGACACCTCACTATTGTCTTACAAGTCCTCGAGAGAAAATCAACGTATGCCAAATTCAAGTAAATGTGAATTCTGGCTAAACCAAGTAGCATTCCTTGGACACATTATCTCTGGAAGAGGAATCGAAGTGGATCCTTCCAAGATCGAAACCGTTACCTCATGGAAATGTCCAACAAATGTTACTGAAGTCCGGAGTTTCCTGGGATTCGCGGGATATTACCGGAGATTTATAAAGGGATTCTCTCAAATCACCTCACCCCTCACAAAACTCTTAAAGAAAGATGCAAAGTTCGTATGGACGAAATGTGTGAGAAAAGCTTCCAGGAGCTGAAACAACGCTTAACCACTGCACCGGTCTTATCCCTACCTAAGGAGGGAATTGACTACGTTGTTTATTGCGACGCATCAAAGCATGGGTTGGGATGCGTATAATGCGGGAGGACAAAGTCATCGCATATGCTTCGAGTGATTAAGGCCCCATGAGCTAAATTATCCTACTCATGACCTTGGCGGGAGGCGTAGTGTTTGCCACGAAAATTTGGAGACACTACTTATGCGGGTCCAAGTGTACTTTGTCAGTGACCATAAAAACCTCAAGTACATCTTTACCCGAAGGCTGAATATGAGGCAAAGAAGATGGTTAGAGCTAATTAAAGATTATGACCTAACCATAGCTTACCACCAGGAAAAGCTAATGTGGTAGCGGATGCTCTTAGCGAAAGTCTCATTGCCATTACCTTTCCCCGAGAGCCATGCAAGCTGATTTAATCCAAGCCCTGGCCAGAATGGAGATAAAAGTGGAAACTACGACTTCTGAAGCTACCATTGCCGCCATGGTATTTCATCCCACCCTTCGTGATCAAATCCAAGAACACCAACTATCTGACCCCTTTATCAAGGAAGAAAGTCAACGCATCAAATCAGGCCAACCCTCTGAGTTCCACATCGACAACTCCGGAGTCCTGTGGCGACAAGCTAGAATTTGCGTTCCCGATCAACCGCAAATTAAGGAGACCATCCTCCGAGAAGCTCATGATACTCAGTACACTATCCATCCAGGCAGCACAAAAATGTATCGGGATTTGAAAGAAACTTTCTGGTGGCCAAACATGAAGCGAGCTATAGCAGAATATGTAGGCCAATGTGATACTGCCAAAGGTCAAGCGAAACACCGTCTGCGGGATTATTAAAACCACTGGAAATACCCGAATGAAAATGGGAGGATATCTGTATGGACTTTATAACAGGTCTTCCTCTCACCATCAAAAAGAAGGATGCCATTTGGGTTATAGTAGATCGTCTTACAAAGTCAGCTCATTTTATTGCCACTAATCAGAAGTACTCCACAAATAAGCTCGCTGAACTCTATATAGAGAGGATAATTACTCTACATGGGGTACCGAAGACAATCACCTCAGATAGAGGATCGTGTTTGTTTAGTTTACGGAAGAGCTTACAAGCGCCTTGGGCACCACCCTCAACTTCAAGCCTGACCTATCACCCCAAAGCGATGGGCGGTGAGCAGGTAAATCAAATCCTAGAAGATATGCTAAGGGCGTGCGTGCTGAACTTTGGAGAATCTTGGGAAAAATGTCTAGCCCTAGCGGAGTTTGCATACAATATGACTACAGTCTAGCATTCAAATGGCTCCGTATGAAGCTCTCTATGGTAGAAAGTGTAGATCACCAATATGTTGGTATGAAGTTGGAGAAAGACCACTGCTAGGACCTGAACTCGTACGGGAGAACGATGAGAAAATTCAATTAATTCGAGAACGCCTCAAAATTGCCCAGAGTAGGCAAAAGAGCTATGCTGACAAGCATAGGAAAGACCTCCAGTTTGAAGTCGGAGATTATGTGTATCTAAAGATATCACCTATGCGGGAGTCTGCAGATTTGGACTAAAAGGGAAGCTAAGTCCGCGTTATGTAGGACCCTTTCGGATCCTAGGCGTAAGGGCACTCTCGCATATAAATTGGAGTTACCAACCCAAGCATCACGAGTTCATGATGTGTTTCATGTCTCTCAACTGAAAATGTCGAGAGAGCCTTGCGACATGTAACCAACCTCAACATACCTTTGCAAGATGATTTGACTTACGAAGACGCGCGGTGAAAATTCTAGCAATGAAGACCGCGGTTAAGGAGCAGGATGATGCGCTTACGCAAAGTGTTGTAGAAAAATCACTCGGTCGAGAAGCTACATGGGAGAAGGAAGAAGAACTACGCGAGTCTACCCCAACCTGTTCAAGTGAGATTTTAATTTAGGCGAAATTTGTTTCTAAGTGGGGTAGGATGTGAGAGCAGCGTTTTAAGACCTAACCTCGTAGCGGTATTCGGGGTTTAGCGGCGTTAAGCTTTTCTTAGCGAGTTAGCGAGAGTAATAGGTCGCTCCCAATTAGCTATAGCGTGTCGTGTCATTCATGCAATCGCGGCATTCATTGCTATCATCCTCGGCCAATGATTGATCAAATCGATAACTAAAATGCATTACAAATTGCATTAGACAACAATCGACAATTGCATAGATAAGACATCGATAGTTCATTTTACATCATGAATCCGAATCATCAATCACAACATTTACATTCACACATCGATTACATCATGCAACCTAAAACAAATGAGTAGCACCGATTGCCTAAACCAAGTTCCCACTACTCACAAGCTGTGATGCGTTCTATCCTCTGCCATCAAAAGGCAGCACAGTCATATCTCCCCACCCCTTTCCTCAGCTCATTCACCACGACCATTTCACCCCATTCCCTCCTCGGACGGAACTAGCAAAGCCGAAGGCACAGCCGCGGGGAGCATGGCTTCATCACCGCCGCGGTGCCAACCCCTACTCACCACCGCATCCCCATCCTCAAGCATCACCATCACGAGCACATCCTCAAGCGGAAGAGACCATTCATCACAGAACAAGCACAACCAAAACCATCCCAATCACTACTTCATCATCAGGTAAAGATAATGAGCATTTTGAACTGAAGGTGAGCATCACGCATACCTTGAAGCTGCATTTCCTTCCTCCAGTAGCATCCCCTCTCCATATCTAACCACTAACCTGCATTCATACATGAGCATTCATCAGTAGGAGGTCTAGCAAGGCGAGTGAGCTGAGTAGAGAGCAGAGGCGTCGGTTCTTTGGCGCCGGCGGCCGGTAGGCCAAGCCGGCCAAACCCAAGTCCCCGGGACCCTAGTAGCGGCAAGGACCCGAGAGCAGCGGCGTCGGCCTCTGGCCGCGCCGGATGAGGAGGAGGTGACCGGATCTGCGCGGAGAGAGGGCTGTGGAGAGGAGCAGGCGAAACCCTAGGGTGCGCGCGGGCGAGATCCGAGTTGGATCCGGGCCGAGTAGGGCAGTGAGGGCCAGCAGGGGTAGAAGAAGAAGGGAGGAGGGAGAGAACCGGATCTGAGCCGGGAGAAAGAGCAACCGGGAACTAGAAGCCTGCGGCGTCGGGGAGCCGAGCTGGGTGCCGGAGCCGAGGAGGAGTCGGGTCTAGCGGCGGCGCCACGGGCTGGCGCGAGGAGAGGACCCGAGAGGTGGCGGCGTGGTCTTAGGCACGCTGGGTGAGGGAGCGGCGAAGGACCGAGCCGATCTATCTGAGCAAGCGAGCAAGGTCAGCGGCGCTTAGAGAAGAACAGCTGGAGGCCAGCGAGCGAGCGGCGCTAGGGTAAGAAAGAAGAGGGCGGGAGAGAGAGGAGAGAGAGGAGCATGGCATGGTCTTTGGGGCAGCGCTAGCAAAGGAAGCAAGCGCGCGAGCAGAGCGAGGAGAGGAGGCGAGAGAGGGGCGGCGGCGCTTGAAGCGGAGGGACGAAGAAGGGGATCGGGCAGAGAGGAGTGTGCATGTGTGCTTAGTGTGTGCGTGTGTGCTTAGTGTAGGGAGTGTGTTGTGTGCGTGGGTGTTTAGGTAGTGTGCGTGTGTGCTTAGTGTGTTGTGTGCGTGTGTGGGGGTTTAGAGTGGGCCGGCCGAGTGGGTTTGGAGAGAGAGAGAGAGGGAGAGAGAGAGAGAGATTAGGGGAAGATTAGGTTTAGGTTTTAGTTAAGTTGTAGATTCTGGTTGCTCAGTGGTTCGACTGTGAGATTAAGTTGGGTATCCTTTACTTCGGTGGTTGTTAAACTGGTTGGTGCGTATAGGCAATCGGGCAACTGTCGGAGAGTGTTAACTTCGATTAGACCGCAAAAGCATTTTAGTAATTAAAATGTGCTAACTTGTAGTCATCGCTAACTTATGTATTTATATTATCACTCAAATCAACTACGTATTTACTTATACTATTATTCGTTTCGATCTACTAGATGAACCGGCAACCAAGCAGAGCAAGCGGTGAACTTCAGTGGCGCTAACTTTTCCTACTTCTCGAAGGCAAGCGATCCTCTTGAACATTAATATAGTTACTTTAAAATATACCTATCTTGCACTATTATATGTATTGCATCAAAATGGTTTTCCAAAACCTAAAGAAAATGATTGGGATAAGATAAGATGATTAAGAAAGAAATGAGACTTATTAGGAGGGTAAAGGGCCCTGGGTAGACGCGATGATGATGTTGAGGTAAGAGGTGGGCCTTTTTACATATGGTTATAATATAAGGACCAACAAACTCTTGCTCGGTCGGATGTCGTAGTCGGTGCCAACCATTTTCCCGTTTTGGCGGGCGTGAAAATGCTACCTTGTTACGTGACTATGCTCTCCACATCGGGTAAGTAATAGGTGTGTGTGAGTGATATGGAGGAACCCAGGACCGGTGGGGGATAGTCCGGAAGTGGTGGATCCAAGGCGCTATATGCGCTAAGGTGGAGTGTTGAGTGCAGGATAGAAGCTGCCTCAACCAACCTCACCAGAACTCGGTAGATGATGAGGTCAGCAGCGTGACTTAATCTGCACCGGCGGAAGGTGATGGGTGGAGAAATTAATCACGTAACCTGGAAAACGTTCTGTAATCTGATCTCGAACCCGCATCTAAGGCAATGTGGTGAACCCTGTTCACGGAGAGTTCAGAATAGCTATGGGTAAAGTGGTACAAAGCCTGCGCAGTGCTAAACAAATCATGAATTCATGCCAGTCTCCAGGATTGGAGTCTACGGGAACCACAGGGGGTCTTTTGTCTCTCCGAGTGACTAGTAGAGTTTTTCAGTATTAAAACTTGCCACCTTTTGTCGAGATTTATTTTCTAAAGTGAGATGGTTTAGAAATTGTGATAAAGAATAGAGATAGTGCATTCTTTGCATCTTTTGCTATTAATGCTTGCTGAGTACATTCATTTGTACTCAACCTTGTTAGTATTCTCCTTTGTAGACCCTAGTCCAGCAGGGAAGTATCCCGAGTGGGGCGAAGGCACTGCAGGTACAGATGAGACCACAGGAGTCGAAGACCCTTACTACGAGGCGCAGGGCGAGATGGACTCCGTATTTGACTCCTGGGACGAATAGGAGGCCAGTGGAGTGTGGCAGGCAAGAAGGGGGTTTAGTCTTATTTTGGTTATGTAAATTAGTATGTGTGCGTAAGACTTTAGCCTGCGTGGCTTTGTTTGAATAAAGGACAGTTTCTATCTTATTGTTCGATGCGCTAACTCGGTAAGGCTTACTATTCGTTGGAGCGGTGTTCTACTGAGCAAACGAATAGTAATCCGTATGCTTAAGTGTTATTACCCCTGGGGTAATAACACGGGGCGTCACAATCATGCATCACCCGAAGCTCCATCCCCATACGACCCATGCTGCCTTGAGCTCTGTTAGCTGTGCCACAAACTTTTGAGTTGCGTACTAGCTTGGTTCATTGCTTCATTTCCTAGAGCAATACCAATCTTTTTTTATGGCTAAAAGAATCACACCTCAGCCATTGCTCTTTATGGTAACTACTAGTTTCCAGATTTAGGTAGGACTGATATCTTGCTTAGGATTTTACAAACAGCACGGCCTGCAAAAAGGGTGGGTATGAATTAATGCATTGCGATAAATGACAATCTTAAGCAAGAATTAGAGACAACTTCGAAAGATGGAACAAAACAAAGGTAACAGCTGCCGTGATTTTGAAAGGTCATTTGTTTGATTTTCAATTAAATAACGATAAGTAATTTCATTGTTTTGCAACGATATAAATTTTTTAGAGAGGCATGGATCTTTTTTTTTCAGAGGAATGCAACGCTATAATCAGAAAAATCCTATTTTGCATCAGCAGATGAGCCCATTTTCAGCCCAAAACACAGATTTTTGGCAGCTTTGCAAATATCCTTCGAATTTTGGTATTCCCAACTCGCAGTATAGAGATTTTCAGGGGGCGAAAAACCTTCTTCTAATTCTCGCCCGGTAAATGGAATTAAAACGGGGTCTCCTAATTTGCCGTCGAATCCTTCACCAATCCATCTGGCAGAAGCCATTTCCAAGCGATTAAGCTTAACGGCATTGTTTAGCTCTACTGGCTCTTTCCCCAGCATACATAAGAAAATAATTCTATGGGACCGGTGCTACACATAACTACATGGCACTATCTATAGGATGTGAATACGTGGTAAGTATAAATCTTTATGCATCGCACCGGTGCCATAAAAAAAATCGCATCCTATGGGTTAAATAGTGAGATGCATACAGATTTATGATTGTCACGTGTTCGCATCCTAGTGGTAATGTTATACAGTTATGCGTAGCATCGGTGTCATAGATTTTTTTTCTATATATGTACCTCCTAGTGGAGTTGAGTAAAGAGAGTTGACCTTCTTAGATACCTTTTGAGCTCGTCGTCACCGGCGACCGTAGTCCCTCCAATCACCCGAAAATGTAGATGCACATTTCTGATTATGCTCTCTCTGTGCTTGAGCTTACACCTGCACACACACCCGCACCATCATGGGGCCTCTTCTGAGACCCTCGCCGGACGAGCGCGTGGCCTCCTGAAGCTACCCTGCCACAGAATGCAACTTTGATCACCAATTATAATATATCTATAAAACCCAATAAAATCATAATATTATAAAAGTACCTTTGAAGACAAATTTACGCATACGATTTTATGTATCTAGTCTAAATATTTAAAATATATTGATTGTCAAAGTTTCTAAAGTTTAACTGCATGTATTCTAATACAACTTGTTTTTACAAACTATAGAGGTACTACTTGGAGGGAGAAGACGAGGGAGGTTCGGGTCTGATGATCAATGGCATACTTACTTTCTTTTTTGTAAAAAAAAAAAAATAGATCTTTTGGAGTACTTTTTTTTTGTAGCGTGCGGCTGTGTAACTGGGTGGCAAGACTCACGAAAAATAGATCAACCGCACCAATTATAAATGCTAATTCTTGGAATTTGATGAGGACATCAACCCTAAGGATGCAACCACCACTATTTTGACCCGCTGCACTGCACTCTCTACTTTTGCGAGACTTCCATATTTCCCGGTTGGACCGTCGAGCTTCGTCTACACGCCATGGTGCTATGTCTACATACCATGGTGATGCATCTACATGCTGTGGTGCTGCGTCACCAATTATTGGCCCACGGGCTATGTAATGTATTGGCCGACGACTTGGCCCACCTAGCGGACGATCTGGCCCATCTAGTGACTAGCCCCCTAGGCTCATACTGTTCACATAGGCACTATTCACATGTGAACAGTATTGTGAACAGTACCCACACCCTACGGTTTCCCCCTCCTGGCCGCCCTCCTCATATAGGAGCTGCCGCCCTTTAGTTTTGCTTGGGTTTTTCTTAGATAATATTACGCTGCGATTTCGCGTTCATCGGTTTGAGAACCCTAACTTGTGTGCTTCAATTATTATTCGCAATATAGATTGCATCTTCTACTCTCTTGCTTGTGTTCTCGATTCGCTTGCAGAGATGGCCTTCTGGAGAGGTCAACGCGTTAGCGCGGTTGATAATTAATCTGAGCGATGGTGTAGTGATTGCGAGAATCGATGCATTGGTGGAGCCTTCGGATCATCAACGTCGTGTTCTCCACAATCGGCGTGCTCGGTACCTATCGGAAGATCGGGCCACACTCATCAATTGGTATCGAGCTTGATTGCCGTTAGGTAATCTCGATTTCCCTTTTAGTTTTAGTACTGTTCATCCTCCTAGAACTCGAGAAAATTAGCCCCACAAAAATAATTGTTAAGTCGTGTTCTTCCTTTGTCCCATCACCCCATTGAGCCATTGCAATTTTCGTTTGATCTTTTGCTTGTTGAATTATTGATTGCATCGTCGTGCGATTCTTTGGTTTCTAGTCTAGTTAGAGTCTAGTGCGTCATTGTCTAGTTTGCATCGTGTTTCCTTGGCGTAGCTTGTTCTTGTTCTAATTTGTTCTACCACGCTTGTGCCCATCTGCTGCCATCCCTTGCGGTGGAATCATCACCATCGACCACCACCACCCAACCATCGCGCCACCACATCAATCGCGGTGACCAACAAAATTCATCCACCGGCACAACTCTGCCGCCTAACCTACAAAATCACTGCTGCGGCATCCACGGTACATCTTCTGCGCGGTAGCCTGGCCCTTTCGCGCAACCTTCTTGCGCGCATCGGCCACGACCACTCGCCATTGTGTAACTCGGCCACGGCAAACCAATTTGATCTCGGGTTGAAAACCGATTGTATCTCGGCTCCATATCTCAGCCTAGCTGGTTTGGGATCAAGTAGAAAAAAAAAAAGATCTGAGAGTTTTGATTTGAGTCGAGAAAGAAAAAAAAGAGAAAAAAATCGAGAAAAAGAAAAAGAAAACAGAAGAAGGCAAAAGAGAGAGCCCTCTGTTCTAAAAATTGGAAAGTGTATCAAACTTGCATGAAAATCAGTGAAAATTGGTGGAGCCCTTCCTGATATAGCTACCAGATCCGAGAAAAAAAAATTGGGCACGTTTTTGCAGGATCAAAAGATATAGCGATTTGAAGTTGAAACCGAAACGAATTCAGTCGGTTTCCGACACCCTTTTACTAAAACGGGCATAACTTTTGCATACGAAGTCGGAATTCGACGTTCCTGTGCTCCTTTCGAAGCTATCGACGACACGCATCTGAAAATCCGACACACGAAGTGCTTGTCACCATCCAAGACCCCCAAAATCGGCCATCTTTAGCCCCGAAATTGCGTCGCAAGTTTTCTGTTTTTTGTGATTCTTTCGGTCTTGCCTTTGGAATTTGGGGTTCGTCTAGTTGAGAAAGTTGTAGATCTCGTCGAAACCTTTCAAACAAGTATATATAAGCCACATAAAACTTTGCTTGTTCATCGTTTGAGACTAAGCTGTTTGTCTGCTCAATCTAGAGGGCCGTCGTTGCACATTTTCTCCGTTTTTGTGCTCTACATGCGTGAGCGATCTTGTGCCCTTAGAACGAAGTTTGAGTAGTTGGCTAGCGTCTCTCCTAGCACTTGTTGTGAGGCTTTCCATTGCTTACATCAAATCACATTGATCGTTGTGTGTGCGTACATACACTTCTCTCCATAGGGCGGTGATTCGCTAGCTTTGATTAGGCTAGGATCGACAACATTGGCTAAGTACTTTGAACAATCTTTCAACTTGTATTAAATGAATTGATTATTGCTAATCCTTTGCTACATATTGTGCCTTCCAAGCTCCACCTACTCTTGATCAGAACAGATTCCCTCTTGCAATCGTACCCACGCTCGACACGGTATCACAGACCGACCACCGTTTGTACCACCTCTGTATGCTTTGGTAAGAATACTTGTAGAGTGTGGTAAGGCGCTTGAGAGTGTGTGATTTCATCGTCCATCACCTAGTAGTTGATAGGGATAATACCTTTGTGTTATCTTTTGTTTTCTACTAACCATGGTAGGTGAGATGATTGATGAGAAAGAGTGCGTGGTAAGGCAACTCATGGCGCTCTGGATGAGCAACGCACAACCATTAATGAGGACATCGACGAGAAGCTTCAAGCTACTACAACTACATTGCAGCGATCAATCAGCGATAGTATTGCGGCGCTCACTATACACCTTGAAAGAATGGTGAATCGGCCACCTCACAGCGGGACGAGTATGATCGGGATCGCGCCCAAGATCTTGAGGTGGATGATGATAATGAGCAATCGCGGCGGGGCTACCCTTGCTGACCAAGATGCACGTCAACGACGCCGCCTACATCACAACCGTCACGGTATGGGAGGTAATAATTATTTTTAGCACAACAATGCTCGTGTTAATGATGACTCGTTTCCTAAAGTTAAATTTAACATACCATCTTTTGCGGGTGTTTATGATGCTGAAATTTATCTAGATTGGGAGATGACAGTTGAACAAAAATTTAATGTCCATCTAGTTCTTGAAGTGCATAGAGTCAGACAAGCCACTAGTGAATTTAAGGATTTTGCTATCATTTGGTGGAATCAAATAGTTAATTCTGGCTTAACACCTGATACATGGGATAGATTGAAGGTAGCTATGCGTGCTAGATTTGTTCCTCCTACTTTTAATCGTGATATGCGTAAAAAATTGCAGCGCTTAGACCAAGGTAATAAATCTGTCGACGAATACTATCAAGAACTACAAATAGGCATGCTGTGTTGTAACGTTGTTGAGGATGAGAAGGATAAAATGGCTTGTTTTTATGGTAGCTTAAGGCGTGAAATCCAGGACATAGTTGATTACAAAGAGTATAATGATATCGATAGGTTGTTCCAACTTGCTTGTTTGGCAGAAAAAGAATTGCAGGGAAGACAACAAAGGACTAGGAGCAACTTTGGAAGTGCGTCTACATCGAGGCCGGCGCTAGGACAAGCCAACACGGCCCACCATACATTGTTGATCTGCTGCCCCTCAGTGAGTAGGCGCGTTCAGCGATACCGCCACCACCGTCACGTGCATCCGAGGCAAGTAAATCTACTAGTGTGCGGCACGGTGCAGAGCTTTTCATCGATTGCTTCCACGGGTGCGACGGCCGGAATGTGTGCCACCATTGCAAAGGATGTGCCACTTCATGAGAGATTGCCCAAGTCGTGAGCATACATTGCGACGACGGCGGTGGTTATGCAAGTGCTAGTGATGTTGAGGATGAATATGCTCTTGCAGCTAACCTTGCGGTAATGATGATGATCATGAGGCGGATAGCGATGGTGATGAAATTTTAGGTGTCATTGCTACTAAGAATTATAGAACCTTAATTGTGCAGCAGTATTGAGCACTCAAATGGAGCAAGTGGAAGCTACTGAGCGCATAATTTGTTTCAGATGTTCCTCATCATCAAGGATCGCGTGTTAGTGTTATAATTGATGGCGGGAGCTGTAACAACATGGTGAATTCAGATTTGGTCAAGAAGCTTGGCTTGACCACCGCGTCGCATCCTCACCGTACCACATTGGTGGTTCAACAACAGCATGTAAGGTGAAGGTAACACAATATGCGAGTGCATTTTCCATTGGTTCCTATCATGATGTTGCTAATTTTGGCGTAGTGCCTATGCAAACTGCTCACTTTTATTAGGGCGTCCATTGGAATTTGATCTGATGCAACTCATCATGGTAGAACTAATAAGTACTCTCTTATGCACAAAGGAAAGAAACTAACTTTGCTACCTTTGACACTTTGAAATTGTGCAATGTGATAAAGAGATAGCTACAAATGAGATGAAAGAACGTGAGCAGAATCGAAAATCAACAAGTAGTAAGAACAATTTCCCACCTAAGAAAGAGAAGTTGGCACCTAGTTCTAGTAATAAGGGAATTAAATTAAAGGGTTGTGTCATGCTTACAACTAAACCTATTCTTGTTGAAAATTTTGATAATGATATGCCATGCGACGCTTTGAAATGCAAAGATGCTTTATTTTCTCTTGATGATACATCTAGCTCTTTGCCGTCTGCTGTCACTAACCTTTTGCAGGAAAGTGATGATTTGGAGACAACGATTGAGTCGAGGACAACTCAAATTCAAGAAAGGGAGGATGATGAGGACATCAACCTAAGGATGCAACCACCACTACTGCCGACCACATGCTGCATCCTCTACTTCTGCGAGACTTCCATATTTCCCGGTTGGACCGTCGAGCTTCGTCTACACGCCATGGTGCTATGTCTACATACCATGGTGCTGCATCTACATGCCATGGTGCTGCGTCACCAATTATTGGCCCACGGGCTATATAATGTATTGGCCTGACTTGGCCCATCTAGCGGACGTCCGCCCATCTAGTGACTAGCCCCTAGGCTGTCTTGTTCACGTAGGCACTATTCATATGTGAGCGATGCACGTGAACAGCACACCACGCCCTAGGGTTTCCCCCTCTGGCGCCCTCCTCATATAGGAGGCGCGCCTTTAGTTTTGCTTGGGTTTTCTTAGATAATATTACGCTGCGGTTTTGCGTTCATCGGTTTGAGAACCCCAACTTGTGTGCTTCAATTATTATTCGCAATCTGATTGCATCTTCTACTCTCTTGCTTGTGTTCTCGATTCGCTTGCGGAGATAGCCTTCTTGGCGAGTCAGCGCGTTGGCCACGGTTGATAACCAACGAGCGATGGGGTAGTGATTGCGAGAGAATCGATGCATTGGTCGAGCCATCGGATCATCAACGTCGTGTTCTCCACAATCGACGTATCAGTACCTATCGGAAGATCGGGCCACACTCACATCAGAACTTATCTCGCGGATTGCTCGCATCTATTTCGTGGTCATCCGATAGCCAAAGAGAAAGGTCCACCCGATGGACCGATCACTAGTTCCAAGTACAACTTTTGCCCACCTTTTTGGTCCGAGCCATTGTAAAATTGAGTTGTATAGATTCCCATATTTAAAGTTATGTACAGTGTTGTTGTCCTCCTTAAATTAAATTTCAAATATATATAAGGGACAACGTCTGTATGTAAAGGTTCCGAGATTGAACTCCTATTTTGAGCTTAGGTTTTGTGGTCGATCGGTCAGGTTGAACTGTTGGAATTAATACGGGCTAGGCCCAAATTTAATTTTAATTAATTCCTGGAAAATTCCAAAGGCACATGTGCATGTGCTAAAACTATTTAGTCCCACATGGAGAGTTGAATGGGAGTTACACCACTTTAAAAGTTGGAACATGGTAACCCCCTTGTGGAATTAGAGAGAGCCAATACACGCTCGCCTCACCGAGCCTCGCCATGCCGTGCCGTGCCGTGCGTGTGCGCAGGCGTGTTGAGTGCGTGCGCGTTTTTCTTTATCTATTCGAAAATCGAAACGTACCGACTCGCAGTAAATGGCATTAACGAACGGACGGTAGTAACGATGCGGTTACTAGTGACTAATGGCTGCAGTTATCACTATTCTGGCCTCTTCATTTTTGCTATTAAAAAGAATAAAGCATTGGTTCTGGAGCTGTTCTCCAAACGCTAGACTCTCTACGACAGACACACAAAGAATTCCATAGTTTTGTTGCTGTCTCTGGCGATCTCCATCCCGGCGAGACGTATGTACGACTACACCGGGAGAGCAGGCCTCCGGAACCCTCGTCCTTGAAGGCTTGCATGAGTGAGGATGAATAAGGTTTTTGGGGAGCGTTCGTGCGACTGCTCGCTTCATCTGATTTTCTGCTACAACTACATCTGTGCGACTACTACCACGACATCCACGAAGGTCTCTGCTACATCCACGCCATGACTAACGACGACCTCACCAAGACTCCTGCTTCTACTTCTACTGCTCCTTCCGCTGGATCTGGGTATGCCTATCTTGCACTTGTTGTTTACTTAGTTTTATTATCTGTTGTTTATTTGAACACTGAGATAGGTATGCTATTTTCTGTCCTTCTAGAAATTCGTATATCTATAGTGTTCTTGTATACCTCCTTTGTGAAAATGGCTATAGTATTCTTCATGATTTATCTAGTACATTTCTAGATTAATATAATTCGAAAAATACTCATATATTCAATAATTCAAAAACCTTATTATAGGCATTTTTCGTCAACTGGCTTTGCTGCTGCGCTAAAACCCTCTGAATTCGATGGTGCGAATTACAAGAGGTGGTGCACTAAGATGGTGCTTTGGCTAACTGCCATGAACGTTTTTCATGTGGCAAGGGACAAGCCTGAAGGAACACTTACTCCTGAACAGGAGCAAGTGTTCGAGGCTGCTGATAACCTTTTTAAAGGTGCCGTGATTAGCGTTCTTGGTGAGAAGTTAGTTAATGCATACATGGTGATTAAAACTGGGAAAAAGATGTGGGGTGCACTCGAGGCCAAGTTTGGGGTTTCAGATGCAGGCAGTGAATTGTATCTCATGGAGCAATACCATGACTATAGAATGGTTGACAGCCGTTCTGTAGTTGAGTAGGCTCATGAGATACAATCCATGGCCAAAGAACTTGAGCACTTCAAATGTGTGTTACCGGACAAGTTTATCGCGGGAGGCATTATTACCAAGTTTCCTCCTTCTTGGAGGAATTTTGCTACTTCCCTGAAACACAAGAGACAAGAGTTTTCTGTTAAAAATCTCATTGGGTCTCTTGATGTTGAAAAGAAGGCGAGGGCAAAAGATACACACATCAGAGGTAATGAGGGACATTCTAGTGCCAATGTGGTGCAAAAAAAGAATGGCCAAGCTCAAAAGTTCAAAGGCAAGAACAAGATTGCACAAATAACTAGCTTCAAAAAGAAGAAGAAGAACACAAAGGATAGCCTTTGCTTTGTGTGTGGCGAATCTGGTCATTGGGCCAAGAATTGCAGCAAACGCAAGGGTGGGAAGAATCAGCAATGGCATAATTCTAAGTATGCTAATGTTGTTGTTGGTACTACTGAGATGGGAACATCAAGGTATGGTAATTTACCTACTGTTATTTCCGTATGTCAATCTACCAATTGGTGGATAGACACTGGTGCTAATATAAATGTGTGTGCTGATATTTCATTGTTCTGTTCTTACCAGGTCACTCGGGATTGGCCGTTCTAATGGGGAATGGGTCACATGCCATTGTTCATGGTGTTGGCACGGTCGATCGAAGTTTACTACGGGAAGATTGTGCAAGCGAAGAACGTGCATCATGTGCCATCTATCAATAAGAATCTCGTGGCGGATCTCTTACGTGTAGATATGGCTTTAGGCGGTATTTGAGTCCAATAAATTTGTAATGTCCAAGTGTGGACAATTTGTTGGTAAAGGCTATGTGTGCGGAGGCTTGTTTCGTCTATCTCTTTCAGATTTGTGTAATAATGTTGTGAACCATGTTTGTAGTGGTAATGGGACTACTATTTGGCATTCACGACTTTGTCACATAAATTTTGGTTGCATGACACGATTAGCCAGTTTAGAGTTAATCTCGAAATTAACCATTGCCAAAGGTTCTAAATGTCAAGTTTGCGTGCAATCAAAGCAGCCTCGTAAGCCTCATAAGACTACGGAGGTAAGAAACTTGGCACTATTAGAACTCATACATTCATATCTGTGTGAGATAAATGGTGTGTTGACAAAAGGTGGTAATAGATATTTCATGACTTTGATTGATGACTCCACTAGGTTCTGCTAGTGTATCTTTTGAAAACTAAAGATGAAACTCTTCACTACTTTAAAATCTATAAAGCAGAAGCTGAGAACCAACTTGAAAAGAAAATCAAAAGGGTTAGGTCTGATCTGAAGGATCGCGGGAAGGCTACGATAGCACAAACAAAAAAAAATACCGCGCAACCAAGGAATCTCCGCTAGTAATAGATCACGAGATTACCACTAGACGCGCCGACTCGTAGCGGAAGTAGAGTCGATGTAGCGAGTTAAAGAAGTGGTAGTCGTACTTGCCACGCGCCTTCTCCTCCTACTCCGCTGAACGTCGTGAGTCGCGGATCGTCCTAGTGCTGATGCTTCGCAACAGCACCTCCTAGGTATCCCATATGCACGGGCGGGACACCACGCGAGAGTGCTAGCGCCGGCGGCGTGGTTGAGGAGAGCGTGGTTATTAGAGTTTCGGGATTTCTTCCAGAAAGATTGATCGATCACCTCACCCCATGTCACCGCCCCTCTATATATAGGCATCCATATTGGGTCCTCAACCTGTGGCCCATTAGGAACTCGTGGCCTATAAGAATTGGATCTCCATCCAAATCAAATCTAGCCCTTTAAGTGTGTGACCCTATAGGTTCGTGTGTAATCGGTTGTGACTGGAAACTCTTTCCGATCACGAGTCGTCGGCGGTACCTAGCCGCACATAACGATTCCCGAACACACACAGAATATATCGGACGAACCTTAATGCAATATGATCTCGACCAGGTCCTTATCACTTACGACCAACTCATTATTTAGTCACGACGATTCATAATCGCCATTACAACGGTTTGTAACTCCTTACGACCGATTAGTATCTAACTACGACCGTTTGCAACTCCTTACGACCAGTTGGTGATTATGTTCGAGTAGTCTTCGACTAGGTCGTATCTCCATACATACGACTTCGACCAGTCTATGATCTCGGCAACTGAACAACCTGCTTGTGTATTCTCCCTTTGCCTCACGACATCTGGTTGAACTCCAGGTGAGATAATGTGTCATTCATGGACTGTTCAATACTTTCTCGATCAAGTGTCAAATAACTTCATGTGGTCGACACTTCGACCACTAGTAGCATGGCCATGCACTTTCTTTATTCGACCACAACGAGGGGCCCAGAGACATCTCTCTCGTTATGTTAGGAGGGGCAAATCCTATATCCGACCAGTCACATTCCTCCGCATGTTTCATAGCATACCCGAAAGCTACCTTTATAACTACCCAGTTACGGAGTAGCGTTTGGCAACCCCTAAGAGTGCTATTACACATGTAGGAAACCATGCTGATCTCAGGTCTAAGGATTATACATCATCATTGCTTGAGACCAACTAACGACACATAGAATCATAACAATTTCAATAGTGTCTCAAGGTGGGTCTTATCCAACACTATGTTCTCTAACATGTGTCCACATTATTGATTCGATATCTCTATATCCATGACCGGTGAAACATGGTCATCAATCAATACATATACTGGTTGTAGAGTCACTGGTGTTCCGACCAGTGACATTCGACCAGAGATACTTTTAGAACGACATTATATAAGATAAAGAGTTTCACCAACAAGTCACATACTCATTGATCTATATAACTGATGATTAATTCAAGGAACAAGATAACATATTATCAAATGTTATGAACATAATAAAATATAATCATCTCTATGATTGCCTCTAGGGCATATTTCCAACATGATCGTGGCGGCGAGTACTTTTCTAATGAATTCAATTTATTCTGTGAGGAACATGGTATAATCCATGAGAGGACGCCTCCCTATTCACCCCAGTCAAATGGGGTTGCTGAAAGAAAGAACCGCACTCTAACTGATTTGGTTAACGCCATGTTAGAAACAGCGGGTCTTTCCAAAGCATGGTAGGGGGAGGCTATATTGACTTCATGTCATGTCCTAAACAGGGTTCCCACAAAGAATAAAGAGATAACCCCATATGAACAATGGGATTAGAAAAGACTATCACTTTCATACTTGCGCACTTGGGGTTGTTTGGCGAAAGTGAATGTGCCAATTTCCAAAAAGCGTAAGCTTGGACCAAAAATTGTAGATTGAGTCTTTCTAGGCTATGCTCACCATAGCGTTGGATATAGATTTCTAGTGGTAAAATCTGGAGTACTTGACGTGCGTGTCGGTACAATTATGGAGTCCAGATATACTACATTCTTTGAGGATATTTTTTCTATGAAAGATATACCTAGTTCATCGAGTCAAGAGCCTGATACAACTCCTGAACCTACCATTCCAATGGAATATTTTGAGCAAACCCCTGAAAAAATTCCTGAGGAGGAAGACAATGAAACTCTGAGGAAGAGTAAAATACAAAGAACTGTAAAGTCTTTTGGTCCTGATTTCATTGTGTACCTTGTGGATGATACTCCAAGTACCATTTCTGAGGCATATGCTTCTCCAGATGTGGAATACTGGAAAGAAGCAGTCCGTAGTGAAATGGATTCCATTATCTCTAATGGAACTTGGGAAATTACTGAGCGTTTTTATGGTTGTAAACCTGTAGGATGTAAGTGGGTGTTCAAAAAAAAGCTTAGGCCTGATGGTACTATCGAGAAGTACAAGACACGGCTTGTGGCCAAGGGTTATACCCAAAAGGAAGGCGAAGATTTCTTTGATACGTATTCACCTGTGGCTAGATTGACTACTATTCGAGTACTGCTATCTCTGGCTGCCTCATACGGTCTTCTCGTTCATAAGATGGACGTTAAGACGGCTTTCCTAAATGGAGAGTTGGACGAGGAAATTTACATGGAACAGCCAGATGGATTTGTAGTAGATGGTCAAGAAGAAAAGGTGTGCAAGTTGTTGAAATCTTTGTATGGTCTTAAACATGCACCTAAGCAATGGCATGAAAAGTTCGACAGAACTTTAACATCTGCAGGCTTTATTGTGAATGAAGCTGACAGATGTGTGTATTATCGCCATGGTGGGGGCGAGGGAGTCATTCTATGTCTGTATGTTGATGACATACTAATCTTTGGGACCAACCTTAATGTGATTAAGGAGGTCAAGTATTTTTTGTCTCAGAATTCTGAGATGAAAGATCTGGGAGTAACTGATGTTATCTTGAACATCAAGCTGTTGAGAGGTGATGATGGTGTAATACTCCGGAAGTGTGAGAAGTCAAAAAAATCGGGTTAAATCAATTTAATCGGTAGAGTTTACTTAATCGGGGAATTTCGGCTAGCGTTAAACTTTCAGTTTTCGGAGTGGTTCAGGGTTTTGGGCCTTCGGTTAGCCTTTCCAAGCCTCTTGGCCGGCCATGGGCCTAGGCCCATGCGCCCCCCACCTTGGTGCTAACCCTAGCCGGCTCCCTCCCCCTTTTATTTTCTCCTGGCCGAAATCCCCTCCCCTTTTTCCCTCTTGGCCGCCATCTCCTCCCCTCCTCTCCTCCTTTGCGCCCTGCCTTTGGAGCCGCCCCACCTCCCCTTGTGGCTGCTCCTCCTGCGTGGTGTTGCCCCAACCGATCTCTGAGTTTCCTCGCCGCGGCGTTGCAAGGATTCAAGGTGGGCAGCGGTTTGATTCGGCCAAAGGAGGGAAAAGGAGGAAGATCATCGTCACCAAGGTTCTTCCACCTACCCCTGATTGCAGCAAGGGTAGCGATGCGGAGCCTCATTGGTTGGTTGTTGGTAGAAGTGATTTGGAATCGTATTTGATTAGATCGACTTGCTGCGAGTAGAAAGTTAAATCTATCCAGTACGTTGCGAGGTCTGTTTCGTGGTTTTAGAGGCCGAATAAGAGATGTTCATCTCCTGGAGTATTGTAGGTCTTGTTCTTAGCTTTCGGTGGCCGCCAAGAACACTAAAATCCGACGAACGAGTCAAACGTTATGATAGATTTAATATCTGCTGTCCAGAATTCTGACGAGAATTACCTTTTAAGTTGTCTTTTAAAATAGGGGTATGTTAATGGACGAATTAGGGTTTCATCCCAACTAGGTTAATGTAGATAATTTCATAAACTTTTCATATTGTTAAAGAACACTCAATTCGGAGTTGTAGTTTAAAAGTTATGGACGTTTTAGTTCTGCTGTTCTATTTGCTCAGTCAGATTCATTCTGTTGTTTCGTTTGTGATTAGCAATTTAGTTTGGCCGAATTGGGTTATCTCGTCAACTATAAAGTTGTAGATATATTTGTTAAGCTCGTGTAGGATCTGGGCTCATCTCTTTTGGAGTCCCAGATCATTAGTTTTGGTCTTTACCGTTCTGCTGTCTGATGGGATTCCATGTTCTGCTGCTGGAATTTCAGATTTGGGTTATGACTATGTTTTGGGTGTGCAAGAGGGTATTGTAGAATATTAATTCATGTTGGGCTCTATGTTGTTCTTATTTCGGTTATTTAATTGTTTAGGCCGCGAGGCTCGGGTTTGGGAGCGTCATCGTTGCATTGCTAACGCGTCGTAACGCGATGAAGGCAAGTACTGTTGATTTTAAGTCTTTGTGATGGTGAATGTTTACATGAATATAATGTGACATATTGTGTTACCCGAGATCTTTGGCTAGTTATGTTCTTTCATTATGTGGAGTATATCTTGAGAGATGGTATTATCACTTGTTCATGTTCATATCATGCATCCTTTTATTCATGTTATGTCCACGGAGTGGATTGTAAGTCCCACCATTCCAATGTGGGCGATTTGGACATTGTCATGTCCGCCCACGAGAGTGGATTGAAAGACCCATCAATTCCGGTATGTGCACGTAAGACCCATCAATTCCAAAGTATGGGCAGCTTTGGATACCTATATGAAACGTTCTTCATATAGGACTTGGATCCCCGCACTTTTGTTAAGGTGCGGGCTTAAGTGAACACCGACGGTGTGTCACTCGCTATACTGGTATAAGCATGTGTGCGATCCATCCTTGAATATATTCATTCATGCCATGCATTCCTAAGTTTTCATTCGATGTATGTTCATATTCTTTTATGATGTTGACTTGTTCATATGTGTGTTATGTCCCTTTCTTGTATTTTTGAGTCGTGGACTCACTCTTGCGTTGTTTGTTTATTTTAGGTAACCCCGATGTTGGCTCACATGGGAGGGAGTAGACACGCACTACTTGTTCACATCATCAAATTCATGTTCAAGAATAAATTTTAGATCTATCTTTCATTCGTTAATGATGAACTGTAATAATTAAATTATAATTGGTGAAGGAAGGATACCTTCTCCACATTGATGTTGATTTATTCTGCATGTGAACCTTCTTTATTGATGATCGGTATTAAATAACTTAGACGGTGAAGGAAGGATACATTCACCATGTCCATTTATCTTAATGTTGTCTTTAGTTGATATACTTGTTTCATATTCTTCCGCATTGTGTAGATTGTTAGAGTATTTAGGTGGCATCTTGGCTTAGAATAGCGAGTGTTCTGATTGGTATCGAGCGGGCTTTAGGTCCGTGGTTAATAGAAGAACATTAAAATGACACACTTTGTATGTGATGGGTGAGGTTGGGAATCCATTGCTTCGCATTTCTATTGTTATGTTTCATTCGTTGAGCAATTTTTGAGTTGCTACGTATTATCTTTCTTGTTGTTAATCTATGATCCGCTATGATATTCAATATCTATGAACTAATACTATGATTGTCATGAGATGATCCTGTATTCATAATTGAGTATTTTGGTGAAACGCGTTGTTAACGGATGTTAAGAAGTTGAGGTCGTGGTTGTTGCTCTGGGATTCACGAGAGAACACCACCGTTCGTATGTCTGGACGGGGAGTAGATACCTTTGAGTGCCAAAGATAGAGATGTTGAGCGTGAGTTGCTTTAGAAAGTTGTTCTCTTCTTTGATTTTTATTTTGTTCAATTCTTGTCATGTGGAGGTTGATGAACTTTTCTTGAGTTTTGCTTACATTTCAACCGGTGAGTTTTCATCAGTCATTCTTGGCTTTAAAATATGAATACTTGTTCACCTGACTACTGGTCTATTGTTGATTTTGTGTGAACGTCGGTTATTAGCAAGATTAAACTTTTCATGGGAGTTATACACTTATTGTTGGGAAATATGACTTCTTTATTCGATTGGTATTTCAGATACTACAAGTTTTCTGTTGCAAGTGCTTTAACATGTGAAAGCTTTGACTTTATGTATTTCTTTTGGATTACCTCGAGCGTTGAGGTTTAACGTCTCTCTTTTGCTTAATGAAGTTGTTAGAATCCTTTTGTGATGTCTTATCATGCTAAAAAAAATGAGAAGTTATAACTAAATGAATAAAGCATTACGATATGAGTTACCAAGTTGGGTTATTAGCATGGTGCAAATCAATTATTCTTAACTACCATCCATGAAAGTGAAATTGATTAATTTGAAATGTCCTTGTATTTCATACATGGTGTATGTTAAATAAAGATTGTCCATATCCGTTCAGAACCTATAGATCTTACATAAGAGCTAGATTTATCTATTTCCTAGTATGCTAAAATTGTTGAAACTTGTATAAAGGACCAGATGGGTGCTGGTGTATCGATTCATGAAACCTTGTTTATAGAAAATTATGTTAGTGAATCTTTAATCATGTTTTGAAATGATTTCTGAACAAAGGTGAAATGTGAATCTATGTTTATATATGGTTATGTGATTGCAAATGGAATTAGTACCGTATGTACACACATGATTAGTACAATCATCATTTGTTAATGAGCGCTGAAGAAGGTGTTGAGCAACACCAACAGTTGAGTAGATAAATTTCGTTTGTAGGCTTTGATAGCGTGCCTTGTGATATTGTTATTTCTTAGCATAATCTTGTTATAATAAATTTGTTTCAACCGTGTGGTTTGTGTTCCCTTTGGGAAGTTTTAGGATGGAGTAGTAAAGTTTGATGATTCTTGGTACAAGTGTATGTTGTCAATGTATTAAATGGTCAAAATGTGAGAATGAGGTTACTTCTCGTAGTAATTTGATCACCCATGGTGATATTTTTTCTAAATGATCAAATTTCAAGTTTTGTGTTCATGATCTTTTGAGGGTTCAGGCTTTATGTGGTAAATGGAGTTTATCGAGTAATGATATGTTGCAAAGTTGCAATGGTTCTTCAGTGATGCAAGTGCTTCGATTTTGAATACTTATTTGTTCTTATCTGTTAAGGTTTGATATTCTCTTCTTGTGAGGCTTATGCGTTCAACTGTGGACTCCACTTATGTTAAATGAGTTCTTTGCTTAATTGGTTTTCCTCTTGGTCTTGTGTTCGTTGCGAGTTGTAAATGATTTCCTAGTTGGTGAAAAACGTTTCTAATTGCCCCTTCTTTTGAGAAGGATTCAACCCATTCTTTCACGTGGGTCTTTAAAAGTGTTTTCTAATTGTTGTTGAGAGAATTGAAGTTAATACCATTCAGATGAGAATATTTCAAGTTTAGCTTTCTCGATATTTTGGAGCCCATGAATCATCTGGTAGCTGAAATTATTTTAAATAAATTAAGGTATTGGAATGTCTAGTTGCTTCTTAAGAGATTTGTGTGATTTAATCTTAAAGGAGTTTTGGTTGGAGTTGGCAACGTGAAGCTGCAATTAAAGAAAAATTATGTTGGTTCCCTTAAGAGGAGAATAATCTGCTTGTTTTTCATGAAATCTTGTAATTGGAAATGTTTCGAGTTTGGTGGCTGAGATTATTTGGATCTCATGTTTCGTGTGTAGTTGAATTATTCTGAACAAATATGACGTATTGAAGAATTTTTATTGGTTCTTAATTAGTCCTTGTGGTTTGGACTAAAGACCTTATCTTGTTCGTTGTGGCAAAATGATGTTAGTCAAGGAATTAATGGTAGTGTTAAAGGAAAGAGTGCAGTATGAATATTTGAGAATTTGAGTCAAGTTTTGTAACTTGTAGTTATTTGAATTGTTCATAAACTTTTTGCTCTTTTCACTCAAGAGTTGTCGAGTTTCAATCGCAATGTCATTTTCTTATTAGTGGTTATTTTCTATTTCCTTTTCGAGGGATGCGTGCCCTCCGCTGTGAACTCAACTTTCGTTTTCCCAGATCTTCATTACAGTTATTTCTTTTGGTTTCATGCTCCTTTGTGGCGACAACATTTTCCTGTGTGGTGAAATTTGTCCTTGTTCGTCTCTTTCTTTTGAGAAATGATCAACAGTTTTATGTTGCAAAGCTTTACAAAGCGTAAGTTGTCATTTGTTTGGTGGTTGTTAAGTAATTGTAGGGGTGAGATTTTGCTACCAAGCTATTGGGAAGTAATAGAAGATGAGTTGGTTTTGACTGAACCTCTTGGAGGGAAGTTGATTGAGATGGAATGTATGACTTGAAGTAAAAGCGTATAATGTTTGACTAAGTAGAACCTATGGTATAGTGTAGTTCGAACTTTGGTTCATGTGGAAATGTTGGGATTATCAAATGTATGGAAACCTTAATCAATTTTATAGAGTAACACAATTGGAAAGTATTGCGATGTTGTGTGAGTGATTCCTGATGATGTCAATGAGTGAGAATGTCGGAATCGTGGGGATGTTAGAGATTTAATCCGATGATTTCACTATTTGTTATAATAGGAAATTCGTTGTAGAGGTCTCGGAGGTTAAATTTGGGCTTTCCATTTTCATGCTAGACTTTTGGTCGCCCACAGATTTGTGTGTAGAGGAGATAGACAACTGGAGTACTCTGAGCAGTGGGATGATTGTCGATAGAACTCTTCGATGTAGTTCATGGCGGGTGTGTTGAGGATTCTGATGTGTTGTTCTTGAAAGTTGGAGGTGATGAGATTGCATGGGTTTTTGGAGGTGTTTTGGTGCCTTCCATCAAATTAATGTCATCAGTTGAAGGAGTTGTCTAGAGTGTTCAGTGGAATCAATAGAGTCTCTCCACAAAGGTGTGGATGATGTATTTGGTTTAAACCTAAATTTGAGGATGTTAAATTAAGAGGTTTGAGACCGTGTGGTATCGATGAATTGAATTCCAAGGTTGGAGAGATATTTTATTCCAAAAAGTGAAACTAAGGAAAAGATGTCTTCTTGATTAGTGAAGCATTTTCTTTATTCTTGCTTGAGCTTGTCTTTGTTGACCAATGTCTTTTGTAAGTTGAGTTTGACTCGATTTTGGTTTGTGTGGTTCTTATCGGTTCAGAAGAATAAAGGAAGTTTTGATTTGGGCATTTAAAATTATTCCTCCTTTGGTTTTCGTGGACGTTTATTCGCAAAGCGCCACTAGGAAGGTGGAAAGGTTTTCGTGATGAAATTACGATTTCGGATTTTACTCTTACATACCCATTTGGTAACGTCTAGTTGTGACGTGAATCTTTCTTATTCAGATGTGTTTTGCCGGTAAAAGAGTTTGCTTAAAAAAAAAGAATTCGATTGTATGTTTCCGGTTAAAGGAGGTGATCCTTGTTTTCAATGAAGAGTTCAATGGAGAGGTGGAACAAGAGTTCCGTGCTCTATGTGCATGTTGTGTGGTTCGACTTCAATGGGGAGGTTAGCCCAAGGTACATTGGGTTGTTTTCGTTAGTTGGCGTATCGCCGGGGTGTCTCAGTCCGTGCGGATGCGTAACGTCTTGTATGTTCTCGTGTTGAGTGAGTACTTGGGAGATCCAGAGTTTGAGGTTTCGTTTGCGCCGTTGACCATCGAGTAAGATCTGCCTTCGAGTTTCGCGTGCGTGAACTTTAACCGGTGTTGTTCAACGAGTACGTGGTTACCGTTGTTCGTTTTCAGTCGTGGCTGTTCTTTCGCTTAAGTGTGTTTAGATTCGGGTCGAATCACGGTAAGAGGGTAGAATGTAATACTCGGAAGTGTGAGAAGTCAAAAATCGGGTTAAATCAATTTAATGGTAGAGTTTACTTAATCGGGAATTTGGCTAGCGTTAAACTTTCGATTTTGGAGTGGTTCAGGGTTTTGGGCCTTCGGTTAGCCTTTCCAGCCTCTTGGCCGCCATGGTCCTAGGCCCATGCGCCCACCCAGTGCTAACCTAGCGGCTCCTCCCCTTTATTTTCTCTGGCGAAATCCTCCCTTTTTCCCTCTTGGCCGCCATCTCCTCCCCTCCTCTCCTCCTTTGCGCCCTACCTTTGGAGCCGCCCCACCTCCCTTGTGGCTGCTCCTCCTGCTGTGGTGTTGCCCCAACCGATCTCACTGAGTTTCCAGCTTGCCGCGTTCGCAAGGATTCAAGGTGGGCAGCGGTTTGATTCGGCCAAAGGAGGGGAAAAGGAGGAAGATCATCGTCACCAAGGTTCTTCCACCTACTCCTGGTTGCAGCAAGGGTAACGATGCGGAGCCTCATTGGTTGGTTGTTGGTAGAAGTGATTTGGAATCGTATTTGATTAGATCGACTTGCTGCGAGTAGAAAGTTAAATCTGTTCAGTATGTTGCGAGGCCTGTTTCATGGTTTTAGAAGCCGAATTAGAGATGTTCATCTCCTGGAGTATTCTAGGTCTTGTTCTTAGCTTTCGGTGGCCGCCAAGAACACTAAAATCCGACGAACGAGTCAAAAGTTATGATAGATTTAATATCTGCTGTCCAGAATTCTGACGAGAATTACCTTTTAAGTTGTCTTTTAAAATAGGGTATGTTAATGGACGAATTAGGGTTTCATCCCAACTAGGTTAATGTAGATAATTTCATAAAATTTTCATATTATTAAAGAACACTCAATTCGGAGTTGTAGTTTAAAAGTTATGGACGTTTTAGTTCTGCTATTCTATTTGCTCGATCAGATTCATTCTGCTGTTTCGTTTGTGATTAGCAATTTAGTTTGGCCGAATTGGGTTATCTCGTCAACTACAAAGTTGTAGATATATTTGTTAAGCTCGTGTAGGATCTGGGCTCATCTCTTTGGAGTCCCAGATCATTAGTTTTGGTCTTTACCGTGCTGCTGTCTGATGGGATTCCATGTTGCTCTGGAATTTCAGATTTGGAGTTATGACTATGTTTTGGGTGTGCAAGAGGGTATTGTAGAATATTAATTCATGTTGGGCTCTATGTTGTTCTTATTTCGGTTATTTAATTGTTTAGGCCGCGAGGCTACGGGTTTGGGAGCGCCATCGTTGCACGCTAACGCCGTCGAACGTGGAAGGCAAGTACTTTGTTGATTTTAAGTCTTTGTGATGGTGAATGTTTACATGAATATAATGTGACATATTGTGTTACCCGAGATCTTTGAACTGGTTATGTTCTTTCATTATGTGGAGTATATCTTGAGAGATGGTATTATCACTTTGTTCATGTTCATATCATGCATCCTTTTATTCATGTTATGTCCACGGGAGTGGATTGTAAGTCCCACCATTCCAATGTGGGCGATTTGGACATTGTCATGTCCGTCCACGGAGTGGATTGAAAGACCCATCAATTCCGGTATGGGCACGTAAGACCCATCAATTCCGGTATGGGCAGCTTTGGACACCTATATGAAACGTTCTTCATATAGGACTTGGATCCCGCACTTTTGTTAAGGTGCGGGCTTAAGTGAACACCGCGGGTGTGTCACTCGCTATACCGGTATAAGCATGTGTGCAGTCCATCCTTGAATATATTCATTCATGCCATGCATTCCTAAGTTTTCATTCGATGTATGTTCATATTCTTTTATGATGTTGACTTGTTCATATGTGTGTTATGTCCCTTTTACTGTACTTGCTGAGTCGTGGACTCACTCTTGCGTTGTTTGTTTATTTTAGGTAACCCCTGATGTTGGCTCACATGAGAGGGAGTAGACACGCACTACTTGTTCACATCATCAAATTCATGTTCAAGAATAAATTTTAGATCTATCTTTCATTCGTTAATGATGAACTGTAATAATTAAATTATAATTGGTGAAGGAAGGATACCTTCTCCACATTGATGTTGATTTATTACTGCATGTGAACCTTCTTTATTGATGATCGGTATTAAATAACTTAGACGGTGAAGGAAGGATACCTTCACCATGTCCTGTTTATCTTAATGCTGTCTTTAGTTGATATACTTGTTTCATATTCTTCCGCATTGTGTAGATTGTTAGAGTATTTAGGTGGCATCTTGGCTTCCGAATAGCCAGGGTGTTACAGATGGTGGGATTACATTGTTGCAATCCCATTATGTGGAAAAGGTTCTAAGTCATTTTGGTTATAGCGACTGCAAATCCTCTCCAACACCTTATGATCCGAGCGTGTTGCTTAGGAAGAATCGGAGAATAGCCAGAGACCAATTAAGATATTCTCAGATAATTAGTTCACTCATGTATTTAGCTAGCGCTACCAGGCCTGACGTCTCGTTTGCTGTGAGCAAACTAAGCCGTTTTGTTTTCAATCCGGGAGATGATCATTGGCATGCTCTTGAGAGGGTAATGCGTTATCTAAAGGGTACTATGAGCTATGGCATTCACTATACCAGGTACCCCAGGGTACTGGAGGGTTATAGCGATTCAAATTGGATATCTGATGCTGATGAGATTAAGGTAACAAGTGGATATGTCTTCACACTTGGAGGTGGCGCCGTTTCATAGAAGTCTTGCAAGCAGACCATCTTAACGAGGTCAACAATAGAAGCAGAACTCACATCATTAGATACTGCCACTGTTGAAGCCGAATGGCTTCGTGAGATCTTGATGGATTTGCCGGTGGTTGAAAAACCGATGCGGCTATTCGATGGCGTGACAATCGGTCGTGATCATCAAAGTGAACAGTTCTAAGGATAACATGAAGTCATCAAGACATGTGAAGAGAAGACTGAAGTCTGTCAGGAAAATGAGAAACTCCGGAGCAATAGCTTTGGATTATATCCAAACAACTAAGAATCTGGCAGATCCCTTCACAAAGAGTTTATCACGGGATGTGATAGACAATGCATCGAGGGAGATGGGTTTGAGACCCACGTGAGTTATACCATAGTGGTAACTCATCCTATGTGATCGGAGATCCCGTGAAGTAGGATTGGCGAAACAAGCTATTGGTTAACTGGAAGGAGAGTACCTTTATAGACCCACTCCATTGGAGATGCAATTCTCTCCTAAATCTGTATAGCAGGTTGATTTTTATCTTAATGTGTTATGTAGCTTGTTTAAGCAAAGATGATGTCTTACAGAGCAGTCTTGAAAGAACACACCTATATGAGCCCGACTGCTAGTCACAGTCTATGAAATAGGGTAATCTCTAGGAAGCCCATGAATAAGCCAAGAGTATGACTTATATACTTCAACCCGCGGGGATGCCTGGCAGCCTAGTATCAGTTAAGGACTTAAGTGAAACTTATTCACACAAAACTGTCAATTCAAGGTTTAGTCCATTGTGTAGTTGTGGATAAGTGTAGCTTCTGTTCTAGGTGGATGTTCAACCTTAACCGGTCTCTATCGAAACACTGGTATATCAAAACAATACTGTGGATCAAGGTATTTGACATGTGCCTTTGGGATCTGGTGGGGGATTGTTGGAATTAATACGGGCTAGGCCCAAATTTAATTCTAATTAATTCTTGAAAAATCCCAAAGGCTCATGTGCATGTGCTAAAACTGTTTAGTCCCATATGGAGAGTTGAATAGGAGTTACACCACTTTAAAAGTTGGAACGTGGTAACCCCCTTGTGGAATTAGAGAGAGCCAATACACGCGCGCGCTCGCTCGCTCACCTCACCGCACGCCGCGTGCGCGTCGCGTGCGTGGTGTGCGCATATACTGTGAGCGTGTCGGGTGCGTGTGCGTTTTTGTTTATCTATTCGAAAATCGAAACGCACCGACTCGTAGTAAATGGCATTAACGAACGGACAGCAGTAACGGTGCAGTTACTATTGAGTAATGGCTGCAGGTTACTAGTGACTAATGGATGCGGTTACTATTGAGTAATGGCTACAGTTAGCACTATTCTGGCCTCTTCGTTTTTGCTATTAAGAAGAACAAAGTATTGATTCTGGAGCAATTCTCCAAACGCTAGACTCTCTACGACAGACACACAAAGAACTCCATAGTTTTGTTGCTGTCTCTGGCGATCTCCATCCCGGCGAGACGCATGTACGACTACACCGGGAGAGCAGGCCTCCGGAACCATCGTCCTTGAAGGCTTGCACGAGCGAGGACGAATAAGGTTTTTGGGGAGCATTTGCGCGATCGCCGCTTCATCGATTTACGCTCGACTACATCACGTGCGACTACTACCACGACATCCACGAAGGTCTCGCTACATCCACACCATGACTAACGACGACCTCACCAAGACTCCACGCTTACTGCGCTCCTTCCATTTGGATCAGGTATGCCTATCTCGCACTTGTTGTTTACTTAGTTTTATTATCATTGTTTACTTGAACAACGAGATAGGTATGCTAGTTTCGTCCTTCTAGAAATTCGTATATCCATAGTGTTCTTGTATACCGCTTTGTGAAAATTGCTATAGTATTCTCCATGATTTATTTAGTACATTTTTGAATTAATGTAATTCAAAAAATGCTCATATATTCAACATGAACGAAGTTGTAGTTAGCGCCCTCCGTATTTTCCTGGCTACTTTGCTTATTTTTTTAAAAAAAAATCGATTTATTATTTATTAATAGTAAAAATATCAGCTGCCAATACAATACTACAAGAAAATTAAAAATATTGAACGCATCGTTCTCATTAGCTTCATCTGGCCACTAGTGTTATGTAACACAATGTCTTGCTATTTTTGATTTCGTAAGAATCATCTGGTTCTTTGCTACTGAACAGTGGCATCACCGTTCTGCACCGGTGATTAAGATAATGAAAGAAGAGTCAGCCCTTGGGGCACGAGGGTTTCAAGACAATACGTGCGGGCAAGTTCATCAGGAGGCCCGCGTTTAATTTCAGTATTAGTAGGTGTGTGTAATCCGAACGAGCTGCATCAGGTGGTTAAAAGAAAAAGAAGATGGGCAATTCAGTAATGTTGCATTTTATTCCCATGGCCAAACCCATATACCAAACAGGGGATTGGGACTAAAAAGCAACTTCCCATGCCCAATCCCCCACAAACTCACTCGTCTAAACCCCTTTCCCCTTCTCAATGGTTGCCAAACAAGCTGTTAGGCTTAGTTTGCGTTTGATGTGGTTTGCTTTGCTTATTTTTAAAGCTAACGTGAAAAGTTTATTACTCTGTCTGGTAAATAAGATTAAAGTTAGATAAATTATGTTATCCAACGATTATCATGTCACTTGTAAAAAAAAAGCTAGCCAAACACGCAAATATTTAAAAGCGGTTCAACCAAATGAGATTATCATAATCCACCGCAGTTTGCTGTGTTGTGATGCAAACTTGCTGGGGAGAAATGAAGAATTCTATTCCTATGGTAAGTCTGCCTTTTGGTGCTGAAGAGATGAGCAAAGCATCGCGCGCTGGGATTCTTCCGTGCGGATGCGGCGGTCATCTTGCGCGGGTAGTGGTTGCTTGTTCTTTTTGGGACATTAAGTTGGAAGTCATACAGTGATCGTTTGCTATATTGTTGCAATATCCAAGCTGAAAATACTTAAATTCACAAACGATTGTTGTAATTCTTTGTGCAAATTATGAGACCCTCCAAGCAGTGCTCTTACGAGTACACCACACTAATGGCGTTTCCACTAGATGGCTACCACGCCAAGCCATTGTCATAATTGGAATTTTCACATATTTCGCGCAAGGAGATAGAAACTGAGTTTCAACATTGGCGGCAACCAGGCACACTGCACAGATTAAAACAGGTTAAAGGAGCGCACACGTCAGGCAAAGTCATGCCTGAACGCACAAAATGACAGATCTCATATACCCACACATAAAATGTCTATACTTTTCATTGCAAACTAACAAAGGTCACATGCGTGGTAGCGTCACACTGACACACAAGATTTGTTGGGCGTATGCCAGTACCTCATACGTTTTACATATTTATATATAACCATTCCACTCACGAAAAGAAAGATTGAGATGGAAACCACCGTATATCTTTAAAAGACTGCACATTCCAATGGAGTAGCACACAAGGGACGCGTTGAAGAAAGGTTACAGATACTTGACGAGAAGCCAAACAATAACCGCGAGAATAACTATTGCAACGACGGATAGCAGCAGGCACATGCATGAGCAGCCACCTTTGGTGCGCTTGTTCAGAATTGCAAGCCTCTTTTGCACGCGCTGAATGAAAATGGCTCATATCAGTGTTACATTCATGTGAGCTTGAAACATTTAATATCAAGCAGTAGTAAAAATATCTCTAGTGGTTTAGATTTTAGAACATAGTTAGTAGAAACGCGGTTTGTCCGATTCGTGGTACGAGATTTGGGTTTGTAGTTCGCCACTTTTTCTTCCAATTTCCACTGCAAACACGAACCCTATACCTTAAACCGGTTCGGGTTCGACAAATCCGATTCACGATTCGTGGGGTTTTATAGCGAATCCGGTAACTATAGTTAAGAAACAATTTGGATCTAGGAGAAGGATAAAAGACTAACCTGAAGACGGGAGTTTGTAACATCAACATGATCTTCTAAATCATCCTGCAAACATGGAGAGATCAATTATTATTCACTTTTAGAAACAAATGCATAAGGCTCTTTTAGGGGCACTAACAATCAATCCTGTATGCAGGGTAAGTTCTTCATTGACTGCTAATGCGATATGTTTTGTGCTCAGAACTGTCTCTTCCAGCTTCTCAAGACCCTCATCTTGTTCTGCAAATTGTTAAAATAGACAAATGAATTAGCCCAGGCAACGGTTATCAAGTTCGCAAATAGCTGGTGTCTGTAAGAAAATATATATATGTGCGCCTAACAATACGAAATGAAAGTAGTACAGAGAAACAGTGCCACATGGAATCTATTAGGTGTGCTTTGATGCAAATAGTTAACTGCGTATTTTTATTCAAATTCCATAGTTAACAAGGTTCATTAAAAAAAACTGGAGGAACAATAATAAGTCAAATATTAGTACCTTTCATAACTTGCCTCTGAAGGATAACAATCCCTTGGTTATCCAAACCAGCAACTCTGCTCATATCGTCAGCTGCCTTCTTACTCTGACCAAGCAAATCCTCCCTAAAATGGATAAATACATATTTAACATATTATTTATAAACAAAGGATTCCAATAATAATCATCTGAACAAACTTGGGTGAAATAAAGCAGTAAGGCTTTTTTTTCACCCAAAAAGAAGCTGACCATTGATGCAGGATAAGACTGTCCTATGTTCATTACTATTATGAAGAACACACCTGTTGGCGAAGTTTGACATGTTGAAACTTGTTGCCATCTGTTTTGCTTTAGATTTCAAATTGGAAAGCATGTCTTGGCGCTTATGCAACTCCTTGTCAGTGCTTCACAAATAACAAAATTCATTCAAAAGTGAAAACTTTTGATAACAACTTGTAATGATATGCACATCCTATTGTAATAAACTTGTTCTCATGTACACTATTACACACACAACTTGTATCAACCAGCATGGCAGCATCTGCCCTATACTGTGCACACCATTATAGTGATTGAGCTTAACAGAGTAAAGTTCACTTGATTTTTCTCGTAAGCAGGCAACCCATGTACTTTATTACTGACATCAGAGATAAGGTGCAATCTTCCTCCACAATGACTTGGGTTTTCTTCTAAGCTGAAACAACACGCACATCTTTTAACTTATGGCAACTAATTTCATATTAATAAGGTGTCTAGCATAGTTAACATCATGCTTAAATGCTACAGTGCTACACTTTCTCAATACAAGCTCTTATGACTCTACATCAACCAAGATTACTAATCCATCGTACCCTTTAGTGCTTGATCATTCAAGTACCATATTTCATCTTTAAGTATAGTCTCAGGTCCACGTAGGTAAAGCACAAGCAGTGAAAAGTCCACAGATCAATCATTGATGAGTGATAACATCATCAGCCTCCATTTAAAGTAGCATAGATGAATTTTGATTCTAAGGATACATCAAATATGAAAACAACGGATTGCTTAACAGTTCATACAAATTCACTGAGATTCTACTCTGTCATATGTTTCTTTGTAGCTTTCACAATAAACTGTTGAGACTTTGGAGTAAACAGATATGGCATCATTGTAAGGACTCCACCTATCTTCAGTATTATATAAAGATATAAGTAGTACCAACACAACATACATTGACTTTGGAGGAATCCTGGACAACAATGCCTCCAAGCTATCCAGTCTAGTCCCAAGAATAGTTATTTTTCTCCGAATGGCTGATGTGTGGCGCATGATTTCGGGGCCTGATTGTGGAAGAGACCCTCTATCGGCAATCATGGAACTGATATCATCAGCAAGCCTGGATGCTTCATTGTACTCTTTTATCCATGGGTCCGAAGATGACGCCATTGCTGGTTAATTCAAAATACTAGCATAAATGCCAAGTTGGCACTCCAAATTATGATAGAATATAAAGGTTTAACAGGAATGATAAGCATAAGCAAGAGCCTTACAGTATCATGATCCATTATCATGCAACATCATGATAATAAACTATGTACCATGTAGAGCTCTTTGATGATATCCTCATAAACATAGGAAAAACTATTGCAAATAAGGTATGAGGCATGCACATTGCACATCAATGTATGGGGAAGATTTTTAATGAATAGATTCTTGGCATTTCTGTCTACCAGTGCCATCACACAAGTGCAACAAGAAAAATACAAACGATTAATGTGCAAACAATAAATCATTTGTTTTCTTAGAGCAAACAATACACCATCTATCCGGAGGAATACAGGTTTCCTATTCAGTATTCACCTACTCAAATCTTAACACTGCACATGAACGAGATTGCTCAAGGTTTAGCGTGCCCTAAATGCATTCTGCTAAGTGATTACTTCTGCCGTAAATAACACCAAAGTTAGGTTGCTTCTGCAGACTGTCTCTTGCTTGCCAGCTTGTTACTGACTGGTTTTATGCAGGATGGGTCTCAGGCATCTCAAAAGGGACACAAAAAAAAAAAAATGGGTCTCAGGCACGCTTTCAAGATCCCAACTTAAACTGAATTTCCTGCTTGTTACGCAGAAAGATCGGCAACTAACCATAGTTTGTAGCAGGGGAAAAACTGCAACAAGCTCACAGCAATCAATCCTATTGCCTCGTGTTATCAAATTTGTAGCAGGCCAAGAAATCTAATCAAAATTTCACCTGTAACGTCTATACCTATCTATCCAATTCCAACGACCATAGGAAATGCTATATTTCGCCAGATTCAAAAAACAAAAAAAAAAAAACTTTGCCCCTTTTTCCTCACATCGCGGATCGCGCGCACTCATCCACACGAACGAAGCACCAAGAACCCCCACCGCCCAGCCCCAAAGATCATCCTAACAAGATCCCTAATCGGCGCGCGGCGGAATCACAAGAAAAGGGTACCGATCGGGAGGAAACGGAGCGGGGAAGAAGGATTCGGGTGCGAATCCGCGAAGCTGACCGATCTGGACGCGCGAATCGGAGATTGGAGATCGGAATTGGGCCTTGGCTGCGTCGCCTCCCCTCTCGTCCTGTTCTTTTCTCCGTGTCTTTGACGGAGCTGTGGGCGAGCAAGAAAGAGGTTAAGAATAGTTTTCTTTAAAACAATTTTGAGAAATACGTGCCGTTGTGTCCGTACCTGACGGGATAGGGGCGTCGGCGTCGGCGTCGACGAGGTGGGGGCCGCGTAGATGTGGGTGGGGCGACCACGGTGGCCTGAGCGGCGACCGCGCTGGTGGAGAGGCTGGCGGGCGGCGTGGGTGGGGACGGCGTCACGGCGGGGTCGTGTACTCGTGTGTGAGGAAATAAAGTAGGAGATTATTATTATTCAATAAAAAAAACACTCCACTTATTTCGTTTGTCTTTTTCTTTCTTTTTTCTTAAAAAAGTTTGTCTTTTGAAATTTAATTTAATTAAAGCCCCTCAAAGAAGCCTGGGGCAAATTGTCAGAAAGTCGGCAAACAAGATCATCTCCTTGTTCCTAGGTCATGCACAAAAAAAAACATCTTTGAGTGCAAAAGGTGCAGAGTAAAAAAAAAACGTTTGGGTGAGGGCAAACAGAAAAGAAGTAAAAGAAATGAAAATAGTAGCGATTACATGAGAAATTATTACTATTCGGCATTCTCAATGCATAGTGTATATATGTTATATCTAAAGATTCAAGATACCACTCATGAATTTTTTATATTATTTAATCCTTTTTTATTAATATTTTAAATTTAATCTATCGCGAACTTTATTTCCAACTCTAACCCCTTTGATCACGCCACCACCCCTAGCGTGTCCAAATCGTACTGTCACGCCACCTGACGCGGCGTGACAAAACATACCACACAAGCCTTCGCCCGCGCGCTGTGCCAGAGTGGAGGGCTTGCGTGGCATCTGTCACGCCATACTAAATGGCGTGACAATACTGTATTATCATGCCAACAACATTGGCATGACCATGGGTGACTTAAGTGCGGCCGCCGCTCCAGTTCTTCATTTTTCTCCCCAACTCTTCTCATCCCCGTCTCCATCGTCGCCGCGCCCTTGTCGACTCCCGCCCATCCCCTACGCCGGAGCTCGACCCCGCGCCGTGCTCCTCCTGCGCCGACATCCCCACACCGGCGGCCTCTCCTTGCGGCGTGAGGAGTGGCGGCGGCCGCCTCGGCCTCCTGCGCCTCGGCCGCGCTGCGGCCGCGTCCACCGCCGCCCCCCCCCGCCTGCGACGAGTCCGGCGCCGCGTCCTCCACCGCCGGTCTCCTCCCCACGACGAGTCCCGACGCCCGCATTGTCCACTGCCGGCCTCCTCCCCGCGTCCTCCACCGCCGGCCTCCTCATCGCGACGAGTCCCGCGCCTACGTCCTCCACTGCCGGCTCCTCCCCGCTTCCTCCACCGTCGGCCTAAATTGAATTGAGGTTGCTTGCTATCAATGTATTACTTGATATTTATATTACTGCTACACGATTGCTTGCTATCAATATGAATGATTGATTACAGTGTTTATTTGGAAAAAAAAATCATGATATATTAAGCTAGGTTAGAGCATTGTTATTAAGTCGCACGACTAGTCGCGACTAATCGTCAACTAATCGGCAAGTCGGCACATTGGCACCGACTAGTGCAGACGACTCGACTAGCAGCTGTAGTAGTACGACTTTCTGACTAGTCGACGACTAGCCATGACTAGTCTGCCTGCGCGAGTCGGATGCCTAGTTGGCCTAGCGTCAGCTTGAGTGAGATATCAACAAAAAATAAACGAGAGATGGGAAGGGCACACAGATCCAATCGAAACTCGTCTTCCCCACGACACCACCGGGAGAGGGTCCAGAGGGAACCCTAGCCCATCGCCGGCGCCGCCCCGTCCACGATGCCGACGCCGCGGCTCCCCCACAACGCCGCGGCTCTGTTTTAGTAGTAGTACTAGTAATAGCAGTAGTAGTAGCAGTATTACATAGTTGATTATTAGCAGCAGTAGTAGTAGGCACTAGGCAGTAGCAGGATTACTACTAGTAGTAGTAAGCTAGTAGCAGTAGAATATATGTGTATGTGTATGTGTATAATTGTTGCTACAAGTTAGTACATTACATGCCCTGTATATATGTTAGTCTGCCTACTAGTCATGGCTAGTCGCGACTAGTCGGTCGACTAGTCGGTCAAGTCGACAAGTCGGTCTCCTTGGGTTAGACACTTTCCCAGGTCGTAGGCGTCTAGGGTTATTTTCCAATGAGTCATCCCGACTTCTGAGATAGTGCAAAAAAAGTAAATAACTTGGATGTGGATATACATGTACACTTCAAGCTTTAACCATTGGAGCATGCTTCCCAAACTTTGGTGGAACCAGGGAATGCTATCAATGTGATTGTGTGGCTTCAGAATCATTGTGACATATTATTAGTTGCGATGAATCCCATGGTTATTGTGTAGCTTCAGAATTGTTGTTTTCCTTCTTATGGCATCAAGTAAATAGCGCTCTAGCTTACTGCGATGTTTAACTTCTTGTGCTGTTTGAGGAGATTCCCTTTTCTTGTCGCCATAGCCACAAGTGTACTGAAGAAAAAGATTTACGAGTTGTGGTCAAATGAATTAGCATCTCGTATATAGGATATATGCACACTATAAATGAAAATAAAAACCCTCAAGAGTTAATTTGCAGTTCATGCGTATATTCCTTGTAATAAAAAGTATATATTGATAGGCTTGGGTCTTGTACACATAAACAGTAACGGGTAGTGATCACTAATGGTGCATGTTGACTCAACTCTCTCCAACATGTACTAACTTTGCAATATTTTGTTGGATGTAGATGGATAAAATTGTACGTGTATTTACCGGTGGACCGATTAGCCAAACGGGTAGTGATGTTGACTTTAGTGGCATGCAAGTTACCGTTCTTTTATTTCGCGAATCACCGGACTTTCGAACTCTTCTGAGTAGGATTAAGTTGACATTTGGATGGGATGAGCCTGGGGTCGTTGTCGGACTGCAGGGGCGATATGATGTTGGTGTGGGTTGTAAGGTGCACGCCTGTTTGGTGCCAATCTTGTCCGACGATGATTGGGACACATACAAGGATCTTGTGCTCGCATCCCAGGTCCGTTCGTTAGAAGTGGCGGTGGAGAGAACAATCAACGTTGTTGAGGATTTGCCAGACAATTTGGATATGGTGAATGGCAATACGGAGGAACTAGACCTTGATGTCCATAATTCGGAAGGCTCCCTAATGGAGGAGCAACCTTCGGCTGAATTCGTTAATGTCAGTCCTACCAACCTTGGCCACGCATTATCAGTGGATATGCCTGTTTCTTCCCCGCAACATGTTATTGACCCTGTGACTGATTTTAATGACGCTGTAATGAACAACGAGCTTGAGGAGGAGTTGTTTCGCGATGGAACAACCCGTGAAGTAGATTTTGACGAAGGATAGAGCTCGACCGAAAATGAGGTTACCGCACCGCTTTTCTCCTCTAAGGAAGGGCGGGTTCTTCACAGTGTTATGGGTGAGGTTCCGTTGGTGCATGCATTCGATGATGTCAGTATGGCTGATAAGGCGGTTTGTGCTAATGGGTTGAAGAGCAGGAATGGCATTGTGGACCCGGAGACTGACATAATACAAAAGAACATGTTGTTTCCAACCTTGGAGAACATGAAGGTTTGGCTGCAAGAATACTCAGTGCGGCACCATCGTCCGTTCGTAGTGACACACTCCGATGTGAACAAGAGGTACACCGTGAGGTGCGAAAGGGGGTGCGGGTGGAAGGTATGGGGCCGCAAAACTAGGGACAAGCAATGGAAAATCGCGAACGTGGAGCAATCTCACTCTTGTGGGACTGCTCGAGTGTCGGGGGAGCACCTTCAGGCGACCGCTAATTTCATTGCAAGACGCATTATCGGGGTTGTGGGTGTCGATCCTGATGTGACCATTGACACCCTCATTGAGATTATATTTGGGTTCATTAAGTATCGCGTGAAGTATGGGAAAGCATGGAGGGCCAAGCAGAGAGTGATGCAGTTACTGTGGGGTGATTGAAATGAATGTGTGTATGCATGTCTGTAGAGTTCATTTTGAATGAATCCAAATGACCGCTGGAAAGAAATTTTGTATGACTATGTTCGAATGAAATTTCTGAGTTGACGGATGTTGAATGTTTAATTAAATTACATGACTGATGGATGATTCTTGCTTTACATGTTTGAATGATTGTTGGAATGTCGATTGAATGAACTCAAATCATTCTTTGAGCATTAGTTGCTACTGCCATGCCACTTATACTGGCGTGGCAGTATAGTCCTGTCACGCCGGGATGACAGGTGTGATAGGACTTAGCCCAGATCGGAGACCTTGTCCCGCATCGCCTCTGGAATGTTTAGCAATTTGGCGTGACAACAATAGTGCCACGTCGTGAATACTGGCGTGGCAGTATGGTCCTGTCATGCTGGGATGAATGGCGTGACAGGACTTAGCACCAGATCGAAAGACCTTTCCCGCATCGCCTCTGGAATGTTCAGCAATATGGTGTGACAACAATAGTGCGAGCAGGTTTTTAGGTTTAGGTTTTCAGGTCGTAGGGTTTCAGGGTTTAGGTTTAGGTTTAGGTTTTTAGGTTTCAGGTCGTAGGCTTTTAGGTTTCAGGTCATATGTTTTTAGGTTTAGGTTTCAGGTCGTAGGTTTTTAGGTTTTTAGGCATCAACCGGTAGTTAGGCCCAAAGTCCTCCATCCTTTCGAGGGAAAGGTCTTGCATCGGCCACCCAGGTTGGAATGGTCCCATTGCTTCGTCTACCATGGTATGTAACTGTACGACGGAGAAGGTTTTTCTTCCTACGGTTTGGAGGGTCCAATGGTCCTACTTTCGGAGTGTGGGGTGTGCGTTTTATAACCCGCAGGCCAGCTTTGCGCAGTGAAAACACCGAAAGAGACAACCTTTCGCACTGACAAGATCAAACAGGGCAGCTTTGCGCAGTGACAGGACCAAACGGGGTAGCTTTGCGCAGTGACAAGACCAAAGGAGATAGCCTTGCGTAGTGACATGACCAAACGGGCCAACTTTGCGCAGTGACAAGACCACATGGGGCAGCTTTGCGCAGTGACAACACCAAACGGGGCAGCTTTGCACAGTGATAAGACTAAAGGAGACAGCCTTGCGCAGTGACAAGACCACACGGGGCAGCTTTGCGCAGTGATAAGACTAAAGGAGACAGCCTTGCGCAGTGATAAGACCAAAGGAGACAGCTTTGCACAGTTTAGGGTTTAGGTTAAGGGTTATGCTTTTTAGATCAACTAGACAACACTGACCGCCTCGCCACCTTTTCAGAACTAAAAGACACAACTCTGTATGAAATTAACCACACCATGCCAACCATGGGGCTTATAAAACGGGGTTCAACCAAACCCAACACTACATAACACTACACAATAGATACCCAGCTATGGACTCTTTGGCAAACTTCTACGCGAAGATGTTGCAGAAGCGCAAGTGGCTTGCGTAGAAGAGGAAACATCTATAATACCCAGATCGAACAATGAAAGATGCTCAAGTACCACCACATTTCCCAATCCTGCAGTGTGTGTGTGGCGAACAGACAGAGATCATTCAATCCACACACCCACACACCGTCGCCCGGGCGTACTACATGTGCGGGCACCACCTCGTAAGCGTTTCTTTCGCGCACATCGATTTTCCTCAACGTTCAATTCCTTAAATTTTTAACATCATCCCCACGTAATGGTAACCCGAGATGCGCTGCCACTTCTTCCAGTGGATCGACGGCCCGGAGATGTACGACACGGCATTCATCCAGCAGAAGTACATGCTGAACTACTCGGTGTGGGCCGAGAACTTCGTGCGGTGAAAACCTTACGTACCAGACCCTGTTGAGGAGGCTCTGAAGGAGCCCAGTACTCGCCCGGGCATAATCCATATCGACGACGTGAGTTATGAAGAATTTACATCCTTATTACTTTTTCACTGTACGGTGTACTTACATCATACAATCGCAAGATATGGACGACTTCGACATACCAGCCCGAGGTGGACAGTCCCGCGACAAGGGTAAGGGAAAGGCTCAAGAAGCTGAGCCTGGCCGCCACAGCTTATCCGGTCACCCGGGCATAATCCGTATCCATGACGTGAGTTATGAAGAATTTACATCCTTCTTACGTTTTTCACTATACGGTGCACTTATATTATGGAATCGCAGGACATGGATGACTTCGACATACCAGCCCGAGGTGGACAGTCCCGCGACAAGGGCAAGGGAAAGGCTCGTCCGGCTGAGCCTGGCCGCCACAGCATCTCAGGTCGCTCAGGCCTAATCCGTATCGACGACGTGAGATATGAAGAATTAGCATCCTTCTTACGATTTTCACTATACAATGCACTTACATCATGGAATCGCAGGACATGGACGACTTCGACATACCAGCCCGACGTGAACAGTCCCGCGACAAGGGGAAGGGGAAGGCCGGCCAAGAGTTCAACACCGTGCTAGCAAGGAAGGGCAAATGGCCTCGGTCCACGCAGTAGGTCAGGTCATTACGTAGTAGTCCCCTGTCCTACCCCGCATGTTTTTACTATCCCCTAAAGGCATGTATAGTTATATGGTCCGGATGCTTGTGTCGTAATATACCGTAGTAGTAGCGAGGATGACTTAAGCAATTAGCCGAACCATCATGCCATGTCACTATGTGTAACATGCTTCTATCCGCGGACTCTAATGTAGTTCTGGTTCCGTGTCTCCGCTAAGCCATCAAAGCAAGCCTATATTGCAAGTGTGCCTCTTCTAGTGAAATCCCAGAAAGAACCATTCGCACTGACATCGAATTCTCCATGTTTTAGGACATCTTCATAATCACAACGAGCGTTCTCAACCCCTTCAATCATATTCTCTATAAGCTTCATAAAGTACTTCATCGACTGCCTGCCTATATATGTTCAAACGACTTTATCGAGGAGAGACTCCAATAGTTTGGACAACAAGTGTTTCAACAGACAGTTTGCTTAGACGACATTCTCAAGGTTACACCTCGTCTGATATTCTTATCAACCATCCTTTCTCTAAATGAATAAAATTATACAAAAATTACAGAAGCAACAACACTATGACGGGACGGGAGGCTCCACAAAAAGTTTCGTAATTTTCCTAAACTCATTTGCTATATTTTCAAATTACTACAAATAGTGCTGAAACTACGACGAAACCCTGATTTCCGAGAAAAGGAAACCCTAATTTGCAAACCTCCATGCCCTTATTTCTTAATGAGCACCACCTATCATTCCAGTAGGATTTCTACGCATGTTTCCTTAGCGGTACTGTCTACCATATGTCCATACTTCCACAAAAAATTATCGGTTCATATAGGTATTTACTTTCAGTTAAAATGATGGTGTTATCTTTGGTTCATGAGATACATTCTCTATTTTTAAGTTATGGATTGTTAAATGTTACATGTACATGGTGTTATGTATCACCAGTAACTTCAATTGTTTTTATCTTTCAAAGGTTTCAAATCCATAAATCAAGTCCCTTTGTTTCCATCTTACCACCAAATCTTAAGGTTCCAAATCCATAAATCAAGTCCGAACTAAATTCAACCATGAGCACGAATTTATAATTTACAAACCAACTTCAATTATCACGCCATACATTACTGTCACGCCATATAACATTACTGTCATGCCATATTATATGGCGTGATAATCCGACATTGTCACGCCACCAAAAGCGGCGTGACAGATGCCACACAAGCCCTCCACGCTGGCACGACGCGCGGCCGAAGGCTTGCGTGGCATGTTTTTTCACGCCACGTATGGTGGCATGATAGTACGCTTTGGACACGCCAGGGGTGGTGGCGTGACTAAAGGGATCAGATTTGGAAATAAAGTTCGCGAGAGATTAACTTTAAAATATTAATAAAAAAGGATTAAATAAAAAAAAATTCACCACTCCCATTCAAGTCATTCTCAGTGCATTGTATATAGGTTATATCTAAAGATACCACTCCTATTCAGGGCATTCTCTGTGCGTAGTGTATGTAGGTTATATCTAAAGATACCACATCGTATGATACAACTTTCTCCATACATAGTAGTATCTAACAACTACCCACTTAATTAGTTTCTTTCCTTCTACTCCATCACCTTTCTCTCCTCCCGATCTCCATCCTCCAACTTTCTTTGTTTTCCCAAATGGGTTGTATTTTACATGAGACATAGCTCTACTCTCTCTCTCTCCCTCGACTCTCCTTGCACATCAATTTTCATCCTAATTGGCGCTCTATGGAAACTGCCGTGTTATTTGCATTAGAAGGGCCCTATGCAACTGATAATGTAGCCATCAATGGGATACATAAAAAAATTGTTTGGTTGACCCACACTTCATTAATAGGATTAATTCCTTATTGGCCACTAGAAGTTGGTCGGGTTCCTAAAATGTCATTGTGAAACTGCTTCTCTCGTCATTGCCAACTTCCATCCCGTTTCTGCCACTCTCGTTAGCCTCGTTAGGTCCAACCGCTATTAACCACTGAAAATTATCAAAATGCCCATCTTACCCTTTTTCTTCCTTCTCTTCCTCTTCATGCCCCAACCTCCCCTACCCACGCTACCCGAGCTTCCCTACCACAACCGCCGCTGTTGCTCCCACTCACGCCGACCCGGCCTCCCCACCATCACCATCGTCGCCAGTGGATTTCATAGCCAAACACCTCCATCCGACTCCCCGTGCTGCCCCAATTCTCCTCCCTCCATTTCCTTGCCTGATTCAATTCATTCTCTCATGGGCTCCAACTCTAGCATCGGTCCGCTGGGGTCTTCGCCACCTGTGAGTTATTGGCTCCTTCTCTGTCCCCAACGCCCAGGGCACTAGATCCGGATCACCTACCTTCGTCACCCACTCACTTCATTGACTGCCCCTCGACGAAGTCACCAACCCGACCACACCATCGTACGTTAGTCCCTTGCTCTCCTCCGCCTCCGTCTCGCCCCTGTGATCCCCACGTGTGGTTCTCCTTTGCCTCTGGTTTGGGTCAGCTATGGTGCCGACCCGCGGCTTCACCACCTGTGAGCCTGTGTCTAGCGTCTTCCTCGCCTCCGTCAGCCTCGGTGCGCCACTGTTGCCTCTGCCGCTCATCGGTGGGGAGAGAGGAGAGAGATGGGGGAGAGAGGGGAGAGGGACGAGGAAGAAGATGGAAGAGCAAGAAGGGTAAATAGGTCTTTTCACACACAATTTGACAATCAACTCATGGTTGATCGGCGGGAGTGGCAAAAACAGGATGAAAATTGAGTTTCGATGGCAATGAAGATTGGAGCAGTTTCGCAATGGCATTTTAAGACTAAGTCAACTTTTAGTGGCAAATAAGAAATTAATCCTGTTTAATGATTAATAATGACATATTACTATCGAAGAATGCCAACGAGTAAGAGTTAGTCTCAAAAACGAGTAACAGTTGGTTTTAGATGGTTGAGACGTTAACTGTGAATGCACATCGTGAGTTGTGAGAATGAAATCATGGCTTTCACCCAAATTCCCAAAATATGTTTTGCTTCCATCCTGAAAAAGTCACGTATATACGCTTGGCAACTTCTGGATAGGTTGTGACAAACTTGGTTGGTAATGGTAGAGTTAAGGTTTTGTCATATCAATTTTTCGCACCAAATTTTTGGCAGTGAGAAAAACCTTATTCCCAAACTATGCACCGATATTTGCTTTGGCCACGTCTAGTGGCAACTTACAACTGGTTATTTATTAATCAAGATTGACATTTATTTGGTTTATAAATAGGAGTAGTATTTTAGCCAGATATATCGATGAGTTGTTTGGACATTGTGCGCACGATATTTTTTGTGGAAAAACTATCAGTCGGAGATCATCAGCTTTTATCCTTTGCTAACTTTGCCTCCATTGTCTCTTTACGGATCGGTCATATTGTCACATACCATGATGAAACGGCGCATCACTACTTTATTTTTGTCTTCAGCAATCAAATTGATGGACCGAAGGTAAAATTCAAAATTATGAATGTACCCCCTTATATTTTGTGAAAGAAGGCCTCTTATAATTTTCTAAAGCTTCTAAAAAGGAGCTCAAGTGCATCTAGAAAATTCTGCCCAGATCACTACTCCGCGGTGGAGGGATCCATGGAGGTAAATCGGGACTTAGGACTATAGGTGGCTAAATGGGTCGTATCTGTCGGGCTGGTCCGAGGAACGACATTGTAAGACCCCGGTGTATTTAGCTTATAATGTTTAGTTGTAACATCCCAAGTTTTAGCTTGCGTTTCAAATGTAAGAAAATAAGTAGAAATTAAAACTTTTTCTTACATCTTGCAATTCTTGTATGTTCTAAAGAATTCTTGCAAAAGAATTATGGGATTACAAGTCACAAGTCACTCTGATCGAAAACCTTGTCTTCCAAAAATATTCTTGTCAAACCTTTTGATCATCTCCGGGAAATATTTTTTCTAAGTTCTTGGGATGGTAGGTGACCCCTCTGAAAAATTTTACAATTTTTAGAAATTGTTTGAACATTTTAAGAGGCCGTCAAACCACTTTGACCCTTGGTCAAAACCCTAGCTCAGCACCTTGGGAAATTTCTGGGAAAAATGCTCAGCATAAAAACCTCTAGAAATTTTTCACAAGGTTCATCTCAAGGTTAGCAAGCTACTGTAAAAATTTCATAAATTTTGGAATTAGTTTGCTATCTCTAAAAATTCCTCAAAGTTCCCAGCTCAAATGAAACCCTAAGTCAACCTTGGGTTCGGGTTTGAGTCAGGCTCTGAATCATGGTTGAACCCAACCGCCTAGACCACCTCAGCTCTGTCGTTTTGGGTGCAAACCACCTCAGCCGTTGGATTCGTGTCCTACGGTTTAGATCTTCGGGATCTCATCAAAGACTGTAACATCCCTAATTTACAAGTTTTTGAGTTTTTCCAAAAAGTTTTAAAAGTATCCATTTGGTTTAAGTTGGAAAAGCTTAAATTTAAAATTTAAAAGTCAAAAACCTTTTAAATTGAAATAATCCAACTTCAATTAAAATAAAAAGTTAGTTTATTGGAGCTTCTTGGATTTTATTTGGATTTTAAGCCTTTATTGCATTTTCTGGAATTTAATTTGGCTTTTCTCTTTTTGTTTGAAGCCAAAATCTATTTTGTTTGCAAAATTAAAAACTAAAGCATAGCTAAGAGTATTTTTATTAAGTTCCATATAATTCAAAGATCTTCTGTGAATTTTTCTAGAATTTTTGGATGGCTGTAGCTATTTTCTAAAAAGCCTTTTTGCTTTTCAGGATTTCTTTATTCGGAAATCTTTTGAAAATTCGTTTTCGGCTCATGGGCCGAATCTCTCCCTCGCCCGTTCGCGGCCAGCTCGCCACTGCGCGCGCGCCCCTCCCCTCTGCGCACCGTCCGATCACAATCGGACGGCCGCTAAGACTCCACGCCTGCGCCCGCGCCTCTCCCCTCCCCGCACCGTCCGATCAAAATCGGACAGTCCTCGCTCGTCGTACTCTTCCGGACCCCCCTTTTCTTCCCCGCGCAGCCGTGCGCGCGTGCGCGCGATTCGCGCCGGCGCCTCCTTCCCTCCCTGCGGCGTGCTCCACCGCACTCATGGCCTCCGTCCCTCCCCACGTCTCGTCCCGTACCTCTTTTTTCCCCGTTTTCCGCCGCCGCCATTGACGGCCGCAAGCAACCTCCGCCCTTCTTCCTCCTCTGGCCCCCCAGGCCTATTTAAGCGCGCCCCGGGTTCGCCTCCTCCTCCTCTGTTGGGACCCAAAATTACGATTCTGGAACCCTCTGTGTATACTGCACTAGTCCAGGATCACGCTAGTGCACACAGTGTTAACATAGGTAAATATCGATCCACACAAGCGATAAATAAAGTAAAGCGATTAGTTTGAATAACAAATAAGGGTTTTGACCTTATGGTCGAGTTTACACTTATTAAGCCACGCAGCTACGAGAAAATAAAACAAAGAATGAGCGGAAATAACTCAGCGTAGATCCCACCAATTCACTACGAGGCAACCGATCGGGATCGGACCTTAACGATCAACAACCTTCGCGAACTCCTCCTCGAAAGCGGCGTAGACTCCTCCTCTTACGTAGGTTTGGGCGCAAGTTTTACAACAAGCGTGAGTACACAACCGTACTACGCAAATCATACCACGAATGCAATTTATAGATGCGGGTTTATTCCAAAGTAAAGGCTTCGTGGTTCTTTTGCATAAAAGCAACATTTGCAATTGAATACGAGTAATAGATTGAAAGCATAATTCAAAACAAATAGACAATATTAATTTAACAATTGTTTCCACAAAGATACAAAGCTAAGCAGATTATTTCAAATAGCCAGTATGATTGAGGTCACGAGCTCCCATCCCAACATTTTATGAAAACTACCTCGTGTGAAATCCCGAGCATGTCCATGACATGACGCGCTATTCGAATAGATTGATTTAACACTCTGCAGAGATTGTACACTTTACCCACAAGATACAACTAGTGTAGCAAACACTAATCATAACAAAACGGTTTAGAAACTTCATCTCAACATTGATACTCCGATGTGCTTACAAACCGCTATGCCAACCCAAGCAGCGCTTTGGCATAACACACACCGGACGACAGGAAGCGGCGAACCGTCGCGATGCAACCACTAAGTAGTCGCACCTCCACCCTGTCACACAGCCTAACCTATCCACCTGAACATCAATGCCGAGAATCCATAACTTACTAAGTTAGGCCCGTCCCATATCAGGCATGTGGTCGTACAGTAAGGCTCAGTTCAATGGTGCACAAAGTTAAGTCCTTAATTGACCAAGGCAAGACTTCTATGTTCTAACTAAGTCACAAAGATTATCATTCCCATCACAAAGTCCACCATATCACACAGCTTCCACCACTTGCCTCAATCTAAATCCTTTACCACCCAATTGGTTTTAGTGCAACACATGCCATCACGAAGTAAAAACACATAGCACACAGTTTTACACAAAGTTCCATAGTCACTTAGTCACATTTAATAAATTGCAACTTACATGAGATGTGAGACTCGTAGCATAGCTAAGCAATTGTACTCGCGTCTAACCAACCCACGTTGGTGCTATAATATTACCAACTAGTAACCAATCTAGGGTGACAAGGAATTATGACATACAAGGCCAAAGTGTGATAACAATTTGGATAATAACTATGCCCAAAGCATTTAAATAAATAATTAAAGTAGGATGCAATAATTTAACACAAAGTAATTTGAAAACTGGGTTCAAGATGATCAAAGGTATGACTTGCCTTGGAAAAGGTCTATGTACTGGTCTTGATCTTGGGGTGCTCCTTCTTCACCAAAATTCACCGACGAATCGACGTCTACTCGCAAACGAGACACAAACAAACAAAACAAATAAATAACAGAGGCAAAACAAGCTCCAAAAATTAAATAAAAATCTCAAATAAATAGAGCTCGAATTTAGATAAATTTAGAAATTTGAATGGGCTCAATCGGAGTTAGGATGCAAAAGTTATGGCCTTTGGAAGTTTTAAATCTAAAAGAAACCCTAATTTGGATTTTCTGGAATTTCCCGAATTATTTCTCTAAAGAAAAATCGGATTATTGAGCAATGCTGGCGTCAACCCTCAGAATTTCGGCAAAAGATAAATAAAAGAATTCACTGACATGTGGGACCCACATGTCAGAGACATGGCTCACGATAGACCAAGTCTACCGAGCCGATTGAATCTGGAGCCGGTGGACCGTGCCACGCACGCGACACGTAGGCGCGAGGGCTGAGGTGGCGACGAGGTGGCGCTGACGCGGCTACGGTGAGGGCGGCGGCGCTCGGGAACCGAGGGTCCCGGCGAACGGCGGCGATCCACCGGAGGTGAGTGGTACCGACGTGAAGGGGGTGGCACGAGGAACTCGTAGGTGTGCTCACTGGTGGTCGGGGACGTCTGTGGCGGCGGCGTTAGCGGCGAGGAGCTACGAGCTCGGCGAGGGTCGGGGTTGCGGCGGCGCTCCGGCGAAACGGCGACCACGAGGTAGCCTTGCTCCGTCGCGATCTGCGGCGGTGTAGACCACGGCTCGGGCGGCAATGACAGCGGCGTACGAGCTCGTCGGAGTTGGCGGTGGCGCAGATCGTTCTCGAGCTCCTGCAGCGGCTAGGGTTCGGCGCGAGGGTGAAGACGGCTGCGGAAGGGGTGCGGAGGCTGAGGGCTCGCTCTCCCTTTATACCCGGTGGCCTGGAAGAGTCCAGGCACGAACGCCAAAAGCGGCATGCGGCGCGCGAGCAATCGTAATGCGGTCGCAGACGATGAACAGTAGATTTGGTGGGGCCCACACGTCAGTGACGGTGGCTCGCGTGAGTCCGCGACGCAAACAGCGCAAGTGCGACTGACGGGTGGGACCGGCACGCGCGCGCGCGGAGAGAGGGAGGTGGGCTGCGACGCGGGAGTTGGGCCGGTGGCGTGGGCTGGGTTAGGAACAGGAGTGGGCCGGGGAAAAGGAATTCGGCCCGAGGAGTTTTCTGAGATTTTAAATAGTTTTTCCTTTTTAGAAAATACCAGAAATTCAAAGGATTAAGTACATTCTTCGTCCCTCAACTCTTGTTCTAGTTTAATTTTTGTCCCTAAATTGTAATACCGAGTATAACACGTCCTCGAACTATCAATACCATGCAAAAACCGTCCCTTCATCCGTTTTAGAGCGGTTTTGACCGGGGTTTGACCCACATGGCTTTTAGGTCGAATAAAAAAACGCCCGAGGCTGCCACCCGTGCTTCCACGCGTGCTTCCCGTGCCACCCATGCTTCCGAGCTGGCTTTGGTCCTCCTCTTCGCCTCCCCATTTCTCCATTTCTCCATTGCTGAACTCGTCGCCCTCCTCCTCCCCCTCCCTCCGGCCCGACGTGCCGCCGCCCTCCCCCCTCTTCCCCGCCGCGCTGGTCCTTCTCCTCCCCCCCGAGCAGCCGTCTTCCCCCCCGCCCAGATCTGGATCTGCCCAGATCTGGGTGCCTCCGCCTCGGCTCCTCCGGCTCGCCTCCCCCTCCCTCTGGCCCCAACGTGCCGCCGCCCTCCCCTCCTCCTCCCCACCGCGCTGGTCCTCCTCCTCCCCCCAAGCGGTCGCCGTTTCTCCCGCCCGGATCATGCGCCTCGCCTCGGCTCCTCCTCGGCCGCCCCCTCCTCCTCCCCACCGCGTTGGTCCTTCTCCTCCCCCCGAGCAGTCGCCCTCCTCCCCCGACGCCAGCCCCCTTCTTCCCCGCGCGCGGCGCCCCACCGCCGCTGAGCTCCCCCGACTCCTCCGCCCTCGGTCCTCCTCCTTCCCCACCGCTGCCTCCGCCGCCCTCCTCCACCTTCCTCCTCCCCGACGCCTCCTTCCCCGACTTCCTCCATCGTTGTCATGCTGTTCGCCACTGCCGTCATCGCCTTCTTCATGGACCTCAACATCCTGTCCAACCTCCTATCCATCTCCACGCTCATCATCAACTTCCTCGGTACGTGCGAGCGTTAGGCCGCGGAATATATGCATGTGAATTCTTGAATACAATCACATCGTCTTGAATGGATGATTGATCGTTTGATTTTATTCGGTTTGTGCACGCCCGCGTTCGACCTGCCGCTGCTGTCGTCGTCGACGAACAAGGGCACAAACAAGGTCTTTGTTCATGTTGGCGAACAAGGGCAAACAAGGTCTTTGTTCATGTTCGTCGAGTTCGGCGGCAACAACTACAACTTCACGTGGAAGGCGGTGGAGCCTCGACAAGGTGAAGACGATGGTGCCCAAGGTGGTGGCCTCCATGATCGGTGGCATAGAGCGGCCGGCCGGGCGAGGGCGCGCACGGCGAGGCGCTTCATCCCGAAGGCGCCGGTCGACCGCAGACCCTAAAGCTGCGCGGCGAGGGGCGGCGGAGATCATCCGACACGTCTTTGTTCGGCTCGCCAGCCGCGCCGCCGGCGCCCGCTGTGTAGGGCATCATGATCGTGCCGCCGCGCTCCACCGTGGCGCTATTCGGTTGGCGGCGGCCATGAGCCACACCAAGACGCGGGTGGAGGAGGCCTGGAGCATCGAGGAGGTGGCCTTCAACGTCCTGGGGCTGTCCGTGCACTGCTTCATCCTGCCCGCCGACATCCAGTCCGACTCCGTGGGCGAGGTCCCGCCCGTGGAGCACGCTCACACCCACAATGCAGGCGTCAACGTCGGTGGCCACGGCGAGAAGATCATGTGGAGAGTGGAAGTGTGAGGAGGGTTCGCCAGCGTGGACGCACGGGTGGCACAGAGAAACGTTTTTTTTCCACGTGGCACGAAACCGCTCTAAAACAGATGAAGGGACGGTTTTTGCGTGGTATTGATAGTTCGAGGACGTGTTATACCCGGTATTACAATTCAGGGACGAAAATTAAACTAGGGCAAGAGTTGAGGGACGAAGAATGTACTTAATCCAAATTCAAATAAGCAATAGAAAATAGCAAATGAACTCAGAAAAAATCTAGAAAAATCTAGAAAATATATCTAAGCACAAGGAACCCAAATAAAATAGCTTTGACTATTGTTCATGTTGGGATTATTCACATTAAAGGTTTTTGTTTGTAAAGTCCAATATTAAGCTTTTAAAATTTAAATTCAAATAAATCCAAATGGTGAATTTTCTCCCTACTAACTATTAAAAGATTTTTAAGCTCAGAAAATTAGGATGTTACAAACCTCCCCCCCTTAAAGGAATCTCGACCCGAGATTCAAAGCTAGCTAGAGAAAAGGCTAGGAAACTCGGCTTTCGGCTCTTCTTCACGTTCCCACGTTGCTTCTCCCTTACAGTGGTTGCTCCTTTGGACCTTGCAAAAGCGAAGCAGTCTTGCTTACGGTGAGGAGCTCTGCGACATTCAAAATCTTGACTGGCTGCTCCTTGTAGGTAAGATCCTCCTTCAAATCAATCGATTCTAACGGGGCTTGCTCTTCTGGCACACGAAGACACTTTTTCAACTACGAGACATGAAAGACATCATGCACTCCTGCTAACGACTGCGGTAGCTCCAACTGATAAGCAACTTCTCCACGGTGTTCCAAAATCTTGAACGGACCAACATACCTAGGGGCAAACTTCCCTTTAGCATGAAACCTTTTGACACCTCTGAGCGGGGTAACTCGAAGATAGACGAAATCCTCGGGTTCAAAGCTGAGATCTCGACGACGATTATCAGCGTAGCTCTTACGCTGGGTGAGTTATCTTCAATCTTTCTCGATCATGGCCACTTGCTCTTACGCTTCTTGGATGATGTCCGACCGACATCGAGCGTTCATTGTTTCTAACCAATTCAACGGGGTTGGCAGACACGCCATACAAAGCTTCAAATGGTGACATTTGCGGACTAGCTTGATAGCGTTGTTGTATGCGAGAATTCGCATACGGTAAACTTTTATCCCAACGGGTTGCGTTAGCTAGAGCACAAGCGTCAACATATCCTCCAATATCGATTAACCCTTTCATCCGTCCATCCATGCGTGGATGATACGCTGATCATGAAATTGGATGGGTACCCAATGCTTCATGCAAACTCGCCAAAGCGAGAGGTGAACCGAGATCCTCGATCGATACTATCTTTTGGGCACACCGCAAGTGACGATTCGGCCATGTACAATTCCGCAAGGCGATCTCCGAGCACGTGGTTTTGATGGCGGAAATGGCGACTTTGGTCAACGATCGACTATTACCCGGATCGAATCGTAATCCGATTGGGTCTTAGGTAAACCGGTGATGAAATCCATTCCGATCTCTTCACACTTCCATTCGGAATCTTCACGTTGCAACAAACCGCTGGTCTCGTGTCTCGCCTTTACCTTACGGCGGGCGTCACACAAGGCAACGAACTCTGCGACTTCTCGCTTCAAATTTGGCCACCAAAATTTATTCTTAACATCTTGGTACATCTTGGTACTTCCAGGGTGAATCAAATACTTTGAGTCATGGGCTTCCTTTAAGATTAACTGTCTTAGACCACCGATATCTGGTACACAGATACGACCATTAATCCAGAGTATGTCTTGATCATTCTTGGTGAAATCTTTGAATTTTTCTTCTGCCATTTTGAGCTTAATGTCTGACAACACAGAATCCTTTGGTTGCGCTTCACGAATCTGCTTCTCCAGGGTAGACTGTACCTCCAAATTGGCTACAAATCCTTCGGACACAACTTCTAGTCTTAGCTTCTGAAATTCTTCATAAAGTTCTGGGCAACTTTCCTTTACTTCCAAAGCATTGCAGTAACTCTTACGACACAAGGCATCTGCAACTACATTGGCTTTTCCGGGATGGTAGTGGATTCCAAGATTATAATCCTTGATCAATTCTAACCATCTTCTCTGTCTCATATTCAAATCTGACTGGGTGAAGATGTACTTTAGACTCTTATGATGCTGTGTAGACTTCACGGCGATTCACCGATAAGGTAGTGACGCCAAATCTTTAAAGCATGCACTACGGCTAATTCGGATCATGAGTAGGGTAATTCTCTCGTGAGGTCTCAAGCGCCTTGACGCATAGCGATAGCTCTTCCTTCTTGCATCGGACGCATCCTAATCCTTGGCGAAGCATCACAATAGATATCAAAATCCTTGCGAATATCCGCAAAATCAGCATTGAAATTTGAAGTTAAGCACTTCTTCAACTCTTGAAAACTTTCCTCACAGTCTGGAGTCCAAGTGAACTCCTTCTCTTTCTTCAACAATTGCGTAAGAGGCTTAGCAATCGATGAGAATCCTTCGATGAAACGGCGGTAATAACCTGCCATTCCCAAGAAGCTGTGAATCTGAGTTACAGTTTTGGGCTGCTCCCAATGTAACACTGCTTTGACTTTACCGGGGTCAACCGCTACTCCCTCGGCTGTCATCACATGACTAAGGAAATCAACTTCTTTCTTCCAAAAATCACACTTGCTAAACTTGGCATACAACTGATGCTCTCTGAGTTTTTCCAATATTATCCTTAGATATTCGGCGTGTTCTTCCTCCAACTTGGAGTACACCAGGATATCATCAATGAACACAACTACGAACTTGTCCAAATATTCCATGAATACTATATTCATCATGTTCATGAAGTATGCAGGGGCATTAGTCAGACCAAAAGACATGACTAGGAACTCATAATGTCCATACCGCATTGAGAAAGCGGTCTTTGGTATATCCTTAGGACAAATCTTTAGCTGGTGGTAACTTGATCGTAGGTCGATCTTTGAGAACACTCCGGCTCCCTTCATCTGATCAAATAAATCATCTATCCGGGGTAGTGGGTACTTGTTTTTTATGGTAACCTCGTTAAGGGAACGGTAATCAATACACATCCTCATACTTCCATCTTTCTTTTTGACAAACAACACTGGCGCTCCCTATGGCGACGAACTAGGTCTCACGAAACCTTTCTCAAGAAGTTCTTCTATCTGCTTCTTCATCTCTACCAATTCATCGGCTGGCATCCGATATGGTCTCTTTGAAATTGGTGCTGTCCCTAGCACTAAGTCGATGACAAACTCAATGTCACGATCCGGTGGTATTCCTGGTAACTCCTCTGGAAACACATCCGGATATTCACTGACGACTGGTACTTCCTCTAAGGACAGGGTCTTCAAGCTGTTTACTAGCAGATGTCCATCACGAACTGAGGTGGCTAGAAACTCTACCTTGTTTCCCTTGGTATCCTCGATTGTTACGGCTCTTTGGCCACAATCTAGCATGGCTTTGTGCTTGGATAACCAATCCATGCCAAGAATGACATCTAGGGTATGGGTATCTAGAACAATTAGATTGGCTAGAAACTCGACTCCAGCGATGAGTATCTTAGCTCCTAAACATCCCACTTTAGGGCTTAGCTTTGCTCCAGGCGACTGGACTAGCAAAGTATGCTTGAGATGCATAACTTCCAAATTATTCTTTGTTGCAAACATTCCAGAAGCAAACGAATGCGAAGCTCTAGAATCAAACAGAACCGATGCAGTCGAGTTAACGAAACTTACCCAATCGACGTCCGGTGCTTCCTAGGCTCCTTCCAGTGGCGTGGTTGACACGGCCTCGATCACGGATCGTGGTGCTCCTCGGCTTGACCGGCAACTTGCGAAGCTCCTTGGTTGATGCTCAGTCTTTGGCGTCTTGGATGGCGTAGCTCAAGGTTGAAACATCTTTGAGTGATTGTACCCTTCTGCGGACATTGGTTAGAAAAATGTCTGGTGACGGCAGTGTAACATACCCGTGGTACATTCTGCTGGTTGCTCCCGGTTGGGGTTGACGAGTGCGAGGTTGCGGAAGTTTCGGCGGTGGGCGAGTCTTGAAGTTGGTGCAAGTGTTCGAGCGAAGTGCAGGGTGGAAGCCGATTGAACTGTGGTGGCACCGTTCTTGTCCTCTCTTTGTGATTGCTGATTTCCTTGTTGAGCCATCGGCGTTGCGGTTATCTTCGGCTCCTTGCGTTTGTCCTCCGAACAAAGGCTTTGTTGACCAACTCACGGAAATCGGGAAAGTATGGCGATCGGTGACTTGCGATCCGGTGTTTAGTCCCTTGAGCGACTCTGACGAGCCTTGTCCGTGGCTACATCTTCTGCTGCGTAGCGAGCTAGCTGAGAAAACTTGTTGAGATAGTCAGACACTAGCATAGCTCCTTGCTTGAGAGCGCAGAACTCATCATTCTTCAGATCGATAATGCCTTCTGGTACATGATACTGGCGAAAAGCTGCAGAAAATTCTTCCCATGTGATATCTTGTGGCGTCTCATGCGCGGCACAGAAGTTTTCCCACCATTCAGCGGCTATGCCTTCCATCTGGTGAGTGGCATACAGGACCTTCTCACGGTCACTGCACTGGGTAATCAACAGCTTCCTTTCGATGACTCGAAGCCAATCATCTGCCTCTACTGGGGATACGTGTCCGGAAAATATTGGTGGACGAGTCCTCATAAATTCTGCAAGTTTGGATGGTCCATGGTGACCATGAGCAGCTGGGGCTCCATACTGTTGATTGTTGTTGTTGTTGTTGGCCTAGTTGTTCATAGCTTGCATCTGAGTCATCATGGTATTCATCAGCTGAGTCTGTGCTGCCATGAAAGCTCCAAAGTTTTGCAAGTCAATTGGGGGTGCTTGTGGTGAAACTGCTCCTGCGGCTGGTTGCTCATTGCTTCTCGGCGCTGGGGTGCCGGAACCACTAGCAGCAGTCTGACGAGTTTGAACCATCTGGCGAAGCTCCATGGGTTAGATAAGGTAGCAAGCACAAGATAAGTTGAGAACTAAGCAGGGGGCAGGTTAAACCCAACGAAACACAGCTCAAGAAACTCAAATGAAATATTTTTATTACTTAGGGTCTTAGCATGGCTGCAACAAATGTCTAAGGGCCTTTGCAGCTCATACTCGCACACAAAAGAAACAACGACCTAAGCACACAAAACTACCGCCTAAAGGGCGAATCACTAAACTGAAACTGGCTAAGCCTGGAAAACTGAAACTAAGACACTACTCGAGAAAGCCTCACAACAGCGCGACGCTCCGACGGTCAGACTCGGAAGTGAGCCGACCGAGGCGATCCGATGCCTCAGGCGGTGCGGCGGGAACATGCGTTCCGGTGCAACCAGTTGGTGGCTCCTCTAGCTCTGCATCATCCTCTGGCTTCATTGGGTCTTCCTCTGGATCTTCTTCTGGATCCTCCTCGGGGTCTTCCTCTTCTTCGGGAACTTGGTCGTAGAAGATCTCTTGCAGAGTGGCGACCTTCTCCTCAGCTCTCTGCAAGGCTTCATAGACATGATCCAACTCCGTGATGGTCCTCTCCAAGGCTTCCTCCTTGGCGGCCACGAACTGGGCAAGGTGCACGCATCATAGCGTTGCTCTCTTCTGCGTGAGCGGGTAGCGAGTTGGCAAATCCACGGCGGCGGCTCTGGGGTGGTAACGGAAGATGGTGTCTTGGAGCTCCCATGCGTAGATGTTGCAGATACGCAGTATGGCCAAGCGCGATGACTCCTGGATACCCTCCAGCCAAGTGATCTTCTTCACAGAGACGTGCGAAGGTTGGCTCGCCTTGTCGTTCCTCCTGGCGTAGATCGTCAGGCGACAAATCACTCCACGATTTTGTCCATTCACCATACAGTTGTTGTCGACGTACAGCGGACGATCAAAACCTCCAAGAACCTGGAGCAACTTCCAAAGCTCGGCGGCATACCCTCCAGTGCGCTCACCATAGCTCTGAAGACGAGGCATCTGTCAAGACAGGGGAGAGAAAAGATTATAGCAAAAGTTGAGGCGAGAGAGATATGAGGAGAGTTAAGCAATTAATTAACCTTACAAGTTAATTTTCTTTTAGAAAATAGTTTGGACACTCTAAAGGCGACCAATCTAACTAAGGTCAAGACCTCTGATCGGTATGGCTCGATACCACCTGCGCCGGGACCCAAAATTACACTCGGAACCCTCTGTGTATCTTGCACTAGTCCAGGATCACGCTAGTGCACACAAGTGTTAACATAGGTAAATATCGATCCACACAAGCGATAAATAAAGTAAACAATTAGTTTGAATAACAAATAAGGGTTTTGACCTTGTGGTCGAGTTTACACTTATTAAGCCACGCAGGCTACGAGAAAATAAAGCAGAATGAGCGGAAATAACTCCGGCGTAGATCCCACCAATTCACTACAGGCAACCGACTGGGATCCAAACCTTAACGATCAACAACCTTCGGCGAACTCCTCCTCGAAAGCAGGCGTAGACTCCTCCTCTTCTGTAGGTTTGGGCGCAAGTTTTACAACAAAGCGTGAGTACACAACCGTACTCGCAAATCATACGATAGAATGCAATTTATAGATGCAGGTTTATTCCAAAGTAAAGGCTTCTGTGGTTCTTTTGCATAAAAGCAACATTTGCAATTGAATACGAGTAATAGATTGAAAGCATAATTCAAAACAAATAGACAATATTAATTTAACAATTGTTTCCACAAAGACACAAAGCTAAACAGATTATTTCACATAGCCATATGATTGAGGTCACACACCTCCCATCCCAACATTTTATGAAAACTACCCCTCGTGTGAAATCCCCGAGCATGTCCATGACCATGACGCGCTATTCGAATAGATTGATTTAACACTCTGCGAAGTGTACACTTTACCCACAAGATACAACTAGTGTAGCAAGCACTAATCATAACAAAGCGGTTCGAAACTTCATCTCAACATTGACACTCGATGTGCTTACAAACCGCTATGCCAACCCAAGCGAAGCGCTTTGGCATAACACACATTTGCCGACGTGGAAGCGGCGAACCGTCCCCGCGATGCAACCACTAAGTAGTCGCACCTCCACCTGTCACACAGCCTAACCTATCCACGAACATCAATGCCGAGAATCCATAACTTACTAAGTTAGGCCCGTCCCATACCAGACATGTGGTCGTCAGTTAAGGCTCAGTTCAATGGTGCACAAAGTTAAGTCCTTAATTGACCAAGGCAAGACTTCCATGTTCTAACTAAGTCACAAAGATTATCATTCCCATCACAAAGTCCACCATATCACACAGCTTCCACCACTTGCCTCAGTCTAAATCCTTTACCACCCAGTTGGTTTTAGTGCAACACATGCCATCACGAAGTAATAACACATAGCACACAGTTTTACACAAAGTTCCATAGTCACTTAGTCACATTTAATAAATTGCAACTTACATGAGATGTGAGACTCGTAGCATGGCTAAGCAATTGTACTCGCGTCTAACCAACCCACGTTGGTGCTATAATATTACCAACTAGTAACCAATCTAGGGTGACAAGGAATTATGACATACAAGGCCAAGGTGTGATAACAATTTGGATAATAACTATGCCCAAAACATTTAAATAAATAATTAAAGTAGGATGCAATAATTTAACACAAAGTAATTTGAAAACTGGGTTCAAGATGATCAAAGGTATGACTTGCCTTGGAAAAGGTCTATGTACTGGTCTTGATCTTGGGGTGCTCCTTCTTCACCAAAATTCACCGACGAATCGACGTCTACTCGCAAACGAGACACAAACAAACAAAACAAATAAATAACAGAGGCAAGTCCTTCTTTCTTTCTGAGGAGTCAAGTCCTTCTTTCTTCCTTCGACCATGTTGAGTAGTCGAATCATTCTTTCTTCCTTCGACCGTGTTGAGCAGTCGAATCCTTCTTTCTTCTTTCGATCGCATGAAGCAGTCGAGTCCGTCTTTCTTCCTTTGACTGTGTTGAGGAGTTGAATCCTTCTTTCTTCCTTCGACTGTGTTGAGTAGTTGAATCCTTCTTTCTTCCTTCCACCGCGTTGAGCAGTCGAATCCTTCTTTCTTCCTTCGACTGTGTTGAGTAGTCGAATTTTTCTTTCTTCTTTCGACCACATGGAGCAGTCGAATCCTTCTTTCTTCCTTCGACCGTGTTGAGCAGTCGAATCTCTTTTTCTTCCTTCAACCATGTTGAGCAGTCGAATCCTTCTTTCTTCCTTCAACCATGTTGAGCAGTCAAATCATTCTTTCTTGTTTCGACCACATTGAGTAGTCATATCAAGAACAACCACATTGAGTAGCCGTATCCCTCTTGCGACCACGTTGACTAGTTGTATCCCTCTTGCGACCACGTTGACTAGTCGTATCCCTCTTGCGACCATATTAAGTAGTCGTAACCTTCTTTCGATCTGGTAGTCAAAACCTTCCTTCGACCTCCTTCTGACCAAGTGGTCGAAACTTTCTTCTGACCAGTAGTCGAAACCTCCCCTTTCGACCATGCGTAGTCGGATGAGCTGTACTAAAAAAGCAATGCTTCGGAGGCTCCGTTCTCCTCCATCATGACTCTGACTTTAGTGAACTTGTTTCTGATTTTGTCTAAATTCAAAATCTTACTTTTGGCTCTGATCTTATTTAATTTCGAGTTCATTTGCTATTTTTTAATATTTATTTGTTTTCTTTGCTTGGTTGTTCCTTTTTCTGGTTCGTCTGTCTGAGTAGAGTTTGAAGAAGTGTGAGATCTCCAGTGCGATCAAGCTCTCGACTACTAAGACCTTCTTACCTTTAGCTCAAGCGAATCAATACTTTGATCATTTTGAGCCTACCTTTTATGCAAATTATATTCCTTCGAATTACCAAAATTGCATGCTTTAATTGTCTAATCAAATGTATGTCAGCTCTTAAGGTAGTTAAATGTTCATTTGCTGAATAATTATGTATTATACCATCCCTTGACAATTGAATCCATTGTCCCTTGTCACCCTAGTAACTATGTGGTAATTACTAGCCATAGGTTGTACTTAAACGACATGCTAGTCTTGCATAAGTACCGGGGTATTGAAATACCCCAATTATCTTTTTCTTAAAATGCGAAATTGTTTTGGGGCAGTCGTGGGAGGTACATGACTGTAGAATTTGAGATAATTTGGTTCTCCCCCTCAAAACTCCAAACTGCTAGCTCCACATCTGAGCGGATGGTAGAATGGTGGGTGCTGATGTAGCACGAGAATAGTGGGCATGCGATATGAACCGCCCAGATAACTTTAAGGACTTAATCCGGTGATGACCCTAAAAGTTGTCGTAGAAACTCAGGAACTAGTTGTAGACCCATTGGAACGGGTCGTAAACTTCTTGGAACTGGTCGTGGACTTGATAGATGATCTAAATAGTGATTATTGTTTGTTGAGAGTGTGTTATGGGTGTGTGGACTGATATTGGTCAAGTTGGAGATCTTGTGCTAGGAAAATGTTCTTTGGTCTTTGCATGTGCAGGTTGGGCGTGAAGACGATCATGGTTGATGACGAGGAGGACCGGGACTAGGATGGGAAAATCTGAGGTTCAGGCGGTCAAGAATGTCACGAGGTGGTCGGGCTTATGCTGGGGCATGTGGATATCAAAGGTGGATGCATGATGCACAGAGAAGCTTCGGGATGTGTAGTCCTGAAGGTTTACGACGCATGAGAAGATATGGAAGATGTTTGATATCTAGAAGGTTTAGAGATATTGGAAAACCCGTGTTTGGAAGGGTTTCGGGCCCCTTGATTTTCGGAAGAAATAAGATTTTGTGCTGTATTTGTTAAGGACATGGTTTAGGACTCTAACCTATAAAGGGAGGCAGAGGTTAAGAGTTTTCGTGTGCCTTTTTGGGGGCTTTACGGGGACGGCTTTAAGGATTCTTTTGGAGTTCTTGGGTTAGGTTTTGAGGGGTGCTGTTAGGGCACTTTGTAGCCATAGAATAAGATTGAGAAATAAAGCTTAGATCTTTTCCAAATAGTCTTCGCCGGTGGCGTGGTTCTCTGGGCATCATCTGCGACGTGTTCTCTCGTTCCGAGCAGGGGCGTGACGGGATAACACTCGTGGCGAGATGGTGCTGATCTGTTGATTTTACTATTGTTGATCAAGCGCTGTCATTCTCCTGATTGTCGACAACAACATCGGCCAGCCGAGTGGATTGAGCAGATCAGCGTGTGACTACGAGGAGTCATCACACACGAGTAATTTGAAAAGAAATAAGAGCAATCATTCAACCCCCCCTCTGATTGCTGTATACGATCCTACAAAACCAAAGACACTATTCCTCTATTTCTGTTCATACATAGAGCTAAAACAACATATATTTTGGACTGGAGTAGGGGTGTCAACGGATCGAATACGAATCAAATAGTTCGAATACTGATGCTAGATAAACCGGGTAATCAAGATATAATTGACACTCTTTGAGTTTTAACACATCGAATACAAATCAAATAATCCGGATACAGATGCCAGATAGAATGGCTAATCCGGATCCAACTGACACACCTAGACCAGAGATGGTAAGAGCTTGTAGTCCAAAAACGAAGTCATCAATAGGGGCTAGTAGGAAACCGAAAACCACCAAATGTAGGGCGTTATGTTACTCCCGCTTTGTAAACATCATGGCTCAGGTAGGCTGATATTTTGAAAAACTAAACAAATTTACCAAATATTTATGCATGACTCTAAAAAAATATGGGTACGTTATTGACAGAATATTTTTCTAGAAAATACAATTTTTAAAGAAAAACTGAAAGAAGGCCCCCAACTATGGCTCTGAATTTGAAAGAAACCACGACAACTTATTTTGTGGTATTTATACCATCACAAGCCAAGCCCCTTACGTTTGCAAATTCCTCGTTGTGTTATTTTTCCTATCAATTATCTTTACTACTTAAAATGACTCTAGTGGTCATGAGTGACGCGTTCTTCTACCCTCCTCTCACAACCCATCCGCGCCGATGGGTAGGAGTAGTGTGTGCCCGCCCTCTCTATCTCTGCGCGGCTCCACCTCTTCTCACCCCCTTCCGCTGACATATGGACCCTCATCTTGCGCCCCCTGCGTGTTCTCCATCCTCTCTCCTATGGCGATTTCCCCGTGTGTCAGGCCGTCCTCGTCATAATTCCTCCATCTGTCGCCCTGCCCCCAACACTGCCCTCCTGTACGTCCTCTACCCTTAATATCGTATTTGTCATCGCTGTGAAAGCATCGCGACATAGTGCTCGCCACCGTCATGCCGTTCCTTGGCCAACACCGTTGCGGTTGCTTCCTATACTCCGCAGGTGAGCTCAAACTCCTCCGTCCTTGCCGTCATGAAGTTGGCAGGCTCTGCGCAGCTCTAGGCTCACGGCCCCAAATCAACCTGATGACTCATTGTTTCACTACCCACCAGTCGCTCCACGAAATGCCTTGCTCATTATTTTGTTATCTTATCGCTCTCACCTCTCCTTAACATCTAATCTCACTCTCGCTATCATTTCTCATAATGGTAGAAAGCATGCGGCGGTCAAGTGGGAGCGGCACGATCGCACGGCGTTAGTAGCAGGCAGGGCGAGGATGAGGGACATGCAGTGTAGGCACGGCTTGTCATACCCTGTTTTTTAGTCGGGAAAGAAAGATTTTAATCGGGAAACTCCGGAAAGCTTAAAACTCTCAGTTTTCGGAGTTTTTAGGGTCGTGGGCCTCTGGGAAGCCTTCCCACCCCCTTGGCCGGCCATGGGCCTAGGCCCATGCGCCCCCTCCCCCTCTAAACCCTAACCAGCCCCCTTTTCCTCCCCCTTGGCCGAACCCCCACCTCCCCTTTGGCGCCACCCCCTCCCTTCCTCCTCTCTCCTCCCTCACACCCCTGCCCCTAGGTGCCGCCCCAACCTCCCCGGGTGCTGGCCCCTGCTGGTTTGCCTCCCCATCCGGCCTTCGGACCTTCTCCCGCCGCCGGTTGCGCAAGGAGTTGAGGAGGACAGAAATTTGTTTGGGGCAAAAGAGGTGAGAAGGAGGGAGATCGTCTTCTCCGTGATTCGTCTACCTACTCCCTGGTTGCAGCTAGGGTAACGATGCCGAATCTCATTGTTTTGTTTGATGGTAGAAGCGATTTGGATTCATTTTTTGTCTAGGCAGACTCGCTGCGCGTAAAGACTGATTCTGTCCTGTATGTTGGAGGGATTGTTTCGGTTATTTTTAGGCAGAATCTGAAGGTTCGGTCTCCTAGAGATATCTAGGTCTTGTTCTTACGTTTCAGTGGCCGCCGAGTTCACTCAAATCCGAGGTCCGAGTCAAAAGTTATGATAGAATTAGTCTTGACTGTCCAGAGTCCTGACGAGATTCTGCAGTCAATTTGTAAATTGTATAAGAAATTGTTATTCACAGATTTTGAACTTGGTGTCTCCTAGAAAATTGAAGTATCCCCTGTCAGGTTTAGATGGCCACTGAGTTTACTTGATTCCGAGTTATGGGTCAAAAGATATGTCTGTTTTAACAGTCGCTGCCAGAAACCTGACGTGATTAATCTGTCTGTATATTTTCTATATTATGATAGAAGTTGGAAGAATCTGAAAGTTCACCCAACTAGGTTATTGTAGGTAATTCGATAACCTTTTCAGATTGGTAAGAACGCTCAATTCGGAGTTGTAACACAGAAGTTATGATCAACTGAATATTTCTGCTGAATTTTGGTAGGCTGAATCTGTGCTGAAAGTTCAAACAATTATTAGCCTATTAATTTGACCAAATTGGTTTGTCGCGTCAACTAGAGTTTTGTAGTTAGACCAGTTAAGAATCTACAGAAATTGGGTTTGCTATTTTTCGACTTCCAGGCTGTGAGTTATGTTAGTCCCGTGTTGCTGTCCAGGATTTTCTTGTTGGACAGACTCGCTGTTTTTCAGTCTATGCGATATAGGATTTAATTGACTCTAATAGAAGTAAAATAGAACACCGACTAGTTGAGCTGGGTATCATGTATACTTATTAAGTTATTTCGTTGGTTTAGGCGTGAAACTTGGGTATAAGAGCGCCCGTTGCCAAATAACGCCGCAACGCGAAGGCAAGTACCATGTTTATTTGGATGTTTGTGCATTGTGGTTTTTAGCATGAGTTGTTTTGGTAACCTGTGAGACATGTGAAATGAATTATTCATGCCTTGTTCAATACATTGATTCCATGAATAGAAGTGATGTTATGGTATATTTCATTTAATTGTTGCATGCATTCATTGACATTTGACGTCCACGGGAGTGGATGAGAACCACCATCAATTCCAAGATGGTTGGATAAGACCCATTAATTCCAATATGGGCAATGTTGGACACCCGTATGAAACGTTCTTCATACGGGAAGTGGATCCCCGCATTTTTGTTAAGATGCGGGCTTGAGTGATCACCGACGGGTGTTCACTGGCTATACCGGTATACGCGTGTGTGCAGTCCATTCCTTGATTTGAGCATTCATATCATGTATTCATAAGTAATCCAATGTGTTATGATCGAACCCAATGATGTTATGTTTGATCTTCAATGAATGAATGTTTTCTTAATCATTGTACTTGCTGAGTCATGGACTCACTCTTGCTTTGTTTGTTTATTTCTAGGTGATCGTTGATGAAGTTCACTTGGGAGGAGTAGATGAGCACTACTCGAATAATGCACTTCACATTAGACTCATTACTATAAGAAATAATGATTCTCTTTGTCATCTTTTGGTTTGTAATAAATAAATTTAGTCATGGATGGTACCTTTATGATCAATGAGAACATAGATGAGAACTTTAAGTCATATGGTTATTTGTTATCTTAGCTCATTATCGTTGATTCATGTTTAGATCTTAGAATTGGTTTTCATGACTAGTTTATGATTCTTATGTGTTTTTTTGTTGTGTGGAACCTCCGGTATCCTCGTATACAAAGGAGGTTACGCAAATTTAGTATTTCAGCTTAGGTAGTTGCATTCGTGCTCGTCTTTGAGTTGGGGTGTTCTGATTGGTATCGAGCGGGCTTTAGGTCCGTGGTTAAAATAAAATTATTAAATTGACACACTTTGTGCCTGATAGGTTGGGTTGGGCAATTCGTTGTTTCCGCAAATTTTCTTGTTGTTATGATTTATTTGTTGTGCAACTGTTGTTCGATTTAGTCTTTGTTCGTTGTGTTGTCCTTAGATGGCGAGAGGTAGAGGCCGTGGCGTCGCGATCCGTGGTCGCGATCGTGGGCGTGGTCCGGTTGTTTACGCAACGTCCGAGAAGAGATTTCTTGGTGGGGTTAATGAGGAGGTTGCCTCGGTGCCCAACCAGTGTGGAAGCTCAAGCCGCGCCCGCCGATGCTCGAGCGGTGTCGCGATGTCGAAATCTTCAAAGGAGAACGGCAGCTCGTCGGCAGTGCGGCGGCTTATCCTGCTGCTCTGTTGCTCTGCGGCCGTCGTGAATCTTCTTCTTTGTCGCCATGGCAGGTCCGGTTGTTGCCGCATTCCACCGAGACTAGGATGAGCCTTCGTGAGTGGATGGCGCTTGGCCGACACGTTTGATGGGGCGGTACCCAGAGTGCGCAGATTGGCTCCGTACATGGAGCGCGTCGATTCGAGGCATTGGAGATGAACTTCGGCGCAAAGGGTTCGTTTGTGGCCTTTCAACCGAAGGGTCAAGCCGATATCCGGTGGGAAGGGGTTGCATGCGCTAGGACCCAGCGCGAGGACCGATTTGGGAAGTTTTTGTGCACGATTGAGCCAAGTATTATCAGATTCTTTTATTGAGAGGATGGAGCGGTCATTGCTAGTGTTGACTCAAGGCAATAGGTCGATGTCGATGCGAGATGGAGTTCAACAATGCACGTGCGCTTTGTACCGGTATGGCGGTGATGACTTGGAGAAGGCTAAGAGGTTTCGTCGGGGTCTCCTTCAGAGTATCGTCGGATCTTGGGAGCCTCGGTTTTGCGTGATTTCAAGACTTGTGGTTGAGCGAGCTAGAGGATAGAGCAGAGAGAATTCTCCTTGCAGAGGCAAGCGGTGGTGGCACTACTTACTGGTGGTTACGGTGGTGGCGAAGAGGAGTTTGTTGGTGGAGGTGGGTCCTCTCGGCCTACTTCCAAGAGGTTTCGAGGAGCGCTCATCTCGTCCGGCTCCAGAGGCGATCTTTTCTTGGCGCCACGTTTTTCTTCTTCCACACCTCGATGCGCCGATTCAGGTCAAGGTATGAAATGTTTTAAGTGTGGAGAGGGGCATCGTGCGTCGAATGTTCTTTCAGAGGACTTGTCGTCGGTGTGGTCGAGAGGGCCACAAGCTTTACGCTTGTGCGAATCCGACAAGTATCATCAAGTGGGAAGCGAGTTCCGGCAGCGTCGTCCTCTAGTACTCCTCGGAGCTCGGTCACGGACTCTGGTTGCACCTTTTGTGCCTGATTCTCACCAGGATGGGTTCCACCGGCGGTTTACTCTGCGCCTCCGGCCGGTTCTTCGGAACCTGCTCCATCTGCTCGCCTCGTTCTCACTGCTGCAGTTCTGCCCCTCCCTCTCGAGTGTTGGTGCGTCCTCCGCTCCGGCACCTTTGGGAGTCTACGCCATGCCCACCCACGACACAGTGGGCATACGATGTGGTGACAGTACTTTATTAGTTGATTCACATGAGGCTTTCGTTACTTTGATTCAGGGGCTACTTATTCTTTTGTGTCCTTAGATTTTGTTAAGCAGGCGGGTTTGAGTGTGCAATCTATTTACGAATCTGTGGTGGTCGGTTCCCGGAGGTCTTATTTCTAGCTCTACATTTGTCCAGGTGTACTATCACTATAGAAGATGAAAATTTCATTGCCAATCTCATGGTGATTCGATTATCACCTTTGATGTTATCTTGGGTATGGATTGGCTATTCTTTTACCGTGCCAAGATTTGTTGTTTTGGAAGGCGGTGACTTTGCGAGCTCGTCGGAGAGGAACTAGTGTTTGAGGCGGTCGCCGTTTGATTCCTGTGTGTGTTGGCTAGTCTGTTTCCTAGTCGTCGAGCTTGAACATTGGGTTGCTTTGGTCTCTTAGCGAGAAGTCGAATCTCCGCCGTATTGAAGATATTCGGTGGTGAATGAATTTCTGACGTGTTTCTGTGGAGCTTCTGGTATGCCTCGAGCGTGAAGTGGAATTCGGATAGATCTTGTTAGGAACCCGACCTATTCGATGTCTCCATACCGCTTTGTACGACCATTCCGGAGGAGTTGAAAAAGCAAGCTGGATGATTTGCTATCCAAAGGTATGATTCGGCGTAGTGTATCGCCGTGGGAGCTCTGCTCGTTCACTAAGAAGAAGGGCGGTAGTTGGCGTATGTGTGTGGACTACGGGCTCTTAATCAAGCAATGTAAAGAATAAATATCCGTTGCCCGTATTGAAGATCTCTTTGATCGGTTGAAGGAGCTAAAATATTTTCCAAGATTGACCTTGATCGAGTTATAATCGATTCGAGTTCGCGAGCAAGATATTGAGAAGACGACTTTCTCTACAAGGTATGGTCATTATGAGTATAAGGTTATGTCATTTGGACTAACTAATGCTCCTGCGAGTTTTCATGGAAGCCATGAATAGTATGTTGCACCCTTATCTTGATGATTTCGTCGTAGTATTTATTGTGACATCTTGATTTATTCCAAAACGGAAGAGGACCATGCTCAACATTTGAGGTTGGTGCTGGAGACCTTGAGTGAACCAATTCTATGCCAAATTGAAGAAATGTGAATTGGATTTACGAAGTTGGGTTTACGGGCCATGTAATCAATCAAGAGGGCATTTACATCGATCCAAGTAAGATTTCAACGATGGTGGAATGGAAGAGACCAACCAATGTAAAAGAAGTGAGGAGTTTTAGGTTTGGTTGGTTACTACCGGCGTTTCGTGGAGAGTTTCTCTACCATTGCTAGACCGATGTCTCGGTTGACACGAGAAGGTGTCAAGTTTCAGTGGACGGATGCGTGTGAAGCAAGCTACGTACTTTGAAGGATAGATTGGTGACCGCCCCAATTCTCACCCTTCCGAACCGAGGAAGCGGTTCACTATTTATTGAATCGTCTAGAGTGGGGTGGGTTGTGTACTTATGCGGGATGGTAAGGTGATTGCCTATGCGTCTCGGCGGTGAAGAAACATGAACAGAACTATCCTACTCATGACCTAGAGCTTGCAGTGAGAGTGCGGCTTTAAAGATCCGGCGCCATTATTTGTATGGCGAATCTTGTGACATTTTCACCGATCACAAGAGTCAAATACATCTTTACTCGTAAAGATTTAAACCGAGGCGAGGAGATGGTTGGAGTTGATAAAGGACTATGATCTCACCATTGGTATCATCAAGGCAAGGCAAATGTTGTGGCCGATGCCCCGAGTCGCAAGGCGACACCTCCTACCCTCAGTTGTCTCATCGCTGATTTTGAGCGTATGGATATATCTTTTGCTTTGCGGGTACCGCGAGACCGAGACCCGTTTGCTTCTTGAGTCGACCATTCCGAGCAGCACGGGAAGCACAACAACATGATCAAATGCTCCAGTGTGTGAGGAAGCGCCTAGATGAAGGCAAGCAAGGCCATTTTGGTATAGATGATTACGGTACTTTGCGATTTAAAGGTCGCCTTTGTGTGCCACAGAGGCACAGATTAAAGATGAGATTCTAAAGGAAGCCCACCGTACCAGATATCTTGTACATCAGGTGAGACCAAAATGTACAAAGATTTGAAGAAGAATTTCGGTGGAAGAGAATGAAAGTCGATATTGCGCAGATGTGGCCTCGTGTGGGATCTGCCCTTGTGGTTAAAATTTGAACATAAGCGGCCGGCGGGATTGTTGCAACCTTTAGAGGTTCGGTGTGGCCATGGGATGACATCTCCATGGATTTTGTGGTTGGTTTACCTCGCACTCAGCGAGGAAGGATGCTATATGGGTGATAGTGGATCGGTTGATAAGTCGCACATTTCATTCCTATTCGAACCACCAGTGCGGCGATTTGGCTCCACTTTATGTGCGAGAGATAGTGCGGTTGCACGGGTGCCAAAGACTATTGTTTCCGACCGAGATGCCAAATTTGTTTCCTAGTTTTGGGAGAGTTTGCAGAGTGCTTTGGGCACGCAACTCCGTCTTAATCTTGCATTCCACCCTCGCATGATGGTGATGAGCGTACAATTCAAACCTTAGAAGATATGCTCGGTGTTGTGTTTTATCTGGAAGGGTGGTTGGGAAGATCACACGGCTTTGGCGAGTTCGCCTATAATAATAGTTATCACTCCGATATTCGAGCTGCACCATTTGAAGTCCTTTATGGCGGAAATGCAGATCTCGTTGTGTTGGGATGCGATGGGAGAGAGGGCAGCTTTTGGGTCGAAATGGGTTCAAGAAGCTGTGGCTAGAGTGGCGAGTTAGAAGGAACTTGTTAGTCGCTCGAGCCGGCGAGAAAAGCTACGCAGATGTCGGAGGCGAGTGGAGTTCAATGTGGGTGACGAGGTCCTTACGAGTATCGCCTACCAAAGGCGTAATGCGTTCGGTACTAAAGGAAAGCTTAGCCCAAGGTACATCGGACCGTTTCGGTTATGGCAAGAGTTGGAAATTTGGCTTACTGTTTGGATCTTCCGAATCTATGAGAGGGATTCATAATGTGTTTCATGTGTCCATGTTGAGAAGTTCTTATTTGACCACGAGCATGCAATTCCAATGGAGCCGTTGAGCATTGAACAGGACCTTACTTTTGAGTCCCGACCAAGAAAAATTCGGACAAATCGAGCGGGTTTTGAGGAATAAAACCACGAAGTATGTCAAGATTCTTTGGTCTCATCAATCGGAGAAAGAAGCCACTTGAGGCTGGAATCTCGCATGCGCGAGCATTATCGAACCTATTTGTTCTTGTACGTATTAAATTTTGTTTTCAATTCCTTAGACTTACGCTCTTGTGTCCGTGGCGTGAGTAGAATTCGGGTCGAATCTGTTAAGGGGATAGAATGTCATACCTGTTTTTAGTCGGGAAAGAAAGATTTTAATCGGAAACTCGAAAGCTTAAAACTCTCGTTTGGAGTTTTTAGGGTCGTGAGCCTCTGGAAGCCTTCCCACCCCTTGGCCGGCCATGGGCCTAGGCCCATGCGCCCCTCCCCTCTAAACCCTAACCAGCCCCCTTTCCTCCCCATGGCCGAACCCCACCTCCCCCTTTGGCGCCACCCCTCCCTTCCTCCTCTCTCCTCCCTCACACCCCTGCCCCTAGGTGCCGCCCCAACCTCCCGGTGCTGGCCCCGCTGGTTTGCCTCCCCATCCGGCCTTGGACCTTCTCCGCCGCCGGTTGCGCAAGGAGTTGAGGAGGACAGAAATTTGTTTGGGGCAAAAGAGGTGAGAAGGAGGAGATCGTCTTCTCCGTGATTCGTCTACCTACTCCCTGGTTGCAGCTAGGTAACGATGCGAATCTCATTGTTTTGTTTGATGGTAGAAGCGATTTGGATTCATTTTTGTCTAGGCAGACTCGCTGCTGCGTAAAGACTGATTCTGTCCTGTATGTTGGAGGATTGTTTCGGTTATTTTTAGGCAGAATCTGAAGGTTCGGTCTCCTAGAGATATCTAGGTCTTGTTCTTACGTTTCAGTGGCGCGAGTTCACTCAAATCCGAGGTCCGAGTCAAAAGTTATGATAGAATTAGTCTTGACTGTCCAGAGTCCTGACGAGATTCTGCAGTCAATTTGTAAATTGTATAAGAAATTGTTATTCACAGATTTTGAACTTGGTGTCTCTAGAAAATTGAAGTATCCCCTGTCAGGTTTAGATGGCCACTGAGTTTACTTGATTCCGAGTTATGGGTCAAAAGATATGTCTGTTTTAACAGTCGCTGCCAGAAACCTGACGTGATTAATCTGTCTGTATATTTTCTATATTATGATAGAGAAGTTGGAAGAATCTGAAAGTTCACCCAACTAGGTTATTGTAGGTAATTCGATAACCTTTTCAGATTGGTAAAGAACGCTCAATTCGGAGTTGTAACACAGAAGTTATGATCAACTGAATATTTCTGCTGAATTTTGGTAGGCTGAATCTGTGCTGAAAGTTCAAACAATTATTAGCCTATTAATTTGACCAAATTGGTTTGTCGCGTCAACTAGAGTTTTGTAGTTAGACCAGTTAAGAATCTACAGAAATTGGGTTTGCTATTTTTCGACTTCCAGGCTGTGAGTTATGTTAGTCCCGTGTTGCTGTCAGGATTTTCTTGTTGGACAGACTCCGCTGTTTTTCAGTCTATGCGATATAGGATTTAATTGACTCCTAATAGAAGTAAAATAGAACACCGACTAGTTGAGCTGGGTATCATGTATACTTATTAAGTTATTTCGTTGGTTTAGCGGCGAAACTTGTATAAGAGCGCCGTTGCCAAATAACGCCGCAACGCCTTGAAGGCAAGTACCATGTTTATTTGGATGTTTGTGCATTGTGGTTTTTAGCATGAGTTGTTTTGGTAACTTTGTGAGACATGTGAAATGAATTATTCATGCCTTGTTCAATACATTGATTCCATGAATAGAAGTGATGTTATGGTATATTTCATTTAATTGTTGCATGCATTCATTGACATTTGGCGTCCACGGAGTGGATGAGAACCACCATCAATTCCAAGATGGTTGGATAAGACCCATTAATTCCAATATGGGCAATGTTGGACACCGTATGAAACGTTCTTCATACGGGAAGTGGATCCGCATTTTTGTTAAGATGCGGGCTTGAGTGATCACCGACGGGTGTTCACTTGGCTATACCGCGATATCTGGCGTGTGTGCGTCCATTCCTTGATTTGAGCATTCATATCATGTATTCATAAGTAATCCAATGTGTTATGATCGAACCCAATGATGTTATGTTTGATCTTCAATGAATGAATGTTTTTCTTAATCATTGTACTTGCTGAGTCATGGACTCACTCTTGCTTTGTTTGTTTATTTCTAGGTGATCGTTGATGAAGTTCACTTGGGAGGGAGTAGATGAGCACTACTCGAATAATGCACTTCACATTAGACTCATTACTATAAGAAATAATGATTCTCTTTTGTCATCTTTTGGTTTGTAATAAATAAATTTAGTCATGGATGGTACCTTTATGATCAATGAGAACATAGATGAGAACTTTAAGTCATATGGTTATTTGTTATCTTAGCTCATTATCGTTGATTCATGTTTAGATCTTAGAATTGGATTTCATGACTAGTTTATGATTCTTGTGTGTTTTTTTGTTGTGTGGAACCTCCAGTATCCTCGTATACAAAGGAGGTTCTGCCGAAATTTAGTATTTCAGCTTAGGGTAGTTGCATTCGGGCTCGTCTTTGAGTTGGGGTGTTACAGGTGGCGAAGGTGAAGACCACCTGCGACACAAGCACCTGAGCCGAGGGTGTGGTGCGGCGATCAGAGCGCGCAAAGCAAAGCAACAGGCCAAAAGTAGGCACAACTTGTAGGTTTACAGTGAGATACGGCTCCCCCTCTCCTTGTCTTTACCTCTCTATGTGGGCATGTAGTACGTCCGTATTCAGCCGGGTTAGCTCTCAATAGGCTTGTTGTGAAAATTTAGAAATTATTAATTTCACTGGCTCCTACAATGATTGTGTATTTACTTCCAATTTGAATTGAAACAATACAAAAGCTAACATAACATTAATTCATTAACTCATGAAGTTTGATCCCAGCAAGCTAACATTACTTAATACTGACAGCGTTTGATTAGATATTTATTAGGACGATGTGTGCAAGTAGTTTGAAGGACACTTGCGGCAGCCGAGAGCAACACAAGAAATTAAAAGGCTTTGAACTCAAGCTGGTGGAAGAAAACGATGTCCATGGCTCAAATACCAGCGCTCGCTAGCAAGGCCTTCAACAATTGAATTTGTTCAATGATATAAAAATGAATGCTCAGCATGTCTGATTGCCACCACTAGTAAACGTGATGATGTATTTGCTATATTTTCATAACTGTACCATATTTGTTAATAATTCATACAATCATACTTTCTAATTAACACAACACCTTATGCAACCTTTTGTCTATCTGCTAATTGGTTAACTATACCTTTCACATATTTGTATAACCTTTCAATATATGTTTTTTTTTATCCGTAGCAACACATGAGCATTCAGCTAGTGATACAAAACATCAACAAAAGCAGCGGAGTACCGGTGGTTAGCATATATGTATATCCCAAGTGTAATATGTCCATGCTGCCATACCATACTTGAGATTGGCGAATGAGACAGTTAGGTGAGAGTAGAGGTGGCCAAATGGGCGACATGTTACTGGTCCGTTTAGACACAGCACGTGAGCTTGGCCATCGACCTAGGCACGGCTTGTTGAGATCACGGGTCGCCCGATGGGCCGGGGTGGCCCGTGTAGCCCATCTATAAAAAGGTGCTTGTCGGCCACCTTGAGACGCCGCTGTCTCCAACGCCGCCTCCACTGTTGTGAGCTGTTGTCGCCGCATCCTCCTCTGCCGCCATGCGTCGCCGCTGCATCCTCCTCCATCGCGCGCCACCGCTGTCTCCTCCTCCGCAGCTGATGATGTGGAAGAAGGGTTGCCGGTGCGACGACGGGGAAGAAGGATCGCCGCCATCACCACCATGTTGAGCCGAGTTGGGCCGTGCCGTGCTGGGCTGACCCGTTGGACGAGGATCACGACCAAAACACAGCACGACATGTCGTATTGGCAGACCCGTCTAGCTTCAGATCAGGTTAGATCGGACCAATAGTACCATGCCTTGAGCCGGCCCGAGAGTCACGATCCAATTGGCCACCTCTAGGTGAGAGCCATGAGATATGCGACAAGTGGCGTACCGTCCATTGTGCTAGCCACCCTTGCAATAGCGCCCCCATCGGGTGGGGTTGCACGGAATTTTTTTATCCTACCCACCGTCGTTCTCACGAGTCACGCCTCGTCGTATTATCGTCGCCCTACTAGCCTGTTGGCATTTGTACTGTTTATTCTTTGACCTATCGAATTGGTTCACACCTGTCAGCCTCATTTTTGTCCGCCGATCTGCAGCAGTCAGAAAAAGAAACCTTCAACCGTAAGAAACCTCGAGTGGAAGGAAACACCCTTCATGCATACATCCAAAAACTGATCCAAAAATCAACAGAAGAAGATCATATCGAATCCTATCAGATGGCAGCAGCAACTACACCGTTCATGGATACATCATATCATTATCTCCTTGCCATTCTGTAACAGTAAGACATCATCAACCTTGCATGTTGTCGAAAAAGAAATCAACCTTTCAGGAACTTCCATGGAAAGCCAATAGACACCAAAACATTGCACCTGCGGAAGAACTGGATAGTAGATAATATCAATCCTATTTACCATTTGGATTGCAACCGTGATTCTTGTTATTAAACTTCTGAGATCTTGACAGCTTAAATGTCAATTATCCACTTTAGCAACAGCTAATGGCATGTGAATGATCAAGATATATGGGAAAGCAGAATGTTCTCACGCGTTGAGACGTGACAAAGATAACCATATATGGTTGTCATCCTCACAGTAAATTTGCTTCCCACATAAAAAAGCTCAATTTCTGGAAATTCAAGAAGTACCAGTGAAATTCAAGAAGTGTTTCTGCAAAATGCAAAAAAGTAGCACTAGCCCTACACAGGGGCGGAGCTAGCTACGACTAAGCCTGGGCCTGGCTAGCTGTTTTTTATCCGAACTTGTATTTTTGGCAATTTTTCAAGGGAATAATTGATTATTTGCCACTGCAAAAGAGTGAATTTTATGATTTGTCACTATATGTGAGTATGACATGTGAGTCCTGGGACTACATGCCATACTCACAATAGTAGTAAATCCTAAATTACGCATGAAAGTACAGTATCAAATAATTGAATCTCCCTTTTTCAAGAGACTTTCTATGAGATTTTGATCGTAGATCTCGGGCTATTATCTTAGCTGTCTGAGGCCTAGCTACGCCCCTGTCCCTACACCTTTCCGTTTGTCGTGCAGAGCATATGTTTTGTTATAACCATGTCAGCCACAGGGCGTATATCCGCACACACAAAGGGGCGCTGTTTGGTTCCAGACCTTAGCAAGCAACATGCCTGACAAAAAGGTCTATCGGAAAGTTGCAAGAGATTTTGATGCTTTTTTTACCTTGTCAGGATGCCTGAAAATTGTGTTGTTTGCTTGTTTGTATGCTGACCTATGCATGTGTATATGCTTTTCCGTGAGAAAGTTTAAAAGCGAAACATGCAAAATGAAAACTGAGCTTTGAGAACTACGTGTAAAACAGAAATGCTCTTCAATAAAAGTTGTAAACTATAGGAGTATTTAGCAGTTAGCGCTCGCCTTAGCCCGGTGCCTAATTTCCGTCCGCTGAGCAAGGCCAACGGTGCCTGAGTGAGAGGGCTGCTTTCCAACTAGAGGTGAAAAAAAAAGCTCCTTATTTGCTCCAACTACACCCGTTAGTTAATTAAACATTGAAATAAGTTAATTTCGAATAAATCTAGATTGGGGTGTTTAAGAAATACTTGAGTGTTTTATTGCTAACTAGTACTCAAATTTTGAACTCTTAGATCTAAATTTAATGCATGAGATCACTTTACCTCATTCCCTCATGAAATATCACCAATCATAAAAAAAAACTCAAGTACTCATAAACTCAAAAAACACTCGAGTACTCCCTACCAAACCCCATTTAGATTTCACCCAAGCTCAACTCTAGCTCGGTTCTAAAAATACTTTTAAACTTTAAATAAAATGATAGTGAACACGTTATCAGCACAGTGGTTCTCAATCTGGGTATGTCGTTCTACATCATTGGCAATGAGATCAATTCCTTTCAAGCTCTAATCACGGATTTGTTTGCATGATCCGATTCATTGCCTTCTTTGTGACCGTGCTCTTGGAGACGATGTCTCGATCGGGAGATTCGGATCTGGAGCGCAATGAGCCGATCCGTTCTGGACTGCCGCCGCTGGCCTCCTCGGCAACACACCGCACGGCCACGATCGTATCGGATCCAGACCGACGTGCGTCCATCTTCATCGCATCCGGGACTCAAGACGGCCACACCGCCGTCCTGGCAATGAATCGGTGACTACTTGCAAACTAGACCAATTAATCCAATGCAATCCCGTTGATAGACCTTTCGATATAGTTATGAGCCGGTCTAATTTGTTTCTAGTGATTTAATTCGGTAAATTAATTGCTAGACCGTCGATCGATTATTTGGTAACTATGATTAAAATTGGGATTACTGTTGATCATACACATGGATCGGGTAATTTTTTTATGTGCACCTATGTGGAGCCGATGGCCATGGTGGCCGGCCACCCGACGCACACATTGCCCACTCGCCGAAGTCATCGTGTCCTTTGCAGTGGTGAGGCGAGGCCCCAACTGATGTCCACGACGCCAGGAGCCTCGCTCGGTTGGAGTTGCAACGTCATCGCTAGAGCCTGTGCCACGCACCCGTCGTGCGCGCTCGCCGTCCACCGCCCACGCTTGACGCGCAGCCGCCACCAGTCCACCACTGCACCGCCCGCACGCTCGCTGACGTGCCGTGCTACCGCGCGCCTCGTCAGCCCACGCCACCGCATGCTCGCCTGATCAGGCGCCGCGTTTCCATATGCGTCCACCTCAATGCGCGCACCACCACTGCACCCGAAGCAAATCCGGCGCCGCTCAGCTACGCGAGCCGCCACTGCGCCCCGATGCGCTGCGTGCCACTGCACGCTTGTTGCTCGAGGAGCCACATGCGCTCGCCTCCATCGCGCCTCGCGAGCCCGTGTCTCCGCCCCGCGAGCTCGCTGCACCCGTCGCGTCCCTTGAGCCCCGTCGGCCTTGCATGCATGAGCCGCTGCCGCCACGCTCGCCCGCCGCCGTGCCTTCATTCTCGCCCAACGCATGTGGCGCGCGGGTGGTCTCGCCTGTAGCCCTGTTGGACCTGATCGCCGAAAATGCCGGGAAACGCGTGTCGTGCGACCGCTGCCGCAACGGACGCATGAATGGACACCGCCGCAATAACCGCGTGTGGCTAGGGTTATAAATCCTTGCCGCACCCCCTTCGCACCCCAATTGGGCCGAGCTGGCCTCGTTGACCGCCACGGCCCACGCGCGTGCGGCGCCCACGGGTCGGTCGGCCCGTTGATTACTCTGGCTTGAAGGCCAACATATTTCAGGATGTGGGGTTTTGCATTCTAGCCCCTAAAGTATCGGTTAATTGTGATATATTTCGAGGCGCTGTAAACTTTACGGATAAACCACTACACTTTACAGTAATTCCGAGAATAAGCAGTGAATTCTGAAAATTTAATATTAAATGGTAGAAACTGAATTTTTAGGTATAGGAGTTTCCATAAATTTGTTAAACCTTAGACCTAGTATACCTTGGAAGTATCACATTTTTAATTGTTTATTTTTCCTAGCATTGTGTGTGTTTTGGGAAATTAATTAATGGGTTTAGTAATTCTAAAAATTGCTTAAAGACCTTAATTTTTTTTTGAAAATCCCGAAAAATGCTAGGAAATTTCTGAGAAATTTCATAAAATTATCTATTAAATTAAAATTCTAACATTTACTATTTTGCCCTCGTTTCATGGATTTCAATTTCCTTACATGTTGTAAACATGTAGAGAATTACATGAATATTGTAGGATATGTGAGACACCAAGCGGAATTTTGCTTGTCCTGGATGATAGAAACTATATCATCGGGCTTATCTCTATGTGATACCATTGCTAACTACCGCTGGCATAGCTGGACCTCCTACCGCTGAAAAGGCAAAGGCTTTGATGTTTACCCTGAAGAATTAATACTTGACTAAGAGAGATCCATTGGCTATGTAGTTATCCCTGAAAGACTACTATGACCAGTATAAGTCAGTTGTGCTCTCGCATGCATGACATGCCAAGATCCACTTATGCTTCTAGGACTAGAAGTCTCTGCATGAGTATAGCTCTATCCCACACCGTGTTGTCTCTCGACTAAGGCTATGTAACTAGTATGCTATTAAAAGCTGATATTACTAATGAGTAGGTGCATTCAAAGACAGGAATACACCCATGGTGAGTTGTATGGAGACATGTAACGGTCTTCTAGTTAACCATTAGCTTTTTAAGATGTCACTTTCCTACACGAGTCGTGTTAGTAGTATAGATAGAGTTCCTGTTGAGCCTCGTTTTTGCTTTTGATGAGCAACACTTATCTTGTTCTTTATGAAGAAAACTTCTGCATTAGCTAGTTATTTTCCACATACCATAAATAAAACAATGGTCTATGTTATTCTATTAAAGCCTTATCCCTTGTTGAACATTTGATTAATTAAATCATGCTTAATAGAACATATTGCCAATAACATATCTTTCCTTATTAAAACAATTAATATTGCACGGAATAAAATTTGTAAATTGTATGCTTGAAAAAAGAATGCTTTGCCATGCTTTGGTGGAAAAAAAATAACATCTACTAAGCCTCAATTCATTAGTTCTTAGTGCACCAATGCCCTAGTAGGAAATTGTTTTTCCAAGTGGCACCAGAACAATCCTAATCATATATTGATCTCTAATAGATCAATTTGGCTAAAAAACATCATAATCCTCTTATAAGTACAAAATAACTTACGCCCTAAGACTTAGAGTCTATATAACACTATCCTCCACCACACTAATTTCTTAATTGAAGAACTTTGTAAGCGAGATGTTCTGAGTATATCTTTGGTTTCATGTGAGGACCCGGTTTATTAAACTCATCTTGTTTAACCGACCACTTGGTCCTAACGGTACCAACCAAATAAACCAAGCCTCGAGATATGTATACTTCCAGAAATGCATATACACACCCGTTACAAAATCATGCATCAATTCCATTCATACACATAGAGCGAAGCAAAAGCAACAAGCGAAAGACATAGATACTTTAAATAGAGTTATTACAAAGAGAGGCCGATCGGCCAAAAGACATACAAATAGATAAATACAGTGAAGCAAAATGGCCATAAGATGGCAATAGCAGAAGCCAATCGGTGTGCCTTTACCCACAAGGCAACCAGCCGGGACCGCCAAGCTAATCGTCCCAAGCAGCGCGCAACACAACTCACAAAGTGAGGCCCTTGGGGCTCACCTTCTTCCTCTCGCAACAATTAATATTAAGCAAAGCGGATGAGTACAAAACTTGTTTTGTACTGCAAAAGCGACGTGTGAGATAACAGAACTATAATTAACTACATGCAAGCTTTATTTAAGTGGATGAGGCTTTGGACTTATTTTCACATAAAGCAAGTTTTCATTTACAATAAGGTAATAGATTCAAAGCAAGTTTGCAATTAACTTTTATTGTTCAAATAAAGAGAGACAATAATAACATAGATAGAGAACAACACCAACCTAGAAGTGACTAACCCATAGTCACCACAACAATAGCATGAAGTACCCTTCATACCACCCATGTCAAGTTTAAGTTTTTAAAAGGTTGTAGTCTAGTTCTTGTGGGAAATAACCAAGCGTGTCCATAACCTGGGGCGAGGCTATTCGAATAGTTTTAACCTCTGCAGGGTGTACCAATGTACCCACACGATGACCGCCTTTCCACCACGTACGGTTAGCACACTTCCTTTGGTATGCAGGCATGGCTAAGTCTAACAAGGCGCTTTCCAATGGGCGATGCTAATTAAGAGCCGCAACCCACGGGAGAAAGACACATTAAGCGACCTAACGGTGCGCTAATGCTCCTCCAACACCACAAACACACACACACGGGAACACACCCACCGACCGGCTCATAATTAACACCTCCCAAAGTACTTAGTCAAGAGAGGTTCCATATCCCCTCGTGTGGTTGCACGCAATAATTGCTTGGATCAATGGCACAAGTAACTCGGTCCTTAGGGACTTAGGCACCATTCCACACACCAACCGATCACATCAACATACCATTGTGCCCAAGTCAAGATATAGTTTTGTTTTCAGTTTTTGATTTGTAAATCAATAAAACACAAGGGTTGGACATAATGGAGTAGTATAAGTAGTTGTGTGATCAAGATCACCGACTAAGTCGATGATCGCCCAATACTACCGATAACTAGGCATGGCTAAGCAATATTCATTCGTAATCTACTAAGTGATAAGAGTTCATCCATCGAACTCTAACCACAGCAAATAACCTAGGCTCAGGTAGTAGAGGATAATTATTTACCTACAGATTATGCAACTAGAGGATTAACTAATCAATTTAACAACAAATTTGCAATGCATACATAGAAGTTAAACAAAATATTAGACTTTAAAGGTAATGGGATCAAATGAAATGATCAAGCGCTTGCACGCTTGTTGTTGCTCAATTTGTTGCGGAGGGTCGTTCTCGGGGTTACCGCAAATGTCGAATCCTAAGCGAAAGAGCGAAAACAACCAATAAGACGAGCAACACTTAACAAAGAGCAAGCAAAAAATCCAAATGTGTGAAATTTATACACAAGGTAAAATCTGAACATACCTAGACATAGAAACTGGAAAAACTTAATTTGGATTTGTGGTGCAAAAGATATTCTCTAAAAACCTAATTTCGGCCATAATTAGCATGTAGCAAAATATTTTCTAGAAAGATTTTGAAGCTGAAACTTTATGGTAGCTACCTACGGGTATAGTGGTAACCCATATAAAATTTCAGGTCATTTGGAGTTAAAATGATTTAGTTATGATTTTTCTAAGTTTTAAATCTAAGACATGATTAATTTCAGTATTAAAGACTCTGCAAAACCTATACTAAGCTAAAGTACTTTATGAGATGCATTTATAGAACTTTAGTTTGTTAAATTTGGAGCTTGAGAGAAAAAGTTATGCAATTTTGAAGTTTAAAACAATTAATATGTGCAAATAAAAGCTTCTCGGACTAAATCTGGAAAACCCATAAAAGCGGGAGGTCGTGGGTCGTTGATCAAAGATCGCACGGCTCACGATCTCGAATGCTAAAACCCTTACGAGCTCCTGGGCGCAAAGACCTTGCCGCGCCTAGAGAGGTCTTAGCCGTTGATATTGAATCCAGCGGCTCCACCAGCTGGATGCACAACACCGCGAAGGAGGTCCTCGCGCTAGGGAGGTCGTGGGCGTCGATCGGATCTGGCGGCCCAGAGCTCCACGAGGAGGTCCTACGGCTAACTCGCTGGGGAAGGTGCGGGACGGTTAAGATTTCAGGGAGGTCTTAACGGTCTAGATCCGATCGGAGGAGAGGACCTAAGCGGTGAGCTTAACGGCGGGAGGTCTTGGCGGCTAGGATCTCACCAGGAGGTCCTAGCGGTCGAGATGTCCCTCGGGAGGTCCTCCAACAGGTGCTAGAGAGAGAGATCTGGATGGCTCGGATCTCCATGGGAGAGGTCTGAGTGGTCCAGATCTAGGCGGGAGGTCCTCATGGTTAAGACCCAAGACGAGGAGGTCTGAGGTTCTCTTTACAAAGAGACCAAGGGTGGTCTTTGTAAAGAGGACCCAGGGTGGTTTTGAAGGTTTTCTTTACAAAAGACCGAGGGTGGTCTTTTGCAAAAGAGGACCTTAGTGGGGTGGCTCGGGGTGGTTTTAGAAAACGACTAAGGAAGGACTTTTTGCAAAGAGGACCCCAAGGAGGTCAGAGAGGCGGTTTGACAAAAGCGCCAGGGGTGACCTCTTCGCCTGAGAGGACCTCAAGGAGGTCTTTTGCAAAGAGGACCCCAAGGAGGAGGGTGATCCTAGCGGTGGGATTTAACCTACGGAGGTCTTTAACGGCCGAGATTCTATATGGTGGGAGGTCCAGAGACTAAGGACTTAGACTAGGAGATCTAGCGGTCGAGATCAACAAGAAGAGGTCATGAGCGGCTAAGACCACAACCAGAGGTCCTAGGACTTAGCTAATACTGGAACAAAGGATCTACGGTGGATCTAAGCAGGAAGAGGTCATTAAGGGCTAGGATTAAATCGAAGAGGTCTTGGGAGCTAGAGTTTTTGCCGACAAGATCCCACGGTGCGAATCTAACACGGGGAGGTCTGGAGGTCACGATGAACCGAGGAGGTCCAATGACTTGACAAAAACGCGACAACGACCAAGGACACGGCTTTGGTCAGCGGCTCGTCGCCGGCGACCACGACCCGCGGCGGTCGGTCGCGGGGCAAAAGCGTTCGCAATACCATTACGAACATTTTGAGGGCACAAATGTCGCGGACCGACCCATATCGCGGCCGAGCGAGCGAGGGAGATCAAGTGCGGGAAAAGTGAAAGCGAGAAGGACTTCGCGCGACCTAGACTATCGAGTGCTTAAGCTACAGGAGGTCATTGTGAACTCACGTGGGCGGAGGAGGTCAAGGGAGGTCGAGGAGTTCAGACGACGGCCGCCACCGGGCCGAGGAAGACAACGCGGGCAAGCAATCACGAGAAATAGAGGACCAAAGAGTGGTGCGGTTAGCTCCTTGATGACTCACCTAGGGTCTCGAGCAAGAAGGTAGGAGATGGAGCACTCACCGTGGCAGGAGGCGAAGGGGTGACTCACGTAGAAAGGAAACCTCCAATTCAAATGCTTCTGGGGATACCACCAAATTGACCGAGGGTTAAAGATCACAGAGGTAAGAAGAAGGAGCTAGAGCAAAGAATGGTGACAATGAGTCTCGAGAGTACGCCTTCAGAGGAGCTCGAAGCTTCGGCAATGGCGGTCGGGGTGATCTTGGGGTTGAGCTCAAGCACGAAGAAAGGGTGCCAAGCGGGGCTGCGGAAGGGTGAAAGGAGGACAAAGAAGGAGAGCTGGGTGCTTAAGTAGAAGAGGGAGCTTGGTCGCAACGGCTCTCTCAAGACGGGAGGTCGGCTCAGGTCATGGGGCTGGCGGCGGGAGCAGTAGAAGGAGACTCTGTGGCGGGCTCGAGCATAATAAATGCATGCCGGCGGAGCGGATGGGGAGGTGACTAGGCGCTGCTCTCCCGTGACTTCACGCCGCTCGGTCGCGCGTGGCGCGGAGGAAGAAGATGACCAGCGACGACACCGCCCCTGGTCGGCGGCAAGAGCGCGAGCGGTGGGAATGCGGTCGGTGGGGCCTTGTGTGATCGAGCCAACTTCGGCGAGTCGGACTCGAGTTCGAGCTTCGGTCGGGTGAACGATACTAGACTGTTTTAATTTGAATTTTGTGCTGAATATTTGAGGATTTTAATTGGAGGGCCAAATGAACTCCAAATTTGATGAAATTTTAAGCTGGAGCTAAGTAGATAGATGATTGAACTCCTAAAACTTTCAGAAGTTTTTATGCATTATATTTTATGTTAGAAATTCAGAAGTGATAAGCGGGGTTTGACCAATTGAAATGTTGGTTTGACCTGCACCCAAAATTATTCAAATAATTTCTAAAAAGCATGAAATAATTTAGGGGCGCTACCAAGCAACCTTAGAACCAAGGAAAATTATTTCCAAGGGTTTAACAAAAGATTTGACCAAGGAGGTTGTTGTCTTGATAAATGAGGCTTTTGATTTTGAATTTCCCAAAATTCCTTTACAAGAATTTCAGAAAAGTTTCAAGAGTAAAAGGATGAAGGAAAAGTTTTAATTTACCCTCATTTTATTACATTTGAAACACAAGCCAAAATGGGGATGTTACATTTCACGCCAATAAAATTGTACTCCAGCTAAAGCATTGCAAATCTTTGCTAAAACTCTGAGTTGATTTCAAGCAAATGCCTGATGCACATGCTATCACTCGGGATTTTTATAGTCGGTGTGAAAGTAGGGAGGAAATTGGGTATGTGAGGGATATTAGAGCCTAAGAGGCATAGGATTTTTTTTTTAAAAAAAACAAGAGTCATGGCAAGTACAGTGGCATATCCTAGGTCAAAGCCAGAAGCAAATTAGCCCGAAGCAATAATTAATTTAGTTTATTTTTGGGAAGATTACTATCATAAATTGAATTATCACCGTATCTAGTTGATATGGCAAATGGTATTAACACCATTGCCGATATCCATGTCATTGGCAACCACAATCATTGCAGCCCACGATGGGCAGTTGATTATTTCCTTCAATATTATATTAGTTGCCAACATGCGACAGTGCACATGACAAACCGACGGCTGCTTGATGTAGCCGCATGTGAGCCATGTTGGAACCCATCGGCCATGACACATGCATATTGGTAAATGTGAACCATAACTGCATCACCACTAGAAGCCATATCATTTGCTTGAAGCAAATACAACTCCAAAAATATAAGATGGCGGCCTATTGGATTGATGATGATCCAGAATGACATTTTAGCCATATTTATTTGGCATCATAAAATTTACATCAGGTATATGTATTACTACCCACTTAACTAAATACTTTATTCATCTCAAATAATTACTCCACCTAGGTGGTTAAACTAGAAATATATTCTAGTAGAAAATATAGTATTATGTGCATATTAATCTGGTCATGTTTTATGTGCCCGCATTATATTTATGCTCTCGTTGAGCATCTGTTAATTTATATTGTGCTATGAGAACATACTACTCTTGACCATAAGAAAGCATTTTGCGTTAATATAAAATTGATTTATAATGATCCAAATTAGTTTAAAATATGGTATAAGTAATTGGGTCAATCCTTGGGCAACAACAATATAAGAAGTTAGAATATAGAACAATCCTGCCAACCCTCAGACCTTTATTCGGGCTCCTCATCGCAAATTAATAACCCACCAGTTGTAGGGTCATGTAGTTTTTCATGCCACTGCATTAATAGAAGTCTAGCAAATTGCATATAATTATCACGCCCCCAATTGAAATTAGTGCATGTTGGAGGAATCAAATATTTCCCATATAATATCACCACCATAGCATACACCTTTGGACCACCACCAGTTGTTGGGAATTTATGTTGGATCTGAAATTCCATCAATCTTGTGCCCATAATAGGGAATTTTTTTAGGTATGCTATTAATAAAGATCGAATATCGTTATTACAGGGAGAGAAATGCCCAAAATTTTTGAATGTCATGATAGTTTTCCTAGAAGAAAATATCCTTAGTATTAAGATTCACACACTAGTCAAGCTAAATGTAAGGTTTAATTAATGCTCCTGTATGCTAGAAGCGGGGAGCCTGCCAGTTTTTTTATTTATGGAGGAGTTACCACAGTGTTTACTAATAATAAACGCCTCGCTAATAGTGTAATATCTTGAGTTGAATAGTATTATCCACCTATGTGAAATTGACTTATTGGTCCATAATCTAAAATTTGTGGGGACACATGTATGGTCTAAGGTCTAATGACACTAGTCAAAACAAACATTAATCACTCTTTAAATACTCCTGAAGAGAACTCACCTTAAAGGTGAAATACCTCATGAAGAGGTTCATCGTGAAGATGAAAACCCCAACAACATTGTCATATCCCCAAATTAATAAAGAGGATTACTATGCATCTCATAAGCATGCATCATTGTTTTCAAGCCTTTATATTATATATTGCACTTGAAAAATCTCAAACAAAGATTAAACATACACTTCAAATATGAAACCCAACTAAAAAGAGCAACAAAAACTTGTGAACATCTTCTGGAAATATTTTATTCAAATACTATATGAATTATCACGAATTAATATAATTTTTTCCAGATTTATGGGACTAGGTTCAACCTTCATAAAATTCAAACACAATACAATGACATACCTTAATTTGAATTTGAATTATACAAATTATATCACAAATAGTAAGTTTGAATAATTTTTATAGACACTAGACCTTCCCAGGAATCCCTGTGATTTATATCAGATTTTTAGGAATTTTATTCCTATTTTTAGTGGCCTGGTCAAAGTAGAATTGTTTGAATTTAAATCAGTCAAACCCTAAACCAAACCAGCGTGCACTGTTCCTTGGGTTCAAGTCCGACCCGGCCTCTGACTCAATCGGACCACCTAAGTGCACCGCTACCACCTAGGAGATCGCAAGCCGTTTGATAGAAATCCAACGGCCCACGACCTCCCTTCTCTCAATGACAGTCACGACCACTAGGTGATTGTGAGCCGTTCGATCGACATCTAACGGCCCACGACCTCCCTTCTCTCAATGACAATCACGACCACTAGGTGATCGTGAGCCATTCGATCGAAATCCAACGGCCCACGACCTCCCTTCTCTTCAGGCCCAGCTGCGACCATCCCTTTTCTCTTGGGACCGCCCGATCAAGATCTAACGGCCCACGACCACCCAAGTGTGCCGTCGACCGTTCGATTGAGATCCGACAGTCCACAACCTCCCATTTTTCTCAAACTCGCGCGCACACGGGTGAGACGCTGACGCTGTGGGCCTGTGCTGTCAGGGTCATCACCTACCTCTCGCTGCAGTCCTCAGGTATCCTTCGCCACGCGGCCGTGCCACTCTGCTTTGAGCCGTTGGAGCCCCGTCACGCCGTCAATCTACCACGCCAATTGACCACTCCTAGAGCTCCTCCATGAAACACCGCCTCCATTGCCATCAACGCCCGAGGATAAAACCACTCTATGCCCTTCGCCTCTGTTTACTTCTCCTCTGTTTCCTGAAGAGGGGGAAGCTCTTGTGAGTTTGTCTCTCGGGTAAGCTTCCATCTGAAAGTCCCTCTCTACTCCTTGTTCAATGCCATCTCCATTTTTGCTAATATGAACTTCTCTTGTCGCTTATAGCTCTTGTTCCATTTTCGAGTTCTCACTGTTCTCCAAAGCACGCACCCGAGGACACCACTTCGTGTTCTTCGTCTCTAGTAAGTATTATCCTCAAGCTGTCATGTCATCTTGTGTCTTTTGACACTAGATTGATTTTCCCTAACTTTCATTCGGCAATGCATGACAGGTTTCCTGTGAATCAAAGTTTTACCCAGTTTCGGCCGTGAATCAACTCTTCATCTCCCACTTGGATCCGGTAAGCCATTGTCCAATTACTTGCTCATGTAGCATCCTCTTAAGGTCCTTGAGCTACCCTGACCATTCATTGTTCTCAGGATTGCCCCAGTTGACCTTTCCTTGTTAAACCGTGCCGATGTCGTCTTCTTCTCCGGCGCCGACGCTGCTACAGCTGCTCCGAGTTTCCCCGAGCAACTTTCTCTGCTCAGGTAGACCCTCAGTAGTCCCTAGGACCTCTGGCACCCGCTTGTATACGCTGTGGAGCTTCTACTTGTGCTTGCATGTTTGCCGTAAAGAGCCCCGTCGCTCCTCTCCGGCTAGCCGTCAGTACAGGCCGGCTCAGCCGTGGAGACCACTTGCATTAGCAGCGCAATACTATTGTGAATCTTTGCATGTCATTGGCCAGCTCCGTCGCGGCGCATAACGCCGGCAAACCGTCGAGCAAACGCACAGGAGGAACTCCCCGTTGTCGTACGCGGACCGTCACTGTAGCATGGCCATTAGAGTTAACCAGTGATGATTAGCATTTAATCGCTGTCTTAAGAAGAGTAATGTATCACTTACATGTGGGACCTTGCAAAAATGGTGGAGTTAAGTGAAGCCATAGAGCGGCTGGCATGTGGGCCTAGCCCTTAAACCCCGTACCCTAAGCGTGTCCGTCAGTGGGCCAAGTCCATTGGACCGTGCCACTAACAATGGTCCCACCGTCGAATGCAATTTAAATCGAAGTTAAAAAGCACGAGCATTCCTTTGGGTCCCACTAGTCGATTATGTCGTGACTAGTGCATGGCTCGGTGAGAAAAGGATTAAATGCTTTGTAAAATCCGAAAATGATTTATTTACACACTGGGATTTGCATTATCTTCTAAAATGCATAACTAATCCATTTTAACTCCAAAAACAGTGAAACCAGTTCTGTGAATTTTTATTTTTAATCAACTTTATATTAAAATTAGTTTTAAACATGTCCCGATAACAGACGGTATTATTTTGGAAAGTAATCCATTAACTTTATTATTTTTACACTATAAAATGTTGGTAACTTTAGAAAATTCATAATTAAATCATGAAAACTCCAAATGAGGCGAACCCAACTATTTTGGTATTATATTATTATTCTCTTTTTACCTATGTAATCCTTTGTATCCCCACTGCTCTACAAACTTTGGCTAAAGAATTAAATTAAGTGAACAAGTAACAGATTGCATTTTCTGGAAATCTGAAATTCAAACTGCTATAACTCTCACATACTAAAATCAAATGGAATAATTCTTCCACCTAAATTCCTATAAAATCATGGCTTAGCTACTATAGAAAAATTATGCATTTTTGAGCATTTTAATTTTTGTGGTGGTTCTCGGTGTTTATTCGGTATTGTATTTATATAGATTCCGAGCCTATCGATATTGACTCGTACGCTACTGAGAGTGAACAACTGGTCTACCAGCAAGACAAGCATCATTTGAACTTTCTTCTTGCATCATATTGATCCCAGTTTTTATACATTAGTTTTTAAAATGCAATAGTATTGCTTGCATGCTATTTTCGGTATATCATTATGTTGTGAGTAGTTAGTTATGTTCTATACTTGCTGGTTATCCTTGATATGCCTAAGATAGATGCTCGTGATGATATGGTTGTTATGTGTGAATGCTTAGCCATTGCGGATTTAGATAACGCAATAGATCAATTGGCGGGAATAGCTCGTCAATTGTGGGAAACACTTAACTCCTAATTTTTCCTTTTGTCCAGATTGTTATTTCTGGTTGTCAGTTTAAACTTTGGTTATGTTAAATGGTTTTAGGTTTGGACAAGTGGTCGTAAGTGTGGGTGCGGTTATGCACGAGTTTTAGGTATGTGGTGGTCTTGTCCGGACCCTTAAGGACTGAACTTTGAACTTTCAGTCCAAGTAACGAGCGTGCTATCACATGCGGTATATGGGTGCTGTTCGGTTAAGTAAGGGGATGATTTTATTAGGTTAGACCGCAGGTAGTGCAAGGACATAGAGACCGTGAAATCCCTATGTTCCTTAGGAACCCAGTGTAATATATACTGTGAATAATGACCACGATTACTTATGTTGCTCACAAACAACATACTAACTACCTTACACTGGCCTCTCCAATGCAACGTGCGTGCCCGCTTAGCATTTGCTATATGCTTATGTCTAAGTTGGGAGTTATCTCGTACGGGTGGTCTATCTCAATAGGATCTTCTTACTGAAAATGATTGTATCTCGATTCTCCCCGGCCGGCATACCAAAGGAAGTGTGTCATTAACCGGAGGCATCCGGGGGCTTACGGGCTAGTCGAGTCATGTGGGTAAAGTAGTACACCTCTGTAGAGTTTAATCTATTCGAATAGCCGTATCCACGGTTATGGACAACACTTGATTTTTGGATGAGTCATTGCATAGGCTTTAAATTAAAAGTTGACATGGTTATAACTTGGTTCGGCATGAATGGGATGTTCATGTACTTTAGTTTATCAAAGTGGGCAGCCACTTTGGTATTGCTTGATCTATATAACTATCTATGTCTTGTGAAATTCTTTTCTTAAACAATGGTGTGCAAAATGGCTTTTGCAAACTAGATGGTCTAGAGATATAAGATGTTGCATTTTCTGCAAAACTATGCCACTAATGCCATCCTTTGGATAACCTCTAGCATAAATATTTTTAATTTGTGTAAGACTTGCGAGTACCTTGTACTCAGCCAGTTTGTCTACTGGCTTTTAGGTGAGGAAGACTGCGAGCCCGACGTGCTCGTTAGCGCCGATTTAGGCGACGCTAACGAGTAATGCTATCATTTAACTCCCAGTCGGTTGCCGATGGGTTATGGGCATACCTTTGCTGGACTTTTGGTTTATTTACTTGCTTCCGCTGCTACTTAATGATCTTATTTGAATTTGGTCGGTCGGCCACTTGTAATAGTTGCAGCCTTGATTATTATTGATGTATGTCTTTTGAACTATGAATGTATGAATGTTGTATGAATGCGATCAATGCGGTATGTGAGTTTGGGTATGTTGGTCGCTGATCTTGGGAGCCAACATGACCTCATGCTCGCTATTCATGAATTCAATTTTAACTCGCTAAGTGTGGTCTTTGATTGTTTAGAGAATCGATCATCATGTAGTACTTGCAGAGGAGTAGTATGCATGATCACCGGGGCTCTAGTTTCAGTCAAGACTTCTCACTTAGATATAGTTAACTTAGAATTAATTTACCTGAGGCCCAGAGTTATGTCTATAAGACCTTGCTTAGTCTCGGTCTTGCAGATTTAACCTGGGGGTCCTCACAAACATGATGCACACATATTACAATGCTGGGAATAGGGAAGGGCCAATAATTTTTCGATTAGAAAATGACAAAGATATGGTTAACACTAAGATACCCTCAATTATTGAGAATATGGGAGAAAAGGTTGACAACCACTTCGCCTCTATTGTTCTTAAAGTTTCTCATACGAAAACATGGACCTAGAACCAAAGTCCATGACCAAGCACTTGTAGCACTCATATCGGGTCACATAAAGGAAGCAATTGATGCTAATCCATAATCGCTAAATGAAAGTCTTGGAACCAGCTAGTTCAGACTTGATGGGTCATTATGAATATAATGAGGTGATGAAAGTTATGGTTTCACAGGTTCTTGTAGAGACCGATACTCTCCCATTATGAATGTAACAATGTTCCGTTATGTATAAGATATGTAGTTATGTAACATCCCAAAGTTCTGTTACCAAAATTAAAATTAATAAGTTATTATTTTATTAGATTTTCTGAGTTGTGAAAGAGTTTTCTTGTTTTTTCTAAGAATTAAAAGTGTTTTCTTGGTTAAAAAATAATAAAATAAAATAAAATATTTAATTTCCTGGTTTTTAAAGTGTTTTTAAAGTCAAAAATGAAATTTATTGATTTTTTGGCTTTTTCTTGGATTTAAAGTGAAAAAGAAAAACTTAACTAATTTCTTGAATTTTTTGAATTTTAAAAAGGTATTTCCTATTTTCTAGAAATTAAAATAATTTATGTGCAAAAATAAAAGTTAACTTTAAGTTGGAAATAATTTTGTTAAGTTCAAAATAATTCAAGCAATTTTTGTGATTTTTTTTAGAATTTTTGAACTCTATTTGCTATTTTCTAAAAAGTCTATTTGATTTATTCTAATATTTTAATTCCAAAAAGCCTTAAAAAATCCAAAAAGTGGAATGGGCCAAATTCTTTTTCCTAGCTAGTTTGCTTTCTTCCTCCTCCCGCGGCCCATGTACGCGCTCGACCCACACCTGCACCAGGCCCGCCCCTCCTTTCCCCACCCTCTCTCTCCCTCTCACCTCCACGCAGGTCCCGCCTGTCAGGCCGCTATCTTCCTCCTCGTTCTTTCTTCCCCACCTAGCCAAGCCGCCACTGAAAGCCTCGTGAAGCTCCTCAATGCCATTGCGTTTCTTCCCCTTTTTCCATTCCAACACGCACAACAACCTTCTCTCCCCGCTCCGTGCCCGTTTTCTCCCTTATGCCCCTTTCCTCGCGCCGTTCCACTGGAACCCACACCGACCGCCGCGTTCTTCGCCGCCTCGATCTCCTGACCCGGTGCTCCTCCACCCCTATAAAATGGAGCCCCGGGAGCCCCTTATTCTCTTGATCTCATCCCCGAAGTTTCCACATCTCCCTCCCGTTCTACTCTCCACAATCAACATTTTTCTTGCCACCGGTGACACCATCCTCAGCGTCGGCATCGCCACCACGTGTTCTACCAGACGCTCCCCTCCACATCGCCGGAACCCAACCGTAGCTCTGTCGTCGACCTCAACCGCACGCCGTCGCCGCTTCCCCCTACCGCTAGCATTCCCCTCGAGCTCAATCCTCGTCGTGGTAAGCACCGAACTCCCCGTCCCTTATTCTCTCATTTGGTGTCCTCACCGTCGGCCATCGCCCCACCAAACACCAGCGACCTTTGGTCCGTGCACCGGCGCCATCATACTGACGTGGCACTACCACGCGGCCATCACCTCATCACCCTTTGCCCATGTTGCAGCTTTGTGTCAACCCAGTTAGCGCTAATGTGGCAAAGCCATGCCATCTGATGAGGGCATCCCCATGACGCTTTCTTCTCCTCTACCTAATGCTCAGCATATACGCATCGAATGCCGACTAGATCAATTACAAGAGCACGTGACAAGAACCTACAAAATCAGGTGAACTTACTCCTTAATGAACATGACATTAATTTTAATGAGAATTTTATACTATCTAAAAATAGTGTGTTGATTGTGCTCAGGTTTCAAGATTCAACGATAGAAAATTTTTAGTTGGAGCAAGTCAAGGAAAATCCGGATGTTGCTAAAACGCATGGGGATACAAGTGCGTGGATTAAATGTTGTGATGCGGATCAACCTCGAGATGAGATTAAATCTGTGGGTTGCCCGATCTTTCACGATGGAAAATTCCGAACAAATATATGGAGCATGAATTACAAGATGCAATTCGCACTATGATAAATAAATCTCACACCCACGCACACCACACGAACGAGAGCAGAGATCAAACAAGATCAATACACAAATTCAATCAACAAGATTAAACCTGAGTAGCAATCAGAGATATCCTAGATGATGAAAAACTCTCAAGAACTCACAAACACATGATAACAGGGATAGACCCTCATGGCTACACGCCAAATAACTCCCAAAATCTAAAAACTCCCTTTTCAATGGGCTAAACCCTGGCCTTATATTGTCACTTAAGGGTGCGGCCAAACACACACGGCTGAAAGCCAATTCTATCTCTAAGAAACAAACTAAAATATCCTAAGTACAACTATGATTCTTTAAATGGAAACAATCTTAGAGATAGAAACTATCTCATGGATTGATTCATGTTAAAATCTTTATGTCGATCCAAACTGAACCAACATAGAAACCGTGAGCTGGATTATCCGTATAGGGCACGGTTACCCCCTTTGGCGCTTGACTTTCCTCCAGACTCGGTTTTCCTTTCGGCTTCCTTCCTGGCACATCTCTGGCTCCCAATCTTTCCGTCTTCCTAACTTGCCATATTGGATTTGGGTCACCTGGTCGAAGACTTTGTTGTGGACCTAGTCGAAGACCACTTGGACGTGGTTGTAGATCTCCTGGACTTAGTCACAAAGCACCTGGATGTGGTCGTTGACCACCTGGTGATGGTCATGAGCCACCTGGTCGTAGTTGTAGGCCAATTGGTGGTGGTCGTGAACCACCTGCTCGTGAAACTAGTTGTAGATCCGGTGGAACTGGTCGTAGACCGTATGGAGCTGGTCGTAGATCCTCAGAAACTGGTCGTAAACCATCAGGAACTAGTCATGGACCTTTCTCCCTTTTGGCTCTACCTGCACTTGACCCACTCTTGGCCAAATCAGTAACAATGTGGCATCATGCTACTTGATGCCGCATCATGCTGACCATGAGGAAATAACAGGAAGAAGACTTCTGCATGAAAGAAATAAAATCAAGGATGATTCGGTTGTTGGCCAAACACAACAAGGAAAGCATTTACACATATATGGCTACGTGACTTGGAGATTGTTTGGCCACCATGCATATGACCGAATCACATGTTCGGTTGTGAACCATGCTCACGTGACTGATTTGGAGATTGGCCAGCCAAACATGTTTGGTCGAATACATTAGGCATGTGTATTTTTATTTTGAGCAATAGTTAACCAAATTGGAAACACATTCAATCAGCATAGCACTTTCCTTTTCTGGCCATGGCAATCAACCGAGAGCAATGAGTTTGGCCGGTTAAAATAGCTAGCGCATGTAAAGTTCCGGGAGACCACTTTTATGCATAAGAATTGAACAAAAAGCTATTGTTTGTTCTTTCGTTCCAGAATTCATATGAGGATTTCTGAGGGAGAATTAAGCGATCCGTTGATCGTTCTATGACGCAAGGTCAAGTTTGCTTTTCTGCTGGGAATTGAGGGCTTGGTGATCTCTACATGTGGTCTAGCGGCGATCATCCTAGTGCGTGTTGGCGAATATCCATAGAGTTGCAAGTCCGTGCACTGGCGCGTGGTGTATAGCTGATCGTTGTTCATCGTCAAGCACTATTTATCTATGGTTCTACTCGAGAAGATCGGGTCACCCCATATCATGATGGTATCAGATTCCAAGCCACTCGGTAGAATCTCTTTTTACCCGTAATTTAGTAGATTATTTTTCTGTCCACCGAAAAAGTCACACAAAAAATCGTCTTTATTGTAGTTTAATTCAGTATTTTTAGTGTGTTTTGTTAGGTCTTAATCCACTCGTTCATTGTGTTTAGTTGCTGGTCGTGTTCCGTTCACATCACTTTTTGTTTTCTCCTTCCACAAATTTTTGTGCTCGTACTTGATTCCTGTTTTTGTGCAACTAAACATCACTTATATCTAGTGGATTGCACATTATTTTCTTCGTAAACCCATCGGTTCATTCGCGAATCTTACGTATCTATTGAGACTAACTTGTTGTGCTCGAGGGTCTGCTCCTGGATTTTTGAGACGCCAAGTTTTTCCCGTTAGGTACTGTTCATGCCCGTTGTAGGATACTGTTTGTGTTTGCGCACTGTTCACATTCCGAACACTGTACACGTTCGGTACGTGCACTTTTGGCCGTGAGTTGTGGAAATCTGGTCATTATTGGCCCCCCGATCTCTATAATTCCTAATCTAGCCCCCCTAAACCACTAATTACTAATCTAACCCCCTTGGCCCGCTTGATGCCGCCCGTGTCCGCAGCAGAGCGAGCGTGCTCGCTGCCGAAGAAATGCTTGTTGCTGCCCGCCTCCGGCCGCAGAAGAACAAAGACTTGTCGCTTTCGGGCGCAGCAGTCCGAGCCAAGCCCGCGCCGCTTAACATCATCAAACTCAACAAAGCCAGGATGTTTTAGTGATTCGGTTTCGAATAAAGGAAATCCACCATCCAGTTGACCTCTTCTGATGTATGTAAAAAGCAATTGCAATGACAGAAAAGATAAATTAGGCCAAACAAATATAGGATAATAAATGCTGTTGCTTTAAAATTAGCTACCAAAACACATCTAAAGACAATGACAAGCAAGCAATAAATGATACAACCATGAGTCCATGAAGCATCTCGTGTTAAATGTTATGAACTTGTGACAACCCCACTGATAACTTTTTTCAACAAAACATAGAAAAGAGCACACAAAAAAAACTATAGCAATAAGTAGTAGACACAAGGGAAATCAACAGTTTAGAATTAAATTTCCAGAATACATAGAGTAGTCCAAGAAGAAATGGATAAGGTCTCTTACTCTATTGGAGTTGTTCTCAGTGAACTGAAACGATCTGATTCATAAACTGAAATGGTGATAAGGGATTCGTTGTTTTTATTATAAAACAAGCTCCTAATCACTTCACCCGGACGTATATTCAAGTAGCATATGTGTTTTTATTATATGCTGGCCCCCTGGACCTGCTGCGGCCCGGGAAAGCAGCAAGTGCTGGCTGCTGCGGCCGGGCAGCGCAGCATGCTGCCTACTGCGGACATGGGTGGCATCAAGTGGGCCAAGGGGGCTAGATTAGGAATTAGTGGTCTAAAGGGGCTACATTAGGAATTCTAGAGATCTAGGGGGCCAATAGTGACCAGATTTCTGAGTTGTGGCCGTGAAAGAAAAGACAAAAAAAAAACAGATTGGTGAGTGCTTGGCCGTGAGTTGTGTTTGGCCGTGAGAGGTAGAAAAAAAACAGAGAGCCAAAAAAAAAACCGACGGCAAAAGTTTCTACCATAGAGTTAAATTCTTTGTTGGACATTTTTATATATTTGTATCCGCTGCTATTCGCGTACCATAATTTTAAGCAATCTTGTACCCTCATATACAACTTTTGAGCACTAGCTAGCATCTCTCTTTGAACTATTGCAATACGAGCGTTCGCATCCATACAAAATTGTTCTTTTTATCACTTATTCCTTTGATTGCAATAGTCCCATTATCGTTGTGCATGTGTTGCTGTCTACTTCTCAATTATATTTATCAATTAGCAATTAGGCATTGTGCGTCTCGTTTGGATTGCTGCCAAGTTCGACAATCTTTAAATTCTGAATATGCTAGGTTGTTTTCGTCACCTAGCTCCACCTAAAACATCTGTGTCAAGTATTGGTTGTCGTTCTTGGTATTCGCTCGCACAATCTTGGTTGGTCGTTCATTGCTATGAGCGTAAGTTTTTGTCAATCTTAATTTACTTCGGAATGGTAAAACTTGCTTTGTTTTAGAACAGTAGTTGTGAGATTCCCACCTATATTTTCACTTGTTTTTTTCTCTACTATAACTATGTCAGGAAGCGAGCATAACAAGGATCTTGACGGCAACCTTACTAATCCAGTTACTAAGATGCACTACCTTACACTACGTGCCACGCTCCAGGATGAGTTACGGGCTGAGGTCGACCAGGTGCGCGGCGACCTTGGGCGTGTCCAAAACAACTTGGACGTCCTGGGGATAGATTTCCAAAAGCTATCAGTGACCGTCGACGACAACCACATGGTACTGTTTGACACTATTGCCAAGCTCACCGCTTCGATGCAGCTGGGTACACATGGCAATACGAGGAGTGTACACCTCCCGTATGAGCCGTGCGACGAGATGGATGCCGAGGCTACCGCTAGACGGCAGCACCCATTATTTAAAATTATTATTGCATACTTATTTATATTCAATGTAATTTAAATTCTTGTTTGCAATTTGTAGTTATTCCCAATTCTTTTTGTATGGCCAAATTTTGACATTGAAATATCCATACCTTTTCACCTTAGATGAAAATCTAGTTAATGCAATAGTATGAACTAGAACATTTTGGAAAAAATTAAGCTTAGCCTTGCTTAGACCTAAAATATTTTATTTGAGAATTTTCAGCCAAAAATCAAATATGGTTTAAATTGTATCTATAGCATTGGTATGCCATGGAAGTTTGCAAATGATTTGAAAAATAAAAGAAAATTAAAAACTGGTTTGGATTTGGGCGAAATGGATAGTTGGTGGGTGCAAGTTTATGCACGAGCTCAATTCAGCGAATGTTTTGATGCCCAGGGATTGTTTTGGAAGTCGTCCAATCAATTAAGGACCGGACTGCGAGCTGTAGATTGTTAAGCCATTTTGTACTACCACAAGTCTAGTATGAGACAGACCAGACTAATTAATTTGTAAAGTTCCACTGTTAGTTGCGCCTTGTTGATGTGCGGGTGTCGTGAAGACTTATTTTTGATACCCACATGGCGCAATAGGGGGCTTCCGTTTGGCGTAAAGCCTTACGGCAGCAAAACCTTAGTAGGTATAATGTAACAGCCCAATTTTCAAATTTCAGTAAAAAAATTATTTATGAACTTTTGTGGAATTTTCTGAAATTTTAAAAGCTTTTTATTCATATCTTAAATCCAAAACAAATTTATTTGCAAAATTAAAAGCCAACATAAAGTTGGAAGTAATTTTATTAAGTCCAAATTTAAAAAGGAAATTTCTGTGAATTTTCTCATAAATTTTTAGAATTATTTTGCTATTTTCTAAAGCTTATTTGAATTATCAGAATTTAAATCAATTGGAAAGTCAAAAGAAAAATCAAAACTCAATTTGGGCTGAAACCTAAAGCCTCCAGCCCACACCCACCCGCGGACGTGACCCGCACGGCCCGCTCTCATGCGCGCCCTCTCTCTCTCTCTCTCCCCGTCACTAACATGCGGACCCCACCTGCCAGCCTCTCACGTGCACGCGTTAAAACCACCTCAAAGCTCATCAACCGTTGGATCAAGATCCAACGGCCAGCGTTCGTGTAACCTTCGGGTGACCCGAACATCTCAATCATCGTGAGCCGTTAGATCTAAAATGAATGGCTAAGATCATTTGAACCTTCGCGAGGTCCGAACGTCTCAAACAACATGAGCCCTCCGATGTGAATCCAACGGCCACCATCAAACCACAATAATTTCCTTTCCTTTTCTTTTCTGTCGCTGACAAGTGGACCCCACATGTCAGATCTTCTTCAACCTCCAGTCGTCGTCCTCACCGAGTCAACCGCCAGTTTCGGAGATTCGAAAGCTTCACGAACGACTTGATTCCAACTGCTCCGTTCTTCGCGTGTGCGCGCACGAGACCGCGTCCACCTCCGCCGCATTTCCCCATGATCTTCCTCCTTCTCCGCGTCGGCCAGACACGATCGCGCAAACCGCCGCACACGACTTCCACGAACTTGCGCCTCGGTGCACCGGCCTTCCTATAAAGGTAGCGCCGGTGCCCTTCCTCACCTCATCCAAAGCCCTCAAAGTATTACTCACAAGAAGCTCTAGCGCCGCCATAATTTGAGTTTGAAGGTTGTGTCGCCGCCGCTGGTTTTTCGTCCATTCCGACATCGCCCTCGAGCACCTTTGGCTGTTGTTCCCGACAACAGCCGTATCTCCGCCCTCTGCTCCGACGACAATTCCGGCGACCTCCGACGACCTCTTGAGTCAAGACAGGTATCAACGTGTTCGCAATAGCCGTAGCTACCTCTTGGTACCACTCCCCGCCGGCGAAACCCCGCCGTTCGCCGTTGCCATCGGGTCCGATGCAAAGCAGCGGCGTGGCGATCCACGTCGGCACATGCACCTACGTGGCGCCCACGTGTCGGTCCAGTCATTGTTGTGTCAGCATATGTGTGGCATAGTCCACCTCTCACCAGATCCAACAGTCCATAGACCGAGTTCATGTGGACCGTGTCTATGACACGTAGGTCCCACTCGACAGAAATTGATTTATTTAATTGTAATTCCGAAATCCTGTCGCTGATGTCATCCTTGCGCAATAAATGGTTTTTCCTTTAGAAAAATAAATCAGGAAAATCTAATAAATTCAGAATTTAAGTTTTAATAGATTTAAAACTTAGAAAATTCATATCTTTTGAATCCCAGCTCCAAATTGGGTGATTCAAATTGCAAAATTTATATAAAATTATAATCTAGCTAACTAAACCAAAATATTTCAATTTGGAGTTATTTTGGTCCATGTTTTTCAATTTATTTGAATTTGAATTTGAATTTATCGTATTTTCACGTTTAGACTTTGACGACTCCGGAGAGTTCGACCAATCTGAAGATTTAGAATTCCAAGACATCAACGAAGGCAAGTTACACCATTGAGCATATTGCCCCTAGTATTTTAAGTTATTTTCAGTTTTTAAATTTTTTACTGCATGCATATGTTCGTATAAATACTTTAATGTCCTGTTTTGTGTATAGTTACCCCATGTTTATTTGTATGGCCAATTTTGAATATTGTATCTGACTACCTTGATACCATAGGCAAAGTATTATCAAAATTAAACATATGCTTAGCCAGGCTTAGTTCACACTTACAGAATTTGGGAGGGGTTGAACCAAATTTCTACAAATTTGTTCAAACTTGATATTGTGGTATTGTCTTACCACATGGGTTTATAAATAGAGTTTTATTCAAATAAAATCAAAAATGGGTTTGGACTTGGGCGAAATGGTCAGAAGGGTGGGTGCAGGTTTATGCACGGGATTGATCTGGTTAAGATTAAGGCCCATGGTTTGTAAGGATGACGCCCAAGTCAATTGAGGACCGGTCTTCGAGCCGCTTATTGCTATGCCATATCGTACTACCACATGTCCTGTATGGGCAGGATTTGGCTAATTAATTTGTGATGTTCTAGTGTATTTATGTCATGTGATTATATGGGTGTCGGTTAGACGTTTTATTCCTACTTGGTGCAAGAGGGGGCTTTCGGAGGACGGTTAGTCCAAAGGGGTGAAACCTTAGCGGGCATGAGCACACTATGATAGAACATTGTAAAGGCCTCATGGTAATTGCTCAGTCACACGCCTACGGAAGCGTGAATTGGCCGACATAACGAGCATGTCACCTCGTGTGGGTAAAGTTGTACCAACTCTGCAGAGTAGAAACTATTCGAATTGCCGCGTCCGCGGTCATGGACATGCTAGCAGGGCCACTTAAAGTTAGAATTGTTTCTGGTTTTTAAATGCTTTATTAAATGCTGAGGATGGTTAATCTTTAAGAAAAATTAAGGAAGCCAAGTGTTAGGAGGATCCTTCACTAAATCATTGGAGGTTATCCACATTGTGATATTGTCATTTTAAAATATGATTTTAGTCTTAGTATAAAGCGCCTTAGAAATTACTATGATTATTTACATTGAAAATCTTTGTTTATGCAAAACAACCCCGCCATACTCACTTGTTACCTTATGCATGCATTTTAATTCAATATTGGGTGTGACTTGCGAGCACGGAAGTTGTGCTCAACCTTGCTGAATAAATCTTATTCAGGAGAAGATTTCTTCCCCGACGGTGAGGATCCGGACGAGTAGGCCTCTTGACCCAGACGATTACCTATGGCGCATCGTGTGGGTCACCCCTATTATTATGTTTCCGCTGTGTTTATCATTTGTTATTTGATATTGTATTCAGACTCATTTGTATTAAATAATTATTTATTTAATGTCATTTACATTTTCGTGATATGAATGTGATATCCATTTTGTGAGACTGTGTACACTGGAAATCCTGGTCCGGTGTTTGAACACAGAGAATTCGGGATCCTTCGCTCCCGGGTTCGACAAAAGTTGTATCAGAGCCATATCGACTGTAGGTCATGGCCCACGGTAGGAATGGTAAAACCATTATGGACTATTTTCAAAAACTTAAAATTATTTACTAGTCTTCCAGAGTCTTACTCTTCCTTTCTCTGTTAAAAGATTTCTAAACTCTTATCTCTTCTAAAAATTGTAGATGGCCGAGAGACCGACCCGCATCTCCCATGGGATCTTCGCTGGAGAATGGGCTGATATACTGTGGAAGATGATGCAGCACTTGAGCTTCAAGAAGAGGCCCACATACCAAGGATACAAGTACATCGTGGGACATCAGGAGCGCTGGAGAGTGGAGGTTATCCTCTACTCTAACTTGGCGCCAGACACGTCATTCCACATCTTCGACGCCCCAATGCGTCGGGAGACTTTCACTGACGGCATCCAAGACGCAGCAAGAGAAGCCGCCCGTCGACTTCGCTATACTTATGATGCCCACCTTCGGGATACTGCATTCCAGTACTATCCCATGCACATCCCCACCCGGCTAGGCAGTGCTTTCAGCTCAGTCGAGAATGAGGATATGCCGGAGATCATCCATCAGGTGGAATTAGCCAAGGCGATGGACTACGCCTATGGCAATACCCTGGACGAGCTGTATCTAGTCCAGGGGAGTTTAGAAGCCGCGGAGGAGAAACTGAGAGCAACCGAAGCATAATTAGCTCTCTACAAGGCAGTCCAAGGAAGCACCTGCAACTCCCCTGACTACACCCCATCCACCCCATAGATATTTGCTTCCACCTTTTTAGATATTTACTTTCCCCTTTAGTTGTTCGATTAGCTGCGAATTATGAGCTACTAACCTTCTGTGGTAGCCATAATCAAATGAATAAAATAAAGAACTACTTGAAAAAGAAAAATTTGATTCTTCGTCTTGTATTTGTGTGCTTTTTGGGCTAATATAAACTTACTTCCCCTTAGCGCTATCTTTCTTCTCTTTCCTAAGTCTTTGGAAAATTCAGCAGATGGTGGCTACCCGCACAGGAAGTGGCAGCGTCCAAGGCCAGGGCAACGAGAATGCCGACAATCAGGAGCAGCCTATCCAGCAGCCTCCCCCACTGCCAGTAGCAGGACCAGACTAGCAACAGATGATGGCCAATCAAACCCACCTCATCGACTTGCTGGCCCAGTCGCTCAACAACTCTCAGAACATTCAAGCCGCAACAACAGCCACCGCCGCAACTCAGGCGCCAGCACACCCTCCTCAGCGGGTGACCATGTCAGAGTTCATGCGCATGCGTCCTCCGACCTTCTCCAGCAGCACCGAGCCAATGGATGCTGACGATTGGCTTCGGGCAATCGGAAAGAAGCTGGACATCGCCCAATACACCGACCGCGAGAGGGTCCTGTTCGCCTCCCATCAGCTCAACGGACCAGCTTCGGAGTGGTGGGACAATTTCTGTATCTCCCACGCCAATGCCTAGGCCATCTCGTGGGATGAGTTCGTCAGAGCTTTCCGTCATGCCCACATCCCTGCCGGCCAGATGACGTTGAAGAAAAATGAGTTCCATGCCCTTCGTCAAGGCAATCGCTCGGTGAGCGAGTATCTTCACCGCTTCAACCAGCTGGCTCGTTACGCACCAGCTGATGTAACCCGGGACGAGGACCGACACGAGAGGTTCATGGATGGACTTAATGATGATATCTCCGTCCAACTGATCTCCCAGAACTTCACCGACTTTCAACAGTTGGTGGACAAGGCGATCCGCCAGGAGGCCAAGCATCAGGAGATGGAGAACCGCAAGCGGAGGATGGCCGCCAGAGGTTCAATGCAGAGGCCTTCCCAAGCCTCGATTCATTCACCAGCGACCACGCAGCGTGGGAAGTTCGGACTTCCACATCCCGAGTCGATCAGCGAACTGGCGCCCCAACACCTCCAACTTCGCGGCGCATCAACTGGAGGGCAATTTCGTGAAGAGCTCCGCTCCTCGGTGCAGAGTGACTGTTTCACCGCAACGAAACAGGGCACTACGCCAACAGATGCCCCAAGAAGCAGTAGGCAGCGGCATCTTCCAAGCCAGCACCAGGAGCCACAGCCACAGGCGGCATTGCAAAGCTGTCAGGACAATTTATCAAGGGACGTGTGAATCACGTCACAGCTGAGGAAGCCCAAGCAACGCCAGATGTTGTGCTTGGTATGTTTCTTGTCAATTCAATACCAGCTTCAGTGCTATTTGATTCCGGAGTTTCGCATTCTTTTGTATCAAATAAGTTTGTGGGCACAAATGGGTTACCTATATTCCCCTTAACCAATCCTATGATAATCCATTCCCCGGGCGCAAAAATGAGAACTAGTTCGTTATGCCCGAACCTCAATCTTGAAATATCCGGAGTATCCTTCCTAACAGATTTGATAGTCTTGCATTCCCAAGGGTTGGATGTAATTCTTGGAATGGACTGGCTAGCCAAAAATCATGGACAAATAGACTGTGCTAATAGGTCTATCACTATCACCAATGGAGAAGGAATTTCAGTCGAGTTTAAGCCCAAGACCTGCACCAAAGGAAGTTCCATCCTCACCAGTATGAAGGAAGTGAAACTTGAAGACATACCTGTAGTCCGAGAATATGCTGATGTCTTTCCTGATGATCTACCTGGCATGCCACCGGATAGGGACGTAATGTTCTTAATTGACTTAGTCCCAGGGACAGCTCCAATATCGAAGCGACCCTATAGAATGCCAGCTAATGAGTTAGCAGAATTGAAGAAACAGATTGAAGAATTGCGAAGCAAAGGGTACATCCGACCCAGTTCATCACCTTGGGGAGCACCAGTGTTGTTCGTCAAGAAAAAGGACAATAGCATGAGGATGTGTGTTGATTACAGATCACTCAATGAGGTGACGATCAAGAACAAATACCCTTTACTCAGGATAGATGATCTGTTCGATCAGCTGAAAGGAGCAAGTGTTTTCTCGAAGATTGATTTGAGGTCCGCTATCACCAATCAAGATCGGACGTAAGATATTCAAGATGACCTTCACCACCGGATATGGGTTATGAAGTTCTGATGATGTCTTTCGGTTTGACGAATGCCCCTGCTTATTTCATGAATATGATGAACAAAGTGTTCATGGAATTCTTGGATAAGTTTGTGGTTGTTTTCATCGATGACATTCTCATCTACTCGAAGGATGAAGAAGAACACGAGAAGCATATCAGAATGATACTGGACAAGCTCAGGGAGCACCAACTTTATGCCAAATTCAGCAAAAGTGAATTTTGGCTAAGTCAAGTGGCATTCCTTGGACATATTGTGTCAGCGGGAGGAATTGCAGTAGATCCTGCCAAGGTTGAAGTAGTATCGGATTGGAAGCAACCCGGGCGATCCACGAAGTGAGAAGTTTCCTTGGACTAGCGGGTTATTACCGCAGTTCATTGAAAATTTCTAAGATTGCAAGACCCATGACCCAACTTCAAGAAGGAAAAGAAGTTTGAATGGACAGATGCTGTGAAGAAAGTTTCCAAGACACGAAGAGGAGATTAGTCTCAAGACTGTGCTAGTCTTACCCGATATCCGTAAGGATTTCGAGATTTTTCATGACGCATCCCGGCAAGGTCTCGGATGTGTGTTAATGCAGAAGGCAAAGTAGTGGCTTATGCATCCAGTGATTGAGGCCACATGAAGGGAATTATCCGACACATGATCCGGAGTTAGCGGCGATTGTGCATGCTTTGAAGATCGGCGGCATTATCTCATTGGTAACCGCTGTGAGATTTTCACGGATCACAAGAGTCTGAAATATATCTTCACGCAGGTAGAATTAAACCTTCGGCAGATAAGATGGCTAGAATTGATAAAAGATTATGATCTTGGGATCCACTATCATCCGGGCAAAGCAAATGTAGTTGCAGATACCTTGAGCAGAAAGGCCTATTGTAACACTATGATGGTACAGAAGGAGCAACCAGAACTACATGAAGAATTGAAGCGTCTAAACTTGGAGATTGTCAGTCAAGGTTGTGTGAATGTTTTGGAAGTACAACCAACTCTTCAAAGTCAGATCAGAGAAAAACAGCTAGAAGAGGAAGACATCAAGGAGATCAAGAAGAATATGCGAAGAGGCAAGGCTCCAGGATTCGCTGAAGATGAACAAGGAACAATATGGTTTGGGAACCGCATTTGTGTACCTAACCAACAGGAGTTAAAACAGTCAATTCTGAAGGAGGCTCATGAAACGCCTTACTCCATTCACCCCGAAAGCACCAAGATGTACCAGGATCTGAAGGAGAAATACTGGTGGGTCAGCATGAAGCGAGAAATTGCTGAATTCGTCGCTCGCTGTGATGTGTGTCAGCGAGTTAAGGCAGAACATCAGAGACCAGCTGGATTGTTGCAGCCACTACCAATTCCAGAATGGAAGTGGGAAGAAATTGGCATGGATTTCATCACCGGACTTCCTAGGACCCAATCAGGATATGATTCTATCTGGGTGATAATTGATAGGTTGACTAAGGTAGCTCACTTCATTCCCGTCAAGACTACATACAGAAGCAGCCAGTTGGCAGAGTTATATGTGGCTAGGATTGTTTGTCTACACGGGGTACCCAAGAAGATCGTGTCCGACAGAGGTTCCCAATTTACATCAAGATTACGCAGAGATCGCATGAAGCCTTAGGGACCAAACTCAATTTCAAGACAGCCCCTATCATCCTCAGACGGATGGCCAGACAGAACGCACCAACCAAGTTCTTGAAGATATGCTCCGAGCCTGTGCCCTGGAATTTGGACAAAGTTGGGACAAGAATTTGCCATATGCAGAATTCTCATATAACAATAGTTATCAAGCCAGCTTGCAAATGGCTCCATTTGAAGCTTTGTATGGAAGAAAATGTAGAACTCCACTTCTCTGGGATGAAGTAGGAGAACATCAGCTCTTTGGACCTGAGCTAATCAAAGATGCTGAAAGTAAGGTAAAAGCCATAAGGGAGCATCTGAGAGTGGCACAAACCCGACAAAAGAGTTATGCAGATAACCGTCGGAGGATTTAAACTTTGAGGTAGGAGACTTGGTCTATCTCGAGTCACTCCACTCGGAGGAGTAAGAAGATTCGAACAAAAGGAAAACTCGCACTTTTGATTTGTGGGACCATACAAAATTCTAGCCAAAAGAGGTGAAGTGGCATATCGCCTGAGTCGCGAAGCCTTGTCGATGCACAATGTCTTCCATGTATCCCAGTTGAGGAAATGCCTGCAAGCGCCAGAAGACTATACCTTCCTGGAAAGCTTTGACCTTCGAGAAGATCTCACCTATGTGGAGCGACCAATTAAAATTCTGGATGTCGCAGAGCGAGTCACCAGAAGCAGAATCATCAGATCATACAAGGTGTAGAGGAGTCATCACCCGAAGAGTGAAGCCACATGGGAAAAACAAGAAGACCTCAAGACCAACTACCCCGACCTATTTGCTGACCAAGCCTGAATCTCGGGTCGAGATTCCCTTAAGGGGGGTAGGTTTGTAACAGCCCAATTTTCAAATTTCAGTAAAAAAAAATTATTTATGAACTTTTGTGGAATTTTCTGAAATTTTAAAAGCTTTTTATTTATATTTTAAATCCAAAACAAATTTATTTGCAAAATTAAAAGCCAACATAAAGTTGGAAGTAATTTTATTAAGTCCAAATTTAATAAGGGAATTTCTGTGAATTTTCTCATAAATTTTAGAACTATTTTGCTATTTTCTAAAGCTTATTTGAGTTATCAGAATTTAAATCAATTGGAAAGTCAAAAGAAAAATCAAAACTCAATTTGGGCCGAAACCTAAAGCCTCCAGCCCACACCCACCCGCGGACGTGACCCGCACGGCCCGCTCTCATGCGCGCCCTCTCTCTCTCTCCCCCTCACTGACATGCGGACCCCACCTGCCAGCCTCTCACGTGCACGCGTTAAAACCACCTCAAAGCTCATCAACCATTGGATCAAGATCCAACGGCCAGCGTTCGTGTAACCTTCGGGTGACCCGAACATCTCAATCATCGTGAGCCGTTAGATCTAAAATGAATGGCTAAGATCCTTTGAACCTTCGCGAGGTACGAACGTCTCAAACAACATGAGCCCTCTGATGTGAATCCAACGGCCACCATCAAACCACAATAATTTCCTTTCCTTTTCTTTTCTATCGCTGACAAGTGGACCCCACTTGTCAGATCTTCTTCAACCTCCAGTCGTCGTCCTCACCGAGTCAACCGCCATTTTCGGAGATTCGAAAGCTTTACGAACGACTTGATTCCAACTGCTCCGTTCTTCGCGTGTGCGTGCACGAGACCACGTCCACCTCCGCCGCATTTCCCCCATGATCTTCCACCTTCTCCGCGTCAGTTTCGCACACGATCGCCGCAAACCGCCGCACACGACTTCCACGAACTTGCGCCTCGGTGCACCTCGGCCCTATAAAGGTAGCCCTGTGTCCCTTCCTCACCTCATCCAAAGCCCTCAAAGTATTACTCACAAGAAGCTCTAGCGCCGCCATAATTTGAGTTTGAAGGTTGTGTCGCCGCCGCTGGTTTTTCATCCATTCCGACGCCGCCGTCGACGCTCTGCCTCTACGGAGCCCACCTTCGGCATCCTCGTCACCAGAGCTTCCTCAGGGACCTCTTCCTCGCCCTCGAGCACCTTTGGCTGTCGTTCCCGACAACAGCCGTATCTCCGCCCTCCGCTCCGACGACAATTCCGGCGACCTCCGACGACCTCTTGAGTCAAGACAGGTATCAACGTGTTTGCAATAGCCGTAGCTACCTCTTGGTACCACTCCCCGCCGGCGAAACCCCACCGTTCGCCGTTGCCATCGGGTCCAGTGCCGGCAAGCAGACGTGGCAGTCCACATCGGCACATGCACCTACGTGGCGCCCACGTGTCGGTCCAGTCATTGTTGTGTCAGCATATGTGTGGCATAGTCCACCTCTCACCAGATCCAACAGTCCATAGATCGAGTTCATGTGGACCGTGTCTATGACACGTAGGTCCCACTCGACAGAAATTGATTTATTTAATTGTAATTCCGAAATCCTATCGCTGATGTCATCCTTGCGCAATAAATGGGTTTTCCTTTAGAAAAATAAATCAGGAAAATCTAATAAATTCAGAATTTAAGTTTTAATATATTTAAAACTTAGAAAATTCATATCTTTTGAATCCCAGCTCCAAATTGGGTGATTCAAATTGCAAAATTTATATAAAATTATAATCTAGCTAACTAAACCGAAATATTTCAATTTAGAGTTATTTTGGTCCATGTTTTTGAATTTATTTGAATTTGAATTTGAATTTATCGTATTTTCACGTTTAGACTTTGACGACTCCGGAGAGTTCGACCAATCTGAAGATTTAGAATTCCAAGACATCAACGAAGGCAAGTTACACCATTGACCATATTGCCCCTAGTATTTTAAGTTATTTTCAGTTTTTAAATTTTTTACTGCATGCATATGTTCGTATAAATACTTTAATGTCCTGTTTTATGTATAGTTACCCCATGTTTATTTGTATGGCCTATTTTGAATATTGTATCTGACTACCTCGATACCATAGGCAAAGTATTATCAAAATTAAACATATGCTTAGCCAGGCTTAGTTCACACTTACAGAATTTGGGAGGGGTTGAACCAAATTTCTACAAATTTGTTCAAACTTGATATTGTGGTATTGTCTTACCACATGGGTTTATAAATAGAGTTTTATTCAAATAAAATCAAAAATGGGTTTGGACTTGGGCGAAATGGTCAGAAGGGTGGGTGCAGGTTTATGCATGGGATTGATCTGGTTAAGATTAAGTCCCATGGTTTGTAAGGATGACGCCCAAGTCAATTGAGGACCGGTCTTTGGGCCGCTTATTGCTATGTCATATCGTACTAGCATATGTCCTGTATGGGCAGGATTTGGCTAATTAATTTATGATGTTCTAGTGTATTTATGTCATGTGATTATGTGGGTGTCGGTTAGACGTTTTATTCCCACTTAGCGCAAGAGGGGGCTTTCGGAGGACGGTTAGTCCAAAGGGGTGAAACCTTTAGCGGGCATGAGTACACTAGGAAAGAACATTGTAAAGGCCTCATGGTAATTGCTCAGTCACACGCCTACAGAAGCATGAATTGGCCGACATAACGAGCATGTCACCTCGTGTGGGTAAAGTTGTACCAACTCGCAGAGTAGAAACTATTCGAATAGCGCGTCATGGTCATGGACATGCTAGCAGGGCCACTTAAAGTTAGAATTGTTTTTGGTTTTTAAATGCTTTATTAAATGCTGAGGATTGTTAATCTTTAAGAAAAATTGGGCGGGAAGCCAAGTGTTAGGAGGGGATCCTTCACTAAATCATTGGAGGTTATCCACATTGTGATATTGTCATTTTAAAATATGATTTTAGTCTTAGTATAAAACTGCCTTAGAAATTACTATGATTATTTACATTGAAAATGTTGTTTATGCAAAACAACCCCTGCCATACTCACTTGTTATCTTATGCATGCATTTTAATTCAATATTGGGTGTGACTTGCGAGCACAGAAGTTGTGCTCATCCTTGCTGAATAAATCTTATTCAGGAGAAGATTTCTTCCCCGACGGTGAGGATCCGGACGAGTAGGCCTCTTGACCCAGACGATTGCCTGTGGCGCATCGTGTGGCTCACCCCTATTATTATGTTTCCGCTGTGTTTATCATTTGTTATTTGATATTGTATTCAGACTCATTTGTATTAAACAATTATTTATTTAATGTCATTTACATTTTCGTGATATGAATGTGATATCCATTTTGTGAGACTGTGTACACTGGAAATCCTGGTCCGGTGTTTGAACACAAAGAATTCGGGATCCTTCGCTCCCGAGTTCGACATATAACTACTTTTGGGGTGCATTGTAAAGGACTTGTGATAATCACTTAGCCATACACCTTCGGAAGTGTGTTAGACGGACATTAAAAGTTGATTATCTCTTGTGGGTAAAGTTGTACAATCTCTGCAGAGTGTAAAACTTTTCAAATAGCCTTGTTGACGGTCATGGACATGCTGAGTCGCGGATTAGACTTTAGTTTTGTTTTAAAAATGTTTTGACAAAAATGATTTTATGGATGTTTAATCTATGTGGGAAAATTGGTCAAAAAACCTGGTGTAAGTGGGTTAGCTCTTCACCATTTGTGTATAGAGATTTATCCTACACTCAAGAATTGATGATTAAAAATGAAATTTGATTTTAGATATATACTAAACTACTTTTGAACTTAGTATTATATTTAAAATATCAAATATTGCTTTTGCACAAATAACCCTATAAGTCTTCCTTTGATAATATTCATGCATGCATTAACTCTGTTATGGGTGTAAATTACAGAGTACATTTTTGTGCTCACCCTTGCTTAATAAAATGTCGTTCAGAGGAGGACTTCGCAACTGCTGAGGATCTCGACGACTAGGCCGCTACCCCTGTCGATTGCCTGACGTAGATTAGTTGGGCTCTACTACTACTTTTTTGTCTTCCGATGTATTCTTTATTGTTGGCTTGTAAACCTTTCTTGTAATAAACTCTGATTATTTTTAAATTTGTGCGAATTATGGATGTTGCCATGTTTATTTACTGTGTGAACTAGCTACTGATCATGGGACTAGTTCAGAATACACAGAGGATTTGGGGGTGTTACTCCTGGGTCCGACAAATTATTGGATTATGAAAATCCTTGAGGTGGTCCTTGTAGGACTCAATTTCCTAACAAGAATGGAAAGAAAATCGCAACACACACAGTCTCAGCATGAAGAAAGAGCATATTCCTAAGGGAAGAACATATGCCTGAAGTGACAGTGACTTAACAATCATTTTCTAAATTACACTGATGATTATACGGTCCCTAGGAGTGGAAAAGACACATTAGACCCGAAAGAATGTAATGAGGATCCTAAAGACTAGCAGTGCACCACATAAGCACTTATAAAGTGCATCTCCCACCTGAAGTTAGTGGAGTGACGATATTCTCTAGTACCATGAAGGTCCGATGTACATTTGTGATAATGGCCATTTGATTAATCCCCTAAATGCCAAATATAAGACATGTTATACTTTACTCTATAGTGGTATAATCATATCTATAGATCTGCATAATAGACTATTTGGTTGTAGGTTAAACCACTTAGAGATAGTTGTAAAATATTAAGACCCTGATGGTTTTTACAAGCTACATATATCCAGAAGTAATGTGACATTGCAACTATTCTCACCCCCTAATATCCTATGTTAGGATAACTTAGCTTGTGTTGCACAAATAGATCGTGGTACTTGATACATTAAGCACATTTCCCCTAAATTATTTACTCCTTGAACTTTCTAGATGAGTAGTGAGATATTTGTCTAGAAGACTATGCATTGTGATAATCTAGTTGATTTGGTCACAATATCCTTGCCTATATTCATTTTCGAAAAATGTATGGAAGGTATTAGAGCAAGAAGATTTCAATAAATATTGTCTTCAAGGGGAGCATATGCTAAACATTGATCAACATATTTGAGATTTTGAAAATCGTAACTTTAGTCAAGCCTAGAAGGTGTTGATGCAATGATTACTACCTAAATATACCTTAAAGGTTTTACCACTTAACCATTCAGATCTAGTTGGTCGACAATGCAAAGATCATGAAGATCATGCATAGGTCTTGATGATCATTACTAAACCTCGAAGATAATTATTTACTCTTTGGTCCTTAGTGAATTTTTCCCATTGGGTTTCTCACATGAAGGTTTTTAATGAGGCGACGAGTGCAATACAACTTGTGGATGCAATGTACTCTTTTCTTCATCATATTTTTTTCCCACAGGGTTTTTAGGAGGAGTTTTTAACGAGGTATGTACATGACACGGTATTCGCCCAAGGGGTTGTGTTATGAAACCCTTATCCTAGGGTGTTAGTGGGAAAATACCAAATTTACCCTTGGTTAGTGGGAAAATACCAAATTTACCCTTGGGGGTCTTAGTCTATATATAAATAGAGCACTACCATTGTAAAGAGAGAGTTGATGATGAATAAAAAAGCTCTACCCCTTTCTCACTTACTCGCTTGTGTTCATCTCGTGTCTATGTGATTGTGTTATTTTTTATGATTGATATAAGTCAATTCTACAACGACTACCGAAATTCAAGGCAACCAAAGAGAAAGCCTAGGCAGTTACAAGTCCAGCCAGGCAATGTCGGACAAGACCTCCAACCAAACCGGACTGACTAGCCAATTTTGCTGGCTGCACACAGAATGGCCCACGCTTCCTCCTGGCTATCTCCCTTAGTAATTCATGCATATGTTGAGTGCTCCCGGAAATGTCAGATATTTTGATGAAAATTAGTTGGGTGTCCATGCGTTGTGACGAAATCCCATATTTTGATCGAAATAATTTTCATATCGTGTGAAGCGTACGTACAAAGATGGAGCTTTCTGAATCATCTCCGACTGAAAATTTTCAGTAGTGAATGCAAAACAATTCCGCATTACATTCTATGGCTCAAAATTTGTTTGAACAAAATCTCAAACTATTGTTCAAAGCAAGCAAAAAACACATATTTATATTGAAAAATTGTCGGCACACATTTGAAGTTAGACTAAACAGTTCTAATAGGAGTCATGCACACATTTGCAGCTAGAACTCGAAACCAATGATGTTTTCTGGTAAATCAACCATGACATGTCGATGAATGAATTGATTCCTCGTATCATCGTGTGCTAGTTAGATACTCGTGCGTTGCAACGGATAAAAAGAATTGTACATGAGATGGGACATACTCCACGAGAACGAGCAAAGTGGGAGGAGCTGAGAACTGCGACACAGGAGGGGAACGCACACGCGCGACCAAAGGAGCGGTTGCGGTGGGAGGCGAGGAAGGAGGTGACTCCTCCCCCGGTAGCCGCATTATCGTTGATGAGGACCAAGAGATCTGAGTGCGCCTTTCGCGCGCGACAGAGTTGGCCCTCTTGGATCTCCCCAGGCGCAAGCAGCACAGATGCCGCGATGCCGATGAGACACTCCTAGTGGCGCACTTGGTCGACGCCGTCATGGGTGGCATTGCAGACATCACGGAGTTTTGTTCAACAATTTTCTTCTGTCTTTCCTTAGTAGTTTTTTTAGGCCGGAAGGGTGTAGGGTGTCGGACCCCGGGCTTTGAATACCCGAAGCCCTCATGTGTGTACTGTATCTCATGATTAGTGGCTAGTACACACATCCCCAATGTTGGTAATCACATCCATACATTCATACATACAAAATAAAACAAGGTAAGGTACATAACTTAAGCGATTACATTGTTTACAACACAAGAGCTGGCCGGCTAAATAAAAGCTTAAGTATCAAGAGTAGCAAAGTAAGAGTGGAAGCAAAATAAGTAATAATTCCAAATTCCAGCGGTATGCCCATCCGAACCCTCAGGCAACCGACTAGAGAAAAGTCCTAGAAAGACCCGTCACCGAACCCACTGGTTTCGGGTGCGAAGAAGGCGTCGTCTGGCGTAGGTTCATTATCTAAATCTGAACAACAATTTAAGCAAGATTAAGTACATTGCGTACTCAGCAAGACTTGTAGTATATCGCAAAGTTTATATACATGCATGGCTAACAAAGGAGGAGACTCTAAGCTACAAGTTATTTTCAGCATCGAGCAAGTTTTATTTGCTATAATGATATGTAGTAATTTGTAATGAAAGTTTAAAGAGCAGTTAAATAGATAAGAGGATAACAATGACATAATCGAATAAACAACAACTCGCAACCCTCCTCGGCTGTGAGCATGTCGGGACCCAAAAATGCAATTCCAGGCCCTCTGTGTATACTGCACTAGTCCATGATCACGCTAGTGCACACAGTGGCAACATCGATAAAATATCATTCCATATACAAAGGTAACTAATAAATAGGCAAATAACAATAATAATCAGAGTAATGACCTTAAGGTCAAAGCTTACAATTAATGCCTCAGAAGGCAAATAGCTGAATTAAGTTACAGCGGAAGGTAACGGAATAACTTCAGTGAAGCCCATCCATATGCCCAGAGGCAATCGGCTGGGGTAGCGCGACCTAGTTCTCCACGATCCTTGAAGTAGACCTTGTTGACTAATAATTTCTCCACTTTATCTGAATAATTGCAGCAATAATGAGTACTCCAAGTACTCAACAAGTTGTACTGCAGAATGCAATTATAGATGATGGCTTATTACAAATAAAATGGCTTCTGTGGTTATTTTATAATAAAACACCATTTACAATTGAATACAAATAATAGATTGAAAACATAATTTAAAACAACTAAACAGTAATAGTTTAACAAGTATTTTCACAAAGGACACAGCCTAATCAATTCCTTTCACACAGCCATATGAGTTTAAATCACACAGTTGTTCCTTCCCAATTATTTTATGAAAATCTACCCCTCGTGTGAAATCCCTGAGCATGTCCATGACCACGGACACGGCTATTCAAATAGATAGTTTAACACTTTGTAGAGGTTGTACACTTTACCCACAAGATGCAATCAACTAGATCAGAGATGATCACAACGAAACCTTTCCAAAACTTCATCTCAATAATTGACACTTCTGATGTGTTTTACTGATGGCGCCAACTTTCACACAGACAATTAGTCCATCGCTCGCCGTTGGACCTGAAAGCGGCGAACCGCCCATCGATGTGAATCGTCACACAGACAGAAACACACCTCCACCCTGGCACACAGCTTAAACTACCTGTCTGAGTGATCAACATCAAGACTCCATAACTTACTAGGTTAGGCCCATCCCATACCAGGCATATGGTCGTACAGTTATGGCTCAGTTCAATGGCGCACAAAGTTAAGTCATTAATTGACTAAGGCAAGACTGCCAAATTTTAACTAAGTCACAAAGATTCATATATCCAAAGCACAAAACTCCACCATATCACATAGTTTTCACCACTCACCTCAGTCTACATCTTTTCCCACCCTGTTGGTTAAGTGCAACACATGCCATCAACGAGTAATAGCACACAGCACATACAGTTTTACACAAAGTTCCATAATCACTTAGTCAATTTTATATTTGCAACTCGAATGATATGAATGACTCGTTGCATGGCTAAGTAGACTATTCATATCTAACCAACCCACGTTGGTGCTATGATAATACCAACTAAACCGTTGGCATTGACTTGCACCATACCAACATCCATTATGCCCAAGTCTAAACCATTTTATTTTATTTCACAAGTAAAAGAATTTTCTAAAATTTCTATGGTAAGACAATACTATGGACTCAATTTAAATCAAATTTGGATAATTTAGCTAAACTCCCAAAATCAATGTTTTTGGTTTAATCATTGACTAAGCATAATTTTTACAACATGTTCTAGTCATACTAATGTATTAACCAGATTTTGTACAAGGGTAACAAGGAATGGAAATTCAATAGCAAATTTGGCTATACAATGGAATTGGATGAACTATGAATTCAAGACAGGAATTAAAACTAACTTGAATAGAAATACACATGCAATAGTAATTTAAATCATAATTAAATAATTTAAAACAATAGGATCAACATGGTCAAAGGTGTAACTTGCCTTGCTCAAATGAATCTTCCTCGGAATTGTCAAAATCTATACGTGAAAACAAGCCAAATTCAAATTGTAATACCCCATTTAGTTAAATAAATAATTGAGGGATTAGAAGAGGTATTTAAGAGTGAAATTTCAGAATTTAGTGAGTTAAGGAGAGTAGTGGGCATGCCCATAGCCCAAGTGGGAGCCCAACTTAAGAGGAGGGAGACCAAACCTAGGGTTGCTATAGTAACCGCCTGTGCATCGTAGCGCCGCCACACCTTGTAGCAATCAAGATCGTAGCAATCCGTTTTCCTGTTGCCACACCAAGAGGAGAAAGGAAGGAGAGGAAGGAAGAAGAAGAAAGGAAGAAGAAGGGGAGAAGGAAAATAGGAAGGAAAGGAAGGAGCCTCGCTGGGTCTCCACGTTCTTCATCTCGTTCTCCAAGGGTAACCCATGATCCTGTTCGATTAGTTGTACAGTTTCGCGATTTGGCAATATCGGTATTTATGTTTCTTCAGGACAGTTCGTGTTAGATCGTCGTTTTGTTTTAGTTGTGGGCAGATTCAGCTCTAGACTTCTCCTAGAGAATTGTAGAGGACGTCGTTAGCTTTCGATGAAGTATTAGATAGCAAAATTTGGACCTCTATAGCAGAAGTTATGAATTAATTGGTGGGACTGTTCTGCGAATCTGTCGGTAATCTGATGGGTTTCAGTAATCTGTCTCGTTCGATCTGTTAAATGGAGAATCTGAGGATCTCAATATAATGAAAGTTGTAGATATTTGTCGTAGCTTTCAGGGAAGCTCAAGAACGTGTAGTTTGGACAAACGATCTAAAAGTTATGATAGTTTTAGTATACTGTCCAGAGAACCTGACGTGAAAACGATGTTATGTTAATTGGCTTGATAGGGGTAGTAGTTGGCCGAATCAGGAAGGCTCACCAACTAGATTTAGTTAGAGAATTTGATAACCTTTCAATGAAGTCCAAGATCACCTCATTTGTACTACTGTACTAAAAGATACGAATTTTTTAACATGACTGTTCCCAGAGGGGTCATTTCAGCATTCTAGAATTTGAAGTCGGGGTCGCGTTTCGAGTTATTGCTAGTTCGTGCTTACTTTTATAGTTTGTTTGGTCCTTCACTATTGTCTTAGTATGTTTTTAAATGAATTTAGGTGGGGGATTGGTCCCGGAGGCAGCATCCTTTTCACATCTTCCGTTCTCACGCGGTTAAGACAAGTACTCTGGTTGATAGAATAATTATGAATGGTTGATAGAGAGTGCTAGTATTTTGATACGTATGATCTATGCATGGTTGATAGTGTGATATGTATGATTAAGGATGGTGAATTCTGGAGATACGATTAATTGTTATTCATGAGTGATTGCCATGTTTGCTAGTATTATGAATATATGTGTTATTGATGGATGCTAGAATGCTATGAATGTCAAACGATGATGAACGCTGGAAGTATGAATAAGTTTATTCATGTATGATGTTGTTGTGAAAATAAATTTATGATGGTTTAAAGTTTTGTTCATGTGCATCATGCTATCATATTGGAGGCTTGGTCACGAGGTGACTATGCATATTCGAGGTCCCCATCATGTAGATGACGGGCTTGAGGTCCCCACATTCGTGGAATGTGGGCATTGAAAATAGGTCCCCATCATGAAAACGATGGGTTTATGGTCCCCACACTTGTGGAGTGTGGGCTTGAGGTCCCCTTTACTTGCGGAGTATTGGGCAATTGGTCCCTGCGCTTGCGAGCACAGGCATGGGTATGCAGCGACGGTTGCATACTTTGCATTACCGGTAAAATGAAAAAGTGAAAGAGAAAGAGAAAGTGCACTTGAGCATCTTGCATAGCATGAGCATATGACATGTTTATAATAGAGACTGTAGATGGATGTTGATGATTACAGTTGTTTATGTTATTATTGCTATTTATTGTACTTGCTGAGTCTTTCGACTCACTCTTCCTGTTGTTGTGTTTTTAGGTGCCCCTTTACAAGAACGGCATGCATGGGAGGGAGTAAGACATAGAGTGGTTGCACAATGGCACGAACTACTCACATTTGAATTGATAGAATGATAATTTAGTAGATCAGAAACTTGCTTAAAGAATTCTTTATGATTACTCCCTCTGCTTGGAATAATTTATAATAGAGTTGATTAGAGGATCATGGATGTCCTTTTGTTTATGCTTGTAGTTATTTAGCATGCTATGGATGATATAGTGATGATTAGTATAAATTTGGTGGTCTCTTGTTGATGCCGGATGTTGGATTATTTAACTATGTTACATTTAAAGGTTGGGACCTCCAGTTTAGTAACTAAACAAAGGAGGTTATGTCGGATTTTAGAGAATTGTATCAATGTTAAAATGGTTATAGTGTTAGTTTAGTAGCATTCCAGGCCTTTGTCAGGCTGGGGTGTTACACAAATAAATTCAAATTAAAATTAAAATAAACTCCAAATTGAATAATTTTAGTTTAGTTAGTTAGATCTTGATTTTAGATGAATTTATGAATTTGAGTCATCGAAATTGGAGCTCGTATGAACGGGAACGAGCCCTTGTAAATTTAAACCCTAAAGAACATACTAAACTGGATATTCTGGATTTTACCAATTTATTTTGCTAAAGGAAATTCAAATTATGATGTATGCTCACGTCAGCGGCTGAATTTCTTTTCGGCTGAATTATTTTCCTACGGGAAATTGCTCTCACAAGTGGGCCCCAAGGTCAATGAACCTAGTCCATAGGTGGTCAATTGTCCACCGTGGACTGGGCTCGTGGAATAGTGCACGCGCTGACGCAAGCGCTAGCACAAGTGCCATGCGGCGTTGCCGCAGACGTGAGGTGCTGAGCTGGAACTGACGGGGTGCTAGGTGGCGCCTACATGGACGTGCCACGTATGGCTGTGAACGGCAATGCTACGGCGATGGGCTCGCCGGCGCTTCACGCCACGCCGAGCTAAACGAGTATGCGCAAGAGAGAGAGAGAGAGATAGAGAGAGAGAGAGAGAGAGTGATACTGGACCTTATGCGTGCAGTTGCGACGGTGGAGCACAACACAGTGGTCGGCGGCGGCGCTAGGTCAACGACAGCGACGACGCTCCCATGGGTTCTTGGTGACGGTGAGGAGAGCTCGAGGTAGGTGACGGTGACGCGGTGCCGATGGTATTGTCGGGGTCGTTGGAGCGTCCTTGTCGGTGATGAAAATGACAATGGAACAAGCTTTGGGTGGCGGCATTCAACTCCAAAATTCGGGTGCTAGAGCGAGGGGAAAGCGAGGAGGTGTGGGGCGTTGAGATGAGCGAAGAAGGGCGGAGTCGAGGCACACATTTATAGGGCGAGGGCAACGACGGGGCTTTGTGCGGTGCAAGGGAGCCGAGAGAGAGCGACGAGGCGATTTAGGGATTGACAACGAGAAAGAAAGGGAAGAGGCCGAAATGGGTGCGGTGATGGCATGGCATCATTATGGCAGTGAATTTTTGGGATGTACGAGCGTTTTGGCCGGGATTTGGAAAGCTCCAAAATGCGGTAATGCGAAGACGCTCAGGTTCAAAATGGAGAAGAAGAAAAGGAAAGGGATGACAAGTGGTCCAAGGATGGCAGAGAGAGGGAAAGAATGATGGGTGGGCCTCGAGTGTCGGCGAGACACAGAGAGAGAGAGGGGGGAGGGAGGGAGAGATGGGTAGGCGTGCGGGCTGAGCTGGTGAAGCAGACCAAAGGCGCGGGAAAATGGAGATGGGCCGAAGAAGATTTGGCCCAATGGCTTTTCCCACATTTTAAATGATTTAGTGATTTTAATAATTTAGTTAATTCAATTTGGCTTTAGAAAATAGCAAATAAAGTCCAAAAATTATGGAAAAATTAAAAAAAAAAATCCCTGAGTTATTTTGGACTTAAATAAAATATTTCCAACTCATAATTGGTATTGAATTTTGCAAATAATTCATTTTTGCTTTAAAATAATTAGAGGAAAGCTTTTAAAATTCCAAAAAAAATCATAAAAATAATTAAATTTTATTTTTAACTAGAAATGAAAATTTGGGTTGTTACAACTACCTTTGGTAAGCAGTCTATAGCATGGATCGAAGCTGTTACATCACCTAGTCCTAACCTTGCACTAGCCCGCCGAATGAACACCCTCACTTCAACTGGGTACACCCCCCTTCTTAGTGAGGTATTCATCGTTGTGTCGGCAAGCTTTGTGCCCAACACCGTGGTGAAGGGAGCCCCTTCGAATATGCCTACAGCAGTCATGCTCACACTACTACGGCCTACCAACGTGCAAGACTAGTTTTCAATGACTTAATTTGGTAATTCCGTCCCATACCCGCACATGTGATTGTACTCTTAGGCTTAGATATGTCTTACTAGTGTTTGGTCTGTAATTAACTTGGGCAAGGATTTCTCCCTATCTATTTATGAGATACACATCTTACACTTCTCAAAATATAATATAACTCGCACGCGTCGAAAACAAAGTTTTTTATTTTTATTTTTATACAAAATAACCGAGGTAAACCCCTCTGGACCATCCTTTCAAAACTCCCAATTTCATGTTCATCGTGTCATCCTTTTTGCAAATTTTAGTAAAGACTATAGCTTGACTAAGCAATTCTGCAATACTCACACTCAAAATTCCCAAATTCCCAGCTTGACTAACCTTGGCTTGATCAGTTTCAATTCCCTGTGGAGTCACAACATAGCCAAGAAACGCGACTCGATCGGTGCAAAAGGTGCACTTCTCAAGGTTACCAAATAAACGTGCACTACGTAATATATTAAAAACAACACGTAAATGGTCAAGATGTTCCTCTAATGATTTGCTATATATTAGTAAATCATCAAAATAAACCACCACAAATCTACCAATGAAAACACGCAAAAATTCGTTCATTAGTCTCATGAAGGTGCTAGGTTCATAAGTTAAACCAAAAGGAATTACTAACCACTCATATAACCCGAACGTAATTTTAAATGTTGTTTTCCATTCATCGCCTAATTTTATGCGAATTTGATGATATCCACTTCGCAAATCAACCTTCGAGAAAACAACAAAACTACTCAATTCATTAAGCATAGCATCTAACCTAGGAATAGGATGACGATACCTAATGGTGATATTATTGATTGCTCTACCATCTATACACATGCGCCATGATCTATCTTTCTTAGACACTAAAATGACCGGCACAGCACAAGGACTAAGAGATTCACGCACATACCCTTTAGCAAGTAATTCTTGAACTTAGCGCTGAATTTCTTTAGTTTCTTCCAAATTGGTCCTATATGGTGTGTGGTTGGGCAATGATGCGCTAGGAATTAAAATAATTTGATGCTCAATCCCTCGAAGCGGTGGCAACCCCGGTGGTATGTCATTCGGAAAGATGTCATTGTACTCCTGCAAAATATTAGTGACAGCAGGAGGCAAAGAAGATGGTGTATCCTCAAATGAAAACAAAGCTTCTTTGCAAACTAATACATAGCAAGCAGAATTACTAGCATCGAATTTAGTCATATCAGATTTGGTAGCAAGAAATCTAGCACCTTTCAATTTAATTTCTTTATTCTTCACATGAGTAGATTTAGGTTTTTTCTTTTTATGTTTCTCAAGCTCTTTTGCTACAATCTGATTTTCCCTCTTAGCATTCTCCTGATTCTTCTCTCTACTAGCTCTAGCAAGTTCATCTTTAACAATTTGTTCAGGAGTCATAGGATGCATCACAATTTTATTTTCCTTGAACATGATATAGTATTGATTATTCCTACTATGATGCACACAATCAGTATCGTATTTCCAAGGTCTTTCTAATAACAATGAATAAGCTTGCATAGGAACAACATCGCAATCAACATAATCATGATATGAACCCATAGAAAAGCTTACTCTCACCATTCGTGTTACCTTCAACTTACCACTGTTGTTGAACCATTGAATATGATGTGGATGGAGATGAGGGTTGGTCGGTAAAGCAAGCTTCTCTACCATATCCATACTCGCCAAATTGTTGCAACTCCCACCATCAATTATTATGTGAATCGAGTGTTCCTTGACAACACCCTTGATTTGGAACAAATTATGGCGCTGATTTTGCTCGACACGAGAAACTTGAGCACTTAGTACGTGTTGCACTATAATGCTCAAATACTTGTCGGCATCTTCGGCGCTAACATATTCCTCCTCATGATCAGATTCATCATCATGTCCTGTAGGGTCAGTTGCAAGCATAGCATATGTTTCTTCATCAAAATCACTAGCAGAGAAATACCCACCATCATCGTGTATAATCAGTACACGCTTGTTTGGATAGTCCCGCATCATATGTCCATATCCTTTGCAATGATGGCATTGAACATCCTTAGTTCGTCCTGTCGACGCAACCAAAGAAGAGGTTTTTGCAGAAGCTTGTGGTGCTGATTTGGCTGCTTCAGATACTCGTGGTGCTGAATTTGAAGTAGCGGGGCCTGCTTGTTGTTGAAGGGTGGCGATGAGTGTGCACTGGTGGCTGGGGCAGTAGAGGTGCATGGTGTCCATGAGTTTGTGCGACCTGTAGAAGAGTTAGATCGTATCCTCGTCTAGCATCCCTACAATACACATTCAGCTTTGCAAGCAAGATGAAATAATCTAGTAATGGAGTTCTAATCTTTATAATCAAGAATGTCTTGAATTTCTCTATTCAACCAACCCAAAAACCTAGCCATTGATGCCTCTTCATTCTCAACTAAACCACAATGTAACACACCAATTTGTAATTCCTGATAGTAGTCTTTCACAGACTTTGTATATTGTCGTAAGCATTGCAATTTATTTAACAAATCATGAGCATAATATGAGGGAACAAATCGATACCGCATCAGCACTTTTAAAGCCTCCCAAGTGTTAGGTATGTTATTGGGATATTGACGGAAATATTCTTTCCACCAAATAGAAGTAAAGTCGATAACTTCACTAGTTGCAACCCTAACTCGTCTAATCTCAGGAAAGTCATGGCAAACAAATTTCTGATGAACATCTAGTTTTCAATTAAGATAACCATCAGGATCATATTTACCATTAAAGGAGGGTATAGTGAATTTAACCTTAGCAAAAGAATCATCGTGGTCACATACCTCATGTCATGGGGGTCTTATCAAATACCTTGTCGATTAAAACACAACTGTCGATGAGTAGCTCGATTGTTGTTGTGGTTACCCATGTCATCGGCGTCAGTATCAACCACATAGTTGAATTCATCTTGTCCCTCTACCAACCGGGGGGGGGGCAGTAGGGGAAAAGCGATGGATGCTTGGGCAATCTCCTCAAGGTGCGCCATAATCCTGCTAAAGAAGTGTTAGTGACGCCTTGCGTTCTCTCTATCGCAGCGAGCGTGGCGTTTGTCTCAATCTGGGCGCCCTCAAGTTGAGCAAGTCGCTCATTCGTGACCCTGACATCTTCCTCAAGACCCTCCGTACGAAGGTTCATGAGGCGCCGAAAATGTTGTACAATTGCCTTCGTACGAGGAGTATGAGATGTATCCTCATCCAAAAGCTCTGTAGAACCTGCCATTGTTAGCAAATCATAAGAATATGTCCCTAACAACTACTAGGATGTGGTGGTTCAAAAGTCGCTCACACTCGAGCCTTCTATCGAAATCTTACCAAGCACACAGGGGTGATCGGCAACCAGTGATGTCAATGTATTTTCGAAGATTGGATGGAGCGATTGCCAGGTGAAGTTCAGTCTGTACGGTGTAGAAAAGGTGTAGCTGAGAAGGCTCAATTATGGTAGCAAGGAGTAGCAATAATCAAATCAGAGAATACAAGCTGAAAAATCGTTCAACGCCGGTTAGTGCTGGTCCTAGGCTAAAAAATCGGCAACCGTACTAGAGACGCGAGCCTAGAATACAAACGAAAGCACAGTATGGCAAAGATACGGAACGTTGCACACAGAGTTCGGAAGCTCGAGAAAGGATGCCATCTTCACAAGGAACGTTAGAATCACTTGTACAAGGGCTCTGTCAATTTTGAGCGAATTATGAGAAACTTTGTTTTTTCTCCTCTTTTTTTTTTGCCAATCTGTACCTCACTCAAATCTCTTCAAATTCCACTTGCGGGCCTCGGGAGGTATATGGGTCACACACTTTTTGTAAAAGACAGGGGTAAAAAGATAATTAAAAGATACTCTCTCTCTAAACTATGATTTTTTTATCGCGTTGCCGAAGTCAGATGAATCTTAGGTTTCCTTCTAGCTGCACGAAAACAACTTCTTTTTTTTCTCCTCTCTCCTTTTTTTTAATCCCGAGACCAGCTTGGGCTTTTCCTTTTCTTGCAAACCGAATCGAACTCTTGGTTCTTGGTTAGGGTTTCCCTTAGTGTGGCGGTGGTAGGAGGATGGTCGCCACAGAAGGATGCGGCAAGGGATGGTGGCAATGCTGGTAATCACAGCAGTGGCTCTAGTGGTCGCGACAGTGCAATGGCAGAAGCGGCAATGACTCTGGTGGCGCGGCAAGGACTGGTAGTGGATAGGCTTACCGCGATAGTGATCGGTGGAGGTAGGCGGTAGATCGAACCCAACCACAACAGTGCGACCAAACGTGAATAGGACTCGAAACTCTAAAGGAACTAGACACTAAGACCAGCAGAGGACACGACGATGCAACCGAAAGTTCAACAATGCAATGCACTGAAAAGAAAAATTGCGAGACTAAGACTGGTTTGAACAGGATGATCTACTACTATTTTTTGGCTTTTTTTGGACTTTTGGAATTATGCAATCAAACTATGAAAGACAGTAAACTCTCACTAAGCAACCTTGAGCTCTGATACCACTTGATGCAGGCGGGGTTCCCGATCTTTCGATGAGATTGGTAAATATCGATTTTGGTGGAGTTGACTCTCACGATCCGACTACAACCGTACAACGACGCTTGCGCCTTAGCAATCGTTGAACCAACTTCGAGACGTTATTGACCGTGCTGGAAGCGCGATCAACCTGAACACGAGGTTCAATTCTTGCGAGCAATCGAAGAACTAGCAAGAATAAAATATAGGCAATCTAATATTGCAAATAGGAATAGTAGTGTATATGGTATTGAAAAACAAATGTGGGATCCCGAAAGCTGTCTTGGCAGGTAGTCATCCGACACAACTGAAGAAGAGAAGTTTGCACAATAGCTAAACCTAAACTCAACGAAATCTGAGTTCTAGCAAAGGGAGGCAGTGGCTCCTATATGGGGAGATGACTAGGGGTGGCAGCCAGGGAAGTGGACGCATGCCCCTAGGGTTATAAGGCCCATGGGCCCAAGAGGAGGTGGCACAGCACCCTTTTGACTCAGGCTCAAAAACAGATGCAGATTATTTTGTTAATTATGGCCAACTCGGATGGAATTTGAAGATGAGGTTGGATCCATTGGAAAATAGACTTGATAAGGTTTCAATGAAGTCCAAGAATGTCCTAAATGGAGTCCGTATGAAGAAGTTACGACCGTTTGAACTTAGTATTGTCGCAGTAGTCCGAATTCAAATCCAAAACGGGCCCAACCCGAACTCTTGCTTGGCTCGGACCTGACGTGACATGGTGACCTCTATTATGCTTTCTATGCTTGTCCATGACTCCATATACCTCTCCTTGGTCCTTTCTCATGTTCCTAAGCACAATTAAATCGCTTGCATTAGGTAGCGGCCTATTCTCAGTAATATATAAACCTATGAATGAATTCACTTGGTGATTAAGTTGGCGAGCACGAGCTCAAGTAATTGGTCCTTGTAACACTGGTTGTGGATGATTTGTGCATGTAGGCGCGATTGTATCCAAGTTACGGATGTCCTCATTACCTACCGTGCGCATTGGTGCTAGCACACTAACATACAACATTCTACCCCTAGACATGTGGATACCGTAGAGGCGTTGCTGTGCTGATCGAGGATGATTCACGACCTGCACAAGGAACGTGATAGGTTGCTGGAGGAGACGATCGATGCTGAGGACGTTGGACGATCGACTACGACCACTACATTGATTATGCGTCTAGTGGTAACGATCTGTGATATCTTACTTGCATGGCTTCCTGGTTTACATGGTAGATTTTTGAATTGCAAGCTAGTGTAGCCTACTCGTATCCCTTCAACATCCACTTGGTGGACGCATGTATGCCTATTATATACTAGGAATCATGAATTTCACAAATGATATGCTAAGAGCCAAATTCTCATATCATAGGATCTAGTCCAGACGAATGGATAATGCTAGAGAGTTTACCCGAAAAGCATTTAATGATTATTGTATGGTCTTAGGCATAATAGTGGAACATTCGGTCCCGCATGTGCAAACTCAGAATGGACTTGGTGAATCATTAATCAACAGGATCAACATAATCGTTATACCCTTGTTAATGAAATCAAGACTGCCAATTACGTGTTGGGGTCATGTTGTATTACATGCATCAACATTAATACAACTTCGGCTATTTGGATGCCATAAGTTTTCACCTTCCTAGTTAGTGCGTGGGAAAGAGAGCCATGTATTTCCCATCTACGTAAATTCAGTTGTGTCGCATACGTACCTATCTCACGACCTCAGTGTACGTCAATGGGCCTCCACCGTAAATCAAGAATTTACATCGGATTTGAGTCTCCGTCTATTACCAAATATTTGGAGCCCATGACATGGGATCTTCTAAAAGCAAGATACATTGATTCTATGTTTAAAGAAGGAAAAGACCCTAAATTAGAATGCCAAGAACTATCATGGAATGGTAGTAGTCTTCATAATGTTGATGCACACACCAAACAATCTGAACAAGAGGTTCTGAGGATAATAGATTTGCAAAGTCTTGCAAATAACTACCATATTCATTCATGGATCATAAGGGAGTTACAAAGTCGCATATACTAGCGATAAATGCACCTGAAAGAGTGGAACCTTCCTAGGTTTTGGGTTCTGCATCTGACTCCACCACTCTTAGTAAGAAGAGGGGGAGACCTCCAGGTTCTAAGGATCTCAAACCTCGAAGACGTCCGCAAAAGAGACGCATTGAACAGGAGAGAAAACACCATGAACCAAACAAGAATGAGAAACATCCGGTGGATGTTGCAACCAGAATAGGAGCACAAGGGGTGGCGCCCCATGCAAGAACACAAGGGGAGGTGCCTAGTTCAGGGAAGAGTGCACCCACTGACACTAGGACAACGAAACACTCAGACTTTGCCATATTGGGAAATAGCGGAGAGCCGGTTGATTTAAATAAAGTGCTAATCGAATTTGATAAAGAGTTTGACACAAACTATGTGAAAAATAGGAGAAGTGTTTTATAGACAAGTATGTGTTAGTAGCAACTACTTCATGACCAATATTGCTTTCAGTATTGAGAATTCGGATAAAAAACCGAAGATGATTGCAAAATGCAAGAATTGTCATGATTGGGACAATTGGAAAGGAGCAATCAAGAATGAACTAAACTCGCTAAACAAGAGGAATGCCTTCGAACCAGTGGTCAAGATACCTCATGATGTTATTGATGTTATTCCTGTTGGACACATGGATGTTCATTAGAAAGCATATATGACTGCCTGCAGCATGGGAGCTGATTACACAAAAAATCCTTGGGAGAGGAATGAACATAACCAATTGGTGAGGTACAAAGTGAGATTAGTAGCACAAGGGTTCACATAGAGACCCGACATCGATTTCGATGAAACTTACTCTCCTGTAATAGATGGCACAACATTTTGTCACTTGATAGCTATGGTAGCATGAATGAATCTGAAAATGAAACGGATGTTGTGACTGCTTATCTGTATGGCTCACTTGATTCTAAAATCTATATGAAGATTCCAAAGGGATTGAAAGTCCCATGTAGGAGTGAGAATGAACATTGCATCATGTAAAGTGTCAAGTTGCAAAGGTCACTATATGGACTGAAACAATTGGTTTGTATGTGGTACAACCGACTGAGTGAATTCCTTTCGCAAAAGGGATATGTAAATAATGAAGTTTGTCCGTGTGTGTTCATAAAGAATTCCATGAATGGACTTTACATGATATCTGTAACATCCCAAAATCCACATTTTGGGAATACATAATAGAAATGCATTAGGAAAATCATTTTAATCATTTTGCATATGAAAATCTAACCATGCATGAATTTTGAACTTTTGATAAAAACAAATAATGAAATTCAAACAAACATGCACTTACAGGAAATTTAGACAAAATAGAATAAAAATATGAGAGGATTAATTTGGGCAAATTTAGACAAAATAGAATAAAAATATGAGAGGATTAATTTGGGCATAATTTCTCAGGGAAAGATTTATTAAAAAACTTAAGTGAATTTTCATTAAGAGTAGTAAATGCAATTACATAAGAACAGAAACTTATAAATTTTTTTGAGAAAATCACAAACAATATAAAGTCTTGAAAAATTTATATAAGAAACTACACTATGTAAGGAGCACTCAAAACAAATTTCATAAAGTTTGGACCTTGTTTGCTCAGTACAAAAATTCGGCAAACCTTTAGCCTTCAAATCCAAAACCTAATCTAAACTCTCTCTCTCTCTCACCTCTCGCTGGCAAGTGGGCCCCGATTGCCAGACTTCATCGTCCACCTCCGCTCACCCTTGCCAGCGCATGCTCACGACTACTTCGCCGCGCGCCCACTGTTTTGCCGCGCCGCCCACAGTTACACCACCCAACCGCCCCCATCACCTCCCCACGCCCATGCCCTGCTCGGTTGTGCCCATCCTTGACCGCCTTGACCTCAATGCCGCCGAGCATGTCGCTGCCAGTGCCCACAGGCACGCTTGCTCCCTCATGTGTTTCCTCCACCCTTTGGCCTATATAACACTGCCTAGAGTCCCTCTATTTCCCTTCTTCGCCATTCCTCACCTTCTCCCCTCCTCCACCGAGCCCGAGAGAAAAAGGAGAGCAAGCTCTTTTTCTGTCGCCATGCTGCCATTGCAATTATTGGCACTCTAGTGAAGCTTTTTCCTCGCCATCTGCGTCATCTTGTGTTCCAGAGTTCCAAGAGTTTTTCCCCTTATTTGATTTTACCTTTCATTCATAGGAGCTCGCCGAAGCCCCTTTCTTGTTCGTCTCTGGCCAAAAGCAACACTCCTATCGCCCCTATCGCCGCAACCTCTTCGGTCTACCCCGAGCCAATTCTCTGCACCAGGAGCACCCCTAGGACGTCTTGAAGCTTCCCTAAGCCACCCGAGCTCCACCATCGTCTCCTGCAAACTCCACGTCACACCTACCTCACCGCCGCCTCGGTACCACATCGCCGGCCTTCTCCAAGTTTCCCCGGAGACGCTCTTTGCTTTTGGTGAGATCCTAGTGCTGTGTAGATACTCATGCATGCTTTCATTAGCTGAAAGCGTCACCGGGTCGCCATAGCCACCATGGCTGTAGCACCACCGCCACACTTTACCGTAGCGCCGCCGCTACCGGCCACCCTAGCCCTTGCCGCTGATACCCCTAGGACTGCCCGCCTCAAGGGAACCCATTTTGGGTATCCCGAGCCACCGCCATGAGCCACCTCGCCGGCGACAAGCATGGGAAGGAACACCTGACAGTTCTCTATTTTGTCAGAAACCGACACACACTGTAGAGAGGTAATTAATACCCAAATCCCAGTCGATTAGGGTTAAATTAATAGAAGCAGTGATTAAGTTTGCTTTCATTGCTGCTCTGTGAAATTGACACGTGGACCCGAGGAGATTTAATACAGAGTAATTAAATCCTAGATTTCACTGTAAGTCACTGAGACACGGGCCCTACCGCCTTTAAGTGCACAATTATCTCCTCGGTGGACCGAGGCACTGTGCTCATGGACCTTGGTCCACGCACTATTTTGTGAGCCATGTCACTAACAAATAGACCCAACCTATTAGTAAATGATTTCCTTTAGGAAAATAAATAAAAAGAAAAAGAAAATGCATAGGGCCCACCTGTCATACACTAGTGTATTTCCAAATTGAAAATAAATCAAAAAGAAAAAAAGAAAAGGCAGAGGGTCCCACCTATCAGAGAGAGAATTCTCTCTCCCTTTTCTTCTTCTTGGAATTTTCAAACCGAGCCAAATCAAAACTTTAATAACTTTTGCATAAAAACTATAAATTAAATTATTCTTGTTTCTAAATTCATCTAAAATCATGATCTACTAGAATATGCAAAAATATTTGAATTTGGTTACTGTTGAATTTATTCTGCATTATTTAATTCGTTTCTGACTCTTTTTGATTAGACGTCGATTGCTCGAACAATATTTTTGATGACCAACCATCCTCCTACTCAGAATAACTAGAGCAAGGCAAGCACCCCCTTTGATCATGTTGATCCTACTATTTTACTTATTATATTTCTTTTTGCAAAATCTATTATACATGCATGTATGTTGATACAAAATTGCTATGTTGGGAATACGTAGATGTAAATCCTATTCGATGCATGAATATTCTTGAAATATTGATCTCCTTACTGTTGTAGCCATTAGTATATAGGTTAGACAATATATAATGTCAAGTTGGGAGTTTTCAAGTGCGATTGTCGCACGACTGCTTAATAGAGCGATATATTTTCCATAAAAGCTATAAAATAACAATATGATAAATATGAATTTGGGAGATTTATGAAAAATGTTCAGAGGGGTGTACCTCTGTTATTTTTTATAAAAAAAAAATACAAAACCTAGTTTTTGACACGGACGAGTTATATTATATTATGAGAAGAGTGATGGGTGTACCTTACCAGTAGATAGGAGGAGATTCTCGCCTGGATCAATTAAGGACCAAACACCGGTGCCATTAATCTAAACTTAAGCGTACAACCACATGTGCTAGTATGGGATGAAATTAGCTAATTATGTCGTTGAAAACTAGCCTTACACATAGGTAGGCTGTAGTAGTGCGGATAAGACCGGTGTAGGCATGTTTGAAGGGCTCCCTTCACCGAAGCGTTGGGAACAAAGCCTTCCAACACAACTATGAATGCCTCACTGAGATAGGGGCGTAAACTTGGGTGAAGTGAGGGTACCCATTCACTGGGTTAGTGTAAGGATAGGACTAGATAATGTAAAGGCTTTGACACATACTCTAGACTGCTTACCTATGGTAGTGAGCGGTGGTATCGACGGATGCCAAACAAACTAGAAAATTCGCAATCGAGGAGGGCTCGTGGTTGTCGAACCCTAAATTTGTGATTTGGAAGCCTCTGTGTTAACATTACTAGTCGCTGGATCAGTAGCTAGTGCCCATAGTTACAATATTAGATATCAAACATATATCATGAAAATATAAAGCTATTGTGTAATGATAAACAAAACATAAATATACAAAACGGCTTTTGACTTGTAGAATGGCTGACCAGGCCAAATACCTTTAAAGAATCAGCAATGGAAGTAGAATAATCAATATAACATGTGGAAACCTCACGATATACCCACAAGCAATCGACTATGACCCGCGGCCTAGTTCTTAGCCTTCTTGATCTTCAGTCTTGACCAACACTCATAATTGTTCATGTATCCTTCTTTTATGCTTACTAACTAAAACAATATGTAGAGTGAGCATGAGTACACAACCGTACTCACGAGCGAACATACAATGCAATTATTATATATGCAAGTCTAATCAAGGGAGGTTTATGGTTCTTTTATTTGCACAAAGCTAAGTTTGAATTAGATTATGTAGTAGCAATTCCTGAGACTTAGCATTTTTAACTAACACAGATTTTATAAACTGAGTTTTTGTTATAAAGTACTAGTGGAGATTCCATCTCCTATACTATTGAGTGGCTCCGTCCACTCAATGCTCGGGTCACATCCCGTACTTATCACTAGTCCCCGACCAGACCATCTCAAATCTCTGGGTTTCAGCCCAGCTTTTCATTTTGCCCACAAATTATTTTATAAAAATTAAAGGTAGATCAAGCAAGTTCTCAGCACCACTCTTGACCATGAGCACGACTATTCAGATAGTTTTCTTACTCTACAGAGTTCGTACACTTTACCCACAAGAGATAATCAACTCATAAAATCCCTGACACACTTCCATAGGTGTCCGACTAAGTTGATTACCACAAGATCTTTACAATGTCCTACCTCAACGCAACCCCACACCGCTAGGTATCACCTCTTTGGGCCGCACCCACGGGCAGGTCTTCCTTTTGCACTGTGTAGTTCCCGTGGCTTCTTCTCTCTTTACCCACACTGCATTCCCATCAATGGCGAAGCCACGCCGAGGCGAATAAATTAGTTAGCTAGATCGTACCTATTATAGACTTGTGGTTGCACTGTTTTTTACATGAGAGGTCACCATAAGATTCAGTCCTTAATTGACTCAGGCAGTATATCCACATACCTACTTTCTCTCGTGCACCCGGCACCAGCCATTCTTTCCAGTCATCCGAGTTGAAATATGTTTTTGGGTTTTTTCTTTTGTTTAGAAATACTTTTCTAGTACAACATACCAGCCAGGCTCCAACCTCGACTGCCCAATGTCATCTTCAAAGGTTTTTAATGATGTTTCAGGCAAATCATTACTCATGTGACAATGTATCTAAGCAAGGCTAAGCATGACATTTAGATACAGACTTATTAACTAGTATGTAAACCATTAATTCTAGAGTGACAGAGGATAATGTCCAAGTTCAAGGATTGAAAGTTTATACACAATTATGATTAAGGTAGTAACTATGAGCTAGACCAACTTATTTGGATAAATCATAGCAATACTATTTCAAAATCTAAAACAATATTATTGCACTTCAAAAGTAGGTGCAAAATGATCAAAGTATTGACTCGCCTTGCTCAATATTTTGATAACCTCAGTCATGTTCCTGCTCAATGTTCTGATAATCATCATGGTCAATATGCTGATAATCATCCTATTCAATGTCCTTATAATCTTGATCTTGGCCTCGTCCTTGTTGGGGCTGCTGTTCCATTATAGCTTCAGAGTATAACTACATAGAATACGATTAAATATAAGAGCGTCTGAAATTAACCAAATGAAATCCAATAAATCCAAAGATATTCAAACCAAATGAAACACTTCAAATGAAAGCAAACATACCTATTAGCATCTTGAAAGAAGAGAGTACTTCAAATGAGACCAAAACATACTCATCTGGAGTGGATGAAAGAAATACCACAGATGAAGTATAACCATGGAAGTTGATGAAGAAAATACTTCAAACGAAGTATGACTAAAGAAGTTGATGAAGGAAATACTGCAGACGAAATGAAGTATATCCAGTGATAGCTCGAATGAAAGAAATACTTCAGACCAAAGTAGATAGATCCAAACTATATTCGTTTGATCTAGTGTTGTGGCTTTGGGTTGATAGTTAGACTTACGGTTAGGTAATCGTTTGATCCAGAGTGAGGGCGAGGGGTATCGAGCTCTCGAAAAGTCCACTAGTGCGAGAGGAGTTTGGACTCCAACGAGATGGAGAGAATATTCATCTGAATTTTCCACATTGGTTACCTAGATAGAAGAGATACTCTGGTTACGTTGGCCTCTCTGATCCTACCCTTGAGTTATGATTTGTCCTACTACTGCGAACGGATAGCAGTGGATAATAGCTAGAGTCTAGGCGACGTTGATTAGTGGATGAACTTCTATCATCCACTTGGGAACATACAACCGCAGCTTATGCGGCGCCTAGCTTCTCTAATGATTCTTTTAGACATTACTTCCTATTTACCGATGAAGTTCCATGATGGTTAGGTGAGACCTATGCATAAGTGCGGAGTTCACATAGGGTAGACATAAGTCTCACCGACACATGTGACCTAATTTGCTTAAGGATTCCTTTTATGATTTTATATTTATCAAGAAAATTCTATGAACCTTAGCTGGGACTTCTAAGCATTGGCTAGACATCAGTATCACAACTTGATCATGGGCGTCTACGGGTTTGGGTTTTGGGTTTATCACCGCAGCGATCTTTTGCTAGTTTCATTACATGCATTGCTCGGTATACACTAAGGTGAATCTACTACAGTAGGTTGGATCCTTAGCATGCAATAGCATATTGCTAATGATTAGTTCTAGTTAATTAGGTATTTACTCGTGTCCTAGGTAAAGCCTATGTGTTTTCATCCACTACTTCCTGTTCAGTGATTTACTTTATCGATTTCGGTTTGTATTAACTAGTAGGAGGCCGCGGCATAGCTACTGCTAACCTCATGATTATTTAATAGTACTAATACCCTTATATATTACAAACTTTATAGTTTAACTTCTAGCTCTATGTAAGACCTAGTTATGGTGAGGCATAATCGTCATACGATGTTTTCACTAAACTGTGCTTGTTGAAGAATCTAATCCTTCAGCCAGATAATGTAATGACCTAGGGGTCAATGATTATTCATACACTAGTGATGCCCTATTAGCTTTTTTTAAGGTGTATTACTATTACATGTTGATCGAACTTAACTAACGTAATGACTTAGTATATGTCTAATCATGACTATATCATCTTAGTCTCTAACTACCTAATGCCAACCATCTACTCATGGTCTACTGTTATTAAACCTTCGACAAGTTCATTAATTTAAGTAATAAGGAACTTGCTATTCGAATCGACAGCAGCTAATCACTTAACTATCTTCTAACTAAACACTTGTGGACCACTTCATCACTTGCAGATGGGCTCTAGTTACCTAAATTAACTATACTATGTAAGCACATGTGAGTTCTTATGCTTTACTACATGGTTACTACGTGGAGATTATCTCTAGATATGATGTTGTTAGATTATAATATACCACCCAATATTCATTTGGGCACTCCTGGACATGGGGCTTATAGGCTAATGGTACTCGATCATACCAACTGCTTTACAAATCTTCGATTAACTATCTGAATAAATTATTACTTCTATTATTACAGCAATGGTCTTGACCTAAGTAATATGATGACCTATTCATATTACCATATCATAAGTCAGTAGCACTATATTGGGTTAGCCTCAACCAAAAATCTAAACAATGACTTAATGGTTTAGGATCGTACTAATATGTAGGCACTTTTAAATATAAGATTATTTGAAAATACCTAATTGCTTGGAATAGATCTTGAATCAGTAGCACTATATTGGGTTAGTCTTAACCAAAAATCTAAACAATGACTTAATGGTTTAGGATCGTACTAACATGTAGGCACTTTTAAATATAAGATTATTTTGATAATACCTAATTGCTTGGAATAGATCTTGAATTGATTATTAACTAATTTCATTAGAAAAGGCAATGGCAGATTAAACACACACCTGCTTGGTTATACTATTCCAGACCAACCATCCATTTAATTATCCTTTTAATCACTTGATTTGTTCATTGAATATTACTATACGAAAACACAAGCTGACTTGAAGATCTACAAATTAACTAACCTCCTAATGGCTTTGGCTAATTACTTACTTAGTCATTGTGGGGGCCATCAGTCATTCAAATTTTACGTACAGAGAGTGAGGGAGGAAGATGAGGGGTCCTCCTGTTATATACTCCAACAGAGGGAGTCCAACAGAGAGAGAAGCATACAGAGGAGAAGCAGAAGAGGGCCTGTGGTGGCTCGGGCAGGCTCAACGCCGGCGAGGAGGTCAACGGCGGCGGCCGGCGAGGCAAAAAATGGAACCATGAAGGCATGGCAGTTCTAGGAGTGGCGGTTGTGCGACCGAAGATGGACGGTGGCGGCCGGGAGGTGGTGTGTAGTGGCCGGTCATGGGGAAGGAAATGGGCGACGGCGCCGGAGAGGGAGAGGGGGAGTTCTAGGGAGAGCATGGGCAAGAGGGTAGCACGGGGAACTCACCAGTGTGGTTGGAGGGGGCCGAGGGTGGCTGCGTTGGGCCGGTGGCGGTGATCCACGGTGGCATGGTTGGAGCGTTGTGGCGGCGGCGACCTAGGAGGAGAGAGGACCCATGAGTGGTCGGGTGTGAACAAGAGACGTGAGAGGGTGCTTAAGGTGAGACGAATTGGGATATAACTCACCGAGCGTGGTGTGGTGGTGGAAATGGGGGTGTTGACCGGAGTTGGGGAAGAAGGGGATGGCGACGATCCCTACGAATGACAAGTGCAATTAGATGAGGGAAAATGTTTCTTGGGCTCTGGAACAAATGCTGACGTGGTTGGCGAAGCTTGGGGATCACCAGAGCACCGACGGCAATGTGGGGGCACAGTGGCCCAAAACCGGAGCTTGAGCTTTACTTGCGTTGGTGCTTGGTAGGAGAAGGGGGAAGGTGGGTAATGGCAGGGGGAGGCAGTGGGGCTCTGGGCAACCCTTAAATAGGCGAGGGGAGACGGAGGACGCAATGTGGTGGCGTTGCTCCTGGTTGCGACGGCATGGGAGCGGTAATGAACTGAGGCAGCAGCGGATGCAACAAGGTTGGGCTGCTAGTGGTACGCGAGTTGCGGGAGGAATGCTAGAGCCGTAGCAACGTGGCAGGCGTGGGCGCACAGGCGACATTGGCGAGACGGCGTTGACAGGAGGCGCTTGCCACGGGGCGGTGATGGGCGTGGTAGGTCCGTGCTCTGGAGGAGAAACAGAAGAAGAGGGAGAGAGGAGAAAGGAGGCGTACGGGAGTTGGTCTAGCCGCACCAGAGCTAGGAGGTGGTCCAGCCCCAGAGAGGAGTGGAAGGAAAGAAAACGATGGGAAAAATTGAGAAAAGGCAAAAGACACTCGAAATGTGGTGAGTGCTTAGGGCCTGTTTGGTTGGTGATCAAACTTGCCACGCCAAAGGTTAGTCATGCCACAGTTTTTTCAACAGCTGTTTGGTTCACTGCCACAGCTATAGCACGCCACACTTTCTTAGCACCCTGCCCCACATGTCATAGACTCATTTTTGTGCCAAACCTTGCCACAAGTGCGGCTTCGATTTTGCTCGCCACACTTTTTATGGCAGCCACAGTTTACCGAAGGTTAGGTGTGGCAAGTTTGGTCACCAACCAAACAGGCCCTTATTCCTAACTTTTGCTAAGAAAGTTCTCAGGTGGTGATTGAATATTTAGAGGATTGGGATTTGAGTTTTATGCTTTCGACCTTAGGGTTTTTCACGTAACATTTCAAAGGCAATACTTTTAAGTAAATCTTACTTTTACTTGATTCTTTTGCTTTTACAATTTATGTTTCTAGGGTTTACGTGTTTAGGGTTTTTGTTTTTATCACTTATATTGGCAAAAGGAAAATGCAGAACATATAACTCACAAAAATTGTAGGCCAACAGAACGACAACAGTTAACATACAAAAAGTTTTAAAAATCCCATATTTTTATATTTGGGTACTTTTGGGGTGTTACATCGGTCATGAGCATGCCTAGTGCAGTCACATCGAATATAGTCTTGATTTTTACAAAAAAAAAAAGTTTTATTGGAAAAACATGGGAAATAACTTCCGGGTTTATATTTGACTTAATTGCCATGTCTATGGCTGAGAATAAAATGTTGCTCGCAACCAAGACGGGTTGTGAGTTGTTGTCATTATTCATCCATTGCTCGCAACCCAAGAGGGTTGTGAGTTGTTATTCATTCAATTACTTAGTTAATGTCCTATACTTATTTTAAACTGCTTTTAACTTCCATTGCAAAATACTACGTATGGTTACGGTAAATAAAATTGCCTTAATGCAAAATAACTTGTAGAGTAGAGCAATATCCTTTGTTAGCTTTGTATTTATATAAATTTTGCGATACACTACAAGTCTTGTTGAGTACGCATTGTATTCAATCTTGCTTATATTATTGTTCAGAGTTTGAGGAAGAGCCAACACCACACGACGTTTTCTTTGCACCCAGAACCGGAGGGTTCGGTGATTTGTCTATCTAGGCTTAGTCGCTTGTCGGTTGCCTGAGGATCTCGATGGGCATGCTGTTGGAATTTATTTACTTTCATCACCTTTATTTCCGCTGCTACTTTTACTTTGTTGATACTTGTTTATATTTGGTCGGTCAGCCTACGATGTAATAACCTTATCGTTTAAGTTAAGTACCATTTTTCTTTACTTTGTACATGTGAATGTATGGATGTGAATGCCAATATTGTGAATGTGTGTACTACCCATTGATCATGGGACTAGTACTCAGATGCTGAGTATCTTTCTGATCCCCATAATGCTAGATCACAAACTGAATATGTGTGTCTAAGTAGAAGTACAACTATCTCTTGGAGATCTATAAAATAGTCCATAGTTTCTGCATCGACAAATCTTTCAGAGATTATTACTCTATATGAAACGACATGTGAGTTTATATGGCTTAGAAGACTAATTCATTATATCCAAGAATCTTGTGGTGTAGTTTGCGTTGCATAAATAAAGAATAGCTATATCAGAACACATATAACAAAAACATATACTCCCAAAGCATTTCTACCCATATAAGTAGCAGGAGAATGGAAATATATAAATACAGAAAATCCAAACAAGTGAGAATCTTGCGGATTTATTTATCAAGCCTTTACCAGGACCAAGTTTTGTAAAAAAAAAATATGGTATTGATATTAGAAGACAATTACTTGTTGTGTTTAGGGGAAAATATATGATCTTCATATATGTTCATCATTGGGATGAAAAGATGTTGTACTCTTTCTCCCTTAGTTGAGTTTTGTCCCAATGGGTTTTCCCACTTGAAGGTTTTTAATGAGGCATCATGTCCAATGGCAAGAACGCGAGCTACATACTCTTTTCTTCTTACCTTTTTTCCCACTCGGTTTTCGGAAGGAGTTTTTTTAATGAGGCATAAGCATGGCGTTGGCAAAGTGTCCAAATGGGATATTGTATATTGGCCTATTTACGAAGGCCCGATTGTGTACACACTTTACCTAAATGAATGCCCATTAGGGGTAGGTGGCCCACGAGACCCATTAGCGTAATTTAGTCCCATATATTTTATTATATCATCAAGGCACCTCACCTCCCCTATAAAAGGAAAGGTAGGGGCTTCACATTGTACACACGGGCCTATGGGAAAAGATCAATAAAGTTAAGAGAAAACTTGTGACTACATCTTGTTCCTCGTGTTCTACTTTTATATTTTGGCAAGTTAAGTTTTATATTCTTATGAGTTGATTCCTTGATCGTTTGCAATGTGACCCAAACATACAACACATTCTTGGACTTATTTAGAGACTGTTTCCTTCCTTTGCCAAATCTATTCACACATGTTTCCTTTCAGCAATCAGAAACGCATGGAGCCTCAATTGGAAGGAAATGTTGTAAATATGGCAGTTTTAGAAAATATTTAGAATTAACTCCATCATGATAATGTAATACCCCAAAAGTATTCGAAAGAATATTCGAGAGAGAATAATTAAATTGGGGGACAAGGATCAATTAGAAAAGCGATTTAACAGAGGATTAAAAGGGGGATTTCTGCAAAATTTAGCCAACCTGGGCTAGGGCTTCAGGCCCATTTGATTTCAGCCCAAGGTGGAGGTGGAGGGGGGGCAGTCGGCCACTAACCCTAGGGCGCCACCCCCCTCTCCCCCCTGGCTGCTACCCTCTCTCACCCTTTCCCCTTTTGGCCACCAGAACTAGCACCCCCTACGCCTCCCTCCACCTCTGATCAGCACCTCCAGTAGTGCCATGCCCTCTTGGTGAAACTCCTTGCTGCTGGCCAATTGGAGGAAGAAGGCGATCACTCTTGTGGAGGCCGGCCAAGAAGGAGGTGGAAGGAAGAAGAAAGAAGAAAGAAGGGGAAGGAGGGAAGGAGAGTGATAGCGTGGTGGTTCATGAGTTCTTCAGTGGATTCTCCAAGGGTAATCCCTGATCATGTTCATTTAGTCGTGAATTCGTGTATTTAGGCTATGTTGGTATTAGATCTGTTTTCTGGCAATTTGTAATGTTTGTCTGATTTAGGGCTATTAGCTATGAAATCTGGTCTGGCCATCTCCTAGAGAGTTGTAGGAAACGTCGGTAGTTTTTGGTAGGTTCCTAGATCAGGTCGTTTGGATGAGCGGATAAGGAGATATGATTGTGAGCAATCAAGAAATTCTGCGATTCACATAATTCGATACCAATGTTAATTGGTCATTAGAAAATAGTTAATGAATTATTTAGAGGATCTCACCAAAATAAAAGTTATAGGTATGCTCGTAAGCTTTCAGAGAGCTAACGATCATAATTTTTGGATAAGTGTACTGAAAGATACGTTAGTTTTAGTCTCGCTGTCCACAACCTTTGACGGGATTTAGCAGTTCTAGAACATATACGTTAATTTGGTAGGCATAGAAGATGATAAAATCTGTGAATCTCACCAACTAGTTTTATGTGGATAATTTAATAAGCTTTCAGTAGAATCAAATAGCACTAGATTTGGATAAGTATACAAAAATTTATGAATTTGGAAGATGACTATTCTATTTTGGGACAAATCGATGTCTATAGAAGTTGGTGTTTTGGGTTGCGCTAGGGAGCGTTGTTCGTCGTGCACTTATTTCTAACATCGTCTTGTACAGAAATGTCCTCTTAGTGTGGTTGTTACATTTATTCAGGTGGTTTGATTCCGGGGGCAGCGCCCTCTCCGCATCATCATGCTTCGCACGGTTGAGGCAAGTACAGTTAGTGGTAGATTATTCATGAGTAATTGTTCATGTTTGCTAGCATTATGAACATATACGCTATTCATGGATGCTAGAATGATATGAATGTCGATGATCATGAATGCTAGAAGTATAAGTAAGTTTTATTCATGCATGATGCTGCTATATTTACTTGTTAATGATGGATAGAGGAATTGTACATGTGTATCATGTCATCATGTTTAAGGCTTGGTCACGTGGTGACCAAGCAATGATTTGAGGTCCCCGTCATATATATGACGGGCTTGTGGTCCCCACACTTGTGGAGTGTAGGCTTGTGGTCCCCACACTTGTGGAGTGTGGGCTTGTAGTCTCCATACTTGTGGAGTATGGGCTCTTGGTCCCTGTACTTGCGAGCACAGGCATGGGTATGCATCGACGGTTGCATACCCTGCATTACCGGTAAAATACAAAGAGAGTCAAAGAGAAAGGATGCACTGAGCATTGCATAAGCATGTCATATGATATATTGTAAAGACATGAGAATGGTTGCTGAGGTTATAATCGTGTGTTATATTGTCTTATTACTTGTACTTTGCTGAGTCTGTGGACTCACTCTTATGGTTGTTTATGGTTTTAGGTACCTTTTACAAGAACAGTATGCATGGGAGGGACTAGAACTAAGAGTGGTTGCACATTGGCATGAACAATTCATTTTGAAATAAATTGGTTGATGATTTAATTTTGAGTAAACTGCTTAAAAGATTATTTATGATTACGCCTTATGCTTGGAATAATTTGTAATAGAGTTGATTAGAGGACTATGGATGCCCTTTTCGTTTATGCTTTAGTTGTTTAGCAAAATTTGGAAGTTCTTCGATAAGTAGTCTAGAGTAGATGTTTGGAATATTGATTGTTGCTAGAAGAATCTATCTGAACCTCCGGTATAGCCATCTATATAAAGGAGGTTCTGTCAAAATTTAGTAAAGAAAGACTTAGTTTTTTTATTGTTATTCTTTTAGTTTAGTGGCATTTCAGGCTCATATTGGGCTAGGGTGTTACAGATAAACAGTAATTAAAGCATAATTTCATCAGCATTTAAATGACAAAATTAACATACACACATGTAAATTCTCTAAGTCATTTAAATAGAATAATATGCTCAACACGTACATCATGTGTACAAATAAAATTGGTGTAAAGCTAAGATTTAGAAGATTGTTTATTGCTCTCAAAAGGCTAGTTGCACAAGATATAATCTTAGTCATCACAACACTCATGTCAATATCTCTTCACCAATCAAATATGACAACTGCAAAAGAGACCTTGAGCTCAAACTAAAGCTTTCCTAATATGTCAAGTTTTATCTCAAAACAACAGTTAAACTTTCAGTCAACTGAGTATCATTTAATTATCAGTGTGAATGGAATCACAAAATTAGCACACAAACTATTTTGTAAACAGGATATTAGAGCAGATGTCCACAGATATTTCACAAATATTTCAGCAATAAGCCTATTTGACAAACTGAATATAACAGTGCAAATATTTCACAGAGGATCAATAAGATCACAGAATAAAATGATCAATCTTCATCAGCCAGAACGGAACAACAGATAGTATAAAAGCTGCTAGCTAAAACTGACAATAGAAAGGAATGTAGTCTCAAGTCTGTTTTCAATTATCAATTCAATTTCAGATTTTGACAATCATCATCGAGCTAATTAAACCAAAATCACAAAATCACTAGCAATATCTCCCAGTACTAGTATCAAATCAATTCCAGATATTGACAAGTACAACACATATATGCATAGTGATATGCAAAAAGGGATACAGAAATACTCAAAAAAGCCGATGATAATCAAAACCACCGAGATGAAAACCAGACAAGGCGCGCCTATGGGTGTTGACTCAGAAAACCAATCACCCCGTTGTGCCACAGTGTGAGGATGTGGTCGTCGGAGATACAATGTCGTTCTTTGCAATTTGGGACACACCAAAAGGACGAAGCCGAGGTACAGGGGATATGCCGCACAAGACCACTTAGAAGATGCTCCGACCGAAAGCACGAACACAACACCAAAACCGAAGCAAATTGAAACCTCCTTCCTCCTCCAGTTCAATCCAAAACCAACAACTAAAGGAGACAATTCCACACGTACCAGATTTCCCACCAAAACAACCACAAGGAATGAAGTGCAAAGGGGAAACTGGCAGAATGTGCCCACAAGGAGATCAAGAGCTCACTGCTGATGATGAAGGATAAACTACGATAGTACATGTAACACCCCAGCCCCACACGAGCCTGGAATGCTACTAAGGTAACCTTACACAAATATAAGCTAAGATAATTTACTAAATTTCGGCATAACTGTAACAGCCCAAATTTTGAAGAAATTAAAATTTATGTATTTTGTGGATTTTCTGGAATTTTCGTAAGTTTTTCCTTAATCAATTAAAGCTAATCAAATTTATGTGCAAAATATATTACCACAAAATAGTCGAAATAATTTATTTAAGTCCTAAATGCTCCGAGAATTTCGTGAATTTTCTCGAATTTTTGGACTTAAATTACTTTATTCTAAAGCTAAATTGAATTATCGATTTAATTAAATCGTAAATCAAAAGAAATTACAAAAAGCTTGTCGGGCCGAAACCCACTCGCCCGCACTCATTTCGCGCGCACGCCCGCCTCCACCGCGCCTCTCTCTCTCGATCGCCAATGACCCACCTGCCGCCTCTTCCTCTCCCACTCACGCTGCTTTGTTGCCGCCACCGTTGATTTAAATCCAACCGCCGTAACGCAATGAAACATTCTGACGACTCCAACATCCCCAACCACCGGTGACCGTTAGATCTAAATCCAACCGCTACGCCAAACCCAACTTACCATTTCGCTCCTTCTAATCTCAACCGCCGATCAAGATCCAACGGCGTGCCTAGCTCCAGCTGCATCGCCGCACATTCTATCTCCACCGCTCGATCAAAATCGGATCGCTCTCCGCCGCCGCTTTCCTTTCCTTTCTTCCTCCTTCCTTTCCTTTATCGCCGCATCGTCCGCCATGGAAACAAATCGAGCTTCCCAAAACCGCGGTCAATCGGGCATTAAGCTCCAGATTTTGCATGCAATCGAGCCCTCGGTCAATCCCGCACCGACCGCACCTCTCACCTTTCCTTTCTTCGCCCAAATCTCCTAATCACCGCCGCATCTCCGCTCGGCCTTCGTTAGGCGCACGCCATTGTGGCACCCCGCGCCTATAAATAGGAGCGCGGAGCGCTCCACCACCGCAACACAACGCCGCACCCACATCCTCTGCTCCGCCGTAGCGCCTAATTCCGAGGATCCCGCCGCGAAACTCTCGGTTTTTCTCCGCCCGGCGCCACCATAAACGCCCGACTCGCCGACCGACATCGACATCGCCACGACGCTGCGGCCGAGCCGCCACCCACTGGCCGGAGAACCGAACGCCCACCTCGCCGTCAACCTCAAACCGGCGCCGATCTCGCCGCCGGCAACCTTTCGCCACGCCCGCCGCCGCCTTGGTAACGCACGTGATCGCATCGCCCCTCCATTTTGGGCACGCCCATTTAGCTCGCCGGGCGTGAAACACCGCAGCTTGCAATCGTAGCCGCCGCCGCTTTGACTACGTGGCCTTGCCACGTAGGCGCCGTGTCGACGCCACTCAACATCAAGGCTCACGTGGTCGCCAGTCACCGAGCGTGCTACCACCCCGCACCACCCGAGCCCGAGTCTTGGCGGAGTCACCCATGAGCACCGTGCCACTTACAGGGGGCCCGCATGTCGATTTTAATTAAATTCTTTTAATTCCGAAATCTGGTTCACGACGCCACCATGCGCAATAAATAGAATTTCCTTTAGAAAATAATTCGAGAATTCAATTAAATTCCAGATTTTGTATTAAACTTCTAAAATTCATAACTTTTGCATATGAACTCCAAATTGGGTGGTTCAAATTGCAAAATTTGTCTAAAATCATAATCTAGCTAACTAAAGTAAAATATTTCAATTTGGAGGTAATTTGAATTGTCTTTTGAATTTATTTGAATTTGAGTTGATTTTGTCGTGATTTCACGATAGACCTCACGACTCGGAGAGTTAGATCCTTCCGACGATTTAGAATTTCAAGATCGCAACGAAGGCAAGTTACACTATTGATCATATTGTTCCCAGTATTTTAAATTATTTAATTCCTGTTTTAAAATTACTATCGCATGCATATGTTTATATAATGGTTAAAATGTCCTGTTTATATATAGTTACTCCAATCTCCATTGTATGGCCAATTTGATTTTTGAATATGAATACCATGACACCCTTAGGCAAAGTTATATTAAAATTTGACATATGCTTAGCCATGCTTAGACCACTTTTATTTGGGAAGGTTTAGCCAAATCCTTTACAATTTGTTTTTAAATTGTTTCGGTGGTATTGTTTTACCACGGAAGGCTTTTTATGAGTTTTTCACTCTAAACAAAATAAAATGGGTTTGGACTTGGGCGTGATGGAAGTATGGTGGGTGCAGGTTCATGCACGGGCCTAATCTGGTTAGGATTACGGCCCATGGGTTTATTTAAATGGAAAGTCGCCAAGCCGCTAAGGACCGGTCTTTGAGCGTATTTTGCTACGCCTTACCGCATCACCACATGTCCGAATGGGACGATTTGGCTAAATAATCAGTGGTATCTTAGTGATATTTATGCTATGTTGTATGTGTGGGTGTTGGTTAGACATTAGTCCCACCGGGCGCAAGAGGGGGCTTCCGGAGGATGGTTAGTCCAAAGGTAGTGAAACCTTAGCGAGCATAAATACATTAAGATATCGCTTGTAACGGCCTCATGATAATTGCTTAGTCACACGCTTCGAAGCGCTTTGGCCGACATTAAAAGCATATTATCTCGTGTGGGTAAAGTTGTACAAACTCGCAGAGTAGAAACTATTCAATAGCGCGTCATGCGGTCATGGACATGCTAGCAAAGCCACTCTAAGTTAGACTTGTTTTGGTTTATAAAATGATTTCCAGATGTTTTTAGGATGGATAATCCTATGGTAAAAATTGGGCGGTTAGCCAAATTGTCGGAGGGTATCCTTCACTATTCATTTATTGGAGGTTATCCACGATTCATTGTCATCTTAATCACCGATTTCAAGTATGTTATTAAAATTGGCCTTAAGAAAACTATTAATGGTATTTAACTGAAAATGCTGTTTATGCAAAACAACCTCGACATTATCCTTTGTTTACCCATGCATGCATTAATCTTCAATATTGGGTGTAACTTGCAAGCACGGTAGTTGTGCTTACTCTTGCCGAATAATCTTATTCGTGAGAAGACCTCTATCGTGACGGTGAGGACTCGATTTAATAGGTTACGCCCCGCACGATTGCTCGTGGCAAGTCGTGGTGGCCTACTACTACTTTTTTTTTTCCGTGTTATTTCTTTTCATTTGGCCTCAGCCCGCTTGTAATAAAACTCGAGATAATATTAATAAAGAGCGTGATATGATTTTGCTATCACTTTTGATGACTGTGTACACTGGAAATCCTGGACTAGTGTATAAACACAGAGAATTCGGGATCCTTCGTTTCCGGGTTCGACAATAACCTTCTTTATATTTCTAACTTCACAGGGGATTCAACAAATAAAAGGGTTTTATAACTAAATATTGCAATATTCAAAATCATCAATAAGCGAACAGGAACTTGCTAATCAACTAAAGAAATCCTCAAGCATCCAACTATGGTACTCATCATTATTACGATAAATCAATGCGTAAACATAATCATGAAGAATCCTTTAAGTAGTTGCTTAATTATTAAGGCATAGTCCGAGAATTAAGGTTCATGGGCGGTGCGTGAGATCATAATGCTACTCCCTCCCATGCATGCTTTCTTGCTCGGGTACCTAAAACAACAAAGAAAACAAGAGTGAGTCCACGACTCAGAAGTACATATAAAAGAACATAATTCAAATCACCACATTAGCATCCATTTTCGTAAGCACGACATTAAATCATTCCGATACATATGCAATGCTTAAGGATTCCTTTCTTTATCTCTTTTTGCATTTTACCGGTAATGCAAAGTATGCAACCCGTCCAGATACCCATGCCCGTGCTCACAAGCGCAGGACCAATTGCCCATTACTCCGCAAGTAATGGGGACTCCTGCCCACACTCCACAAGTGTGGGACCTCAAGCCCGCCACATACATGACGGGACCTCAAAGATGTGCATGCTTGGTCATCACAAGACCAGCCTCAACATGATATCAATATGCATATGCACCATCTCTATTCATCATCAAAGTACCAAAGGCAATAACAACATTCATGAATAAAGCATAGCCATACTTTGAACATTCACCACTCTTATTATGCACACTTGCCAACAACAATACGACACTAACATGCATCAAACACGATTCATGTCCAAGCAATCACAAACAAGGTAACAACGATGCACTTGCCTCAACTGCGGCGAACGGTGGACGCGACGAGGGTGCTGCCCCTGGAACCACACTCCCACCTGAATATAAAGATACCCCAATCTAAGACCAACATTCTGAACCACGAGCAAAAAGAACAACACAAATGACTTGCTAAACTCACAAGTGTTTCCTAACTCCCAATTTCTAGCGATCGGATTGGCGCACACTGTGGACTGTCAACTTCTAAAATACATAACTTTCTGCTCAGGTGTCGAAATAAGATTTTCTTGGACTTTCTGAAAAGTTAATTAAATTATCTAAATAAACTTAGTTGGGGAGCCCTTTTGATTCTACCATCTACTGCCCCTAGCAAACCAATCTATCAGACATCAGAATTCACGTCGGGTTCTCTGGACAGTACGCTAAAACCTCCATAACTTTTGCTACGAGAATCCAAATCTTGCGTTCTTTATCTCTATGAAAAGGTACAGAAATTACCCACATTGTCCGTTATATTGAGATCCCCTGATTATCCCTTTAATTAGCAGTTCTAACCAGTTTTCTACAGACTGTCCAGAATCTGACAGAACAACAGGACAGCAATACTAGAAAATTCGTAACTTCCAGACCGTTAATCGGATTTGGGCGATCTTGGCGGCCAACGAAAGCTAAGAACATAACCTACAATTCTCTAGGAGACCAAAACCTCTGATTCGGCTTCTAACCACATGAAATTAACCCCACAAGCTTCTGGACGAATCTGCACGAACAGCAGGCGGATTGCAACCTAGCCAAAAACTACCCAATTACTCTTCTATGACTAATTACCCAACAACAACAAAGCGTTACCCTTGATGCCGCTGAAGGTCGCGAACCACGGATGGCGATCCCTCTTCCTTCTCTTCTCCTTTCTCATCTTCTTCCTTTCTTCTTCTTCCTTTCTCTCCTTCTTTTCTCCTCTTTGCATAGAGGGGGAGGGTTTTGTTATAGCATGGCGCCACAGTACTGGGGCACGGTATCTGAGCAACTAGGGTTCCCCTCTTTATTGGTGGCAGCCCTCATGGGCCTCCTGGACTAAGGCCCGAGGCCCAGTTGCCCAAAAAACTGTAGAAAACCCCTTTATCTAATTGCTGCTAAATCTATTTTATATTTGGTCCTTCTCTGAATTCACATAATCTCTCCCGAATACTCTTTCGAATATTCTCGAATACTTTTAGGGTATTACATTCTACCCACCTTAAACAGAATTCGACCCCAAATTCTAAACACGCTTAAGCGAAAGAACGACCATGACTGAGAACGAACAACGGTAACCACGTACTGCTAGAACAACACTGGCTAAAGCTCACGCACGCGAAACTCCAACTTCCCAAGTAGCCTTTCCTCGATCGAAAATACCACAACACAATGACGTAACACAACGCTCGAACTAACGCTCTACCCGGCACTTCCGTGTACACTCATCGGACAAGACTCAAAGGTAAGATCTCACTGATGGTCAACTGCGCAAACGAAACCTCAAACTCGGATCTCCCACGTACTCACTTAACACAAGAACATACAAGATGTTACGATTGATTGGCAAGACGGACTGAGACAACCCCGGCGATACACCAACTAGCTTAAAACAACCCAATGTATCTTGGGTTAACCTTCCCAATGATACCGAACCACACGACATGCACATAGAACATAGAACTTGTGTTCCACCTCTCAATTAAACTCTTTACTAAAGCAAGGATAACCTCCTTTAACTGAAACATACGACAAAACTCTCTTTAAGCAAACTCTTTACCAACAAAACCCATCCTAAAATGAAAGATTCACATCGCAACTAAGCGCTACCAACTCGGTGCTAAAGAGTCAAATCCAGAAATCGAAATTTCATCACGAAAACCTTTCCACCTTCCAAGTGGCAGTTTGCGAAAAAGCATCACGAAAACCAAAGGAGGAATCATTTTAAATGCCCAAATCAAAAACTTCTTTTATTCTTCCTAAATCGATAAGAACCACACATACCAAAATCGAGTCAAACTCATCTTACGAAAGATATTGGTCAACAACACAAAACTCAAACGAGAATCGAGGAAACGATTCACTTCTTTGAGGAAGTATCAATTTTTCAGTATCTCTTTTAGGAATAAAATCTCTCTCAACTTTGGAGTTTCAGTTCATCGCAACACACTAACTCATCTCTCTTAACTTGACATTCCCAACGTTATGCTCAAGTCGAAATACATCATCCACACCTCCGTACAAAGGCTCTATCGACGCTACCAAAACTTTCTCTCAACAACTCCTCTACCGACATAATTAATTTGACAGATGACTTCCAATGTATCTCAAAATAGATCTCACATGCAAACACATCACCTCAATCTTTTAAGAATAAACAACTCAAATTCCCAAAGACACACATTCATATACTTCATCAAAAGGGTTCTATCAATGATCATCCCATTGTTCAGAATCCACCCTTATTCTACTTCCTCTACACATAATCATTGGGCGACTCAAGGTCCTAGCAAAAAGAATACGAAGCCCAAAACTATACTCCAAGACTCCTACCATGAACTTCTCATATAGAAAATAGGGGAAACCTCAAATTAAATCCCTAAAATTCTCACAATCCAAACATACTCGCGCATTGACATCAATACGAAAACATTTCTTCGATCCAATTATCTTTATCAAGATTCTAACTCTTAGAGAGTTACTTACTAAGTCCAAGTCTTTCCTAGCAATAATCCAACGTTCTCGACTATCTCATTAATTGCTTTAACGGTCAGATTACTTTACTAATACTACTGTCATTACAACACCATCATAATTCATCTGCACAACCGTGCAAGGTACCCAATCGTGACACTCTAATACATCGAGTAAGATTCCCTATCCTTTCAAAAATTCTAATGTTCCACCCGAATTGAACAATGGATCTTGGATCACAAATCTTCATAGGTTCTAATGGTTGCGATAATGCGATCGCTTTAGCCTCAAAGGCAAACATTTCAGATAATTAAAATTCTCTTCAAGAATTACACACTAAATTAGTTCATCATTCAATGCTCCTCGATTAACTTACACCCAAGGTCTCACAACCACATTGAATAACCACTTTGAAAACCATCAGAAACGAATCGGTGGATCCTTCCTCAAAAGAAAAGGCAAATGAAGACATTTATCGCTTGAAATAAACACAGACCAAGGGAAATAGTCACTTAGGCAAAGAACTCAAAACATAGAGGAAGTCAACAATGAGGGCTCAAGTCCCGCTAAAAGCGACACCAACCACAAATGGGAAGAAGGTATTCCCTTGAAAATTGGTAAATTCTTATGGAACAAATACATAAGGTTCAAGTACACTCAAATAAACTGCAAGTTGCGAAACGCGACTTAAATGTCAAATACTTTTACTTCACTCCTTCCTTTAACCATGAAAGTTATTTTCTGTGATTACTATATTACTTTGCCAGCTTAAACAAGATAAACTCTTAAGACCAAATCATAGGTACCACTTAATAACCGATAAAATCTTTCAACATGTCACTTTGCTCAAAGCAACTCAATCACCACATAACTCAAGAGGTCCAAATGATCACCAACGCAATCTCAAACACTTTACTAAATCCAAATTATGAAAGACGATCAAATTACTTTATTTCTAAAAAGAATCATCTCCACACACACAAGTCACAATCTCGCAGATAATCTTACTAACATCAAAATAATATACTCAATACGAATATTTATCATCAACTATTCCATTAGAAAGCCCCCAAAGTTTCACCAAATTGTTCCATACTACCTTTTCATCCCATCTTCAAAATGAGAGTATACCCAAAACCATACAACCTCACTACATCGACCTCTTAAGTTAGAAGGGTCTACTACACAATCAAAAGCTCCTACCAAAACCCTTTCATCAAGGACACATTATCATCCAATTATTTCACAATCATGTGGGCATAAGCCATCTCTTATATCATATCAGTTCAACTTTTAGCGATGTTCATCATCAAACTTCAATACACAACAGTTATACTACAATCATTGTTGTTATCAATCGCTTCATTATGAAATCTAGTTGCTACATACTTCCTTCCCAAATCACATGGATATTAACAAGCACATATTCAACTGTTCCTCCTCACATTGGATTTCGGCAAAATACACTAAAACTTCAAAATCGAAATCTTCTATCGATCAAGAGTCTCAACAACACTACAACCAAATTCATCGCGTCATCCTACATAGAAGAACTACATAGAACTCCTCCCATAAATTCTAGATCCACCGATATTCAATCCATTCAACTGGTTGTACACAATTTTAGTAACTAATCATACTAGGAATATGTAAACTGCATTTCCTCTAGTTTCCCTTTCCATATATTTAAATTAATCCATGGGAACCAAAGAACTCAACAAGTTTACCAACCTAAATGATTTAGTGACCAGACTAATTCATCTATGTTTCATACTTATTAATATCTCTTTTGACTCCAAATAGGTATGGTCATACTCAATCACTACTCATATATACATTCATCAAGAACTAGTAGAAGACAACATCAACTTAATCAATTTCACTTCCAGGGTTACTAATTAATATTAATTATACACCACACCAATGGCTCAACTTGATACCCATACCATATCAAGTTAGTTGATTACAATCTCTAATTTAACCATAACAAGGTATCATAAAAGGATCTTAACAATTCCACCAGAAAAGAGATGCATTAAACTTCAACACTCGAATAATCCAAAAGAAATACATAGAGCCAAAGCTTTCTCATGTTAACAAACTTGCAATGTAAACTCTCATTACCCAAACTTTCAAACGAATACATGAGTCATTCTTTTCCAATGAGAAAGAAGAAACAACCATGGAATTATCAGTAATGCCAATTGAGGACGATCACAAGTAGTAAAATAACCTCAACAGTCGAAAAACAATACTTGTTTCAGAGAACCATTAGAGACCATTGAAACACAACAATTAACATGAACCACGAACCCAAGAGAATTTCATCATCCACCATCGAACAAGAATTTGCCAAGATTGAGGTCAAGAAAGAAATCAACTTTCTAAAACAGCTCACGCTCAACTCCTGCAACTAAGGTATTGGGTAACTACTTTATGCGTCTACCACGAACGGTGGTATAGCCTGACAAAGTCCAAGGCCACAACCACGGCCTCCACTTCTTAACAACCATTATCGACACGCATAAACAATATAATCACATATGATCATACATGATTATCTCATGACAATCATAGAATAGATTCATAGATATAGAATGTCATAACATATCATAGCATAGGCAAGAAAGATAACACGAGGTAATTCAACAATTGCTCAACAAATAAAACATAACAACAAGATAATGCGAAGCAATGTAATTCCCAACCCCACCCACTCAGGTACAAGTGTGTCAATTTAATATTTTTCTATTAACCACGGACCTAAAGCCCGCTCTGATACCAACTGTAACACCCCAGCCCCACACGAGCCTGGAATGCTACTAAGGTAACCTTACACAAATATAAGCTAAGACAATTTACTAAATTTCGAGTAACCTTCTTTATATTTCTAACTTCACAGGATTCAATGAGATAAAAGGGTTTTATAACTAAATATTGCAATATTCAAAATCATCAATAAGCGAACAGGAACTTGCTAATCAACTAAACAAATCCTCAAGCATCCAACTATGGTACTCATCATTATTACAGATAAATCAATGCAGAAACATAATCATGAAGAATCCCTTAAGCAGTTGCTTAATTATTAAGGCATAGTCTGAGAATTAAGGTTCATGGCGGCAGCGTGAGATCATAATGCTACTCCCTCCCATGCATGCGTTTCTTGCTCTGGGTACCTAAAACAACAAAGAAAACAAGAGTGAGTCCACAGACTCAGCAAGTACATATAAAAGAACATAATTCAAATCACCACATTAGCATCCATTTTCAGAAGCACGACATTAAATCATTCCACATACATATGCAATGCTCAAGGATTCCTTCTCTTTATCTCTTTTTGCATTTTACCGGTAATGCAAAGTATGCAACCGTCGCTGCATACCCATGCCTGTGCTCACAAGCGCAGGGACCAATTGCCCATTACTCCGCAAGTAATGGGGACCTCAAGCCCACACTCCACAAGTGTGGGGACCTCAAGCCCGTCACATACATGACGGGGACCTCAAAGATGTGCATGCTTGGTCATCACAAGACCAGGCCTCAACATGATATCAATATGCATATGCACCATCTCTATTCATCATCAAAGTACCAAAGGCAATAACAACATTCATGAATAAAGCATAGCCATACTTTGAACATTCACCACTCTTATTATGCACACTTGCCAACAACAATACGACACTAACATGCATCAAACACGCATTCATGTCCAAGCAATCACAAACAAGGTAACAACGATGCACTTGCCTCAACCGTGCGAGAACGGTGGACGCGACGAGGGTGCTGCCCCTGGAACCACACTCCCACCTGAATATAAAGATACCCCAATCTAAGACCAACATTCTGAACCACGAGCAAAAAGAACAACACAAATGACTTGCTAAACTCACAAGTGTTTCCTAACTCCCAATTTCTAGCGATCGGATTGGCGCACACTGTGGACTGTCAACTTCTAAAATACATAACTTTCTGCTCAGGTGTCGAAATAAGATTTTCTTGGACTTTCTGAAAAGTTAATTAAATTATATAAATAAACTTAGTTGGGGAGCCCTTTTGATTCTACCATCTACTGCCCCTAGCAAACCAATCTATCAGACATCAGAATTCACGTCGGGTTCTCTGGACAGTACGCTAAAACCTCCATAACTTTTGCTACGAGAATCCAAATCTTGCGTTCTTTATCTCTATGAAAAGGTACAGAAATTACCCACATTGTCCGTTATATTGAGATCCCCTGATTATCCCTTTAATTAGCAGTTCTAACCAGTTTTCTACAGACTGTCCAGAATCTGACAGAACAACAGGACAGCAATACTAGAAAATTCGTAACTCCCAGACCGTTAATCGGATTTGGGCGATCTTGGTGGACAACGAAAGCTAAGAACATAACCTACAATTCTCTAGGAGACCAAAACCTCTGATTCGGCCTCTAACCACATGAAATTAACCCCACAAGCTTCTGGACGAATCTGCACGAACAGCAGGCGGATTGCAACCTAGCAAAAAACTACCCAATTACTCTTCTATGACTAATTACCCAAGAACAACAACGCGTTACCCTTGATGCCGCTGAAGGTCGCGAACCACGGATGGCGATCCCTCTTCCTTCTCTTCTCCTTTCTCTTCTTCTTCCTTTCTTCTTCTTCCTTTCTCTCCTTCTTTTCTCCTCTTTGCATAGAAGGGGTTTGCTATATATGCGCCACATGCACTGTGGAACGGTACTGTAGCAACTAGGGTTCCCCCCTCTTTTATTGGTGGCCAGCCCCTCATGGGCCTCCTGGGCTAAGGCCTGAGGCCTAGGTTGCCCAAAAAACTGTAGAAAACCCCTTTATCTAATTGCTGCTAAATCTATTTTATATTTGGTCCTTCTCCGAATTCACATAATCTCTCCTGAATACTCTTTCAAATATTCTCGAATACTTTTAGGGTATTATAGTACACAAGACTCACTGTAGGATTTCAAAATCCCTTCCAAATCGAAGCCAAAAAGGAGAGAAGATGTAGGATTTCAAAAAGACTCACTGAATATTTTCTGTATCTCAAGTAGACGAACCAAAGCGACTTAAGAAAAGAGAGGAGAAGAAGCCCCACACGGTGGCATCCAACAGCCGGTGCTGAGCTACACAGGTCGCATGTACCTTCACGCCACAAGCGCATCAAGCCCACACAGCGCAGTAGCGATTTTGGTGCTGGAGACAAAGAGATAAGTCTCAAGCGCCTTATCTCTTTCTTTCTCCCACCGACAGGTGGGACCCACCTCCTTTTTCTTTTCTTTTTCATTTCTTCTTTTCTCAAAATGAGAAATTACCATTTAGAACCCAAAATATCCAATAGTCCCCACCAATTTATAAATTTGATAAAAGATGCTCAAAGGCTCGTTTAATATATAGTTGTTCGACGATGGGTACCTTGCGGGTTTGAACCCAAAGCCTAGCAACAAAGACTACGACTCTACATAGACTGAGGACTTTGCCTTGATCCAATGCCTTGGTGTGAGAATTTTCGCCAAAGTTACATTCTGTATTGGGCGGCCCTCTCGGGTTGGGACATTACGGTCATGTCCCTGTATCTAGCTCATGAGTACTTAAGAAAGTATACCCTTACCTTCCTTTGATCGCGACCTCACGATCATACTCAAGTAGGTGAATTCTTCAGGGAATCTTGTAGGACGATTCCCGATACCATATAGGTCTCGAATTCATTAAGAGCTATTGCTCAACCTCCCATACAGAAAGAGCACTGCAGCTAATGGGACCCTTTAGATATGCTCTATAATCCTATATAGTTTGTTGTCCGAGAGCCTAGTTCACAGGATCTTTTATCTACTAGGATAGGTTACCACCAATGTAAGCCTTTATACTGGTATGAGCCCCATTCCCTTTGATACTGTAATGATGGCCTTCCTTTTAGACTGGATGTATTCTACAGTAATAACACCCATCTCTCTGGCATGTCTTACCGACTTAAGTTGCCTTTTTATATGTTTTGAGGACTTCATATTGTCCTTCCTACTCTTCGTCTTAACCAGAATGGTTTGGTTATCATAGTAGGTTATTATAGCTGGAATTGGCTTTTCCAACACAGGTAGGTCAAAAAGGAGTCTCTAATCCATTCTGCCTCTATAGCCGCTGAGTCTAGAGCTACCAGCTCAGCCTCCATGGTGGACCGTGTAAGAATAGTATATTTAGAAGACTTCCACAAAACAGCCCCACCTACTAGAGTGAATATATAGCCACTCGTAGCCTTCATATCATCCGAGTCACTGATCCAGTTAGAATCACTAAAGTTTATGGTCAGAATAGTGTATTCCTAAGTTTATGGTCCCCTTCAGGTACTTAAGTACCCCTCTTCAGTGCTATCCAATCATCATCTCCTGGATTGAACATACAATGACTCAATCTGCTTACAACATATGAGATGTCAGATCTCGTGGCACTAGTTAGATACATTAAGGATCCAATTATTTAAGAATATTTAAGCTGATCTTTTCCATGTCAAGTGTTTTTATGTAACTTAACATTTGGATCATAGGGTGTGGCCGCTGACTAATAGTCCATGAATCCAAATCTGGTTAGGACCTTGTCCACATAATAGGATTGTGAAAGAATAATCCCATTCTCACCCTTTATAAGCTTGATGTTTAAGATAACATCAGCTTCACTTAGGTCTTTCATATCAAAATTCTAGAAGAGGAAAGACTTCGTTTTATTAATTGCATCCATGTTGGTCCTAAAAAGCAATATATCATCCCCGTAAAGACACATAATGATACCTTCGCCCCCACTAAACCCATAGTAGACACATTTATCGGCTTGGTTTACACAAAAGCAAATCGAGCTCATAGTACTATCAAATTTCTTATGCCATTGCTTAGGAGCTTGCTTCAGACCATACAAGAATTTAATTAATCGACATACTTTCTTCTCTTGCCCTTCAACCACCAAACCATCTGGTTGTTGCATATAAATATCCTCATCCAACTTTCTATTTAGAAAAGCGGTCTTTACATCCATTTGATGTACTTAGAGTTTATATGCGGCAGCTAGTGCTAAAAGCACCTGAATTGTAGGTTAACGAGCCACAGGAGAGTATGTATCAAAATAGTCTTCACCTTTTTTGTGTGAAACCCTTAGCCACTAAACGGGCCTTGTACTTTTCTATAGTACCATCAGTTCTACACTTCCTTTTAAAGATCAATTTGCAACCCACTGGCTTGCACTACTACAAAAAGGCTAATACTGGACGCCTCATCATAGATGGTTGACCAAAACCGTCTGTATTATATGATATCACAGACGGTTTTGGTTTAGAGACCATCTGTATTACTAACTGCACTAAAAACCGTTTGTGAATAGGTAATATCACAGACGGTTCATAGTGAAAACCGTCTGTGAAATATCACAGACGGTTCTTAATAATAACCGTCTGTGATATTTCACAGACGGTTCTTAATAATAACCGTCTGTGATATTATTGCATATCACAGACGGGTTTTGGTGAAAATCGTCTATGATAATTATCCCATCACAAACGGTGTGCGGTTTTGCTCGCTTACATATATCCATTGTAGTGTACTCCTTAACAGTATTATTCTCCATCTCTGGCGCTACGGTGAGTCCATTGGCGCCACTCTGTGCCCGGTTTTAGTATCGCCTCACCTCACTGAGCCCACTCGATCATGTGGTCCATTTCAGCTATTGTCGCCCACGCCAAGCTATCACCGCCTCCGCCATCGACGCCAACTCTTCTTCGGTGAGTGCTCAACACCACCAAGGTCAATTTCCCCCCTATATATCCCCCTAAAGCTGTGCATGTGCTTCGTTTCAGTTTATTTCCACCGAGAAGACCTGTCACCGAGGAGCTTGCCGCTGTTGCCTCTGTTCACCGACAACTAGCCACCTTGGACCTTCCTCGGTCGACTTCATTGACACCTTCCTTGTGATCGAGGTGAGGTACCAGAGCATAAGAATCCTTTAATTTGACTAGTTTCGAGCGTTTACGCTAAAATCGCTAGGGAAGACCATGGTCACCCTTTTATTTATTTCGAGGCTTTTCAACACGAACCGTATGATGGACCGAAGCTGGATGTACGCTAAGAACCATGTGAGTGAAGAGTACATTAATGGTGTGTGTGCTTTTACAAGAGCTACCGAGAAGAATATGTTGAATAAGGGAGAAGAATATATCTACTGTCCATGCATTGACTGTGAGAATCTAAAGATGTTTGACAACCAAGCGCAGATCGAATCACATTTGATTCGAAGGGGTTTCAAAAAGGGGTATACACGTTGGACCAGTCACGGTAAAGAGCAAATTATATAAGAAGGTAGTAATAACGACATCGCCGACGAAGTCAACGATATGCTGCCGGATGATGTCGATTATGGTTCCGATTTGGATAGGCTGCACGATGACAATCTGGATCAGATGCTTCGTGATGCAGAAGTGAACTATAGTGAGAGAGAGTTTGGTAAATTCGAGGGCTTAATAAAGGACTCGAAGAAGCCTTTATTCCTGGGCTGCAACTGGAATACATAAGGTTGTCATCCGTGCTTGAACTGCTAAAATTGAAGGCAAGCAACGGTTGGTCCGACAAGAGTTTCACGGCGCTATTAGGTCTCTTAGCGGACATGGTTCCGGATGGAAACGAGTTGCTCAAAACCACCTACAGAGCCAAGAATGTTCTTTATCCGTTGGGAATAGAAGTAGAAAAAATACATGCATGTCAGAACAACTGTATCCTTTACCATAAAGAGTACACAGACATGCATGTATGTTTGTTGTGCAACACATCCCGATACAAGCGTAAGAATCAATCAGATGACGGCAAGGGAATCGAGGTGAAGAAAGGACCTCCTACTAAGGTGGAGTGGTATCTTCCTATAATTCCCCGTTTGAAGCGGTTTTTTGCGAATCCAAAGGAGGCAAAACTGCTGCGTTGGCACTCGGAGGAGCGTAAGTAGGATGGAAAGCTAAGACACCCTGCTAATTCCACCCAGTGGAGAAACATCGATAGGTGGTTTGCAGACTTCAGTGTGGAACCGAGGAATATAAGATTTGGATTGAGTATAGATGGAATGAATCCTTTCGGTGACATGAGCAGCCGACATAGCACTTGGCCCATGGCTCTCTATATGTACAACCTTCCTCCTTGGTTGTGTATGAAGCGGAAGTATATTTTGTTGTCGGTACTTATCCAAAGGCCGAAGCAACCTAGGAATGATATTGATGTGTACCTAGCACCATTGATTGAAGATCTGAAAATACTGTGGATCGAAGGGGTACAGGTATGGGATGCGTACAAACGAGAGTACTTCACTGTACGCTCCTTGTTGTTCTGCACCATAAATGATTATCCCGCCCTTACTAACCTGGCAAGCTAGAGTACAAAAGGGGCCAAAGCATGTACTCACTGTTTAGATGATACCGAGAGTGTGTGGCTGAAGCACTCGCGCAAAATCGTGTACATGCGTCACCGTATGTTCCTCCGGATGGCTCACCTATACCGCAGAATGAAGAAACAATTCGATGGAGAGAAGGAGGACAGTTCATCTCCAAGGCATTTAAGCGGAAAAGAGGTCTATGATATTGTTAAGGATTTAGATGTTGTGCTCAGAAAGGGACGTAAATCGAGGACCCGTGAGAAGAACATCTGGAAGAAGAGATCAATATTTTGGGACTTACCTTATTGGGAGCACCTAGAAGTTCACCACTACATCGACGTTATGCACGTAGAGAAGAATGTGTGTGATAGCTTGATTGGTCTCTTACTGAACATTCGCGACAAAACAAAGGATGGTGTCAATGCACAGCTTGACTTGGTTGATATAGACATCAGACCTGAGTTAGCACCGACAAATGACCGATAAAGGACGAACGTACCTCCTCCCTGCTTGTTACACTCTGTCCAAGCCCGAGAGAACTGAATTATGCCAGTGCTTGCATGGTGTGAAAGTTCCGTTCGATTACTCTTCCAACATGAAGAAACTTATTTCGATGGAAGATTTGAAGTTAATTGGCATGAAGTCTCATGATTGTCATGTGTTGATGACACAGATGAACCCTGTTGCAATTAGAAGTATTTTGCCGATCAAGGTCCGAGAAACAATCATGAGGTTGTGTTATTTTTTTAACACAATTACTCAAAAGGTCATCGATCTCGAAGGATTAGATGCTCTGCAGGACGAGGTGGTGATGACTCTATGTCATCTTGAGATTTATTTCCCTCTGTCATTTTTTGATATCGTGGTCCATCTCATTGTTCACATTGTGAGGGAGATAAAGATGTGCGAGCCCGTGTTCTTATGTAGCATGTACCTATTCAAGAGGTTCATGGGAATTCTCAAGTCCTATGTACGAAATCGATCTCGGCCGAAGGGCAGCATCATCGAAGGTTATGCAACCGAAGAGGTCATTGAGTTCAGCGTCGATTACATGGCTTAGGTCGAACCAATAGGTGTGACTCAATCTCGCCATGAGGGGAGGCTCGAGGGTATTGGGACCATCAAAAGGAAAGCAATCACTCCAGAGATGAGAGCGTATACTCAAGTCCATTTCACATTCTTGCAACACATGATTGAAGTGTCCCCGTATATCGACCAGCACAAGGACGTGCTTCAGCAACAGAATCCAGAGCAGACAGATGTTTGGATCACGAGACAGCACAACATTCGGTTCAACCAATGGTTGAAGGAGTGACTCGCTAGGAGCTCGTCAAGTGATATGCTGACATGGTTGGCAAAAGGGCCAACATTTATAGTTGTGACATGGCAAGGATACGACATAAATGAGTACATATTCTATATGCAGGCTCAGGATATAAAGAGCAGTAACCAGAACAGCGGTGTCCACATAGATGCATTTAGTACCGATGGGTTGAGGAGCTCCTACTATGGGTTTATAGAGGAGATTTGGGAGCTCGACTACGTGCTTTTCAAGATCCCGCTATTTCGGTGTCGTTGGGTCCATCTCCCACAGGTAAACGTCGACAAGTACGGTGTCACTACCGTGGACCTCGAACGTGTCGGATACAAAGATGAACCATTCGTACTCGCTAACCAAGTTGTTCAAGTCTTCTATGTAACCAACCAGGCAAATAAGAAGCGCCACGTAGTTCTTCATGGAAAAAGAAGGATTGTCGGAGTTGAGAATGTAGTTGACGAGGAAGAATACAATCAATTTGACGAGTTGCCTCCTTTCGGAAACGCATAAGGGTCGAGGAAGAACGACGTGACGAAACTAGCTACATACGCGTCGATCATCATGAAGGGCTAATTTTTAAAGGAGATTAGCAAGTAGAATGATGAATGAAATATTTATGTATCATATGTTCTGAATTTGCATTTATGTATATGAGAATGTGTCATATGTGAATTTGCATTTATATATATGAGAATGTGTCATATCTAAATTTGTGAAATGGATGTGCTTGTTTCTGAAATGAATGTTAATTGGATGTATACATGTACTTGTTGTGTTTCTTCTTGTTTCAAAGGGCATGACTAGCATTTCCTGAGGCTAGCCACTAAATAGAAATGGATTTAGCAATACAAAAGAATATCACAGACGGTTCCTTAGGATAAACTGTCTGTGATACATCAGATATCACAGATGGTTCCATATAAAAACCGTCTGTGATACATCAGATATCACAGACGGTTCCATATAAAACTATCTGTGATATATAGATATCACAGACGGTTCCATATAAAAACCGTCTGTGAAACTTAGATATCACAGACGGTTCCACATAAACACCATCTGTGATACATAGATATCACAGACGGTTCCATATAAACACCGTCTCTGACATAGGGTTTGCCGCGCGCCCCACTCAAATGATTAAGCTTCTCTAACATCCCTCCTCCCCCGAGCCCGTCGCTGCTGACGTCGACGCCACCTCCTCCCCGAGCACGAGCCGCCGCCTCCTCGAGCACGAGCTGCCGCCTCCTCGAGCACAAGCCGCCGCCTCCTCCCCGAGCCCGTTGCTGCCGTCCTCGATGCCGCCTCCTCCTCGAGCCCGGCGTTCCTCCTCCCCCGAGCCCGTCGTCTCCTCCTCGAGCACGAGCCGCCGCTTCCCCGAAACCGGCGCCCCTCCTCCCCTTCAACGTCGCCCTGCTGCTCCGGTGCTCCCTGCTCGTCCTTCCCTCGACGCCCAAAGGTAACAGATGCCGACTTGCCAACCCTGACGCCCCTTTCCCTCACACATTGCTCAGATTGCTTGGCTTTGATTGCCATCTACTTCGTGAGTATCACAACATTTCAATTTTATTACCCTTTTGCATTTAGTTAATTGGTTGAATCTCCAGGTTCTGTGATCCAATTCATAATACATGCTATTCTGCAGTAGATCAAGTATTGTTGGCTGACTTAGAGGATTTACATGTTTATATGTCAATTATGTCATTTAATTGGTGTGTATACCCATACACATAGAGAATCTTATGATAATATGTTGATGCATGACAGAACCTCTATTTCTCGTGAAGATGTCATCCACTCATTCTCGGTCATCGTCGCCTCATGCATCTGATGTGCCGTCCTTTGGAAAATCCAAGCGCAAGGAAAGAGGAATATCAAAAATGCCCAAGGGCCAATTTACCATCACGAGAGTCGATGTGTCTGGGGGCCCCTCTAAGTCCTCGTTGAGCATCGTCCGCATTCCGGACAATGGTCAGAATAGTTGCACGCGAACGGGTCAAGATCAGCTTTGATTCATGGAAAGAGTTGACCAAAGATGAGAATCTGAAAGCTGTGTTGATAACGAAATTTTTTAAATCGTTCTAGATACCGGAACAACACAAGGCCTCCGTGCAACGATACGCGTTGCTAGTAGCGTGCAAAGTGTGGAGGAACTTCAAGAGCATGCTTATCAAGGATTACATGGAGAAGGATTTGATGCCCTTCCAGAAGTGCTTTAACATGTGAAAGCTTTGACTTTATGTATTTCTTTTGTATTACTTCGAGCGTTGAGGTTTGAAGTCTCTCTTTTGCTGAAGTAAGGCGTTAGAATCCTTTTGTGATGACTTGTCATGCTTAAAATGAGAAGTTATAATTAAACGAATAAATTTTTACGTTATGAGTTACCAAGTCGGGTTATTAGCATGGTGCAAATCAATTATTCTGAACTACCATCCATGAAAGTGAAATTGATTAATTTGAAATGTCATTGTATTTGATACTTGGTGTATGTTAAATAAAGACTGTTCATATCCGTTTAGAACCTATAGATCTTGCATAAGAGCTAGATTTATCTATTTCCTGGTATGCTAAAATTGTTGAAACTTGTATAAAGGACCAGATGGGTGTTGGTGTATCGATTCGTGAAACCTTATTTATAGAAAATTATGTTAGTGAATCTTTAGCCATGTTTTGAATTGATTTCTGAACAAAGGTGAAATGTGAATCTATGTTTATATATGGTTATGTGATTGCAAATGAAATTAGTACCATATGTACACATATGATTAGTACAATCATCAATTGTTAAAGAGCGCTGAAGAAGGTGTTGAGCAACACCAATAGTTGAGTAGATGAATTTCATAAGTAGTCTTTGATATCGTGCCTTGTGATATTGTTATTGCTTAGCATAATCTTGTTATAATAAATTTGTTTCAACCTTGTGGTTTGTGTTCCCATTGGGAAGTTTTAGGATGGAGTAATAAAGTTTGATGATTCTTGGTACTAGTGTTTGTTGTCGATGTTATTAAATCGTCAAAATGTGAGAATGAGGTTAATTCTCATAGTAATTTGATCACCCATGGTGATATTTCCTAAATGATCAAATTTCAAGTTTTGTGTTCATGATCATTTGGGGGTTCAGGCTTTATGTGGTAAATGAAGTTTATCGAGTATCGATATGTTGCAAAGTTATAATGATTCTTCAGTGATGCAAGTGCTTCGATCTTGAATACTTATTTGTTCTTATCTGTTAAGGTTCGATATTCTCTTCTTGTGAGGCTTATGCTTTCAACTGTGGACTCCACTTATGTTCTATGAGTTCATTGCTTAATTGGTTTTCCCATTGGTCCCGTGTTCAGTGCGAGTGGTAGATGAGTTTTCTAGTTGATGAAAAAAAATCGTTTTCATTTGTCTCTTCTTTTGAGAAAGAATCAACTCATTCTTTTCACGTGGGTCTTTCGAAGTGTGTTCTAATTGTTGTTGTGAGAATTGAAGTTAATACCATTCAGATGAGAATATTTCAAGTTTAGCTTTCTTGATATTTTGGAGCTCATGAATCCTCTGGTAGCTGAAATTATTTTAAACAAATTGAGGTATTGAATTGTCTTGTTGCTTCTTAAGAGATTCATGTGATTTAATCTTAACGGGTTTCTGGTTTGAGTTGGCAACGTGAAGTGCAATTAAAGAAAATTATGTTGGTTCCCTTAAGAGGAGATTAATTTGCTTCCTTTTCATGAAATCCCGTGATTTGGAAATGTTTGAGTTTGGTGGACCGAGATTATTTGGATCTCATGTTTCTTGTGTAGTTGAACTGTTCTGAACAAATATGACGTATTGAAGAATTTTTTAATGGTTCTTAATTAGTCCTTGTGGTTTGGACTAAAGACCTATCTTGTTCGTTGTGGCAAAGCGATGTTAGTCAAGGAATTAATTTCAGTGTTAAAAGAAAGAGTGCAGTAGGAATATTTGAGAATTTGAGTCAAGTTTTGTAACTTGTGGTTATTTGAATTGTTCATAAACTTTTTGCTCTTTTCACTCAAGAGTTGTCGAGTTTCAATCGCAATGTCATTTTTCTTATTAGTGGTTATTTGCTATTCCCTTTTCGAGGGATGCGTGCCCTCCGCTGTGAACTCAACTTTCGTTTTTCCAGATCTTCATTACCAGATTATTTCTTTTGGTTTCGTGCTCACTGTGAGCAGCAACATTTTTCGGTGTGGTGAAACTTGTCCTTGTTCGCCTCTTTCTTTTGAGAAAGGATCAACAGTTTTGTGTTGCAAAGTTTTGCAAAGCGTAAGTTGTTAATTGTTTAGTGGTGGTTAAGTGATTGTTGGGGTGAGATTTTGCTACCAAGCTATTGGACGAGTAATAGAAGATGAGTTCGTTTTGATCTGAGCCTCTTGGAGGGAAGTTGATTCAGATAGAATGTATGGTTTCGAAGTAAAATTGTATATTATTCGACTAAGTAGGACCTATGGTATAGTGTAGTTCCAGAACTTTGGTTCATGTTGAAATGTTGGGGATTATCAAATGTATGGAAACCGTAATCAATTTTATAGAGTAACACTATTGGAAAGTATCGCGATGTTGTGTGAGTGATTCCTGATGATGCCAATGAGTGAGTATGTCGGAATTGTGGGGATCTTAGAGATTTAATCAGATGATTTCACTATTTGTTATAAGAGGAATTCGTTGTAGAGGTCTCGGAGGTTAACTTTGGGCTTTCCATTTTCATGCTAGACTTTTGGTCGCCCAAAGATTTGTGTGTAGAGGAGATAGAAAACTAGAGTATTCTAAGTAGTGGAATGATTGTCGATAGAACTCTTCTGATGTAGTTCATGAGCGGGTGTACTGCGGATTCTGATGTGTTATTCTTGAAAGTTGGAGGTGATGAGATTGCATGGGTTTTTGAGGTGCTTTGGTGCCTTCTATCAAATTAATGTCATCAGTTGAAGGAGTTGTCTAGAGTGTTCAGTGGAATAAATAGAGTCTCTCTACAAAGGTGTGGATGATGTATTTCGGTTTAAGCCTAATTTGAGGATGTTAAATTAAGAGGTTTGAGACCGTGTGGTATGCGATGAATTCGAATTCCAAGGTTTGAGAGATATTTTATTCCAAAAAGTGAAACTAAGGAAAAGGATGTCTTCTTGATTAGTGAAGCGATTTCTTTATTCTCGCATGAGCTTTGTGTTGTTGACCAATGTCTTTCGTAAGTCGAGTTTGACTCGATTTTGGTATGTGTGGTTCTTCTCGGTTCAGGAAGAATAAAGGAAGTTTTGATTTGGGTATTTAAAATGATTCCTCCTTTAGTTTCGTGACGTTTATTCGCAATTTGCCACTTGGAAAGTGGAAAGGTTTTTTTTGATGAAATTCTGATTTCTGGTTTTTACTCTTCAGTACTCAGTTGGTAACGTATAGTTGTGATGTGAATCTTTCTTATTCAAATGTGTTTTGCCGGTAAAAGAGTTTGCTTAAAAAGAATTCGATTGTATGTTTCCGGTTAAAGGAGGTGATCCTTGTTTTCAGTGAAGAGTTCAATTGAGAGGTGGAATAAGAGTTCCGTGTTCTTTGTGCTTGTCGTGTGGTTCGGTATCTTTGGGAAGGTTAACCCAAGATACATTGGGTTATTTTCGCTAGTTGGCGATCGCGGGGTATCTCGAGTCCATGCGCGGAGTACGTAACGTCTTGTATGTTCTCGTGTTGAGTGAGTACCTGGGAGATCCAGAGTTTGAGATTTCGTTAACGTCGTAGTCCTTCGAGTAGGATCTTACCTTCGATTCTCTTCTAATGAGTGTACCTAGAATTTCCGGGTTGAGTGTTATGACAGACATGGTTGTATGTCATTTTGTTGTGGTCTCAACAGTCCGAGTGTGAGGCCTCTTGGGAGTTGGGGTTTCGCTTGCGTGAGCATTATCCGGATAAGTTCGCAACGAGTATCTGCTTTCCGTTGTTAAATTCCAGTCGCAGTTTTCTTTGTTGTAGATCGGCGTTTAGATTCGGGGTCGAATCCTTTTAAGGGGGGTAGAATGTAATATCCCGACTTTCATTTGAGAATGCAATTCAAATTGAGAGAGAATTAATGTAATTCTCCGTTAGTGCTAGAAATAATTTTCGGGAGAAAATAGTTAATCGGTGGAAGGTTTCTTTTGGGAAAAACGTTTAATCAGGAGTTTAGAGGGGGTTTTCTACGTTTTCCTGGCAACCTGGGCCTGGGCCTTGGCCCATGAGGCCTGGCCGGCCATGGGGGGAGGTGCCACCCTCCCCCAAAACCCTAGCTGCCCCTTACCCCCACCCCTTGGCCGAATTCCCCTCCCCTCCTCTTGCGCCGCCACCCCTACCCTCCCTCTCCCTTGCGCCCTTCCACCTCCTCCTTGAGCTGCCCCATCCATGGATGAGCGCCTCCCATTCCTTGATGCCGATCTCCCCGCTGCCGGCCTCTCGCGAAGGAAGGGCTGGAGCTTCACGGACTTGCTGTTCAAGAAGGGGGGATTGAGGGTCATCCTCTACAAGGATCTTCGTCATCTTCCTGGTGCTCCAAGGGTAACGGTTCTCGGTTGTCGTTGTTGGTTAATCGTAGAGGCGAATTTGATTAGGTTTGATCGGATCAAGTGTTGTCTACTGTAATTTCAATTCTGTCCAGTTTCTTGCGTGGCCTGTTTCGTGTGCTTAGAGGCCGAATTAGGGATTTTGATCTCCTAGAGTTATTTAGATAATGTTCTTAGCTTTCGGTGGCCGCCAAGAACACTGAATTCCACATACGGATAAAACGTTATGTTAGTTTCGTCTCTGCTGTCCGAAACCGACGAGAATAAACTGTCAAGTTGTCTTTTAAATTATGAGTGTGTTAATGGAAAATTCAGGGCTTTCACCCAACTAGGTTATTGTAGGACTTGGTCTTAGATTTTGATATTGTTAAAGAACTCTCAATTCAGAGTTGTAGATTAAAAGTTATGATCATTTTCATACTGCTGTCTTATTTGTGTAGATAGATTCTGTTCTGCTGTTTCAGTTATCTGTCAGTAAATTAATTTGGTCGAATTGGGTTACCTTGTCAACTAGAGTATTGTAGATATGTCAGTTAAGAATCCATAGAAATTGGTCTCATCTCATTCCGAGTTCCAGACCAATAGATATGATTTTTACCGTTCTGCTGTCCAGTTTCGGGCTGTGCCGGAGTAGTCTGTTTTCATATTAGAACTAACTAGTTAATTGTGGGTTGTTGGGAGGGTGTTGTAGAACGTTAATGGAAGCGCTCTGTTATATGTTGTATTTATTTCAGTACTTACAGTAGGCAGAGAGGCTTGGTTTAGAGACATCTTCTTTACCTCCTACCGCAGCGCTTCGCGGAAGGCAAGTACTTTGATGTTCATATGTTTGGAGTATGATGCATGCTTGAGGGTTGTATTGTGTTTTTCTGATATCCATGAGAATATTCAAAGTTTATGTCCTTTTCTTATGTGTTATATACATGAGTATATATATGATGTCTTTCATAATTCATACTTCAGTTCATGCATCCTGTTTCATGTGCCTTCCACGGGAGTGGATTTTAAGACCCATCAATTCCAAAGATGGGCACGTAAGACCCACCCGGTCAATGTGGGCGTTTTGGACACCCGTATGAAATGTTTTCATGCGGGATTGGGATCCCCGTATTTTGGTTAAATACGGGCTTAAGTGCACACCGACGGGTGTGTCACTAGCTATACCGGTATAAGCATGTGTGCAGTCCATTCTTTTCATTCAATCTATTCATTCTATTCATCGATATACTCATTTGGGGTATGATCGCATTCTTTAATGATGATGTCTTGTTCGTATTTGTGGTATGTTCATTTATTCACTGTACTTGCTGAGTTACGGACTCATTCTTGCTTTGTTTGTTTTATTTTAGGTGATCATTGATGCTGGCTATATCGGGAGGGAGTAGACACGCACTAATAATGCAATTCACCATATTCAAGTTCAATAATATGATTTAGTTTCTATCTTTCATTCGTTAAGTGATGAATTGTAATAAATAAATTTAGATGGTGAAGGAAGGATACCTTCTCCATGTTATGTTTGATTATGAATTGCTTGTGATCTTCGATCACCCTTCGTTACACTTGCTTGAATTTAGACTGTTGTCATGCCATGGTTCTATTAAATAGTGATTTCTTTATATCATTAGTTGACATTATTCAAATTCTTCTGCATTATGGATGTATGTTAAATGATTTAGGTGACATCTTGGCTTCCGAATAGTCAGGGTGTTACATGTCAGTAAATTCTTTTTATTTATTTTATTTCTGAAATTCCTCGCTGACGTCAGCATTGCGCAATAATCCAATTTTTCTGTTAAGAAATAATTCGGAAATTCCAGAAAATCCAAATTAGGGTTTCTTTTTAGATTAAATCTTCCAGAGCTCATAACTTTTGCATCCTAACTCCGATTGAGCCCATTCAAATTTCTAAATTTATCTAAATTCAAGACCTATTTATCTGAGATTTTTATTTAATTTTTGGAGCTTGTTTTGGCTCTGTTATTTATTTGTTTTGTTTATTTGTTTCGTTCGCGAGTAGACGTCGATTCGTCGGGGAATTTTGGAGAAGAAGGAGCACCCCAAGATCAAGACCAGTACATAGACCTTTTCCAAGGCAAGTCATACCTTTGATCATCTTGAACCCAGTTTTTAAATTACTTTGTGTTAAAGTATTGCATTTTATGTTAATTATGTATTTAAATGCTTTGGGCATAGTTATTATCCAATTTGTTATCATCCCTTGACTTTGTATGTCATAATTCCTTGTCACCCTAGCTTGGTTATTAGTTGGTAATATTATAGCACCAACGTGGGTTGGTTAGATGCGAGTACTATTGCTTAGCCATGCTACGAGTCTCACATCTCATGTAAGTTGCAATTATTGAATGTGACTAAGTGACTATGGAACTTTGTGTAAAACTGTGTGCTATGTGTTATTACTTTGTGATAGCATATGTTGCACTAAAACCAACTGGGTGGTAAAGGATTTAGACTGAGGCAAGTGGTGGAAGCTGTGTGATATGGTGGAAGCTGTGTGCTTGGGTTTGATAATCTTTGTGACTTAGTTAGAACATGGAAGTCTTGCCTTGGTCAATTAAGGACTTAACTTTGTGCGCCATTGAACTGAGCCTTACTGTACGACCACATGCCTAGTATGGGACGGGCCTAACTTAGTAAGTTATGGACTCTCGGCATTGATGTTCAGGTGGATAGGTTAGGCTGTGTGACAGGGTGGAGGTGTGACTACTTAGTGGTTGCATCGCGGGATGGTTCGCCGCATCCCTGTCCAGCGGTGTGTGTTATACCAATTCTATGTGAGCTGGTATAGCGGGAAAGCACATCGGGAATGTCAGTGTTTGAGATGAAGTTTCCGAACTGTTTTGTTACAATTGGTGCTTGCTACACTAGTTGTATCTTGTGTGTAAAGTATACAACCTCTGCAGAGTGTTAAGTCAATCTATTCGAATAGCCGCGTCATGATCATGGACATGCTCGGGGATTTCACACGAGGGGTAGATTTTCATAAAATGTTGGGATGGGAGCTGTGTGACCTCAATCATATGGCTATGTGAAATAATCTGTTTAGCTGTGTGTCTTTGTGGAAATAACTGTTAAATTAATATTGTCTATTTGTTTTGAATTATGTTTTCAATCTATTACTTGTATTCAATTGCAAATGTTGATTTTATGCAAAAGAACCACAGAAGCCTTTTATTTTGGAATAAGCCTGCATCTATAAATTGCATTCTGTGGTATGATTTGCGAGTACGGTTGTGTACTCACGCTTGTTGTAAAACTTGCGCCCAAACCTACAGAGGAGGAGGAGTCTACGCCTGCTTTCGAGGAAGAGTTCGCCGAAGGTTGTTGATCGTTAAGGTCTGGATCCCAGTTGGTTGCCTGTGGTGAATTGGTGGGATCTACGCTGGAGTTATTTCCGTTCATTCTTTGTTTTATTCTCTGTTAGCCCTGCGTGGCTTAATAAGTGTAAACTCGACCATAAGGTCAAAACACTTATTTGTTATTCAAACTAATCGTTTACTTTATTTATCGTTTGTGTGGATCGATATTTACCTATATTGACACTGTGTGCACTAGCGTGATCCTGGACTAGTGCAGTATACACAGAGGGTTTCAGAATCGTAATTCTGGGTCCCGACACACATGCACTTTTGCAAGGTATCCCCAAGTTCGAAGAAATGATAAGTTAGGTTTTCTCCCCTTCCATCCTTCATAAGGTGTTTCCTCTTGATTGCGAGGCGGATCCCTATTTAGGACATAGTTCGCTGTGAGAACTGCTTCACCCCACCAATAGTCCGACATATCTGAACTTTGTAGTATGGCATTAAACAAGTCACAAATAGTTTGGTTCTTCCTTTCGGCTATTCCATTCGATTGGGGTGAGTATGGTGGAGTATTTTCATAAATTATTCCACTTTCTTCACAGAATTAAGAGACTTCATTAGAGACGTATTCACCACCTCGGTCTGACCTTAACCGTTTGATTTTCTTTTCTAGTTGGTTTTCCACTTCGGCTTTAAAGATTTTAAAGTGTTCTAGTGCTTCATATTTCAAATTAAGTAAATAAATATAACAATACTTAGTCGCATCATTTATGAGAGTTAGAAAATGACGTTTGCCACCTTTAGTTAATATTCCATTTTATCTCACAATGATTAGAATGGATTAGCTCAAGTGGAAAGGTGCTTCGCCCTTCAATACTATGAAAAGGTTTTTAGGGTTGCTTTGCTTGTACACACACTTCATACTTTGAACTCTTCTCATAATTATACCTTGGAATTAAACTCATTTTGCTTAACCACACAATGGCTTCAAAGTTGATATGACATAAATGAGAATGCCAAACATCATGGATTTTATTGCAATGGGAAACATTAAAAATATTTACATTATTAAAACCAAGAATAGACAAGCGGAACATGCCTCCGCTATCATAGCCTTTGCCTATAAAATTACCAAATTTGGTCAACACAACCTTATTGGACTCAAATGCAAGCTTCATTCCTTGCCTACACAGCATAGACCTACTCATGAGATTGCGAGTCATTGCAGACACGTACAACACGTCCTTCAGAATGAGTGTTTTGCCTGAAGTGAGCTTCGAACAAACCTATCCAATCCCATGTACTATAGAAGCAGCTCCGTTCCCCCATCAAGATGGATCCACCACCTTCACCCTGAAATGAAGAGAAATACGATTCATCAGCACATATATGTCTAGAAGCACCTGTATCAATCCACCAATCAATAGATGGATTTGCCATAAAGGCTAGAGGTACATACCCTTCAGAACTGGAACTAGCTAGTGTGACGTTCACTTCGACCTTTCGGCCTTTATGCTGACCAAGAGAAGGACCATTGCCTATACGATTGTAGCAATAGTTGGCTTTATGACCAACCATTCCACAAACGAAGCATACAATCTCTTCCTTCTTTTTCTTCATTTTCTTTCCTTGGAGCTTGTTCTCAGGTTGATTCTTGAACTTCGGCTTCCCAAAGCCTCCAGCAATCTTGACCTCCACCTGATGAGCCTGAACTTGAGCCTTTTCTATACCGTCATCGGCTCTTTCTTGCTCTTCGATATTAATAGCAGTTGATAGCTCATTGAGTGTTAAGCGCTCCTTTATATGTACGTCTACGAGCAGTCACAAAGTCACACAACGAGAGCGGTAACTTATCCAAGATGACATTTACATGAAAATTCTCTGGTAGGAGGCATTCGTATTGATTTAGATCACGCACATGGAGTTGTAGCTCATGGAGCTGCTCCATCACCGACCTCCCCTCTACCGTCTTAAAATTCAAGTAGGTAGCGGTAATAAAATACTCATTCCCATTATCCCCTTCGGAATATTTCTCATCAAGTTCGTCCCAGAGTTGTTTAGCATTATTGAAGTTAACATATACATCGAACAACCGGTTGGATAAGATGGTTAACAAATAAGTTAAGACCGAATTGTTTGTATCCTCCCACCGTGTCATTTTAGCGGTTTCCAATGGGAACATTGGAGGATTTTAAATGACCTAGAAAAGTCAGAGGTCAGTCAGCATAACTTAGTTTTAGCCTGTCAACGTTTAAAGTTGGCACCGTTAAACACTTCTGGTTTAATGATATTAGACGATGAAGCTATTTCTTGAAAGATTTGTTTTCTGAATTGTTGTAAATATGGCAGTTTTTCCAAACATTTAGAATTAATTCCAGCATAAGAAACAGTAATTAAAGCATAATTCCAGCAACATTTAAATAACAAAATTAACATACACACATGTAAATTCTCCAAGTCATTTAAACAGAATAATATAATCAACATGTACATACATCATGTGTACAATTAAAATTAGTATAAAGCTAAGATTTAGAAGATTGTTTATTGCTCTCAAAAGGCTAGTTGCACAAGATATAATCTTGGCCATCAGAGCACTCATGTCAATATCTCTTCACCAATCAAATATGACAACTACAAAATAGACATTGAGCTCAAACTAAAGCTTTCCTAATATGTCAAGTTTTATCTCAAAACAACAGTTAAACTTTCAGTCAACAGAGTATCATTTAATTATCAGTGTGAATGGAATCACAAAATCAGCAAACAAACTATTCTGTAAACAGAATATCAGAGTGGATGTCCACAGATATTTCACAAATATTTCAGCAATAAGCCTATTTGACAAACTGAATATAACAGTGCAAATATTTCACATTGGATCAAAAAGATCACAGAATAAAATGATCAATCTTCTTTTATCCAGAACTGAACAACAGATAGTATAAAAGCTGCTAATTAAAACTGACAAGAGAAAGCAATGTAGTTTGGCTCAAGTCTGTTTTCAATTATCAATTCAATTTTAGATTTTAACAATTATCATCGAGCTAATTAAACCAAAACCACAGAATCACTAGCAATATCTCCCAATACTAGTATCAAATCAATTCCAGATATTAACAAGTACATCACATATATGCAAAGTGACATGCAAAAAGGAATACAGAAATATTCACAAAGCCGATGGTAATCAAAATCGTTGAGATGAAAACCACACAAGGCACGCCTAAGGGTGCTTACTCAGAAAACCAATCGCCCGCTGTGCTGCGGTGTGAGGACGTGGTCGTCAGAGATACAATGCCGTTCTTTGCAATTTGGGACACATCGAAAGGACGAAGCTGAGGTACAAGGGATATGCCGCACAAGACCATTGACAAGATGCTCCGGCCGAAAGCACCAATAGAGCACCAAAACCGAAGGGAACCGAAACCTCCTTCCTCATCTAATTTAATCCAGAACCAACAACCAAAGGAGACGATTCCACACGTACTAGATTTCCCACCGAAACAACCACAATGAATGAAGCGCAAAGGGGAAACTGGCAGAATGTGCCCACAAGGAGATCAAGAGCTCACTACTGACGATGTAGGATAAACTACGGTAATACACAAACTCCAAATCCCTTGCAAATCGAAGCCGAATAGGAGAGAAGAAGAGGCGGGATTTCGGAAAGACTCACTGAATATTTTCTGTATCTCAAGAAGAAGAACCGAAGCGACTTAAGAAAAGAGAGGAGAAGAAGCCCCACGTAGTGGCAGCCAATGGCCGGTGCCGAGGCACACAGGCCGCTAGCGCCTCCAGCGCCGCTCACCTCCGAAATCGCTGCCACGCCTGAGCGCATCAAGCCCACACAGCGCAGTCACGATTTTGTTGTCTCCATTACCTTATCTCTCTCTCTTTCTCCCACCGACGGGGGGACCCACCTCCTTTTTCTTTTCTTTTTCATTTCTTTTTTTTCTCAAAATGAGAAATTACCATTTAGACCCCAAAATATCCAACAGGAAACACACCCCCATGAATACGTGCCATCCAAACACTGAACACAAAAGGCAACAGAAGAAGATAAGATGGTAGCTGCAATTCAAGAAGTACACCCTTAACAAAAAGGAAGGAAATTATATCATTATCTCCTTGCCATTCTGTAAGACAGTAAGATGTGATCAACCCTTCAGGAACTTGCAGGGAAAGCCAGGTGACACTACAGCTGACACGAAGCCCGGAAGGATTAGATAGTAGATAATATTGATCAATCCTATTTACCATTTGGATTGCAAGCTTGACTCATGATATTAACTGCTGAGATGTGGACAGCCTAAATGTTAATTATCCAATTTGGCAATAGCCCAATGGCATGACAAAGATCAGTATACATGAAAAGTTGAATTTACACGGCATTAAGAACAATATTAGGCCCAGCGCTATTTCAGAAAAAGATGATGTATATACTTGGTGCATGCCTATAACGTTCTAGTCATGAATGGTGGGTCTTCACTTCATCTAGTTTCCTTAGTTGATGTCAGAAGCTTTCAAATCTTGCTATTTCGTATCCAACTCGAAATGCAAGGGTTTAACAGCTTTAAATACCTGATTATTCCATAGCATTTTGTAACTGCCAAATTTCCTTGTATCTTAGAGAAATTTCTTGATTTGTGCCATAGTTCATTCAGAAGCCATTTAAGGCACACGATTGAGATAAGTACAAATCAATTTTCTTTGTAGTAACGCCCACTGACAGATAGGATCACACTGTTAGTCCATTTAATTTTGTTTTTATTTCACTTTACAAACGGACAAATCGAGAATATTTTGAATTACTCTCCTAAGATTCAATTTGAGTAACACAAGTTATTTTTAGGACTGACATCCATCCAAAGTGAACTCAACAGGAAATTGACAAGAAAGAAGCAATTGCATTAAGATATAATACAAAGAAAGATTTTTAATTAGTTCCATACTTCCATGCAAGGAACAATGCCACAACTAAGGATATGCGCCTAATCTTCCAATGTGCAAGTCACCATGCATATAGAATGATTCCAATGAAGCCTTGCACTACATCGCATCTAGCAACCAATCCAGGCCTGAACCTTAATCAGCTGGCCATGAAATGACATAAGCAAGAGCCGAATGAACTTAATCCCTAACACACAACTAGATGACTGCAGAGAGCATAGACCATGGTCAACACGAGCTTAAGGCTCTAATGAAGAAATGAACCCTACGGAGCTAGAGCTTGAGAGTCAGGTCTATCTTGCTCGGAATCTCCTCCTGCTTCTTCACTTCATGAACGTTGTGGTCGCCGGCGGCACCGCGGCCACTGCCTCTGCCGCCAACCCACCGGAGCCCGGTCGTCGCCGCGTCGGGGAAGGCCGAGACCGGGGCCCTGGACAACGTGTCGTAGCCATAGGCCTCCGGCGGGTACACCGGGCGGTCAGCGCAAGCGTGACGAGCGAGCCCCTGCACGGTCGACGGCTGGGCGCCCCACACGTGGTGCACGCCGTAGAACGGCGCCGCGGAGCCCCGGCCGAGGAACGACCTGCTGGTGGAGTACGGCCAGAGGTTGGGGAACCGGAGGTTGTGCGGCACGAGCGGGTCGGCTATCCCGTACAGGCCGGCGCCGCCTCGACCCGCGGCGGCGGCGGCGGCCGCGACCGCCGCGTCGCGCTTGGCGAGCGAGCGCTCACGCTTGTGCGCGTTCTGGTGGCCTCCCAGCGCCTGCGAGGTGTAGAACTTGCGCTGGCAGTAGTTGCACTTGAAAGTGCGCCGCTTCGCGCCGCCGGCCGCCGCCTTCTCCTCGGTCGACGGCGCCGCCTCCTTCACTTTCGCCTTCCCTTTGTCCACCTCCGCGGCCTTCACCTCCGAGCCGAGCCCACCGAGGAGGTCGAGCTCTAGCACCGGCGCCTCCTGGCCGGCCTCCTTCTCCTCCTTGGCCTGCACCTCCTCCCCCTCCTCCTCCACCGGCACCACCTTCATGGACGCGGTTTGAGAGCTCGAGTCCATCTCGCTTTTTCTTTCTTGGCACATGAGTTTTCGGATGGGATTGGTGCCTACTTATACAGGGATGGAGGGGTTAAACGTGGAGATAATCTCATAAGAATGCGAGTTCACTTGCCAAATTTAAAGATCACGCGAGATCACAGGAGATTAATGTGGTGGAGATCACGGCCTTAATTCTTAGTAATCTTCTGTGTCTTCCTTATAACTCTCTCTATGACTCTATCTCTATCCTTATGTCACTCTTGCCTGGAGGCATGCATGTACAGTGAATGCTTTCCTTGGAGAGATTGGGTAGATGTTTCAAGTTTTGAACTGGATGGCTTGACGTCGGTTCAGGGTGGAGCACTTGGCACGCCTTTTGGCGGGGTGGAAATTAATTGGAGTATCGACATGGATGTGGAGAAATTGATTTTTGTGTCGTTTCACACGGTAAATTGTTTCTCGTGAAATTTCTATGTTCCAAATGGTTGCTGGTACGCTAGGGCTCAGGTCTAGCGGAAACAAACCCATAGGATTTAGACTCAGACATGGAGACATAAAGTAAAAATATACTAGGCTAACTAGCCTTGTATGTTTTGGCGCGTCTAGTGTGTATGACTGAATTATTTTGCTTCTTTTTTGGGAGGCAATTGACTCAGTTTGTTAGAGTCAATAATTTAAAAGCGTATATCTAATGAGTATCGATTTACCCTTTCGCATGTTAAACTTCAGATATATTGTATCAAATACTATATGTAATAGGATTCCACCTTTTAAATAATTTAATAAAACTTTTTAAATTAAATTTTCTGATTAATATTTGTAATATATATGGAAGCACCTATTAGTGTGGGTGGTGGAGTTTTGGGTGTACGACTCTATCCACTAGGGTACAAATCCTAGTACCCACCTTTTATGCACAGGCGAGTGCACTTCATTAGAAATTATGTGAGGTTGCAGATTTATTCCCGGCCTCCGTCTTCCTAGGCGTGTGCTAAGGGTGCGTACTTGCGTGTGTGCACACATGGTGGCGTGCGTGGTGGTGTGTGTGCGTCTTCCTTAATATTTCTAATGTGTGTTAAATACATAATTTGCAGGGTCTAAGTTTCTAGCATTGATACATAATTTGCAGGGTCTTAGTTTCTAGCATTGGTTTTGAGTACTCACACAAAGTTCAAAAATTGACATGTCTTCCTCTTAATAGCTAAAGTATCTTAAATGAATATTGGTACAAATGAATTTTGGAAACTAGCATGTCCAGACAGCTGCGAACTTGCAAAGCTACGGAATTGTTGTTTATTTGTGTTTTTTAGGATGTCTCCTGATTTAGGTACAAGCGTTTAATTACTTTTATAAAAACCAAAGTGCCTATACATAATTTAGATTTTTTTAAATAGACCAATTTACACCATGTACTTTCAAACTACTCATTAATTAGTTGTGGGAGGAGAGCTGAACTAAATTTTCATGTTTAGGTCCTTGTTTAAAAGTACATGTGTAAGTTGGACTTGTTCCAAAGTAACTGAAAATAAATGCATTGTTGTTGTTGTTGTTGTTAATATTTTGAAGTATGAGTCTCTTATTTGTCATGCTTAATCCAAAGTCTAGATTGTATTTTCTCCATAATTCAGTCTTTATGTTTGTAACATATGTAACATCCAATTTTATATTCATAACTATATTAGCATTCAGCTCATCTACGTCCTGTTTTTGTGTTTAATAAATCAGATTCATATTTGGTGCTATTTGAATATAACTCTAATTCTGGATGTTGGAATGGGGATTGATATGGCTTAAGATTTGGTGAGACCAATATTTGTTCATATTTGATACATATGTACCCCTACGTGGTGCTTGAAACTTCTTGTGGATGCATTAGTATGTGTTGAGGATAATTCGCCAGTGTGACGATTAATGTGCTTGCAGTTGATCTATTTATGCCTTTTGAACAAAAGATTGCATTATATGAATTTGGTCTAACTCATAATATTCAATTCGAGCTAATTAGTTTGTTAGGGGAAGCATGACAAGTTTCTTGTGCATGTGTCTGCATATCTAAAATATTGTTTCCCTATATGGAAATTAATGTTGTCACCCAAAACTTATTTAAACATTTGAATGAAGGAATGGATGATACTAATCTGGTCTAGGTTGTTTCATGAGGCGCTTGAAGCATCTAGTGCATGCATTAGCACGTCATGTGCATTAATTTCCTATGTGGTGATTAATATATTGTTGCGAAACTTATTTATGTCAATAGAAGTAACGGTTTTACAACATGTATATATGAATAGAGATAATTGGCTACAGGACACCGTCCATTGACCACCTTTGCCAATGGACACTGAAAAAACGTGGTATATCCAGAAGACACTGAAAAAATATGTAATTTTGCTGGTAGACACTCTTCTCATTAAAATAATATATATGAGTGATTATGAGAGAGAAATAGCAGAAAATGCCCTCAATGCCCTCAATGTCCAGCCATTCCCGCGAGTTCACGCAGCTTCTCACACACAACGAAGGTGATTGTTGTCGAATGGCCTAATCTTGCAAAGGTGGCAGTCCCAGCATCGACTCGCCCAGGGACAAGCGCTTGTCCTCCTCGCGCTCGGCAACATCGCCTTCTCCGTGCGCCTGCTAGGCCAGTCATCGTCGTCGGTGGTGGTGGTGTCGCTCAAGCTGGTGCTGCGCACCATCCTCATCATGTTCACCACGCTGGGGGGAGGCGGCGGCCGCGCGAAGAGGAGGCGGCACCGGCCGTGGCGAGGGGGAGTCCGCGCGAAGAGGAGGAGGAGGCGGCGACGACCGTGGCGAGGGGGGAGGCGGCGCGAAGAGGAGGCGGCGGCGGCAGTGGCGACGGGGAGGCCGCGCGAAGAGGAGGAGGCGGCGGCGGCGGCCGTGGCGAGGGGGAGGCCGTGCGAAAAGGAGGAGGTGGCGGTGGCGGTCGTGGCATCACAGACGGTTCGGAACCGTCACCACAGACGGTTTTCGAACCGTCTCGAAAAGTTGGTCTCTGATAACAGGTGGTTATCACGGACGGTCTGCAAACCGTCTGTGATATGAATATCACAGACGTCTGTGAATGCTAGTATCACAGACGGTTCTGTACACGACACGTCTGTGAAGTGAGAGTATCACAGACGGTTCTATATAAAACCCGTCTATGAAGACAGCGTATCACAGACGTTTTTTACATAGAACCGTCTGTGATACGCTGACTTCACAGACGTTTCGTGTATAGAACCGTCTGTGATACTACATTCACAGACGGTTTTTACAGAGAACCGTCTGTGATAGTTCATTACACTAACTACATTTTCACTGATTTTTGGCTAGCCTCAGGAATTGCTAGCCATGCCCCCTGAAAACAAAGCATGCAGAAATAGATACATCACAGATCAATTGTCAACAAATTCAATCTGATCATTACTCAAAATAAAGTACAAAATGATGGAGACGGGGTGCCCGATCTTTCGATGAGATTGATAACTATCGATTTTGGGTGAAGGTGACTCTCGCGATCCGACTACAACCGTACGACGACGCTTGCGCCTTAGCAATCGTTGAACCAACTCCGAGAAGTTATTGACCGTGATGGAAGCGCGATCAACCTGAACACGAGGTTCAATTCCTGCGAGCAATAGAAGAACTAGCAAGAATAAGATGTATGCAATCTGATATTGCGAATAAAATTGTAGTATAGATGGTATTGAAAACAAAAGTGGGATCCGAAGGTGTCTTGTGGTGGTCGTCAAACACAATCGAAGAAGCAGTTTGCACAATGGCTAAACCTAAATTCAACGAAATCCGAGTTCTAGCCAGGGGACGGCGGCTCCTATATGGGAAGACGACCAGGGTGGCGGCAGGAAGTGGGCGCACGCCCTAGGGTTACAAGGCCCATGGGCCCAAGAGGAGATGGCGCAGCACCCTTTTTGACTCGTTAAAAAAAACATACATGGATTGTTTTGTTTATTGTGGTCAGCTCGGTTGGAATTTGAAGCTGAGGTTGGATCCATTGGAAAGTAGACTTGATAAGCTTTCAATGAAGTCCAAGAAGATCCCAAACGGAGTCCGTATGAAGAAGTTATGGCCGTTTGAACTTAGTCTTTATCGCAGCAGTCCGAACTCGAATTCAGAACGAGCCCAACTCGAACTCTTGCTTGGCTCGGACCCAAAGTGACGTGATGTCCTCCATTATGCCTCCTATGCTTGTCCATGACTCCACATACCTCTCCTTGGTCCTTTCCCATGTTCCTAAGCACAATTAAATCACTTGCATTAGGTAGCGATCTATTCTCGATAATATATAACCCTATGAACAATTCACCGTGATTAAGTTGGCGACACGAGCTCGAGTAATTGGTCCTTATAATATTGGTTGTGGATCAGCTGTGTGTGTAGGCGCGGTTGTATCCAAATTAGGGATGTCCTCATCATCCTCCCCTTCTTGCATTTGAGTCGTCCTCGACTCAAGCTCATCCTCTTCTCCCAAGTATGGTTTCAAATCTGCAATGTTAAATATGGGACTAACCCCAAAATCTACTGAGCGAGTCAAGTTTGTATGCATTATCATTAATCTTTTCTAACACTTTGAAAGGACCATCAGCTCGAGGCATCAATTTTGACTTTCTCAATTCAGGGAACCTATCTTTTCTCAAGTGCAACCAAACAAGATCTCCTGGTTCAAAAGTTAAATATTTTCTCCCTTGACTACCAGCAAGTTTATATTTAGCATTCATGCGCTCTATATTCTCCTTAGTTGTCTCATGCATTTTAAAATCAATTCACACGTTGGTTAGCATCAAAGTTCAATTTATCAGAAGATGGAATAGGCATTAAATCAATAGAGCACGAGGCACAAAACCATAAACAACTTCAAAGGGCACATCTTTGTAGTAGAATGCAATGAACGATTATAAGCAAACTCAATATGAGGCAAGCATTCTTCCCACAATTTTAAGTTTTTTCAACACCGCCTAAGCATTGTAGATAAAGTTCTATTCACAACTTCAGTTTGTCCATCGTTTGGGGATGACAAGTAGTAGAAAATAACGATTTAGTCCCCAATTTAGCCCATAAAGTTCTCCAAAAGTGGCTAAGGAATTTAGCATCACGATGCGAAACTATAGTATTAGGCACACCATGCAATCGAACAACTTCACGAAAGAATAAATCAGCAATATTGGCAGCATCATTGCTCTTATGACATGGTATAAAGTGAGCCATCTTAGAAAATATATCAACAACCACGAATATACTATCGCTCCCCTTCTTTGTTCTAGGCAATCCTAAAACAAAGTCCATCGAAATATCTTCCCACGGAACGCTGGGAACTGGTAGAGGCATGTATAAACCATGAGGATTAAGTCGTGACTTAGCTCTTTGACATGTAGTGCAGCGAGCAACGTAACGCTCGACGTCTCGTCTCATCTTTGGCCAAAAGAAATGATCAGCAAGTATATCCTCCGTTTTCTTCACGCCAAAGTGTCCCATCAGCCCGCCTCCATGCGCTTCCTGTAACAACAACAAACGAACGGAGCTAGCTGGAATGCATAGCTTGTTAGCTCTAACCACAAACCCGTCATTAATGACAAATTTGTTCCACGTTTTTCTTTCTTTACAATTCAACAATATATCTGTAAAATCAGCATCATGCACATATTGCTCTTTAATAGTCTCCAATCCAAAAATTTTGAAGTCAAGTTGTGAAAACATGTTATATCTCCTAGACAAAGCATCAGCAATAACATTCTCTTTTCCCTTCTTGTGTTTTATGACATAAGGAAAAGACTCAATAAATTCAACCCACTTTGCATGTCTACGGTTCAATTTACTTTGACTTCGAATATGCTTTAAAGATTCGTGATCAGAATGTATAACAAATTCTTTGGGCCATAAATAATGTTGCCATGTTTCCAAAGTTCGAAATAGTGCATATAATTCCTTATCATAAGTAGAATAGTTCAAACTAGGCCCACTCAATTTCTCACTGAAGTATGCTATAGGTTTACCTTCTTGTAGCAATACGCCACCTAAACCAATTCCGCTAGCATCACATTCTAGTTCAAAAGTCTTATTAAAGTCAGGGAGTTGGAGTAGTGGTGCATGTGTTAACTTATCTTTCAATGTGGTGAAGGCGTTCTCCTGTGCGGCGCTCCAAACAAATGGCACGCCCTTCTTGGTGAGCTCATTCAATGGTGCAGCGATGGTGCTGAAATCCTTCACGAAGCGGCGGTAGAATCCAGCAAGTCCTAAAAAGCTTCGTACCTGTGTGACCGTGTTAGGAGTCGGCCAACTCTGTATTGCTTCAATCTTGGCTTGATCAACTTCAATTCCCTGTGGAGTAACAACATATCCAAGAAACGCGACTCGATCGGTGCAAAAGGTGCACTTCTCAAGGTTACCAAATAAACGTGCATCACGTAAGGCATTAAAAACAGCACGTAAATGGTCAAGATGTTCCTCTAAGGATTTGCTATATATCAATATATCATCAAAATAAACCACCACAAATCTACCAATGAAAGCACGCAAAACCTCGTTCATTAGTCTCATGAAAGTGCTAGGTGCATTAGTTAATCCAAAAGGCATTACTAACCACTCATATAACCCGAACTTAGTTTTAAATGATGTTTTCCATTCATCGCCTAATTTCATGCGAATTTGGTGATATCCACTACATAAATCAACCTTTGAGAAAACAATGAGCCACTCAATTCATCAAGCATATCATCTAATCTAGGAATAGGATGACGATACCTAATGGTGATATTATTGATTGCTCTACAATCTACACACATGCGCCATGATCCATCTTTCTTAGGCACTAAAATGACCAGAAAAGACAAGGACTAAGAGATTCACGCACACACCCTTTAGCAAGCAATTCTTGTACTTGGCGCTGAATTTCTTTAGTTTCTTCGATTGGTCCTATATGGTGCGCGGTTGGGCAGTGATGCGCCTGGGAATTAAATCAATTTGATGCTCAATCCCTCGAAGTGGTAGCAACCCGTGGTATGTCCTTCAGAAAGACATCGTTGTACTCCTGCAAAATGTTAGTGACAGCAGGAGGCAAAGAAGAAGGTGTATCCTCAAATGAAAACAAAGCTTCTTTGCAAACTAATGCATAGCAAATAGAATTACTAGCATCCAGTTCAGTCATATCAGATTTGGTAGCAAGAAAACTAGCACCTTTCAATTTAATTTCTTTATTCTTCACATGAGTAGATTTAGGTTCTTTCTTTTATGTTCTTTGAAGTTCTTTTGCTACAATCTGATTTTCGCTCTTAGCATTCTCCTGATTCTTCTCTCTACTAGCTCTAGCAAGTTCATCTTTAACAATTTGTTCAGGAGTCATAGGATGCATCACAATTTTATTTCCCTTGAACATGAGAGAGTATTGATTATTCCTACCATGATGCACACAATCGATCGTATTGCCAAGGTCGTCCTAATAACAATGAACAAGCTTGCATAGGAACAACATCGCAATCAACATAATCATGGTATGAACCCATAGAAAAGTTTACTCTCACCATTCGTGTTACCTTCAACTTACCACTGTTGTTGAACCATTGAATATGGTATGGGTGGGGATGAGGGTTGGTCGGCAAAGCAAGCTTCTCCACCATATCTATACTCGCCAAATTGTTGCAACTCCCACCATCAATAATTATGCGAATCGAAGCGTTCCTGGCAGCGCCCTTGATTTGAAACAAATTATGGCGTTGATTTTGCTCAAGACGAGAAACTTGAGCACTTAGTACGCGTTGCACTATAATGCTCAAATACTTGTCGACATCTTCGCGCCAACATGTTCCTCCTCATGATCAGATTCGTCATCAAGTCCTGCAGGGTCAGTTGCAAGCATAGCATATGTTTCATCATCAAAATCACTAGCAGAGGAATACCCACCATCATCGCGTATGATCAGTACGCGCTTGTTTGGACGATCCCGCATGATGTGTCCATAGCCTTTGCACCGATGGCATTGAATATCCTTAGTTCGCCCTGTGAAGCAATCGAAGAGGAAGTTTTGTAGGCGCTTGTGGTGCTGATTTGGTTGCTTCAGAAACTCGTGGTGCTGAGTTTGAAGTAGCGGGGCGCGGCTTGTTGTTGAAGGGTGGCGGTGGGGTTGCACTGATGGCCGGGGTAGTAGATGTGCGTGGTGTCCATGAGTTTGTGCGACTGCGAAGAGTTAGATCGTGTCCTCGTCGGCGCCCTCGCACTTCACGTTCACTTTGCAAGCAAGATGAAACAATCTAGTAATGGAGTTGTAATCTTTATAGTCAAGGATGTCTTGAATTTCTCGATTCAACCCTCCCAAAAACCTAGCCATTGATGCCTCCTCATTCTCATCTAAACCACAACGTAACATACCAATTTGCATTTCTTGATAGTAGTCTTCCACGGACTTTGTACCTTGTCGTAAGCGTTGCAATTTATTTAACAAATCACGAGCATAATATGAGGGAACAAATCGATCTTGCATAAGCAATTTTAAAGCCTCCCAAGCTGTTAGGTGCGTTATTGGGATGTTGACGGCAATGTTCTTTCCACCAAATAGAAGCAAAATTGGTAAATTCACTAGTAGCACCTCTAACTCGTCTAATCTCGGGAACTTCATGGCAAGCAAATTTTTGATCAACGACTAGTTCCCAATTAAGATAACCATCAGGATCATATTTACCATTAAAGAGGGCATAATGAATTTAACCTTAGCGAAAGAATCATCGTGGTCACGTACTCACGTCGTGGGGTCTCGTCGCATACCTTGTCGATTAAAGCAAGCGTCGATGAGCTCGATCGTTGTTATTGTTACCCATGTCATTGGCCTCGGTACCAGTCACATAGTCGAATTCATCTTGTCCCTCTACCACCGGGGCAGCAAGGGGAACACCAGTGGATGCATGGGTCATCTCATCAAGGCGCGCCATAATACCTGCCAAAGAAGTGTTAGTGATGCCTTGCGCTCTCTCCATCGCGGCGAGCGTGGCGTTTGCCTCAATTTGGGCGCCCTCAAGTTGAGCAAGTCACTCATTCGTGACTCGACATCTTCCTAAAGACCCTCCGCACGAAGGTTCATGAGGCGTCGGAAATGTTGTACGATTCCTCGCATGCGAGGAGTATGAGATGTATCCTCATCCGAATGCTCCGAGATCACGCCATTGTTAGCAAATCACAAGTATATGTCCCTAGCAACTACTAGGATGTGGTGGTTCAAAAGTCGCTCACACTCAAGCCTTCTATCGATTCGACCAATTCTTACCAAGCAAACAGGGTGATCGGCGACCAGCGGTGTCAATGTATCTCCGAAGATTGGATGGAGCGATTGCCAGGTGAAGATCAGTCTGTACGGTTGTAGAAAAGGTGTAGCTGGGAAGGCTCAAGTATGGTAGCAATGGATTAGCAACTATCAAATCAGAGAATGCAAGCTAAAAATCGTTCAACGCGGTTAGTCTTGGTCCTAGGCTAGACTGGACTAGAGGCGAGCATAGAACACAAACGAAAGCACATGCATGGCAGAGCTAGAGAACGTGGCACACGGAGTTCGGAGGCTCGAAAAGGATGCCGTCTGCACGGGAACCTTAGAATCACTTGGAGAGGACTCTGTCAATTTTGAGCGAGTGCGAGAAACTTGATTTTTTCTCGGTTTGCGGGCCGTTTGAGGCCCTAAACGACCTTTTGGGGTCGGGTTGCTACTGCGTGTGCCCGATGGCTTACGCGGATCTAAAATCCCATTTCCCGGACTTCTTCTTTTTGGCTCTATTTTCCGTTTCCTTTCCAACGGATCAAGAATCGCCTCAATCGGAGGTCGTATGCAAAAGTTGTGTTTTTTTTTCTTTTTTTTTGATCGCGTTGCCGAAGTCAAATGAATCTCGAGGTTTCATTCGCGGCACGAAAATTAACCTCTTTTTCTCTCTCTTTTTTTGTCACAAACCAAACGAGCTTTTGTTTTTGGTTAGGGTTTTCCTTGGAGTGGAGGCGGCGGGAGGATTGTAGCTTGTCGCGACGGGAGGATGGTGGCCTGAAGGATGCGGCAATGGATGGCGCGCGGGTGGTCGGTAATGGCTCGTGGTGGAGGCGGGCAGATTGAACCCAACCACAGCGGTGCGACCAAGCGTGAGCGTAACTCGAAACTCCAAAGGAACTAGACACTAAGACCACCAAAGGACACGACGATGCAATCGAAAGTTCAACAATGCAATGCCTTTCAAAAGAAAGATGCAATGGCGCAATTGGTCTTGGACAGAGAGGTGATCTAATCCTATAGTTTTTTTGGCTTTTTCGGACTTTCGAAATAAACAACCTAACTACGAAAAACAAGAATTCTCACGAGCAACCTTGGGCTCGATACCACTTGATGGAGACGGGGTGCCCGATCTTTCGATGAGATTGATAACTATCGATTTTGGGTGGAGGTGACTCGCGATCCGACTACAACCGCACGACGGCGCTTGCGCCTTTGCAATCGTTGAACCAACTCCCGACGTTATTGGCCGTGATGGAAGCGCGATCAACACGAACACGAGTTCAATTCCTGCGAGCAATCGAAGAACTAGCAAGAATAAGATGTATGCAATCTGATATTGCGAATAAAATTGTAGTATAGATGGTATTGAAAACAAAAGTGGGATCGAAGGCTGTCTTGACAGTGGTCGTCCGACACAATCAAGAAACAGTTTGCACAATGGTTAAACCTAAATTCAACGAAATCCGAGTTCTAGCCGTGGGGACGGCGGCTCTATATGGGAAGACGACCAGGGGTGGCGGCCAGGAAGTGGGCGCACGCCCTAGGGGTTACAAGGCCCATGGGCCCAAGAGGAGGTGGCGCAACACCCTTTTGACTCGGTAAAAAAACAGACGTGGATTGTTTTATTTATTGTGGTCAGCTCGGTTGGAATTTGAAGCTGAGGTTGGATCTATTGGAAAGTAGACTTAATAAGCTTTCAATGAAGTCCAAGAACATCCCAAACGGAGTCCGTATGAAGAAGTTACGGCCGTTTGAACTTAGTGCTATCGCAGCAGTCCGAACTCGAATTCAGAACGAGCCCAACTCGAACTCTTGCTTGGCTCGGACCCAAAGTGACGTGATGTCCTCCATTATGCCTCCTATGCTTGTCCATGACTCCACATACCTCTCCTTGGTCCTTTCCCATGTTCCTAAGCACAATTAAATCACTTGCATTAGGTAGCGATCTATTCTCGATAATATATAACCATATGAGCAGATTCACCGGTGATTAAGTTGGCGAGCACGAGCTCGAGTAATTGGTCCTTGTAATATTGGTTGTGGATCAGCTATGTGTGTAGGCGCGGTTGTATCCAAATTAGGGATGTCCTCATCACAAAAGATCACATTTGTTCAAGTATTGTTACAAAATAAATTGGATTACAATTGATTCAATTGTTTGCAGGTGGTTGAGAAGTGTCGGCGGGGTGATGCACTGGGTCGGTAGCGGGGTGATGCACTGGGTTGGCAGCGGAGTGAAATTCTCCGGTGTCCTTAATTATCTCTGATATGATAAAGCTACAGAGCTTCCCTCGAATGTCCTTGATCTCATTCTCAAAGAGTCCATCTAATTCTATATTCAAGGCCTGTCGCTAGCAAGAGTAAAGTGTTAAGCATATATATTTAAATTTATAATTAGGAAATAATTATTTCGAGATTCACAAACCTCGGAATCCTTCTTCCTAGCTCTAATGATTTGCTCCATATGATGGCAAATGTAGATTGCACATAACTCATCATTTTTTTGCTGGCGGCACTACAAAAATAGAATTACATATATCAGTTCGAGATGCGTTATTATGAAGTATGATATAGGATTATCGTGTTGTAGCGCGTACCAGAAATTTTGTCCTGTGTGTTAGTTAGCGCTCTTTCCATCGTATATTCCTTTGTTGGCAACATAGTCGATGAGCGACCTACATGATTCCAAAAGTTATCCTCGACCATTTCAAACTAATGAAGACTAAAATAGAGTTATGTATTTCCAGCACGCCCTAATACTACGTTGGAGCACAACGGTTTTCCGATGATGTACTTCCGGATATTCCCGACTTCTTTGGACTTGAGAGGCACCTTAACGTTAAATCGATTTCGATTTGGTCTTAAGCATTGGCGGTGTCTTCTGCGAGACGACTCGGGACCGATACGGTGCATGCTTTTCTTGTTCCTTGGCGTCTTCTCCAAGGGAACCAAAAGGTGGCCTTCGAGGCAAAATATGAGGTGGAGTCATGGAGGTCCCGTTGGAGAGGAATGGTCGTGTTGAGATCGCGGCTTTGGTGGGTCCGGGGCGATGTCCTTCTTGGGCCATCGGATAAAGCGTACCACGACATCCCTAGTGTTGTGATCTCTTCGTTCGGGCGAATCTCGGTGGGCGGCCATGAAATGTTCATGTACCATGTCCACCTCCACCCTGGCGTAACCCTGCGCCACCTGGACACCGTGCTGCACTGCCCCTTCCTTGTATGGATGCACCATCCCCCGCCCGGCCTCAATAGAAATGGACCCAACTAACCTCACTTGGAGCTTGCAGGCTGTCGACTCCTACAAAACGATACGCAATTAGCTATGGTGTCCTATAGGTCTATCTTTGCTGCATTCCATAGATGTACATTACCTTGATGTCGTCTATCGGTAAGTGGACATCGTCATGTTCAGAATTATGCGTGGACGCGACGCTACTCCGATGTCGAGCAGGACTGGCTCCCAAATTAATAGGGGCGGCTTGTGGCTGCGACTGGCTCATGAGTTGATTCATTTGATCCTGCAATGCTGCCAGCTTTCCTTCAAACTTTTCAGTAATCATCTGTACCAACCGGTCCTCGCGCTCGGCCTTAGATCTCTTCCTACTCACATGCGTGCGTGAGTCGCCCGAGAATCCATGACTCCAAGGTACGTTAACCCCAAGACCTCGCGTGCGACCCGGGTGCTCCTTGTTTCCCAGGGCCGTAGAGAGTATGTCCTTCTCCTTGTCTACATGGAAGGAGCCTTGGGAAGTTTGGGCAGACAATTCACGCTGCAAGAGGTCATCATGTTATTATAGACACTATGAAGTTATATATGTAGTTATTAACTAGGTAGTTCGACATACTTACCACACGTTGAGACACTTTCTCGTCTGCCGGGTTTGTGAAAGAGATGCTGCCCGAAGACGAGATTTTTGCCCTCGCTTTTAACCAGGCTAGGGAACAGGGGTCTGTGACATCAGGAAACGCGCTCTCCTCCGCCGCTGCCCATTCGTCGTATTTACCTGCGTATCCAGCGGTGCCAAGTCTGTGCGGATGAGTATTTCGTGTCTGGAGAGCTTTGTGTGCCGCACTTTGCTCGTTAAATTCGGGCGTCGTCTTCATAGCAACAAAGGCGTCCCATGTTTCCTGCGTCAAGAATCCGTGCCAGCGAAGGCGTCGACCGTGTTCACGTACTTTGTGACAAGAATGCTCTTGAACGTCCTCCACGATTTATCGATCGTGAGCATTGCCGTCCGTTTCACGCGTGCCATGTCTGCTTCTGGGATAGTGAACTTTTGTAATAGTTCTGTCCATAGCGCGCCTCTCGCTTCTTTTGTCAGATCCTTCCACCTTGGTGTGGTGATGGGGACCCGTTTCCTTGCAAGTATCCCGCACATGGTCGGAATCTCGCCGGTGAGCTCTTGGGGACGAGAGGGACCCCAAACTCACTAACCTCCGTGATGACCAGTCGGCCCACAGGCATCTTCGATTCTCCTCTGCCATCTCTCTTTCGTATCATTGTCGTCGACGGATTAGGCGGCGAAGATGGTGCCTCTGCCATTTGCGGCGTCGGCGACGGCGGGGAAGATGGTGCCTCTGCCATTTGCGGCGTCGGCGACGGCGGGGAAGATGGTGCCTCTGTCATCTCGCTTACTTGCTATCTATATAATTTACATATGCATAAATATGTAACAATAATTAATTCCAACAGATCATACTGGAGTGTACCATTTGCTTCATGCCGTGGAGGATTGGCATGAAGCAAAGGTACACTCAAGTGTGTCAGGATCGACGAAGGAATGCTAAGCAAAGGTTTAATGCAGAAGAATAGCCTTTAATGAAGACATAGAAACAAAATAGAATCAAGTAATAAGAACAAATAAAAACATATTTTTTGCTGACAAATTGCATAAGACATAGTCTTTGCAATCTCAGTCCTCTGTCAAAATCTCTTCACCAATTAATTTTGATAATTACAAAAACAGATCTTGAGCTCAAACTACAACACATAAAGCATACAAGTGTATCTTAATTCCGCTATAACTGAAAACCAAGAATATAAAGGCTACTAATTATAACTGACCATATAAAGCAATATGCTTAAGCTCAAGTCATGTTTCTAATCATCTATTTGATTTCAGATTTCGACTATCATCACAGAAAACATACAAGTGTATCTTAATTCGCTATAAGCTGAAAACAAAGAGTACAAAGGCTACTAATTATAAGCGACCATATAAAGCAATATGCTTAAGCTCAAGTCATTTGCAATTATCTATATGATTTCAGATTTCGACTATCCTCACAGAGCATCAATAAGGCATCATCAGAACCCATCACAGAGCATCAACAAGGCATCATCAGAACCCATCACAGAGCATAAACAGAGCCCATTACAGAGCATCAACAAGGCATGATCAGAGCCCATCACAGAGCATCAACAAGGCATGATCAGAACTCATCACAGAGCCCATCACAGCCCATCACAGAGCATCACAGAGCATAAACAGAGCATCACAGAGCAAGGGAGGTGAGAGGGAGAGAAAGTGACGAGTAAGAGCAAAACCTAGTGTCAGTCGCCGAGGCCGGAGGCGGCGTTGTCGGGGCGAAGAGGTCGGGGGCGCCGGTGTGGGGAGGTCGGGGGCGTCATGTGGGGGGCGCCGAGGTCGGGGTGCGGTGTGGGCGCCGAGGTCGGGCGCGAGGTCGGTGCACCGAGTCGGGCGTCGGTCGGGGTGCCAAGGTCGGGAGCGGCAGCGCCAAGGTCGGGGGCGCCAAGGTCGGGAGCGGCGGCGCCGAGGTCGGGGGCGGCGGTGTCGAGGTCGGGGGCGGCGGTGTCGAAGTCGGAGGCGGCGGTGAACGGGCGAGCCCTAGAGGAGGCAAAAGAGCGCGCGATAAACTCAGGGGTGCGGGAGAGAGTGACGAGTGAGCAAAACCCTAGCGGTTCCCACCTTGTAAGAGTTTATCACAGACGGTGCTGTTATATAACCGTCTGTGATAATTAATCATAGACGGCTCTAAATAATAACCATCTGTGATACGTTACATATCACAGACGACGCTATTTACAAACCGTTTGTGATATATCAAAGACGGTTTCCCAATAAAACCGTCTTTGATAAACTCATGTCACAGACGGTCTATTTATCGAACCGTCTGTGATAAACTCATATCACAGACGGTCATAATATAGAACCGTCTGTGAGTCATTATCACAGACGGTTATATAATAGAACCGTCTGTGATAGCCTGACAAAACCTATTAACAATCTGTGGTATCCTGACAATTGTCGGTTACAATGAACGTCCACATTGACATCAATATCAAAATATATGAGAGATGACAAAACACTGGTGACAAGTATATATGATGACAAGCTCATAACACATTTTACTTCAAAATCCAATTGTCGGTTACAATGAACGTCCACATTGACATCAATATCAAAATATATGAGAGATTACAAGTCCATAACACATGTTGTTATGGAATAAATTAATTACAATGGATTCAATTCTTAATTAAAATATAGCCCTTCATGATGATCGGCGCGCATATAGCTAGCTTCCTCACTGGGTTCTTCCTCGAGCCTGATGCCATCTCCGAAAGAAGGCAACTTGTCAAATTGATTGTATTCTTCCTCATCCACTACATTCTCAACTCCGACAATCCTTCTTTTTCCATGAAGAACTACATGGCGTTTCTTATTTGCCGGGTCGGTTACATAGAATACTTGAACAACTTGATTAGCCAGTACAAATGGTTCGTCTTTGTATCCGACACGTTCAAGGTCCACGGTAGTGACGCCGTACTTGTCAACCTTCACCTGTGGGAGATGGACCCAACGGCACCAAAATAGAGGGATCTTGAAAAGCACATAGTCGAGCTCCCATATCTCCTCTATTTGCCCATAGTACGAGCTCTTTAACCCATCGGTACTGAATGCATCTATGCGGACACCGTTGTTCTGGACTGTGCTCTTCCTATCCTGAGCTGTCGTATAAAATGTGTACCCATTTATGTCGTATCTTTGCCATGTGACAATTGTAAATTGTGGCCCTTGTGCCAACCATAGCAATGTATCATCACTTGATGACCTCCCAGTGATTCGCACCTTTAACCATCTGTTGAACCGACGGTTGTGCTCTCTCATGATCCAAACCTCCGACCGGTTTGGATTCTGTTGGCGTACCATGTCTTTGTGCTCTCGATGTACGGGGACACTTCGGTCATGTGTTGCAAGACCGTGAAATGGGCTTGAGCATATGTATCCAGATCGGGAGTGATTGATTTCCTTCCGATGGTCCCGATACCATCCAGTCTCCCCTCATGATGAGATAGAGGCACACCTATCGGATCCACCTGAGCCATGTAGTCGACGCAGAACTCAATGACCTCTTCCGTTGCATAACCTTCGATGATGCTGCCCTCCGGTCGATATCGATTCCGTACATAGGACTTGAGAATTCCCATGTACCTCTCGAACGGGTACATATGACGTAGGAACACAGGGCCGCATATCTTTATCTCTTTCACAAGGTGAACAATGAGATGGACCATGATATCGAAAAATGACGGAGGGAAATACATCTCAAGATAACATAGAGTCGTCACCACCTCGGCCTGCAGAGCATCTAGTTCTTGGGGATCGATGACCTTCTGAGCAATTGAGTTGAAGAAATAACACAGCCTCAAGATTGCCACTCGGACCTTGTTCGACAAGATACTCCTAATTGCAACAGGAAGCATTTGTGTCATCAGCACATGACAATCATGCGACTTCATAACAATTAATTTCAAATCTTGCATAGAAACAAGTTTCTTAATGTTAGCAGAGTAACGAGACGGGACTTTCACACCATGCAAGCTCCGCGCGATTCATTTCTCGGCCTTGGGCAGAGTGTAGCAAGTCGGGAAAGGTGCGTTCGTCTGTATCGATCTCTTGCGGTGCTAACTTTCGGTCCTTATGTTCATATCGACCAAGTCTCGTCGTGCGTTAACACCATCCTTTATTTTGCCACTAATGTTCAGTAAGAGACCAATCAAGCTATCACATACATTCTTCTCCACGTGCATGACGTCGATGCAGTGGCGAACTTCTAAGTGCTCCCAATAAGGCAAGTTCCAAAAAAATCACCGCTTCTTCCAGATGTTCTTCTGACGAGTTCTTAATTGACATCCCTTCCCAAGCACAACATCGATATCCTTAACCATATCATAGACATCTTTCCCTCTAAAAGCCCTTGGAGCTGAACCGTCCTCCTTATTTCCGTCGAATTGTTTCTTCATCTTTCGGTATGGGTGACTCCTGGGAAGGAACCTACGGTGACGCGTATACACAGTTTTGCGCGAGTTGTTTAGCCATACACTCTCTGTAGCATCTAAGCAGTGCAGACAAGCTTTAGCTCCTTTTGTACTGAAGCCCGATAGGTTACCAAGGGCAGAAAAATCATTGATGGTGCAGAACAACATGGCATGTAAAGTGAAGTTCTCTCGTTTGTACGCATCCCATACCTGTACCCCTCCGTTCCACAGTGTCACAAGATCTTCCAGTAATGGTGCTAGGTACACATCAATATCATTCCCAGGTTGTTTCGGCCCTTGGATAAGTAGTGACATCAAAATGTACTTCCGCTTCATACACAGCCAAGGAGGAAGGTTATACATGCATAGATTCACAGGCCAGGTGTTATGTCGGCTGCACATGTTACCGAAAGGATTCATTCCATTTGTACTCAACCCTAACCTTATGTTCCTCGGTTCTGCACCGAACTCTTCGAAGCTCCGATCGAAGTTTCTCCACTGAGCAGAATGAGCAGGGTGTCTTAGCTTTCCATTTTTCTTACGGTCCTCCGAGTGCCAACACACCAATCTTGCCTCCTTTGGGTTCGCAAATAAACACTTCAAACGTGGGATCACAGGTAGATACCACAACATCTTAGCAGGAGGTCCTTGCTTCAACCTGGCAGTATTTTGACACTTGTATCGGGATGCTTTGCACACGGGACATACATGCATGTCTGCATACTCTTTACGGTAGAGGATACAATCGTTCGGATATGCATGTATTCTTTCTACTTCCATTCCCAATGGACAAAGAACCTTCTTTGCTTATTAGGTGGTGTTGGGCAACACGTTTCCCTCCGGAAGAATGTCCGCTAGGAGACCTAACAACGCTGTGAAACTCTTATCGGACCAACCATTGCTTGCCTTTAATTTAGAAGTTCAATCATAGTTGACAACCTTGTGTATTCCGGCTTGCAGTTAGAGAACAAAGGTCTCACCAAGTCCTCCATTAAGCGCTCGAATTTACAAAACTCTCTCTCACTGTAGTTCTCTTCTGCATCGCGTAGCATCTGATCCAGATTGTCATCGTATGACCTATCCTCATCAAAAGCACAGTCTACATCCAGCATATCGTTGACTTCCTCGACGATGTTGTTATTACTAACTTCCTGTGTAATCTGCTCTTCACCGTGACTGGTCCAACATGTATACCCTTTTTTGAAACCCCTTCGAATCAAGTGTGCTTCTATCTGCGCCGGGTTGGTAAACATCTTCAGATTACCGCAATCAATGCATGGACAGTACATAAATTTTATCCCCTTCTTCAACATATCATTCTCGGTGGCTCTTCTAAAAGCAACCACGCCATTAATGTACTCTTGACTCACACGGTTCATACCATACATCCAGTTTCAGTCCATCTACGCTACACATGTAACAAAATATATAGTGTCAAATTATATTAATAAAATCTCTCTCAACCGCTCTCTCTCTCCATTTCCTTCACCCTCACAGAACTTTAATACATATGCCAACTACCCAATGAAAAATATTATTCTATTCCCTTGCATCCGAATGCAAAATTTTGCATCGATTCCTAGAGTTTTGCTTCGGAATAGGCAGCTTCCACGTGTGGAATCGGTTCCTAGTATCAAATCTAGCCATTTGAACCGACTAATTAAGCACGTAAATTACAGATGCTCTAAAGGGTTATAGATTGTTACCCTCAGAGCTCACGACGAAAATACCAAATCTCTTGATATTTCTCTCCTTCTCCCTCCCTTTCTCCTCTCCTTCTCCTCCCCTCTCTCTCTGTCGGCGGCGCAGTGTGTTTTTATCTGGGTGGCGCTCAAATGGGAATGGCGGGGTACTCGGTATTTATAGCGGCGAGATATCACAGGCGGTTCAAAATATGAACTATGCGTGATATACAAATATCATGAGCGGTTTTTAAATAGAGCCGTATGTGAAATATCACGAGCGGTTCTATTAAAAACCGTGCGTGATAATCTCGTATCACCAAGCGGTTTTCAATAGAAGCATGCGTGATATTTCACATCTGGTTCTATTTAAAACAAATGCGCGATACAGAAGATTATCACGAGCGGTTTATTAATAGAACCATTGTGATATTTCGCTGACGGTTCTATTAATGAACCGTCGTGATATAAACCTATCCTGACGGTTACTAATAAGAACCGCTGCGTGATGGCACACTAAATACGCGTCCCAACAGACCCAACAGGCGGATTCAAATGAACCCGTGCAGCGATGGGGTGTCTACTCTGACCTATTTTGTAGTAGTGGGCGAAGAGGCGCAAGAGGAGGCGGCGGCCGTGGCGAGGAGGCCACGAAGAGAGGAGGAGGTGGCTGATGATGAGAAGGAGGCGAGCGGTCGTGGACGAGGGGAGGCAAGCCAAGAGGAGGCGACGGCGTGGGCAAAGGGGAGGCGGCGGCGTGCCGAGGGGAGGCCGCACGAAGAGGGAGGCGGCGGCCGTGCCGAGGGAGGCAGCAAGAGGAGGCGTCGCGGTGGATCAACAGTGGAGCGGTGGCGTCGGCGTTGGAATGAAGAAGGCGCTAGAGGCGGCGCGCGTGAGCTATGGCGTCGAGGGGTGTGGTTAGAGAGAGAGAAGTATTAGCAAGAGGAAGGGGACCAAGGGTAAAAAGACATTTCATGTGATTTCTCTCACCTCTTCCACCGAAAATAATAAAATAATCGTCTTAATGTCTACACAAAATTACACGTTTTTCGGTGTCTTCTAGCCGTACCACGTTTTTGGATGTCCGTTGGCAAAGGTGGTCAATGGGCGGTGTCCAGAGCCAATTATCCCGAATGAATAACGGATAACTCTTCGTGTTGGATCTGGATTTGAGGTTTTTGCGAGGATTTGTGGTTATTAGGTTTGTTTCATAAGGCTCTAGAAGCCTCTCGTGAATTCACTTGCTCAACGTAGTGGTCCTATTAATTTTGCCATTAATGTGCTTGGAACGAACTTATTTGTATAATTAGAACTAAAGATTAAATGGCATAGTCTAACTCATCTGTTTGAATTCTTGGTCATTAGGTTGGTATACTTGTAATATGAGGATCTTGAAGTGCATGTGTCAACATGTTTTGCATATTATGTTCCTATCTAACAACTAATGTGCGATGCGAGCTTATTTATGTTATCTTGCTATAGATTGGGAGATGTGAATCACATGGTCTAACTCATACCACCGTGCTAAAGGTTGTTAGGTTGTTTCACAAGGCGCCCAATGCTTGTTGTGCATTAATTTCTAATATGACGATTAATGTCTTGGTGCTGATCTTATTTATGTGAATTAAAGGTAGGATGATACATGAAGCAACTAGTCTAACTTTCTATTTCACACTGAAGCAATTAAGTTTTTTTCACACGAGTAGCAGAGTGCTCCTTGTCCATGCGCCAAAGACGTCTTGAACATTTGTTTCCTTTTAAGACAACTAATATGTTAGTACTGAACTTATTGATCATGTTGGTTGAACTAAAGATTGGATGACATGTATCGAGGCTAACTATTGGTACCATATTCAACATTATGTTGTTTCACAAGGTCCTCGAAGCTTCTAGCGCATGTGTTTGTGCATCATTACTATGAATTGGATCCAACTCTTTACATCGATTTAGGATTGCAGACATGTTTCACAAACGCACAACTTAAGCATTGATTTATTACATTTATGATTACTTGTAATGTAAAACTATCCATTTTCTAGCATTAGTCTAGTAGAAGATATTAATTTTTAGATAGGAAGATAATCTTCTTAACATGGTGTGCTATACTTTCATTTTCAACAATTGGAATGTCATAATTACAAGAAGAAAAAAAATCATTTATGACGAACATATTATGGTGTGTCCAATATTTAAGGGCAAGTCTTAGATGGGACAAACAAATAAAGACAAGGTTTACAAAGACATATATAAATATTGAGGGTCAAATATTGATCCTATTTTTTTATGTCTCAAGTATGATCAAGTTTGCCTCTGCAAATTATTTTTTAAATAATATTAACTTAAAAAATTATAAAATTAAATAGTAAAAAAACAATTGCAGATCTAGGCTACTATCACTAGTCCAATTGGCAACAACCACCCTAACAGGCTCCTATCGCTAGTTGAATTGGCGATAGGGCCAACAGGAGCCTATTTTTTATTTTGTGTGTACAAAATTTAGCCTAAAAATTTAGTAATTTTGAAGGACTTTTTTGTAATTTCTTTAAGTGTCCGCGTAGTTTGGAATCCAAAATTGGAGAAGATTAGGGGTCATTGTCGAACCTGGGCGTGGAATACTCAAAGCCCTCGTGTGTTTATCATACTAGTCGCATGATTAGTGGCTAGTACACACATCCACAATATTGGCAAACACATCCATACACAATATAATACAACATGAAACAAATATGGTACTTAACTTAAGAGGTTACATCACAAGTGTATATTACACAGCCGATCGGCCAAATTAAAAGACAAGTATCAGAAGTAGCAAGTTAAACAGTGGAAGCATAATAAATAAAATCCAAAAGTCCAGCGGTATGCCCATCCAAACCCTCAGGCAACCGACAAGAACAAGTCCTAGCAAGACCCATCACCGAACCTTCCGGTACCGAGTGCAAAGAATGCGTCGTCTCACATGGGCTCATCCTCATACTCTGATCAACAATTTTTAAGCAAGATTGAGTACATTTTGTACTCAGCAAGACTTATAGTGTATCACAACATAATTATAAATGCAAGGCTATCAAAGAATGGGGCTCTACACTACAAGTTATTTTCAGCATTAAGCAAGTTTAATTTGCAATATCCATAAGTAGTACTTTGCAATAGAAATTTCAAAGAGCTATTGATTGATAATGAAATAATCATGTAAGTAACATAACAAAAGTAAACTCACAACCCTCCTCCATTGTGATTGTAACATCACAAAATTCCAATTATGGGATTATGTAATATAAATGCATTAGGAAAATCACTTTGATCATTTGATAATAAATTTTGCCATGTTGAATTTGGTTTTCGAAATTAAAAGCAAAACTTGAACTACAATCAAATAAGTGCTAAAAAGGAATTAGATAAAAACAAAGAAAACATATTGTTGAGAGAATTATTTCGGTCCTATTATCCCAGGAATAATTCAGAAAAGAATTTATATGAAATCTTATTGACCGATGGGCCCTGAGTGCAGGGACTTTCGTCCACCTCTCACCCGGGCACGCTAGTGCGGCACATCGAGCTCTCCACTGTGCCCACCGTTTTCCTCGCCGCCCATGGTTTTTGTCACCGGCTGAACCTACATTGTCACGCCGCCATAACGTCGCTCATCCTGCCGGCGGACTTCTGCCTCGCACGATACATCGCGGGAACCTCGAGAACACCATGTGAGGACCCCAATTTATTTGGCTTGTAATGCTTAACCAACCACCGGTCCTAGCGGCACAAATCAAATAAATCGATCCTCGAGATATGTATACTTCGAGCGGTATACACACCTCGGTTACAAAATTAGACATCAATTCCATATCAACATAGAGTCCAAACATAACACTACCAAACGGAAGATAAACAAATAGTAAAGATATTACAGACAATGGCCGATCGGCACAAGATACAACAAATAGACAAGAACGACAATGAAGCAAAAGTGCCATAAGATGGCTATAAACAAAGCCAATCGGTGTGCCTTCAACCCACAAGGCATCGGAGGACCGCCAAGACTAGTCGTCACCCACGAAGCGACAAAGACTGACTCACGTAAGTGAGGACCCCGAGGCTCACCTTCTTCCTCTCGCAACAAAAACATTAAGCAAAGCACACGAGTACAAAGATTGTCTTTGTACCGCAAGATCGACGTGTGAACTAACAGACCTGTTCATATGCTACATGCAGGCTTGTTTAGTGGGGGCCATATGTTTTATTTGCATAAGGCCAATTTTCATTTGCAATAAGGTAATACAGTTTAAAGGCAAGTTTGCAATTTATTTTTAAGATTGAAATAACAGTACGGATATTGATAACAAAAGCGAAAGATAAACAACCTAGAAGTGACTATCCCAATAGTCACCAAGAATAGCACGAATCCAGTTCGTACCACCCATCAAGTTTTAATTTAAATGTTGTAGTCTAGTTCTTACGGGCGTATCCGAGCGTGTCCATAACCTGGGGCGAGGCTATTCGAATAGTTTTTAACCCTGCGGGTGTACCATCGCACCCACACCTCGCATCGCCTTTAAGCCACGGCACACTTCCGAAGGTATGCGAAGCCTGACTAAGTCCTCGAGACTGTTTCCAATATTGTGTATCAACCCCGAGCGCTCGTATGGGTAGAAACACCATGCGCTTACATGGTAAAGCCGAAAAGACAACTACCCACTCAGGATAAAGCTTTTCGGACAACTACCATGCTCCCACCTCCATCCCTCCTGCGACCTCCTGCGACCCGGAGCCAATACACGCCAAAGTACTAGGTCAAGAGAGGTCCCATATACTCTAGTGTGGTTAGCACGCAAAATGCTCAGTACGGTGGCGCAAGTAACTCGGTCCTTAACTGACTCGGGCACCTTTCCAGTCACACCCAACAGATCACACCAGTCTTACCATTGTGCCCAAGTCTAAATCATTTTTTTTAATTTCTCAATTAAACATAGCGAAATGCTAAAACATAAAGTTATAGTAAATTTTGTGTGATCAAGGTTACCTGACTAAAGTCGATAACCGCTGATTCTACCGATAGCTAAGCATGTCTAAGCAAGTTGACCGGATCTACTAAGTGATAAGAGATCATCCAGATCTCTAATCACGACAAATAACCTAGGCTCGTAGTAGAGATCAATATTTTGTCTACAGGATATGCACTACGGATTTAACTAATCAATTTAACACAAATTAAGCAATGCATACATACAATTGAAACAAAATATTAGACTTTAAAATCTTGGGATTATCATGATCAAAGCTGCTTGCACGGTTGTTGTTGCTCAATATGGTGCGGAGGATCGTCCTCGGGGTTGCGCAAATATCGAAGCCTAACGATCGAACATAACGACAAATAAGAACGAATAACCCGACAAAACTCAAACATACAACAACAACAAAACACACTAAACTTTTCACACAGCCTAAGCATGATAAAACAAAATTTTAGAAACAGAGAACAAATCATTTTAAGATATTAAAAATTTTCTATGAATTTTCTAAGCTAAAAACACAACAAGACACTAGTTAATTACTTAACAAATTTTCATGAACAGAAATAGTGTATAAAACCTATCCTAACAATTAGTACATTAAAAATGACAAATTACAAAATTGGTTTCACTGGATTTGGACAAATATTGAAAGAGATATGCATTTTCTAATCTAGAAGATACATAAGACATCATTTTATTAATTAACAGATTTTTGCTACAGAGACATGGATGAAACTAATTTTAGTAAATAATACATTTGAAATGAAAATAAACAGCACTGGATTCATGCAATTTGGATAAAAATTGAATTAGTTATGCATTTTCTAAGTTTAAATGAATTAACGATTAACAGAAAACATATTACGAAATACTAAAGCATTAAATCCTTTTCTACCCACTGCTATCTAGCCCCGTATAACGACAATGGTCGTGCAAAAATGCTGACGAGCGGCCGGCCGCGAAAGTGGCGTCGGCGTATTCTAAGAATACGTCTTGGCTTACCAAAGTGCAAACCTAACATACTCTCAGAAATACGCTTCCCAACAGAGGAAACGCATTACCAGAGCTACACAAACCTAACTGACAACATGGACCCACATGGCAGTGACTCAGAGAACAAATAACGGGCTGGATTAAAGGATTTCTAAACGCGGTTAACCAAAGAGGGCCCACAAATCAGAGACTCAGACTAAACCAGACTAACGCTAAACTAACTCCACCGGCGGCTCACCGGCGCGCACGGGGACGGCGGCGCGGCCGCGCAACTGAACTTGCTAACCAGAGGGTGCCTGGGCGAGTGAGTGATACCTTCGGGTTCGCAACGATCTCGCGAACACACTGACGGTGACCCGGGACCTCGAGGATGCCGGCGGCGAGCTGACGGCGAACGGAGGCGGAGAAGAAGATGGGGTGCTCGCGGAGAAGACGCTGCGAGCTACGAGAAGGCCCCGGAAGATGCGCCTCAGCTCCGCCTTGATCCCAGGAACAATAAGCACAAGATGATGGCGGCGAAGGAGGTCCGAGGCGGCGGAATCACCGCGCGCGAAACATCGAGCTTCGGAGAAGAATCGGTCGCACGGCTTCCACGATGCACCAAAAACAGAAACGAGCCCACCGTTAGATTCAGTGCACCAGTGCGATCCTAAGGGACCAAGTGTCAAAGCTGGAAACTCACCAGAGCACTAGCAAGCTTGCAGGGCCGAGACCACCGGAGTTGGGGACGAAGAAGTGGCTCCGGACGATTCACTGGATGCCACGAGCTCGGGATGGGAAAAATGGATGCGCGAAGGACAACGGCGGCGAGAGGTTCTTGAAGCACAGCGGCAACGAGGTGGTGGCGCCGCTCTCCTTCTTCTCCGGCCGAAGCGAGAAGTGGGCGGAGAGCAACAGAGCGGAGGAAACTAAGAACGGACGAGTGCGGTGAGGTTATAAAGTCTTTGGCGATGCCGGAGGTACACGCGTCCCGACGTGGCGGCGGCAGCGGCGTGGCAAGCATCAGCTGGCCGGCGTGAGCTCCGGTGAGACGCGGAGAAGGCGAGGTGATCTTGACAGGTGGGACCCACATGTCGGCGCATGAGCAAAGCGGTGCGAGCGCAGGTTCTACTCGATCGGAAAGATGCCGACCGTTGGATGTGAGATGGACGGTCGAGATTGATGTATGCATTCGGACAGGTCGGTTGCATACGCGACGTGGATCGTTCGATCTTCATCGGACGGTCACGATCGATTGGACTCACGCGCGGTGCAGCTAGTTGACGCGACCGAGTCAAGTGGCGCGGTCGGACTCGAGCCAGAGGTTGGGTTCGGGCCCGAGGAACAGTACTTTTAGAATTTGATTTAAAAGAGAGAGAAGATTTGGGAATTTTAGAGGTAGCTCCTGAGCTCCAAAAATTTCAGAAATTTTTATGGTAGCTACTAGAGACAGAGAACAACCTTGCATAATTTTTCCAGAACTTTTTATGCAATGCATTGTTCTAGAAAATTCACAAGCTGCTGTACAGGAGTTTGACCAGATTTCAAACAGAGTTGACTTGGCCATGTGAAATAGCAAACAAAATCTAAAAATTGTGAAACAATTCAGGGAGGTAGATAGGATGATCAAGATGATAGGAAAAATAATTTCAGAGGATGATCACAAGTTTGAAAGCTAAGAATCTGATAACAACAATTTCCAATCACAAGAATTAAATTCTAAAAATTGGAAATTGCTAGGGAAAATTTGGAAAACTTCCAAAGGATTTGAAGAGACAACAAAAGTTTTATTTCTCCTCAAAATTTTACATTTGAAATACAAACCTAAGTTAGGTCATTACAAATCTCCCTTACAGAATCTCTTAGAGATTCGATCACTGGGAGAAGAAGGATGGGTAATCTGCTGGAGACGATCTTCCCGCTCCCAAGTGGCTTCATCCTCGGAGTGGTTCGACCACCGAACTTTAAGGAACTTAATCACACGGTTCCTTGTTCTGCGCTCACTTCTTCGAGTATACGAACGGACGCTCACGATAAGACAGATCTTCCGCACATCGATATTTTCCAATGGCGTTTCTCAACCGAACACGAAGGCACTTCTTCAATTGTGACACATGGAAAACATCATGCACCCTTCAAGTGTAGCGGCAAGTCTAACTTGTAAGCAACAGCTCCCACTGTCGATGATGCGGTAGGGTCCGGCATACCGAGGAGCCACTTGCCCTTGACGCCAAACGACGATGACCCTTCAGAGGTGAGACTTTGAGATACACAAAGTCATTGGGCCGAAACTCACTCACGACGACGCCGACCGCATAGCTCTTTCGCTCGATCGAGCTACGCGCAAGTGCTCACGAATCAACTGCACTTGACTTTCAGCCTCATTGATGGAATCTGGGCCAAAGAACTGCCTTTCACCAGTTTCCGACCAGTTCAACGGTGTTCTGCAGCGACGTCCATACAAGGCCTCAAATGGTGCCATACCAAGACTAGCCTGGAAGTTGTTGTTGTAGGAGAACTCGGCAAGTGGTAGGCACTTCTCCCAATTCTTTCCATAGGAAAGAACACAAGCACGAGCATATCTTCAAGCACTGATTGACGCGCCCGTCGACCATCGACCGAGGATGATAGGCCGAAATGAACGAAGACGGGTCCCCATGGCTTCCTCGCAGACTATGCCAAAACCGAGAGGTGAACAGAGAACCACGATCGACACAATTGTTCGTGGCACACCGCGTGCACTCACAATACGGGATATGTAAAGATCCGCTAACCGATTCACATCAATCTTCGATCGCGACCGAAGGAAATGGGCCACCTTCGTCAATCGATCAATGATAACCCATAATGCATCCTTCCTCGCAGAGTACGGGCGGACGGTGATAAAATCCATGCCTCTGTAATCCCACTTCCATTCGGTATAGGCAAGGGTCAAGAAGACCCGCTTGACGCCGATGCTCTACCTTGACGCGACAACATATGTCACATCGCCACGAACCCGCAATCTCGCTTCATGCGAGTCCACCGTAATCTCGACGAGATCTTGGTACATTTTAGTGGCCCGGATGGATGGATAAAGCGAGTCATGGGCCTCCTGCGAATCAAATCCCGCAACTCGGGGACCTTTGGGACCACAAGCCGCTGCCCAAACCATACAACACCGTGTTCATCTTGGTGAAACACTTGGCCGATCCATTCTCGATGTTACGCTTGATTTTACCCACACCATCATCCGATTGCGTGTCTGCCTTGATTTGATCCACCAAGGTTGGTTGCACAACCAAGGCGAGAAGGGAACCATACTCAACCAAACCCAAGTTGAGACGCTGAAACTCGCAAGAAGTGCGAGTTGCTGCTCTTGGATCATCAAAGTATTGCAATACACTTTTCGCTAAGTGCATCGGCAACCACATTGGCTTTGCGAGGATGATATCAATACCCATGTCATAATCTTTGATCAATTCCAGCCATCTCCTCCGCTCGAGGTTCAGATCTGCCGGGTGAACAAGTATTTCAAGCTCTTGTGATCGGAATACACCTCACAATGATTCTCGATCAAATAATGCCGCCAAATCTTGAGTGCATGAACCACAAAGAAGAAGCTCTAAATCATGAGTGGGATAGTTGAGCTCATGAGGTCTTAATCGCTGGATGCATAGGCAACCGCCTTGCCTTCTCGCATAAGAACACACCCGAGTCCCCGACGAGAGGCATCGCAATAAATATCGAAGCTCTTGTGGATATCGGGAGAGTAAGCTGGGTCAAGTCAATCGCCGCTTGAGCTCCCGAAGCTCTCATCACAAGTAGAGGACCACACAAACTTCTTGTCCTTCTTGAGCAATTCGGTCATTGGCTTTGCGATCTTGGAGAAATTCTCGATAAAGCGGCGGTAGTAGCCCGCTAAACCGAGAAAACTCCGTACATCGATGGATCGACGGGTGACCCCAAGATAGAACATCGCCGACCTTGCCGGGATCCACAAATATGCCTCCAATGAAAGAACATGGCCCAAGAATGCCACTTCCTTCAACCGAACTCACATTTGTCAACTTCGCATATAGTGGTGCTCCGCATTTGCCCAAAACAATCTTCGATGCTCAAGATGCTCGCTTTAGTCTTGGAATAGATAAGAATATCATCAATAAAGACCACCACAAATTTATCCAAATACTCCATGAATACTGAATTCATAAGGTTCATGAACAAAGCTGGAGCATTGGTTAGACCGAAGACATGACGGTGTACTCATGCGACCCATAACGAGTAGTGAAAGCCGTCTTTGGAATATCCTCGATCGATCCTCGACTGATGATACCCCATTCTCGTGATCAATCTTTGAGAACACTGGCTCCGATCAAGCGATCAAACAGATCATCAATGCGGGCGAGGGTATTTGTTCTTCACCGTCACCTCATTGAGAGGACGGTAATCAACACACATGCGCAAAGTCTTGTCCTTCTTCTTCACAAAGATCACCAGACAACCCCAAGGAGATGAACTGGGACGGATGAAACCCTTTGCTTGGAGCTCACCAAGCGCTTCTTCAATTCTTCTAGCTCATTGGGAGGCATCCGATACGCGCCAAATCGGGCGATGCACGGCAGAACTCGATGACAAACCTGTGTCTCGAACCGAGGCATCCTGTGCAAATCTTCAGAAAGACATCCACAAAGTCGATACTATGGGAACATCTTGAATTTGCATGGTCGACTTTGCTTCTAATGCACATAGACACGGGCCTCAAGTGTGGCGAAACCCGACTTGCTCACCCAAGGGTGGTAAGATAGACAATCTTCCCGCACAATCGATTTGCCCCAAGTGTTGGGACAACCAATCCATGCCAAGAATCACATCCGCATCGCTAAATCGAGCGTAATGAGATTTGCCAAAAATCCCCTCCTTCAACTATGATAGGAACATCCCGACATCAGAATCGCTCTCATTTCCGACCCGAGAGCGGATGAGCAAAGGAACTCCCAAAGGAACACAAAGAAGACCACTAGCAGCAGCAAATGATCTTGAAATAAAAGAATGCGATGCTCCGGAATCAAATAATACTGCAGCAGGACGAGAATTAACAAGAAGTGTACCCATCACGACATCCGCGCCTCCGAGCCTCCTCACCGAAAGGTGGTTGACTCGACCGCCGCCGCACTCGGGCTTCGGATCATCTTCCGTCGTGGATGACCACTCCCGCGCGTCCTCCATTAGGACGAGGGCTGCTGCAACACTCGAGGCGTGCATTCGCATAATGGCCCTTGTTGTGACAAATAAAACAAGTAACCTCGCCGCCGGATTGCGAGGCGCTCTGTTGGCCGGATCGCAGCGCACGTGGTGAAACACCTGCCCGCGGTGGGCGGAGCCGTGCAGATGGTCTCGCCGGTGGAGCAAAAGAACGGGCCATCGTGCTGGCCCACCGAGGACTAACGAGGCCGTGTGAGTAGACCGATGCGCCTCCCATTTGCGCTATGACTCGCCACGCTTTGCCTTATGCTCGCAACAATGGCCTTATCTACCAAGGCACGAAAGTCCGAGAAGTCCACAATAGATAGCTTGTCCTGCAGCTCCTCGGACAAGCCATCCATAAACTTCTCTCGCTTAGCCTCATCCGAGGCCACCTCTCCCGAGCATAACGAGCCGATGATTGAACTCGCACAGTACTCGTCACGCACTTGCGCCCTGCTTGAGCGCGAGAATTCTTTCTTTTTCACTTCATCAAAGCCATCCGGGATGTGGGCCCGACGAAAGGTCGACTGAACTCCTCCCACGCGACCACATGGCCCGCGGTCGCATGGCGAGATAGTTCTCCCACCATGAGAGTGCCGCGCCTCGAGCCGGTGGGACGCCAAGAGTGCCTTGTCCCGCGCCGCATCGAGCTATGTTGAGCTTCGCTCAACCATGCGCGACCAATCGTCCGCATCGAGGGTCCTCGAGCGGAGTAAGTCGGCGGTGCGTCGCGGAGGAACTCGCAAGTCCTCGCAGTCCGGTGGCCGCCACCACCGCCAGGAGTGGAGGTATTCTAGCACAACCTCCAAGATGCGCTGTCGTCCATGCGGTTTCGCCGATTCGAGCGAGAACCTCACCATGGTCGGAGGAGGAAGCTCCTCATCATGACCACCTGCTGATCGCCACGCGCTCTCCCGGCCATCCTGTTTCACTAAGACAAGTTAACGATGAGAGGAAAACAAGAAGTCGATAACCCACCGCAAATAACTTACTAACAAAGACAAAACAAACACAAGACTTTAAGTTACAAAACCAACTTGACAAAAATCACGATTTAGCAAACTCATATCTTACCCTTATGCCCCCACAAATTTTAATTAGACTAATTCTCTATGGTTCTCCCAAAGACCGATTCTACCGGAGTAACTATCTTTTGAAAGGTAAAGAGAGAAACCAAGTTTTAAACTCAAATTAGAGTAAGATGAGAGTAGAAGGCTAAGATAGGTAAGGAATAAAACTGAGAATCGCCAGGTTTTCATAAACCTTTTATGGTTTGAAAATAAGACTTTCAAAATATCCTAAGGACGACTATGCTTGGGTTACTACGGTCGAATGGCTCGATACCAACTTTGTGAGGACCCCAATTTATTTGGCTTGTAATGCTTAACCAACCACCGGTCCTAGCAAAGACAAATCAAATAAATCGATCTCTAGATATGTATACTTCCTGCAAAGCAAGATACACACCTCAGTACAAAATTAGACATCAATTCCATATCCAACATAGAGTCCAAACATAACACTACCAAACGGAAGATAAACAAATAGTAAAGATATTACAGACAATGGCCGACTGGCCACAAGATACACAAATAGACAAGAACGACAATGAAGCAAAAGTGCCATAAGATGGCTATAAACAAAGCCAATCGGTGTGCCTTCAACCCACAAGGCATCCGACCGACCGCCAAGACTAGTCGCCACCCACGGTTGCGACAAAGACAGCTCACGTATGAGGACCCCGAGGCTCACCTTCTTCCCCGCAACAAAACATTAAGCAAAGCACCGAGTACAAAGATTGTCTTTGTACCCGCAAGATCGACGTGTGAACTAAATGCACTGCTCATATGCTACATGCAAAGCTTGTTTAGTGGGGCCATATGTTTTATTTGCATAAGGCCAATTTTCATTTGCAATAAGGTAATACAGATTTAAAGGCAAGTTTGCAATTTATTTTTAAGATTGAAAAATAAGATGACGGATATTGATAACAAAAGCGAAAGATAAACAACCTAGAAGTGACTATCCCAATAGTCACCACGAGAATAGCACGAATCCTGATTCGCACTCACCCATCAAGTTTTAATTTAAATGTTGTAGTCTAGTTCTTACGGGCGTATCCGAGCGTGTCCATAACCTAGGACGAGGCTATTCGAATAGTTTTTAACCTGCGCAGGTGTACCATGCACCCACACCTCGCATCGCCTTTAAGCCACAAAGACACTTCCGAAGGTATGCCGCACAACTAAGTCCTACGAGACTGTTTCCAATATTGTGTATCAACCCGAGCCGCTCGTATGGGTAGAAACACCATACGCTTACATGGTAAAGCCGAAAGACAACTACCCACTCAGATAAAGCTTTTCTGACAACTACCATGCTCCCACCTCCATCCCTCCCGCGACCTCCTGCGACCCGAGCCAATACACGCCAAAGTACTAGGTCAAGAGAGGTCCCATATACTCTAGTGTGGTTAGCACGCAAATGCTCAAGACGGTGGCGCAAGTAACTTCGGTCCTTAATCGACTGCACCTTTCCATCACACCCACAAGATCACACCTGGGCCTTACCATTGTGCCCAAGTCTAAATCATTTTTTTTTCATTTTTAATTTTTCAATTAAACATAGCAGAAATGCTAAAACATAAAGTTATAGTAAATTTTGTGTGATCAAGGTTACCGACTAAAGTCGATAACCGCCCAGTTCTACCGATAGCTAAGCATGTCTAAGCAAGTTGACCCGGATCTACTAAGTGATAAGAGATCATCCAACGATCTCTAATCACAGCAAATAACCTAGGCTCAGGTAGTAGAGATCAATATTTTGTCTACAGGATATGCAGCTACGGATTTAACTAATCAATTTAACACAAATTAAGCAATGCATACATACAGCTGAAACAAAATATTAGACTTTAAAATACTGGGATTATCATGATCAAACTGCTTGCCTGGTTGCTGTTGCTCAATATGGTGCGGAGGATCGTCCTCAGGGTTGCCGCAAATATCGAAGCCTAACGATCGAACATAACAGCAAATAAGAACGAATAACCCCGACAAAACTCAAACATACAACAACAACAAAACACACTAAACTTTTCACAGCAGCCTAAGCATGATAAAACAAAATTTTAGAAACAGAGAACAAATCATTTTAAGATATTAAAAATTTTCTATGAATTTTCTAAGCTAAAAACACAACAAGACACTAGTTAATTACTTAACAAATTTTCATGAACAGAAATAGTGTATAAAACCTATCCTAACAATTAGTACATTAAAAATGACAAATTACAAAATTGGTTTCACTGGATTTGGACAAATATTGAAAGAGATATGCATTTTCTAATCTAGAAGATACATAAGACATCATTTTATTAATTAACAGATTTTTGCTACAGAGACATGGATGAAACTAATTTTAGTAAATAATACATTTGAAATGAAAATAAACAGCATCGATTCATGCAATTTGGATAAAAATTGAATTAGTTATGCATTTTCTAAGTTTAAATGAATTAACAAAGGCAAAAGAAAACATATTACGAAATACTAAAGCATTAAATCCTTTTTCTACCCACGCTATCTAGCCCCGCACAACGACAATGGGCCGTGCAAAAATGTCGACCGAACAGCCAGCCCACGAAAGTGACGCCGGCGTATTCTAAGAATACGCCTTCGCTACCAAAGTGCAAACCTAACATACTCACAGAGAAATACGCTTCCCAACAGAGGAAACGATTACGAGCTACACAAACCTAATCGACAACATGGACCCACATGGCGTTGACTCGGAGAACAAATAACGGGTGGATTAAAGGATTTCTAAACGGTTAACCAAAGAGGGCCCACAAATCGTAGACTCGACTAAACCGGACTAACGCTAAACTAACTCCACCGGCGCTCACCGGCGCAAGACGGGACGGCGCGGCGCCAAGAATCGAACTTGCTAACCGAGAGGGTGCCGGGCGAGTGAGTGATACCTTCGGGTTCGCAACGATCTCGCGAACACACCGACGGTGACCCGACTCGAGGACGCGCGCGAGCCGACGGCGAACGGAGGCGGAGAAGAAGATGGGGTGCTCGCGGAGAAGACGCCGCGAGCTACGAAGGTCTCGTAAGATGCGCTCACCCGCCTTGATCCAGAACAATAAGCACAAGATGATGGCGACGGCGAGGTCCGAGACGGCCGGAATCACCGCGCGGCAAACATCGAGCTCGGAGAAGAATCGCCGCACGGCTTCCACGATGCACCAAAACGTAAACGAGCCCACCGTTAGATCTGCACCGCGATCCTAAGGGACCAAGTGTCAGCCGAAACTCACCGCAGCACTAGCAAGCTTGCAGGCCGAGACCACCGGAGTTGGGACGAAGAAGTGGCTCGGACGATTCACCGGATGCCACGAGCTCGGGATGGGAAAAATGGATGCGCGAAGGACAACGAAGGCGGCGAGAGGGTTGCGGAAGCACAAGCGCAACGAGGTGGTGGGCTGCCCTCTCCTTCTTCTCCTACGAACCGAGAAGTGGGCGGAGAGAGCAACAGAGCGAGGAAACTAAGAACTGACGAGTGCGGTGAGGTTATAAAGTCTTGGCGATGCCGAGAGGTACACGCGTCCCCGACGTGGCGGCGACGAGCGCGTGGCAAGCATAGCGAAGGCCGTGAGCTCCGTGAGACGCGAGAAGACGAGGTGATGCCGGCAGGTGGGACCCACATGTCGGCCGATGTGAGCAAAGCGGTGCGAGCCGAGGTTCTACTCGATCGGAAGATGCCGACCGCTGGATCCGAGATGGACGGTCGAGATTGATGTATGCATTCGACAGGTCGGTTGCATACGCGACGCGGATCGTTCGATCTTCATCGGACGGTCACGATCGATTGACTCACGCGGTGCAGTTAGTTGACGCGACCGAGTCAAGTGGCGCGGTCGGACTCGAGCCGAGGTTGTTCGGGCCCGAGGAACAGTACTTTTAGAATTTGATTTAAAAGACAGAGAAGATTTGGGGAATTTTTAGAGGTAGCTCCTGAGCTCCAAAAATTTCGAAATTTTTATGGTAGCTACTAGAGACAGAGAACAACCTTGCATAATTTTTCCAGAACTTTTTATGCAATGCATTGTTCTAGAGAAAATTCACAAGCTGCTGTACAGGGAGTTTGACCAGATTTCAAACAGAGTTGACTTGGCCATGTGAAATAGCAAACAAAATCTAAAAATTGTGAAACAATTCAGGGAGGTAGATAGGATGATCAAGATGATAGGAAAAATAATTTCAGAGGATGATCACAAGTTTGAAAGCTAAGAATCTGATAACAACAATTTCCAATCACAAGAATTAAATTCTAAAAATTGGAAATTGCTAGGGAAAATTTGGAAAACTTCCAAAGGATTTGAAGAGACAACAAAAGTTTTTATTTCTCCTCAAAATTTTACATTTGAAATACAAACCCTAAGTTAGGGCTGTTACAACCACTGACCTGCCCGAGCTCTCCTCGTTGATCTCTGCCTCTCCGCTTATAAATAGGACACCCTGAGCTACATCTCAACTTGTCCAACTTAGTGCGCACCATCTCCTCCTTCCTCTTCCACTCAATCAAGCTCTAGAGCTCAAGGAGCGCAGCCCTAATTTGGCCGTGTGCCACTACTGTAACATCCCAAAATTGGGTTTGTATTTCAAATGTATAAAAATGAGTAGAAATTAAAACTTTTGTTGCATCATGTTGTTATTTGAATTTTCTGGAAATTCTTTCAAAGGTTTTGTTAATTTCAAAGACTCAATGCTTTAATTGACTAGAAGCATAATCCTTGAAGACTTTTAAAACAAATCTTGAGATCATCCTCTGGAATTATTTTTCCTAGGTTCTAGAACTTCCTAGTTACTCCTTTGGAAAATTTCAAAATTCTTAGATTTTATTTGCTATTTTTAAAGAGCTAGTCAAACTAGATAGATCCTTGGTCAAACCTTAGAACAGAACTTGGTAACATTTCTAGAGAAAAACGCATTGCATGAAAAACTCTGGAAATTTTATGCAAGGTTTTCCTTAGAGTCAGAAGCCTCCCCTAAAAATTTCAAAATTTTTGGAGCTAAGATTCCAACTCTAAAAATTCTAGAACTCTCAGCCTTATTTCCAAAAACTCAACTTAACATTGTTCCTTCGACCACTTGGTACGATCGGACCCTCCGATCTCTCGATTTCGATGACCTAGTCGATTCCGACCAGGTAGTTGAAGCCTTTGAACAGTACTCAATCCCAACAGTACTCGGTTACGACCAGTTCTGTTCATCTACGACCATTGTTCATCCTTCGAACACTGTTCATCTACGACCACTGTTCATCCTTCAAACACTATTCATCTATGACCACTATTCATCCTTTGAGTACTGCTCATCTATGACCAGGTACTCGGTTACGACCAGGCTCGACTCAACTACGACCAGGTCCGACTCAACTTCGACTAGGTCCGACTCAATTTCAGCCAGGTCTGACCCAACCCCTTTGACCGAATCACTTGGTCTGAACAACACCTCCGCCCAATCCGATCGGACCTGAGCAACTGACTGGTGGGTCCCCACTGCAGTTTTTCATCTCCACACGGACGCCATGCCCGTGCTAGCGTGCTCCGCCCGCGCCAGCTCGTCGATTTTGGCCACCTGCTCGCCTCTAGTTTTTTACGAGCGCCAGTGGTTTCACCCGCCATTCCGCGCTCGCCTATGCCCCGTCGCCTCATGTCCCCTCAGCATCATCCATGGCAGTGAGCCATGAGCCGAGCTCACACCGCCGTCCTCTCCTCGCGAGTTCTCCACCTCGGCCTCTATAAAACCCCCTGGGGTTTCCTCTTTGTTTCTTTTCACCATCCTGAAACTCACCATCCCCTTCCCTACCTTCCTCCCTGCTCAATTAAGCTCCAATCCGATCAAGAGCTGAAGCTCTGGTTCACAGCCGACGCGCCATCACTTCATCACCGGCAAACCAGTGCCGCTATCTTTTCTCTTCCCGCGTCTTGTTGTGTTTTGGGGCACGAGTATCTATTTCCCTAACCTGAATTGGTTATTCCTCCTCAGGTCTCACCAAAATTTGAGTTTTCTTCCATCTTGGCCCAAAGCTTCGCTTTCGTTCTCAACTCCGGTCGGAGAGTCAATAACCAAATTTCTTCCTCAAGCTCCATCTCGTGACCTCTCTGACACTTCCCCTACGCTCCTTTCCCTTCTCTGCTGCACAGGTGAAGCTTCCCTCATTGAAGCGCCGCCGCCACCTCGGTTCTTCGTCGTCGGAGTTTCTCTGACGGCACCTGTCCTCCCTCTTCTCTCTGGTAAGGTCTTTGAGCCCCTCTAGTGCTACTATGTGCATTGGATCACCTCGGGTACCCTTGCTTTGTCATAGGGCTTGCCACCCGGATGACACTGCTGCCTTAGCTTGTCGTGCCGCCGCTCTAGCCCGCCTTCGGCCACACTTCGACCACCCTTTGGATTGCAAAGCTTCGAGGATTCCTTTTTGGTCGTCTCCGACCAGTGTCGCGACTCCGTTCGCTGGCAGCGAGCGTGACAATGACTCGCCGCAAGTCGCTCACACGTCCGTTTAGGGCGATTCTTTGTAGCAAAGCATTAGGATCCAATCTTTGTCCTTAACATGTTTTACTGTGTTGGTTTAGTCCTTTTTGCTCTTTTGTCTCAATGGCAAGTGGTCCCGGTTTGCTTAGTAATCAGCTCCATGGTCCATGGACTGAAGCCCTACACAGTGAACCTTTGGCCCACACATTTTTCCGTGAACCCTAGCCTACGAACACCTTGCAACCATCTACGACCACTTTCCCAAGGCCTACGACCACTTCCCCAAGGTCTACGACCAGGTTCCCAAGGCCTATGACCAGTTCCACCAAATCTACGACCACACTGAAACCTCCTACGACCACCTTGAAAACCTCCTTTCGACCTCGTAGTCGAAACTCTCCTTCTTCGGCCACGTAGTCGAATCTCCTTCCGACTAGGTGCAGTCAAACCTTCTTCCGACCAACCCTTACTGTTGGAATTTCTCTCCCTACAGATATGGGTTAGGCTTTATCTTTTGCATGAGAATTCCAAATGAAATCATTTCTATTTATAAATTCTTATAAAATCATATTCTACCTTTTGAGTAAATTCCTTGATTGATTTCTTGGTTGATTTTAAATTTTTGGAGCTTATTCGGTGTTATTCATTCTTATTGGTTTTTCTCGTAGGTTTGATATGCTTCGACGAGTTCGTCAAGTACGAGAGTGCTCCTCTGCAGCAAGCAGAATATCTTCAACAAGGCAAGCAGTTCTCCTTTGATGCACGTTGATCCTATTATGTTTGCATGTTAATATTTTAATTTCAATGTATGTACGCATGCTATGTTGACAAGTATTTTCTCGATAGGGAGCCAAATAGATACCTGAACTATAGGTAAACATTCATCCTCTACTACTGAGCCTAGGTTTATATCCACTGTGATTTAGAGCTAGATGGATGGGCTCTAGTTACTTAATATTTAGTATGCGAGTTGATGTCGCTTAGCAATACTTAGAACGGTAGTATGAGTGTAACACCCTGGCTATGCGGAAGCCAAGATATTACCTAGAAGTCTAGTATACATCAACAATACGAAATAATTTCAACAATCTGTCAACTAATATCATATAGGAATCAACAAAGGATAGAATGATCATAAAAAATGAATCAGAATTCAATAACATATCAAACTCTAATTACCTAATCATGTTGAATCATCTATGATAAACCTATCAATAGACTATTCGAAGATCTTAGGCAATTACTATCTCAACATATCATAATGGAAGAGGACATCCACCATCAAACTCCAATTATTATACAAACCAACATTTATCCAATAGAAGGTAATGACAAGTTCATCTAATTAAAGGTGATTAAAGTAATGTGATTGAAGTGTTCTGTGACTATTCCCTCCCAATCATGTCGTCTTCAATATTTACCTAAAACAAATAAACACAATAAGAATGAGTTCACGACTCAGCAAGTACAAAGGAATAATATGAACAACAATGAATAAGAATATGACAATCACATTATAGATTATGAACGTAGAATAGCAGAAATCATATGAATGAATGAAATGCATGAACTTCACTTCTCCTTATACTAGTATAGCCAGTGAACACCCGTCGGTGTTCACTCATGTCCGCATTATCAAAATACGGGGATCCAAGGCCTGTATGAAGAATATTTCATAACGGGGATCCAATCTACCCACATTGGAATGGTGGGTATTACATGTCCATACTGGAATTGATGAGTCTTTACATCCTACTCCTATGGGTGAATCATGAACAATGAATGAATGAATATATGAATTTGTGAAACAAAATCTCAAGAAGTATGGATTCTCATACATGGATCGAAATAGAAATCATTGAAAACTACTCATAGACTATAGTACTTAGTCATGGCATGAATATCAAGTAATATGAACAAACAATAGTAATACATCACACAATGTACTTGCCTTTCAAACTGCGATGCGTTAGGAGGCAAGGACAAAACCACTAATCTCAAACCCTCTCCTACACAATTGAATTACTTGAATAAGAACAACGTAAACATGACATTACTCTCAACTCTTAATCTCATTTTCCTAAACCCAAGGTTCATATAATTATTCTATTCAATTTAGACGACAGTCTAGTAGGAGACTATACTGGACAACGGTATTAAAACCTTCATAACTTTTGCTCTAAAACTCAAAAATGAGTAATCTTAGACTCTATGAAAAGATACTAAAATTCTCTACAATAACTTGGTTGGCAAGCCTTTCTAATTCGGCCAACTTGCATGTCTAGTTATCAGATGAAAGTCTAAACCATAAACTGTCTGACAGAATTAAATAGCAGTAGTAAATAATTAATAACTTTTAATTGGATTAACCAAAATCCAAGATTTTTATCATTCTGGAAAGCTAAGATCATAACCTTCAAAAGTCTAGTTGGCATGAAACTCAGATTTTGCCTTTAACAAAAAGTAGCACACAAATCAAAACTACTATCGGAACCCGACTTACAATCTGGACAGTCAAATTGAAACGTACACAACTTTTGTTCTACAAATCCAAAAAGGGTGTTCTTTATCAATCCTGAAATCTAATGAAATTACCTACAACAATTGTTTTGGGAAACATCCCTGAATCGACCTTTAACAAAATCTAAATTAATTAACAAGACGACTGCCCAAGTTCATCAGACTTTCTGGATAGCAGTAGTAAAATCAACGTAACTTTGAAACCACAACTTCGATTTGGGTGATCTTTGAACCTATTGAAAGTTGAGAACAAGACCTACAATTCTTTAGGAGATGAAATCCTCCAATTCGGATTCAATCTACACGAAAACTGACGAGCAACAGAACACAGATTTTTGATTCTAATCGCAGCAATGCAACGATCTTCTAATAGATGACAATTATGAATCTAACTTGAATCAAAACAGCGGGGAATTGAACAAATACTCTCGAAGACACGTGTGCCAACTGAATTCCCTCGCGAGATGCTCCTCTCCTCTTCTTCTCCTCTCTTCCTCCTCTTTTCTCCTTGTCTAGCGGCAACTAAAGGGATCTCCTACCTTCTCTTAGGCGGCATCAATGGAGAATGCAGGGAGTTGCTACAGTGATGGTGTGCTACAGCACCCTAGGGTTTGGTGCCCCTTCTTAAACTAGCTTCCCACTTGGGCCAAACACCGTGGGCCGAAAGCCCACGGCCCAGGTTCTCCAATAGATGCAAAAATGCCTCTCTAAGACCTCCAATTCCTTCTCTAATTCTATTTAATTTTTGTACTAAACACTTATTTGTTTTATATTCAAACGGGATATTACAATGAGGATCATTGCCTCAGTGATGGTCATGATTCATCATTATAATTACTTGAGTCGGGGTACTCATGTATGTATTGTATTTAGGAACACTAAAACTAAAAACAAAATTATTGGGCACATTGGTAAGATAGTGTGCTTTTGGGTGTGTGCTTGGTGACCGAGTCAACAAGGACTGAATTACTTGTGTCACTGATCCAAGTGTTATTGTGTGCATACCACATGAGGGATATATGGGACCCCTCTTGACTCAGTACTTTGGTGTGTGTTAGCTCCGAGAGTCGCAGGAGGTTGTGTGTGTGTGTTGTGTTAAAAAGAGAAAAGCGTTTATATGCGTTGGGTGTGCGGGAGTGGAATCCTATCTTGGTTCTCCACATGGAAGGGCATTGTAGTTGTCCGGAGGCTTTACCCCAATAGGGTAGTTGACCTTCGGATTTACAATGACTCTGACACAGCGTATGTGGGTTTCCATTCCATACGGGCGGCTCGTAGTTAATACACAATATTGGAAAACATCTTGTAGGACTTAGCCTTGCCGATATACCTAAGGAAGTGTGCTCTATTGTGGCAAAATGGCAGTCTGGCGTGTGGGTATAGTTGTACACCCCTGCAGGGTTATAAACTATTCGAATAGCCTCGTCCTAAGTTATGGACATGCTTGGTTAGGTTTTGCAAGGATTAGACTCTACATTTTGATAAAACTTAAAACTGGGTGGTACGAATGGGTAATTCATGCTATTGTTGTGGTGGCTAGGGTTAGTCATCTCCATGATGTTATTTATGCTTATAATTATTGTCTCGCTGTTATTTGAATAAATAAAAATAAATTTGTTAAATTGCCTTCAATCTATTACACTATTGCAAATGAAATATTGCTTTGTGCTGAAAATAAACCCTATAGCCTTCTCCTTTGATTCAGCTTGCATGTAGCTATGTATAGGTTTATTATTCGTAAGTCTTGTTAGTACGTTTTTGTACTCAATTGCATTGGTTAATTGTTGCATAGGAGGTTGATCCCAAGGGATCTACTATTGTGAGATGCACCTTGTGCAAAGACGACTAGCTTGGTGGACCGGCGGTTGCCTTGTGGGTAAGGGCAAACCAGGTTGGCTTTGTTTAATGCCATCTTATGGTTTTGCTTCCTTTGCTACTTTAGTCTTTTACCTTGTCATTTGGCCGGTCAGCCCTACTTTTGTAATATGAACTCGTATGCCTTTTGAATGTTGTAAAACCTATTGTTATCAGTAATGTAACATTGTATGGAATTGATACTTAATTTTGTGAGGTGTATGTGTACTACTGTCTTGGGAGGTACATGTTACACCGAGAGTCGGGATATTTGATTCGTAATGCTAGGACCAATTGGAAAGTTAAGTATTACGAGCCAAATAGTCGGCAGCTCTCACAGCTGCCTTCGTTCCCGACACCATGAAGAGCTATGCTAGGACCAGTTGTTGCCGACGTACAACGGACGATCAAAACCTCCAAGAACCTGAAGCAATTTTCAAAGCTCGGCGGCATATCCTCCTGTGCGCTCACCATAGCTCTGGAGATGAGGCATCTGTCAAGACATACAAAGGAAGGGTAAGAGCACTTTAAAACAGCGGAAAGAGATAAGGTTATAGCAATAGTTGAGTCGAGAGAGATATGAGGAGAGTTAAGCAATTATTTAGCCTTGCAAGTTAATTTTTCCTTTAGAAAATAATTTGGACACTCTAAAGACGACCAATCTAACTAAGGTCAAGACCTATAGTCAGTATGGCTCTGATACCACCTCTGTCGGGACCCAAAATTACGATTCTGGAACCCTTTGTGTATACTACACTAGTCCAGGATCACGTTAGTGCACACAGTGTAAACATAGGTGAATACCAAACCACACAAACGATAAATATAGTAAACGATTAGTTTGAATAACAAATAAGGGTTTTGACCTTATAGTCGAGTTTAGACTTAATAAGCCACGCAGGGCTAACAGAGAATAAACGGCAGCAGAACAGAAATGGCTTCAGCGTAGATCTCATCAATTCACCACAGGCAACCGACTGGGATCCAGACCTTAACGATCAGCAACCTTCGGCGAACTCCTCCTCGAAAGCAGGCGTAGACTCCTCCTCTTCTGTAGGTTTGGGCGCAAGTTTTACAACAAGCGTGAGTACACAACCGTACTCGCAAATCATACCACATAATGCAATTTATAGATGCAGGCTTATTCCAAAAGAAAAGACTTCTGTGGTTCTTTTGCATAAAAGCAACATTTGCAATTGAATACAATAATAGATTGAAAACATAATTCAAAACAAATAGACAATAATAATTTAACAGTTGTTTTCACAAAGACACAAAGCTAAACAGATTATTTCACATAGCCATATGATTGAGGTCACATAGCTCCCATCCCAAACATTTTATGAACACTACCCCTCGTGTGAAATCCCCGAGCATGTCCATGACCGCGGACGCGGCTATTCGAATAAATTGATTTAACACTCTGCAGAGGTTGTACACTTTACCCACAAGATACAACTAGTGTAACAAGCACTAATCATAACAAAACAGTTCGAAAACTTCATCTCAAACATTGACATCCCCGATGTGCTTTCCCGCTAGACCAGCTCACAAAGAACTAGTATAACACACACCGCTGGACAGGGATGTGGCGAACCGTCCCGCGATGCAACTACCAAGTAGTAACACCTCCACCTGTCACACGCCCCTAACCTATCCACCGGACATCAATGCGAGAATCCATAACTTACTAAGTTAGGCCCGTCCCATACCAGGCTTGTGGTCGTACAGTAAGGCTCAGTTCAATGGCGCACAAAGTTAAGTCCTTAATTGACCAAGGCAAGACTTCCAATTTCTAACTATGCCACACAGATTATTATTATTCCCGTGCACACAGCTTCCACCATATCACACAGTATCCACCACTTGCCTCAGTCTAAATCCTTTACCACCCAGTTGGTTTTTAGTGCAACACATGCTATCACGAAGTAATAACATACAGCACACAGTTTTACACAAAGTTCCATAGTCACTTAGTCAAATTGAGATGTGAGACTTACATGAGATGTGAGACTCGTAGCATGGCTAAGCAACTGTACTCGCATCTAACCAACCCACGTTGGTGCTACAATATCCAACTAATAAACCAATCTAGGGTGACAAGGAAATATGACATACAAGGCCAAGGTGTGATAACAATTTGGATAATAACTATACCCAAAACATTTAACTAAATAATTAAAGTAGAATGCAATACTTTGAAACAAAGTAATTTGAAAACTGGGTTCGAGATGATCAAAGGTATGACTTGCCTTGGAAAAGGTTTATGTACTGGTCTTGATCTTGGGGTGCTCCTTCTTCTCCAAAGTTCCCCGGCGAATTGACGTCTACTCGCAAATGCGACACAAATAAACAAAACAAATAAATAACAGAGGCAAAACAAAGCTCCAAAAATTAAATAAAAATCTCAGATAAATAGAGCTCGAATTTAGATAAATTTTGGAATTTGAATGGGCTCAAACGAGTTCGGATGCAAAAGTTACGAGCCACGAAGTTTAAATCTAAAGAAAACCTAAATTGAATTTTCCGAATTTTCAATTATTTCTCGAAGAAAAACCGGATTATTGCGCAATGCTAACGTCAGCGAGGAATTTCGGAAATAAAAGAAATAAACGAAAATCCTGACATGTGGGACCCACATGTCAGTGACACGGCTCACGGTAGACTAGGTCTACAGAGCCTCGGGTTTTGGGACGAGGTGGACTGCCACACGGCACTGATGAGGATCTCGACGCGCGCCGCGCGGATGACACGCAGTGTGGCCCGAGGTGGTCGCCGGCGTGAACGCCACGCCGGCTCGACGCGGAGGGCTCGGGACCGATGGCAACGGCGAACGGCGGGGCTTCGCCGGCGGTGGGTGGTACCAGCACATAGAGGACGCTATTGCGAACCTATTGTTGCAATGCCGGGTGCTTGGGGTGGACGGTGGTGGCCGGCGGCGAGCTCAGAGCGGCGGAGAGGTTCGGTTTTTGTCGGACGGGGGTTCCGGCGAGGTTTTGGCGACGGCGAGAGCTCCCAGAGGTAGAGGCTGCGATGAGGAACACGTCGGTGTGCTCCACGACGGCGCGACGACGACGGCGGCGAAATTCAACGGCGACGAAATGCGGCCGAAAACCCTAGATCTCCGATTACGGCGGCGCTAGGACTCGGGAGGAGGTGGGGGTGGCGGCTCTAGGTTGCGGTTGAGAGGGCGAACCCGGGGGTCCTATTTATAGGGTCCGGGAGGGGTTAAGGCGGCGTGCGGCGGTGAACCCTAAAAGAGTCCGAGACGACTTCGCGAGAAAACGGAGTTAGAGATGAATCCGGGATTTGATTTTGATCCGAGAAGATGCGGGGTGGTTGGGGATAAGATTCTACGCGTTTTCTAGAAAGGGTTCAAAAGGAAAGGAGGCGTTGTCGTACGAGACTCGGAGCTCGACAATGGCGGACGCGGGCAGCCGCGTGCGAAGACGAAGCTGGGCACGGGGACGGGGACCTGACGTGTGGGGCCCACACATCAGCGGCACGGAGGTGGGCGCGCGCGGGGGAGTTGGGCCTCGCGCGGGATTGGGCCGGAAAGAAAGAAAACGGGCTGGAGGAAGGGGATTCGGCCCGAGAGGATTTTCTGAGATTTTAATAGCTTTTCTATTTTAGAAAATACCAGAAATTCAAATAAGCAATAGAAAATAGCAAATGAACTCAGAAAAAATTCTAGAAAATTCTAGAAAATATATCTGAGCACATAGAACCCAAATAAAATAGTTTTGGCTATTGTTCATGTTGGGATTACTCACATTAAATGTTTTTGATTGTAAAGTCCAATATTAAGCTTTTGAATTTAAATTCAAATAAAACCAAATGGTGACTTTTTCCCTACTAACTATTTAAATGATTTTTAAACTCAAAAAATTGGGATGTTACAAAACCCCTACTGACCAGGTGGTCGAAACTCCTTCCATCCACATGTAGTCGAACCTCCCTACGACCACATGTAGTCAAACCTCCCTACGACCGCATGTAGTCGAAACTTCCCTACGACCACATGTAGTCAAACCTCCCTACAACCGCATGTAGTCAAAACTATGAACAGTACTCGAAACTGTGAACAGTACTCGAAATTGGATTTATCAAACCGAACCAAAATGAAACCTTAATAACTTTTGCTACAGAACTCCAAATTAAATTAAATTTATCTCAAAATTCGTTTAAAATCATAATCTACCTGAATATGTAAAAATATTTAATTTTGGTTACTGTTGATTTTTTATTGGTTGTTTTTTAATTCATGTCTGGCTCATTTTAGACGTCGATTATTCGGGTTATTATTACAACGACCAATCAACCTTACCTCCAGAACAGCAAGAGCAAGGCAAGCACCCCCTTTGATCATGTTGATCCCAGTATTTTAATTATTGAACTTTGGTTTGTAAATCCTATTATGCATGCATGTATGTTGTGTATGAAAAATGCTATTATTGGAAAAATGGTAGTTGTAATCCTATTTGTTGCATTTATCCTTTTCAAATATTGATCCCTACAGTTGTAACCATTACAATATGGGCTAGACATTACGTAAAGGTCCATTGGGAATTTTTTAGTGCGATTATTATTGGTGATATGCCCTAGAGGCAATCATAGAGATGGTTGTATCACGTCTATGTTTATGAGTTATTGAATAAGTGTTATTCTTTTCCTCGAATGAATCATTTGTTATAAAAGATTAACAAGTATGTTACTTGTTGGTGAAACTCTTTTTAACTTATGATGATGTCGCTCTAAATGTCAGCACACCAGTGATCCTATCAACCAGCACATGTATTGATTGATGACTATGTTTTACCTGTCATGGATATAGGGATATCAAATCAATAATGTGAACACATGTTAGAGAACATAGGGTTGGATTGACCCACCTTGAGACACTGTTGAGATTATTATGATTCTATGTGTCATCAGTTGGTCTCAAGCAATGATGATGTATAATCCTTAGACCTGAGATCAGTATGGTTTCCTACATGCGTAAGAGTACAATTTGGGGTTGCCAAATGCTACTCCATAACTAGGCAGTTATAAAGGTAGCTTTCAGGCATGCTATGAAACATGCGGAGGAATGTGCCTGGTTGGATATGGGATTTGCCCCTCCTAACATAACAGGAGAGATATCTCTAGGCCCCTTGAACTGGTAGGATAAAGAAAGTGCATGTCTATACCACTGGTGGTCGAAGAGTTTGACCACATAAGGTTATTTGTTACTTGATCGAGAAAGTATTGAACAGTCTATGGATGACACAACATCTCACCTGGAGTTTAACTAGATATCGTGAGGCAAAGGGAGAATACACGAGAAGGCCTTTCAGTTCAATTAGATGAGGACCAATCGTATGGAGATACGAGCTGGTCGTAGGCTGATCAATGTAATCACAGAATGGTCAAAACCTGGTCGTAAGGAGTTATGAGCTGGCCATGACTAAATACGAACTGGTCGTATAGAGATATGAGCTAATCGTAAGTGATGAGGATTTGGTCGTAGATCATATTGCATTAAGGTTCATCCGATATAATTCGTGTGTATTCGAAAATTGTTATGTCCTGCTAGTAACCGCTAACAACTCGTGGTCAGAAAGGAGTTTCCAAGTGACAACCGAACTACACATGAACCTAACGGGTCACACACTTAACGGGTTGGAATATAACATGTTCGGATAGGATTCGTCATCCGCACTATATAAGGAGATGCTTGTGGCTATTGGGATATACATCATACAAGTGATATACGAGAGACACGAAAGTCATGACTTGAGTTGCTCCACCGAAACCCTAGCCACCATCTTCCTGAGAGCCCCACCGTGCGACTTGGTGATAACACACTAGCGTTCGGTGTTCCTTCCCTAGACATATGGATACCGTAGGGGCGCTACTGCTGTTGCTGTTGTGCTTGAGGACAATATGCGATCTTCACAAGGAACTACAGAGGTTTCTGGAGGAGACGATCGACTACGACCACTACATCGACACACTTTTTAATAGACCAGGCTGCTCTGACTCTTCTTCTACTGCATTGTGCGTCTAGTGGTAACGATCTGTGATCGTCTACTTGCTTGGCTTCCTAGTTTATGTGGTAGAATTTTTAAATTGTTGTTATCGTAGCCTACCCGTATCCCTTCAGTTGTATTAGAGCCATCCTGCATAGTTTTTGATCTGGATCGGTTGCATATACTGGATATGTGGCAGTAGTAGATTGGATCTATCACTAGTTTGGACTGATAATCTAGATCGATTCATATGGATGGAACGGTCTAGGCACTGGTTGATAAGATCGATCATTGTTCGGCGGTAGTAGACGGGTCTTGCAAGGAGGTATGAGCTAAAAGGACCTTATGGTCTTTTGCGCTTGTTCACGACCACATTGCATGATACTCCTACCGGTCAGAATTCCGCCATCGGAGTATGCCACAGTGCGTGGTCGTATCAAGGCAGTGATTAGATTGGTTCGGAATAGGGTTAATACGATTAATCTGATGATTTCCATAGCTCGGATACGCGAATAAGATTCATGTCCTGGAAAAAAAATTTGAGTGCGCTACCCTCGACCAGTGACACCCCTTTGAACCTCGCCCACTAACCAGCTAGCGGGACCGCTGTGATCGTAGCTGCATTATATAGTAGTATGTGTTCATGTCACTCGATAGAATTGGATTCTATGCATAACTCGTTTTTGTAGGGTTTGATGTGAATAGTATGGCCCACTATGTATGTGATGCATGAATGGATTTTCATGGCTTGCATGTCATGCTGTGAGATAGCCATCGAGCTACATATTGTTGTATAACGGTCTACATACCGACATGTGATACTTGATATTATCCTATGAAATTCATTACTAGCTTTTAGGAGTAAATGCTTAGTAGATGAATGCGGTTGGAGACGTCAAGTATGGTGGTCGGAGGACAGAAAGCATGGTGATGGAGATCATCATGTTAAGGGCCATACTATTTCACAATTTAATATGATTATCTGTGAATGTTTGTATTTATTCATGTTTTGCTATTTGACCATGTTTTATCATTAGATGTTTTGACATGTAAAGTAGTATCCCTTAGGAAAAATTAAGTAAAATTGATGCCTTTCTAGTTGCTGTGCCTATCACGATTTTGATCATTAATTGGCAGGTCTACCAAAGTAGGGTGCCATTAATTATCTTAATAAGATGGGGTGGGTGTCGGACATCCATATGCATAGTGTTGGTTTTACTTAACAAGGTTGTCAAAACAGTTCTGGGCCTTGAGGCATAGTATTGGTCGGAAGTGCATGGAGATATCACCGATCAAACAAGAGTCATATTTGATATGATTAGTAAAGGGTTGCTTACCTAAAATCACTAAGTTTCTAGCAGTGATGCCAAAGCTCACTAGGACTTAATGATTTATGGATCTTGAACTCACTATATGTTGTTTGAGAGAAACATGGTTTATAGTGGGAGTATCTTTTATTACATTATTTAATAGAAGATCTTACATAAACATAGTGCTGAATTATTACATATTCTGTTGTAGATCATGGCACCTACTACTTCCTCTGCACCTACCTTTAATTTGCGATCTATTCTTGAAAAGGAAAAGTTGAATGATTCAAATTCCATTGACTGGTTTCGTAATCTGAGAATTGTTCTCAACCAAAAAAAAAGAAGGAATATATTCTAGAGGATCCTATCCTGAGGAACCGAGTGCTGATACTCCTCGTGCTGAAGAGAATGCTCATGAGAAATATTGCAATGATGCAGTCGATGTGCACTGCTTAATGCTTGCTACCATGAACTCCGAGCTTCAGAAGCAATATTAGACCAGAGATGCTTACAATATGATTGTGAGTCTGAAGGGTATGATTCAAGATTAAGCAAAGGCAGAGAGGTTTAACACCTCTAAGGCATTGTTTTCTTGTAGGCTATCAGAAGGTAACCCGGTTAGTCCTCATGTGATCAATATGATTGGTCTTATGAGAGCTTGGAAAAGCTTAGTTTTCCCCTTAGCCAAGAGTTGGCTACTGATGTGATTCTTTCAATCACACCCTACGAGTTTTGAGCCCGTCATATTCAATTTTCATATGAATGGCATGGAGAAGTGTAACACCCTGGCTATGTGGAAGCCAAGATATTACCTGAAGTCCAACACTACGCAATAATATGAAATAATTTCAACAATATTTCAACTAATGGCATAAAGTGATCAACATCTAAAAGGATGAGTATAAGAATTGAATCAGAACTTAACAACATGTCAAACTCCATCATCCAATCATATTGAATCAAATATGATAAAGCTATCATAGGTCTATACGAAGATCATTAAGCATTCACTAGTTCAACTAAGTCATAATGAATGAAAGTTTAAATCATCAGAACTCCATTTATTACAATCCAACTTATCAAATGAAAGATAATAATGAGTTCAACTGTTTAAAAGGGTGACGAATGTGAAGTGAAAGAAGCGATTCATGTGACTAATCCCTCCTATGCATGTCGTCTTCAATGTTTACCTAAAACAAATAAATACGACAAGAATGAGTCTACGACTCAGCAAGTACAATAGAACAATATGAACAATACTTAACAAGAATATCAATCACAGAATAGAATACGAATGTAGAACGACTGAATAAAAACATAGCATCATAGAATAGAATTCGAATGTGGAGTGGATGATTAAGGACTTATCATCATATAATAGAATATGAATGTAGAATGGAAGAAACCATATGAATGAATGAAATGCATGATCTCCACTTCTGTTTATACCGGTATAGCCAGTGAACACCCGTCGGTGTTCACTCAGGCCCACATTTCATAAAATGTGGGGATCCAAGGCCCGTATGAAGAATGTTTTATAACAGGGATCCAATTTGCCCACATTGGAATGGTGGGTCTTACATGCCCATACTGAAATTGATGGGTCTTTACATCCCACCCCCGTGGGTGAATCATGAACAATGAATGAATGAATGAATGAATGAATACATGAATATGGAAGATGAAATCTCAAGAAGCGTGGATTCACATATATGGAACGAATCAGAAATCATCGAGAACTACTCATAAACCATAGTATTCAGTCATGGCATGAACATCAAGCACTATGAACTAACAACAGCAATACATACACAATGTACTTGCCGATGTTGGAATGATGGGACTTCACTACCCACTCCCATGGGTGAAGTATGAATGGAAGAACGAATGAATATGTTGAATGTAAACATATAATCGAAGAATCATGGTATATCAATTATGAAGGGAAACAGGAAATACCAGAATTACCCATTGCATATTCACCCATCAGGTGAAACAAACAACAATCAAGACAATTCAATTGTACTTACCTTTCGAACTGTGATGCGTTAGGAGGTAAAGATGAAGCCTCTAATTTCAAATTCCCTCCTCCTACACAATTTAATTGCTTGAATAAGAAACAACGTGAATAATATATTAACCGCAATACCTAATCTTATATTCCTAAACCCAAGGTTCATATAATTGTTCTATACAATAAAACCGACAGTCCAACAGGACGATAATCTGGTCAGTGATACTAAAAACATCATATCTTTTGCTCTGATACTTGAAAAGGAGTGATCTCAGATCCTATGAAAAGGTATGAAAAACCTCCACATTAGTCTAGTTGGCGAAAACTTCCAATTAGGCCAAAAACCTAGGCTAACATTCAGGTGAAAGTCTAATATACAATCTGTCTAGCAGAACTACACAACAGTAAAGAAATATTGTTCTTTGTCTTGGGCGGCAATGGAGATGACACCAAGGGGAAGGAGGTGTTGGAGATGGCAGCAGCCAGGAGGGGATGGGGTGGCGACTTGGAGGGGGAGGAGGGCAGGAGGTGGAGACCAAGAAGGGGAGTGGGGGCGACTAGGGTTAGGGGTGGCGCCCCCCTTTTTGCCCACAAAGGCTGGCCCACAAGGGCCTTTGCACAATGGGCCGAGAGCCCAAGGCCCAAATGCTCCAAGAAAAATTCAGAATTTAAACCAAATTCCATCTCTAAATTTTGTTGCAATCGAAATTGAATAAAATTCCCTCTCTCGAACAAGTTTCTCTCTTACCGATATTATTATCTCTAATTGAAATTCGGGGTATTACATTCTACCCCATAATGAGTTCGACCGAATCTTCTCACCGACCTTCCCGAAAGAAAAGTACGACTGGAATTAGACAATCACAAACACGTACCTATTGCGAACGAATCTAGATATTGTTCGCGCATACGAAACACCATCTTCCAAGGATGTAAAACAATGTCTGTCCAAACACTCAACCCGACCCCTTCTAGGTACACTCGTCAGAAGAGAATCGAAGGTAAGACCCTACTCAAATGTCAACATCTTTAACAAAATCTCAAGCTTCGAATGGCTCAGTTACTCACTTAGCACCAGAACACACTAGACGTTTGCGTACTTCGCGTATGGACCTGAGACGGTCAAAGTGATACGCCAACTTCCCCTTAGGTACAAAAGCACGAAACATGCTCAACACACACAGAACTCTCGTCCCAGTTCTAAATCTAACTTTTCATCTAACAACGAGCACCTCCTTTAAACAAGAATACACAACAGAACTCGTTTTTTTTTAAAAAAAAAAACAGTTGTTTTACAAAGAGAATGCAATTGAAAATTAAGAGTTTTCATCGCAACTACGCAATGCCAACTCTCCACCAAAAGGGTCAAATCCAGGATTGACAAATCATCACGGAAACTATTCCACTTTCTAATTAGGCAATTTGCAAATGAATACCACGAAAGCCAAAGGAGAAATCACTCGAATCCCCAAATCAAATATTTCTTTTATTCTATATGAACCAGAAAGAATCGCACATACCAACACAGTGCCAACTCAAATTGCAGAAGATATCAATCAACAACACAAACCTCAAACAAGAATCAAGAAAACGCTTCACTACCCGAGGAAACATCTTTTTTCTCAGTGTCTCTTTTAGGAATAAAATTTCTCTCAAACCTTGGAATTCGAATTCATCGCATGCCACACGAGCTCAAACCACTTAATTTAACATCCTCAAATTATGCTCAAACCGAAATACATCATCCACACCTTTGTGGAGAGGCTCTATTGATCCCACTGAACACTCTAGACAACTCCTTCTACTAGCGAAATTAATTTGACAGAAGGTGCCCAAAGCACCTCAAAAATAGATCCCACGCATTCCCTTCGCTTGCAACTTTCAAGAATAACAACTCAGAATCCTCAGTACACACGCTCAAGTACTACATCAGAAGGGTCATATCAATGGTTAATCCATTGCTCAGGAAACGCCATATTCTACTTTCTCTATACACAATCATTGGGCGACCAAAGGTCTAGCATAAAAATGCAAAGCCCAAAATTAATTTCCAAGACGTCTATAACGAACTTCTCTTATACAGATAGAGGAATCATCAGAAAATCCCTAACAACCCCACAATTCTAACGTACTCACTCATTATCATCATTAGAAATCACCCACACAATCTCACAATACTATCCAATTGCATTACTCTTTAAAATTGATCAAGGTTTCCATACCTTCGATAATCCCCAACATTTCAACATGAACTAAGGTTCTGGAATTACACTATACCATAGATTCTACTTAGTCGTAACACCATTCAGTTTTACTTCAAAACCATACATTATGTAACATCCCAAATCTTGGCTTGTGTTTTAAATATAAGAAAATGTGAAGAAATTAAAACTTTTCTTACATCTTGTTGTTGTTTGAATGTTCTGAAAATTCTTGTAAAGGAATTATAGAAATTCAAATTCATAAGCTCCTTTTTACCTAAGTCTTGACCCTTTGAAACTTTTCTAGATAATCTTGTGATCATCCTCTGGAAATAATTTTCCTTGGTTCTAAGGCTGTTGTGTGACTCCTCTAAAAAAATTCATAATTTTTAGAAATTGTTTGAATATTTTAAGGGGCCAGTCAAACCAGTTTGACTCTTGGTCAAACCCTATGTCAGTACCTTGAGAAATTTTTGGAGAAAAATGCTTTCCACCAAAACCTCTAACAATTTTATACAAGGTCGATACTTCAGTTGGGCACCTCTTGTAAAACTTTTGGAATTTTTGGAGTTGTGTAGCTCCATTTAAAAATTCCTCAAAATTTCAGCTCAATCTAAAACCCTAGTCAATGATCTGTTGGGTCTGAGTCAGACTCATGCTCTTGGTTGAGCCCAACCACCTTAACTACACTCGGGTCCATTCAAGTTGGCGCTTTTCTTTTGGAGCGTTGGATTTTCTTTCAACCGTCCAGATCTAAGTGGGTGTTTGGACCGTCTAAGAGTCCATCTCAATCTGAGTCGTTCAATTCCCATCAGACCGCCAAGATTGCTTTGAACGTTTTGGACCTCCAAGCGTTACTTTTAATCTGAGCCGTCCACTTGTGATCCAACCGTCCAAATCTTCTGACTCAATCTCTTAACTTAACCCAACCCTCCCGTTCATTTCTTTCACCCGTGCCACTTTGTTCTTTCGCTGACTGTGGGCCCTCGCCGGTCTTGGTCATCTTGTTCCCCGCTGGTCCGTGCGCGAACCCCAGAGCAGGGCATGGGAGAGAGCTTCCTTGTCCACTTCAGTGTGTCATCCTCAACGACTACACTCCTGGTTTTGTTGATCGCCAATGGTTTTCGCACTCGAGAATGCCGTCTCAACTGCTTCTGTTGTCTCTATTCGTCCTGGGCAGAGCTTTAGGCCATGTCCGCCATTAAAGCTTGTCCTTGCTCAACCCTTGACTCTTGCTATTTGAAAAGGCTTGGAGCTCCTCCTTGTGTTCCTTTATAGCACCACCTTAGTTCCTCTCTATTATTGAGCTCAAACTCCAGAGAGAACCCCAAATCGCCATTTTCGGCCGTCAAGGTCCTTCATCGTCGTCGGTGCTCTAGTGGTTCTTTTGCCCATCTTTTCGCATCACCTTGCGCCCCTTATCACCTCAATCTTTTCCCCTAACTCAATTTTGGATTGCATTCACATGAATCATCTAATTTTGGGTTTGATCCTTTTCGGCCGAAGTTCATCCCTTTTCTTCCCCAACTCCCGTAAGGACCTCTGCTCTTCAATTAATTGCTCATGGACCATCTATGAAGCTTATTGAAGCTATCCTTACCTTTCTTGCTTCTCCGTTTTGGCTCAGGCCTTCTTCTCCACATTGTCTTCCTCAACGTCGGTGCTGGTCGTCGTCGCCAAAGCATCTCCGGCCATCTCCTAACCTCTCCTGTGCTCAGGTAACTCCTTTGTAGTCCCTAGTTGCTTGGGTACCCACTTTCTTGGACAATGTAGAGCTTGTGGTCATTTCTGCTTTTGGGCGTGCTTTGCACCACCGCTCTAGGCCGGCTCAGCTGTCGAGGTCACCTCTGTGAGTTGCGCAATGCTATTGTGAACCCATTTCTGCCTTTAGTTTGCACCGCTATGACTAGAGTCACCGGCGGTGAGCCCAGTTTTGAGCTCAAATCCGTTGTCGTAAACCACGACCACCCCCTTGGTCTTTTGCAAAGGCCACCATCCTGGCCTTTTGCAAAGACCACCCCCTTTGGCTACGATCACTATCATGTGGGCCCACGCACTTAAACCCCGGTGCGTGCATAGCGCTAAGTTGATCTTGGACCGTCTATTTTAAGATCTACGTCTCAGATTTATTGGAATGTTCGGACCCCGTGGACACTGTGAACTGTCCATCTTTAGATCAATGCTCCAGGTCACGTTGAACGTTCGGACCACCTGAACGTCTTTTCTGTTTTGGGCCGTTCGATTTTGATTTAACGCTTGATAATTGGGGTCGTTCGCGCACGTTGCCGATTGTCCCGTTAGCTTGGGGCCGTTCAATTCAATCTCTACGGCCCAAGTGTTTTCCACGTTAAAGGTTAATGAGAAAATCCAATAGTCTTTTATTTGTGAACTACAAATTGTGTTAAACTTCAAAAGTGCTTAAGTAATTCGTTTTAACTCCTTTTTGGGTGATTCAAATTTTGTTAATTCCCTGATTAACTGAACTTTAATCTAAAAATGGTTTGAACCTTGTTCTGTACCAGAAAATTGTGTTAATTGTATTATCTTGTTTTAGCTTTAGTTGTTGCTCTAGAAATTCTTTAAACTTGTAAAATGCATAAGTAATTCTCTGTAACTCCAATTTGAGTAAACTAAACTGTGTTAGAACCCTCTGTTGCTATGCTTTAGTGTAGAATAGGTTTTAAATATATCTTTGTCTATGAAAATCTTGTTCTACAATTTACTTGTGCAGTACTTTCATAACTTAGAAAAATCATAAGAAATTCATTTTAACTCCAAATGAAGTGAACTAATTTTTGTTGTTCTTAGAATATCATGCTCTATTTACCATAAAAATTTTATGTTCACCAACCTTCTAAAAATGTATGTAATGAACAGTAATAGAAAGCTAATTAATTGGAATTTTCAGCCCGATCAAATTGTTTAGGCCATAACTTTTGTATGCTTTATCTAAATTGATTGATTCTTGCTGTTAAATTCATTTAAAATCTTTCTCTACCTGCTGTGTAAATTTCATGGATTTTGGTTGAATTTGGTTTTTGAGTCTTTTTCGGTGTTAGTCGTTCTTATTTGATTTTTCATTCTTGCGATAGGTTCCAACGAATTTATTGATTATGAGAGTGATCCTCTGCAGCAAGATAGTGATCACCGGCAAGGCAAGCAGATGTTACAATTTATTTGATCATAGTGCTCCTACTATTTTCAAAGTCTAATATCTTATTTGCAAAGTCTATGTATGCATGCTCTATGTTGCTGTTAAATTATTGTTCGATTAGTTGATCCTCTAGATGCATAATCTGTAGACAAATATTCATCCTCTACTACCGAGCCTAGGATTATGTCCTCTGTGATTTAGGGTTCGTTGGATGAGCCCTTGTCACTTAGCTTGTAGTCTACGGTTTGTTGTTGCTTAGAAATGCTTAGAGCGGTAGAATTGGGTGGTTATCGACTTAGTCGATAACCTTGATCACAAATCATACTATGACTTTATGTCCAGCACCTTGTGCTATGTTACTTTGAGAAAACTAAAACTAAAAATAAAATGTTTTAGACTTAGGCACAATGGTAAGATGGTGTGCTTTTTGGTGTGAATGGTTGGTGTCCGAGTCAACAAGGACCGAATTACCTGTGTCACTGATCCAAGCACTTTTGCGTGCTAACCACATGAGGGGGATATGGGACCTCTCTTGACTTAGTACTTTGGTGTGTGTTGGCCCCGAGTCGCAGGAGGATGTGTGTGTGTGTGTGTGTGTGTGTGTGTGTGTGTGTGTGTGTTGTGTTGTGGTAAAATGAGGATTGTGTTTTGGTGTTAGGTGCACGGGAGTGGAATCCTTTCTAGGTTCTCCACATCGAGGGGTATTGTAGTTGTCCGGTTGCTTTACCCTACATGGGTAGTTGTCTCCCGGCTTTACAATGACTCCGATGCAACGTATGGGTTTCTATCCATACGGGCGACTCGTGGTTAATACACAATATTGGAAAATGTCTCGTAGGATTTAGCCGTGCCGGCACACCAAAGGAAATATGCTAAATAGCTTGGCAAAAAGGCGGTCTGATATGTGGATACATTGGTACACTCCTATAGGGTTAAATCTATTCGAATATCCTCATCCTAGGTTATGAACATGCATGGTAAGGTCGTGCAAGAATTAGACTATAACATTTTCACTAAAACTTGAATTGGGTGGTATGAATGGGGAATTCGTGCTATGTTGTGGTGGCTATTGGGTTAGTCACCTCTAGGTTGCTATTTTTGTTATTTATTGTTGTCTCACTGTTATTTCAACAATTAAAAATAGATTTATCAAATTGCCTTCAATCTATTACAATTTTGCAAATGAAAATTGCTTTATGCGTCCAATAAACCATATGACCATCTCCTTTGTTTCAGCTTGCATGTAGTTATATATAGACTTGTTACTCGTAAGTCTTACGAGTACATTTTTGTACTCAGTTGCATTGCTTTATTTGTTGCAGAGGAAGTTGACCCCCAAGGGGTTAGCTTTTGTGAGATGGACTACGTGTTGGACGACTAGCTTGGCGACCCGGTCGGTTGCCGTGTGGGTAAATGGCAAACTAGTTGGCTTTTGGTTATCGCCATCTTATGGCATTTTGCTTCCGCTGTTCCTTCTATTACTAGTGTGTAATTTGGCCGGTCGGCCCCTTTTGTAATAACTCTTTTATGTATGTCTTTGCTTTAGACTCAGTATTGTAATCTTGTATGGAAATGATGCTTGATTTTGTAAAGGTGTATGTGTACTGCATTTCTGGGAAGTACATGTCCACCGAGACTCAGGATATTTGATTGGTAATACTATAACCATTTGGTGGTTAAGTAATACGAGTTAAATACCCTAGGTTCTCACACATTCTATTTGAATCAAATTTCCTCCAAGAGGTACAGGTCAAAACCAATTCATCTTCTAGACTTCTACTACTCCTCCAATAGATTGGTAGCAAAACCACACCACCACCATTACTTAACCACCACCAAACAGTTGCTACTTTACGTTTTGTAAAAACTTTGCAACACAAAACTATTGTCCCTTTCTCGAAAGAAAGAGACGAACAAGGACAAGTTTCGTCACACAGGAAAATGTTGCTCCTCATAGCGAGCACAAACCAAAAGAAACAATCTGATAACGATGATATTAGAAAACGAAAGTTGAGTTCACAATTGAGGGCACACATCTCTCAAAAAGGGAATAGCAAATAACAACCAATAAGAAAGTGACATTGCGATTAAAACCCGACAACTATTGTGCGGAAAGAGCAGACAGTTTAGGCTCGATTCAAATAACCACAAGTTACAAAACTTAACTCCAATTCTCAAATACTCCCACTGCACTCTTTCCTCTAACACTGAAATTAGCCCTTTGAATATAACAACACTTTGCCACAACGAACAAGATAAGTTCTTTAGTCCAAACCATAAGAACTAATTAAGAACCGATAAAATTCTTCAACACGTTATGTTTGCTCAGAACAGTTCAACTACACATGAAACCTGAGATCCAAATGATCTCAGCCACAAAACTCAAAACATTTTCATTTACGGGATTTCACGAAAAGCAAACAGATTATTTTCCTCTTAAAGGAATCAACATAATTTTTCTTTGATTGCTACCCCATGTTGCCAACTCAGACCAAAAAAACGTTTAAGATTAAATCACACGAATCTATTAAGAAGTAATAGGACAATACAATACATCATTTTATTTAAAATAATTTCAGCTACCACAAACAATAGCCCAACTTGACGTCATAGATTATCATTTAACTTCTTTTCTTACAACTTCTAATTTACTACCACAAAAAACAAGGTTCTAAACTCCAACACTCCAACTACTCAAAAAGAAATAAGTAGAGTCAAAACTTTCTTCAATGAAGTTTGTAAAAACTAATTCCCATTATCCAAAACACCAAACGGATAACCAGGTCACCTTTATCAACAAGAAAGATAGGACTAACATGAAAAAGAACAATCTCGTCAATAACAACGTTTACAAGTAGCAAAGAGAACTCGACAATCGGAACGACAATAGTTATTCTGAAAAGCAGATAGGGACCAATGGCAACCCGTACCCAACCATTTTACTTGATTACCATCTCCGGCTTAACCACGACAAGGCATCACAAAAGGATTTTAACACTTTCCTTCAGAAAAGAGATGCTTTAAAACTTCAACAATCGGAATGATCCAAAAGAAATACATGGAGCCAAAGCTTTCTCACGTTAACGAACTTGCAATAGAAAACTCTCATTACCCAGAATATCAAACGAATAAATAAGTCATTCTTTTCCAATAAGAAAGAAGGAACAGCTATGAAAATATCAATCTTGTCAAAAGATAACGATCACAAGTAGTAAAAGCAACTCAACAGTCGAAAAACAATAATTGTTTCAAAGAACGATTAGAGACCTATTGAAACCCATTAACTACAATGAGACACGAACCTAAGAGAAATTCATCAACCACCACAGGACAAGATTTGGCCAAATTCAAAAATCAAGAAAGAGAACAACTTTCTAAAGCGACTTACGCTCAACACCTGTAACTATAGTACTTGAGGTAACTACCCCCCCCCCCTATCCACATACTGTGAACGGTGTTGCAACCTGGTGAATCCCAAGGCAACGACCACGACCTCCACTTCTCAACATCTGTTATCCACACGCATAACCAACATAACCAATTATGAATGTACAGGATCAACTCATAACTATCATAGAAGGATTCCATATATATAGAATATCGTAACATATCATAGACTAACAACAAAAACGATAGTGCAGAAGCAATTCAATACAATATAGCATAATGAAACATACCACTCGAAATGCGGATGGAATGGATTACCCAAACCCAACCTACTGTGCACAGTGTGTCATTTTAATATTTTACTTACCACAGACCTAAAGCCCACTCTAATACCAACTGTAACATTCTGGCTATGCGGAAGCCAAGATATTACCTAAAGTCCAACACTACGTAATAATATGAAATAATTTCAACAATATTTCAACTAATGGTATAAAGGGATCAACATCTAAAAGGATGAGTATAAGAATTGAATCAAAACTTAACAACATGTCGAACTCCATCATCCAACCATATTGAATCAAATATGATAAAGCTATCATAGGTCTATACAAAGATCATTAAGCATTCACTGGTTCAACCAAGTCATAATGAATGAAAGTTTAAATCATCAGAACTCCATTTATTACAATCCAACATATCAAATGAAAGATAATAACAAGTTCAACTATTTAAAAGGGTGACGAAAGTGAAGTGAAATAAGATATTCATGTGACTAATCCCTCCCATGCATGCCATCTTCAATGTTTACCTAAGACAAAGAAACACGGTAAGAATGAGTCCACGACACAGCAAGTACAACAGAACAATATGAACAATACTTAACAAGAATATCAATCACAGAATAGAATACAAATGTAGAATAGCTGAATAAGAACATAGCATCATAGAATAGAATTCGAATGTGGAATGGATGATTAAAGACTTATCATCATAGAATAGAATATGAATGTATAATGGTAGAAACCATATGAATGAATGAAATGCATGATCTCCACTTCTGCTTATACCGGTATAGCCAGTGAACACTCGTCGGTGTTCACTCAGGCCCACATTTCACAAAATACGGGGATCCAAGGCTCGTATGAAGAACGTTTCATAACGGGGATCTAATTTGCCCACATTGGAATGGTGGGTCTTACAGGCTCATATTGGAATTGATGGGTCTTTACATCCCACTCCCGTGGGTGAATCATGAACAATGAATGAATGCATGAATATGGAAAACGAAATCTCAAGAAGCATGGATTCACATATATGGAACGAATCAGAAATCATCGAGAACTACTCATAAACCATAGTATTCAATCATGGTATGAACATCAAGCACTATGACCTAACAACAGCAATACGTACACAATGTACTTGTCCATGTTGGAATGATGGGACTTCACTACCCACTCCCGTGGGTGAAGCATGAATGGAAGAATGAATAAATATGTTGGACGTAAACATATAATCGAAGAATCATAGTATATCAATTATGAAGGAAAACAGGAAATACCAGAATTACCCATTGCATATTCACCCATCAGGTGAAACAAACAACAATCAAAACAATTCAATTATATTTGCCTTTCGAACTGCGATGCGTTAGGAGGTTAGGATGAAGCCTCTAATCTCGAATTCCCTCCTACTACACAATTTAATTGCTTGAATAAGAAACAACATGAATAAGATGCTACCCGCAACGCCTAATCTCATATTCCTAAACCCAATGTTCATATAATTGTTCTATACAATAAAACCGATAGTCTAGCAGGGCGATAATCTGGACAGCGGTACTAAGAACATAGTATCTTTTGCTCTGAGACTTGAAACAGAGTGATCTCAGATCCTATGAAAAGTTATCGAAAACCTATACATTAGTCTAGTTGGCAAACACTTCTAATTCGGCCAAAAACCTAGGCTAACATTCATATGAAAGTCAAATATACAATCGGTCTAGCAGAACTAGACAGCAGTAAAGAAATACTCATAACTTTTAATTGGATTAACCAAAATCCAAGATTATTGTCATTCTGAAAAGCTACGAACACAACCTTCAAAATCCTAGTTGGCATGACACTCATATTTTGCCTTCAACAAAATGTGCTACACGGGTCAAAACTACTGACAGAAACCGATATACACTCTGGACAGTCAAATTGAAATGTACATAACTTTTTTTATACAAATCCAAAAAGGGTGTTCTTTATCAATCCTGAAAGCTAATGAGATTATCTACAAAAACTGTTTTAGGCAACACTTCTGAATCAGCTCCTAACCTAATCATATTTTAATAAACACAGTGACTGTTAATTCTCGTCAAACTTTTGGGACAGCAGAAAAGAATTCATCATAACTTTTAAACCGTAACTCGGAATTGAGTGATCTTTGAGTCTACTGAAAGCTAAGAACGAATCCCACATAACTCTAGGAGATGGGATTCTCTCATTTGCCATCTATGAACATGAAAACAGTCATACAAGGAACTGGACAGAATCTATTCTAATCGCAGCAGGAATTCAATCCACTAAACATGGCAATTACGAATCTACTTCGATCAAAATCATTGGGGACACACTTGTTGCCCTTGAAGACCCACAAGAACTTGCTGAACCTTCGTGAAATCCTCCTTCTCCCACTTTCCCGTCCTATCTCCTTTGGCCAAGATCATCCAGGAGTCTTCTCCCTCTCTTCTTTGTCTTGGCCGGCAATGGAGATGACGCCAAGGGGAAGGAGGTGCTGGAGATGGCAGCAGCCATGAGGGGATGGGGTGGTGGCTTGGAGGGGGAGGAGGGTAGGAGGTGGCGGCCAAGAAGGGCAGTGGGGGCGGCTAGGGTTAGGGGTGCCCCCTCCCTTTTTGCCCACAAAGGCCGGCCCACAAGGGCCTTTACACAATGGGCTGAGAGCCCAAGGTCCAAACGCTCCAAGAAAAATTCAGAATTTGAACCAAATTCCATCTCTAAATTTCATTGCAATCAAAATTGAATAAAATTCCCTCTCCCGAACAAGTTTCTCTCTAATTGAAATTCGAGGTATTACAAGAAGTCAATGACCGAGTTGCATGGCATGCTTAAAGGTGCTAAGGAGAGCATCAAGAAAAGTTCTAATCATGTGATGATGGTTCAAAAGACTACTAGCTTCAAGAAGAAGGGTAAGTCGGGAAAGGGTAAATGCAAAGAAAAGACTCAAGATGAGATCGAGAGTCTCAAGGCTAAGCTTAAGAAGCTTAAGCTGGGTCCTAAGCCTGATACAGAATGTTACCATTGTCATGAGAATAGGCATTGGAAGAGAAATTGCAAGAGGTACTTGGCAGAGATGAAAAAGAACAAAGGAAGTAAGACTTCTAGTTCAGGTATAAATGTTATACAAATTAATCTTGCCACTTCTCTGACCAGTTCTTCGGTATTTGATACCAGATTGGTTGCTCATTGTCACATCCCCGAATTAATAAAGAAGTTTATTATGCATATCATTAGCATGCATCATGTTTTGAAACTTTTTATTTTAATATTGCACTTGGAAAATCTCAAAATACAATTGAAACATACACTTCAAATTAACCTCCAGACTAGAAACCAAAATAAATGCTACTAAAGATCATCTGGAAATAATTTATTCAAATACTATATTAATTATCCTGAATTAATATATTTTTTCCCAAATTTTTGGGACTGGTTTGAACCCTAAGAAAATTCAAACATCCTTAAAGTACCTAGCCTAAGTTTGAATTTATATATCACAAAATATATCATGAACAGTGGGGTTCAATAATTTTTGTGGACATTAGGTTATCCCAGGAACCTCCACAAATTATTTCATGATTTTAGGAAATTTATTTCTATTTTTAAGCCCCTGGTCAAAGTAGGGAAAACAATTAAAATTCCAGTCAAAACCCTAAACCAAACCAAAGATCGTTCCTCGGGCTTGAGTCCACCGGCGAGACAGCTCAACCCAACCCCTAATCGCACCATCGCATGCAACCGTCGGATTATGGATCAACGGCCTAGATCGCATACCTCTTCCGACCTGTCCGATCACCCTCTGAATCTAAGCCGTCCAGCCAAGATCCAACGGTGCGCATCGAACCGATCATCTCGCGCTCGCGCGCACCGCATTGTTTCGTTGACGACGTGGGCCCAAGCTGTCAGCTTCGTCCCTGACCTCGCGCAGGAGATGAGCTCCACGCGGCCGAGGCAACCTGCTCCGAGCTGTTGAGGGATTCCGACGCCGTCAATCCACCGCCTCCATCCACCACTCCAGCGTTCTCGCTTCACGCGCTCCAATGTCGTCATCGCCCGAGGATAATACCCCCTCAACACCCCGTTATTCCTCACTTTTCCTCTCGGTGGCTGAGGAAAAGGAAGCTCTCTCCTCGGCATCTCTAGGGTAAGCTTCCACCGGGTGGTAGCCTTCAATACCCTACTCGATGCCTTCTCCATTTTTGCTAATGAGAGCTTACTTCATTGTTTGTAGCTCTCGGACCATCTTCGTGCTCGGTTCACGCCCGCAGCGCACTCGGGTCATCTTCTTGCCATCTTTGTTCCGGTGAGGTTTTTAACCCTTCTTGCGTGTCATAACGTGTATTAGGGTATCTTAAAGCTTTTCCCTCAACCAATTTCTGGGATGCATGGCAGGGTTGAAGTGAATCGAAGTTTGCACCATTTTCGACCGTGGCACACCCTTTCATCTCCCACTTAGATTGGTAAGCCTTTTTGTCGATTCCTTGCTATTACAGCATCCTCATAGGATCTTTGAGCTTTTCCGAGCATTCTTTTATTTTCGTTTTGCTTCCAGTATCCTCTCCACGTGAAGCCGTGCTGTTGTTACTTTCTTCTCCGGCGCCGACGCTGCTCCAGCCTTCCCCGACCATCTCGACCTCGCTCCAGCGCTCAGGTAGCTTCTATTTAGCCCCTAGAACCTCAGGCACCGCTTGTATGTCGCTGCGGAGCTCTCCTTTGCGTTGTGCACGATTGCCGTAGAACCGTCGCCGCCCAACTCCGGCTAGCCGCCGGTATAGGCCGGCTTAGTCGTCGAGACTACTATCTTTAGAAGCGCATTGCTATTTTACACCTGTACATGCCCTTGGCTGGCGCCGCCGTGGCCGGAATCGCCGGCGAGCCGCCGGTGAAGCGCGCGGGGCAAAAGCCCGTTGTCGTACTCAGACAACCAGTGTAGCAAGATGATTAGGCGTAAAGTGTTAATCATTAGCGTTAAGTGTTGTCTTAACGAGGTAAACAACCGCTTTCACGTGGGCCCCGTGCACAAAAAACGACAGGATTATACCGTATCGTAGAGTGGCTGACCTGTGGGCCCTAGGTGTTAAACCCCGTGCACCGTGCGCGTGCACCAGTGAACCAAGTCCTTTGGACCGGGTCACTGACAGCGGGACCCACATGTCAGCGCTCGATTTAAAATCTGAGTGAAATGGAAAAATGCACTATTCACTGGGCCCGCCGGTCAGTGACCGCGGCTAGGAAGCGCTCGGTAGAAGAAGTAACCAATGCTTTATGAAATTCGAAATCTATTAATTTACACACTGAAAATTGGCATTAACTTCTAAAAAACATAACTAAATCATTTTAACTCCAAAATGAGTGAAACCACTTCTGATAATTTTCATATTTAGTGAACTTAATATTAAAATTGGTTTCAAACATGTCTCTATAACAGAGAGCATTATTTTGGAAAATGAGCCATTAACGCTATTATTTTTACAATAGAAATAGGGCTGATAACTTCAAAAATTCATAAGTAATTCTTGGAAACTCCAAAAACAGTGAAATCAGTTTTGATAATTTCTATTTCAAATGAACTTAATTATCAAAATGGTTTCAAGCTTACCTCTGTCACAGAAACTATAGTTTGAGGAGAATGATCCTAAAGGGCTTTATTTTTACACTATTAATGTTGATAACTTTAGAAATCAATAACCAAATCATGAAAACTCCAATTGGAGCAAAGTCAACTGTTTTTAACTTGTAATAATATTGCCTATTTAACCATGTAATCCTTGTGCTCACCACTGCTCTACAAAATTTCACCTCATAATTAAATTACATAAATAAAGGCATATTAAAATATGAAATTCAAACCACCATAACTTTCATATACTAAATCAAAATGAAATAATTCTTTCACCAAAAATTATGTAAAATCATGACTTAGCTACTGTAGAAAAATCATGCATTTTTAAGCATCTTGATTTTTGGAGTATTTCTCGATGTTTATTCGGTATTGTATTTATATAGATTCCGAGCTCATTGATATTGACTCTTACGCTACTGAGGGAGAGCAATTAGCCTACCAGCAAGGCAAGCATCCTTTGAACTTTCTTTTTGCATCATATTTGATCCCAATTTTGTTAGGGTAGATGCAATGATAATTGCTTGCATGATAGTTTTATAATGTCGCTATTTTTGTGATGAGTAGTTAGACACATCCTATTATCTTGTCATTGTGGCTATCCATGAATTACCCCAATACTGAAATAATTATGTTAGGATGTGTGAAATTATATTGTTCGAGTTTCGCTTAGCCATGCAGTCTAGAACCGGTAGTTTGATTGTCGGGAATAACCCGACAATTATGGGATAAACACCACTCCCTTTATATACTTTTGTTTCAGATTTTTTGTATCTGTTTTCTAAGATAAATTTTGTCATTTTAAATGAGCTTTTGGTCTGGACAAGTGATGGCTAGTGATGGTGCCTTCGTGCACGAGAATTGGGTATGTGGTTGGACTTGTCTGGACAATTAAGGACCGAACTTTGGTAACGTCGTTGATTCAAGTACAATCGTGCTATCACACGCGGGTTGGGAGCCGTATGGTTAAGTAGGGGGAAGGTTTTATTGTGTTGAGTCCCACGGTGGTGAAATTGTAAGGGCATGGGACCGTGAAATCCCGTGTTCCTTTGGGCCGATAGGATGGGGGCGTTAACGTCTTGTGTTTCCTAGGATATATAGGATGGAGGCGTTAACGTCTTGTGTTTCCTAGGAGCCATGGGTTGAGGGACTTAGCTCAATGGGATCTTCTTGCCAAAAATGACCATATCTTGATTTACCCGGCCGGCATACCTTAGGAAGTATGCTATATTCGGAGGCATCTGGAGGCTTACGGGCTAATCAAGTCGTGTGGGTAAAGTAGTACACCCCTGCAGGGTATAAATCTATTCGAATAGCCGTGTCCACGGTTATGGACAACCGCTTGAGTTCGGGAGTTACTATTGTTAGACTTGGAATTAAAATTGTGGTTATAACTTGGTATCGACATGAATGGGATGTTCATGCTTGTTGTTGTATCAAAGTGGACCGCCACTTTGTTGTTGGTATGATTCATTTGTTATTGAATTCATTACTTATTCACATGCTTTACTCTACTTCAAATCTGATTTTGAAATGGCACTTGAAAAACTAGTATGTGTAGGTAGTTCAGTATTGCGTCTCTTTCGCAAAATTAAGCCAATATGAGCTCTTCCTTTGAATAACTATTTTTATTTGTGTAAGACTTGCGAGTACTCTTTGTACTCAGCCAGGTGTTTGCTGGCTTTTACAGGTGAGGAGGATATTGAAACCGACGAGCTTGTCGGTGTCGATTTAGGCGACACCGATGAGTAGTTTGCTATCATCTAACTCCCAGTTGGTTGCCGATGGGTTATGGGGCATACCATTGCTGGTCTTTTGGTCTATTTATGTATTTCCGCTGCTACTTAATACTCTCTTTTAAATTTGGCCGGTCGGCCACTTGTATTAGATGTAAACTTGGAACTATGTTGTATGTCTTTTGAATCATTTATGTATGAATGTTGTATGGATGTGAGCAACGTTGTATGAGAGTATGACTATATTGGTCGCTGATCTTGGGAGCCAATATAAGTTGTACTCGCTGTTCATGGCTTCCTATTTAACTCACTAAGTGTAGCGTTTGACTTGTTGGAGAACCGACAATCATGTGGTGCTCGTAGAGGAGCGGCGCGCATGATCATCGGGGCTCTAGTTTGAGTTAAGCCTCTCATTTAGATGGAGTTAAGTTGGAATCCATTCACGGGAGACTTAGAGTTATGTCCCTAAGGCTTTGATTAGTCTCGGTCTTATGGAGATAACTCCGGGGTCCCCACACTCATATTTGCAATTCGATGCAGGGACTGATAAGGAGTAGAAGTTTGGCAAGAGGAGATGTTGATTTTCGTGTGGGCAATGGAGCAAGAGTTGCTGCATTAGATATTGGTACTTTACCATTAGCTTTACCCTTAGGATTAGTTATGGAACTAAATAATTATTATTATGTTCTAGCCTTAAGCAAAAACATTATTTCTACTTTATGTTTAGGAGCAGAAGATTATGAGTTCAGAATAAAGAACAATTGTTGTTCAATTTATTTTGAAGATATGCTTTACGGTCATGCTCCATTGGTGAATTGATTGTATGTTTTGAATCTTGAGGATGAGCCCATCTATAACAATAATGCTAAGAGACTTCGACCCAATGATGTGAATCCCACTTTTATTTGGCATTGTTGTCTATGTCATATAAATGAGAAGCGTGTGATGAAGCTCCATAAAGATAATCTTCTAAACTTATTTGATTTCAAATCATTTGAAACATGTGAATCTTGTTTACTTGGCAAGATAACAAAGGCGCCCTTCACGACCAGAGGTGAGAGGGCGAGTGATGTACTGGTCGTAATACATTCGGATGTATGTGGACTAATGAGCACTCTGACCAGATGTGGTTTTCAGTACTTCATAACTTTTACTGATGATTTTAGTAGATATGACTATGTCTATTTGATGAGACATAAGTCGGAATCCTTTGAAAAGTTCAAAGAATTTCAGAATGAAGTGCAAAATCAACTTGGCAAGACAATCAAATGTCTAGGATCTGATCATGGAGGTGAATATTTGAGCCATGAGTTTGGTAATCATCTAAAGAAGTGTGGAATTGTTCCATAACTTACTCCGCCGGGAACGCCTTAATGGAATGGGGTGTCTGAACGACAGAACCGAACAATGTTGGACATGGTTCGGCCAGTTTTGAGCCAATCTGATCTTCCATTGCAATTCTGGAGATATGCTCTAGAAACAGCGGCTTTCACTTTAAATAGGGTTCCAACAAAAACTGTGGAAACGACAGCATGTGAGATATGGATCGGGAAGAGTCCTGGATTGTCTTTTCTCAGGATATGGTGTTGTGAGGCGTATGTTAAACGTTTGACATCTGACAAACTCACACCCAAGTTCGATAAGTGCTTCTTTGTGGGGTATCCTAAGGAAACTAAAAGATAATATTTTTATAGTCAGGATGATAATGAAGTGTTTGTTGTTCGAAATGGTGTTCGAAATAGGAGTCAGTGGGAGTAATGTGCAACTCGAAGAAACTCGAGAAACATCTGAAAATATTTCAACTCCTACTAAACCTCTACAGGATGAACAAAATATTATTGAACCTATAGATGAGGCATCAGCCCCACGAAGATGTAAGAGGCCATGTCAATTGCCTATGAGGTATGGGCATAACGTTTTATTATTGAATAATGATGAGCCTAAAACTTATATGGAAGCGATGGTGGACCTAGACTCTAAGTCATGGCTAGAGGCCATGAGATCCGAGATAAAATCCATGTATGACAATCAAGTTTGGAACTTGGTTGATGCACCTAATGGTGTTAAAACCTTTGAGTGCAAGTGGATTTTTAAGAAAAAGATAGATATAGATGGAAATGTTCACATTCATAAGGCACAACTGGTTGCGAAGGGTTTCAAACAAATTCCAGATGTTGATTATGATGAAACCTTCTCACCTATTGCTATGCTTAAGTTTATCTGGATCATTCTAGCTATTGACGTATATTTCGATTATGAGATATGGCAAATGGGTGTCAAAACAGCTTTCCTAAATGGAAACCTAAGTGAGGATGTGTATATGACACAGTCTGAGGGTTTTATCGATCCAAATGAAACTAGAAAGGTATGCAAGCTTAAGAAATCTATTTATGGATTAAATCAAGCATCTCGGAGTTGGGACATTCATTTTGATGAAGTAGTCAAAGGATTTAACTTCATCAATAACAAAGAAGAACCATGTGTTTACAAGAAGGTTAGTGGGAGCAAACTTGTGTTTCTGATATTGTATGTGGATGACATACTACTGGTTAGAAACGATATTTCTATGCTTAAATCTGTTAAAACTTCATTGAGAAATAGTTTCTATATGAAAGATTTAGGAGATGCAGCATATATTCTTGGTAAAAGGATCTATAGAGATAGATCTAAGAGGCTAATTGGATTAAGCCATGGTGTATATATTGACAAGGTATTGAAACGGTTCAACTTGCAAGATTCCAAGAAAGGTTTTTTGCCCATGTCACATGGTATTAATCATATCAAGAGTTAGTGCCCTGCGACCACTGATGAGCGAGACAAAATGAGTAGAATCCCATATCCTTTGGCTATAAGATCTATCATGTATGCCATGTTGTGTACACGACCAGATGTTCCTTGAATGAATCATTTGTTATAAAGATTAACAAGTATGTGACTTGTTGGTGAATCTCTTTTTAACTTATGATGATGTCGTTCTAAATGTATCACTGGTTCGATGTCACTAGTCAGAACACCAGTGATCCTATCGACCAGCATATGTATTGATTCATAACCATGTTTCACCGATCATGGATATAGGGATATCGAATCAATAATGTGAACACATATTAGAGAACATAGGGTTGAATTGACCCACCTTGAGACACTACTGAGATTGTTATGATTCGATGTGTCATCAGTTGGTCTCAAGCAACGATAATGTATAATCCTTAGACTTGAGAACAACATGGTTTTCTACATGCGTAAGAGTACACTTTGGGGTTGCCAAACGCTACTCCGTAACTGGGTAGCTATAAAGGTTGTTTTTAGGTATGCTATGAAACATGCGGAGGAATGTAACTAGTCGGATATAAGATTTGCCCCCCTTAACATAACAGGAGAGATATTTCTGGGCCCCTCAAAGTGGTCGGATAAAGAAAATGCATGGCCATGCCACTGGTGATCGAAGAGTTTGACCACATAAGGTTATCCGATACTCGATCGAGAAAGTATTGAACAGTCCATGGATGACACAAAATCTCATCTGGAGTTCAACCAGATATCGTGAGGCAAAGGGAGAATACACGAGAAGGTCTTTCAGTTCAATCAGATGCGGACCAATCGTATGGAGACACGAGCTGGTCGTAGGTTGATCGAATGTAATCATAGAATGGTTGAAACCTGGTCGTAAGGAGTTACGAACTGGCCTTGACTAAATACAAATTGGTCATATAGAGATATGAGCTAATCGTAAGTGATGAGGGCCTAGTCGTAGATCATATTGTATTAAGGTTCATCCGATATAATTCGTGTATATTCGGGAATTATTATGTCCTGCTAGGAACCGCTAACGACTCGTGGTCGGAAAGGAGTTTCGGAGTCACAACCGAACTACACATGAACCTAACGGGTCACACACTTAACGGGTTGGAACATAACGTGTTCGGATAGGATCCGTCATGGGTACTATATAAGGAGATGCTTGAGGCTATTGGGATATACATGATATAGGTGATATACGAGAGATACGAAAGTCGTGACTTGAGTTGCTCCACCGAAACCCTAGCCACCATCTTTCTGAGAGCCCCACCGTGCGACTTGGTGCTAGCACACCGGCATTTGGTGTTCCTTCCCTGGACATGTGGATACCGTAGATGCGCTACTGCGGTTGCTATTGCACTTGAGGACGATCCGCGATCTTCACAAGAAACTACAGAGGATGCTGGAGGAGACGATCGACTGCGACCACTACATCGACGCGCTCTTCGTTGGACCAGGCTACTCCGACTCTTCTTCCGCTGCACTGTTCGTCTGGTGGTAATGATCTGTGACCATCTACTTGCTTGGCTTCCTAGTTTATGTGGTAGAATTTTTAAATTGTTGCTATCGTAGCCTACCCGTATCCCTTCAATTACCGCACAAATGCAACTAGAGTGATAGATTTTCTAAAAATTTTATAAAAGGACAATTTGAGAATTTGGGATATGTTGAAAAATGTCCAAAGAGGGTATCTCTGTTATTTTGTGAAAATAAAATGAAAACTTAGTCTTTAGACGTGGACGAGTTATATTGTATTTTGAAAAAAATGAGGATCGTGACTCACTAATATATACGGTGGAATTCTCGCCCGTAGTCGGTTAAGGATCAAAGCCAGCAACTCCTGGACTAAGACCTAATCATACAACCATATGTGCTAGTATTGGATAGTCGTAGCTGACTAAGCCGTTGAAAACTTAGCCTTGCACGAGAGGTAGGCAGTAGTTTGCAAGCATGACCGGTTAGACATACCGACATAACGGCAAATGCCTCACTTAATGGATGGTATCCGGGTAAGTGAGGATCTCTCACTTAACGGAGGGTATCTAGTCAAGTAAGAGTCTCACTCGACGGAGGGTATCTAGAAGAGTGGGGAACATTCGATAGGCTAAGTGCAAGGATAGGTCTAAGTGATGTAAAGACAACATCGCGAACTCTAGACTGCTTACCTTCGGTAGTGAGCAGTGATATAGAGATATTCCAGGCAACTGGAATACCACATACTATGGGTAAAGTTGTACACCTCTGCAAAAAGATAAACTATTCGAATAGCTGTGCTCGCAGTTATAAGCGTGCTTAGTGCGGCTGGTATGGCGGTAGCTTTGCTTTTCAAACTGTTTTGTCACAAAAGATTGGGGTAATGACATGGGGTTTTCATTTGTTGAGTTAACTGCCATGTTTATAGCTGGATTGTTATTTCTATAGCAGAGCTGCCATTTCTATAGTTGATTTGCTATTTTTATAGTAGGACTGCCATTTCTATAGTTGAACATGAACTTGTCAGTGCCATTTCTATGGCAGAATATGATTACATTTTTGCTTGCAACCAAGTAGGGTTGCGGGTGTTGTTATTATTTTATTCTATTCCTTATTTATTATCCTGTTCTTATTTATACTACCCTTTCAAATTCCGTTGCAAATTACTACATAAGAATATTGCAAATAAAAGTGGCTTTCAGCAAAAATAATTTGTAGAGTAGAGCCTCTACTTGAAGGGATACGGGTAGACTATGAGAGCAACAAATTAAAATTTCTACCACGTAAACCAAGAAACCAAGCAAGTAGATGATCACAGATCATTACCACCAGACGCGTAGTGCAGCGGAAGAAATGTTGGAGCAGCCTGGTCCAACGAAGAGTGCATCGGTGAAGTGGTTGTAGTCGATCGTCTCCTCCAACAACCTCCAATATTCCTTGTGAAGATCGTGGATCGTCCTCAAGTGCAACAGCAACCGCAGTAGCGCCTCTACGGTATCCACACATCTAGGGAAGGAACAACTAGACGCCGATGTGCTAGCACCAAGTCACGCGGCGGGGCTCTCTCAGGAAGATAGCGGCTAGGGTTTCGGTGGAACAACTCACGTGTCTCGCTTGTCCCCAATAGCCTCAAGCATCTCCTTATATAGTGCCCATGATGGATCCTATATGAACATGTTTTGTTCTAACACGTTAAGTGTGTAACCCATTAGGTTTATGCGTAGTCGGTTGTGACTCGGAAACCTTTTTCGACCACGAGTCATTAGCGGTTCCTAGCAGGACATAACGATTCTCGAATACACACAAATTAAATCAAATGAACCTTAATGCAATATGATCTACGACCAGGTCCTCGTCACTTACGACCAGCACAAATGTAGTCACGACCAGTCCGTATTTAGGTATGACCAGTTTGTAACTCCTTACGACCAGTTAGTACTTAAGTACGACCAGTCTACAACTAGCTCGTATCTCCATACGACCAGTTTGTAACTGTGTACGGCCAGTTCATATTTAGTCCCGACCAGTTCGTAACTCCTTACGACCAGGTTTTGATCACTCTGTGATTACGTTCGACTAGTCTACGACCAGCTCGTATCTCCATACGACCAGTCTGTAACTGATCGAACTAAGCGACCTACTGTGTATTCTCCCTTTGCCTCATGATATCTGGTTTGAACTCCAAGTGAGATGTTTGTCATCCATGGACTGTTCAATACTTTCTTGATCGAGTGTCGGATAACCTTATATGGTCGAACTCTTCGACCACGAGTGGCATGGTCATGCACTTTCTTTATCCAACCACTTCAATGGGCCCAGAGATATCTCTCTCGTTATGTTAGGAGGGGCAAATCCCATATCCGACCAGTCACATCCCTCCGCATGTTTCATAGTATACCCGAAAGCTACCTTTATAACTAACCAGTTACGAGTAGCGTTTAGCAACCCCTAAGAGTGCTATTACATATGTAGGGAACCATACTAATCTCAGGTCTAAGGATTATACATCATTATTGATTGAGACCAACTAATGACACATAAAATCATAACAATTTCAATAGTGTCTCAAGGTGGGTCTATCCAACCCATGTTCTCTAACATGTGTTCACATCATTGACTCGATATATCTATATCCATGACCAGTGAAACATGGTCAACAATCAATACATGCACTGGTCGTAGGGTCATTGGTGTTCCGACCAGTGACATCCGACTAGGGATACAATTTAGAACGACATTATATAAGTTAAAGAGCTTCACCAATAAGTCACATATCTGCTAATCTTTATAACCAATGATTCATTCAAGGAACAAAATAACATTTATTCAATAACTCATAAACATAGACGTGATACAATCATCTCTATGATTGCCTCTAGGGCATATCACCAACACTACCTTGATAGCCTTGCATTTAATATAAACTTTGCAATACACTATAGGCAACAAGATACCCGAGACGGTGCTGGAGGCCCCCCCCCCCCACTATTTTTGTGATCTCCACAGCGAGGGGTCACACATAACCAGCGAGTACCGCACCATCGCAGCCATGTAGGACTATATGAACCGCGGCCAACAGCCGACCGAATGCGAAGACAGGAGAGGTGCAGGAAACTAGTTACCCGCTCCCCCACCAAAGCCCCGCATAGAAGGAGGCCATAGGGAGCATCATCAGAGGATCATAAACATGATCACAGGAGGATCCTCGCTCGGCATAACATCAAAAAGGCAACGGTGCTCATACGCTCTACAAATCCACCACGTCGCAACATACCCTACCTCTAGACCTCCTCGCTACGCCGAGATGCCAATCACCTTCGACCCCAAGGACGCCCAGGGCCTGTAATTCCCGCATCAGGACCCGGATTTTGAGGTCAGACACGTCCTCGTGGACGAGGGAAGCTCCGTGGACCTGCTGTTCGTGGACGCTTTCAACAAAATGATGATCCCCAGGGATCTTCTGTTGTCCCCGGGCATACCCTTGGTAGGATTCGGGGGGAGGCATGTGACGGCCCTAGGTCAAATTAACCTAACCATCACATTCAGTGATGACTTCACATCTCGGACCGAGGTCATCACATTCGATGTTGTCCAGATGCCCTACTAGTATAACACCATCCTCGGCTGGGCCACACTGAATACCTTCGGCACGATCGCACACCACAACTATTTGTGCATGAACATCCCTACGCTAGAGGGCATAATTACAGTAGGGGGACTAGGACTTGGCAAGGTAAATAGAGCTGATGACAATCTCGCCAGCCCGCCATGTCCACACAATCGAAGCAGATGCAAATGCCAGGGCACACACCCCTTCAGCGAAATAGGTGCCAAAGGCCAAACTAGAGGGGCAGCTTTGAAGAGTTCCCCTTAGCGAGGCCTCCCTAGAGCAAACGATGGCCCTCAGGACAGATCTCCCAATAGAAGCACACAATGCCATCCTAGCGGTACTCCGCAGCAACGTGGATATCTTCGCATGGAGCCTAGAGGACATCCCCACGGGAAACCATCGAGCACCGCCTAGCCAACGAAAGCGACACATCCCCCAAGAAACAAAAGTTACAGTGCATGTCGGTAAAGTGGCTAGAAGCCACCAAGAAGGAAATAGGCAAACTGCTAAAGGTGAGGGTTATTTGCAAGATCAAGCACTCCAAATGGCTAGCCAACCCCGTCCTGGTGCAAAAAAAAAAAACATAGGCAAATGGTGCATGTGCATCGATTTCACCAACCTAAACAGCAAAATCAGGCTTGGGACCTTGTGGATCTGGTGGCTAGGGTTGAGCAAACAATTTTAGTGCGAACATCGAGGGTTTATATAGCCTATAGTGTTGATGATATGCTCTAGAGGCAAACATAAAGATGATTGTATTACGTCTATGTTTATGAGTTATTGAATAAATGTTATCCTGTTCCTTGAATGAATCATTGGTTATAAAGATTAACAAGTATGTGACTTGTTAGTGAAGCTCTTTAACTTATATGATGTTGTTCTAAATGGTATCCTCGGTCGATGTCACCGATCGAACACCGATGACTCTACGATCAAAGACATGTCTTTATTGATGACCATGTTTCACTGGTCATAGATATGGGGATATCGAATCAATAATGTGAATGCATGTTAGAGAACATAGGGTTAGATAGACCCACCTTGAGACACTTTTGAGATTGTTATGATTCTATATGTCATTAGTTGGTCTCAAGCAATGATGATGTATAATCCTTAGACCGAGATCGCATGATTCCTTACATGTGTAATAGCACTCTTAGTGGTTGCCAAATGCTACTCAGAATCGGGTAGTTATAAAGGTAGCTTTTTGGTATGCTACTAAACATGTAGAGAGATGTGATCGGCCGGATATGAGATTTACCCCTCCTAACATAACAGGAGAGATATCTCTGGGGCCCTCGAAGTGGTCGGATAAAGAAAGTGCATGGCCATGCCATCGGTGGTCGAAGAGTTCGACCACATAAGGTTATCCGACACTCGATCGAGAAAGTATTGAATCCATGGATGACAAATTTTCCTAGATTTTAAATAGTTTTCCTAATTTAGAAAATACAGAAAATCAAAATGGCAAATTAAAAATAGAAAATGAACTCAGAAAAATCTGGAAAATACTTCCAACCATAGAGAACTCAAATAAAATAATTTTAGAATTAATTGGTGTTCATGTTGGTCATATTAAATTGTTTTGACCTAGAAAGTCCCATTTAAGCTTTATAAAATTCAAATAAAATTTGGTGAAATTTTCCAAGGGACTAAACTGCTTACAGAGATTTTGAAACTTCAAAAAATTGGGATGTTACAGGTACTACTAGTGTGGTGCCACGAGGACCCACCAGCATATCTAGGTGAGGGGCCATCGTCTTGGGTATCGAGCATGATGCACCGTGGCTCAGCCCCTGTCCACGTACTCTGTCTACATGTGACGGTGTGTCTAGCACATCTCTCAGCCTTCGACACGATGTTAGATCGACGACACACCATGCCTTATCCCTGCAAATTTGATGGAGTACACTGTGAAGTCAAGTTGTGGCTGCCCGACCTGGAAGCACTCGAACGACCATAGCTGCAACAGGAGTGGGCATCTGGAGAGTATGGAGCTATCCCTAACCCTCTGAAAATCATCACACCAAAGGTGGAACGTGTGCGTCTCTGGCATCCAACGGTCCACCAACGCCATCAGCAAGCTGTAATATCCCGTTTATCGTTAGTGGATGTAATTAAAAAATTAGAGAGGGAATTAAGATAATTAAAAGAGAAAAAATCAGAAATTGAGAGAGAAATGGGCCACGCAACCCGAGTCAAGTGGAGGAAAACAGCTTAGTGGCCCATGGCCCATGAGGAAACCAAACCAACTAAAGAAGGAGGGGAACCTAGGGTGCTACAGATGCACGCCACCATGTAGCACAAGATCTGAGCAACCCATCTCCTCCATGGTGGTGCCTCTCCTCCGATGCCTCTTCATTGTGGTGGCGGCCAAGAAAAAGGAAAAAGAAGGAAGAAAGGAGAAGGGAAGAAGAGAGGAAGGGAAGATTCACGGATTGCATCGCGGTCTACAGCGGTTCATCAAGGGTAACCCGGTTTGCCCCGAATAGATGCATATTTGATTGTTGTAGCAATGTCGGTATTTTTGTCTCCTCAGGACAGATCGCGTTAGACAGACGTTTTGATATAGTTAAGTGCGGATTCGGTCTTGGGCTTCTCCTAGAGAGTTGTAGAAGACGTCAATAGCTTTCGATGAAGTGCTAGATCGTATTATTTGGACCTCTGTAGCAAAAGTTATGAATTTTTAGTGCGATTGTTCGCGAATCACAAGATTCGCGGTGTTTTAGTAATCGACTTTAGAGATCGTTAAAGGGAGAATTAGAGGATCTCAGATAACGAAAGTTGTATATAATTGGACAAACGAACTAAAAGTTATGTTAGTTTTAGTGCTCATCCGAAAGGGTGACGTGAAATCGATGTTTTGTTAATCACTTAAAAGTGATTTTAGATGGCCGAATCGGGAGGCTCACCAACTAGGTTTAGTTGGGAAATTTGATTACCTTTCAATGAAGTCCAAGAACACCTAATTTGGACCACTGTACGGAAAGATATGAATTTTAGAACTTGACTGCTCACGAGGGCATTTCAAGACTTAAGAAAGCGGAGTCGGGATCGCGTTGCAATTTGCTACTTGATGAGTTCGCTTATTTAATTCATATTTTTCGTTACTATGGTCTTATTTTATATTCATAATGTATTAGGTGGGGATTGGTACCGAGGCAGACCGTCTTCACGTTCTCCATTCGCACGCGGTTAAGGCAAGTGCATTGTTTGATTCGTGGTTGCGATTGATTGGTGTTTGTGTGCTTTTCGATATGTGATAGTATAGTGAGATTGATGACATGATGTTGGTTTAAGATTGGTGGATGCTCCAAATATGTTTATGCTCTGTTGTGGTATGATGTTATCGTTTGTGGTAAATTGATGATGATTAAATGATGAGCATGTGCATATTGAGATCATGTTGAGGCTTGGTCACGTGGTGACCAAGTATGTTTCCTTTGAGATCCCGTCATGAATGTGACGGGCTCGACATCCCCACACTCGTGGAGTGTGGGCATGAGGTCCCCAATACTTGCGGAGTATTGGGCAATTGGTCCTCGTGCGTGCACGCACGTGCATGGGTATGCGGCGGATATTGCATACTTTGCATTACGGTGTAATGCACAAAGAAAGATAAAGAGAAAAGACCCTTGAGCATTGCATTTGCATATGAGATGTTCTATTGTTGATCCGCTTTACATGGATGCCGATGTCATAGTTTCTTTATGTACTTGCTGAGTCTGTGGACTCACTCTTGCTTTTATTGTTGTTTTTAGGTACCGAGCCAAGAACGACATGCATGGGGGAAGTAGTCGCTAGTCACACACTTGCGACATGAACTAAATAAAGATGAATGATCTTCAGAACGTAATTATTTTAGTAATTGGGCGAGATGCCCAAAGATTTATTATGTTTCGTCTCATGCAATGGATTAAATGTAATAATGATGAGTAGTAGAAATTCATATCTCTCTAGTTATGTTAGATACTTAGCATGTCTTTGATTATCTTTTGATGTCTTTGGAAGAAGGTTTTAGTTAATATTTGAATTGTTCGTGTGTTGGAACCTTCGTGTAATTAACTTTACAAGGGAGGTTCACTAAATTTACTAAGATTGTCTAGTTTGGAATTATTAGAGTTTGTTTAGTAGCATTCCGTGCTCATGTCATTGGGGTGTTACATTGGTATCGTGAGCGGTCAGAGGTCCGTGGTGAATGATTAATAACTTAGGTAACTTAGCTTGTTAAAAATTTGCTAATGGTTAATTAATCAAAACGACACACCGTGCATGAGGATGGGGTGGGTCAAGCATTGCATTTACGCTTCGTCATGTTGTAATGATGATTCTGTTATGAGATGATCTTACATATCTATAATATGATTATATGATTATTATGAGTGAGAGCAGCCCTTGTTGAGAGGATTGAGGTCATGGTTGTGGCCCTGGCTTTACCAGTTACACCATTGTTCGTGGTAAGAGAAAAGGGAAGAGGTTACCTCGTATATCTTAGTACAGTGTTAATAGTGAGTATCTTTTGAAAAAAAATTGTCCACTTCCTTGAATTTGAATTTGATCAACTCTTGTTCAGCTTGTGGTCGATGAATTTCTTTGGGTCAGTAGTTCATTTTAGTTGATGGGTTTCTTTTAGAAAGGTTGTTATGTTTTATTGGCTTAACTGTCCCATAAAGCAATTATTGTTTTTCCAATTGCCTGAGTTATTCTTGTGGTGGTGGACTTGGTTAGTTGTCAATATCGACCTTTGTATTGGAGTTCCGTCTTTCTTCGAAAGCATGATCTATTTATTTCACTTGATGATTTGGATAATGAAAGTTTCTTTTGCAAGTCATGTAGTACGTGAAAGTTTTGATTCAATATATCTCTTTGGGTATCTTGAGTTTTGAAGTTGAAAAGTTCTTTTATGAAAGAAAACGCTAAACTCTTTAGCGATGTTTTCGTGGTTAAGTGAGAGGTTATAATCGAGAAATTAGTGAATATGATATGAGTTATCAAGTTGGATCTGTAGTGTGGTGTATAATCGATCCTAACTAAGATCTCTCGGAAGGAAAGTTGACTAATTTGATGGTGCCATGTAGTAGTTCTTGTTGAACTGTGATTAAGTGTATGGCTATACCTAATTGGAAGCAATAGAGTTATTAACAATCGTGTAACTTTAACGGAGTGCTTGACCCTAGAGTTGTTTAGTTTGCTAAACTTGTTAGATTATTTGATCTCAATGGATTAATCTAATCGTATGGAAGAGAAATATAAGATGTGTTCGACTATCGCCTTGGTAGATATTAATATAGAATTTTTCTTTAATTGGCTATTTGATGATCTTATTTATGCTCGTGGGAGTACAAATAGATACAGACCAACAATTCATCCATGATTGAATAATCATCAAAAGTTTATGATAACCTCTAGATATGAGTTAGCGGGTACTAAATAAGTATGAGCATTTCGAATAGTTGAAGGGTTGAAATTTGAAAGTGATTTATTCACGAGTGTTTCACGAGGATGTATTGTGGCTGCATGCCATTGTTAAAAGAGGTCTTGTTCGATAGTGTAGTGGTGTATTAGATATACTCTAGAACAAAGTTGATTGTTGCAATCTTATTGAGATAACAAAAATGTTATGAAATAATATGTCAGGTTTGTTTTGGAAAGGTTTATGATGGGATTTTATAGGTGACATGTGGTTGCTCGATGGTAAAATTGTCGATAATAGTATGTCTTTGATGAAAGGGTTTTGGTGTAACCTTGTAAATTGTGTAGTAGGTTCCTTCAAAAATCTGGTGGTTGTTATAGTGAGGGTGTAAGAATTTGGTGTATCACAATTGAGGATGAGAGGATAAAGTGAAATGTAACAGTTTGGTGACTTTTGGGGACTTTATAAAGGAAGAGTTGATGATAACGAACCTTGTTAAGAGTGAATTATTCTTGATGTTAGTAATAAGGTCTACAAGAGATTGTGACGCGTTGGAGTGATGATGATTCTTCTAGAGAGAAAGTAAGTTGATTATTTTAATAACGATTAAATGAAATGTTTGGAGTTTCAGATTCGTGATCTTTTGGGGCTCATGATTTATGTAGTAGATAAAATTAGTTGAGCAATGTGACATATGGAAAGGCTCCGTTTGGTTCTGAAGTGATGAATGTGATTTGGTATTAAAAGCATCTCTTGTTTGGTTTGGCAAGTAATGTTGTAATCAAAGAGATTGCTTTCGTTGTGTTAACGGAAAATGTTTACCATAAGTATTTGAGGTTGGAGCTAAAAAAATGTAATCCGCAACTTACTTGTTGTCTCAGCTTAAGAGTTTCTTGGGTTTGCATAGCAATGTTTTATTATGAGTTATGGAGATGGAAAATTTCTTCTTGTGGGACTTTTGCCCTCGACTGTGGATTCGCATTCTGTTTTCTGAGATCATTTCTATTTGACTATTTCTCTTGGTCTCGTGCTCACTTCGAGGAGCCATGATTTCTTATGCGTCGAACTTTGTATCTGCTTATTTCTTCCTTTTGAATAAGGAAGTAACCAAATTGTGTTGCCAAGTGTTATAAAGAGTAGCATGGTGATTGGTTGGAGGTGGTCAAGTATTTGGAATTGTTGATATTTTTGGGAACCAATCTATTTGAAGAGCAGTATAATGTGAATTGGTTTCGACTTACAACACCTGGAGAGAATTCTACTTAAATGGAAAGTTTGTCGATGAGATAAAAGTGATTAGTGTTACAACTAGTGGAACCTATGGCGAATTATGATCCCAAGAACCTTTGTCCGTGTTGAAATATTGGGACTATTGAAATTATGGACTTTTGATAAACTTATTAGAGTATCACAATTGGGTACTTAGTATGATTGTGCAGAAGAGTTGTGGTGGTGAAGTTTAATAAGAGTCGCGGTGTGGAGGAACCTAAGTGTCATGCTAATTAGAGGGATAGCAGGAATTGTTGAGCTATTGTCAAGTATGACTCGGCCTCAGTAAGTGACCTTATGAGAGTTAAATTATCTTCGAGGATATCTTGGTCAAAGAAGATATTTATTTATTGACATTAGTGATTGGGTATGTTTGAATCTTAGTCATATAGTGAGGGTATGACGAATGGGTATATTGTGGTCGTGTAGTTGAATTTTGATTAGTGTGGTTTAGTGAAGGCCCAAGATTGGTGACATGAAACGCCTTGAGCGGTTACTTGATTAGTGAGGAACGTGGACATTAATGATTGAGGTTATTGTTGAGCTATGTAAAATTTTAGTAAATGAATTGGAAGATTTCCTATCAATCATACCAGAAATTCATTGTAGGAGACTTCGAGGTTGATTTTAGGCTTTGCATTCTCATGTTAGAACCTTGGATGCCAATGATTATGTGTAGAGATGGTAGAATAACAGTGGATTCCGAGTAGTGAGATGATCATTGATAGTATCCTTTGAGGCTAGTATATGAGAGTGTGTGATGTGAATTTCAAATTGCTCATCCTTAACGGATTAAGGGATGTGATGGTGGGTGAAATCTATTGAGTTGTGTTGGAAATTATTTTGACAAGTAATTCATTCGGTGGGAAGTTGGCTAGAGTACGATATTGTGGATTGGAAGAGTCTACCGCATAATTGTGGATTTTGTGTTCTAGAGCATAGGTTTGGGATTGCCAATTTAAGAGAAATGAGTTAATGTGTTATGCGATGATTTGGGATCCTATGGTTTAAGAGAAAGTCGATTTCTTAAAAGAAAGATTGTGGTAAAGGGTGTGATCTTGGATAGTGAGATGTTTTCTTAGGTCTTACTTGAACTATGTGGTTATGACGGATGTCAATTACAAATTGAGTTGGTTCTTGTCGGTATGTGTGATTCCTTCCAGTTAAGAAAAAAAAAAGGTTAATATGGTTTTTTTGAGTGATTTCTTTTTTGGCTTGTGTGGCATTTATTTCTAAACTACCTATTTCAAAAGTGGAAAAAAATTCATGGTAAATCCATTGATTTTGGATTGGGCTCTTCTAAGGGAAGATGGCTTTGAGTTGGATGCATTTTGACTCCTTTGTTCTCAGTTGAGTTCTTCGGATAAGTGAGTTGGTAGGCGAGTTCTTTGTGCGTCCCTTGGTAAAGGAGATGCTGCTTGCATAGGTAAGGTGATCAACTGAGAGTTGGAACAAGAGTTCTATGTGTTTTGTGTAGACGGTGTACTTCGGTACCGAAAGGAAGTTTAACCAAAGGTGTGTTGGATAGATTCCCTGTCACGGGAATTTGTAGATTGGCGTATCACTAGGACCGTCTCGAGTACTTGCGCGGAGTACGCAATGTCTTGTGTTTTTCGGTGCTGAGAGAGCACATGAGAGGTCCGGACCTTGAGATTTTGTTAGAGCTGTTGGCTAAGAAGTAAGACCTTACCTTTGAGTCCCGTGTGTTGAGTGTACCTGTAAAGGTCGAGACTAGTGTTGAGGTGAAAGACGTGATATCCGTCAAGGTGATATGATCCCATAAGCCCAAGAGGGAAGCGACTTGTGAATTGCGGTCTCGCATGTGCGAGCAAGACTGAGTGGTTCACGTTGGGTATACGTTAAAGATTGTTGATTTCAGTTCCTTTCAAGTAGATTGGTGAAAGTAGAATTCGGGGTCGAATTCTTTTTAAGGGGGGTAGAATTTAATATTCCGTTTGTCGTTAGTGGATGTAATAAAAAAATTAGAGAGGGAATTAAGATAATTAAAAGAGAAAAAAAATCAGAAATTGAGAGAGAAATGGGCCACGCAGCCCATAGTCAAGTGGAGGAAAAACAGGCTTAGTGGCCCATGGTCCATGAGGAAACCAGAAACCAACTAAAGAAGGAGGGGAACCTAGGGTGCTACAGCACCGCGCGCCACTGTAGCACGGCATCTGTAGCAACCCATCTCCTCCATGGTGGTGCCCCTCTCCTCCGATGCCTCTTCATTGTGGTGGCCGGCCAAGAAAAAAGGAAGAAGAAGGAAGAAAGGAGAAGGGAAGAAGAGAGGAAAGGGGAAGATTCACAGATTGCATCGCGGTCTATAGCGGTTCGTCAAGGGTAACCCCGGTTTGCCCCCGAATAGATGCATATTTGATTGTTGTAGCAATGTCGGTATTTTCTGTCTCCTCAGGACAGATCGCGTTAGACAAACGTTTTGATATAGTTAAGTGTGGATTCGGTCTTGGGCTTCTCCTAGAGAGTTGTAGAAGACGTCAATAGCTTTCGATGAAGTGCTAGATCGTATTATTTGGACCTCTGTAGCAAAAGTTATGAATTTTTTTAGTGCGATTGTTCTGCGAATCTGTCAGTATTCTGACAGGTTTTAGTAATCTGACTTTAGAGATCAGTTAAAGGGAGAATTAGAGGATCTTAGTATAACGAAAGTTGTAGATAATTGTCGTAGCTTTCAGGGAAGCCTAAGAACGCGACATTTGGACAAACGAGCTGAAAGTTATGTTAGTTTTAGTGCTCTGTCCAGAAAGGGTGACGTGAAATCGATGTTTTGTTAATCAGCTTAAAAGTGATTTTAGATGGCCGAATCAGGGAGGCTCACCAACTAGGTTTAGTTGGGAAATTTGATTACCTTTCAATGAAGTCCAAGAACACCTAATTTGGACCACTGTACGGAAAGATATGAATTTTAGAACTTGACTGTTCACAGAGGGCATTTCAGTACTTAAGAAAGCGGAGTCGGGATCGCGTTGCAATTTGCTACTTGATGAGTTCGCTTATTTAATTCATGTTTTTCGTTACTATGGTCTTAGTTTATATTCATAATGTATTAGGTGGGGGATTGGTACCGGAGGCAGCACCGTCTTCACGTTCTCCATTCGCACGCGGTTAAGGCAAGTGCATTGTTTGATTCGTGGTTGCGATTGATTGGTGTTTGTGTGCTTTTTCGATATGTGATAGTATAGTGAGATTGATGACATGATGTTGGTTTAAGATTGGTGGATGCTCCAAATATGTTTATGCTCTGTTGTGGTATGATGTTATCGTTTTGTGGTAAATTGATGATGATTAAATGATGAGCATGTGCATATTGAGATCATGTTGAGGCTTGGTCACGTGGTGACCAAGTATGTTTCCCTTTGAGATCCCCGTCATGAATGTGATGGGCCCGAGATCCCCACACTCTCGGAGTGTGGGCATGAGGTCCCCAATACTTGCGGAGTATTGGGCAATTGGTCCCTGTGCGTGCGCGCACAGGCATGGGTATGCGGCGACGGTTGCATACTTTGCATTACCGGTGTAATGCACAAAGAAAGATAAAGAGAAAAGACCCTTAAGCATTGCATTTGCATATGAGATGTTCTATTGTTGATCTCCTTTACATGGATGCTGATGTTATAGTTTCTTTATGTACTTGCGAGTCGTGGACTCACTCTTGCTTTATTGTTGTTTTTAGGTACCCGAGCCAAGAACGACATGCATGGGGGGAAGTAGTCTGCTAGTCACACACTTGCCACATGAACTAAATAAAGATGAATGATCTTCAAAACGTAATTGTTTTAGTAATTGGGTGAGATGCCCAAAGATTTATTATGTTTCGTCTCATGCAATGGATTAAATGTAATAATGATGAGTAGTAGAAATTCATATCTCTCTAGTTATGTTAGATACTTAGCATGTCTTTGATTATGTTTTGATGTCTTTGGAAGAAGGTTTTAGTTAATATTTGAATTGTCTGTGTGTTGGAACCTTCGTGTAATTAGCTTTACAAGGGAGGTTCTGCCGAAATTTATTAAGATTGTCTAGTTTGTAATTATTAGAGTTTGTTTAGTAGCATTCTAGACTCATGTCGGGCTGGGGTGTTACACAAGCACTGATCACACGAAAAACGCCTGGATGTACGGCTGTACCCAGGTCGTCCTCCGATGTCGCCTCTAGCATCCTCACAAGCGAAAGCGGACCAAATGCTCTCAACTTGCGTCGAAAGGATTAGCAGGTTACGTGAGAACAGTCAAACTAGTCGGATTGAAATTGAGTATAAAAGGTCACAAGTACATGTACCTAGGAACCCAATGTGGGTCGACCCTCCATGCCCTCATGGGTGTGTGCAGTTGCAGCTCACCAAGCTCTGTGGGTGCCTCGCCAGGCTCGGGCTATATAGTACTCAAGCGGCTATAGAGGCTTGCATCAATGGCCAGGTCCAGTAACTCGAAGGGCCACTGCGCATAAGCTCCTAGGGACGCTATACCTGAAATAATAAGAAATAGAAAAGTCAGTGCTTACATCATTAAAAATAACAAATAGAAATAGGAAATAATAAGAAACAATATTAAGTATACTATAAACAAACTTTGTAATGAGCGGCACTACATAGATTGCACAGAATTATTCGATGCCCGACATAACATTAGTACACCATACAACATAACTAAATAGGATATATATCATCACATAGTTGTAATCGTTCACATGCATGGCATACAACACACTTGCTTATCGGCTACTAACACATAGTTCGTACAAGAGTTGTTCGACAAATCACAACAATAGTAAGCAAAACATTCATCACACCATATTTCAAATAGGTAGACCATCCCCGTGGATGCCACTTCCAGATCTGCCATGTCGACCTCCACGGTGCCTACCTCGAGTGGGGTGGTTGGGTGAGGTCCTCGCGGTGTCGTCCGGACTGGTGACCTCTCCTTCATGATGTGCATTTCTCACAAGGCAATACTGGAAGGTATGCCTGGACTCCCTGCAAATAGAGCACTTCTTCATACGATGTTCGACTTCTGATTTGTTTGTGTTGTTCCTGATCTACACCGTCTCTACCGATGACCCACCATTCCCTTAAGTCTATCAATGTTGGTGGCCCATATTTGTTGCTCCTAGGTAGGATGGCCGATGAAATATCCAACCATGTTGTAACCAAATAGCTATGCACTCCAAGTTAGCATCGCCTCTTCCTTGGTCAAATATTTAGAATGGCCATCACATGTGAGCATGGCCTATTTAGAAGAAGTGGCTTCTTGCAAGTGTAACTCCGATGAGCATAACCAAGCGTGCACTCATGGATGATCTCTCACAGTTCATCCTGTGGCGTCCTTTCTCCCAACAAAGTACCTCGAAACGAAGCTCCCTTGTGCCCATCCTGAATGCCCTACGCATCTCACCCTTCTAGCTCTTCTCCTCCATGTACTTGGTGATCCTAGCGAAGTACAGTACTCTATCATTTTCCATAGAGAGCGACACAATGTTGCTTTGATAAACAAAGTATTTTATGGTACCACATAGAACTGCCTCCACAATACCAACCAAAGAAGGCACCTCGCACTGTGCATGACTCAATTGTACACCTTAGTTAAATTCTTTGTCATGACACCATACCGAGCACCATCTTTGTCATGTAGCAATGACCACTTCAACTTAGGCTCGTGCTCAATCTAGTCCGAGAAGCATTTCACCTGTCTGCCGTTTTCCCTCATCACACTGGGACTGTTTGTGGGTAACTGGGTAATGACTCAGGGAGATTGTCAGCGCTTCTAGATAGCTTCTTCATTGCCTTCCTTCTGTGTATCGTCATTCGCTCATCTAGAATATTTTCAGAGTGCATCAAACTTTCTCTATTGGTTCTAGTTGCCCAGCTGCTTGAAAAACTTCATTAAGTCCTTGCTATGAAACTGCTTGTAAAAGTTTGCACTCATGTGCCTCATGTATCACCTACTCTGCAGATCCACCCATGGTAGTGGCTCGTGTTCACCTTGCTATAGCTGAGTTGTTGCACTTAACAGGACGTCATGTTGGTCATCTATGATGCATACGTTAGAATGGCCTTGTACAACAAAATTCTTCACGTTCCTTAGAAACCACAACCAACTGTCTGTGTTCTCACTTTCAACTAATGCAAACATCATGGGAAGAACCTGGTTGTTCCCATCCATCGCGATTATAGTATCTACCACTTGTACTTTCTAGTCAGGAACGTGCCATCCACGCACAAGATCAGACAGTAGTGCTAGAATGCATTGATGCATGTACCAAAGGAAAACCGCGGATGCATGGAATCGACAATGTCGACATGAGTACCAGGATTAATGTCTTGTATGACTTGGAGTTGACCTAGCAGGTTGTGGTACAAGTCCTCGAATGTACCGAACCTTGCTTCCAATGCCTTTTGCTTTTCTCTCCACGTCTTAGCATAACTGGTTATGTACTAGAACCTTGACTCTATTGCCCGAATGATGAATTGTGGCTCAAAATCTAGGTTATCCATGATCTCGCCATACATGGCATTCGCTATGAAGCCTGATGATAGGTTCGTGTGGGATTGCATTGATTCAGAGAAAACACATGTGTGAGGGACTACCACAGAACATTTCCAATAGGTGTCTTACTTAGGCTAGAATGTGTACACTCGCCAAGGGCATCCCTCTATCTCGCACTTCACGTCATAGCACCTAGGGTTCAACTTCACTACTGTGAATGTGCGCCACTGCGACAAGGCCCGGAATTTCACAGCTTCCTGCACCGCCTCCTTGTATTTGTACATGGCTCCTTGCCTCACCTTGTTCTAGTGCTACTCCCACGATACATCGTATCCTTTGTCTACAATGAGGTTGTTGAATCGGTATATGTTCCACTCAAATAGAACCGTCTGTTATTCTCCATCATCCTAGTCATCCGAACCTTCATCTTTCAACAATGCCTCATAGTCCCGGTCTTCGAGCACCATCCTTTCGACTAAGGCTTCAATCTCCTCACCTTCACTGCAATCCCACTAGCTTCTCGAGCCAAATGAGCTTCTTCAACCCCGTCTTCATCAACGAAGTTAGCAACTCCCCAACCTTCGGTTGTTGTGTACACCACGCTGTGGCTACACTCCCCAACTTCTTCGGCATCACCACCAACTACCCTTTGTTCACGATCCCTCTCCATGCTTAGGTATGACTGTCATGGCCTCATTCCCTTTAGTTGCACTAACTCCCAATGTGTGCCCTATTGTGCTTGGGTGGAACCATGACTCAATTTCAAATTGTGCAGAGCATGGTCCAACTCGAAGGTGTAATACAACCACCTCATCACAACGCCCCATGTATGCTGCTCTGGTCTTGTTAGGCTGATGGTCACCGATTCGAAATAACGCAGATCAACACCCTCAGGACCCTCAAAAATAGTCCCTTGTCTATCGAACCTAGGAGTAACACCCCCATATTCTTTGTGTATTCTATACTAGTCACTGGAACAATAGCTAGTGTACATAGTAAAAAAAATATGGTAACATCTACATCTCACACAATTTTATTAATAATTATCAGAGTTTTACAAGGACGGCTTACAAGCCAACAATGAAAGAACACAGTGAAAGACAAAGAAGTAGTAGTACAGCCCAGCAAATCTGCCATAAGCAATCAACTGGGGTAGCAGCCTAGTCTTCGTGATCCTCAGCAATGGCATAGTCCTTCTCTTTTGAACAACATTTTATTAAGAAAGGGTGAAAAATGTACTCCGCAAGTTGCACCCAAAACAGAATTTAATTCATATAGAGATAATATCAAAGGATGGTGTATATGTCTGTTTGTGATCAAAGCGGTATTTTCATTTTAAATACATTAACTAAGTTCCAAAGCTCATGTTTATACTATAACTAAAATTCTTTCATTTTAAATTGTAAAGTTAGTGCAAGATAACCTCCATAAATTTCTTGTGAAGGATAACCTCCTAACACAAGGCTAACTGCCCAAATTTCCCGCATGGATTAACTATCCATGAAAACATTCGATAAAATCTTTTGGAAACAAATCCAAAGCCTAATCCTTGAATGGCTTTGCTCAGCATGCCCATGACCATGGGCGAGGCTATTTGAATAGATTTACACTCTGCAGAGGTTGTGTAACTTTACCACAAGAGATAATCAGCTTATAATGTCTGTCTGACAAACTACCATAGGTGTACGACTAAATGATTATCACAAGGCCTTTACAATACGTCATCCCAAAGTAGTCATTCCCGCTAATGTTTCACCGTCATTGGACTAACCGTCCAGCCAGAAGCCCCGTCTTGCGCAATGTGGGAATAAATTGTCTAACCGACACCCGCACAACTGAATGGCACAACCAACAAAGTGATGTTGCAAATTAGTTAGCCAGGTCTGTCTCATACTAAACTTGTGGTAGTACATAAGGGCTTTGTAAGATGCGGCTCGTAGATAGGTCCTTAACTGACTTGGGTGACTTCCAATAAAACCCTGGACTCGACCATTAACTGCATCGATCCCATGCATTGACTTGCACCAAACTTACAACCATTTCACCAAAGTCTAAATTTTTTAATTTTTCAAATCATTTTTAAACTTCCATGGCATACCAATGTCATAGATACATTTTTAAACCATAGTTGATCTTTGGCTGTAAATTCCTAAATCAAATATTTCAGATCTAAGCATGACTAAGCATAATTATTCCCAAAATGATCTAGTCAATACTATTGTACTAACTAGTTTTTATCTAGAGTAACAATGTACAGGTAATTTGGAGTTCAATAGTTAACCATACATAAGTGTTGGGATTAGCTATAATTTAAAGATGGGAATTTAAATTACATAAAATTAAGCATGCAATAATAATTTAAAATTGTATATAAATAATTTTAAATACTAGTATCAAACATGATCAAATATATAACTTGCCTTGCTCAAATAATTGTTGTTCTTGGTTAATGCAGTGATTTGGCTCTTCGGAGACGTCAAAAGCTATACGCGAAAACAAGCCAAAAAATTCAAATAAAGCATGAATAAACTCCAAAATTAATAATATAGGTTCTAGGAGATAGATATTAAATTTATATGAATTTAGAAATTTGAATCAACTGTATCAGAGTTCGAACAAAGCCGAATAGGCTCTCAGAAGATTTAAATCAAGGAAAAATATAGAGAAAACACTATTCCAGATTTACGAGATTTATTGGAATTTCCTTTTCCAGATTTACAAGATTTATTGGAATTTTCTGTCAAAAGGAAATTCTAGATTATTACGGAGTGATGATGTCAGCAAAGAAAATGAATTTTGGCTGGAATTATTTTTCTAAAGAAAAATAGTGTTGTCTCTCTGACATGTGGGCCCAGGGTCTACCATGGTGGACTGGGCTCACGGGTGATGGGGCATAGCCACGTCAGCGTGACACGCAAGTGCTGACCAGGCTCAAGCGGTTGAGGTGTCAGCAACATGGCTCACACATGGCTCGATGTGGCAGCTACGTGGCATCAGTAGCGGTGGTGACGCGCACGAGGAACGAAGGTCACTGGCAACGGGCGACGCGATAGCAGGCGACGAGGGTCACAACAGGTAGAGGGAGGGATGGGAGTCGGGTGCACAAGGTCTCATCACCTGGGCGCAACACGGTGGCTAGTAGCGAGGACGAAGGCGACAACGTGTTCGGGCTCACAGCAGCGATGACGTTCCGACAACACTCCGGCGAAGGCGGGGCAAGCATGAGGCAAAATGCGCGATTGTGAAGCCGAAGGTGTGGACAAAGTCGTCGGAGATCCTTCAACAGCGGTGGAAATGGAGGCCGCAGCGCTCAGATGCCGACGACAATAAATGCTAAATTTAGCGAGAGGAGCTGGAGAGAGAGGATGCGCTTTCGGGTGAGAGCATGAGTGAGAGAAGGGGCACCCGGTGCTCCCTTTTATAGGGCAAGAGTGCACAGGGAAGGGAGATCGTGCACAGTCGTTTCTCATCAGAGCAGGCGGTGGCGCAAATACACTTTAAGGCGGCGTGAATGGTCGAAATGAGTTGCGGGAGGGAGTGGAGTCTTAATGGAATCAAATGCACGTGAAACAGGATGAAACGGCTGGTATTGAAGAGCTTGGCGAGCATTCAAGGTGGCGAGGAACTTGGGCATGAGGAAGAAGAAGGGGTTGACCGGTGGACCTGATGGACGGGGCTCGATGGTCAGCTAAAGGGAGAGGGAAAGAGAGGGAGGCAGTCGGACTGGCGCGGGGAGGTGGACCGAGCAGGGAAATGGCGGCCCAGGCGAAGAGAGGGATGGGCCTCGGGGAAAAGCAGGCCGGCTAGCAAGGGCTAGACCAAGCGGAGGGACAAAGGAAACGGGCCAGAAAAGGGAAGAGAACGGGCGGGGAAAGGAATTTGGCCTGAGAGAAGATTAGGGATTTAAAATTAGATTTTTATTTTTAGAAATTATAAGAAATCTAAAAGGCTTTTAGAAAATATCAAATAGAGTTCAAAGATTCTGGAAAAATTCACAGACATTCTTTAATCAATTTGAACTTAAGAAAAATATTTCCAACATAAAGTTGGTTTTATTTTTTATCATAAGTTAGTTTTATTTTCAGGAAATTAGGGAAAAACTTTTTTAAAACCAAAAAATTCAAGTAACCTCTTTTAAATATTAGAAAATACAATAAAATATTTTTTTATATTTTTAGTTTTAGTAACAGAATTTTGGGATGTTGCATTGTTTGTAGCAAATTTTGAAATTGAATGCGTCCGACATATCTATGCACCATAAAATAGATCTATATGAGTAACCACATATCTAAAATTAAATTATACACACCAAAAAAGATGTATTACAACACATTACGCTACATAACCATACATCTAAAACTATCTAATCCACTCAATTATAGACTTGCTAGTTTTATTTGTTAACCTACCAGGGTTTCGAAATTAAGTATAAAGTTACAAAAAATTACTTGCAAGGTGGGCAACCGGATCTGCTCCTCCCTCTCTCCCCCCTCTCTGCTACAGACGGATGCGCTTCGCTAGCTTCCACCTCTCATCTCCTCCTCTCCCTTCCCTCCCCTCTTTATCTTTTTTGGATTAAAAGTGAGTTTCGGTAGATATTTTGGGGCTTTTATAGGGACTTCTGTCGCCAGTCCAAATGGCGACAGGAAGCTGCGGGGTCTTTGTCGCCATTTGGAATGGCGAGTTGCTTCAAAATCGTCATTCCAAATGGCGACAGAGACATTAAATATTGTTCGGTGAGCGACAGACCTCCTGTCTCCAATCCAACTAGGGACAGGGGCATGTCGTCATTTTAAACGGCGACAGAAGCTCATTTTTGTAATTTTATTAAACGAACATTTATTTATGTAATTTTATTAAAAATATATTTTTTAAAAAAATCACCAAGCCCTGCACTGAGCCACATGGCGGCGCGACGTGTCAGCACGGTGTGTGGCCGACAATAAACCGACTTCATTTCGTAGGATTTTGACTGTGCCGAGTACTTGCAATGTTGTTAGAAGCTAGGGACGAGAGACTAGTGATGTCTTAACATTCTCATTTTGTTATCTTGATGAGTGGTGACGCAGGAAACAACTTTGTTTGTCACGTGAACATAGATGGCAATCAAGTGTAACACCCCAGGATCCACATTACCCTGGAATGCTACTTAACCACTCTACAGCTAGCCAATAATTTCAAGACAAAATTAATTCTAAAAGAACTCTAGACAAGAAGCACTAAGCGGAAGCATAAACAACTAAGGGAATAAAGATGACGGTAACAAGTTCAATAATTAAACAACCTCTAGCAGATTAAACAAGGAATGGTTCACAAGTCCATCCTTATTTAACAACATAATCATCCACAAATAGTTAAGCATTTGGCTAGAATTTCATCGTCTTTATTACAACATAGGTTGATGAACCAAGTGCATTATTGTGGTGCCGCTCTACCCATCCCATGAATGTTCAACAATCACCAGAGGGGAAACAAGGGTGAGATAAAAATCTCAAGAAGCAAACATTTAATGAGCTAATCGGACTACAAATAAATATACAACATCATCAAAGTATCCATATGTCCACATCCATAATGTGAATCCACATTCATTTACAAGCTAATTAAACTACAAAGATATTAAGCATCAATATCCAATTCTCATAATGAACACAATTATAGCCTCAACCATAGTTACTTACCAAAGATAGTAAAATATTAACAACAAAATCTTGATCAACGCTTCATATTATTCACCACTACCACTACCAATGACAATAGAGTATTAACATGTTTTACCTCATAACTTTACTATTTCTCACATCCACAATCGCTATCAACGACATTACAAGAGAGAAGAATCTCATGCCACAATCACAACCTCTACCATACCACAAGGGATAAACCCCATTCCACAACCACAACCACATTACTCATTCCACAAGAGACTCTCATGAGTCAATTTCACATTGCAACTATAAAGTTGCGTTTGATTGCAAAATAAATTCACCTCAATATCTTGCATGAGAATGCAAATGATCTTTCCACAATGTAATGCATATGTATGCTATGCTCCACCGCACCTTTACCCAACAAGGTAAAGGTATGCATCGTCTTACGGCAATGCACGATGTTGTACTGCACGATCGCGGCTATAAGCGGCGACATCCACAATGCAAATGTCATGATATGTCATGAATGATATGATATGATAATCATAAACCACAAGAATTTAACCACGGAGATCAACAACGTACTCATCATGAATATTTTCTCATAATCCACATGTGTCTCATTAAGCACAATACCAACGTGTCATAAGACCATTACCACATAACCCACACCCGATTCACCAAGATCAAAATCAATCGATCTAGATGAAACTCTATCACATAGACCACCACATGATCATCATGAAAATAACCACAATGAATTATCAACATGTCCACCTTGAGTTTATTCTCATATTCCGCATTTGGCTCATTACGCGAATTACCACAATACTACCCAAACTCATCCAAACATAGCAATTGATTAATATCTTGCTACCACATTCTTACTTAGGAAACATGTAACCATGGCATATCATTTAACACTACGTCAATCATGCATAGTGCAAGTAGTAAGAAAAACGGGTTAAACCGTAGCACAACCGCTACATTTACTTGCCTTCCACGATGCGACGCGTTAGCCGGCAAAGATGATACTCCTAAACCTGAGGCTTCACCTCCTAAACAGGTAAAATAATTTCAATTAAGACATAATATACTCAGCGACTAATCGGCATTCTACAACGCTACTTGACGACTCAAAACGAGTTTACAAAGCTGAAACTGAAAAACAACGTTTCCTGCCATATACTGATTCTGGACAGCAGCACGGTAAATGACATAACTCATGAACTGGAAGTCAAAAAGAGGTAAACCCAATTTCTGTAGATTCTTAACTGAATAATCTACAATACTCTAGTTGACACGATAAACCAATTCGGCCAAAATATTAGGCTAACCATTGTCTGAACTTTCAGTACAGAAACTGCCTACACAATCGAACAGCAAAACTAAAATGACCATAACTTTTAATAGGTAACTCCGAATTGATCGTTCTTTATCAATCTGAAAAGGTTATCGAATTATCTACAATAACCTAGTTGGGTGAACTTTCAGATTCTTCCAATTTTCCTATCATATTTTAGGAAATATCCAGACAGTTTATTCTCGTCAGATTTCTGGCAGCAGATACTAAATCGACCATAACTTTTGACTCAGACCTCGGAATCGAGTGATCTTCGTGGCTACTGAAAGATAACGACATAACCCACATAACTCTAGGAGATGGAATCTTAAAATTGCTTATAAATACACGAAAACCCACGCAAGATACTGGACAGAATTGAATCTTCTGCAGCCCAACAATTAACCAACAATTCTAATCGGTTTCGATCTACTATGGATCAAACAGCGGGAAGGCATCTCGTTACCCTTGTAGAACCGCTAGCTTGCTGAACCAATCCCCACGCGAGTTCTTCTTCTCCTTTCCTCCTTCTTCTCCTTCCTCTCCTTCTTCTCCTTCTTCTCTTTTCCTTCTTGCGCAAGGGCAGCAGCCTAGACGAAGGGGAATCGCGAGGAGCAGCACCAGGCAGGGGAGGCGCAAGGAGAGGGGAGGATTCGGCCAAGGGTGAGGAGAAGGGCGGCTGCAAGTGGGAGGAGAGAAAGGGAGGGCGGCTAGGGTTTGGGGAGGTGGCTCCTCCCCTTTGTCGGCCACTACAGGCCAGATGGGCCAAGGCCCAGGCCCAAGTAGGTGAGAAAACACAGAAAACCCCTCTCTTTTCTTGTCTTTGCTGAACTGAAATTAAACTCTTCCCGATTAAATAATTCTCACCGATTAAATTTAATTAACTGATTCTTGACTTCTCACACTTAGGAGTATTACACTCTTCCCACCTTAAAAGGATTCGCCTCGAATCCTACTCTCTGAACCACAAAGAGAAGAACAACAAGCCAAAAGCAACCCAAACTAGAGTACTCACCACCTCGAAGAGCTCGGGTACTTCTTTCGCAAAAGATCCTCCAACTCCCACGTAGCTTCTCTCTCAGACTGATTCGTCCAAAGTACCTTCACATACTTGATGGTCTTATTCCTCAAGACCCGCTCCGACGTATCCAAGATACGAACTGGCCGACTCTCCACGGTGAGATCTGCTCCACGTGACTGCTCCAGTCAATCTTGTGTTCTGATCCCGCAAGTATTTCTCAAGATAGACACAAGGAAAACATTGTGCACACCACTCAATGAGTTTGGCAACTCCAAACGATAAGCCAAACTACCCACCCGAGCAACCACTGAAAAAAAAACCGATGTACCGCGGGCTAAGCTTCCCGGTGGTACCAAAACGAACAATACCCTTAGTCGGAGACACCCGAAGGAGCACAAGGCTTCCCACGCAAAACTCCAATTCTCGCCGAACATCCGCATAATTCTTTTGTCGCCCCGAGCGTGCAACAGTCCTCGCCATTTTGGCAAAATTTCCATAAAACTATTAAGACCACTTTCTCAAACCATCCTCTTTCTTAAAACATTTTTCTCTTAATAAATATACTGGATAACCCAATATACCCAATTTCAAGAATTTGATCACCAATTTCACTCACATAATTCTACTAGAAGCACAACGATATAATTTACAAATATAACCCAATAATGTAAGAGAAAAGGATTATCAAGCATCACACTAGCAACTAGTTTTCCTTCAAAGGACCACGATCCAAAACAAAGGATTTACCACAAAACATCTTCCACTCTCCAAGTAGACAATTGGAGAAACCACACCACCTAAGCTAAGAGTGAAAATCACTCGATGCACCAAAACAATCAATTTCTTTTCCTAACTGGAAAAGACTACGCCTCAACATACGTCAACTCAAAATGCAAATGGTCTCGCCATAAACACACAAAGATAAACAAGAATCAAGAGAGCATCGCACTACTTGACATAACAATAATTTCCCAATTCATTTCTTTTAATAATTTAACTTCCTTGAACTAAGGATTTTCAAATCATTACCCAACACACCAACTCATTTAACTCAAGTTGGCCACCTCAACAATTAGCTCAATTGAGTACATCATCTACACCATTGTAGATAGACTCTACGGCCCCATAAATCATACTCTATCCCAAAACCACGACCAACAAAAGGCTTCGCAACCCACAACAATTACCATGTTCTTAGAAGAAGAGGTAAGAAGAAATAAATTCAAAGATACGAAAATGGTTATCATCACAATAGCCAAAAGACCAAAAGAATAACAAATAGCAATGAGGTTGGAAAAACACAAGATAAGATCATCTGTACCTCAAATACTTCTAGTACAACTTTTACTTTCAATAAGAAGCAATTTTCTTTGATTACAACATCCCGCCATTTCCAACAAAGGATGCTTGAAGACCACAACACAAGATTCAAATAAAACCAATAAGATCAATCAACACGTCGCTTTACTCGAGCAACATCGACTATGACACAAGTCATAAGGTCCAAAAGATTCCAACCGTAAATCTCACACCCTTCAATGCAATTAGTATTATGGAATTAACAAATTCCTTTATTTTTAAAACATTCAACACCATAATCACAACTACATGCTATCGGTTGTATTCACAACAAGATAAAACGTTCTTTACAAAAAAATCATCATATCATCCCACTCCTTCATATTTTTCCAAAAGGAACAACATTAATCACTTCATCATGTTCTTATTATCCAAATAAGATTCCAACTACTTAATCTAGTTAAAACTAGTGCATAAGCCATCACATTAAAACAAACTCTTTAACAAGATGATATTAGAACATAACAACCTCACAAAACATGCTAGTATGAATCTCTTATTAGATTTCATACATTTATCTCAGATCGATGCTCAACTCTAGTTTAGCAACAAGTAATTACACTCTAGCCATTGTTGTCAATAATTGATTATTAATTTTTCATCAGATAGCATTAATGATCCTATCTCTAATTTGCAATCACAAAGAAAATAAAGAGCACTGATTCGATACTCCACCTTATGTTAAGATATTAAAATAAAATAACTTTAAACATCAATAATACCACTTTATAAGACAAGATTCCATAAGTCAATACATCCACCTTCATCCATTTCTTTATACATAATTCAACAATTTAGCATGGTAAAAGTTACATAACTTTAACAGATTGTACAAGCTCATCAAGTATGTAAAGAGAGGACATAATTAAGGTTAATCTTATTAAGGCAATATTCCAACACCTCCTTACTTGACCATCCCGAATGGTCGATTAATTACTTAAGATCAATCAATCCAATCTATCCAACAAGTTGGGAAAATTAAACAACTACAATAGTCAATACAATTGTTTTTCATAATCCTTAATAAATGCATGAGTTCTACACATGTATCGCTAAATTCTTAGCCACAAATCTTCAAGAAACTACAACAGACAACATCATATTAATCAACTTCACTTCTAAAGATGTTAGTAGAAATTAATGATGTACCACACTAACTTTTCAACTTGATAATTCACAATCTATCAATTATTTACATAATTACCACCTACTACTTAAACACAACAAAACAACATAAAGAGATTTTAACACTCCTTCTAGGGAGAAAATCAAACTTCAAAAGTCGAAATAACTCGTAAGAAATGCATAGAGCCAATGCTTCCACAAGTTAATGAACTTCCACGTAAGCTTTGATTCTCTCTCAAAATATCAAACGAAATACAAGAGTCATGTTTTCCAAAGAAGAAAGATGGAACAACGCGAAAAAATACCGTCTCTCCAAAAGCACTGCCACGAGCGGTCAAACAACCCATCAATCGAAAGAAACAATACTTGGCCTCAAGAACAATTGGAGGCCTAGTGACACCCAACAACTGCAATAAACAACTAACCCGAGAGAAAATCATTAACTGCAATAGGCCAAGAATCGGCCAACATCAATTCAAGGAGGATAACACTTTTCTAAGAAACTTACCCATGACATCCGCAACTAAGTTACCCGAGGTAACTGCATCAATATCCGCACCACGAACGGGTATAAGCTGGCAATGCCCAAGGCAACAGTCGCAAACCCTACCTCTTATCATTGACTATCCTCACTCATAGCAGTCATAGAAACAACACATAAACATACAAGATTATCTCATAGCATGAATAATCAATATAACATGTCAAAGCACGAATGCAATGCTTGACCCATCCCATCCTCATGTGCACCAAAGGTGTCAATTTAATATTTTTAATTACCACGGACCTAAAGCCCGCTCGATACCAATCTGTAACACCCAGATCCACATTACCTGGAATGCTACTTAACCACTCTCTGACTAGCCAATAATTTCAAGACAAAATTAATTCGGCAACAACTCTAGACAAGAAGCACTAAGCGGAAGCATAAACAACTAAGGGAATAAAGATGACGGTAACAAGTTCAATAATTAAACAACCTCTAGCAGATTAAACAAGGAATGGTTCACAAGTCCATCCTTATTTAACAACATAATCATCCACAAATAGTTAAGCATTTGGCTAGAATTTCATCGTCTTTATTACAACATAGGTTGATGAACCAAGTGCATTATTGTGGTGCCGCTCTACCCATCCCATGAATGTTCAACAATCACACAGGGGAAACAAGGGTGAGATAAAAATCTCAAGAAGCAAACTATTTAACAGGCTAATCAGACTACAAATAAATATACAACATCATCAAAGTATCCATATGTCCACATCCATAATGTGAATCCACATTCATTTACAAGCTAATTAAACTACAAAGATATTAAGCATCAATATCCAATTCTCATAATGAACACAATTATAGCCTCAACCATAGTTACTTACCAAAGATAGTAAAATATTAACAACAAAATCTTGATCAACTGCTTCATATTATTCACCACTACCACTACCAATGACAATAGAGTATTAACATGTTTTACCTCATAACTTTACTATTTCTCACATCCACAACTGCTATCAACGATTACCACAAGAGAGAAGAATCTCATGCCACAATCACAACCTCTACCATACCACAAGGATAAACCCCATTCCACAACCACAACCACATTACTCATTCCACAAGAGACTCTCATGAGTCAATTTCACATTGCAACTATAAAGTTGCGTTTGATTGCAAAATAAATTCACCTCAATATCTTGCATGAGAATGCAAATGATCTTTCCACAATGTAATGCATATGTATGCTATGCTCCACCGCACCTTTACCCAACAAGGTAAAGGTATGCATCGTCTACTGACAATGCACGATGTTGTACTCGTACTGATCGCGGCTATAAGCGCGACATCCACAATGCAAATGTCATGATATGTCATGAATGATATGATATGATAATCATAAACCACAAGAATTTAACCACGGAGATCAACAACGTACTCATCATGAATATTTTCTCATAATCCACATGTGTCTCATTAAGCACAATACCAACGTGTCATAAGACCATTACCACATAACCCACACCCGATTCACCAAGATCAAAATCAATCGATCTAGATGAAACTCTATCACATAGACCACCACATGATCATCATGAAAATAACCACAATGAATTATCAACATGTCCACCTTGAGTTTATTCTCATATTCCGCATTTGGCTCATTACGCGAATTACCACAATACTACCCAAACTCATCCAAACATAGCAATTGATTAATATCTTGCTACCACATTCTTACTTAGGAAACATGTAACCATGGCATATCATTTAACACTACGTCAATCATGCATAGTGCAAGTAGTAAGAAAAACGGGTTAAACCGTAGCACAACCGCTACATTTACTTGCCTTCCACGATGCGACGCGTTAGCCGGCAAAGATGATACTCCTAAACCTGAGGCTTCACCTCCTAAACAGGTAAAATAATTTCAATTAAGACATAATATACTCAGCGCGACTAATCGGCATTCTACAACGCTTACTTGACGACTCAAAGCGAGTTTACAAAGCTGAAACTGAAAACAACGCTTCCTGCCATATACTGATTCTGGACAGCAGCACGGTAAATGACATAACTCATGAACTGGAAGTCAAAAAGAGGTAAACCCAATTTCTGTAGATTCTTAACTGAATAATCTACAATACTCTAGTTGACACGATAAACCAATTCGGCCAAAATATTAGGCTAACCATTGTCTGAACTTTCAGTACAGAAACTGCCTACACAATCGAACAGCAAAACTAAAATGACCATAACTTTTAATAGGTAACTCCGAATTGATCGTTCTTTATCAATCTGAAAAGGTTATCGAATTATCTACAATAACCTAGTTGGGTGAACTTTCAGATTCTTCCAATTTTCCTATCATATTTTAGGAAATATCCAGACAGTTTATTCTCGTCAGATTTCTGGCAGCAGATACTAAATCGACCATAACTTTTGACTCAGACCTCGGAATCGAGTGATCTTCGTGGCTACTGAAAGATAACGACATAACCCACATAACTCTAGGAGATGGAATCTTAAAATTAAGCTTATAAATACACGAAAAAACCCACGCAAGATACTGGACAGAATTGAATCTTCTGCAGCCCAACAATTAACCAACAATTCTAATCGGTTTCGATCTACTATGGATCAAACAGCGGGAAGGCATCTCGTTACCCTTGTAGAACCGCTAGCTTGCTGAACCAATCCCACGCGAGTTCTTCTTCTCCTTTCCTCCTTCTTCTCCTTCCTCTCCTTCTTCTCCTTCTTCTCTTTTCCTTCTTGCAAGGGCAGCAGCCTAGACGAAGGGAATCGCGAGGAGCAGCACCAGGGCAGGGGAGGCGCAAGGGAGAGGGGAGGATTCGGCCAAGGGTGAGGAGAAGGCGGCTGCAAGTGGGAGGAGAGAAAAGGAGGGGCGGCTAGGGTTTGGGGAGGTGGCTCCTCCCCCTTTGGTCGGCCACTACAGGCCAGATGGGCCAAGGCCCAGCCCAAGTAGGTGAGAAAACACAGAAAACCCTCTCTTTTCTTGTCTTTGCTGAATTCTGAAATTAAACTCTTCCCCGATTAAATAATTCTCTACCGATTAAATTTAATTAACCTGATTCTTGACTTCTCACACTTCCGGAGTATTACATCAAGATCAAATGATCAACTGATGGAGAAGTCCAGAGATACCTATCCTTTGGTGTGCATGGTTGAAAATTTCAACTTCATAATCATGTACAGTGGCATGGAGGGATACATTAATTCTTGTACATTTTGGACTTACTTGCATGTAGAAGAGATCTTCCCAAACCATGGGAGTCTTTTTTGTATTTGTTTGTCTTCTTGTGGTTAATGGAAAAAAAACATCAATGTTGCATAATAAAAATGACAGTATCATCGGCCTAGTTGATGCTGCAAACAACTCGGCAGCCAGAGTTTTCAAAAGCTATTTAAGCAAAATTTAGTGAAAGTGTCGATACTAGAAGGGAAAAATTTGTTGGTGCCACTGGAAAGGTGTGCAATATCGGTTCTGCCACCGTATATTGGTCCATGTCATTTATTCCACTTAAAGTTTGGCTCCATTTTGCCGGCTAGATGACAAGAGGATTCAAAGAAAGACCAAATGTTTGGCCAGCTAGACAACAAGAGGATTCAAAGAAAGACCAAAATAACCCTGATGGCAGTGGGGTCCAAAGTCGTGGAGACGAGCGACTTGAGACTCTTATTCATCTTCCCTCTCTCTCTCTCTCTCTCTCTCTCTCTCTCTCTCTCTCTCTCTGCGCTCTCCCCTTTCCCGAAACCTAATCCCCAGATCCACCCACAAATCGACCCATTTCGACCCCGATCAGACCCAATCGAACTTCATCACGCTTGAAACCATGTATTGAGGAGGTGTTGGGCACAGCTGAGAGGCGTGCAACATGAGCTTGGAGGTCTCCCCCGAATGGTAAGTGATTGTTGTTGGTTTGATTGGTTTTGTTTTTGGGTTTTTGTTGAATCTTCACTAGTTTTCGCATTTGGTTCTTGGTTAGTATGGATGCTACTTCGAGGTATAGGCCGGAGGTGAGGTATGTGGCGCTTTGCATAACCTATGCAGACGGTAGAACTTATGATGTGCCCATGTGAACATTCAATTGGGATGTAGAGAATAGGCATGGCTTAAGTGCTTTTGTTTCATATCTAAATAGAAAATATCCTTGGGGCACAAATGAATATGTTGTTATCACATATTACAGCAGTCGTACTAACTCTTTGCATGATTTGAATAGTGATGATGATTTGGTTGCCATGTTTGATAAGTATAAGAGTGTAAGGCTAGTGTGTGTCCTAGTGCATGTGCATAAAAATGTAGATACACATACAACAAGCTCAGAACCAATCCCATGTCCACAACCAATCCTTCGCGTGCCACCAGCAGCTGAGGATCTATCCCCAACTTGATAGCGAAGCTCCACCTCCTCTGGACACACAATGCAGCCATCCATCAAATAGTAAGCATGGTAGCCAACCATCTAGCGGTAATGAAGGCAAAGAGGGTAGAAAGTAGAAACAAATCTGGCCTTGAGAAGGAGTATGAACAAGAGGATCATGTGGGTGTGGATCAGGAGGACATGTACTATGTGCCGATTGAACAAGAGGATCCCCAAGTAGATTCTACTCAAGATGACCCTGACTATGGGCCTGCAAAGGATGAGGAGGTTGATATGGATGATGAAATTGGAGATGAAATAGGGTTGGTTGATGATGTGCTAGACATTGCTTATGACAAGGATGATCCTTCCATAGCCAAAGGATCATTGTTTCCTTCTATTGAAGAATTTATACTTGTTGTTATGTATGCTATTAAGCATGAATTTTTTTTATAACACTGATAAGAGTGATCTTGAAAGACTGAGAGTTTCTTGCTCTACTAAAGGTTTTAACTAGAGGATCCATACTTCTGTGTTGGCAAATGAGAGAACTGTTTGAGTTTGTTTTCTAGGGTACTTTTCAATAACCATCATAGGTTAGTGTTCAAAAGTAACATTGGTACATGGTCTTTTCAATTCTGACTCAAAAGCAATGCTAGAACCCAAATGGCCCAGGATCTTCAAAATCAATGTCAACCTCTACCAGAAACAAAAGGTTCTAGTCTTTTCAATAACTTCATTGGATTTTGGATTATTTTTGCTAGTGCATTGTGCTGCCAACATTAACAAGCACATTTTTATCAGGTCAAAGTCCACTGTAGGATCAAACCAACTTAAGATACCATCAGCAGCACCACCAACACCAACACCTTCCTCTCCACCACCACCTGCTAGGGCTCATGCAGCCACACCTGAAAGCCCGGCCTTTGGGACAAGGAGCAAAAGAAGGCTTGCCTAAAGCCTTCGAAACAAGGATCAATAACTACATTTCTTTAACTGTTGTTGGACTTGTTATGTATTTGAACTTGTTATGTATTCGAACTTGTTATGTATTTGAAACTTGTTATGTATTCGGACTTGTTATGTATTTGGACTTGCTATGTTACTGAACTAGTTATGTAATGGATATATGCCTCTATGGTGCTTTGTCACATGTCATGTGTATCTACCAAACTTGCATATTGTACTAGATTTTCTTCTCATTCATGAAGGACAGAGATACATTACAATGTCATTACAAGTAAAGTGCTACTTGGCTATAACAACATATAATAGTGGAAAGTCCGCAAAAGTAACTATATTAACTAATTTTTGAAGCATGATCTCAACTTTTTTCATCCTTTCATCTAGTTTTTTAAGTCTCTTCTCTTCATATTGCATTGGTTGATAAGAGGGTTGAGCCATTGTAGTCTAATGTGCAGCACTTCGAGTTCCAATTGGACGAAATGCAGCAATACCACAGGAGTCTTCTTGCAAGGCAACAATTTGTATTGCAATATCTCGAACAACTGGGCTAGTTTCATCAGTCCACTGCCAAAACCGACATGTTGTGTTCAAGAAAAGAATTGCACCATAAAGTAAAAATAAAATAATATGTTATTTCGAATGGGATTGATTCGGGATGAATTTCCAGAACTTACAGTCATATTTGAATACTTCATGAACACTCGCGATGGATTCGTTGGCATATGCGAGGTGAACAAATTCATCGGATCCCTACCACAAGGGCACACCAGCTGCTGCCACAGTGATTCTAGTTGTCTGCTCACTCGAAAATTTGATGAAGTCGAAGACATCTCTCAGATTGGAAGAAATGAGAAGAGGAAGTGAAGAGGGAGGTGAATAGCAGCAAAAGCCTCCCTTATATAGCTAGCGGCAACAGAAAAATGGCACCAAACACAGGTGAGTTTCCCTCCAGAAGTTATGTGACCTCAACCATAAGTGGCAAAAACGAAATCAATGATCCAGTGCAAATATGTCAAATTACACGCCCATTAGGTTCCCTAGCAGTCACAGCAGTGTTGACTGACTGGTAGTGGCAAAAGCAAAATAGAGCCAAACTTTTAGTGGCATAAACAACATGGACCAATTTGCGGTAGCAGAACCAATATTGCACACATTTCTAGTGGCACCAACAAAATGTTCCCATACTAGAATGGAGAAACTATGATATTTCTCCAACATGCCAGGAACTTTGATTCTTTCGCCATTCTTTCAAAAGCTTCTGCTATTTGGGATTAGTTTGATGCGAAGCCGACACCTTTTGTATGGTGCACTGTTTCCATGAATTTTCAGTGTTCAAACACACCAAAAGTGAGAAGATTACGTCTATAGTTCTGTGCACCGATTACCTGAGACCACCTGATCCACAGTAGATCGATTTGTTTGACCTCACTTTGGAATCTATTACGAAGATATGACCCAACTCAGGGAAGAAGTGCACTTTCCAACCCACTTATTCTTGTGCTGGTAGCTTTGGATTTGTAATCCACTAGGAGTTCCCCCGTGTCCAATGATCTTTCAAGACCTTGGAGGCTGCAAAGAAAAAGAGGAGTTGGGGCGATTGGTCTGATATAAGTGAGGGAAAGAGGGATATCACTCTCATTGGAGGTCAGGAAGAACCTTTGCTTGCTCCTGTTTGCCTTCATGTACTCCTGCACATGCATCATATCTCAACTGTTTCATAAAATTTTTAAAAAAAAGTAGTTGACCAGAAGTTCCAGGGGGGAAGAATAGTTTTTCAGTAACCTGGAGAATGTAGATGTCCACAAAGTTCTATGGTGTACCCAGTAGGTATGACATGTAGATCCATCAGCTAGTTAAGTGATGGAAACATGGCTTAGGAGACCTAATGCTCCCAAGATCCTTAATTCTGGTACATAAGTTTTTCCTTTCCTTAACAGATGGATACACATGAGTGACACAACTAACAAATTCATAATTCACCATGCAAAAGTTGAAGCTTAAGGACGGGAGCCACACAGCACCATTGGACATGTTTGAGGGCCTTTAGTGAAATCTACTTATATTTGTTTTCTTAAAAAAAAAATGCTAAGAAAGAGGAGAGAAAAATTTATCTTCCAGTGCTCCCAAAAAGATATCTCAGGAAAAGAAGCATGGACCTTCTCCTGCTCCGAAAGAAAACAGTGCCCTTTTCTCATTCTTTCCTATCTTCTAGCTCACACTCCGAATAATCTTTCGTGATGTCATGAACCTTGGTTCATAACAGGGTAAACATCGTCAGAAAGAAGGCCGGACGGCGTCGGCTTGGTGTGATGAGATATTAGACTATAGACTGAGATGATAAAACCTTAGAAGAGGGACTAGATTAATTCATTTTTCTTCCTTTATTGATTATGGATACATGCTATCCCTTTTATAGGAACGACCCGATTTAACCCATAAGAAACAATCTCTATTTCTAAGGAAACTTATCTCTATTAGATAGAATAGATCTCTAAAGAAGTATAGAATAGATCTCTAAAGAAGTAAACCCAACTAACAAGGAAACTAACTATTCTTATCTCTATTTCCAACTACTAATGCACTCGTGGGCCAGCACAAACAGTGTGTGGTGCTACTGTACAGTGCGTACTGTTCATGCACATAAATAGTACCCGCCCATGACACTACTCCCCTCCTTTCGCGACAGCTCGTCCTCGAGCTGCGGTGGCGGCCATGGCTGAAGCCCTAGGAGACTCCACGTTGATGAGAGGCTGTGATGACGACATGAGTTTTAAAGATCATTGCCTCCACGCGCGGTTGTGGCAAACTCACCAGTTGCTGCGGCAGGCATGACAGCAACCCTAGCAGCGTCGTAGTGGCCATGACGTACTTCGACAGGGCCACGACAGGCTTCGGTGACACCATGGCAGGATGCGGTAGCGGCGCGGCAAGTTCCAACAGCGTCACTATGGTTACTGGAAACACCGCCGCCACTTGTTGTGCCTTCTTCTCCTTCTGATCCGCGATCATCTTCTCTAAAGTAACATACATGTTGAGGAAGATGACCGTCATCTTCTTGTCGTTATCGTTGGTACTCATGGCCACCTTGTTGGCGTTAGCCTTTATCACAGCCAACAACTCAGCGGCAGGTCTGATGGTCTGATCTATCGCTATAACCATAGTAGCAGAAGTCGTGGGAAGGGATCGACTGCTCTGATACCAAATGTCATGAACCTTGGTTCATAACAAGGTAAACACCGTCAGGAAGAAGGTCGGGCGATGTCGGCTTGGTGGGATGAGATATTAGACTAGACTGGGATAATAGAACCTTAGGAGAGAGACTAGATTAATTCATCTTCCTTCCTTTATTAATAATGGATATATGTTATCCCTTTTATAGGAACGACCCGACTTGACCCCTAAAAAACAATCTTTATTTCTAAGAAAACTTATCTCTATTAGATGGAATAGATCTCTTAGGAAGTAAACCCAACTAACAATGAAACTAACTATTGTTATCTCTATTTCCAACTACTAATGCACCATGGGCCGGCATAAACAGTGTGCGGGGCTATAGTGCCACTCGTACTGTTCACGCACGTGAACAGTACCCCGCCCATGACACTACTCCCCTCCTTTCGCGACAGCTCGTCCTCGAGCTGTGGTGGCAGCCATGGCTGAAGCCCTAGGAGACCCCCTGTTGATGAGAGTCTGCGATGACGACATGAGTCCTTGAAGATCATTGCCTTCACGCGCGGTTGTGACAAACTCACCGGTTGCTGAGGCAGGCATAACAGTAACCCTAGCACCGTCGTAGTGGCCACAACGCATTTCCGGCAGGCCACGACAGCTCGCGACACCATGACAGATGCGTAGTAAAGACGACAAGTTCTGACAATGTCACTGTGGTTATTGGAAATGCCGCCGCCTCTTGTTGCGTCTTCTTCTCCTTCTTATGCGCGATCATCTTCTCTAAAGTAGCATGCATGTTGAGAAAGATGACCGCCATCTTCTTGTCGTTGTCGTTGGTATTCATGGCCATCTTGTTGGCGTTAACTTTTATCACAGCCAACGACTCGACGACAGGTCTGATTGTCTGATCTGTCGTCATAACCATGGTAGCAGAAGTCGTGAGAAGGAATCGATTACTCTAATACCAAATGTCATGAACATTGGTTCATAACAGGGTAAACACCGTCAAGAAGAAGGTCGGGCGACGTCGGCTTGGTGGGATGAGATATTAGACTAGACTGGGATGATAGAACCTTGGGAGAGAGACTAGATTAATTCATCTTTCTTCCTTTGTTGATAATGGATACATATTATCCTTTTTATAGAGATGACCCGACTTGACCTCTAAGAAACAATCTCTATTTCTAATAAAACTTATCTCTATTAGATAGAATAGATCTCTAAAGAAGTAAACCCAACTAACAAGGAAACTAACTATTCTTATCTCTATTTTCAACTACTAATGCACCCGTGGGCTGGCAGTACCATACATACTGATCGACGCACAAAAGTCTCACAATCAACTGCAATGGAAGCTCGACACGGCACACACAAACAATTGAGAATGAATGAAAGGTGACTAGACTTTACGAGACAAAAAAAATGACTGGACATGCATAGATAGATATCCAGTTCCAACTTCTAGGTGATCTTATCAAGACAGTCGGTGCCATAATAACTTGCAAGATCCAAACACCAAACTAAAGTTCTGAACTAGGACGAAGCTTTTCATGACGTGATCATACTAACAGACAGCAATTATCTTCCAACACCGAAAAGAAAAATCCCCTCGCCAAAATAAAAGGATTCGACACCCTCACATAAAACGGATAGTCCATTCCGCAAGCAAAATTATCCAGAATTTATGTATGGACATCTGAAACTTCCAAGTTGCACATAAGTAGGAACTAACGCATCTTCATAGATAAACCAATAATCAACAAATAAACCGATTACGAAGAGTTATTGTCAGAATGCATATGTTAAATGATATGCTGAAGAGGGGACAAGAATGTATAGAAACGTGAACAATCAGATGGAAAGTGACTCTAGGTTTATTTTAATCAGTTCCGAAGTAGAGATAAGCATGTCTTTTCCATGTCTTTGGAAAAGTCCAAAAGACGTTATCCCAATCTTACGCTATCAACATCATTACTGTTCCAAAGCAAATATCACTGGAGCTCTTTCAGTTGTTGTTACCTTGGAATTGCTATGGTTGAGCTGCTGCTTTCAGACATGCAAAGTCCATAGGTCCTGTAAGCTTTACAAGTCAGTCGTCTAAATCGTTGCATGTGTAAGGAAGAGCGTAGATAAGGCTGATAAGATACCGAGTTAGGCTACTTCTGATAGAGATGAGACCAACATGGGCATAGATAGCGTTGTAGCAAATCATTCAGACATTGATAAGACTAGAGTAGAAGTATCCAAACTCTTGACTTATCAAAGGTTAGAAATGATGGATATCAATTCGTCACACCATTTCAGTAACTTATTAAAAAATAGGACATCACTAACAGCATATCACAATACAAAGCATGAGTATAGTATGTGATCGATATTTCATAAATTAAATTATTGGGTCACATGGGCCCAGTATTACATGTAATGCAGCACCAAGTTTACTGTAAACATTTCGTGAAAGCACATCTCGTATTAAATGTCAAATGTTGTTGTTTATTAGCATCACGAATAGATCTGTCATAACAATTGACCAAAGGAGCATTCTCACCTCAGAATTTAATTTGCAGTGCTACGACGCTCAATTCACAACGTGCACAGCGGCATAACCCTATTCTTACAGATCTACTATTCTAAGTACTAAGAACCAAAGTTTACTATTCCAAAGTTACCTCCGACTCCGGATGACAATAGGATAGCAGAGAGCAGATTCTGGGTCCAACAAACGACACAGCTTTTTTTTTGGCGAGTCATTAAAAGCGGGCAAGCTTCTGTTTTTGTTCTGAGGTGAGATTCTAGTATTCTACAAACTGAAACAAGGCCAAAGAAAGTATGGTAGTAATTAGTTTTTCATTGATTATTTTTTAAACATTCCCTATATAGTCCGCATCCAGTCATAGATCTATATGAATCATCAAACTGTAATATACAAAATGCTAAATTTGAGAAGAACCTACTTCTTACATATCGCATTTCATATTATTATTCTTTAAAAGTTATGCTATTCCAAAATCACAAGACGCTGTTCTCTGAAGTCTGAGCATTCATCAAAACCAAACAACATCACCTAGCATAGAAATGTACCATGAGTAACTAAAGTGTGACTTTTGCCGTCAAGAATACAGTGCTTTAGTGGCTAGGATGTAATGTGGTGTATTTTTTGCAGTGCTTTTCTTAGAGTGATATTAAATGGTCCCCATAATGCAAAAACAAATTTTCTTAGCAAGTGAAGGAGCCGGTTCAGAATGATCCGCACGCAGATAGAAATGACAACTTACTGATGGCAAGGTACGCTGACAATGAATTTAGATTGGAAAGATATGCATAAAGAAGACGTGAAGGCTCTAGAACTTTACCTGTTAACTAAACTAAATTTGTATCGTGTCACATAAAACGATCTACAGCAACTTTATCCCCTATTTAATGACATTAAGTCACTTTAACTGCTACCAGTGTTCAAAAGATTTGAATATCTGATTGCCAACATCAGTCTATGAAATGTGATAGTACAACGAGAGCTAGGGAAGGCACACTCCATGAAAGCTGAAGATGAACCTTCAAGCTTCAGGTAAGATCAAATAACCAGCTGTGTATGAGACACTAGTTTGTGTCAGATCGCTAGGCTTCTGCAAATAACAGAAACAAAGCTGCAGCAATATTAAGGCAAAGGTATTCAGTCTCCTAGTTGTGTTCACAGATAAATCTTTGAAATGTACAATTACAAAATTGAAAAGGAGGAAGTTAGTGACAGAGGCCCAGTTTCCTATAGCTACAGAAAGAGTGCTATCAATTGTTTCGATCTAAGATACCTAGCAACCTACCTTTTATCATGCTGACCATTAATGCAGCCTCAGGACAAGGTTCTTTTCAATGTAACATGTATTTCTTTGTCAAGTTGTTATAAGATTATGGAACACTTCTTCAACCCAACTCAATATGTTTCATCTTGCAACAAGATTCAGAATTCCCAAATTTGATAGGCATGTGAAAAAAGCTGTACCTCCTGATTTCAATAGACTAAAGAGCCATTCTATCTGTGGAGTTAAACATTGGACATGGAAAAGAAAAGCTTCACATATATATTGGCCCAGATCAGACAATTTGACATATCATGTACTCATGAAGTTGGAAGATGGTTCCAACAACTATTTAACTGACCTGGGATATGAACTCAGTAAATTTTACAGCAGAACCTCGAAGCAAAGTCATTGTTTGCAACATTTGCACTGCTGGTAAAAAACAACAGAAGCGAAAATATACACTACAACGTACCATTTTAGCAATATAATTCCATATTCAATATAGGATAAATTCCACTGAATAAAAGTCACATCATTTCTTCTGAGTTAAACAATAATGTGAATCCATTTAACGTTTAAGTCCATAGACTTAATATGGGAGAAATTCCATCGTATACAAAAAACAACAGCATTTTTTTGTAAGTTAAAACCACTTGTTTCAGACCATTCACAAAAAAAAAAACCTCTAAAGTAATGCCCGCTCACACTAAACTCTGGTCCAATTACTCTTGTTGACATCAAAATCATTCCATACATGAACTGCACTTCTGATATCCAGAAGGCAAAAAGGAAATTCATCTAGAGATTTGCATAGGCAAATGAAGGAACTCCACAAAGTTACTGGATAAAGAGCTTTGATATATGGTAATTTTTATGTTCCTTGGACACCATCAAAAGAGCTTTGATATATGGTAATTTTATGTTCCTCGAAACCATCAAAAGCAAGCCCTTCCTGTTTCATTTTCTCCCAACGCAAACACCAAAAGCATGATTGACACTTTCTTCTGGAAATGAAGAAACCTGAAATTTCACAACAAATGCAAGCATGTGAGAGGATTATCTTAGTCTTAGAAGAAGGCAGTTAGCAGAACAGCAATATATTTTTACTACCTTGATCAAGTCTAGATATTATACATGATCACATTATGGTCTTGGAACATGCAACTGTAAATAACATACACATAACACATCAGGTCTTGGAATATGCAAAACAACACAATTAATCTAAGGGATATTCTGGAGCAAGTACTCTCAACTTTCAAGTATTTCCAACATAAACTACCTACGCAATTTATAATTCTTTATTTGTTTACAACACTTCTTTGAATGTTCAACATTCAAATGTATAGCGGATAGCTATCAATATTTGTCTTAAAGGAAAGAACTATAGTAAATCCCATATTTTACATGCAACAGCCTACAAAGGAATGAAAGGATCCTTTGAGCATTTACCAGTATCAGGGAGAGAAAAATTACATCATTTCAAAATTATATATACCTTGTTTATTTCAAGAGTGGATAGTCCAGTAATATCAGGATTCTTGAGCTGCTCAAGCTGTCTCTTCCCTCTTCTCAGCAAGTACTCGATGTACACAAAGTTCCTACGATCAACATTCCTCGCATTCTCACGGAACTCTGCTGAGACAACAGACTCCATCCTGTGGCGTTCTTCTGGGGACTTGAGCCGTGCTGTCCGAAGAAATCCTCTGTATAGTGCCAAGACCTGCTTCTGAATACCAGACAACTTTGGACGGGAGACCATTTCATCCTTGTCAGCCAATCATCAACGCCTAATACAAAGGCAAATACGAAATGGTTATCTCAAGATGATCTGTAGGTTTTGCAATGCAAAGGACACTACTAGAATTTTAAACTGGTTGAGGTTAAAGCAATGCTCTTACTCTCCTACAAACCAACTGAGCTGAACAAAATTAACCTGCCAACAACAATTAGACAGAGGAGGGCTTAAATGGGGCATGAGGGTTCAGCTGAGACGCCAAATTTTGGGAAAATAAACTGCTATGAGTAGTACTAGTTTACGGTAAAAGGCAGACACCCTAAATCCCTAATACAATGTGTAGTTAAACATGGGCGGATGCGTCTTGCGCTCATGGATCCTGTGCGCGCGCGCTGAACCGAATCGAACCGGCAGCAAATAATTCCACAACTAACTGGGTGGACGGAAAGACATATTTCGATTTGATTGCTCACAAGAAAAGAAGGAATAATCAATTATTTGCCACTGCAAAGATGTGGAAAGGATCCCGCTGGGAAAAAAACTCACTCTTTGAAACAACAATCCAAGCAAGCTAGGGTTTCCTTAACGTCAAAAGGAGAAATCAATCCAAAACCGAATGGATCTCCACTCCACGGCACCACGCCAGCCCTGTTCAGAGGAGGAGGAAGACGGCTAGCCTTCGCTTCGAGGTGGCGTGCGTGCTTGCTAGCCAGTAGCCAGCGAAAGGATCGAACAGTAACCGTGAAGAGGTGGCAGGTGGGAGTGGGACGCGTGATTGGGCCTAGGGCTGCTTGTTGGGCTTAAAAATGGCCAGGTTTGGGGAGTTCCAGCCCAAATGCTTGATGACTTTCGGCCCAAATGAAGGAAGACTGAGCCGTCGTTCGCTTATCCTGTCGAGCTCGCGCCGGTGAGCGCGTGGCGACGCCCTCGGCTTCTTCCCCAGCTACGACGGCCTCTTCACCGACAACCCCTTCTTCTCCTCCTTCTTCCTCGAATGCTTCTGTTAATCTTCTCCTCGTATCGGTTCATCTCCGATTCCTTCCCCTTCTATCTCCTTCTATCTGGGGTCTAGGGTGTCAATACATTGAATACGAATCGAAAAGAGGATTTTCTCGTACGAATACGAATATGAATTAAATATTATTGAATACAAAAACAAATCGAATACCTACTCAATTCAATCGGATTTAGATATCCTCGTAACTTACATAATTGCAAGATATTTATACATAATTGCAAGATATTTATGATATTTTATCCTTATACATAGCATACCTAATCGTTCTAGTTTGTTTATTTCACCTAAAAACATAAATTTATATTAAACTAAAAATATTCATCCAACTAACTAGTCATACTGCAACAAAATATGTATATTGTTTTATTGAATTCGAATACGAATACGACTAGTGTGGATAAAATAACATTTCGGTAGGCAAAAAGTCTATACTATATTTGTTTCTATATATTTTTTTATGCGAATGCGAATACGAATTAGAGAGAAATTGTTAATCGGATAGAAAAATACAAACCATATTCGCTACCAACCGAATTCGGATACCGGATAAAATAGAAAATTCCGATTGGATTGACATCCCTACTTCTATCTACTTCGCTTATCTTTTACTGCTCGGTTGTCTGTGTCATCGATGAACTGAGAGCGAGCTGTGTTGTCTTTGTGAATTCTATTTGTAGTAACCAGAAATTGCAGATAGTTGTTGATGTTAATTGTGAATTGTAACTATGAGAAGTTGAGAACCCTTTGTGCGCTTATTAATCTGGGGGGAATCGTCCATCTTGTGCTTTCTTTTCTTTCAGTGCAGTATATCAGAACCAGATGTAGGAAATTGTTTTTTTAAGACAAGGGGTAAGAGCTCTACCTTCCAATTAATAGGGATGATGAAGATTACAGAACACTCAACCACGACGTCCAAAACGGTCAAATTAGTGACTACAACTTTAGAGCATATACAATAGTGTGACATAAACTGTCTGTAAATTTTATCACGTAAGACACGAGATGGTGTGGATAAGAGGGAGAGTATGGAGAATTAGGTCATTCTTCATGCAGTAGTCGACCGTAACACGAAAAATAAAACATATTGTACATAGAGTAGTTGTCTATAGAGACATATAAAAAGATAACCTATTATAAAAACAGTCTTTAACGTCATCGATAACATAGAGTGATACTATAGACAGTAGTTGTATTGTACATGATCTTACAGATAGCAAAAAGGATAACGATGAGTCTGCATTTATTTTCAACGAGACGTGTGGCGGCATCCGTAGCAACCTCGGAATTGTGCCAAGTAGGCCGAGTATTGGTCGTGTGCTGTCGACCGCCAGGTGATGGTGTCTGGTGTTCCTGATTGAAGGTGTGTGTTTTTGAGTCAGATCAAAAGCGAAACGAATTCCTCTAGTTCAATGGAGACCCTCGCTCTGATGGCCCGTATCCAATTGTTGTTAAGTTCAACGTGTTCTGCCCTCCCTTCTTGTGAGTCTGCAGACATTTGGTGCTAGCATCTTTGGCCAAATGTGGTGCCAGAACTCTTCTTTTTCCTTCCTGCCCCGTTCCCGGAGACGGCGTCGCTGGAGGAATGAGTGGATCCAAGGGATCTGGGAGAGAAACCCAAGGAAGGGAGGGAAGCGAGGATGGATCTGAATCTCTCTTTCCGTGTCTGTCTATTTTACGCTTGGTTGGGGTTCGAGTCTTGTTTTGTAATTTGTAGCAGCACTGGGTGCTTCTGGTCAGACAAGGAATTTTTTTAAAATAATGTATTTTTAAAAATATTTACAAAACTAGGTTACCATCTCAAAAATTGCAAAAATAGGCTCCTCGCCGCTTCATTCGGCGACAGTTTATCGCCATTGAATCGCGACAGGAACCTCAGATAATGGCGAGTTCTGTCACCAGCTTCAATCAAGACAGAATCTATGAATTTTTAAATATAGCAAATAAAGTTAAAAAATTATGAAATTATGAAATTTTTTGTGGAGCATCCTGATAGACTGTTCTTGCTTCTGTAATTTTTTCATAATTTTATACATTATAAATTTGTCTCTAAAATTCATTTAAGTATACTATTTGTAGAATTTTTAAATATAACAGATGAGCTCCAAAAATTATGAATTTTTTTGTGAACGCTCTTTATACAGTGTAATTGTTTATGTATTTTTTTTCAGAATTTTATAGGCTTTGAAATTGGCTCTAAAATTCTGAATTGAGGTTTTCGATACAGTATACTTGATTGTATACCCTTATTTTTAGAGACAATTTCAAAGCATATAAAATTCTGAAAAAGTTACAGAAACAATTAGATTATTTAATGAGAGTTTACAAAAAAAAAAATCATAATCTTTTGACCTCATCTGGTATATTTAAAAATTATACAAATAGTATACTTAAATGAATTTTAGAGACCAATTCATAATGGATAAAATTATGAAAAAATTAAAGAAGCAAGAACAATCTATCAGGACGCTCCACAAAAAATTTCGTAATTTTTTGACTTTATTTGCTATATTTAAAAATTCATAGATTTGTCGCTATTGAATGGCGACGAGGATCTCGCCTCGCATAGTGGTTCTGCCGCTCATTCAATGGCGATAGAACTGTCGCTGATGAACTGGCATGTGAGCCTATTTTTGCAATTTTTTGAGATGGTAACCAAGTTTTGTAAATATTTTTTAAAAATATATTATTTCAAAAAAAAATTCGTCAGACAAGGTTGTATTTTTCTTTACATGCTTTGGGTTTAACCTTTGATAAAATAATAAAAAAAAAGAACTCTTGTCTTTTTGCCATATCCAACAATGATTTCAGTGGAGTTGAAGAGTTGACGGTCAGACTCCTCGTTACATAGAACACGGGTGCCTGGTTGAGCTAGTTTTGATGAAAGATTGTTAGACCATATGACTAGGTCTATGATATTTTAATTGATAAATAATTGACAATGTTAGATACTGGTGTTATTTAAGGTGTGTGGCATGTATAGATTTATATCGGTCAAGTTGGGAAGAACTTGTACCTAGAAAAGATGGTGTTTTGGTCTTTGCATGTGTATGGTAACTTGAAGACGATCGTAGTCTATAGCGATGACCGGAAGATGGTTTGGTGCGAAATCATAATTCAGAAGGTCGAGGATGCTGGAGAAGACAGTCGAGCTCGAGTTGAGGGCACGTGGAGATCAAAGATGGATGATACGAGTTGAAACTACGGAGGTGCGGTTCGGAGGTTACGACGCATGGCTACGATACGTAACATAAGTTGAAAAAACATGTGTTACATAAGGGTTGCGGGTTCCTTATTTATTGGAATTGGATTAGAACACATGGCCTTACAGATAAGATCATGGTTTGGACCTTAAACTATAAATAGAGATGGGCTTAGGTGCTAACGGGATGCTTTATAGATGTTATTTTTGTCCTAGGGTTTGAGGGGTGCCAAAAGGCACTTTGTAGCCACAGACATGATCCGACAATAAAAATAAGATTTATTTCAGAAGAAAAATTTTCGACGGCGGGGCGTTTCGCTGCACTTCGTTCTTCGTTCGGTAGCTACTTTCCTCGATCAGCGTGTGTCGTCAATGCGTCGATTCTTTGTCGGGTCGATCGCCATTGAGTGCGCAAGGCAGCGTATCGCCCGGACGCCGCTGTAAGGGCATGTACAATGGTACAGACAGCTGTTGTCTATAGCAACTATCCATGTCACCTATAGACAGCACTAAAACCAGCTCATACAATGGGTTGTGATGATACAGCCGGCTATAGGATTGTATACAACACACAATCTTTAATGCTTTTTCTTGGTTTTGGTGCTACAGTCGGCTGCAGGATTATAGACAGCAATATTCTCTCTCTTCATTCTCTTTCATCCACGTCACCAAAAATCCTATGTGGCAAATGTTATAGACGACTGACATAAGTCCATTGTACATGCTCTAACTTCATGGGACAGGTGATCAGGGCCGGCAGCTTGAGGGGATTAGGTGTGGCAGCTACCAGATATATGGGGACATGAGATTTTGTGGTATATGCTGATGGAGTGGCTAGCGGCTGTACACAAGAGTTGATTTGCTAGCTTAACTTTTTATACATGCATATGTGCAGTGGTTTTGTTTCTTTTTCTTGTTGTGATGCATTACAAGAGATTCCGAGAGGAGTTTTTGTGCTAGCTGGCGGCTGAAGGAAGGTCTTCGCGTGAAGATGTTGTGTGCAGAAGAAAGAAAGGCCGCTGAACAGGATCCCGGTAGGAGGTGTTTTCAATAGAGGCGATTCTCGGCAGAGTTGATTGCTAGGGATGACTGGAAAATCTGTTTTTACTACGGATGTGAAGGTGTTGTTCTTGATTAGAGCGGATGCTTGTGATCCCTACTTGCAAGTCTTTCGTTTCAGATTATTAGGGTGCGAAAAATCTTACACAATCATTTACCCCCTCTCTGATTGTCATTAACGATCCTACAAGTGGTATCAGAGCGGGTTGCTATGGCGTTAGAGAGGTATATGAATCATCCCCCTATGCTAGATGGTACTGATTTTGCTTTTTGGAAGTGTCGCATGCAAGCTTATATTGAGGCTCAAGGTAGTAATGTTTGAAATAAGGCTTTTAGACCTTATGAGGTTCCTGTTCCTATTACTGATCTGAATAAAACTGATGTTGATTTAAATGCTCAAGCTCGTAACTTGCTATTTCAAGGGATTTCTCGCAAAGAATTTGATCATGTAGCTCATATTAATTCTGCCCACTTAATATGGAAAACTCTTTGCGATTATCATGAAGGAACCACTAAAATCAAGAAAGTGAGTAAAAATCTTTATCAAAAAGAATATTCTGATTTTGCTATGAAGCCTGGTGAATCTATTGACAATCTTTTTGCTCGTTTTGAGAAAATATTGAGTAATTTGCGCGGTGTTAATGTTCTCCCTACTGATGAAGATAATGCAACTAAAATTTTAAGATCTTTAGGTTCTGAGTGGTTGATGGTTGTCACAATTATCAATCAAACTATCGATCTAGATACTTTAACCATGGATAATCTTTTCTCTAGATTGAAAACCTATGAGATGAAAGCTTTGTCATCTAAGATTGATAAATCTTCATCTTTAGCACTTGTGACTAACCCCGTGTAGGCTGCTTCATCGAGTTCTTTTTCTTTGTCTGCTTTGTCTTCTTTTTCAGAGGAACAGTTCGAACAACTCCCTGAAAAGGATTTGGTGTTGATCTCCTCACGGGTATACAAGGTACTCAACAACATGAGGATAAGGAAGCGAGATAGCGTGTCATGTTCGATCAGGTGCTATGAGTGTGACGAGCTAGGTTACATTAAGGTAGATTGTCCCAAACTCAAGGGGAAGGTTACAAGAATTAACGTCGTCGACCATCCAACAACAACAACACCAAGGGTGACAATTTTCATCGAAAATTGGCTAAAAAGTTACTTTCAGCTATCGAGTATCTTGATCTGAGTGATGTGGATTACGAGAGTTGCGATGACGACGACCACGATAATGATGATGGTAAAGGTAAGAAGAAGAACAACGACGACTTCACGGACATGTGGTTCATGGCAAGAAACGACGACGACGATGTCAGTGATCCCGATGAGGTAAGACCATATGATGAGCTTAAAGATGGTTTGATTAAACTTGCTATTGAATTGAAAAAAGACTAAAAAGAAACTGAAAGAAAATAATTGTCTTGTTGAAAGCTTAACTTCTGAACTTAATACACTTAGAGCTTCTATTCCTGATGATCAATCTTGTGAGTCTTGTCAAGTTTTACACTCTGAGTTGGAGATTGTTAGAATAATTAATACATCAACCGTGGTTCAACTTGAGGATGTAACTGCTAGACTTGATGAACTAAGATTGACACATGATTCTTGTGAGATTGACACATACTCAATTAGTGATGACGCCACCGTCGGAATACCTTGCCCATTGATCCACCGATCTAACCAGAACAAAGTGCGCTTATCGTTCCCCAGTCGAACCTCAAGCGACACCTAGAAGAGATCCCTTTCTACCCTACTGGCCTAGGCTGAAAGAGCATGCCACAGCCTCTCGCACCACGAGCGTTGAAGCCAAAGCCAATGTAAGCGGAGTGCCCGACCAAGAACCCTAAGATTGTGAAGACCCAACCCTCCATAACAAGTGGATTTGCAGACCGTCTGCTGGTTGACAAGGCAATGTCCTCCGCAATCGACTCGATACCTTTCCATAAGAAAGCACACCGCCCATTATCAATTTCTTTAATCACCGAGTGGGGAGGTTCTAGCGCCATGAAGGAGAAGATAGGGAGGGCTGTAAGCACCATCTTAACTAAGATCAGACGACCACCTTGGGATAGCATCCCAGTCTGCCAAAGTTGTAAGCGAGCAACCACTTTGTCCAGGAGAGGTTGAAATTCTTTCTTTGAGGGTTTCCTGAGAGAGAGAGGCAGCCCCAGGTCTTACAAGGGAAGTCGACCGAAGGACATTGCAGCTCCTCTTCAATTAGCTGTAGATGAGCAGATGAGCAGCCAATAGGAGCAAAACTACTTTTGGCGAGGTTAGTCTGTAGACCGGAGGCTTCACCAAAAGCTTGCAGCATGGTGCAAATCATCAAGAAGTCTGAGATTACTGACGACAGGAATAAAGCTGCATCATCCGCAAAGAGGGAAAGGCGATGAGGTATTCTCCCTGGCGGTCCAAGGGGCTGCAACAATGAGTGAGAATCTGCCAGCGAGATTAGGTTGTTTAGAACATCCATGACAATGACTAAGAGTAACGGTGATAAAGGATCGCCTTGACGCAGGCCTCTTGCATGCTAGAGCGGACGACCAGGCTTCCCATTGAGCAGCATGCGGGTGGAAGCTGAAGAAAGTAGAATGGCAATCCAAGAACACCAATTTGGCACAAACCCTTTTCTGTGAAGAACTTCGAACAAGAATGGCCACGACACCGAGTCAAAAGCTTGGGCGATATCCAGCTTGAAAAGAAAGGGATATATGGATATATGCGGACGGATATCGCTCATCTTGTATCCTATTTCGTATTTTTTCCTCGGAGTCGGAGTTGAGCACGGATAGTACTGGATAACCATTTATCTCTCCCATATTCGCTCCACAACCTTTGGTTGGTCGGTTGGTCAGAAATTATCCGCTCCATTTACACCTCTAAACACCTGACAAACAAAACCGATCAATCAACACATATGGACTGATAAAAGAGCCACAACTCACGCAAACAAGATTATGATAAGAGCCAAGCAACAAAGTAGATCTTGTTTGAAATGGCTAATTTACTTGCGTCCGTTGCAAAGCTTAGCAACCGTTGTAAAATTTATTCAAATCTCCGAACTGAGTTTACAATTCCGAGTTAAAGTTGATGATTTTGTGTTGAAAGTTTTGATTTGTTTGATTTGAAATTTGGTATTTTCTGGTTGAGAGTTTTGAGTGCTCAAAATTGAAGAATTGTTTTTTAAATAATATTATTTTAATTAGAAATTACAAAATTAAATAGTCAAAAAATATACAAAAATGGTATCATATCGCCATTTCAAATGACGACAAGAATCTGTCGCTAGATTTAAATAGTGACAAAGTGCCAAGTGGCATCTGTCGTTATTCACCTCCTATCGCCATTTTATCGATTTACGGGAGGGTGAGCGATCCAATCACCGAATGAAATGGTGACAAGGAGGCGGATTCTTGACGTTGAATGAATTGGCGACAGAGGCTACCCTATAAAAACCCCGATTGCCCCCTCATTCCATTCGAGAGAAAGAGAGATAGAGAGGATGGATGGAGGGAAAGGAGAGGAGGAGAAGGGGGAAAGTGAGTAGCGAAACCTTACCGGTTCGTAGCGGAGGAGAGAGAGAGAGAGGGGAAGAAACAGATCCAGTCGCTTACTCGCAGATAAATATTTTTGCAACTTTGTAATTTAATTCAAAACCCTGGTGGGTTAGCGAATAAAACTAGCGATGTAGAATTGATTTAATTCGATCATTTTAGTTGTAGTGTAGTCTGTTGTAGTTTAGATAATTTTTACACGGTAAATAATTTTGAAATGCTAAAAATACTTTTTAAACAAGGAAAATAGCAATGTAGCTCTAAAAATTCTAGAGTTGCTAAATAGGGTGTGTAGAGCATGATTATAATATTCTCAGCTTCAATTATGTACTTATTTTTGCACAATAAATATTTTGTAAATACCGGGAATACCTTTTAAACTGAGAAATTAGCAAGATGACTCTAAAAATTATATAAAAAATCCAGAGTAGCTAAATAGAGTTTGTAGAGCCCGACTAAAATATTCCCAGCTTCAATTATGTTCCTATTTTTGCACGGTAAATATTTTGTAAATGCCGATAATACCTTTTAAACTACGAAAATAGCAAGATGGCTCTAAAAATTCTATAAAAACTCTAGAGTAGCTAAATATGGTGTATAGAGCCTAATTAAAATATTTCTAGCTTCAATTATGTTCTTATTTTTTACGGTAAATATTTTGTAAATGCCGAGAATACCTTTTAAACTGCAAAAATAGCAAGATAGCTCTAAAAATTCTATTAAAAAAATCCAGAGTAGCTAAATAGGCTGTGTATAGCGTACTAGCTTCAATTTTCATATTTTATATCCATAGTAGCCTTTCCCTTACGGACTTCCTGGACTTAGAAAGTGGCCCATTGGGTTGAGCGGTGGCTCTACACCTTGGAGGACGTGCACCGAGAGACTGCTCCCTACGACCCCGGGATGTATGAGAAGTACATCGAATGGTACTCCACTCGGACAAGGGTTCATTGCATTAGGGTCGCGGATGACCCACCACGCCACGAGGCTGTGATGACCGACACGTACCCCACCGAGCTGAACTCCACATTCCATTGCATGGTACGTATTGAACGGTCTATACTTCTTATTTCGTACGCATGTTTTCGGTTTCTAACTTGCTAATTATGTGTATAGAACGATCTCGCATGGTAGATGCACGAGATGGTGAGTTGGTGACCTCCATGCGTACTCGGACGCTCGGGAAGTGCTTCAGCATGACGACGCAGGAGATCAAAGAGCCCATGGGCTGGTTCCTAGAGAGGACGAGGTGAACATCCAGCTTACATCGTGCCGTAGGCTAAGGGACATGGCGGGCCAAGCTATTCATGGACGGGGGGTGAGCCACGGTGCGTCACGCCCCACGGCTCCTCACTCAGACGTGGCGGGCAGGTCCTTGTGGCACCATGTTGGGAGTAGTCCAGTGCCAACTTAGTTCGCATGTACACCTGAAACACTTACGTCTGGTTGTTAATTTCGAACTCAATTAGTTACTAACGATATTTTCTTCAGGCGGGTCCTCAGTACCGTCCGTACCAGGGGCAGAACTACGCCGAGTCGTCCGCTGCGATGTAGCGATCAGGTATGTCTATATTGTTTACATGCATAACGTACTATTTCATTATTTACTTTTTGTTTACATGCATAACGTGTTGTTCCACAGGTCTTAGACCCCTACCGAACGAGAAGCTCGTGTTGCAGGAGGGAGCACACTCCGAGCACTATGATTTCGATTGGGAGTTGGCGCTAAAGCGAGCAGGCGATGGGCGTTCACACGGGGAGAGCAATCAGGCCTTTTTTGGGACTTCACAACTGCACAGTGTGCCCGGAGCGAGCCAGCCGACACAGCACCCTCTCGGGACACCCTCTCAAGCTACTCGCGTCGGTAGGGTACTTCAGCCGCCGGAGCCTTTGACGTACTCGCACTAGCGCCCACATCCGCCCCGGACGAGACTAGGGGCCACATGTGGGGTATGCCCCAAGAGGGCCCGTGAGTTTATGTGGGGGTCTTATTATATAAATATTAATCTATGTATGACTTACATTATACTAATCTCGTGTTTCGATACTATTTGCTTTATTGTGTGTACAGGTAACCGTGTGAGGGAGTCAGCATTACGACACCCCACACCACCCTAGTTTTAGTCTTTTCATACGTGAAATGACTACACTTTATTCGCAAAGTACGTCACGCATTTTTCATATTGTGTTGCCGAACGAGGGCTATTTTCGATATTGCGTCGCTGAAGGGGGCTATTTTTAATATCGCATCGCTGAACGGGGCTATTTTCAATATTGCGTCACCGAAGGAGGCTATTTTTTATATTGCGCCGCCTAAAACGCATTCCAAATATATTTGGTCACATCGAAACTCATAATTGTTTTCTCAACTCCATATTTCCTTATCTTTTCAAAAATTATCAGTAGTGTAGATAATTAAAGATACACCAAAATTATAAATTTAATTTAATTTCGAAAAGGGCTCCTATCACTATTTCAATTTGCAAACACACTATTTTTCATAGTTTGCAGTGGCTACGGGGTGCAATTTTTGTATTATTTTTTTACTATTTAATTTTGTAATTTTTAATTAAAATAATACTATTTTAAAAACATCCGAAATTGAATGCTTTTGGTCACCGATGCTCCAGCGGCAGGGAGGGGTGAGGGTGGCCGACGCGCAAGAAGAACGCCTCATTCGTGAGGAGCTTTTCTAATGGGCAAGCGAGCACAAATTAGAACCTCCCAAACTTTTTTAGAGCATATACAATACAGGTGCTTAGAGAGATGCTTAACAAAAAAAAACTAATTTTTCTTATCACATAGGACAGATAAGGTGTTTATTTTGTAGCATCGATGCTTAATTAAGCACTAGTACTTAACATATACTTATGTATATAACTATATCTAATTAATAAATAATACAACATGTAAACACCTACAAAAAATATACTTGCATTGAAAGGAATAACTTTTACATGAGTGCTTGATGATGTGGCTATATTATCTCTCTTTAAACACTTATGTATGTGGCTATATTATCTCTTTAAACACTTATATATAGGCATCTTGCATTGTTGTACGTGCCCTTATGTACTGGGACCAAAACCGAAGCATGCATGAAGTGGCAATCAGCTACATCGTGTGCTCCTTAGTTCATACACAACAAAGTTACATTACACTAACAGCTCTAGTGAACTGAACTCGGCACAGTAAAAAATTCTAGTGATTACAACTCTGTAGTAGTTCGAAATCATACCAACCACAGTAAAAATTTGTTAATGATGGTACTTCTCATCCATCAATACATCTATTTGCGCTGGCTCACCGGGAGGTAGACGCCTTCAGCTGCAAGCCAAACATTGTCAGGGCGCTTGTCACCAACACCGCATACCTGCAGAGGCAGAGAATATGAATCCGATTTAGCAACGTTTTAGGTTCTTCCATTACAATTTTGGGGGAGCACACCTAGAGTATCTGATAACACTGGATTAAATGGAAAATCCGAACATGTCTTGTGGACTCACCTCTTGCTGTCCACCGGCAATGCGGGTGTACTTCCTATCATGGCTGTGCAGATACCCACCGGTGTCAACATGGCGCAGCCGAATTCTCTGGTCTTGCCGCCAGCTTTTCCCACTGCCCTCGATCTCGAGCCTGATATTGGAATGGTACAATGCATGAGATCAGCTAGTTATGGGAATAGATCCGATCCGACAACAGCTTGCTAAAATTATAACAGAAGTGCAACACATACCTCCAGTAGTCTCCTGTGTCTGACTCACTCTCACCACCAAAGCAACTAACCTGAGATTAGATGAATATACATTTAACATCATGATGTTTAATGCAAGTAATCTACTTAAGGACATCACCATTAATTCTATCTCTATAAAAAAAAGTTTATTTGGCAAAGGTTGTCATGAAGTCCACATCCTATTCCAAATACTTTTAGGAGCCAAAACAAATAAAGTATTAAAATCACACTCACTCCAAAGCTTCAACATAATAAATGGTGCACACTTTTCTTTAATTATCACAAGCACCATTTTTGCAAATTTATCTGTTTCACAAGGAGTGCTGAGGACGTAGAATAACTCCGCCAATTTTTACCACATAACTAAAGTTGCTAAAACAAATGCTTGTATAATAATTAAAAGAAGTAATAACAGTTCTCTGCATGTACAAGAACATCTGCGTGCATTATCCAGAAATAAAAGAAAGTTACAAGTTGCTGACCTCCATATTACCCGTTATGGGAGAAGCATGCAGATGGCTGTGCAACCACTTTCTCGTCCTCATATGTTGAAGCTTTATAATTGTTCCATGTGTTAGAGGATCACCTTGTTTTGCTGAAGAATCTGGTTGAGGTCTCACTATCTGCATTATCAAACATATTACATAAAATAAGTTGTGAAGAAAAGGCTCGAAACAGAATTTCTAACCATGAGTTATGATGGTAATTGGTAACAAACTACTAAAATATGTTCCTCCATGAAGCAACAGAAGAAAAAAACAGTATAACACATACATCAATTTCCTCTTACCAAAATTTATGCTGGAATTTCATATGCAGATTTTTCTATATGACTGCTTAAATGCGCATGGAATAAGCTTCATATTGAGCAAGTTTTCATTAAAAGAAGGCCAGGAAAATGGTCAATAATCTCCTGAGCAGTACCATTTCGTGAACATCCATTTAAGGTGCAAACTTTAAGCCACAGCAGTTTCATCGCAAAAGGCATAGCGATCAATACATGTATGTGTCCGAACATGATGAAGGAAGAATGGTGAAATGTACCTACAGCCTGAAAGCTGTTACTCCTTAGTTTTACGCCCAAAATAAGTTCCTCCACACAAGGATTGCAATCCTTGAACCTGACTAGCTCTGCCACAATCCTAGTACAGATATCTGGCCAGTGACTGACCAGACACTGGAATCCAATAATTTCTGGATGCTAGGCTGTGTTTCAGAATGCTTGCTTTATGTTTTGGATAGAGTGGTGGTGAAAATTTCTGTAGAGGTTGTGCTACTTCATTTTTCTAATGTAAGTTGTCTTGGGTGAGAAGTACTCTCAGCTGGTTAGTTTGGCACTTTGGCCTTCCCAGCAATTCTTAACCAACTCTTAGCCCAAAGCATATATTCCCTCCGATCACAAATTCATGTCACCATCGGAAGCGTAAGGTTAAACTTTTCTATTTTTAACTAATAATATCTTCTTGAATATTTATATTGGCCACATGGAAATAATCTCTGTAGCTTTGTCACAAAAAATAGTTTAATAAAACTATACTTTTATTACTTTTACAAAATATATTTTGGTAAAAAAAACTAATAATCAAAGTTGCATGTTGGAGACCATGAATATATTTTTTTACTGAATGCAGTATAAACCATCATTTGCCATCGCTTGCCTGCATGCAGAAATGCACTCAACTTGGCAGAAGAAAAGGTCTCATCTCACATGCCACATTTGAGGTAAGAGCATGCACCTTTGTTTTAATTTCTTATTCTAACTGAGTTAATGAGATATTTCTAGATTTTCTACAGAATTTTCAAACCAAATTATGAGTTAAAAACTAAAAGGAATTTTAAAATTACAGAGTTAATAAGCTTATTTGTGTGCTAGAAACCATATCAAACCGAATGTTGAAAGACATGTCCATTGAGCCAACCAAATTAACACACTTCTATTCCAGGTTACCAGTATCATCTTGAAAGTTGGAACAATGTGAATCTAAAAAGCATGCTTCGCTGTTCAGAATGATTACTAGATATTTTTTCGCTTTAACTAATTATATTAAAATTTTAAACAATTTGAACTTCGAAAACAAGCACAAGCTAAAATTACAGAGGAACAACGAAACAATCACAACATTCAACTCTATAACTAATTTTATTAAAATTTGAAACAATTTGAACTTCGAAAACAAGCACAAGCTAAAATTACAGAGGAACAACGAAACAATCACAACATTCAACTCAATGTAATCCTAATGTTGGTTGATCGATCCCAAATGCCAGTAATAAATCTAAGGATCCTATATGGGCCACTCAGAGCATAAAACAAACTGACGTGATCAAATAGTGTCTGATATACAAACTGGAGAGAGAGATTCATACCCAGTAGCTGTTGGCGTCGTCGACGTTGGGAAAGCTGGTGACCGACTGCTGGCCGCTCCCTGATCCATACGGCACGTCGTGGGAATGCAGCCGAAACTTGGTCCTCTCATGCATCAACTTGATCACTGATCCGTAGGTAATCTAACCATGTATTGAAGAAACAATCGCATCATTGATCCACCAAGCAAGAACAACGCTGAGGAAATTAATTAAGCACCAATGTTCCCAATCCCAAACGCGCAACGCCAATCAGTCCAATCGAACCACCCAAATCGTACGCAAACACAAGGGAAGACGAAAAGGCGCACCTCAACGACGGTGTCCGGATCGGCAGTGGCGTGGGACTGCGCCGGCGACGCCTCGGGTAGGTCGAGGCCGAGGTAGAGCAGCATCGCGAGCGCGAACGACGCGGCGGCCATCACCAGCAGCAGCGCGAGGAACCAGGTCCTCTGCCAGAACGGAACCCCCTGATCCTCCTCCGGATCCGCCTCACCGCGGCTCCTGATCCGCTCGCTCGCGAGGGCGCCGGCGAGGCTGGTCGCCGCTTCCGACGACTGCTGCTTCGGCTGCGGCTCCGCGGAGCCGGGGGCGGTCTTGCGGCGGGAGAGGCCCTGCGGCTGGGGTGTGAACGGAGCCACAACGGCGGCGTCGTGGAGGCAGCGGTCGCAAGCTTCTAGAAGGTTCGCCCCTGCACCACTGCTTCGCCGTGAGCTCGCGAGGAGGCGAATGGCGTGCCTTTGTATTTGCGAGCGCTTGTTTTTTTTTTTTGGCGTGTCTTTTGGGCTTGAAAGGTTGGGAGTGGGAGGAAGGCTAGTGCGGCCACGATAGCGACCGAAAGGTGGAGCTTGATAGCCTGTGACATGTGGGACCGATGTGAGTGCTGCTTTATGTTGGGACCACTTGTCATGTTCACGGGTTTGGCGTGTAAGTTCGTAGGTAGAGGAGTGGGCGCGGGGGAGTTGGGGCTTCCGCGGCCACGTCATGCGAGGGGTGCACGGCGAATGGGAGGCGAGAGCGTGGCGGTCGCGGTGACGTGGTGGCAGGTTATTGGCCAGGGAGCCTGGGCCGTCGTGGCAACGGCTTTGTGGAGGGGTTTGAGTTGGGTCTCCCTGCTCTCCCGATAAGCCTACGCTTGTTTCGGAGGCAGGGGTCAAAACAGCAGGATACGGCGGATATTGTTTTTTTTTGTATTTTAATTTATATATTTTTTAGATTTGGAGTTGAATATAGATACAAATTCAGATTATTTGAGATAAAGGTATGGGATGAATACATGTCGGATTCAAGTTGAAAACGGATAAAAATACACAGACAGTGCGTGCATACATAGAGTAACAAAACTCACTTAGTTTCTTTTTTTTACTTATCTTATTTCCTCTATTTTTTCGCATTTATCTTCTTTCCTTTTCTTTTACTCTTTCCCCTTTTTCTCACGAAAAGATGAGCCCAACGGCCGATCCCACACATCAATTAATATTTAGGTAATAACTATTATCCCCTCCTCTTTACTCTCCTCTACTTATTTGTTCTTTCTACTTTCCCATCATTGAGCATCGGTGCCTGACCTAAGGCAATTTGCTCATCTCTCTTCTTTGATCCAAGTTATCATCATGACGATCTGTGTGTCAATGCCAAGCAAAGTGGCATGAGTCTTAATCATCCACCATGAAAAACCTCACGACCAGGTTGGTCTCCTTGAGGCACGCCCCTTGTAACATCTCAAGTTTGGACTTGTGTTTCAAATATAAGAAAATGAGTAGAAATTAAAACTTTTTCTTACATTATGTATTTCATGTATGTTCTAAATAATTCCTGGACAAGAATTATGGAAATACAAAGTCACAAGTATTTTGATCCAAAACCTTGTCTTCCAAAAACAATCTTGTCAAATCTTGTGATCATCTCCTGGAAATACTTTTCCCAAGTTCTAGGGTTGGTGTGTGAACCCTATGAAAAATTTCACAATTTTTAGAAATTGTTTGAATGCTTTTGGAGGTCAGTCAAACTTGTTTGATTTTTAGTCAAACCCTATTCCAGAACCTTGTAGAATTTTTCGAGAAAAATGCACTGCATAAAAATCTCAAAAAAATTTACACAAGGTTAATATCTAAGTTAGCAAGCTCTTGTAAAAATTTTAGAATTTTTGGAGTTGTTTTTATACCTCAAATAAATCCCCAAAGTTCAGCTGTTATTTTAAAAACCCTAAGACAAAAGGTGTTGGGCTCAAGTCAGACCCGAGCCCAACCGTTTTGACTCGGTCGAGCCAAACCGTTTTGACTCGGTCGAGCCAGACCCCCTAGCTGCACCTCGGCTCTAAACCGTTGGATTAAAATCCAATCGCTCACGACTTCCCCAGTGTTTTGAACCTCAAGAGCCTTGGACAAATCTCAGCCGTCCGATTAAAATCCAACCGTCTACGATCACCCTAGATTCTCTGGTCATCTTCTTCCTCGCGCCGTGCGTGAACTGAGAGCGGCATGGCCTGGTCTTTTCTTGCTCCCTCGTCAACTCTCTCTGGTCGGACATTTAGTGGTTGCGGCTTGCTTTCGGCCCGAGACGTGCCCTACTCCTGCCCCCATCACTTCTGTTTCGAGCTATGGCAGCCCTATGGACCTAGTTCACCCGAAAATCTCGTTTTGTTGCCAAACCCTAGTTCTCCATCTATTTGAAGCTCCCTAAAACCCTCTTTGAGCTCCTTTGCAGCACCACTTAGCTCCACATAGCTTGTAGAGCTCAAAACACCGAAAAACACCCAAACCACCATTTTCGGCCGTGAAGCTCCATTGTGGATCTTGGTGCTTCAGTGGTTCTTCTTCCCTTCTTTTTGTACCATTTCGAGCCCCTTAATACCCTGATCATTTCCCCTAACTCAATTTTGGGTTTCATTCACAGGAATTGACCAATTTTGAGTTTAGATCATTTCGGCCGAATTCACCCCCTTTCTTCCCCTGCTCCGGTAAGTGGTTCATTTAGCAATTACTTGCTTTTGGAGCTTCTCTGAGCTATAATGAAGCTATGGTGACCACGCGGTCATGTTCATTTTGCTCAGGTCATCATTTTCACATCGTCTTCCCCAACTCCGGTGGACTTATACGCGGTCAGAGCTTCTCCGGCCATCTTTGAAGCTCTTCTTAGCTAAGGTAGCTTCTAATTAGTCCTTAGATGCTGTGGCGCCCGCTTCTTTGGACAATGCGGAGCTTTTTAGCCATTTTCGCTTTCGGTCGAGTTTGTCACCGTCATTGATTTTCGGCTCACCGGCGTTGTGGGCCGTCACCGCCGTCGAGGCCACCTCCTCTGGGTGCGCAATAGTATTTACAACCCATTTTGGCACTTTGCGGGCACCGTCGTGGCCGGAGCCGCTGGTGATGAGTCGTTCTTTGCGCTCGGTTTTGCCGGACGAAAACCTTCTCTGTGTCGTTGCCTATCAGTCATTAATGGCTAATCATTGTTTAATCTTTGATAATTAGTGGTTAGCATTAAATGGCTGTCGGAAATGACTCATTGGGTCACTGTCATGTGGGCCCGTAGGCCTAAACCGCAAAAACGGAGTCATTAGGACAAAGTTTGGTTTCATTAATTGTTAATCATTGTTAGCAATTAATGACTGTCCAAATGGTCTATTGTGCCACTGCCATGTGGGTCCTCGTCCACTTAAATCCTCTCTGTGCAAAATCTTTAGAACACCATTAATGCTAATCATTGGTTTTAGTATTTAATTGTTGTCCTAATTAGCCCTCTGTATCACTTACATGTGGGACCGCACTATTAAAACCCTCTCGGTGCACTTAAACCTCACGTGTGTGAGAGCGTAGCGCTGTGTAGATCGTGGACCGTCGATTTTGTGATCAATGGCTCAGATCTTCGGGAACTTTCGGGTCCCCGAGCGTCTAAGTCACTAGGGACCGTCAGATCTAGATCAACGGTCTAGATCTGAGTGGCCGTTCAGACCACCCAAGCTCCCAACCGCTCTGGACCGCCCACTTCGCGATGAGCGACTGAGATGCATGTGCTGTTCGGGTCACCCGAAGCGCACTACGCTCTGAGCCCTCCATCTGAAGATCTTCGGTTGAGGTTGATTGAGCCGTTCGGGTCACCCGAACGTCCCACTCCGCGTGGATCGATGGATCTAGATCCAACGGTGAACCTCTTTAGGATTGCGCGCGTGCGCTATTTCTCCAGCGCGTGGGCCGTTGGATCCCTAATCAAAGGCCCACGTTCGTTCTCGTCATTTTATTTTTGATAAGTTTGATTATTTAGGTAAGCCTTTATTTGTCAACTAAAAATTGTATTAAACTTTGAAAACTCATAACTAATTCATTTTAAATCTTTTTAGATGGTTCCTACTGTATTAAATTCTTGGTTCACTAAAGTTTAATATAAAAATGCATTTAGACATTGTTCTGTGCAGAAAATTTTGTAAATAATATTATCTTGATTTCAGTCATTTTAGAATATTCAAGAAATTGAATTGAACCTTGTAAAATGCATATCTTTTTATGTATAGCTCCAAACTAAGTAAACTCAAGCTTGTAAAATTACTCTGTTAGCATATTTTAATATGAAATAGGTTTTGATCATGATTTCATTTCTAAAAAGTAACATGTGCTAGATTTACAACTTAGAAAAATCATAAGTAATTCATTTTAACTCCAAATTGAGTAAACCCAACTTTGCTGACCTTAGGATGTCATTATCTACCTAGCATAAAAATTTCAGACTTTAGACCATTCCAGAAATTTATGTCATAAACAGTACTAGTAATTAATTTAGTTAAATTAATAGGCTGAGGGAAATTATTTTAGCTATAACTTTTTCATACTAAATCAAAATGACTTGATTCTTGTTCCTAAAATTATCTAAAATCATGCCCCTGCTGCTGTATAAATTTCATTAGTTTTGAATGACTTTTGCTGTTGGATTTGTTTGGTGTTCTTCGTTCTTATTGGTGTTATCGTATTTTTGCGTTAGGTTCCGAAGATATTATTGATCTTGAATCTGATCCACAGCAGCCAGACTCTGCCCTCCAGCAAGGCAAGTAGATGTAGTATTCATTTGATCATGTTGTTCCTATTATTTTCAAATTCTAATATGTTGTTTGCAAATTCTACGTATGCATTGCTATCTTGTTTTAAACTATTGTCGATTAGTTGACCTATTAGATGCATAATCTGTAGGAAAATGTTTATCCTCTACTACTGAGCCTAGGTCTATTTTGCTGTGATTTTGGGTTCATTGGATGAGCCCTTGTCACTCAGTAGTACGAGTTGAAATGTTTAGTCATGCTTTAGCTATCGGTAGAAATGAGCGGTTATCGACTTATCGATAACCTTGATCACACAAACTTATTATGATATCTTTATTTCAGCTTTGTGCTATGTTCAAATTGTAAAAACTGAAAATGAAAACAAAATAATTTGGACTTGGGCACAATGGTAAGATGATGTGATTTTTAGGTGTGACTGAAATGGTGCCTGGGTCAACAAGAACCGAACATCTTGTTACACTAAACCAAGCATTCTTGCATGCTAATCATACTAGAGGGTATGAGACCTCTCTTGACTTAGTACTTTGGCGTGGGTTGGCTACGAGTCGCAGGAGGGCGTGTGTGTGTTGTGTTATGGTAAAATGAGATGGTTTATGTGTTGGGAGCATTGTAGTTGTCCGAAGAGCTTTACCCCGAGGGGTAGTTGTCTTTTCAGCTTTACAATGTAAGCGTATGAGTTTCTATCCATACGAGCGACTCGTAGTTGATTCACAATATTGGAAAGGTCTCGTAGGACTTAGCCGTGCCGGCATACCTTTGAAAGTGTGCTAATCTTGTGGCTTAAAGGCGGTCTGAAGTGTGGGTACATTAGTATACCCCTGCAGGGTTTTGATCTATTCGAATAGCCTCGTTCTAGGTTATGGACACGCTTAGGGAAGTCTTTCAAGAGTTAGACTACAATATTTTAAATTAAAACTTGATGGGTGGTACGAATCGGGATTCGTGCTATATTGTGGTGGCTATTGGGTTAGTCACCTCTAGGTGGTTACTTGTTATTTAATGTTACTCGCTATTATTTCAATGTTTAAAAACAGATTTTACCAATTGCCTCCAATCTATTACATTATTGCGAATGAAAATTGCTTTACGCGTCCAAATAACCATATAACCAATCTCCTTTGATACAGCTTTCATGTAGCTATGTATAGGCTTGTTACTCGTAAGTCTTGCGAGTACATTTTTGTACTCGTCGGCATTGCTTATTGTGTGCAGAGGAGTAAGGTGAGCCCAAAGGGCCTCACTTTTGTGAGGAGTGTTGTGGTAGTGTTTGGAGCGACTTGGCGGTCCGGTTGGTTGCCTTGTGGGTTAAGACACACTAATTGACTTTTGTTTATGGCCATCTTATGGCACCTTTTGCTTCCGTTGTTATTTGATACTTAATGTCAATTGGCCGGTCAGCTCTTTTGTAATAACTTTATATTACGTATGTCTTTTGCTAGACTTGTTATATTGGTGTATGGAAATGATGCATGCTTTTGTAAAAGATGTATGTGTGTTGCGTTTCTGAGAAGCACATGTTCATCGAGGTACGGGGTATTTTGTTTGTGATGCTAGAGCCAATGGTAGGCTAAGTATTACAAGCTAAATAAATCGGGGTCTCACACCCCTAATGCGATGGGAATGAACCGCTCCACCGTCGTCGGGAACGTGTGCCAATGTGCGCAAGGTGGGTATGGGATTGCTTACTGAGGGCGCCGAAGCCAAGATTGATGTGCAACAAACAATGCGAGACATCACATAAAAGCCTTTTTTTAGAAATGCTTAGGAGGAACTAGACATTTTTTCTCTTAAGAAGATTTTTTTTTTGTGTTCCGGGGTTTCCTCCGAAACCGACCGGGCACCAATGCCGAGTCCCAGACTCGAACTCTGGTGGGCTGAGCAGCCCCTATTGTCACAAACCAAGTGAGCTACGCTCACTTCCCTGAAAGCCTTCCTTTTGATCGGAGCTTTTTTTTGTTTCCTTTTGATCGGAGTTTTTTTTTTTGTTTTCCTCTAAAAGTACAGGAATTCCGGTCTTTCCTTTGGATTTTCTCTCAGTGATTCCTTCGTTTCAAATGGTTTCAAAGGTAGACGAAACTGCGGAGCTTATTCCTTTGAAAAAACACCATTTCATTTGTATTTTTTTTCTTTTCTTTCCCTCTTTTTCTTCCTGGCCCGCTGCCAACATTAACCCCACCCCATCTCGCTCTTCCTCACTCCCTATTCTCTCCCATCTCCCTTCTCTCTCTCCCCTCTCGCCTGAGCGGCGCCACCACCTCAATTCGATGATTCCAACGGTTTCCGTCGCCGTCGTCGGTCTCCCTCAGTTCCCCTCGCCTCCTGCTTCCTTCTACAGGCATCGGATAGCACCGTCGCGCGCCAAGCTCCCGACCGCCTCTCTTGCCCCACGCTGCTACTGCCTCCTTTCGCTCAGCGCCCTCTATCCTCTCTGTCCCACAAGGGAGTTGGTGACGTGCACCTTGAGCAGTGGCCAAAGAAGAGGCGCTGGAGCTGGTGTGCAAGCACAAGCTGCGGGAGGTGTGTGCGGGGTACGACGTCACGTGGGCGGCGCTCCTGGGGCTCATCCGGGTGATACGGGTGGTCTTCGAGGGCCACCTCGGTGGGAGGCCGAACTAGATCGAAGCCACGGCGCGGGAGGACGCTGCAGGAGCCACCAAGGAGGACCTGATCCAGCCGCCTCAGGGAGCGTGCACGGTGGTGCAGCGTGGTTGGTCGAGTCCGGATCCATGCCGCTGTACAACCTGATGGAGGACGCGGTCACCGCAGAGATCAGCAACGTGAAGAACCGGCAGTGGTAGGAGGAGATGGCGAGGGTCGAGGCGGAGGTCAGCGCCGACAGATTCCGCCGCGGGCGGTACGCCGCGGCCGGCAAGATCTTTAGCCTGTAGTGCACCGAGCTAGAGCTGGACGACTTCCTCACGCTGGACATGTACAAGTTGTTTGTCGGATATCCGGTTGATCCGCCGAATAATGCTTACTCCGTATCCTATCCTAAATCCAGTTTTAACTATCTGGATCCCGTTCCGGATCTGACCGGATAGTAAAATTTCTTCCTGGATCCGACTTCGAATCGTCCCATTTTCACCCCTACTCGGAGGGCTTGATTTTTCCACGGAGTGAAATCCTTCGACTTTGTGACGCAAAGTCATGGTGCTACAGTATCATAACGTTACTCTAATCCTAGGCATTGGATGGAAAAATGGACAGTCGAGATTGCATGCTACAATGGTCGGTACAGTACCATAGCTACAATTCTTTGCTACAACATTTTTCACCGGTTCTTTTGCTACAGTGCCAACCGATGTCACCCTTTGTTTTTTGATAGCACCATAACTTTGCTTAACAATGACGATGTGGATCCTTTTTCCACATATTAGTCTGAACTCTGAACGCTTTAGGGCATGTACAAAGTGTAGCCTTGGCTGGGTGTCTCATAAGGTCAGTTAGGATTGGATGTCACCGTGGAGGTGAGCTGGTGTATTGCAGGGTGTTAGAGTCACCTCTGTAGGTTGTTGGTGCTTTAAAGGAGAGAGCGCGGTCCAAGGTAGAGAAATGGTTGGGGAGAAAAAAGAAAGCACCTAAGCTGAGTCGGTGAGCTTTATCCACGCCTTTCGACTTCCACACTCAGCCATGGCCGAGCTCGGGGAGGTGTGTGTGTCCACTGTGCCGAAGGAGACAATCGCCGTCGGATCCGACGAAGACGAGCTGGTGAGGCAAAGCCGACAACCACAGGCGCGCGGTGACGGCGACTGGATCTGGTCACCACCGACCCTCCGAGCCACGAACAGTGGCAGGAGCTTCACGGGATGGTCGAGGCGATGTGGAAGAGAGCAGTGGTGAGCAACTGGCTAGGAGCAGTGGAGGCGATGGATCTGGCTAGCGAGGGGTGGCGGAGGTGGCGACGCTGAATTTGTGGCAGCGGCGGCGGGACAGTGAGAGGGAGGTTGGGGAAGGGAATGACAGGATGGAGTAGTAAGGGAGAGAGATGGAGGTGGGACTAAAAAAGAAAAGGGCGGTTGGTATGTGGGCCAAGGGTGGTTTTGTATAAAATTATAATTGGAGGGTTGAAATGAAAAAAAGGCTTTGAAATACAAATGCTCCAAACCAACACCTATAGCCACCATGCATTGTGGAATAAATTTGTGTAGGGTGTCTTGAGTTCATGTGGAGCAGTCTCTCTCCTTGCTGCTACCCAGAGGCAGAGGGAAGGGGGACCAGTGGGAGCCTTGGCTCTCCCCAACATGCGATTTTTTACCCCCCCCCCCCATTTTTTATCTCAAAAAAGATGTGCTGCTATTGACTATTGATTCAGTTGCAATTGATCAACAATCGCAAGAGTTGAATTGCAGATTCAGTAAAAAAGCAACAGAGTTTCTCCTTCTCTGCACTTCTTTGGATCCCAGGGATTCATTCAGTTCATTCAAAATTGATGATGTTTGTTCTCTAGCTTCGAAGTTCTATCCTACTAATTTTTCAGAACAAGAAAGAATTAACTTGAGATATCAGTTACAACATTATTAGCTTGATGTACCTACAAATCCAAAGTTTCAGAATCTATCACTATAGTTGATCTTTGTTGCTAGCTTGCGGAAACTGGCAAATCAGATGATTATTATTTGATTGACATGTTATATAACATTCTTTACTCTTTTCTTAGTTTATTTGATCATTACAACAAGTATTAACCATTTTTCCCTTGTTAGGTTGATTCAACTTGTGCTCAATCTACCAGTTTCAACTGCAACGACTGAACGTGTGTTTTCTGCAATGGAACTTGTTAAGACAAGGCTTCGAAATAAAATGGAAGATGGATTTCTAAGAGATTGCTTGATAACCCATATTGAAAAGGAGATTTAAATAAAATTCTCAAAGAGATTGCTTGATAACCCATATTGAAAAGGAGATTGAAATAAAATTCTCAATTGATACAATTATAGATGATTTTATGCAGTGAATACACGACGAGTACGATTAAAGTGAAAGATGTTAGTTCCTCTATCTTCTAGTTGTCTACATTTTGCTTTTGCGTGCGATTGTAAATTTTTATGTTTATCAACACTTTGAAGCATGGGGAAATATTATGTACAATTACATTCAATCTCTACATTTTCTAAGTGTATAGTATGAATGATCGTCCTGTATGTCCACCATCCACTGGCTGTCCGGCTCCCCCTTTATCTATTTCTTGGCTATGCTACCATGTATTGCAAGAGTTAGTTCTTGGCTGTCCAGAGTCCGAAAGCCACCCTTCAAAAGCCCTGTGAACGTGGCCTTATTTCATTCTATCATGCATATCCACTTGATTAAAACTAAGGTCAGATTATGGTTACTATGTTGCGCTATGGAATAGAGTTAGTTAGAGGAATCTTGGCTAATTCCAGTAAGATTTTGCTGTTTCGGCTAAAAAAGATGCTTCCTTTCAACTAGCCGTGACATCCAATAAGACAAATAAATAAGTTCTTTTAAAAAAAATCACCGCAATGCCAAATGAAGCCTAAAGAACTGAGATATGTTTGGTTGCTTGCCATGTCTTGATGAATTTTTGTGCCACAACTTTTGTGGTGAGCATATTGTTGGCCACAAGTATGGCAAGATTTGGCCAAAATAATTAGTCTATGACATGTGGGGTGTTGCTAAGAAAGTGTAGCATGCCACAAGTTAGACAAAGAACCTAACACAAGCCAAACAAAGTCAAACATGCCCAACTCATACTCTCTCTATTGATTGTTATACCTTGCACACGTGTTTCGATGTTCAAACTTTGTAATATTTGACAAAACAATTAGATCAACAATATATAGGTTTAGTGACACAAAAGTGGTATTGTTATATTTATATTTGAATGTACTTTCTTATGATTATGATTTTGTAGTTATGTCAAAGATATTAATAGTCAGAATTCAAAGTATCACATTGAATTGATTTGGATCCTAATTATGGTTTACAAAATGTATTATCCAAATAATAAGAATTGGAACCACAAATCAATTCTAGTTCTATGCGAGTTAGAATTAAAACTGCAATTCCACAAAACAAAATTCAATTGACTTATCTTAACTAATAAAAGAAGGAGTTTACGCCCACTCAGTGGGACGATGTCCTTTCTCCTATGCGCGCGGTTGGCCTCTCCCAGCCCTTCTAAATTCCTCATCGAGGCACACCAACATGTAGACCTAACCTGATAGAGACATGGTCTTGCCCCACCATTCCCCCATGACTTGTGAACGTATCCATGCCCCTACTTCTTCTGCAACCACCCAAATCATCGCCGCCCCACTTCTTCTTCATATGCACACACCGAAATTCATCACCATCTCAATCCTTCCAATCTCACGCCGCGACTCGCCACCTGCGTCCATCCGACATTCGCTTCGTGCCTCAAAGATCCCAACCCCCTCCAGCACTCAATCCACATGTTGCAATGGTGTCATACATGAAGATGAGGGGATCCGACAACGTAGGAGGCGACAGCGCGGGGAGGTAGCGCCAGTGACAGGAGGGGGTAGCAGAGAGGGGAGGCAGCGTCAAGGATGGGAGAAGGCACTGTGAGGGAAGGGAGGAAAGGAGGAGGTGATACCTTGGAGGAAAAGTGTCGACGCCAGGGAAGGCAGGGGAGGCAACGACGGCACACGAGGAAGAGGCAGAGACGAAGGTGTCCTTCCCTTGTCGCGCCACCGTCTCGAGTTCATCGTATCGTGTCCTCTTCATCCTAATCCTCCCCTACGCTGCCGCCTCCTACTCCACATCGACTGAGCAAGCATCGCCATCGCCTCCTTGCTTACCACCGCGACACCGCCATCGCCTCTTCCCCTGGCCTCCCACCTCCTCGTCGCAATGTGCCTGGTGAGGGCTGCAGACACTAATGGCCATGAGAACCGAGTCGTGTCTTGGGTTCAGGGTGGAAGAAGGTGACCATCAACGCGTAGCCCTCTTCCTTGTACGCCGGCAATGGCTGGAAATGAGCAGCATGTCCGGGAGGGAAGTTGGCATCAACTTCAACTTTCAAAAGGTAAACAATCTACGAGCTCAAAATTTTAATTTTCGGGTAGTAGTAGTAAGTGATGCAATAGGCGGAGTTAATTTATATGTATGTGAAAAAAATTGATATTTATTATGTGGTTTAGGATCTCGTCTGCTGATATGTATCACTCTCTTTTAGAGTTCCATTGCAATGCACAAACACTCTACCAGTAGGATCCAAAGTTCCAAATGAAACCCAAGGTATTCGAGGCAAGGGGTGGGTTAAGCTTATCTTCCAAGGCAGGTAATAAGACGGAAGTACCTGGGCCTTCTTGGATTTTTTTAAAATAATATTATTTAAAAAAATTAGAAAAAAATAGTCAAAAAATAATTACAAAAATGGGCTACTATTGTCATTCTGAATGGCTAAATACTCATGTTGTCATTTGAAATGGCGATAGAGATCCTGTCCCCATGGAAATAGGTTTGCCTTCATTTGAATTGGCGACAAGAGAGAGAGAGAGAGAGAGAGAGAGAGAGAGAGAGAGAGAGAGAGAAACGTTGCCGGCCAGCTTGACCACACCTCTAGCTGCGAGACATTCACCATACAAGAGAGAGCTGACAGTGTACACGTGTGTGTGAGAGAGAAAGAGATGGCAATGTACACATGTGCGAGAGAGAGAGAGAGAGAGAGAGAGAGAGATGACAGCTGGTGAGGACATGCTCTTAAGTCTATACAGCACAGCTAGCGCTGACTGAAAGCACATCATAGCTAGCACTGATTGAAAGCACAACACACTGCATGAGCCATGCCACAGGCATACATCCATATGCACACATACTAACATACACTACCACATGTCACATCACACACGCACACACACATACAGAGAGACATACATGGCCAAATATAATGTGCTATGCATGCAAAAAGTACACATAGCTGCAGCTAGCTAGGCATAATCAACACTCTCGTCCTCTGAATAGTAGAGTATCATCACCTCTCCCAAGTCTCTCATGCATTCCCCCTCCCTCACTCTCTCTCTCCTGCCGCCAATTCAAATGGCGGCAGACCTATTTCCATGACGACAGGATCCTTGTTGCCATTCCACAGGAGTATTTCATCATTTGGAATGGTCATAGTAGCCCATTTTTGTAATTGTTTTTTGACTATTTATTTTTATAATTTTTTTTAAAATAATATTATTTTAAAAAAATTGTACATTGGGTGCTAAAAAAGCAAAGGCTTTCTAATACACATTTGTTAGTAACATTGAACTAATCTGTACATAGGGACATGGGCTATGGAAATTAATTAGCCTAAATAAATCTCTAGCCATAGGGTTGTACATTTCAAAACCATACCAAAAATACTGAACCGTATCGGTCAACTCGGTTTGACCGGTATTCGGTACGGTTTTTAGAAATTAGGTTTTCTGGGAGTTCAGTTTTTTTGGTAAAAACCAGCTGAAAACCGAAAACACTGAAAAAAAAAACCAAAACCCTCGTAACTCTCGGCACACACGTAGCTCGTAGGATCGGGCACTCCATGTCCGGCTCTCTCGCCACTCGGCCCAACCAGCTAGACAGCTCAACGCAGCTCTACGCTCTCTCATTCTCTCGGCCCATCCATGTAGTCATGTACCATTGTACCAAGGGCAACCTGCAGAACAGTGGGCCACATGTCCGGCTGTGAAGTCTGAAGTCTACATGACTACATGTGTGATTCTCAACATACTTCTTGAGTCTTGACCATGAATCCTTTTGCTCTGCTATCATTTGATGCCCACATGTAGTCATGTACCAAGGGCAGCCTGCAGAACAGTGGGCCTTGAACCTATGCGTGTCATTCACTGGAAGTTTAATCTCAACTCTGTTTTTTGCACTTTACTCTGTTGTATCGTTCACTAGAACTGTCAAATTTTGTGACCACAGGTATTTTTGACTCGCCGTATCATTCTCAATTCGCGTCAACTTTGGAAAATATGGTATTTACCAATACCGTACCGAAATAATATGGTATTTACCAATACCAAACCATATTTTAAATAATATCGTATTTAACGGATTAACAATACCGTATACATCGTATTTACTGAACCATATATACCGAAAAAAACCAAAACGAACACCCCTATCTAGTCCTGTAACGCCCCAACCCAACATGAGCCTGGAATGCTACTGAAGAAACATTAAACAAATCTAAACTAGGACAATTTGTTAAATTTCGGCAGAACCTCCTTTGTATATGTAACTATACGGAGGTTCCAACAGATAAAAGAATATGATAACTAAATATTCCAACATCCAATATCATCACTAAGCATTAGAAACAGGCTAATAACCTAGAACATATTCAAGGATATCCAAAATACGTTACTCCTCATTATTACAAATAACCCGATGCATGAGGCAAAACCATAATCAATACTTAAGCAGTTTGCTTATTTACTAAAAGACATTCCAAAATTTAATCAAGTTTTAAGGGTGCGTGGCAGTGTGTGAATCCAACTCAAGTCTACTCTCTCCCATGCATGCCGATCTCGCAATAGGTACCTAAAAACACAACAAAAACAAGAGTGAGCCCAAAGACTCAACAAGTACTAAAAAGATTCATTAACCTCACAATTATAGTAACAACATTCAAATCCAAAGCTTTACTCGGAAACATAGCTCATGATGTATGAATACAAATATGCAATTCATCTTTTCTCTTCCACTCTTTTTCGCATTTCACCGATAATGCGAGATATGCGATCGTCCCCGCATACCATGCCTATGCTCGCAAGCACAAAGACCAATTGCCCAATACTCCGCAAGTAAAGGGGACCTCAAGCCCACACTCCACAAGTGTGGGGACCTCAATCCCGTCATATACATGACGGGGATCTCAACAAATGCTTGATCACCACGTGACCAAGTCTTCATTTTGTCAACATGATGCATATGCACAAATCATGAATCATCATAATCATACCTCCTTAGCAACATCACTTATAAATTTAACTCATTCATACTTCTATCATTCATATCATAAGCATTTACCATCTTTAAACAACATATCACACTACCAACCAAGCATAGCTAATATGTATCAAAACATAGCAGTCACTGTCAACCAATTCATAATTACTCTATCAAACAGAGTACTTGCCTTAACCGTGCAGGGACGAAAGACGCGAAGAGGGCGCCGCCCCTGGAACCAATACCTCACCTGAATATAAATATAAAGCATGCTAAGACAACCACACTGAACCAAAACTTAGCCAAAAGCACAACCGCACTCGCTACACTCTCAAGCGCATTCCCAATTCCAACTCCTAAAGTTCGATTTGTCCCCTCTGTGGACAGCCATAATCTAAAATTCATATCTTTTTGTACAGCAGTCCAAATGAGGTGATCTTAGACTTCCTTGAAAGGTTATCAATTTCCTCAACTAAACCTAGTTGGTGGGATTTCCTGATTCGGCCACCTAATACCCCTACCAAGCTATTTAACAGAGCATCGGTTTCACGTCAGGTTCTCTGGACAGTGCACTAAATCTACCATAACTTTCAGCTCGTTTGTCCAAATTTTGCGTTCTTGAGCTTCCATGAAAGCTACGACAATTATCTACAACTTTCGTTAGACTGAGCTCCTCTAATTCTCCCTTGAACGAATCGCTCAAGTCAGATTACTAAAACCTGTCAGAATACCGACAGATTTGCAGAACAGTCGCACTAGAAAATTCATAACTTCTGCTACAGAGGTCCAAACGACGCAATCTAGCACTTCATCGAAAGGTGATGACGTCCTATACAATACTCTAGGAGATGCCCAGGACTGAATCCACACTTAACTACAACAAATAGACCGTCTAACGAAATCTGTCCTGAGCAGACCCTAATACTGACACTGCTAAAGATCAAATAATCCGCTAATCGGAATGGGTTGGGGTCTTACCCTTGAAGAACTGACACCGAACGCGATGAACACCCACCCTAGGCCTCGATCTCTCCCTTCCCCTTTCGTTTTCTTCTTCTTCTTCTTGGCTGATCAACCTCCCGGGCGATCCTCCTTCTTCCTCCTCCATCTTCTTTCTTCTACCGGATGCTATAGTACCACGACGCTACAGTACCACGCTGATGCTACAGTGGCGGCCAAGGGTGGGGGAGAGGGGCGCCTAGGGTTTCCCCCCCTTTTATGGCTCGTTGGCCCCCTTCCACCTATGGGCTAATTTGAAATGGGCCAGAAGCCCCGGCCCAGGTTGTCTGGTAATTGTAGAATCCCCCCTCTAATCCTCTATTAAAATACTTTTCTATTTAGTCCTTCTCTCTAATTTAATTTGGAGTATGACATTCTACCCCCCTTAAACAGAATTCGACCCAAAAGCTTAAACTTTACAAGCAAAAGACATATAGCAAAGTTATTACAAAAGAGAAGCCAACCGGCTAAAAACAAGCTAAAAGAGTTAAACAACAGCGGAAGCGAAATGCCATAAGATGGGTATGAGCAAAAGCCAACCGGTTTGCCAAACGCCCACAAGGCAATCCGACCGGGCCGCCAAGCTAGTCGTCCACACCGCAACAAAACTCACCAAAGTCGATCCCTTGGGGATCAACCTTCTCTACAACAAATAAGCAATGCAAATGAGTACAAAAATGTACTCGCAAGACTTACGAGTAACAAACCTAGATACTACTACATGCAGGCTTTAATCAAAGGAGAAGATTCAAGGTTCATTTTCAGCATAAAGCAGATTTTATTTGCAAAAGATAATATGTTAAAGGCCGTTTTAACAATCTGAATTTTATTTGCATAAATAACAGCGAGACAATAAGTAATAATCATAAAGACATCTTGGAGATGGCTAACCCAATAGCCATCACAACAATAGCACGAATTACCCATTCGTACCACCCACATCAAGTTTTAATTAAAAAGGTTGTAGTCTAACTCTTGCAAAACCTAACCAAGCGTGTCCATAACCTAGGACAAGGCTATTCGAATAGATCAAAACCCTGCAGGGGTGTACCAATGTACCCACACTTCAGATCGCCTTTTTGCCAAGCTATTAAGCACACTTTCTTTGGTATGCCGGCACAGCTATGTCCTACCAGACGCTTTCTAATGGATTGAGCTAATCAAGAGCCGCACGTATGGGGGTTAACCCTTAGTGACCTGTCGGCGAAATAGATCACAAGGACTCATACGTAGAGTAGGATGCACCAGCCTAGCTCAAGCCGTTACGGGTGCTCCCCTCTTTCACGTGACCCATGTTGCATATAGAAATATATAACCCACCACACGACTCATTAATTAACACCCCCGAAAGTACTAAATCAAGAGAGGTCCCATTTCCCTCTAGTGTGGTTAGCACGCAAAAATGCTTGGATAGTGTGACACAAGATGTTTGGTCCTTGTTGACTCGGGCACCATTCCAGTCACACCCAAAAGCACACCATCCTACCATTGTGCCCAAGTCCAAATCATTTTGTTTTCAGTTTTAGTTTTCACAAATAAACAAGGCACAATGTGCGGAACATAAGCAATAATAAGTTTTGTGTGATCAAGGTCATTGACTAAGTCGATAACCACCCAATTCTACTGGTAACTAAGCATTGCTAAGCATCATATCGTAAAGACAATAAAAAGACCATAAATAATTCACTGGGCTCTAATTCACCAGTGAGAATAATAACCTAGGGCAGTGGCAGGGGTGAACCATTTCAGGGAAACTATTCATTAGGATTAACTACCTCTATTCGACAAAAATTAACTTTGACACAAGAACCATGCATACTTAGTTTTTGCAAAACAATATATTAGACTTTAAAAGTAATAGGAGCAATATGATCAAATGATGCTACATCTGCTTGCCTTGTTGGAGATCACTTTCTTGTTGCATCGGATCACTCACGCAATCAATAATTTCTTCAAAACCTATCGCAAGAACGAGAAAATCCAATAAAAACAACGAACACCGAAAAGAACTCAAAACCCAACATGCTCCAAAATCCATGAAATTTATACAGCAGAAAGAACATGATTTTAGACAAATTTAGCAACAAGAATCATGTCATTAGGACTAAACATGCAAAAGTTATGATGTGACACCCCAGCCCAACATGAGCCTGGAATGCTACTGAAGGAAACATTAACAAAGCTAAACTAGGACAGTCTACCAAATTCCGGTAGAACCTCTTTTGTATAGTTACTATACGGAGGTTCCCAAAAGATAGAAAGTAAATCATAACTAAATATTTCTAACATCCAATATCATCACTAAGCATTAAAAACATGCTACTCAGCTAGAACATATTCAAAGTTAATCAAAGTACGTTACTCATCATTATTACAAATAACCTCGATGCATGAGGCCTAACCACGATCATTTCTTAAGCAGTTCGCTTAATTATTAATGGACACACTAAGAAGATTAATCAACTTTAAAGAAGCATGACAGTGTGTGACTCCAACTCAAGTCTACTCCCTCCCATGCATGCCGTTCTTGCAAAAGGTACCTAAAACACAACAAAAGCAAGGGTGAGCCCAAAGACTCAGCAAGTACCAATAATGAAACATTAAACTCGCAATTACAACATCAACACTCTATTCCAAAGCTTTACTCGAAAAACATATCACATGATGTATGATTGCAAATATGCAATGCATCTTTTCTTTCTCTTCCACTTTTTCGCATTTCACCGGTAATGCGAGATATGCGTCCGTCGCCGCATACCATGCCTGTGCTCTCAAGCACAGGGACCAATTGCCCAATACTCCGCAAGTAAAGGGGACCTCAAGCCCACACTCCACAAGTGTGGGGACCTCAAGCCCGTCATATACATGACAGGGATCTCAACAAATGCTTAGTCACCACGTGACCAAGTTTTCATTATGTCAACATGATGCATATGCACAAATCTTGAATCATCATAATCATACCTCCTCAGCAACATCACTTATGAATTTAACTCATTCATACTTCTATCATTCATGTTCATAGACATTTATACACTCAAGCAACCATGCATAATACATATTTTCACAACATTAATAATCATGTTCAACAACATCTATAACACTCTAGCATCCATAGATATCACATTTATTCATAATACTAGCAAACAAGTACTTGCCTTAATCGTGCGGGGACGAAAGGCGCAGAGAGGGCGCTGCCCCTGGAACCAATCCCTCACCTGAATATAAATATAAAGCATGCTAAGACAACCATACTGAACCAAAACTTAGCCAAAAGCACAACCGCACTCGCTACACTCTCAAGCGCATTCCCAATTCCAACTCCTAAAGTTCGATCTGTCCCCTCTGTGGACAGCCATAATATAAAATTCATATATTTTTGTACAAGAGTCCAAATGAGGTGTTCTTGAACTTCATTGAAAGGTTATAAATTTCCCCAACTAAACCTAGTTGGTGGGCCTTCCTGATTCGGCCATCTAATACCCCTATCATACTAATTAACAGAACATCGATTTCACGTCAAGTTCTCTGGACAGTACACTAAAACTATCATAACTTTCAGCTCGTTTGTCCAAATTTCGCGTTCTTGGGCTTCCCTAAAATCTACAATAATTATCTACAACTTTCGTTATACTGAGATCCTCTAATTTTCCCTTTTACTGATCTTTAAAGTCAGATTACTAAAACCTGTTAGAATACCAACAGATTTGCGGAACAGCAGCGCTACGAAATTCATAACTTTTGAACCGCTCATCCAAACGATGCGATCTTGTACTCTAAAGAAAGGTATCGACATCGCCTACAATTCTCTAGGAGGAATCCTGATCAGATTCTTCCATTAAATAACTCAAAAACATCGCCCAACCCGATCTGCTCTAGTCAGACCTAAATACCGACATTGCTAAAGATCAATTAACCCACCAATTGAAAGGGGATCGGGTCTTACCCTTGAAGAACCTGTAACACCCCAGCCCATCATGAGCCTGGAATGCTACCATAATAGCATAAAACAAATTAATTCTAAGGCACTTTACAAAAAAAATTCGGCAGAACCTCCTTTGTATAAATAATCATACCGGAGGTTCGCACAAGAAACAATAACAATAATCAATTAACCAGTCTTCCAATTCAAAACATAATCATAAAGACATCCATATTATGCTAATCAACGCTATTACACAAATCCAACATAAGGCATAACCAAAAGAGAAGCCCTTAAGCAGTTTATTCAGTTATTTAAGCATGATTAACTTTATTGAATTATAATCTCAATGTTCGTGGCGTGCTTCAAAACTATAACTATGCCCTCCCATGCATGTCGCCCTTTTGAGAGGTACCTAAACAAACAACAACAACAAGGGTGAGTTCGATGACTCAGCAAGTACACTATAATCAAAGACAACATTCTTAATGGTAATTCAACAACTCAATACACTTCACAACATTTAGGATAAACCATGCACATGCTATGCGGTATGCTCAACTCTCACTTTATCCTTTACTTTGTCTCTTAGCATTACACTGTGACGCGGGTGTGCATCCGTCAATGCACACCCATGCTCGTGCCTTCTAGCACAGGGACCAGTGCCCACATACCACCAATGTGGGGATCTAGGCCCATGCTCCACGAGCATGGGGATCTTTTGCCCGTCATCATTATGACGGGGATCTCAGCAATAGCATGGTCAACTCGTGACCGAGCCCACAAATGCCAACATGATGCGTGTGTATGCAATTTCAATAAGAACAATAAATGAACAAATGCATTCACATCTTCATGGCATACAAGTAGACTATTCATAATACAACTTTCTCATCCTTAGGTATCATACTTTTCCAACATCAATGCGTAGTATATAACATATGCACCACTACACACGAACTATAATTTTCACATCGCAACAAAGATTCATGGTTCACACCAAACATTATCTAATATAACACAAGACTCCACTCAATAAGTTCAATGCTATTCCTTAATGCACTTGCAATACAGTAACAAAAACATTCATAAGCATACTTCATCATAGAGATGCATTTCAGGTAACAGGATCATATATAAGCCACTTCCATACTCAAACTAACTAAACAGCGACATTCACCACAAACAATCAATTCAACACTCATTCAACATCTGTCTACTAAAATTGTACTTGCCTCAACAGATGCGAAGGTGGATGTCGAGGATAAGGTACTGCTCCCGAGCCAAACCCACACTGGACATATAAATGAGACATGCTAAGGCTACCATGTAGGTCTAATAACAAAGCTGTAATCACAAATGAACTCATCGTCCACTCGACGCGATCCCGACTCTATTATCGGTGCGATTTCCTTTCAGAGAATGCCCCCTTGAAAAAACTCATAACTTCTTGTACAGAAATCCAAATGAAGTGATCTTGGACATTCTGAAAAGGTTATTGAATTACCCTTCTAAACCTAGTTGGTGAGGTTCTCTGATTCGGCCCTTTACTAGCCCTACCAAGCCATTCAACAAAGCATCAATTTTTTTGCGTCGGGTCTCTGGACAGCAACAATAAAACTATCATAAATTTCTATACATTCATCCGAATTTCATGATATTTACTTTTCCTGAAAGCTGGAAGGATTATCTATATTTTTCGTTATGGCGAGACCCTCTGATTTGTCCTCTAAATATACGCTTAGGTCGAAACACTAAAACCTGTCAGACCAGCAACCATTCCACAGTATAGACCCAATAAGAATAAAATCATAACTTTTGCTACAGAGGTCCAAATGACGTGATTCTTGTCGGCAATGAAAGATAACGAGATATCCTAGAACTCTCTAGGAGATCCCAAGTTCCAATTCGGCACTTATCAAATTCTTACTTAATTAACAAGTTAACTGCAGATTCTCGTCAGGATTTTGGGACAGCAGCACTAAACAAATCATAACTTTCTAACCGTTAATCGGATTTGGGCGTTCTTGGCGGCCACTTAAATCTAAGAACAAACCCCACATATCTCTAGGAGATGGGGTCTTCAGATTCTGCTTCTAAGGATACGAAAACAGCCACGCACTAATCTGGACAGAACGCGATCTAAACCCGACATTGCTAGAAAAACAACAATTAAACATCTAGACGATGGGACAGCGGTTACCCTTGACGAACAGCGTGACGACGGCGATCTCCACCCCCAATACGGCCTCCTCTACTGACCTCCTTCCTCCTCCCATGGCCGGCGGCGGGAGTCGTGCACCGGGAGAGTCGTGCACGGAGGGCGCGGTGGAGGAGCTGCCGAGGCGAGGAGGGCTGCCATGGGAGGAGGTGCTACGGTGCGGCGGCTCTGTAGCGTCGTGCTACTGATACTCCACTACAATGTAGGGCTAGGTTTGCCTCCCCTTTTAAGTGGTTCCTCGGTTGGGCCAAAAGCTATGGGCGAAGGCCAGAGTTCTAATACTCTTTCTAACTTCGAATTTTTCTTTTCTAATTCTATTTAATTTCAGTATTAATCACTTATTTGTTTTATTTTTAAACGGGATATTACATTCTACCCCCTTAAACAGACTGACCGAATTCTACTTGTCGTTCTATTTGCAAGAACACCACAAATGAAATTAATCACAATTAACACGCATCAAGTAAACAACTCAGATTCATGCTCGCTCATACAAGATTCCAATTCACAAGTTGCTTCCCTCTCGGACTTATGGGATCACATCGCCTTGACGGATACTAACCTCTTACACCTCAACACTAGTCTCGACCTTTACTGGTACACTCAACACACGGGACTCAAAGGTAGGTTCTTATTTGTTGGCCAACAGCTCTAACAAAATCTCAAACTTCGGACCTCTCATGTACTCACTCAGCACCAGAATATACAAGACATTGCGTACTCCGCGCATGTACTCGAAATGGTCCTAACGACACGCTAATCTACAAAACTCGTAACTATCGGAACCTATCCAACACACCTTTGGTTAAACTTCCCTTTGTACCGAATTACACCATCCGCACAAAACACACGAACTCTAATTCCAACTCTCGATCGATCACTTTACCTATGCAAAAGATCTCCTTTGACAAGGGACGACAAAGAACTCGCCTACCAACTCACTTATCCAAGAACTCAACGGAAAACCAAGCTGTCATAATGCATCCAACTCAAAACCATCTCCCACTAGAAAAGCTCAATCCAAAATCAATAAATATATCAAGAAAACTTTTCCACCTTTCAAGTTGGCGGGTTGCCAAACAAACACCACAATAGCGAGAGGCGAAATCACTCAAATGACCAAAATAACCATTTTTTTAAACCAAAAGAATCAGCAAACCAGGAGAATCTCCCCAATTTATATTTGCTTTGTCATAGAGACTATGCTCAAATAAAAACCGGGAAACATTTCATTATCCGAGAATAATACCTTTTTTTCAAACTTTCTTGTAAGACTTCAATTTTCTCTTAAACCATGAGATTCCAATCATCACATAACATACTAATTCATTTCCTTTAGTTTGGCAACCTCAAAGCTATGCTCAAGGTGAACACATATTCCACGCCTATGTAGAGAGACTCTTCCAACCCATAATAACATACTCGATCAACTTCTCTACACAAAGGAATTACTTTGATAAATAATTCCCAACACACCATAATATAGATTTGCCACAATCACATCATCTCAATCTTTTAGGGATAATCGACTTGAAATTTACCACATTCACGCTCATTTAGTGCATCCAAAAGATTCTATCAAAGTTCACCATATCTCTTGGAACCTAATCACGGGAACCAAGATGCTAGCGTGAAAATGTAAACCCAATTCAACCTCTAAGACTCTTACAATAAATTTTCGTATTCTTGATAGGTAACCTCAGATCCAAGACTCGAATTTCATACACTCAACAATAACCTTAGTTATTAATGTTAGCATTCGTCACCAATCAAGTAACCACTCAAGTTAACTCGCTTCATCAATCTTAGACCTTCTCCAACCCACACCAAGCAAAAGCGGCTACTCGATCACAATATACCCATTCACAAAACCCTAACTAATTGACTAGGATTCAAACATACTCAATCACTAACATCCATACATAAATATGTTCTTGATCAAGTTATCCATACTTGCTAACTCTAATGTTCACACATTGTGCGCAACCTTGGACCACATCTCGCTATAGGTCCTCCTAGTTGCGACCACGAAATCTGTTAACTCCAAAGTCAAACACCCTATTTAAATCAAATCCTCTCTAAGGTTCAATAAACCAATTTATTACTCAATGCCTCTCCCAAAGGTTCACAGGTCATCCACTAGACCATCACCATTTCATTGCGGATCACATCAGAAGATACTTTGCAACTTAGTTCGATTAACCCTTTCTTAGAAGAAGAGGCAAATAGAAATAAATTTCAGCGTGAAGGAAAACGTTACCACTTACAAGAATTAGAAGATCAAGAGAGACAATCAAATAACAATGATCTCGAGAATAAATCGATAAAATCATAATTGAGGGCACACGTCCCACAAGCAGAGAATAACAAGCCTCAAACGGAAATAAAACTTTGCTTTTGAGATTCGAGAAAACTCTTATGAGTAAGATCAAAATCTTTAAACAAACTTCAATAACCAGCAAGTTACAAAACTTGACTCCATTTTTCCTTTAATAAAGAAAGCAACTTTCTTTGGGTACAACATCACCATGCCAACTCCACCAAGAAGAGATTTGAAGACCACATCATACGGATCACTAGGGAGCTTAAAAACCTCTCAACATTTCATGTTGCTCAAAACAAATTCAGTTACCATATCAACATGAGGTCCGAAAGATCCTGCACCCAAAACTAGAAACCTTTTCACCTAATCCGTGTCGCAAGCGATCCAATCCTTCATACAAAACATTCACTATTATCTTCATAATCCCTTATTGACAATCACATTAACAACGAAATAATACACTCTTAGTGAAAGTCATCAGAGCCTCGATCCCATCTTCAACCTCTCCAAAAGAAATACAACCCATACGGTTAAAATAAACCTCTTTCAACAACATCATGCTTATCAAATAACAATTTTGCAAAACACGATTTCAGATATCACTTATCATTTATCCATTCAACTATTAGTCTTGCTCAACACACACTTCATCTATCACTAACAATCGACAATGGTATTCATCACGTATGCTCATAGGGCCCTACTCTGCTGTTTACCATCACCTATCCATTTATGAACACAAAGTCAACATTCCACTATATACTTAGGGTTTAACTAAAGATTTAATAACACCATCTCCTTTAATCACGGTTTTCAGAGTACTACCTCAACATTCCTCTAATCGATATATGAGGTTTCAATCTTGTGATTATGTAAGATCATCAATACCTCACTTTTTTTAATAAATCTCGATTCCTAGTAGGTGTAAGCATACCTTTACTCACAGTTCATCAAGAACTACTAAAAGACAAACATCCACTTAATCAACTTCAATTACAAAGCTCGGTTAAAACCAATTATGCTCCACGCAAATGTCCCTTCTTGATAATTTATGCTATAACAATTAATCTAGATGATTACCACCTCCCATTTAATCACAACAAGACACCGCAATGAGTTTTAACTTTTTTTAGGAAAAGAGGCATAGAACTTAATCACTCGAAATAATCCAAGAGAAATACATAAGCCAAAGGTTTCACGAGTTAAGGAACTTGCAACAAAAAACTTTCATTACCCGCAATGCCAAGCGAATAAATGGGTCAAGTGTGCCAACAAGAAGGTAGAACTCTCATAATAAGGAACAAAATTTCCAATGACGACATTCACAAATAGCAAGAATAGCTCAAGTGTCGAAAAGACAACATTTGCTCTATAAAACAATTATAAACCAATTGAAACCCATCAGCGCAAGCGACTCAACAGTTGGAAGAACAAGGCTTGCTTTAAAGGGTCAAATTCAATCGTGGAAACGCATCAACCTAAGGAACTACTAATCCAAGAGAAATTCATCAAGCACGATTGAACCGAGTAGACCAAATCAAAATTAGGAAAGAGAACAACCTCTCCAAAGATACTCACTATTACCCTACTATGAGCGGTAGTGTAGCACTGGTAAAGCCTGGGGCCAAAACCACGACCCCAATCTCTCAACATGGGTTATCCCACACCTAATAACCTTGGTATAATACTATAGATATATCCGATCATATGAGAGATCAACAATACAACATAACGAAGCGTATATGCAATGCAAAAACCCAACCCACCCATCGTGCACAAGTGTGTCAATTTAATATTTCAACTACCACGGACCTAAAGCCCGCTCTGATACCAACTGTAACACCCCAGCCCATCATGAGCCTGGAATGCTACCATAATAGCATAAAACAAATTAATTCTAAGGCACTTTACAAAAAAAAATTTGGCAGAACCTCCTTTGTATAAATAATCATACCGGAGGTTCGCACAAGAAACAATAACAATAATCAATTAACCAGTCTTCCAATTCAAAACATAATCATAAAGACATCCATATTATGCTAATCAACGCTATTACACAAATCCAACATAAGGCATAACCAAAAGAGAAGTCCTTAAGCGGTTTATTCGATTATTTAAGCATGATTAACTTTATTGAATTATAATCTCAATGTTCGTGGCGTTGCTTCAAAACTATAACTATGCCCTCCCATGCATGTCGCCCTTTTGAGAGGTACCTAAACAAACAACAACAACAAGGGTGAGTTCGATGACTCGGCAAGTACACTATAATCAAAGACAACATTCTTAATGGTAATTCAACAACTCAATACACTTCACAACATTTAGGATAAACCATGCACATGCTATGCGGTATGCTCAACTCTCACTTTATCCTTTACTTTGTCTCTTAGCATTACACTGTAATGCGAGTGTGCATCCGTCAATGCACACCCATGCCCGTGCCTTCTAGCACACGGACCATTGCCCACATACCACCAATGTGGGGATCTAGGCCCATGCTCCACGAGCATGGGGATCTTTGCCCGTCATCATTATGACGGGATCTCAAGAATAGCATGGTCAACTCGTGACCGAGCCCACAAATGCCAACATGATGCGTGTGTATGCAATTTCAATAAGAACAATAAATGAACAAATGCATTCACATCTTCATGGCATACAAGTAGACTATTCATAATACAACTTTCTCATCCTTAGGTATCATACTTTTCCAACATCAATGCGTAGTATATAACATATGCACCACTACACACGAACTATAATTTTCACATCGCAATGACATTCATGGTTCACACCAAACATTATCTAATATAACACAAGACTCCACTCAATAAGTTCAATGCTATTCCTTAATGCACTTGCAATACAGTAACAAAAACATTCATAAGCATACTTCATCATAGAGATGCATTTCAGTAATGAGGATCATATATAAGCCACTTCCATACTCAAACTAACTAAACAATGACATTCACCACAAACAATCAATTCAACACTCATTCAACATCTGTCTACTAAAATTGTACTTGTCTCAACCGTGCGAAGGTGGATGTCGAGGATAAGGTACTGCTCCCAGAGCCAAACCCACACTGGACATATAAATGAGACATGCTAAGGCTACCATGTAGGTCTAATAACAAAGCTGTAATCACAAATGAACTCATCGTCCACTGACGCGATCCCGACTCTATTATCGGTGCGATTTCCTTTCAGAGAACAGCCCCTTCGAAAAAATCATAACTTCTTGTACAGTAATCCAAATGAAGTGATCTTGGACATTCTGAAAAGGTTATTGAATTCCCCTTCTAAACCTAGTTGGTGAGGTTCTCTGATTCGGCCCTTTACTAGCCCTACCAAGCCATTCAACAAAGCATCAATTTTTTTGCGTCGGGTCTCTGGACAGCAACAATAAAACTATCATAACTTTCTATACATTCATCCGAATTTCATGATCTTTACTTTTCCTGAATGCTGGAAGGATTATCTACATTTTTCGTTATGGCGAGACCCTCTGATTTGTCCTCTAAATATACGCTTAGGTCGAAACACTAAAACCTGTCAGACCAGCAACCATTCCACAGCATAGACCCAATAAGAATAAAATCATAACTTTTGCTACAGAGGTCCAAATGACGTGATTCTTGTCGGCAATGAAAGATAACGAGATATCCTACAACTCTCTAGGAGATCCCAAGTTCCAATTCGGCACTTATCAAATTCTTACTTAATTAACAAGTTAACTGCAGATTCTCGTCAGGATTTTGGGACAGCAGCACTAAACAAATCATAACTTTCTAACCATTAATCGGATTTGGGCGTTCTTGGCGGCCACTTAAACCTAAGAACAAACCCCACATATCTCTAGGAGATGGGGTCTCCAGATTCTGCTTCTAAGGATACGAAAATAGCCACGCACTAATCTGGACAGAACGCGATCTAAACCCGACATTGCTAGAAAAACAACAATTAAACATCTAGACGATGGGACAGCGGTTACCCTTGACGAGCAGCGTGAGCGGCGACGATCTCCACCCCCAAGACGGCCTCCTCTACTCACCTCCTTCCTCCTCCCATGGCCGGCGGCGGGAGTCGTGCACCGGGAGAGTCGTGCACAGGAGGCGCCGGTGGAGAGCTGCCGAGCGGGGAGGGGCTGCCATGGGAGGAGGTGCTACGGTGCGGCGGCTCTGTAGCGTCATGCTACTGATACTCCACTACAATGTAGGGCTAGGGTTTGCCTCCCCCTTTTAAGTGGTTCCTCGGTTGGGCCAAAAGCTATGGGTAGAAGGTCCGAGTTCTAATACTCTTTCTAACTTCGAATTTTTCTTTTCTAATTCTATTTAATTTCAGTACTAATCACTTATTTGTTTTATTTTTAAGCGGGATATTACAGAACCGCCGTTGAACGTGATGAACACCACGTGACCCCTCTTCCTCTCCCTTCTCTCTTCTTCTTCTTCCTTCTTCTTGGCCGGCCACGAAGGGGAGGGGAGGTGGAGACGCAAGGAGGGGAAAGAGGTGGAGATGCAATGGGGAGGAGGGGCTGCTCTGGTGGCGGCGCTACGGTGCGTGGTATAGTAGCATGGCTGCCCCTCTACTTGGATGGTTGCCCTAATGGGCCAGGTGTTGTGGGCTTTCACCACACCTAAGTTTTTTCATTACGCAAAAATCCCCTGAACTTATGTTAAAACCACTCCTCTATTCAATTCTCCTCCCTACAATCTTTCTTCTCATTTAAATAAATATTTGGAGTGTTACATTCTACCCCCCTTAAATGGAATTCGACCCGAATTCTAACCACGCTCTACACCAAAGAACAATCACAACTAGAATTTACCAACAATACCACACACTGCTGTGAACAATGCGGATATTGCTCGCATATGCGAGACTTCAATTCCCAAATTGTTTCCTCTCGGACTTTTGGGACTACCGCACCTTGATGCAACTAATGTATTATACCTCATCACTCGTACCGACCTAACCAGAATCACTCAACGGACATGACTCGAAGATGCGGTATTACTCAGCGGTCAACAACTCTTATGAAACCTCACACTCCAAATACCTCAAGCATTATATCAACAGGTCATACAAAAGCGTTATATACCGCGCCCGGGACTCGAGACAATTCTAGCGAATTGCTATCTTCCAAAATCCCTGCAACTTCCAGAATAAGCCAAATATACTCTAGGCTATCATTCCCTTTGGGGACCAAACCACAGAACTTTAACATAAACATATGTAACTCTTGTTTCATCTCTCAGTCGACCTCTTCATCCTAGTAAGGAGAACCTTTGTTAAGCAGGGACGCGCAACACAACTTATTTTAAACAAACTTTAATAATCAGAGCTCAGCAGAAAACAAAAGATTCACAATGCCACCCACTATTAACCAACTTTCCTCTAAAAACACTCAAATCCAAAATTGAAGATTCATCATGAAAATCTTTTCACATTCCAACTAGGCAGTTTGCAAATAAACACCACATAAGTCAAAAGAGAAATCGTTCGAATGCCCAAATCAAACACTTCATTTATTTTCCTGATCCGGAAGGAACCGCCTTGCCGACATAGGGTCAACTCAAATTGTAAGTGTTCTCCGTCATAAAAACCCAACTCCAACAAGAACCAATAGAACACTTCTCTACTCGAGAAAACATTCTTTTCTCAGATGTCCTTTTAAGAAATAAACATTCTCCAAAATCTTGGATTTCCAAATCATCAAACTTACTCCTTCCTCTTAATACCAACTGTAACACCCCAAAATGATCCTCAAACCGAAAGAACAACCACACTTATCTAGGGGGACTCTATTAATCCACACAAGGATTCTCTAGTCCACTCCTATACCAAAGGAATTTTTTTTTGACAACTGGTTCCCAACACCTCAATAAAGATTTTTCACCCGCAACCACATCACCTCATTCTGTTAAAGATAATCAACTTGAAATTCTCAGCGCACATACTCATTTACTACACCCGAAGGATTCTATCAATGATCAATACTATTCGGAATCCACTTTTGTTCTTCTTCTTCTACACATAACATTGGGCCGCTGAGGTCCTAGCATAGAAAGTCAAGTCCAAATTTAACCTCCAAGTCTCCTATAATAAATTTCTGGTATGATTGATAGGAAATCCTCAAATTCTTTTACTAACTTTTCACGACTCAACAATAACCTCAGTCATTAATATCAATATTCCTCACTAACCAAGTAACCGCCCAAGGCGTTTCATTTCACCAATCTTTGACCTTCACTCAACCACACCAATTAATTTTCAGCTACATGACCACAATATACCCATTCGCAATACCCTCACTAATTGACCAAGATTCAAACATACTCAATCACTAACATTAATAAATAAATATATTCTTTGACCAAGATATCCTTAGAGATAATCTAACTCCCATAGGGTTACTCACTGAGGCCGAGTCATGCTTGACAATAGCTCAACAATCCCTGCTATCCCATTAATTAACACGACGATTATATATTTTTTTTCCACACTGCTACTCTCATTAAGCCACACCATCATAATTCTTCTACACAATCTTACCGAGTACCCAATTGCGATACTCTAATAAATTTGGTCAAGATTTTCATACTTTCTAATTCTAATATTCTGTCAAAATGAACAAAAGATCTTGGACCACATCTCTTTATAGGTTCTACTAGTTGCGACACGTAATAAGTTAGCTCCAAAGACAAACATTCTATTTAAATCGAACTCTCTCCAAGGATTAATCTAATAAATCAATTTACTCAATGCCTCTCAAACAACTTGACACATAAAGGTTCACAAAATCATCTACTAGACCACCACTATCTAGTTGCCAATTCACAACAGAAGGGACTTTACAATCTGATTCGGTTAACCCTTTCTTAGAAAAAGAGGCAAGCAAATCATTTTCAGCATATAGGAAAAACGTTACCACTTACAATAGTTACAAGTTCAAGAGAAACAACCAAATAGAAAAGATCTTAGAAAACAAAAGAGTGATCATAGTTGAGGGCACACGTTCCACAAGCAAAGTGTATCAAACCTCAAGCGAGAATAAAACATTGGTTTTGGGATTCAGAAACTCTGTTGGGCAAACAAAAGCTTAGGCAAAAATCGATAAGCGCAAGTTACAAAGCTTGACTTCAAACTGAAATACTCCTACTTCACTCTTTCCTTTAACAAAGCGACTTAGTTGGTTACACATCACCATGCCAACACTAACAAGAAGAGATTTCAAGTCCACAACACATAAACTACTTAGGAACCGATAAAACCTCTCAAGACGTCACTTTGATCAAAACAATTTCAGCTACCACATCAACATGAGGTGCGAAAGATTACAAACAGCGTGACTAGAAGCATTTTCATTTAATCAATGTCAAGTGAGCGATCCAATTCCCTTATACCAAACATTCAATAGTATCATCATAATCCCTTCGACAATCTCACTAACAATGAAATAATACACTCCTAGCGAGAATCATCATAGCCTCTTATCCCATCATAAATCTCTCCAAAAGAAACACCCTTCAACTATCATTGACAATTGACAATTGTCTCTATCACGTATACAAAATAGGGTCCTCTGCTATTTATAGTCATATAACCATTTATAAACACAGAGTCAACATTCCATTTTATGCTCGAGTTTAATTAAGGATTTAATAACATCATCTCCTTTAAACACGGGTTTTGCAAGGTACTACCTCAACATTCATCTAATCAGATATACATGTTTCAATCTAGCAATTTAGTATAATCATCAAGTTGTCACTTATGAAAATTACTGGATTGATATATCGTAAGTCATTGTTCAATTACATCCTTAAACATGACCATCACTAATAGGTAGATTAATCCATTGGAACACATTACTCCAAATTATCCAATAAATTTACCAAATTCCACAATCCTATGATCGGACCAAATCATTAATATCTCACACTTCTTAATATAATTGTGGATTCCTAGTATGTATAGTCATACCATTAAACAAGTTCATCATGTAACTACTCCATGACAACATCAAATCTTTCACTTCACTTCCAAGGATCTTGGTTAAGATCGATTACGCATCAAACTACTGGACCCAACTTGATAACTCATACATTATCAATTTATCTTTTATCGTGGAACCTCTCACATAACACAACAAAATATTTCAAAATAGTTTTGATATTTTCTTTCTCAAAGAGGATGCACGAAATTTCAACATTCCAACTACTCCAAAAGAAGTGCATAAAGTCGAAACATACTTCAATGGAGTTGGTAAATGATACCTTCCATCATAAAAACACCAAGCGAATAAATGGGTCAAGTTTGCCAACAAGAAGGTAGAACTCTCCTGAAGAGGAACAATATTGCCAATGACAACGTTTACAAGTAGCAAGAATAGCTCAAGAGTCGAAAAGATAATATTTGCTCAGTAAAACAAATACAAACCAATTGAAACCCATCATTGCATTGCAACCACTATCCAAAGAAGGTTCATCAACATAAGCGCTCAATAGTTCGAAAAAACAATGTTCATTTTAAGATTCAAATTAAATAAATGGAAACAAATCGAGTGGAATAAGAACTACTAACCCCAAGAGAAATTTATCAAGCCCAATGGACAAGAGTTAACCAAATTCAAATTCAAGGAAGAGAACAACTTCTCTAATGATACTCACTATCACGCTTTGTACTAAGATATCCGAGGTAACCACTTCACTAATCTCTTACTACAAATAGTGGTGTAACTTTGGTAAAACCAGTGCCACAACCACAACCTCTCAACATCTATTATCCTCACACATAACAATCATATAATCGGTTAATAAGCAATCTTACTATATTCATATCAACAATTATCAATGCGATCTAATAGAACCATAGATGCAATGCAATAACCCAACCCCACCTCTCGTGCACGGTGTGTCAAACTTTTAAGTTGATTAGCCATTCGCAAATTTTTAATTAATCTAGTCACCACGGACCTCTGACTCGCTCGATACCAATCTGTAACACGACCCAACATGAGCACGGAATGCTCTGAAGGAAACATTAACAAAGCTAAACTAGGACGATATGCCAAATTCCGGTAGAACCTCTTTGTATAGTTACTATACGGAAGTTCCCAAAAGATAGAAAGTAAATCATAACTAAATATTTCTAACATCCAATATCATCACTAAGCATTAAAAACATGCTACTCGGCTAGAACATATTCAAAGTTAATCAAAATCGTTACTCATCATTATTACAAATAACCTCGATGCATGAGGCCTAACCACGATCATTTCTTAAGCGGTTAAGCTTAATTATTAATGGACACACTAAGAAGATTAATCAACTTTAAAGAAGCATGACAGTGTGTGACTCCAACTCAAGTCTACTCCCTCCCATGCATGCCGTTCTTGCAAAAGGTACCTAAAACACAACAAAAACAAGGGTGAGCCCAAAGACTCAGCAAGTACCAATAATGAAACATTAAACTCGCAATTACAACATCAACACTCTATTCCAAAGCTTTACTCGAAAAACATATCACATGATGTATGAATGCAAATATGCAATGCATCTTTTCTTTCTCTTCCACTTTTTCGCATTTCACCGGTAATGCGAGATATCGTCGTCGCGCATACCATGCTGTGCTCTCAAGCACGGGGACCAGTGCCTAATACTCCGCAAGTAAAGGGGTCCTCAAGCCCACACTCCACAAGTGTGGGGACCTCAAGCCCGTCATATACATGACAGGGATCTCAACAAATGTTTAGTCACCACGTGACCAAGTTTTCATTATGTCAACATGATGCATATGCACAAATCTTGAATCATCATAATCATACCTCCTCAGCAACATCACTTATGAATTTAACTCATTCATACTTCTATCATTCATGTTCATAGACATTTATACACTCAAGCAACCATGCATAATACATATTTTCACAACATTAATAATCATGTTCAACAACATCTATAACACTCTAGCATCCATAGATATCACATTTATTCATAATACTAGCAAACAAGTACTTGCCTTAATCGTGCGGGGACAAAAGGCGCAGAGAGGGCGTTGCCCTGGAACCAATCCCTCACCTGAATATAAATATAAAGCATGCTAAGACAACCATACTGAACCAAAACTTAGCCAAAAGCACAACCGCACTCGCTACACTCTCAAGCGCATTCCCAATTCCAACTCCTAAAGTTCGATCTGTCTCCTTTGTGGACAGCCATAATCTAAAATTCATATATTTTTGTACAAGAGTCCAAATGAGGTGTTCTTGGACTTCATTGAAAGGTTATAAATTTCCCCAACTAAACCTAGTTGGTGGGCCTTCCTGATTCGGCCATCTAATACCCCTATCATACTAATTAACAGAACATCGATTTCACGTCAAGTTCTCTGGACAGTACACTAAAACTATCATAACTTTCAGCTCGTTTGTCCAAATTTCGCGTTCTTGGGCTTCCCTGAAATCTACAACAATTATCTACAACTTTCGTTATACTGAGATCCTCTAATTTTCCCTTTTACTGATCTTTAAAGTCAGATTACTAAAACCTGTTAGAATACCAACAGATTTGCGGAACAACAGCGCTACGAAATTCATAACTTTTGAACCGCTCATCCAAACGATGCGATCTTGTACTCTAAAGAAAGGTATCGACATCGCCTACAATTCTCTAGGAGGCATCCTGATCAGATTCTTCCATTAAATAACTCAAAAACGTCGCCCAACCCGATCTGCTCTAGTCAGACCTAAATACCGACATTGCTAAAGATCAATTAACCCACCAATTGAAAGGGGATCGGGTCTTACCCTTGAAGAACCGCCGCTGAACGTGATGAACACCACGTGACCCCTCTTCCTCTCCATTCTCTCTTCTTCTTCTTCCTTCTTCTTGGCCGGCCACGAAGGGGGAGGAGGTGGAGGCAGGGAGGGGAAAAGAGGTGGAGGGCAATGGGGAGGGGAAAGAGGTGGAGATGCAATGGGGAGGAGGGGCTGCTACTGATGGCGGCGCTACGGTGTGTGCTACAGTAGCATGGCTGCCCCCTCTACTTGGATGGTTGCCCTAATGGGCCAAGGTGTTGTGGGCTTTCAGCCCACAGCCCAAGTTTTTCGAATTACGCAAAAATCCCCCTGAACTTCTGTTAAAACCACTCCCTCTATTCAATTCTCCTCCCTACAATCTTTCTTCTCATTTAAATAAATATTTGGAGTGTTATATATGACCTAAACAATTTCTTTCAGCCTGAAAATTCAAATTAAATTAATTTTGGGTACTATTCATGGCACAATTTTCCAGAAAGTTTTTGAATATGAAATTTTTATGGTAGACAGGTATTAACATCCAAGTTATGAAACTAGGGCATAATCAATTTCAGAGACAAAGATCATATGAAAATCTATCTTACACTAAAGTATATTAACAGAGGAACCTAACAAGTTTGAGTTTGCTAAATTTGAAGTTACAGAGAGAAAGTTATGCATTTTTTAAGTTCAAAACAATTAATAGTTTTGCAAATAAAAGCTTTCAGGCCTTAATCTTGAAAACTAACTCAATCTAGGGAGGTCTTGGGCCGTAGATCTGACATCACACGGTTCACGAGCACTGGAGCACAGCGCCCGCGCACACGTGCGATGAGGAGGTCTAGGCCGTCAGATCTAGATCTAACGGTCCAGATCTACAAGGGGAGATCCTAAGGGATAGCTCTAAAGGAGGAGGTTGGGGTCGACCAAGATCTACCAGAGGAGGTCCTAGATGGCTTAGATCTAGATTGGGGAGGTCCTGGCAGCCGAGACCCTCACGGCGGAAAATCTCAACAGTCAAGATGAAACTGAAGGAGGTCCTGACGGCTAAGATTTCACGGGGAGGTCCTACGGGTCAAAATCTAATGAAGGGAGATCCCGACGGTTAAGATATCACAGGGGAGGTCTTAACGGTTAAGATTTCCATGGGGAGGTCCTCATCGATAAGGTCTAAAAGAGGGGATGTCTTGAACGGCTCAGATCTCCATGGGGAGGTCCTGAGAGGTCAAGATCTACCCGGGGGTGGTCTTAAAGGCTATGATCTGCGAGGAGGGAGGTCCTGAGGTTTTCTTTACAAAAGACTAAGGGGTGGTCTTTTGCAAAGAGGACCCCGAGGGTGGTCCTAGGGGTGGTTTTTGCGAAAAGCCCAAAGAGAGGTATTTTGCGGGAACTCAGAGGGTGATCCTAACGGTCCAGATTAAATCTAAAGAGGTCCTTAACGGTTAGGATCTAAACTGGGGGAGATCCTGGCAACTATGGTTTTAACAGAGGAAGATCCTACGGTCAAGACTTAATCCACAGAGGTCTTTAATAGTTGAGATCTAATCTAGGAGGTCCTAGGGGTTGTCAAGGAGGTGGTTTAACGTACGACAATAGGAAACGCGGCCCACATGTAAGAGACACGAGAGCCATTTTCGACAGCCATTAAGTGCTAGCCAATGATTACTATTAATGAACAAAATCTATGTCCAGAGCAGACAACGCTACAGTACTTGTCGGAGTATGACACGACAAAAAGCCCGAGTTTGAGTTGGAACTCACCGCCGGCGACTCCGGTCACGGCGGTGGGAACCAAGGACAGGGACAGGTCCAAAATAGTGAGGTGAACCTAGAGGTACCAAAAACCAAATCTAGAACACTACCTACCGGCGGCTAGCTGGAGATGACCGCTGGGGACAAACACGACAAAACGCAAAAACTAGCGTGGTCCAACAGAGCAGGGGTTCAAACACTAAGGTACTAAAGAATGGATTACCTGAGGACAGAGGAGGTCAAGAGGTGGTCGGAGAAGCTCCGGTGAAGGAGCTGGCCGGCGCTGAGGAAGAAGGGGCAAATCCGACTAACAAAGAGCAAGTCCCCAATTTGACACCTCTGTGAAGTCAAACAAAATAAGTTAGGGGAGATGATCAAAGTGGTCAGAGAAACAAAAGGGCACGCCAAGAGTTGCAATTGAACCACTGCAGCCCGGATGTCCCCGAGGAGCTCCAAGGTCTGACAATGGCGGCTAAGAGGTCCTCTGGTGTTGTGAGCACAAGAACACAGAGAAAAGCTTGGGTTTGCAAAGTGGTGTCTAAAAGAAGCTAAGGAGGAGCTCAAGGGACTTAAATAGCTGGAGAGCAAAGAGAAACAAGGGCAGTGCCCCACGGGTGCACCGAGTCAAAAGTTCTTGCCATGGGCGCACTTGAAAGGATGGGGGCAGGTAGAAGGGGGACTTTGGGGGAAAGCGCCATGGCGCTCGTGCGTGAGGAAGGAGAAGAACAGGTGCGGTGAGGGCCCACCAGCCAGTGAGAGAACCAAGGGTGGTCCGGTCAAAAGAACATAACGGTTGGGGTAGACTTAGACTTGAGTCAGGAGATCTGGGTGGTTGGATTAGAAACGGAGGGCCCAGATTTTAAGTGAGGTTCGGAGGTCCTAACGCTCAAGGAGATCTGAGACACAGATCTAGACATGGACGGCCCACGATCACTCAGGCTCTAACAGAGGTGGTCGTCCGAAGTGGTCTGGAGGGTTGTCTTTACAAAAGACCATCGGGGTGGTCTTTGCAAAAACAGCAAGGTGATCTGGAGGTGGTCTTTGAGGACGGCCTAGGGTGGTGTGAGACCTCGGTTTATTTAGCTTGTAATGCTTAGTCTTCCATTGACTCTAGCATCACAAACAAAATATACCGTGCCTCGGGAAAATGTATACTTTCCAGAATTGCAGTATACACACCCTTTTACAAAACATTGCATCAATTCCATACAACGCACAGAATAGAGGTTTAAACTTTACAAGCAAAATACATACATAATAGTTATTACAAAAGAGAGAGGCCAACCGGCCAAGACAAGTAAAAAGAGTTAAACAACAACAGAAGCAAAATGCCATAAGATGGCTAAGAACAAAAGCCAACCGGTTTGCCATACACCCACAAGGCAATCCGACCGGGCCGCCAAGCTAGTCGTCCACACCACAGCAAAACTCACAAAATTCGATCCCTTAGGGATCAACCTCCTCTGCAACAAATAAGCAAAACAAATGAGTACAAAAATGTACTCGCAAGACTTACGAGTAACAAACCTACATATTACTACATGCAGGCTTTAATCAAAGGAGAAGGCTCAAGGTTCATTTTCAGCATAAAGCAAGTTTTATTGGCACTTCCTTCAACCAGAACTCGCACTTGCTGAACTTCGTATACAGCTGGTCTTCACGCAACTTTCCCAATACAAGCTTCAGATGTTCAGTATGCTCTTCTTCGCTCTTGGAGTAGATAAGAATATCATCAATCAATACCACCACAAACTTATCCAAATACTCCATGAACACCGAGTTCATAAGATTCATGAATAGAGCAGGAGCATTGGTTAATCCAAAAGACATGACGGTGTACTCGTAAAGCCCGTAACGAGTAGTGAAAGCCGTCTTCGGAATATCCTCAGCCCTAATTCGGACTTGATGATACCCCAATCTCAAGTCAATCTTGGAAAAGACACAAGCTCCAGTCAACTGGTCAAAGAGATCATCAATACGGGGTAAAGGATACTTGTTTTTCACCGTCACTTCATTAAGTGGACGGTAAGCAACACACATACGCAGGGCCTTGTCCTTCTTCTTCACAAAAATAACTAGACAACCCCAAAGAGATGAGCTAGGGTGGATAAAACCCTTGGCTTGAAGCTCACTTAGTTGCTTCCTCAATTCTTCCAACTCATTGGGAGGCATTCAATACGGTGCCTTTGAAATTAGAGCGGTACCGGGCAGCAGCCCAATGACGAACTCCAGGTCTCGAACTAGAGGCATCCCAGGCAAATCTTCAGGAAAGACGTCCACAAAGTCACACACTGTGGGCACATCCTGAATCTCTAAGGCTAGCTTGGCTTCAAGGGCACAAAGATGTGGCCCTTGCAGCTGTGGTGAAATCCCAACCTGCTCGCCTGAGGAGCTAGTGAGGTAGACCATCTTCCTGGCACAATCGATTTGCCCCAAGTGTTGGGACAACCAATCTATGCCAAGAATCACATCCAAACTCGCTGAGTCGAGTAGGATGAGATTCGCTAAGAATCCCACTCCTTCAATATCAATAGGAACATCCCGGTATTCCTGATCAGCTCTCATTTCCGAACCCGGAGAGCGAATAAGCAAAGGAACCCCCAAAAGAACAAAATGAAGGTCACAAGCAGCAGCACATGATCTTGAAATAAAAGAATGTGAGGCTCCTGAATCAAATAATACTGCAGTTGGGCGAGAATTGACAAGAAGCGTACCCAACACAACGTCGGGCGCCTCCTGTGCCTCCTCGGTCGAGATATGGTTGACTCGGCCACTTCCCATACCCTGGGTCTTCTGGACTACCTTATGGTCAGGCGGGTGACCATTCCCCTGCCCGCGTCCTCCATTAGGATGAGGGGCTGCTCCAGTCCTCTAAGGGCAATTGTTGACATAGTGACCCTTCTTGTTGCAGGAGAAGCAGGTGACCTCGGCAGCCGGATTGCGGAGGCCACCCTGCTGCTGGACCGCAGGTGCACGTGGCTAGAACACGGCCTACGGGGGACGAGTGACTGGCGCCAACGGCCTCGGCGGTGGTGAAGCCAAAGAGCGGGCCCCTGATGCTGTCCCAACACGGGGACAAGAGAGGCTGGCCTATGCAGATCGATGGGCCTCCCACTTGCGCTTGCGGAACTCACCCAGCGCTCGCCTTGTGCTCAGCGACAATGGCCTTGTCCACCTAGGTCTGGAAGTCAGCAAAATCAACAATGGAGAACTTGTCCTGCAGCTCCTCAGACAAGCCCTCCATGAACTTCTCCTGCTTGGCCTCATCAGTGTCCACCTCAGCAGGAGCGTACCACACCAGATGGTTGAACTCATGGAGGTACTCGGTCACAGATTTGCGCCCCTGTTTGAGCGTAAGGAACTCCTTCTTCTTTATCTTCATTAGGCCGGCGGGGACATGAGCCCGACGAAAAGCAGTGTGGAACTCCTCCCAAGTGACCACATGGCCAGCGGGCTGCATGGCGAGGAAGTTCTCCCACCATGAGAGTGCTGCACCCTCAAGCTGATGGGATGCGTAGAGTGCCTTCTCCTGGTCCTGGCACTGAGCAATGTTGAGCTTTCGCTCAACCAGATGTAGCCAATCATCTGTGTCAAGAGGGTCCTCGGACCGGGAGAAGGTGGGTGGCTGCGTACGGAGGAACTCCGAGAGTTCCCCCCGAGACTGGTGGCCACCACCTCCAGATCCCGAGGCACCAGAGGGTCTGGAGGTGTTCCTCGCGATGACCTCCAGAATCCGAGTCTAATCCATACGGTTCTGCTCGATCTGAGCGAGAACCTCAGCCATGGTCGGAGGAGGCAGGAGCTCCTCATCATGACCCAAAGGCTGACCACTGCGGGTTCTTCCAGCCTTCCTGTTCCACAAAGTAAGTTAGCAACAACTCTGGAACAGAAGGCATGGAAAAACAACTAACAATTCTACAAAATGAACTCCAAAGGCTTAAAAACCAGCATAAACTTACAGCAAGATCTCAGTTTACAAAATCAACTTTCCAATATGACTAACTCGTATGGAAGAACGAGCAATCAGTTTTAGGAAAGCAATTTCAGAATGCAACCCTTGGTTCAAAACAGCTAGAAAACAAGGTAAAAATCACCTACAGAAAGGTTAGACACTTCGCTAACTCATATCACTTCTTACCCTTTTATCCCCACAAGTTTTAGTTGAATTATCCTCTCATTTTCAATTATGTATACTATAAATAGTTAGATGTCCAAAATTTCTTGTTTGCTGTCCAGATTCTGCCTCCACCTGTTCTGGCCGAAAACTTCACTTCTAGCAGCTCCTAATCTTCTCCAAAGGACAGCCAACCCTCAATTTAAAGCCCTCATGGTTCTAGTAATACTTAGCCTTCCATTGGCTCTAGTATTACAAACAAAATACACCGAGTCTCGATGGACATGTGTTTCCTAGAATTGCAGCACATATACATCTTTACAAAATCATGCATCAATTCCACACATCATATAATACCAAGTCTACCAAAAGACATACATAATATAAAGTTATTACAAAAGGTGCCGACTGGCCAAATGACAACAAGTATTAAATATCAGCAGAAGCAAAAGGTGCCATAAGATGGCTTTAACCAAAAGACGTCCGGTTAGCCACATAACCACAGGGCAACCGACCGGGCCGCCAAGCTAGTCGTCCCAAGAGCCGCACATTTCACAAAAGTGATGCCCTTGGGGCTCACCCTCTTCCTCTGCACACAACAAGCAATACAGATGAGTACAATAATGTACTCGCAAGACTTACGGGTAACAAGCCTATATATAACTACATGTGAGCTGAATTCAAAGGAAATGGTTATATGGTTATTTGGACGCATAAAGTAAGTTTTATTTTGCAATAATGTAGTAGATTGAAGGCAATTGGTAACATCTGTTTTAAACATTGAAATAACAGCGAGTAACAATAAATATCAAGTAACCACCTAGAGGTGACCAACCCAATAGCCACCGCAACATAGCATGAATCCCTGATTCATACCACCCATCAAGTTTTAATTAAAATGTTGTAGTCTAATGCTGGAGGAAAATAACCAAGCGTGTCCATAACCTAGGACGAGGCTATTCGAATAGTTTTAACCCTGCAGGGGTGTACCAATGTACCCACACTTCAGACCGCCTTTTCTCCAAGCTATTTAGCACACTTCCTTTGGTATGCCGGCATGGATAAGTCCTACGAGACATTTCCAATGAATGATGCTAGTTAAGAGCCGCACAACCCGGGGAGTAGGAGACACCGGCCCAGCCGAAGCAACTGCGGGAGCTCTTCCTCTATAAAAACAGTTTTACCCACCAGCGACCCCTAACTAACACCTCCCAAATTACTTAGCCAAGAGGGGTTCCATATGCCCCTAGTGTGGTTAGCACGCAATATTGCTTGGATCAATGGCGCAAGTATTCGGTCCTTGTTGACTCGGGCACCATTCCAGCCACACCCAAAAGCACACCAACATACCGTTGTGCCCAAGTCCAAATTATTTTGTTTTCAGTTTTAGTTTTAGTTTTCACAAGTAAACACAGCACAAAGGCTGCAACATAAATATCATAGTAAGTTTTGCGTGATCAAGGTTATCGACAAGTCGATAACCGTCCATTTCTACCGATAGCTAAGCATGACTAAGCATTTTAGCTCGTGCTACTAAGTGACAAGGGTTCATCCAACGAACTCAAAATCACAGCAAGTATTCCTAGACTCAGTAGTAGAGGATAAACATTTACTTGCAGATTATGCATCTAATAGGTCAACTAATCGACAATAGTTTAAAACAAGATAGTAATGTATACGTAGAATTTGCAAATAACATATTAGAATTTGAAAATAGTAGGAGCAACATGATCAAATGAATGCTACATTTGCTTGCCTTGCTGTAGGGCAGGGTCTGGCTGTTGTGGATCAGATTCAAGATCAATATTATCTTCGGAACCTAACGCGAAAAGGCGATAAAACCAATAAGAATGAAGAACACCAAATAAAATTCAACAACAAAAGTTACCCAAAACTTATGAAATTTATACAGCTGCAAGGGTATGATTTTAGATAATTTTAGAAACAAGAATCAAGTCATTTAGATTAAGTATGAAAAGTTATAGCTAAAACCATTTCTCTCAGCGAGTTAATTCACTAAATTAATTACTGGTACTGTTCATGGCATAAATTTTTGGAATGATCTAAAGTCTGAAATTTTTATGGTAGGCAGGTCATGACATCCTAAGGTCAGCAAAGTTGAGTTTACTAAATTTGGAGTTATAATGATTTACTTATGGTTTTTCTATGTTGTAAACCTAACACATGTTACTTTACAGAAATGTAATCATGATCACAACCTATTTCATACTAAAGTTTGCTAATAGAGGAATCTAACAAGATTGAGTTTGCACATTTTGGAGTTATACATAAAAAAATATGTATTTTACAAAGTTTACTTCAATTTCTGGAATATTCTAAAATGGCTGAACTCAAGATAATATTATTTATAAAACTTTCTGTTACAGAAACATGTCTAACATGTCTAAAAGCATTTTTAGATTAAACTCTAGTTAAACACGAATTTATTCCAGCTGGAATCATCTAAAAAGGTTTTAAAATGAATTAGATATGAGTTTTCAAAGTTTAATATAATTTTTAGTTGATAAATAAAGGCTTACCGAATTATAATCAACCTTATCAAAAATAAAGTGACGTGGACGAATGTGGGCCCTTGATGCGAAATCTAACGGCCCACACGCACGGAGAATAGCGCACGCGCGAACCTTAAGAGGTGCACCGTTGGATCTAGATCCAACGGTCCACGTGGATTGGGCCGTTCGGGCGACGCGAACGCCACGATCAACCACAGCCGTAGATCTCAAGATGGAGGGCTCAGGGCGCGGTGCCCTCCAGGTGACCCGAACGGCACATCCATCTCAGCCGCTCATCGCGAGATGGACGGCCTGCGCGATTTAGGAGCCTGGTGGTCCGAACGGCCCCGCGATATGAGCCGCAGATCTAAAGATGGTGGCCGAGATCCATGTGCGTTCCGGGTGACCCGAACGACATATTGATCTTGGCTGTTGATTGCGAGATCAACGGTCCACGATCTACACAGTGCTATGCTCTCACGCACGTGAGGTTTAAGTGCACCGAGAGGGTTTTAATGGTGCGGGCCCACATGTAAGTGACACAAGGGACCAATTAGGATAGCGATTGATTATAAATCCAATGATTAGTGATGATTAGCAAAAATTGTGTCCTAATATTTTCGCTAGAGAGGGTTTTAAGTGGTTGGGGGCCCACATGGCAGTGACACAACAGCTCAATTCGGACAGCATTAATTGCTAACAATGACTAGCATTTAATGAACTCAAGTTTAGTCTTAAAGAACCCAGGACTGCGGTTTAAGGCCTACGGGCCCACACGTCAGCGACTCAAAGAGTCATTTCCGACAGGCATTTATGGCTAAGGTAGGGATTAATGATAATCTCCAATGATTAACAATGATTAAGCAATGATTAGCAATTAATGATGTCTTAACGACAACTCCCAGTGACGATTTCATCCGGCAAAACCCGACGGCAAGGATGGGCTCGTCGCCGGCGGCTCCGGCCACAGCGGCGCGACCTAAAGGCTAAAATGGGTTCGCAATAACCTTGCGGACCCGATGGTGATGACCTCGGCGGCGGCGGCGGCCTAGAGCGCCGGCGAGCCGGAAAAGAACGGTGGGGACAAGTTCTGCCAAAAACAAAAATGGCAAAAAGCTCCGCTGCAGTCCAAAGAAGTGGGTGCCACAGCATCTTAGGACTAATAAGAAGCTACCTTAGCCAAGGAGAGCTTCAAAGTTGGCCGAAGCAGCTTTGACAACAGTAGAGTCCACCGGAGTTGAAGTAGGCGAAGTGGGAAAAGAGACCTAAGTCAAAATGAACACCACTGGTGGTCAAAATAGCTTCATTATAGCTCATAGAAGCTTCATGAGCAAATAATTGAGAAATGAAGCACTCACCGGAGTTGAGGAAGAAAAGGGGTGATTTCGGCCGAATTTGAACAAAACCCAAATTTGACAATTCCTGTGAATGATGTCCAAAATTGAGTTAGAGGAAATGAATATGGAGCTAAAGGGATCAAAAGGGTACAAGGAGAATTGAAGATGAACCACTGGAGCACCAAGACCATCAACAGAGCTCCACGGCCATTAATGGCGGTTTTGGTATTTTCGGTGTTTTGAGCTCCACAAGCAAAGAGGAGCTAAGTGGTGGTGTAAAGGAATACCAGGAGGTGTTTCGGGGAGCTTATAAGGCTAGAGAACTAGGGTTTGGCAACAAAACGAGATTTTCGGGTGCGCTAGGTCCATAGCACTGCAATGGCCCCAAAAGAGAAATGATGGGGTGCAGGGTAGGCATGTCTCCGGCCGAAAGTGAGCCTCATGCACTAAATGCCCGACCAGAGAGAGGTTAACGAGGGAGCAGGACTTGACCAGGCCATGCCTCCCTCTGTTCACGCACGGCTCAAGAAAGAAGATGACCAGAAAAGGGCTAGGGCTGATGTGGGCGGTCCGATTTTAATCCAGCGGTTGAGATTTGCCCAAGGCCCCAAAGGTTTAAAACAAAGGAGGAGATCGAGTGCATTGGATCTAAAATGGATGGTCATGATTGGAGGTGACAACCGGGTGACCCGAACAGCCCAATTCATCTAGACGGTCAGATCTTGATCCAACGGTCCAAATGAGTTGGCGCGATCGCGAGGTCCGAACGTTCTCGCGAACGTGGGCTGTGCGATTTAAATCCAACGGCTGAGATTGAATGCGCGTTTTAAGTAAGCCCGGGTGCAGTTAGTTGACTAAGCAAGTCAAGTGGCTCGAGCCCGAGACTGGTCTGCACCCGAGGAACAGTGAAACCTGGTTTTGGGTTTTTAAATTGAACTGAGACTTTGAGGAATTTTTAGGGATAGCAAATTAACTCCAAAAATTCTAAACTTTTTATAGGAGCTTGCTAACTTATATATTAACCTTATATAAAATTTGAAGAGGTTTTTATGTAGTGCATTTTTCTCCAAAAATTATGTAAGGTCCTGGTTTAGGGTTTTGACTGAATGTCAAACAGGTTTGACTGCCCTCTAAAAATATTCAAACAATTTCTAAAAATTGTGAAATTTTTCAAAGGGGTCACATACCATCCCTAGAACTTAGGAACAATATTCCCAAGAGATGATCAAAAGATTTAACAAGATTGTTTTTGGAAGACAAGGTTTTGGATCAAAAGACTTGTGACTTTGTATTTCCATAATTCTTGTACAAGATTTGTTTAGAACATACAGGAAATACATGATGTAAGAAAAAATTTTAATTTCTACTCATTTTCTTACATTTGAAACACAAGTCCAAAATTGGGGTGTTACATGTCCATAACCTAGGACGAGGCTATTCGAATAGATTTAAAACCCTGCAGGGGTGTACCAATGTACCCACACTTCAGACCGCCTTTTTGCCAAGCTATTAAGCACACTTCCTTTGGTATGCCGGCACGACTAAGTCCTACGAGATGCTTTCCAATGTATTGAGCTAATCAAGAGCCGCACGTATGGGGGTTAACCCTTAGTGACCTGCCGGCAAAATAGATCACAAGGACCCATGCGTAGAGTAGGATGCACCGGCCCAGCCGTAGCAATTGCGGGTGCTCCCCTCCCTACAAACTTGCTCATGTTGCATATAAAAATATACAACCCACCACGCGACTCATTAATTAACACCCTCCAAAGTACTACGTCAAGAGAGGTCCCATTTCCCTCTAGTGTGGTTAGCACGCAAAATGCTCAATACGGTGGCGCAAGTAATTCGGTCCTTAATGACCCAGGCACCATTCCAGTCACACCCAAAAGCACACCATCTTACCATTGTGCCCAAGTCCAAATCATTTTGTTTCCATTTTTAGTTTTCACAAATAAACATAGCACAGAGGCTGAATCATAAAGTCATAATAATATTGTGTGATCAAGGTTATCGACTAAGTCGATAACCGTCCAATTCTACCGGTAACTAAGCATTGCAAAGCATCATATCGCAAAGATAATAAAACGACCATAAATCATCCACTGGGCTCTAATTCACCAGTGAGGATAATAACTTAGGGCTGTGGCAGGGGTGAATAATTTCAGGGAAACTATGCAATGTGATTAACTACCTCTAATTGACAAAAATTAACTTTGACACAAGAAGCATGCATACTTAGTTTTTGCAAACAAGATATTAGACTTTAAAAGTAATAGGAGTAATATGATCAAATGATGCTACATCTTCTTGCCTTGTTGTAAATCACTTTCTTGCTGCAGAGGTTCACTCACGCAATCAACACAATCGTCGGAACCTATCGAAAGAACGGGGAAATCCAATAAAAACGGCGAACACTGAAAGAAACTCAAAAACCAAATTGCTCCAAAATCCATGAAATTTATACAGAAGGAAGAACATGAATTTAGATAAATTTAGCAACAAGAATCATTTGATTTGGATTAAGCATGCAAAAGTTATGACCAAAACAATTTCTTTCAGCCAGAAAATTCAAATTAAATTAATTTCGGGTACTGTTCATGGCACAAATTTCCAGAAAGATCTAGAACCTAAAATTTTTATGGTGGGTAGAACATGGCATTCTAAGCACATCAAAATAGGATTTACTTTATTTGGAGTTAAAATGAATTACTTATGATTTTTCTAAGATGTAAAACTAAAACATATCATTTTTCAGAGGTACATATATGAACAAAGCCTATTCCATATTAAAGTATACTAACAGAGGAATTTTACAAACTTGAGTTTCCTCAGTTTGGAGTTATACATGAAAAAATTATGTATTTTACAAGTTTTAATTGAATTTCTGGAATATCAAATAATGGTTGAAAGACGTTAATATTGTTTACAAGGTTTTCTGGCATGGAACGATGTTTAAATGCATTTTTAGATTAAACTTGGGTTAAACAGGAATTTAACACAGTTAGAATTATCTAAAAAGGAATTAAAATGAATTAGTTATGAGTTTTCAAATTTAATACAATTTTCAGTTGACAAATAAAAGATTACTGGAAAACAATCAACTAAAACAAAAAAGAAAAGACGTGGAACACCGTGGGCCGTTGATGCTGAATCCTACGGCTCACGCGCACCGGACCACACTCACTCGCGCAGCCCACGCGAGCCTCACCGTGGCCACTGTTGGATCAAGATCAACGGTTCACGGCGAAAGTGACATTCGGACTTTCAAACGTCTTTGAGGATTTTGGGCTGTAGATCCAAAGATGGATGGCTCAGATCGAGGATATCTCCGGAGGTCCAAAGGTTCACGAGATCGAAAACGAAGATCTAAAGACGGACGGTCCACGAGGACCGGAACGTTAGAGCTCCAACCGCGCTGAGGAGGTCTAGCCCGTTAGATCTAGATCTGACGGTCCAGGTCAACACGGGAGGTCCTAAAGGTTAGATTGACAAGGGGAGGTCCTAGACGGTCAAGATCTCCAGGGGGAGGTCCTGAACAGCTAAGATTTCATCAAGGGAGGTCCTGGGCGATACGACCTAGTCGAGAAGAGGTCCTGGACGGCTAGGATTTCAACGAGGAGGTCCTAAAGGTAACGATCTAACGGAGGGAGGTCCTGACGGTTAAGATCTCGCAAGGGAGGTCTTAACGGTCAAGATTTACCCAGACTGGTCTTGAGGGTTAAGACTTGCGGGAAGGGGAGGTCCTGAGGTTTTCTTTACAAAAGGCCAAGGGGTGGCCTTTTTCAAAGAGGACCTCGAGGGGTGGTTTTTGCAAAACGACCAAGGGAGGTCTTCTGCGGAATCGCAGAGAGTGGTCCTAACGATTCAGATTGAATCTAAAGAGGTTTTTAACGGCCATAATTCTTGAAGATTTTCAAGGGGGTGGTCTAGCATACAACACAGGAGCTCGTGGTTCACATGCAATCGACATAAGAACCATTTTCGACAACTATTAAATGCCAATCATCACGCTACAGGGGTTGTCCGAGTAAGGCACGACAACAAGCCCGAGCGCAAAGAAAAGCTCATCGCCGGCGATGTGGACCACGCCGGCGTGAACCAAGGGCACCCCTAAGTGCATGATAGTATGGTGCACCCACTGGGACCACTTACGACGGCGGCGGTGACCTAGAACGCCGGCGAGCCGGAGAGAGGCGATGACAACAAATGTGGCAAAACCTGAAAAGCAAAATGAGCTCTGCATTGTTATAAAAAGCAAGTGCCCAAGCATCTAAGGACTTCCACAAGTGTACCTGGGCACAGAGGAGGACTAGGGGTGGTCGGAGAAGCTCTGGCGACGACGACCACCACCGGAGTTGAAGAAGACGAAGGAGATAGGGAGGTTTGAGCAATAAGGAAGTGAACTTAGAGTAAGAATAACTTCAATACAGCCCATAGAAGGTCTATGAGCATACAATTGAAAGGGTGAGATGCTTACCGGCACTGATGAAGAAAAGGGTGAGTTTGGCCGACAAAGAGCAAGTCCCCAAAGTTGACAATCCCTGAGGAGGTCAAACAAAACAAGTTAGGGAATATGCTCAAGGTGACCAAATGAACAAGTTGATATACCAAGAATTTCAATTGAACCACTGGAGCTCGGATGTCCTTAAGGAGCTCTAAGGTCTGGCAATGGCGAAAAGGAGTTCTCTGTTGTTTTGAGCACAAGAGCACGGAGAGGAAAGCTAGGGTTGCAAAATGGTGTCTAAAGAAACTAAGGAGGAGCTCAAGGACCCCATATAGCCGGAGACGAAAAAGAAACAAGGGCAGTGCCCCACGGGTGCACTGAGCCAAAGGTCGTACCATGGACGTACTTGAAATGACAGGGGCAGGTAAAAGGGAGACTTTGGGGCAAAGTGTTGGTGCGCATTTAATGTTTGGCAGTAGAAAGCCGTTGACAAGGGCATGAAATGACAAGGCACTACAGCTTCACTGCCATGGCTCTGGCACTCACACGAGCTTAGCGAAAACGATGATGACCAGGCTCAGAGGTCCCACCAGTCAGTGAAAGGACCCGAGGAGGTCTGGTCAAAAGAACACAACAGTTAGGTTGAGTGTTGAGATCAAATTAGGGAGGTCTGGACGGTTGGATTTGAAACGGAGGGCCCAGATTTAAAGAATCGTTCGGAGGTCCAACCATTCAATGAGATCTGAACACCGATCTGAAAATGGGTGGCCCACGACCTCCTAGGCGCTAACAAGGTGGTCGCTAAGGGTGGTCTGGGAGGTGGTCCGGAGGGTTGTCTTTGTAAAAGACCAACGGGGTGGTCTTTGCAAAACGCAAAAGGTAGTCTGAGGATGGTCTTTGAGGAGGTCTTCAAGGAGGTCCTGGAGGAGGCCTTTGTAACATCCCAATCTTGGGCTTGTGTTTCAAATGTAAGAAAATGAGTAGAAATTAAAACTTTTTCTTACATCATGTATTTCCTGTTTGTACTAAACAGTTCCTGTACAAGACTTATAGAAATACAAAGTCACAAGTCTATTTATTCAAATCTTGATCCTTCAAAAACATTCTTGTCAAATATTATGATCATCTCCTGGAAATTTTTATCCTAAGTTCTTGGGATGGTATGTGACCCCTCTGAAAAATTTCACAATTTTTAGAAATTGTTTGAATCTTTTTGGAGGTCAGTCAAACCCAATTAAATTCTGGTCGAACTGGGGACCAGCACCTTGTTGAATTTTTGGAGGAAAATGTATAGTCCAAAAACCTCTGCAAAATTTACACAAGGTCAATAGCTTAGTTAGCAAGCTCCTGTAAAAATTTCATAATTTTTGGAGTTGTTTTGCTACCTCAAATGAATCCCCAAAGTCTCAGCTTAAAATTTAAAACCCTAACCTGTTCTCACTGTTCCTCGGGTTCGAGCCAAGCTCGGGCTCAAACCACTTGAGTCGGCTGAGTCAACTAGCTGCAGCGGGCCCGTTTTTTTTAAAAAAAAACACACGGTCAATCTCTACCGTTGGATCTCGATCGCACGGTCCTCGTTCGAGTGAACGTTCGGATCTCGCGGTTGCATTCATCACTCTGAGCTGTTGGATTGAGATCCAACGCTCACGGCCTCTTCTGGTTGATTTAAAAGCTCGGGGGATCTCGGAAGTCGTCGACCGCCCGATTAAGATCATAGGGCTCACAACCACCCCGCCCTCTCCTCTCTTCTTCTTCTTCCTCTGGCTCCCCGTACCTACGCGTGCGCTGTGGCAGGTGAGTTGCGCGGCGTTGGGTCATCTCGCGGGCCCCATTAACGGCCCTGAGCCTCGCTTTTGCCCATGTCGGTGCGCACGACCTTACCTGCCTCCCCTCCTCGTTTTCTCACGCAGCTGCACCTTTTGTCCCGTCGCCATTAAACCACCGTCCGGGTGCTCTGCTGGCTCTGAGCTACTTGAGCACCTCCGAGGCTTTCCTCTAAGTCCCTTCCACCTCCAGTCGCCCTCCCAAACCTTTCTCTGTCAAGTTGAGCACCCAGTCTCACCTTAAAGCTCATTTCCACCATTTCTGGCCGTGTGAGCTCCATCGGCAACTTGGGTCCTCCAGTGGTCCTCTTGGCCTGATTTTTGTTTCCCTGGAGACCTCTGGTCATCGCAAAGTCGGTCCCTAACTCCTTTTTGGGTTGTTTTCTCAGGAGCAACTCGAATCAAAGTTTCGCGGGTTGCGGCCAAAAGGGGGGCTTCGTCGCCTCCGGCTCCGGTAAGCCTCCGGCTCCGGTAAGCCTCCTCCGTTCCATCGTGTAGTTCTGGACCACCTTGTGGTTCATAAGAACCCATCCTGACCGTTCTTTTCGTTGTTGGTTGATAGAGTTCCGTGCCGTCGTCATCTTCTCCGCCTCCGGTGAACTGCTCCGCCGCCAGCGCTCCTCCGACTTCCTCCGGACTTCCCCTGCACTCGGGTAAGTTCACATTAGTCCCTTAGAGCTTAAGGTCTAGCTAGTTTAGCTCGTGGCGCTTGTTTTCGCAGTTTTCGGTTTTTGCCGAAAACTAGTCCTCCGCCCTCCTCCGGCTCGCTGGCGTTCTAGGCTTGCTCGCCGTCGAGGATGTTCGCATTAGGTTCACAATAGTATTGCGAACGTTTTGGCTTAGTCGGTTAGCACCGCCGTGGCTTTGGTCGTCGGCGGCGTGCCGGCGAGCTCAACGTTGAGCTCTGTACTTTGTCGCGATTTTATCAAGTCACTAGACCTCCTTGGGTTGATCCTAGCCGTCCACGACCACCCTAGGATTAGATCTGAGCCTTGGGATTCTTCTTGAAAAGCCTAAGCCTTAGGACCTCCTCCTCGAGTTATCTCCACCGTTTAGGACCACCCCGGGTTCAATCTGAGCCGTGGGCTCGTTTCTGTAAAATGTTATGTCTTCGGGACCTCCTCGTGCAATCTGAGCCATTGAGGACCTCTTCGAGGGTAGATCTTGACCGTAGGTCTCTGTTCGCAGAAACCTTAAGTGCTCACGACCTCCCCTGGTTGGATCTCAGCCGTCCAGGACGTCCCGGGATCTAATCTGAGCCGCTAGGATCACTCCTGCGCAAAAAGACCTCTCCATGGTCATTTTGCAAAGACCACCCCTAGACCACCCTCGGAGTCCTCTTTGTAAAAAGCCACCCCTGGTCTTTTACAAAGAAAACCCCGCTCAGGACCTCTTAGGCGCAATCCTAGCCGTTCACGACCTCCCCGGATTTAGATCTAAGCGTTAGATCTCCTTTGTAAAATCCTTAGTCTCCGGACCTCCCTCCGCGTCGATCTGGACCGTTCAGGACCTCCCTAGGTCTAATCTGAGCCGTCCAGATCTTCTTCCGTTGAAACCCTATCGCATAGGACCTCCTCGCTTAGATCTTGGCCATCCATGACCTCCCTTGCAAGATCTTAGCCGTTCAGGACCTCCCCCTGGAGATCTTGACCGTCTAGGACCTCATCGTTTAGATTCGTAGCTTTAAGACCTCCTCCTCAGGTCTAAACCGTTAGATTTAGATCTAACGGGCTAGACCTCCCTCCGTAAATTTAGCGTTAGGACCTCCCTCGGAGGTCAGGGCTGTCAGATCTTGATCTGACGGTCCCGACCACCTGTAGGCGCGAGGACCTCCTCTTGTGCGCTGTGCATGCACTGGTCGTCGCCGTTGGATCCAATCTCAACGGCCCGGACCTCCCAGGCGGGAGGAGGTCTTTTGGCGCTGAGCCGAGGTGCGTGGCCATGCGATGCAAGATCAACGCCCACGACCTCCCGTTTCCTTGGTTCATTTGGACCTCCGAGAGCTCAAATTTTCAAAGTCTTTTAAATGTTCCAAATTTCAAAAATGCATATCTTTATCATTATAGCTCCTTTTGAATGAATCAAATTCTGATAGCTTTGCCATGAAATGAACTTCAATATGAGAATGAATTTAGGCAATTGTTATGTAGCAAAAAATGATATAAACTGCATGAACTTGTTTAATATAAAATGGTTGTCTAGAAATTCATTGAAAATTTGTAAAATGCATAACTTATTCTCTGTGATTCCAAACTGAGCAAACTAAATTTTCTTAAAACCCACTAGGAATGTACTGTAGTGTAGAATAGGCCTTAATATGATCCTTGCCACCGAAATTAATGATCTACTAGTTTTAGAATTTAGAAAATTCATAACTAATTCATTATAACTCCAAATGATGTAAACTCAACTTTGCTGTTCTTAGGATGACCTTAGCTACCTACCATAAAAATTTTAGATTCCAGATCATTCTAGAAATTTTTGTCATGAACAGTAACCGAAATTAATTTAATTAGGATTTTTCAGGCTGAGAGAAATTGTTTAGGGCATAACTTTTTCATGGTAAGTCCAAATGAAGTAATTCTTGTTCCTAAAATTGTCTAAAATCAACCCCTAGCTTCTGTATAAATTTCATATGATTTGGATGTCTTTTGCTGTTGAGTTTTGTTTGGTGTTCTTCGTTCTTATTGGTTTTATCGCCTTTTTTGCGTTAGGTTCCGAAGATTATATTGAACCTGAGGATCCTCCTCTGCAGCAAGAACAATTGCAGCAAGGCAAGCAGTTTGATCATGTTAATCCCTGTATTTTTAAGTTTTTATGTTGTTTGCAAATTCTATGTATGCATTGCTAGTTTGTGTTAAACTATTGTCGTTAGTTTACCTAGTAGATGCATTTCCTTAGGCAAATGATTATGCTCTACTACCATAAGCCTAGGTTATTGCTGTGATTTAGAGTTCGTGGATGAGCTCTTGTCACTTAGTAGTTTTGCGGAGTAATTGCTTAGCCATGCTTAGCTTCCGGTAGAAATAGGCGGTTATCGACTTGTCGATAACCTTGATCACATAAAACTTATTATGATCTATGATTTCAGCCTTGTGCCATGTCTACTTATGAAAATTAAAACTGAAAACAAAATGATTTAGACTTGGGCACAATGGTATGTTGGTGTGCTTAGGTGTGGATGGAATGGTGCCGGGTCATTAAGGACCGAGTTACTTGCATGCCGTCTTGAGCATTTTGCGTGCTAACCACACTAGAGGGTATGGGACCTCTCTTGACTTAGTACTTTGGCGTGTATTGGCTTGGTCGCAGGAGTCGCGGGAGGGATGGTCTTGAGAGCATTGTAGTGTCGAAAGGCTTCCCGTGATGGTGGTTGTCTTTCGACTTGCAATGTAAGCGTATGGATTCCAATCCATACGAGCGGCTCGTAGTTAATACACAATATTGGAAAACGTCTCGTAGGACTTAGCCGTGCGTGGCATACCTTCGCAAGTGTGCTTTGTGGCTTAAAGGCGATGCGAAGTGTGGGTACATTGGTACACTCTGCAGGGTTAAAACTATTCGAATAGCCTCGTCCTAGGTTATGGACACGCTCGGATACGCCCCGTGAGAACTAGACTACAACCTTTTAATTAAAACTTGATGGGTGGTACGAATCGGGGATTCGTGCTATGTTGTGATAGCTATTGGGATAGTCACTTCCAGGTGGTTACTTGTATTTATTATTGTTTCGCTGTTATATTCAACATCAACACAGATTTGCAAACTTGCTTTTAAATGTATTACATTACTGCAAATAAAGTTGGCTTTGTGCAAAATGAGACATATAACCTCCACTTAAATGAGCCTGCATGTAGTATATGAAAAGGTCTGCTATTCCACACGTCAGTCTTGCGAGTACTTTTGTGTACTCAGTTATCTTGCTTAAATGTATTTGTTGCAGAGGAAGAAGGTGAGTTTGAAGGGCCTCACTTTTGTGAGCTGTGTTGTGGTAGTTTGCGGGGCGACTAGCTTGGCGGCCCGGTCGGTTGCCTTGTGGGTTGTATTGGCTAACCAGTCGACTTTTGTTCTTAGCCATCTTATGGAGCTTTTACTTCCGCTGTCATTCTTGTATATTGTGTCATTTGGCCGGTCGGCTCTTTTGTAATAACTTTACTTTATGTATGTTGTTGTTGAACTTAGTATTAATTGTTGTATGGAAATGATGTATGATTTTGTGATGATGAGCGTGTCTGCAGTGGGAAGCACATGTCCATCGAGGCTTTGGATATTTGATTAGTAATGCTAGAACCATATGGAGGTTAAGTATTACTAGTTAAATACCCGAGTCCTCACAAAGTTGGTATCAGAGCCATACTGGCCGTAGAAACCCCTAGCTTAGTCGCCTTTAGGATATTTTAAAAACTTACTTCCAAATGGTTCATGAAGTTTTAAGTAAGTTCTCAGATTTTACTCCTTACCTTGAGATGGCTTGCTGACTTTGAGATGGACCTTGTATAAAATTTTTAGAGGTTTTTATGTAGAGCATTTTCCCCTAAAAATTCTTCAAGGTTCTGATTTGGGTTTTGACCAAAGGTCAGAATGGTTTATTGCCTCTTAAAATATTCAAACAATTTCTAAAAATTATGAAATTTTTGGAGGGTCACACAACATCCTTAAAACCTAGAAAAATTATTTCCAGTGGATGATCACTAGATTTGACAAGGGTTGAAAAAGAAAGGTCATGATTTTAGTCAATTTGGAGGTTTGGGTTTTTATTTCCCATAATTCCTTTAGAAGAATTCTGAAAAGCTTAAAAACTTCAAAAGGCAAGAAAAGTTTTAATTTCTACACATTTTCTTACATTTGAAGCACAAACCCAGATTTGGGCTATTACAGGTGGTCTTTGCAAAGATACAAAGGGTGGTCCAAGGGGAGGTCAGGAGGGTGTTCTTTGCAAAAGACATGAGGTGGTCGCGACCAAGGGTGGTCTAAGCAGTGGGAGGTCGAGAGCTCCCGAGATCGCGATGGTAGACCTGAGATCTAACAGTGGCTGTTCACACCTAAAGGATTGAGCCCAAGGTGCCCTAAGAGGTCGGGTTCAACCGAGACAGTGGTTTGGGCTCGAGTCTGACTTGAGCCCAGTAGGACCTTAACTTAGGGCTGAATTTTGAGTTGAAACTTTGAGAGATATTTAGAGGTAGCAAACTAACTAAAAAAATTCTAAAATTTTTACAGTAACTTGCTGACTTTGAGAAGGACCTTGTGTAAAATTTCCAGAGGTTTCTATGCTGAGCATTTTTCTCTAGAAATTTCTGAAGGTTCTGAGTTAGGGTTTGACTCAAAGTTAAACTGGCTTGACTGCCCTCTAAATATATTCAAATAATTTCTAAAAATTGTAAATTTTTCAAAGGGGTCCCACATCATCCCTAGAACTTAGAAAAAATCTTTCCAAGGAATGATCACAAGAATATCTAGAGAGGTTTTCAAAGGGTCAAGGCTAGGTTAAAATGACTTGTGATTTTTGGGTTTCTATAATTCCTTTGCAAGAATTTTCAGAAATTCCATACAACAACAAGATGTAAGAAAAAGTTTGAATTTCTACACCTTTTCTTACATTGGAAACACAAGTTGAGAATTGGGATGTTACAGGTGCTCCTGGGGTCCTAACTTAAAGGGAGCGCGCGGTTGGATTTAAAATCAACGGTCCAGATCGCATGGAGCGTTTGGGGGGTCCGAATGTCCCAAGTTATGTGGACTGTTGGATCGAGATCCAAAGGTTCAAAATGATTGAGGCGTTCAATGGTCCGAACGTTCCTCTTGATCAGGCGCCCGTTCAAATCTAACAGATGGCGTGCAACCTAGAGGTTTGGCTTAGTAAAAAGGACGAGGCTCGGGTCGGTCCTATCAGCACAGAGATGAACCTAACCAAGTTACAAGGGTTTGAGTAGCTACAGTGCAACGAGGTTTGGACCGAGCCTGATATTTGACCCGATTCAAAACTAAGCCCTCTAGTTTGACCTAGGTGTTTTAAATAGCAATTAATTTTAGAAAAATATGAAACTTTTCAGAGAGGCTACTGGGATGATCTTGATCCCAATAAATTTTGAAAACCACTGTTCTCATGTTTTAAAATACTTACTTAAATACTTTGACCAGGGACGTTTAACTAGGGAACAGAGATTCCATAATGACCAGAAATGCTATGAAAAGCATTTTATTTCTGTTCATCAAAACTGAGGCTGTTACAAACCTCCCCCCTTAAGAGAATCTCGTCCCGAGATTCCAGGTAAAGCTGAAACTGGAAATAGAAAGATGCTGAACAAATCTTTTCTAGAAATACAACATGTAAAGTCTTGATTTCCTTCATAGATAGAAAGATAGATAAACAACCTCTGTTGTCCTTATTTCCTTCAAAGCTAGCAAGACAAAGATCATTAAGAACAACATGGTGTTTTCATTACATCTTTTTTTTACATTACTTTGTTTAACCTTGCTTTTCTTGATTCAAAGGCACTTCAATTATGGAAGAGGTGGGGGTGCTCAATCCTCATCAGATCTTCATGCTCCCAAGTGGCTTCCTCTTCTGTATGATTACTCCACTGGATTTTCAAGAACTTGACGGTGCGGTTTCTAGTCCTGCGTTCCATTCATCGAGGATACGCGCCGGTTGTTCTTGGTAGAAAAGATCTGGCTGGAGATCAAGATTCTCATAAGCAGTGGCTTCGGTAGGAACGCGAAGGCATTTATTCAGTTGAGAGACATAAAAAATATCATGTACTGCTGAAAGAGAGTTAGGTAACTCCAATTGATAGGCCACAGCTCCTCGTTTTGCAAGGATTCGGAAGGGTCCGATATAACGAGGTGCTAGCTTTCCTTTCACCTGAAACCGATGAGTGCCCTTCAAAGGTGATACTTTAAGATAGACATGGTCATCTATCTCAAAGCTTAACTCACGACGACGATGGTCAGCATAGCTCCTCTGACGAGAGGTATGCGATGCAATCGGTTTGGATCGACGAACTTGCTCTTGGCTTCCACCACCAAGTCTGGACCATATAATGGTCTTTCTCCAAACTTCGGACCAGTTCAACGGAGTCCTACAAGCTCTTCCATAAAATGCTTCAAAAGGTGACATTTGAATGCTTGCTAGGTAGCTATTGTTGTAGGAAAACTCTACATATGGCAAGCACTTCTCTCAATTCTTGCTATATGACAGCACACAGGCTTTGAGAAGATCCTCCATCACTTGATTCACCCTCTCAGTTTGACCACTGGTTTGAGGATGGTAAGCAGTGCTAAAAGAGAGCTCAGTTCCCATTGCTTGATGAAGACAATTCCAGAAATAGGAAATGAATTGAGGGCCATGATAAGAGACAATGACCTTCGGTACACCGTGGAGACAAACAATCTTGGAAATATAGATCTCTGGTAGCTTATATCCCTTGAAGGTGGTTTTGACATGAATAAAGTGCTCCACCTTTGTCAGACGATCAATGATCACCAAAATTGCATCAAACCCATTTATAGTCCTTAGAAGACCAGTAACAAAATCCATACTGATTTCCTCCCACTTCCACTTGGGAATAGGTAACGGTTGAAGGGTACCAGCTGGTTTCAAATGTTCAGCTTTCACCCTTCGACAAATATCGCACTCAGCAACATACTGTGCAATTTGCCTTTTCATTTGGCTCCACCAGAATGTCTTCTTCAAATCCTGGTACATTTTGGTACTCACAGGATGTATAGAAAATTTGGAATTATGAGCCTCCTTGAGGATCAAATCCCTCAACTAGTGATTGAATGGCACTACCAAACGGTTCCTGAACCACAAGACACCTTGTGCATCTTCAACGAAACCGTTGGCCTTGCCTTGTTTTATAGACTCCCGAACTTGGGCCACATCTAAATCACTCTTCTAGCCCTCCTTGATCTGGTCTTCAAGTGTGGATTTTATCTCAAGGGCCGCAAGAAATCCTTCTTCAACCACCTCAAGATTCAGGCACTGAAACTCAGCACACAAGCCTTCAGCAAGAGGTGTTATCGACAAGCAGTTGCACTGCGACTTTCGGCTCAAAATGTTGGCAACCACATTGGCTTTGCCTGGGTGATAATGAACACCCATATCAAACTCCTTGATCAGTTCAAGCCATCTTCTTTGTCTCATATTCAGATCAGCTTGAGTGAATATGTACTTTAGGCTCTTATGATCAGTATAGATCTCGCAACAATTACCGATGAGGTAATGTCGCCAAATCTTTAGAGCATGGACTACGACTGCCAATTCCAAGTCATGAGTAGGATAATTTAGTTCATGAGGCCTCAACTGCCTAGATGCATATGCCACAACTTGGCCTTGCGGCATGAGAACACAACCGAGTCCATGGCGAGATGCATCGCAATAAATATCGAAGGCCTCGTGAATATCTGGTAGAATGAGAATTGGAGCTTTGGTCAGGAGCGTTCTCAAAGTCTGAAAACTTTCTTCACACTCGACCGACCACTCAAACTTCTTATCTTTCTTCAGAAGCTGAGTCAAAGGCCTAGCGATCTTAGAGAAATTTTCAATGAACCGACGGTAATAACCCGTAAGTCCAAGAAAACTCCTAACGTGGGTAACTCTTTTAGGCTGACCCTAGTCCAAAACATCTTGTACCTTGCTTGGATCAAGAGCAATCCCCCCTTCAGATAACATATGACCCAAGAAGCTGACTTTCTCGAGCGAACTCGCAATTGTTGAACTTTGCATAGAGCCGATGCTTGCGTAGTGTTCCCAACACAAGCCTCAAGTGCTTCTCATGCTCTTCATTTGACTTGGAGTAGATAAGGATGTCGTCAATAAAGATGACAATGAATTTGTCCTAGTAATCCATGAAAACTGAATTCATGAGATTCATGAAGTAAGCTGGTGCATTAGTCAGACCAAAAGACATGACAGTATACTCGTATAAGCCGTAACGAGTAGAGAATGTCATCTTCAGAATATCCTCAGTTCTGACCTTGATCTAATGACAGCCCAAACGTAAATCAATCTTAGAGAATACTTGGGCCCTAGTTAGTTGGTCGAATAGATCATCAATGCAAGGAAGAGGATATTTATTTTTGACCGTGACTTCATTTAACAGACGGTAGTTCACACACATCCGCAAAGTCTTGTCCTTCTTCTTGACAAAGATGGTCAAACATCCCCAATGTGAGGATCTCGGTCAGATAAATCCCTTGTCAAGTAATTCCCCAAGTTGTTTCTTCAACTCCACCAGCTCATTGGGAGGTATCCGATAAGGTCTTTTGGATATTAGAGCAGTACCGGGTGCTAGTTCGATCACGAACTCCACCTCCCGATATGGGGGCATGCTTGGAAGGTCTTCAGGAAAGACATCCGGATACTCACAAACTACTGGTACCGACTCCAAGGTAGGGGTGGCATCAGCTTTCAGAGCACAAAGATGAGAATCATTGTCTTGGAATGAAAAACAACTTGAATACCATTTTCATTCGTCACAGAAATGGATCGCTGGGCACAATTGATTTGCCCCTGATTCTTAGACAGCCAATCTATTCCCAAAATGACATCCAGCCCTTTAGAGTCTAACACAATCAAATTTGCCAAAAAATTTACCCCAAGGATCTCTATGTTGACAGAACAACAGATATGATCGGTTCTAAAAACCGATCCAAGTGATTTAATAAGAAAAGGTGGCTAGAGTGTATGCATGTCTAGCGATGTTGAGCGAAAGAAAGCGATTGGTAACAAAAGAATGTGAAGCTCGAATAATAAAGCGATGGTGGGCTGAAATTAACAATGAGCATACCAAGAACGACGTTAGATGCATTAGTCGCCTCTTCTGCAGTAATCTGGTTCACATGACCGCGAGTTAGAGTTGGATTAGCCTTGACAAGCGGTCTCTGAGGTGGTGCTAGTCGTACAGGCGCTTGATAAGGCTGAATAGGAGGCAGACCATGTTGCCTTGCCAAACAATTATTGGCATAATGTCTAGGTCGATTACAGTGAAAACAGATAACACCAGGTTTAACATTGTTGACAGGCTAAGGCTGATTCCCACTAGGTCTCGGCTGCCCAGTAGGTGGAGGTGGATGAGGTACAAATATTGGTGGCCTCGGTGGAGAGCTCGAGGAGGTTGAGGCTGCCACATACGGGGTCTTCGTGAACTACCACTAGCTGCAATCTGTGTAGTCCTCTGCCGCTTATGTGACTCCTCCAAAGCCTTGATCTTGCTTTTAGCTATAATGGCTTTGTTAACAAGGTGCTAAAAGTTTTTGAAATCATGAATTGCTAGGGCCATCTGCAGCTCCTCAGTCAACCCATTCATGAATCGGTTTCGCCGACAAAGGTCGACCGAAACATCATCAGGTGCATACCGGGCAAGGAAGTTGAATTCATAAAGATATTCAGTCACATTCTTTCGCCTTTGTTTAAGAGAGAGGAACTCTAGCTGCTTAATCATCATAACTCCCTCTGGAATGTGAGCTTCACGAAATGCTTCCTTGAACTCGTCCAAAGTTGGGACGTGTCCGGCAGGCTGGATGGTATGGAAATTGTCCCACCAAGCACTAGCTGCTCCATCCAACTGATAACTAGCAAGTAGCACCTTCTCCCTCTCAGAGCATTGAGAAATCAACATCTTGTTCTCAATATTCCTAAGCCAATCTTCAACTTCCATAGGGTCTTTGGAGCTGGAGAACACCGCCGGGTTGGTTCGCTGAAATTCAGCAAGACCACCTTGCACACAATGGTCTCCTGCACCGGCAGGTGGTACTGGAGCATTAGATGTGTTGCACGCGATCTGCTTGAGAATGCACGTCTATCCATTTGGTTGCGCTCTATTTGTGATAAAACATCAACCATGGTGGGCGGTGGAGGAAGCTCTTCCACCAGTCGACCACTCGGCAGACCCCGGTGACTAGAAGGTTCTGCCATTCTGTTGCTATATAACTGTTAGCAACTAACAAGAGTACACCCGAACGAGCACAACTCAAGTTCTGGACAGAAAAAGGGAAGTACTAAACTTAACATGCATAATGATATGAAATGCACCAAAATTAACACCAAAAGAACACAATATCCATTAAAACAACAAGTTTTGGCACAGTTACATCCATATATGTCGGTAGACAACATGGCCATGGCCTGAAACAAAAGTTTCCCAACAAAACAAAATAATTATACAAAAGGTTATCCTATTACACTTATTTAAGGACAGCTATTCGATGGATATAACTCCAGATAGCGAGTTTTTCCACAATTACAACCTAGATATAGTCATCCCAGTTAAAGTTCACTAGGAACTCATATAAAAGATGAGCTTCAGGAGATCCGGTGTTTAACAGGCTCAAAGGATTGTAAAGGTGTCACGGAGATCTTAATAAAGGAACGTGACCTCCAGGGGGTGCTGGCCGCTGAGTACGAGGAAAACCAGCAGACATCAGGGCTTGGCGATGTTGTCCATAAATAGGTATAAGCCCTGCCACTTCCAGAAGTCGATAATCTGATGGTGCAGTAGCAGCTGGGGAGGTGTCGTTGTCACCATAAAGCACGTTACGAGGAACGCGATTCATGCTAACACCGATCTGAGGTACTCTGAGCTTCTCCCGGATGTGGTGGGTCTCCCATAGCTCGTACACGTGCAACGATGAATTTTGTCCATGATATGAACCAATCTTGCTAACTGGTGTACTTGGGGGGTCCTCCCCAAACTGAATCTGATCGAACGTGTTCACTTTTGCTCCAGGGCCTCGCTTAGGAAAATGATAGTGAGGTGGTTGAGACAACTCTGTCAAATCATGACGAAAGAGGCTCATCATCCCACTAGCAGCTTCCTGGATAGCCATGGCTTCAGAAGTGGCATGTACTTGGATACAGTAAGGTATGCTACCCGTCACCTGTCTGGCAATAATGTTGATGACAGCCTGGTACTCTTCCATCCCGAGTCCTCGATCCCGACAGTAGATGGCCTACTCTGGTTGATAGGTGAAGTTGGCTCGCCACATCACGTCCCGACAATCTTTGGGTATCCATCCACGTCTCAAAGACGAGTCTCCTTAACCAAATACCACCCACTCATCTATAGACAAAAGGCAAGGTGGCGAGCAATTTATTTTGAAAGTCGGTGAAAGTTGGGGTAAGAAATGACACTAAGAGTGATAAGAAATAAAAGATGTCATACTTAAACTTTACGAAATTATTTTAGAAAATAATTTCTGAAGACTCACCAATACAAGAAAAGTCCTTAGAACACAAGAAACCCAACTAACATTGTTTTTTTATTTAACTCAAGTTTCAGTTAATCGGATTAAATTTTTTAATTTTAGAAATTCCTAATTAAGCTTTATTAATCCAAGGAAAATTGATGAAATTTTTCGGGGACCTAATCTACGCAAAATATTTTTGAAAACTCAATTTTTGGGACATTACATTTTTTGAACCTTTAGTCATTTCTATAATGTAACTAATTGCATGTGATTAGGTTTTGTTGTTCTATCCACATGTCACCTTCACTCCGATCACTATGCACTTGTCCTATCCGGACTATGTTGCGATGTTCGATCAGTTGATGGATGACCGCATCATCTGGACACTGTCCACTCCCGAGAGCGTGTACATGCGTGCACCCCAAGGACTATCGAGCCTCATGAAGCAATTACCCGACTCATGACTTAGAGTTGGCTTTCGTGGTGCATGCTTTGAAGATATGGCGTCATTATCTTGGGATGGTATGTGACCCCTCTGAAAAATTTCACAATTTTTAGAAATTGTTTGAATATTATTGGAGGTCAGTCAAACCTATTCAATTTCTTGTCAAACCTTGGACCAGCGCCTTGTGGGATTTTTGGAGGAAAAGGTATAGCACAAAAACCTCTGCAAAATTTATACAAGGTCAGTCACTCAGCTAGCAAGCTCCTGTAAAAATTTTATAATTTTTGGAGTGAGTTTGCTACCTCAATAAATCCCCAAACTTCAGATCTGTTTGGAAGCCAAAATTAGGGCTGAGTCAGACTCGGGCTCGAGTTAGACCCGAGTCCGACCCAGCCATTTGACTCGCTCGAGTCAAGTCAGCAGCGCCGCACCCGGGCTCGATCTCGCGCGCACTTGTGCTGACCGTTGGATCTCCATCCAGCTGCCCAGACCTCCCCTCAGATCTCAGCGCCTCGGGGTGGTCCAGGCCACTGGATTTCCATCCTGCGGTCACGACCTCCCCCTGGACCTCCTCACCCGCAAAGACCTCCCCACCTCGGGTGATCTGGGACGTCCAGGACCACCCCATGCAAATCGGGATCGTCCAGGACCTCTCCCTCAGCTCTGTTCTTCTTCCTCCCGACCACTCTAAGGTCTGGTCGTCATGATTTTCACACGCCCGTGCGTGTGTCAGGGTCAGAGCAGTTGGGACCAGTGGCCTGTCACTTTTTGGTCCTTCCCAACGTCTCTTTCTGCCATGCATTAATTGCGCGAAGCTTTGCCCAAAAGGAAGTCATCCTCGCCGCCTTGTCAAATCAAGCAAGTCCATGGCGGGGCATGGACTTTGTTCCTGATGAGCTTTGCCCACACCATTGTCGAGCTCCCGTGCTATGTATAGCTTGAGACCTCCTTTTCCTCTTCCTTCCCACCCTTGGTTTCTTGCTTGAACTCCCTCGGTTGTGCGTGAGCCCCAAGCTTGAGCACCGAGAACACCACCCTTCCACCACCATTGTCACCTTTGGAGCTCCTGCCAAGCTCGAGCTCCAGTGGTCCCAACAACATTCTTGTCTTTTCTTTGTCGACTTGATCACCTAGGGTTGCTCTAACTTAGTTTGGTTCACATTGCGAGAGGTGAACCGGTTGGGAGCTGCTTTTCGGGTCGAGGTCATCTTCTTCTTCCTCGCCTGCAAGCACTTCACCACGGACTTGTCGACCTTCTCCAAGCTCCTCAGACCACCTTGGTCCCCTCTCGCCCTCGGTGCCCTTTTCTTAGCTTGGTCTTTGCGTTTTCTAGTCGTCGTGAGAGCTCGTTTAGTTTTCGTAGTTTTGCGTATTATACTCCTTCCTCTCTCTCGGCTCGCGGCGTTCCGAGCCGTCACCGCGTCGAGCACGTCCTTTAGATTCTTGAAGTTATTTAGAACTCGATCGTGTCCTTGGTTCTCGCGGCGAGGTCCCCATCGCCGGTGTCTTGAAAACCAAACTCGTGTTTTTGCCGTGTCGTACTCGGACGGGAATCACGGTCGTATGATTAGCATTAATGTGTCCGAGGTTGCTCATTAATGCGGTCTTCTTGGCAAAGCAGCGTCGCTAAGTCCTAGGACCTCCTCGGGTTGTTCTTGGCCGTCAAAGACCACCCCGGGTTAGATCCGAGCCTTTGGCTCCTTTCCGAAAAACTTAAGCCTCTGGACCTTCCCCTAGTTTAATCTCAGCCGTCTAAGATCACCTCTAAGTAGATCTGTACCGTAGAGGGTTTTCCGTGTATTTTCTTAGTGCCAGGACCTCCCCGCTGAAATCCTGGCCGTTTAAGACCACCGTAGGTTAAATCCCAGCCGTTAGGATCACCCTCCGCCTTGGGGTCCTCTTTGCAAAAGACCTCCTTGAGGTCCTCTTTGTTAAAGACCACCCCTGGACCTCCACCGAGGTCCTCTTTGCAAAAAGACCTCCCCCTTGGTCATTTGCAAAGACCACCCTCGGGGTCCTCTTGGTAAAAAGCCACCCCTGGTCTTTTACAAAGAAAACCCCGCTCAGGACCTCTTAGGCTCAATCCTAGCCGTTCACGACCTCCCCGGGTTTGGGTGCGAGAGTTAGGTCTCTTTGTAAAATCCTTAGTCTCGGGACCTCCGCCGCGTCGTCCGAACCGTTCGGGACCTCCTAGGTCTGTCTGAGCCGCCCGGATCTCCTCCGTTAAAACCCTATCGCTTAGGACCTCCCCGAGTAGATCTTGGCCATCCAAGACCTCCTCGTGTAAATCCCAGCCGATCAAGACCTCCCTCTGGAGATCTAGACCATCGAAGACCTCCTCCGTGAGATCTTAGCCGTCCAGACCTCCCTCCGTAGGTTTAACCTTAGGACCTCCCCTAGTGCTCGGGACCGCCAGATCTTGATCTGACGGTCACGACCTCTATTAGGCGCGAGGACCTCCTTTGCGTGCGCTGTGCATGCACTGGTCGTGGCCGTTGGATCAGATCTCAACGGTCCAGACCTCCCCAGTGCGGGAGGAGGTCTTTTGTGCGCTGTGCTTCGAGGTTTGTGGCCGTGCGATGAAGGATCGACGGCCCGCGACCTCTCCTTTTTCCTTCAGTTCATTTGGACCTCCCGAGAGCTCACATTTTCTAAGTCTTTTAATGTTTCAAATTTGAAAAGTGCATAACTTTGTCATTTTAGCTTCTTTTTGAATGATTCCAGTTGTTGTAGTTCTGTTAGAGTATGAACTTTAATTTGAGAATGAATTTAGGCACGATTATATAGTAGAAAATGACTTTAACTACATGATCTTGTTTAGTGAAAAAGGTTGTTTAAAAATTCATTGAAAATTTGTAAAATGCATAACTTATTCTCTGTTATTCCAAACTGAGCAAACTAAGTTTTTTTAAAACCCACTAGGAATGTACTGTAATGTAGAATAGGTCTTCATGTGATCCTTGCCACTGAAATTAGTGATCTACTAGTTTTAGAACTTAGAAAAATCATAATTAATTCAATTCAACTCCAAATTGTGCAAACTCAGTTTTGTTGTTATTAAGATAACCATATCTACCTACCATAAAAATTTCATGTTCCATATCATTCTAGAAATTTTCGTCATGAACAGTAACCGTAATTAATTTAATTAGGATTTTTCAGGCTGAGAGAACTTAGTTTAGCCATAACTTTTTCATGCTGAGTCCAAATGAAGTGATTCTTGTTTCTAAAATTGTCTAAAATCAACCTCTAGCTGCTGTTGAAATTTCATGGGATTTGGATGTTCTTTGCTGTTGAGTTCCTTTTGGTGTTCTTCGTTCTTATCGGTTTTTATCGCCTTTTCGCGTTAGGTTCCGAAGAATTTATTGAACCTGAGCACTCCCCTCTGCAGCAAGACCAATCCCAGCAAGGCAAGCAGTTTGATCATGTTAATCCCAGTATTTTAAGTATTTATGTTGATTACAAATTCTATGTATGCATTGCTACTTTGTGTTAATAGTTGACCTAGTAGATGCATTTCCTTAGGTAAATGATTATTCTCTACTACCATTGAGCCTAGGTTATTGTTGTGATTTAGAGTTCGTGGATGAGCTCTTGTCACTTAGTAGTTTGCGAATTAATTGCTTAGCCATGCTTAGCCAGGTAGAAATGGGCGGTTATCGACTTGTCGATAACCTTGATCACATAAAACTTATTATCACTTATGATTTCAGCTTTGTGCCATGTCTACTTATGAAAACTAAAACTGAAAAACAAAATGATTTAGACTTGGGCACAATGGTATGATTGGTGTGATTTTGGGTGTGACTGGAATGGTGCCCGGGTCAACAAGGACCGAACATCTTGTTACACTAAACCAAGCATTTTAGCGTGCTAACCACACTAGAGGGTATGAGACCTCTCTTGACTTAGTACTTTGGCGTGTATTGGCTTCGGGTCGCAGGGAGTCGCAGGAGGGATGGTGTTGGGAGCATTGTAGTGTCCGAAAGACTTCACCCGTGATGGGATTTGTGGTCTTTCGGCTTGCAATGTAAGCGTATGGGTTTCTATCCATACGAGCGGCTCGTGGTTGATACACAATATTGGAAAACGTCTCGTAGGACTTAGCCGTGCCGGTATACCTTCGGAAGTGTGCTTTTATGGCTTAAAGGCGGTCTGATGTGTGGGTACATTGGTACACCCCTGCAGGGTTAAAACTATTCGAATAGCCTCGTCCTAGGTTATGGACACACTTGGCAAGGTCTTTCAAGAGTTAGACTACAACCTTTTAATTAAAACTTGATGGGTGGTACGAATCGGGATTCGTGCTATGTTGGGGTGGCTATTGGGATAGTCACTTCTAGGTGGTTACTTGTATGTATCTTTATTCCGCTGTTATTTTAACAACAAAACAGATTTGCAAACTCGCTTTTAAATGTATTACATTATTGCAAATAAAGATGGCTTTGTGCAAAATGAGACATACAACCTCCACCTAAACAAGCTTGCATGTAGTTTATGAATAGGTCTGCTATTCCACACGTCAGTCTTACGAGTACCTTGTGTACTCAGTTATCTTGCTTAAATGTATTTGTTGCAGAGGAAGAAGGTGAGCTTGAGGGGCCTCACTTCTGTGAGTTGTGTTGTGGTAGCCTTAGAGACGTCTAGCTTGGCGGCCCGGTCGGTTGCCTTGTGGGTGGTGTGGCTAACCGGTCGACTTTTGTTCTAGCCATCTTATGGCACCTTTTGCTTCATTGTCATTTTTGTTTATTGTTCTATTTGGCGGTCGGCTCTTTTGTAATAACTTTATTTTATGTATGTCGTTGTTGAACTTAGTGATGTATGTTGTATGGAAATGATGTGTAATTTTGTGATGATGTGCATATCTTGCATTCGGGAAGCATATGTCCATCGAGGCTTAGAATGTTTAATTAGTAACGCTAGAACCATTTGGAGGTTAAGTGTTACTAGTTAAATATTCAGGGTCCTCACACGCCCCAAGAGGGCCTACGAGTTGATATATCAGTCATGTTATGTAAATATTAATTTATGTACAACCTACATTATATTAGTCTCGTGTTTCGTTACTATTTGTTCTTGTTGTGAGTACAGGTAACTGTATGAGGAAGTCAGCCTCGTGACACCCCACACCACCCTAGTTCTAGCATTTTCGTACGCGAAATGACCACATCCTCATTCCTAAGTCACTCTCTTCCTAATATTTTGTTCTGTACTCTTAAATAAATTAGTTCAGAAAATCGACAATTGCATTAGAAAATGACACTTCAATACTTTTCTTATTGCACCACCAAAGGGGGCTTTTTTTTGTTATTGCGCCGACGAAATCGCATTATAAATATATTTAGTCACACTAAAACTCCTAAATTGTTCTCTACTTTATATTTTCTTATCTTTTTGATAATTATCGGTTGCGCGGATACTAAAAAATATTAACAGAATTATAAATAGAATTTAATTTAAACCACTGGTTGCCATTTGAATTGGCGACAGGGATCCTGTCGCCATTTCAACTGGCGACATGAACTTATTTTTAAAAAATTACTATTTATTTTTGTAATTATTTATTAAAATATATTATTTAAAAAATTATTATATTCGGGGCCATCAGATGCGTCCCACGTATGCCCTCGCGGACCTCCTCCATCGCAGTCATGGCCTGATCCCCTGTCGCAGTCATTGTTAGCTCTGGCGTTAGCCTCACGGGGCATGTGGTGTACGGAAAAGTCGATGATATCTTCATTGAACTATTTAATTGCATCTCCTTAAATTCTTGAGAAACTCCTCTTCATAGCAGTTGTACTCTCCCTTGACTTGCTGGACCACCAATACAGAATCCCCATAGGCTTCCGCGCTACGCACGCCGGTTGGAGGAGCGCCGACGCAGCAGAAGACCGAGACTGGCGAGCCAGAGATGAGGGTTAGGGTGAACTTATAGGGTTATGTCAAAGAGCAATTACTAATTTACCCATGTTTACAATATTTCCTCTTGCTAAGTTGCCCTTAGCAAATCCGCGGTTGTTATTTTTTGCAAGCACTGGAGAAAGTAGAATTCTTGAACTAAGATCCCTAGTTTTTACCATGATTTTACTTCGCACCATTCCTCACAAATCTTTTTAGTTTGCACCAACTCTTCTTATTATGTGTTGTACTTGGCACCAGGGTAAAGATTTGATCGCTTTCTCTGGTACTCGCCGAAGGTGAATGGAGGCGCGGGAGGCGGCGGTGAGGCACCGGATGGGGAGAGGGAAGGTAGAAGGAGCTAGAAAATGGATCGAAAGCAGAGAAGAATAGCCGAAGCATCGCCGGCGGCCGCCATAGCAACGGCGGCGACGACAAAATGACTCTCTATTTCAGGTTGCCACTACCTTGCCAACCGTGTCTCGCTGCCAGCAAGTTTCCTGCACGCCTCACATGTTTCCCTCTCGCTGACATGATGTCCCCTGGTGCAAAGTGAAACAAAACATAAAAAGAGGTGTTGCAAAGTAAAAGATATTTGCTAAAGATAATGCAAAGTAAAACATAGTAAAATTATATGGTCCAGAGTAAAATTCACTCTTAATCAAGATAGCAAGTTTCATGTCATAATGTTATGGCACATCATCTTCCTCATATCTTTTTTTAAGGATCGACGTGGCCAAATGGGGACGCGGCTGACGGTTCTGAGCACGACCGCGCACATCCCATTCCTGCCTGCGAAATAATCGTGTTGTGCTGGGCTGTCCCACGCGCCTGGGTAGCGGCCCAAACATGCCCCAAAGGGTGATCATGCCGTCTCGTGCCGGCATGAGTCCGTTTGACCTGTCGGGCTGTTTACGGCCCACTTAGCCTGAAAATTTAAAAAAAAACAGAAAATGCAAAATAAATAAAAAAATTGAAGGAAATTAGGAAAATTCCAAAAAAAACGTGTAGAATTCATGAATACATATGAAAGTTGAAAAAAAAGATAAACATATTAAAAAATATAATAAAGAGCTTTATTAATATCGAAATGGTTGCCTCATTAAAACCTTTGCCAAGTAAAAACTCAACATGAGAAAACCTTGGCAAATGAAAAAGTGTACAGCCTATAGCTCTACATACATCTTTGTTCTAAGTATTATTGTCGAGGTATAGATTTTTCGAACACGTCCGACAACTCTTTATTTTTCACAGAGTGTTGTGTTAACAAATCAGCTTGTTCTCAGTCCTTCATGGTTAGAAGTATCTCCACCATCTCACTCGTGAGACGTATTCTCTACTCCTCTAATATTCTTCCAAAAAGACTATAAGCAAACTCAGAGGAAACTATCGAGATAGGAACATTTAACACATCACGTGCAAGTTTGGATAGCATGGTATATGTTAACTTATGGGCATTGCCACCATTGCAAAATTTCGAAGCCTTTTGAGTTCAAATCTACCGTATCGCTGTTCAGATAGGTGGATAATTTTCCACTTCTTGATATTGTTCTTGGTTGAGCAAGCGACATTGTAGAAGAAGAAGACCTAGACCTAGAGGAAGAGCCACCGAAGATCGTGCCCCAGATATTTGTGTTGCTACTTGAGGTGGGGGCTACTGGAGGTCGTTGCAAGCGGACTCCCTGGAACCTATTTCTATACCTTTGGTAAACTCGTGTAATCAAGAATGAACTTCTGCAAAATAGTTAAAATAGTCTAGCCCTGTAGCATCACTGAGAAGATCAAGAACATTAGGAAATGCTTCAATTTTACCTCTAGGATCTAAAATAAATGCAAATGCATATAGAAAAAGGATTTCTCCCTAATATTTAAGATATTTAGTTTTCAGAGCAACAATAGCCTCACGTAAAACTGAGTCATTTTCATACATTTTCAATTGAGTAGCAATCTATAAAATACTATGCACAATAATAGGAGATGTTAGATAGTAGATAGCGGACAAAGCAACAGTGGGCTCATAAAAAAAATCTAAAAATTGTAGTATCTTGTCGGCAATGAACCAATGTTGCTCAGTTAATAGTATACTATCGTCAGTGCTATGATAGTACGTTTGAATAAAAACAAAAAAAGTGATCTTATATGGTAAAAGACTCTTAAGCATCAGCTAAGTAGAGTTCCATCTTATCGGCATGTCCAAACCAAACTTTCTTGGATGTACACTCATTGCCTACAGAAGTTCTTATATGCTGCTATTCTTACATTAGAATTATCTAAAAAAGATATCGCATCACGAAAAGATTTAAGATACACATCCAACCTCTTCAAACCGAATTTGACTATAATGTTAATAATATGACAAGTACATCACTGATGTAGCAAGAAGGAAACGGTGTATGTATTGAAGACTAGAGTAAGAATATATATGGCCTTAGAGTTCGTAGCAGTATTGTTTAGAGTAATTGAGAATATTTTATTTGTAAGACTAAAGTCTTCCACAATTTTAATAATATAGTCTGCAATATTCTCATTCATGCATGCTACATCAATTAATTTGAAATATATAATTCCTTTCTCCATTATCTAGTCATTATTAACATAATGAGCAACTACACTAAGATAATCGTCCCTAGCGCGGCCAGTCCATATGTTCGAGGTCAGGGCCACCAAAAATATGCACATAGCAAATTTATCCTTTAATTTATTACGGCGTTCATTGTAGTATTTTACTAGATCCCTAGTTTTTGTCTGTCCAGAAATGGAAGAGAATCTAGGATTATGCGTAGTACTAATGTAAGTTTAGAAAGAATTAGACTCCCCAAAGCCTAACGGTAAATCCTTAGAAGCAATTAAACAACAGAGAGATTGACGGGCTACCTCAGGATCGTAATTCTAGCCATGTACCATACCATCAGGGTTGTACTGCAGTTGTGTCTGCCTCATCAGCAATCCTTAATTGCCCTTACATCTTGTAGCATATCTTTGTAAGTGCCCCGTCCCTCCTGTAGACTTTGCAGACAATTCTTGTTTATAAATTTTGAAAACAGCATATGGTACCTCATTTCCTTGTGCGTCTAGCTTGGTTGTCCTATCGAAATGCTCCCAGACTCTGGATATAGATGGTATTGACTTCTTTGCTTCGATGATCGCCGACGAAGATGCTGCTGTAGAGCCTGATGACGGAACTCCATCTTGCCCTTTCGGTAAAACCTCCGGTTGGTTTGAGGTAGCCCCGACCTCCTCCATGGATGCAACATCCTCCTATGAAATTCCGTACTCAGTGAAAGTGAAGAAATTGTAATTTTCCATAATGAAAACTGCAAAATCAAAACTAACGCTATTATTATTTTCATCTTAGCATAACAAATAATAACAATAAAATATAAAAAAAAGTATTGTACATCTTTTGATAACTTGTTGCTGGAATTTGAATTTCCCTAAATTTGACACAATTTTTTTTTGAATTTTGCTAAATTATGTCACAACGAATTTAAATTTGCACAACATAATTTGAAAGAGAGATTGAAGAATGGATAGATGCTGAGGGGGGTATGGTGCCCATTTATAGAAAAAAAAAATTGAGATTTTTTCTTTTTTACTATTTTAAAGCCCCAAATGGTCAAAAACGGTAGCCCACTTTGCCAAAATAGCTTGCCATGCCAGGCACGGGCCGCACAGCCCATTGAGCCCCACGTGCTAGCGTGGCCCACCTCCCTCTTCTCCTATCCTCCTCTTCCCGCAGGCGCGGCACCACTGTTGCTGCACTTGTTGTGTGTCACCTCCCTCTTCTCCCTCTGCACCGGTGCCGCCCTGCCGCCTCCCTCTTCTCCATCCCTTCCCCATCGGTGCCACCCCGCCGCCTCCTTCCTCTTCTTCCTCCGCGCCGCCCTGCTGCCTCTTCCCTCTTGTCCCTCTGTGCTGGCCACACGTTCGCACCGCCGCACTGCCGCATTGGTCTCGTTGTCTCACCTTCTCCACATGCAGGCTAGATGGACCATGCCGGGCCGGCTCACCGTGCCAGAGTAGTGGCTCAAGCACGGCATTGGGTTGTGTATTGTGCTGGCACGACCCATAAACAGTATAGATCATGTTGTACCTGGCTAGACCAACAGTACCGTGTCTGGGCCCGGCCCAGCTAGCATGACCCATCTGGCCATGTTTCTTGTTATCGTGACCGACATGGTCCTATGGATGGAATTCTGGACACTATTGGCCCCCTACACCATCCAAATTCCTAAATTAGCCTCCTCACTCACGAAATTCCGAATTTAGCCCCCTCTGACCACCTGCTACCATCGGGTATAGCAGCGACAAAGTTCTTGCCATCCCACCGCAAAGACAGAGTGCTGCCTCTCTAAGCATGAGGTACAAGGAGAGAGAAAGAAAAGAAAAGTGAAAAAAACCGGATTTTTTTAATAAAAAACAGAAAATTTCAAAAAAAAACTTGGAAAATAATTTATTTAAATACTATAGTATTTATCATGAATAAATATAATTTTTTCAAATTTTTAGAGCTTAATGCAACCTTGTAAAAATTCAAACCAAGTTGTAAAGCCCTTGCTATTAATGAATTAAAGTAAGAATAATAAATCTTGAAAAGCAATGTTAGAATTTTTATCTAGGTACTAGATCATCCCAGAAACACCTCTAAAAATTTATATAATTTTAGGAATTTATTTGCTATTTTTTAGCTCGGTCAAACTTGGAGGGTTTGAAGTTAAAATAGTTATCCTAGTAACGTTCGGACCGTACGAACAACACTTTTGGAACGTTCAGACCGTCCAAACATCTCTTTTGGGCTGAACGGACCATCTGACCAGACCTGGCTCTGATCGGACCGTCCGAACATTAATTATCTACTCAAAATTCATTTGACTTCAAAAATTCATATCTAATTCAACTCAACTCCAAATCGATTGAAACCAATTTTGATATTTTTTTTATTTTAAATGAACATTATTTTAAAATAGGTTTAAAACTTGTCTCTAGCCCAGAAAATATAGTTTTTGAAAATTGATGCTTAACCGAATTATTTTCACACTAGAAAATGCTTTTAACTTTGAAAATCTATAGAAAATGTTTCTAGGCTCCCAATAAGTTAAACTAAGTTATTTTGGTCTTATAATTTTATTCTCTATTTATCTATGTAATCCTTTTATCCACTACTATTCTACAAATTTTTATTAAATAATTAAAATTTAATGAATAGTAATCGAAACACTTTTTTGAGTATTTTCTAAAAAACTGATTTTCAAATTGCTATAACTCTCATACATTAAATCCAAATTGAATAATTATTTTACCTAAATTAATCTAAAATCTTAACCTAGCTACTGTAGAAAATTCATACATTTTTTAGCACTTCGAATTTTATAGTATTTCTCGGTGTTTATTTGATGTCGTTAATTCTTTAGAGTCCAAAGTGATCGACGTAGAATGAATAAAATAAACTTTAATTAAATTCAAAATTTTCAAAGTGATCAGCAAGTATGATGTGTCGGGAGGCTCCAAAAAAAATCATAATTTTTTAAGATCATTTTCTATATTTAGAAATTCATCCAAAAAATTAAATGAATAAAATAAACTTAATATAATTCAATTTTTTTTATTAAATCTTTTCATGTTCCAAGTTTTTTTTTGGATTTTTTCTGTTTTTTTTTTGGAATTTTTTTTCACTTTTCTTTTTTTTCTCTTTCCTTGTACCTCATGCTGTGGGCGAGAGTTGGTGCTGCCGTGGGGTAGAGCAGCATCTCGATGCTACGGTGGGGGGTGATAGCAGCTTTGCTGCTGCTGTACCCGACAACAGCAGGTGGCTAGAAGGGGCTAAATCTGAAATTTTGTAGGTGAGAGAGTTAGTTTAGGAATTTAGGTAGCGTAGAAGGGCCAATAATATCCAGGATTCCCCATGGATGCGGTCGCTTCTCGTTACGTCCAACAACACGCTGTGGTCAGTCGTACCCAATGATTGATTTCTGTCTGCCCGAATAATTAACACGCGAGATCCAAGCATCCAACGTTGGCAGGTTTGCTTCCAAGGCAAACAATTGAGAAAAGAACAGGGACGCGTCGAGACGTCGTAAGCTCCTGATTCTTTCGGTACAACATGCTCGACAACATATGTAAAAAAATTCAACGTATACAGCAAAGTATTTAAATCTTAAAAAATAGAGAGAGGATTCATATTCTTGTCAAAATCTACTTAAAAAATTAAAGATCTTGTTACTATATATAGATATATTTGAAAAACTAGTACAGAAGTTTCGTAAAATATAAATCGATGATGCTATAACTTTTGTAATATTTTAAAAACACATATACAACAAGTTATGGGGACACACACAAAAAAAAAACCTATATCAGCAACAAATACCTAACTCACCGGTTTTGCCTTTAACGACGGCGCCGACGCGCTCGACCTTAGGCTCCAGATGTCACCGCAGGGCCTAGATCTACCACGCCATCGGGTGGCACGGCTAGCACGACGACTACGACGGAGGAGTTGGCCGGAACAGAGGAGATGGTCTAGGCCCGGTCCAGTGGCGACTGGACGTGGGGAGGTCAGGACGGCAGGGGTGCGGGGCGGCAGAGGCCGGGCGCGCATGCAAGGCTATCGATGGCGGAATCGATGAGGTTGCCGAGAAAGGCGTGTGTGGCGGTGGGGTTGGCGTTTGTGGAAGTGGGTGCGGGCAACACATTGATGATGAAAGCAGCGGGGGTGATGATGGTGGGGAAGCCGCGGCGATCATGGTGATGGGAGGATAGATAGATCTAGCCCGAGAAGAGGAGGAGAGACGAAACTGGATGGGAGAACTCGGTTTGTTTCGAAGCAACTAGCGCTCTCCGTGAGTGAAAATGGTCCCGTTAGTCGTTGGATTGCTATGAATAATAAATGAACCGTCCGAATCAAAACGTTTATTCGGACGCGCGGCCCTTATCATTAGCCAAAGAACAGAGTTGGCTAGGAATATCCAGGGAAATATCCATTCCGAAAACCCTCCCGTTCCTAGCTGCCATGGTCATGGCCACTAACACCGTCGCCACCGGCAATCTCCACCACCCCCGTCGTCATTGCCTCCTCCTCGTCCACCTCTTGCTACTACCATGCCTCTCATTCCTACTCGTTGATGGCAGCGGCATTCCGACGACGCTGGACGGCCCGTTCAAGCCGGCCACCCGCGCGTTCGACCCCTCGCTCCGACGGGGCAGCGAGGACGTGCCGCTCTCCGACCCCGCCTGACCCCGCGCGCGCCCGCCGTCCCCGGAGCAGATCGCGCTCGCCGCCTCTGCCAACCCCACCTCCTCTGGGTCTCCTGGGTCACCGGCACCGCCCAGGTCGGCTCCCACCTCACCCCGCTCGACCCGACCACCATCCGCAGCGAGGTCTGGTACGGCGAGCACCCCTCTGTAGCGGCCGCCGCCGCCCCTATCTCCGCGGGCGTCGGCTACCCGCACGTGGCGACGGGCTCGGCGGAGGTATACAGCCAGCTGTACCCCTACCCGGGCCTCCTCAACTACACCTCCGCCGTCATCCACCACGTCCGCCTCGTCGGCTTGAGGTCGTCCACCCGCTACTACTACCGCTGCGGCGACAGCTCCCTCAGGGGCGGCCTCAGCGACGAGCGCTCCTTCGAGACGCTGCCCGCGCCGGCGCCGGGCGCGTACCCTCGCCGCGTCGCGCTGGTCGGTGACCTGGGCCTCACCGGCAACTCCACCTCCACCGTCGACCACCTCGCCCGGAACAGCCCCTCCCTAATCGTCATGGTCGGCGACATGACCTACGCCAACCAGTACCGCACCACCGGAGGCAGAGGCGTTCCCTGCTTCTCCTGCTCCTTCCCAGATGCTCCACTCCGGGAGTCCTACCAGCCGCGATGGGACGGCTGGGGAAGGTAATAAATTAACCACTTGATTGCTAGCAATTCCCAATCCTATAACTACTTATTACTTCCTTTCCTTTGATCGATTGCAATTGTTAAATTCGATTGATTTTGCTTTCTTGATTTCGTACTGTGTAGTGGTGCTATGTATCTTGTTTCTTGTGATTGCATTGTGAATGTGTGTGTGGGTTTAGATTCATGGAGCCGCTTGCGTCGAAGATCCCGACGATGGTGATCGAAGGGAACCACGAAATCGAGCCGCAGGGGCACGGCGGCGCGGTGACCTTCGCCTCCTACCTGGCGCGCTTCGCTGTTCCAGCCGAGGAGTCCGGCTCCAACACCAAGTTCTACTACTCGTTCAACGCCGGCGGTATCCATTTCATCATGCTCGGTGCCTACGTCGACTACAACCGCACAGGTAATTCATTAGCCGCTATTGATCATCTTGATGGCCTGCCCGCTCGATTGATCGATAGTAACCAAACCGTTTCTCAGTACTAGTAACATTCCATACATATCAATATCAGCAATGTGCCGCGCAGAAATTGTTTAATTAAGTTCCCATTTTGTCGACGAGCTATATTTTTTTTACATACTCATGCTGACAGTGTAAAATTCGGCACGTACATTGTCCATAGGAGCCCAGTACTCGTGGTTAGAGAAGGATCTGCGGAGAGTTGATCGACGAATCACCCCTTGGGTTGTCGCTGCGTGGCACTCGCCTTGGTATAACAGCTACTCCTCGCACTACCAGGAATTCGAGTGCATGAGGCAGGAGATGGAAGGACTCTTGTACCAGCATGGTGTCGACATTGTCTTCGCGGGACATGTAAGCATACGCCTTTGGTCAGGGTTTGATGCTTGTTTGTACATTAAATTGAAATTTCTGTTATGTTTGGTTTCATGTGGTGTTTGCTTTTCAATACAAGCACTATTGCAGCAATGTTTACCAATACCCCCAATATAGAGGGTTAGAATCGGCCCTACTAATACTAGACTTAATCTTATAACGATATAGTCTATGTTTCTATTTTTTTCCCCATCTAGATTAATCTAGAGTAAAAGTATTCCCTGTCTTGATTTTATTCAATTCAATTCATTGATTTCTTTGATTCTACATTTGACTGTTAAAGGTACACGCATATGAAAGGATGAACCGTGTATTCAACTACACATTGGACCCCTGTGGACCGGTCTACATTACCATTGGTGATGGCGGGAACATTGAGAAAATTGACGTTGATCATGCGGATGACCCTGGGAAGTGTCCCTCACCGAGTTCCAACAAACCTGAATTTGGTGGAGTCTGCCATCTGAACTTCTCTTCTGGTCCTGCCAAGGGGAAGTTTTGCTGGGAGCAACAACCGGAATGGAGCGCTTTCAGGGAAAGCAGTTTCGGCCATGGGATTCTAGAGGTAAGTTATTTCACTTATTTCTTCTCCACTCTCTGTTAGTAGGATCATACAACATCAGTCGTACTACACTCATACCACTGCTACTGTGTTACTTCACTTACTCTTGATCATCAGTTGATGTGTGCAACACAGTAGGAAATGTATTCTCAGATGTTCTTTCTTGTAATTTATCAGCTGATGTGGATTCATACAGGTTGTGAATTCAACATATGCCTTGTGGACATGGCACCGTAACCAGGATACATATGGAGAAGACAGTGTGGGGGATCAAATTTATATAGTACGCCAACCTGACAAGTGCTTATTGCAGCCTACGAGTGTGTCGTCACGCGATTGGTGATTTAATTTGATGATAACTTCAATTATCTACTTGCGCTGTTATGCCGTTATATGTGTTTACATCCATGTTGATTCTCAATCCTTTTACTGGCTTGGACAGTCCCTCTGCAGGATGCCCTTCTCCATTGCGTAGCAGCTCAGGTTCGCACCAAGCTGTTACAAGTGGCCAGCTCCTTTGGAATATCTTTGTAATCTCATGTATGGTTTTGATCAGTACAGTATTGAAGGATCATACGAACTCCTAGTCGTAGCCTTAATTGGGCAAGGATAGAGATTAGGGAGGGAACAGGCAAGATGTTTTACACTGGATTGTGGGTGGCAAGCAGAGAGCTTCTGTTTGTGTGTACTGTGGGGTGGTAGCAATTGTTGTTCTTTGTTGTACACGGAAATGAGAAAGAACAACAGATGAGCAAAGGATTTAGTTCAAAGATAGAGCTCATGAAGAACATGTTGAGCTGTGTACTCGTATGAAAGCACCATAAATTTTCTATAGTCAATATGTTAACGAATTTGTAATATACGGGCGTCCATTGTATATATGAGTTCGAAATGTCATTTTGAACCAAAGTTCATGATAAAAATCTGGCTCAAACTCATTTTGTGCGAGTATAAGTCATTTTTAGGTTCTGACTAGTTTTCCGGTGAATTTCAAATGGATTTACCTTTTAAACGGTTGGCCCTTTCAAAAAAAAAATGATAAAATTAATAACCAGCATTTTGTATATATAAGATGTTTTTTTTTCAAGAACATGATAAAATTAATTCCATACTAGCACATATTGTAAACAAGAAAATATAGTGCGTGCTTTGCCTAAAAAGTGGGCAAAATGTTCGGTCCATGGTGTAATACCCCGAAAGTGTGACAAGCAAATAGTCGGGAGAGATTAAATATTCGGGAGAGAAATAAATGGAATTACGGGAAGGACCAATTGGAAAATGCTCAATTCAACAGTTCGAGAGGGAGGTATTCGCTGTTCTAACCCAACCTGGGCTTGGGCCCCGGCCCATGAGGGCAAGGGGGTGGCCGGCCAAAGGGGGGGCGCCACTCCCCCCCCAAACCCTAGTCGCACCCCCCTCCCCCACTCTCCCACGCCCCCACCCCTCTCCCCCTTTGTGGCCGCCACTTCCCCCTCTCCCCACGCCTACCCTCCCTGGCCACCTTCCCCCTTGCGCCTCCCCAAGCACCCCCTCCTAGTCCCCCCATTGCTGCCGGCCAAGGGAAGAAGAAGGGACCCCCCCTTTGGGTGGTTGTCCAAGGAGGAAGAGAAGAGGGAAGGAAGAGGGGAGAAGAGAAGGAAGCGGGATCACTCTCCGGAGTTCGCGATCTTCAGCTGCATCAAGGGTAACTCGTCGTTTGATGTTGGGTGATTAGTCGTAGAAGAGGAATTGGTAGTTCTTGGCTAGTTTGAAGTCTATCCGTTGAAGTTGTAGATCTGTCCAGATTATTGCGCGGTCAGTTTCGTGTGGTTAGAGGCCGAATTAGGAGTTTTGATCTCCTAGAGTTTTGTAGGCCTTGTTCTTACCTTTCAATGGCCGTCAAGAACACCCAAATCCGATTAACGGCTAGAAAGTTATGAATTGTTTAGTGCCGCTGTCTGGTTAATCTGTCAATATCTTGACAGTCTGTAGAAAACGGAGTTAATCTATTAGTTAAAGACGAAATCAGAGGATCTCAATATAACAAAACATGTAGGTAATTTCCATACCTTTTCAGAGAGATAAAGAACACAAGATTTGGACTTTCGTAGCAATAGTTATGGTGGTTTTTGTGCACTGTCCAGAGAACCCGACGTGATAAATGATGTTCTGTAGATTGGCTTGGTAGGGGCCGTAAATGGAAGAATCAGAAAGGCCCCCCAACTAAATTTATTTAGGTAATTTACTTACCTTTTCAGAAAGTATTAGATCATATTGTTTGGACTTATGAGCAGAAAGTTATGTATTTTAGAAGTTGACTGTCCGCAGTGAGCACCAAATCGATCGTTAGAAATTAGAAGATTGGAAACACTTGGGAGATTAGCGAGTTCAATTGTGTTGTTACTTATGCTTTTGGTCCAGTATGTTGGTCTTAGATTGGGGTTATCCTTATGTTCAGGTGGGAGCGTGATTCCAGGGGCAGCACCCTCTTCGCGTCCGCCGTTCTCGCACGGTTGAGGCAAGTATTCGGGTTATAGCGTATTTATGTTTGCATGCTGAGATTGGATTGTGTCTTGCTCGTAATAGTTATGCATAGATGTTAATGAGATGAGCTTCCGATATCTTGATGACTGCAAGTTATGTTTAAAGTTTCCTTCGTATGTTGTTAATGCTTACATGTTATTGTGTACATGTTGAATTCTTATGCATGAAAGATGTTGTCATAGTGCTTATGCATGTTTTGAGCATATTTGAAACTTGGTTAGGTAATGACCAAGTATAAACATTTGAGGTCCCCGTCATGCAAGGACGGGCTTGAGGTCCCCACATTCATGGAGTGTGGGCAATGAGTAAAGAGGTCCCCATCATTATGATGATGGGCAAAGGTCCCTATACATGTGGTGTATAGGCTCTTGGTCCCTGTGCCAGAGGACTCAGGTAAGGGTATACATCGACGGATGTATACCCCGCATTACCGGTAAAATGCGAAAAGAGATAAAGTTCAAAGAGGTGCATTGCATTGTCGCATTCCATTAGTATGAAAGCTAGGATCAGTGTGTTGTTATTGTGGATTATTGATGCTATGACTATGTGCTTGTTTTAGCCTTGTTGATACTTGCTGAGTCTTTGGGCTCACTCTTGCTTTGATTTGTTTTAGGTACAACTGGCAGGAACGACATGCATAGGAGGGAGTAGATATTGGATGCACTCACTACCTCACAACCTTAAAGCGATTGCCTTTTAGTTTCATTTAAGGAATAAGTAATCTGCTTGAGAATCACACATGGATGGTTTTGTTTGGGTATCAGATTAATTGTAATAATGAGAATTGCAATACTTGATTATGTTCATTTGATTATCTTGCATGCATGAGTGAACTTGATTATGAGGATATTGATGAATGCCATGATTAATTGTTGGAACCTCGGTATAGATGACTATACAAAGGAGGTTCTGCCGAAAATTTGTAAATTGTTCTAGTTTAATTTAATTCCAGTAGCATTCCTGGCTCATTGTGAGTTGGGGTGTTACACATGGGGCAGATATGGTTTTTTTTCCGAATTGGCACCGTTAGGACAAGGAATAGCAGAATTGGCATAGTCCTGGTGTAGTTCGCAATTTTGGCGCCCAAGACCGTCTAGGGGAGGGATGGACAGCTGGGATGCCGCCATGCAAGCCTCGTCCGTCCCACCCACGGACGGACAGGCTCGTCTATACCTGATGCCCTCGGCAGCCGTGGGATTGCCGCCACGTCGCGCGTCTGTCTGTCCCACGTGTAGAGGCCGCCTCAGCCATTCATCCCGCGTGCGGTTGCGCCACGCGACAGCCCACCCTCCGTCCGTTCCTACTACCAATCCAAAGAACCGGCCCGGTTCTCCGGAGAAACAAAAAACCGCCAGTCCCTCCTTGCCTCCCATCTATCTATGTGTCATTGGGACAAGCCAGGCTAATTAATAGGCACTAATTAACTATGAGCAAATTAATTAGGACTAAATTTCTTGTGACCAAATTAATACGAGTATTTATAACCTCCTAATTAATTCAGACTAATTAATTACAGCAAATGAATTAGGACCAGCGCACCCGTAACATCCAGACATCGCGACCGAAACATTTCCCTCAGTCGAAAGCTATGGTACGGTGCTATATGATCTGCATGCCAAACATTTCTCTCAGTTGGTTCATGGACAATATTAGCTAGCATTACTCGAACTCCACAGGCTCAGGGTCCTCCTCCTCGACGTCCTCCCCAACGTCCACCCTGATGATATGCTCCTCGAGATCCTCTGGACGTTGGATTAGGAGTCGAAGATTCAATGATCTCTCCTAATCCTCGTTAGAGCACTCTCGTAATAGTATATCTCCTGCTTGAATCTGCGCAAGGATCCAAACAATCAACTCATGGTAGTCCTTCTCTCCGGATAGGTGGACTCTAAACCTTCACCACCCTCTCGATGCCTTCCACAAGCTTCTCCTTAGAAGGTCACCAAGAACACACCTCCAAGCCATCTTGGAATCACCGAATTCTAAGAGTAATACACCCAAAGAAGTCACTTGAACCCAACAAGGTCGAGCAACAAGAAGTGATGCACACTAAGGCCTAATATACTCTCTCACACTCTCAAAATCTTAACTTGAAGCTCTTGGGTGCTCTTGAACTCCCCAATATGCAAGTCACTATTTTTGAGTCTCAAGAGTGCTAACTTGAACGCCCATAGGGTCCATATATAGCTTCTCTTCTCATAAACTAGTCGGTAGACACAAAAGATACAGAATAAAGTTTTGAGTCGGATTATCTGACCCACCCAGATCATCCAACTTACACGCTTCCAACAGTAAATAATATAGTCGTTGCACACACTTGGATTATCCGGCTCACTTGGATTATCTGCCTAGCTCGGATTATCTGTGTTAGTACAGAACCTGAAGAGCATCTTCTCTGGAATATTGATCTGGGTCATTCTCCGACCCACTCGGATCATTCAACTCAGTTGAAATTCATCTCATACAATGTCTCTGAAAAAATGCTTCGAAATCTTCATGCTTAGCCATCATTTGCACCAATATGGGGACCCATGAATACCAAGAACACCCAAAGTCAATATCAAGTAGTAACCCAACTCGACTTCACTTGAAACAAGGTTAGTATTGACAAAATAGGGTCATTAATCACCAAAATACTAACCTCCAAAAAATAGGGGCCTAGATGCTTACAGATTATTCAAAACCCAGTGCATGGTCAAGGGCAAGGTGTGCATGCTGATCATTGATGGTGGAAGTTTTACCAATGTTATTAGCAATAACTTGGTGTACACTTGAGGGCTGTTCACATGGAGAAATCCGCAACCACACAATGTGGAGTGGCTAAATAATTCTGGAAAGTTGAAAATAACTCACAAGGTGTGTGTGCCATTTTCTGTCGTCCACTATGTCGATCAAGTGGAGTATGATGTTTTGCCATTAGAGGTTTGCGGTTTGCTATTGGGAAGGTCATGGCAATACGATCGTGATGCCACACATGCGGGGTTGAAAAGGCACATATCCCTCCCCATTCTCTCACACCCTTCCCACGTTTCATGCCAGAGAAGAAGCCCACTGCACTCGCTGCCATACCGGACTAGAAGCCAGACTGCTGGAACATGCAGCGACCAACGACCCGCTGGGAGGACAAGCTAGAACCCATGGTGCTCGATAGCCTGTAACAACCCAGTCTTGTTAAGTTTAAAAGAAAAATTTAAGTTAAATTAATTAAGTTAAATTTGTTGGCTTTTAGTTGAAATTTTTCTTTGTTGAAAAATAAAAATATATATAAAAAATCCAAATCCAAATTCAAACTCCATCTCAATTCACTCCAAATTCAAATTCAAAAATCAATTCAATTTTAGTTCTGGGGTGAAAATTCATTTCTTTGTTGCTTTGGGCTGAGCCCAACTTTCTTTCTCCTGGCCCACGGCCCACTCTTCTTCTTCTTCTTCCTCCTAGCACCCTTCTCTGCTCCCAACCGAGCCATTTGCCACGCAACATGTCCACGTCGCCCACGTCACGACGCCAGAAGGAAACCACTGCCTTTATTGCGCGTCATCAACGCCCACTACCATGAGCTCTAACTCCCCTGCCATTTCCTCGTCGCCAGCATCGGTTGAATTGTTGAAACTGTAGTCATCATTTTCACTCCCATCTGCGCCTACTCGGTTGCCACCCTCACAATAAAATGGGAGCATCAACATTGCATTCCATCACCTCACAGTCCCCTCCATCTCCCTCTGTCCTTGGGGCATCATCGCCATCGCTCGAGTTGTCTTCCCGAGCTCTGGCCGCCACACCACATCGCCTCGATCTCCCTCTCCAATGAGCCCCTTGCCATTTTCCAAAACTCTCTCCACCTTATCCCCTAGCCTATTCGGCCAACCTACCAACGTGGAGCGCCGCCGCTGCCACCCCTTCTTCCCCGTCGTCGGCTGCTGTCGCCCCGTCGCCTTGGACCCCCTCCAGCTACCCCGCATGACCTGGCGTGACCTGTAACACCCCGACCCAACACTGAGACCAGAATGTCACCAAACTACACTGGCAACCAATTTAAACATTAGATTACAATAAATTCCAGCAAGCATGCAAGGTATAAAACCCATCAACTGGTCACAAAATAATCAATTAATGTAATACCAATTGACTAATGAAATCACCAACAAATCTCAAGCATTCAACTAAGCAATAATTAAGTCCATGAATAAGATAAATAATCATTGTCTCTAGATTTATATGGAATCACTCTAAATCAATGTTGAATGTGTAATTGATTTGCATGTGACGCTTGTGATCTATTCTCTCCCATGAATGACGCCATCAACGATTACATAAAATCAGCAACAAAGTAAGAGTGAGTCCAAGACTTAACAAATAAATAATAAAGCCATGAACAATAGTTTATCAAGCATAATCAATGTTATCATCATCACCCATTTATTTAATGCCATACATATTCTAAATAAACAAGTCATCTTCCAAATAGGTAAATTTGCACAATTCACTCCTCATGTATGCGATGCAATATCATGCTCATGCTTATATACAACTCATCAGCTGATACCGGTATAGTGGAGTGTTCATCTGTCGATGACACACTCTTCCTCCATCTTCGCTAGGATAGGGTCCCTACATCTATAGGACTTTATCTAGTCCCTATATCTTGTATTTCTTTATCTAGAGCACTTCATACTAATCATGTAGCTTTCCCATCGACCTCACTGGACTAATTACATGACTTTCTCACTGACCTAGCTCATGCATTCTTATTACGATGAGTGTAAATGATGCAACATCATAATTATTTATTAACATAATCCATCTCATTAACTCAATATCATCAATATCAAGGTATGTAAATAAGCTTAACAAAATCATAACCAATAACATGATAAAGTAACATCAATGATAATGACAAACAACTCGTTATTCATCACTCTACCATGTACTTGCCTCTTAGTCTCTAGAAACCAAGTGGTGAAATTGTGGCACTGTGCTTGAGGCAATGCTCCCAGAATACACAAACAATAATACATTCAAAATATGCCACAATAGTACCAAAATCATCAAACAATATACTATCGCACCTACACGCAAAACCGACACTCCTAACTCAACTTCACCGGACGAACTACCCGCTGTCCCAGTGATCACATGACCATAACTTTCATCTCTGAATTCCAAATATAATAACCATATGCTTTATGGAAACTCCATGAAATCGCCCACAATATTATAGTTATGCAAAACTTATGAATTTTCCGTTTAGGTTCCCATTTCCAACCCCGAAGGTTAAACCAGAAATTATTAGAATAGTAAACTTAATATTTTTATATCCATTTTTCTATAACATAAAAAATAGTAAACAATGATATTTATTAAATCTACTAAGAAATATCTAGCTTATTCTAGTTATGACCATAATTAAATTATTTCATCTAATGTATGTAATTAATCAATCTACACGACTGCTGCCATTGGCAATAGATTTCTGGACAACAGTACTCTCGAGGCCATAACTGTTTACTCAGTTATCCAAATTTAGTGATATATAGCTTCCTGGAAAGCTAAGAAAATAAGCTACAACTTTTCTAACCAGGATAAATCATGATTCTAGATGGAGATACCCCAAAATCCCCTTGTAATGTTCTGCAGTGTTGTTTAACGAACTAGGGCATAACAAAACATCTAACACCCGTGAAAAAACCAATCTACAATGTGATTAAATATTACTCTAAGATCAATCTAAGGATTACCAGATCGTTACCCACGAAAGAATGACACTGATCACGAATGGATCATGAAGCCCTAACGCTTCCTGGGTATCAGAGTTTTGGTTAACATGGTAGGATTATTTACCCTTAGTCATAGATTTATTGTTTTTCATTCCTATACACAAAAAGCCAAAAACAATTTAGTTGTATATTTCGATTTGTTATTTTAGTGAGTTTTCTTAAGTTTTTGTCCATTAGAATCAAGTTTTGTTTGTTGGTCATGTTTCCTTTGCATCGCTTTAGTTTTCGTCAGTCATTCACTTTGAGCATTGTCTACTAAATTAGTCGTAACTTTTGCATCTGAAGTCCGATTGGAGTGTTTAAATACTTGTTGCAAAGCTTACATGGAGATCTACGTCCTACACCTTGGCATGGCTTTTGCCCTAAAAATTGAACCACCAAATTCAGCTTCCTTCTACCTATTTTGGGTCTGACAAGTTTCAGTAACCATTTTGGTTGATCTAGAGTCGCTCTTTTTTTTGCGTTTTTTTTTTCATTGCAGATCGTGCAATCTTTGTTTCTTGTCCCTAGTTAAGTATTTGTTGGGTCCATATTTATTTATTTTAGAAATCGTAATATCCTTTGTGAGCCTTTTCATCATTTGTGGAAACTTTGATCCTTTTAAGACTAGCTAAATCGTTGCTTAGGGTTGCACATTATTTCTATACTTACAATTGTGAAACCAAACTTAGGAAGAAAAGTGATAGCTCATTTCTTGTGTTCAGCTGTGGAGACCCCGAAATCCAACCCGTTTCAAGTCAAGTGATTGCACTGGAGATGCAACCCTTAACAAGAAACGAAATGATTTCGAGTACCCAAATATGCGTCTCATGTTAGCTCCCAGGAACAACGGCTAACATGCACATATCCAAACAACATTATATCACAAACATACACGATTTAAATATAACAAGATACTAAACAAGAGCTAAGGAATTAAAACTAGCTCTTCATGAGCAATTTACACAAATTGGCCAACTGGCCAAGTAAATTTAACACGTAGAAGTCAGCAACGGAAGAACATTAGTTAACAAGAATAAATTGATAAGAAAACTGAATTAATTACCCAATGGTGTGCCATAACCCCATAGGGCAACCGACTGGGATCAAAGCCATTGTGTCTGCCGTTCTCACCTGAACAAGTAGACCATCCGGTTGTGTACAAAGTTGTGCTCGTAAGTCTTACAAGCAAAAGAAATATAGTAGATTCATTTAAGTCTCAGCAGAGATGTGGTTGACGCGGCCGCTTCCCAAGCTCTGGATCGCAGGGACAACCTTCTGATCCGGGGAATGACCGTTCCCTTGCCCGCGTCCTCCGTTAGGACGAGGGGCCGCTCCGGTCTTCTTAGGGCAATTATTCGCATAATGGTTCTTGTTGTTGCAGAAGAAACAAGTGACCTCGGCAGTTGGATTGCGGAGGCCACCTTGTTGAATCGCAGGCGCACGTGGCTGAAACACGGCATGCGGAGGGTGAGGTATAGGTGCCAAGGCCTCGGTGGTGCTAAAGCCTGAGAATGTGACACCGGAGCTTGCCCGATGCGAGGACGAAGAAGGTTGGTCCTCGCGGACTTCTGAGCCTCCCATTTGCACTTGCAGGACTCTCCTAGCATTCTGGCCTTGTGCTCAGCAACCACGGCCTTGTCGACCAAGGTCTGGAAGTCAAGCAAGTCCATAATATATAGTTTTTCCTGCAGCTCCTCGGACAAACCATCCATAAACTTCTCCTGCTTGGCCTTATCGGTGGCATCCTCTCCTGGAGCATAACGAGCCAACTGGTTAAACTCGTATAAATACTCTGTCACCGATCTGCGCCCTTGCTTGAGCGTAAGAAATTCCTTCTTCTTGAGCTTCATCAAGCCGGCGGGAATGTGAGCCTGACGGAAGGCAGTACGGAACTCCTCCCAAGAGATGACGTGACCTGCGAGTTGCATAGCGAGAAAGTTCTCCCACCAAGAAAGTGTTGCCCCTTCCAGCTGATGGGAGGCAAAGAGGGCCTTCTCGTGATCCTAACACTGAGCAACGTTGAGCTTTCGCTCAACCAGACGCAACCAGTCGTCTGCATCTAGTGGGTCTTCTGACCGGGAAAAAGTAGGTGGCTGAGTGCGAAGGAACTCCGAGAGTCCCCCTCGCGGCTGATGTCCACCTCCTCCCCCTGATCCGGAGGCACCAGAAAGAGCGGAGGTATTGCGCGCAATAGACTCCAAAATCCTCGTTTGATCCATCCAATTGCGCTTGATCTAAAGGAGAACTTCGGCCATGGTCGGAGGAGGCAGGAGCTCCTCGTCCTGACCAGCTTGCTGACTCTGTCTGCTACGAGTTCGCCCAGCCATCCTGTTCCACTAAAATGGGTTAGCAACAAGGCCCGAAAACTGGAGGCAAGGAAAACAAATAATACAACTAAGAAACGAACACCAAAGGCTCGAAAATAGGCACAAAATCAGTACAAAAACCTCAAGACACAAGATCAACTTCCTGATATGACTAACTCGTATTGAATGAACGAGCAATCGGTTAGGAAGATAATTTTCAGAACACAACTCAAGTTCTAACACACTTACTGAGCAAGGTTAAAACCACCTAAGGGTGTGCTGTACACAGCCAACAAATATCACTTTTTACCTTTTGATTCCCATAGGTTTTAGTTGGATTAACCTCTCATTTTCGGCCTTGACTATCAACTAAAAGCTTGGTGTCCAGATTTGCATCTCAACTTCAATCTGAACTTTTCCAACTCAAGAGGCTTCTAGTCTTCATCAAAAGGCAGCCACACTCCACATTTAAAACTCTCATGGTTTCCCAAAACCAAGTTAAACGATAACAACTATCTTTTGACAGAAGAAGAGAGGAAAACAACTTTTTCAACTCAACAAGAACAAGGTAAGGTGAGCAAGCTAAGATAGGTAAGGAGTAAAATCTGAGGACTTACTTAAGTTTTCATAAACCATTTGATAATTTTGAAACTAAGTTTTTCAAATTATCATAAAGACGACCAAGCTAAGGGTTTCTACGGTCGGTATGGCTCTAATACCAAGCTTTGTGAGACCCCAGGGTATTTAGCCTGTAATGCTTAGTCTTCCATTGACTCTAGCATCACAAACAAAATATCTCGTGCCTCGGGAAAATGTATACTTCCCAGAATTGCAGTATACACACCCTTTTACAAAACATTGTATCAATTCCATACAACACACAGTACCGATGCAAAAGCTTTACAAGCAAAAGACATATAGGACAATTATTACAAAAGAGAGGCCAACCGGTCAAGAACAAGCTAAAGAACTAAATGAACAGCGGAAGCAAAAAGCCATAAGATGGCTATGAACAAGAGTCAAGCGGTTTGCCATACACCCACAAGGCAATCCAACTGGGCCACCAAGCTAGTCGTCCACACCGTAGCAAAACTCCAAAAGTCGATCCCTTGGGGATCAACCTTCTCTGCAACAATTAAGCAAAGCAAATGAGTACAAAAAAATGTACTTGCAAGACTTACGAGTAACAAACCTAGACACTACTACATGCAAGCTTAATCAAAGGAGAGGGTTAAAGGTTCATTTTCAGCATAAAGCAGATTTTATTTGCAATAAGTAATAGGTTGAAAGCAGTTTTAACAATATGATTTTATTTTTTCAAATAACAACAAGACAATAAGTAATAACAATAAGACATCCTGGAAGTGACTAACCCAATACTCACCACAACAATAGCATGAATTACCCATTCGTACCACCCACATCAAGTTTTAATGAAAAGTTATAGTCTCGTTCTTGCACGATCTTACCAAGCATGTCCATAACCTAGGACGAGGCTATTCGAATAGATCAAACCCTGCAGGGGTGTACCAATGTACCCACACTTCAGACCGCCTTTTTGCCAAGCTATTAAGCACACTTCCTTTGGTATGCCGGCACGGCTAAGTCCTATGAGACATTTCCAATGGATTGTACTAATTAAGAGCCGCCCGTATGGGGGTTGACCCTTAGTGAACCGCCGTTATGGGCTCCCACTAAGGACCCATACGAAGAGTAGGATGCACCGGCCCAGCCTAAGCAACTGCGGGTGCTCCCTTCCCCTTTCCCAACAACGAATATTTTTCTCCTACAACTACCACTGGCGACTCATTAATTAATACCTCCCAAAGTACTAAGCCAAGAGAGGTCTCATATCCCTCTAGTATGGTTAGCACATAAATATCGCTTGGCTTAGTGACACAAGTAACTCGGTTCTTGATGACTCGGGCACCATTCGAGTCACACCAAAAGATCACACCATCACACCAATGTGCCCAAGTCAAAAATATTTTATTTTCAGTTTTAAACTTTACAAAATAACAAAGCACAAGGTGCTGAACATAATGTAATTGTAAGATTTGTGTGATCAAGGTCATCGACTAAGTCGATAACTGCCCAATTCTACCGATAACTAAACATTGCTAAGCATCATATCGTAAAGGCAATAACAGAGCATAAATCATTCACCGGCTCTAATTCACCAGTGAGGATATTAACTTAGGTTTGTGGCAGTGGTGGATAATTTCAGAAAAACAATGCATTAGGATTAGCTACCTCTAATCGATAAAATTAACTTTGACACAAAGAAGCATGCATACATATTCTTTGCAAAAAAGACATTATATTTTTAAAAGTAATAGGATCAATATGATCAAATAAATGCTACATCTGCTTGCCTTGCTGGGGATCACTTGATTGCAGCAGAGGGTCACTTTCGCAATTAACAATTTCTTCGGAACCTATCGCAAGAACGAGAAAATCCAATAAAAACGACGAACACCGAAAAAGACTCCAAATCCGAATTCAACCAAAATCCATGAAATTTACACAGCCAATAGAACATGATTTTAAATGAATTTAGCAACAAGAATCATTCAATTTGCACTAGCATACAAAAGTTATGGCCTAAACAATTTTAATCGGCTGAAAAATTCAATTTAAATACTTTTTGTTACTGTTCATAGCACAATTTTCCAGAAAGTTTGTGAATATGAAAATTTTATGGTAGGTAGAGCATGACATTCTAAGAACAACAAAATTGGGTTTACCGGCTTTGGAGTTAAAATGAATTTATCATGATTTTTCTAAGTTATGAAACTAGTGCACAACTAATTTCAGAGGCAAAGACAAAATTAAAACCTATTCTACACTAAAGCATATTAATAAAGGACTCTAACACATTTTAGTTTACTAAATTTAGAGTTACAGGGAATTACTTATGCATTTTCCAAGTTAACTGAATTTTTAGAGCAATAATTAAAGGTAAACCTAAAATAAATCTACTAATAGATTTTTCTGTAATAGAACCAAGCTTACACCCATTTTTATATTAAAGCTTATTTAAAACCAGAACTAACAAAATTTGAATCAACCGAAAAGGAGTTAAAATGAATTAGTTATGCTATTTTGAAGTTTAATACAATTTTCAGTTTACAAATAAAAGCTTACCGGAAATTTTATTACACAAACTCAACGTGGAAATGCATGGGCCATTGAGATCAAATCCAACAGTCCATGCGAACTGAGCACAGCGCGCGCTGAGAGTCCACGCTCACAATTCAACAGAGCCACCGTTGGAACAAGATCCAATGGTCCACATTGATCGAGGCGTTTGGAGGATTCGAACGTTCACGCAATCTGGGTCGTTGATCAAAGAACGGACAGCTCACAGCGATTGGGAAACTAGGGTGGTCCGAACGTTCACACTGATCAGGACCGTTGATCTCAAAATCGACGGTCCAGGATCAACTAAGCGTTGCGCACGCGCCCGAGAGGGTTTAAAGATGCTGGGCCCCACTGTCAGTGGCACTCAAGGCCCGATTTTGGATAGCATTAATTTCTAACCCATGATTAACAATGATTAAACTGTGATTAGTAGTTAATGAGCGGAATCAATGTCTTAACGACAACGACACAGTGCCGATGTCGTCCGACAAAAGACCCGACGCAGAGATGGCCTCACCGCCGGCGATGTGGACCTCGCCGACACAAACCAAGGGCACCACTATGTGCACAATAGCTTTGCGCACCTACTGGGACCACTCTCGACGACGGCGGTGGCCTAGAATGGCGGCTAGTCGGAGAAGAACAGCAGCGACAAACACGGCCGAAAGACAAAAAGCAAAAGGAGCTCCGCAGCGGTTCAGATAAGCAGGCGCCAAGCTTATAGGGATTACCAAGAAGCTACCTGAGGGTTGCGGAGGCAAGGAGATGGTCGGAGCAGCTCCGGCGATGATGAACAGCGCTGGCTCTGAGGAAGACGACATGGAGAAGCCGGTCTGAGCAAAACGAACACCACCGGGTGGTAGGGTTAGCTCCATTATGACTCACAGATGGACCATGAGCATTTAATTGAAGAATGAAGCACCTTACCGGAGATGGGGACGAAAGCGATAAACTTCGGCCAAAAGAGGGAAAATCCAAAATTAGTTGTTTCCTGTTAAGGCAAACCAAAATTGGATTAGGGGTTTTGATGAAGGTGCTGAGGGGCTCAAGGTGAAGCAAAAAGATTTGCAAAAGAACCCCTGGGACGCCGAAGACGAAGAAGCTCGCCTGCGGTCGTCAATGGCGATTTTAGGGTTTTCGGTGATTTGAGCACAAGCCAACAGAGAAGGGGCTAGGGTTATCAAGGTGGTGTTGAAAGAGAGCTAAGGAGGAGCTCTGGGCCTTTTATAGTCAGAGGACAAAGGCATGGAGCAAAGCAAAGCTCCACGGTGAACTTGGCTTATAGCACTGGCATGGACAAGCTGAGCGACGGGAGCAATTGAAGACCTAGACTTTGGGGGGAAAACTCTGACCCGCATTAAATAAGCTACAACAAAGAGCCGTTTGACGGACTCAAGGAAATGACAAGGCACTGCCTCTCCCATGTTCGTGCGCTGGCAATGGCGCAGGCGAGAGGTAGGGGAAGAACAGGAGCGGCGCGGGCCCACCTGTCAGTGAAACAAAACCAAAGTGGCTCGAGTCAAAACAACGAAAGGGTCGAGCCAAACCAACAGCACGGGTCAAAGCTTTCCAACGGTTGGATCGGAAATGGATGGCCAAGATTAAAAGGGACAATCGGAGGACTCAACGCTCCCAAGCAACGCGGGTGGTCCGATCAAAAATGGACGGTCACGATTGGAAAAGACAATCGGAGGTCCGGTTGCTTCAAGCAACGAGGGCGGTTAGATTAAAATCCAATGGCTCATGACGAGATGCGCGTTCACGAGGTCCGAACGTTCCCAACGAATGTGGACGGCCCGATGGAAATCTAACAGCTGACATTGATCGCGCGTTTGAATAGGGCTGAGCCGGGTGCGAAAATGGTTGGGTCCAACCAGGGAGGGGGTTTAGGCTCGAGTCCAACTCAAACCCAAACAGGACTTGACTTAGGGTTTGAAATTGAGCTGAAACTTGGAAGAATTTTTAGAGATAGCAAATTAACTCCAAAAATTCTGAAATTTTTACAAGAGCTTGCTGATTCTAGGATTGACCTTGTGAAAAAATTTCAGAGGTTTTTATACGGAGCATTTTTCTCCAAAAATTTCTTCAAGGTTCGGAGTTAGGGTTTGACCAAGGGTCAACAAGTTTGACTAGCCTCTTAAAAAATTCAAACAATTTCTAAAAACTGTGAAATTTTTCAGAGGAGTCACACAACATCCCTAGAACCAAGGAAAATTATTTCTAGTGGATGATCACAAGATTTGACAAGGATTAAAAAATGAGGGTCATGACTTTGGTCAATTTGGAGATTGAAGTTTTCGAATTCCACAATTCCTTTACAAGAATTACAAAAAAGTTCAAAAACAACAGTATGCAAGAAAAAGTTTAATTTCCTCTCATTTTCTTACATTTGAAACACAAGCCAAGATTTGGAAGGTTACAAATCTCCCCTCCCCCTTACAAGAATCTCGTCCCGAGATTTCACTCACTCGGAAAAGAAAGATGGGTAGTCCACACGCAGATAATCTTCCCGTTCCCAAGTAGCTTCATCCTCAGAGTGATTCGACCACTGAACTTTATGGAATTTGATGACACGATTCCTTGTTCTTCGTTCAGCTTCTTCAAGGATGCGAACAGGGTGCTCCCGGAAGGTCAAATCTTCTTGAACATCGAGATTTTCCAACGGAGCATCCTCGGTTGGAACTCAAAGGCACTTCTTCAAATGGGACACATGGAACACATCATGTACTCCCTCAAGTGCAGTGGGCAATTCCAACTTGTAGGCAACAGCCCCTTTCTTCTTGATGATGTGGTAAGGACCAACATATCATGGAGCTAACTTGCCCTTGACGCCGAAACGTTGGTGGCCCTTTAGAGGAGAAACTTTGAGATAAACGAAGTCATTGAGCTCGAAGCTCAATTCACGATGACGACGATCTACATAGCTCTTTTGCCTAGATTGAGCTGTGCACAATCCATCTCGAACCAGCTGAACTTGGCTTTCGGCCTCATTGATCGAGTCCGAGCCAAAGAAGGATCTTTCGCCGGTCTCATACCAATTCAATGGGTTCTACACTTTCTTTCGTATAAGGCCTCAAAAGGTGCCATACTGAGACTAGCTGATGCGGATCAACCTCGAGGCGAGATTAAATCCGTGGGTTGCCCGATCTTTCACAGTGGAAATCCCGAACAAATATGTGAAGCACGAATTACAAGATGCAATTCGCACTAGGATAGATAATTCTCACGCCCGCGCACACCACAGTACACGAACGGGAAATAGGGATCAAAGATCCAACGAGCAACTCCTAGCACCACAGCTAGAAATCACCACGCCACGATGAAATCCGAGATTGGAATTCACAAGAACACACCAAGAACAGGGATGAACCCTAACGGCCGAAGGCCAACACGCACACGTATTTTATTTCATAACTCAAACTTGACTCCAACAATTCGGCCGAAGGCCATTGGCTTTTATAGCCAGCACACATGTATGTAATATAAGCTAATACCAAAATAGAAAAACAATTCCTTTTACATCTCGGATTTGTTTTCTTATCTCCTAAAACTAATCGGCTGATTCAATCTTTTTGTGCGCTATCTCTCCTTGTAGATTCGGACTGCCAGGTGGGCCCCATCCTAATGCATGCAGACAGAAAGCACGAGGGAAAACCGAATCAAAGTTCCACCCTATCTCTTTGCATGTCACTTTCTTGCATGGCGAGAAGATAAAAGGCAAACGCCTCTTCTTTCTTGGACGTGGAGGTATAGGCCTTCAAATCTTCTCAGATTCCATAATCTCCTTCCTGGTTGTTCTTTTCTAAATTGACTTCCTTGCTGTGAACTTGTACACCATGCACTCTTCTAGGCTTTTTGAAGTCATGCAGCACGTGGACTGTTTTATCTCCATGCAATCCCAACCAATCTTGTTTCTCTCTCATTATTTTATGGTTTCCTTGCATGTAGTACTCCTTTCCTAAATGCATACGTGCATGTGCACATGGGTTGCTATGCACGCACACAATCCTTTGCACTAGGCCAAAGATATCGATTTCCACACTCGTCGCTTCCTCGTGTGAAGCCCGGTCGACCCTTCCTCGTGCGCACCAAAGATGCTCGCACGCCCAGCACCACAGTTCTCGTTTCACGCGCAGATACGACAAACAGTGCGCCGCGGGACTCGGCACACACGTATGTACCTCACATACAGGTTTAGTAGTCGTGGCGCATCATCCTCCTCCTTCGCTTAAACCGTCCTCGGTTTCGAGTTGGTCTTCTCACCATCTTGTGCGGTTTGCACGGAGGTGAACAATTTTCAATAGTTTCGCCTTCTTCTTTTTCTTCCGTGCCTTCCTTTCTAACAGCTTCTTCTTGTAATCACCTTGAATCAACTAGACATCTATGGGAAGCAAACGGAACGGTGTACCCTTAGATGCAAAGGTACAACCCTGGGTGCTCCAATTCTGTGTAACTGCACCTTGTTGCTCGCACCACGGTCCTCCCAACAATAGATGACACGAAACCATAGCGACTGGTATAACATCACACAAAACCTCACAAGAGAATTTGCCCAATGAAAACAATACCTTGACTTGGTTCATGATCTTGAGCACGCCGGAATTCCACTTCAGTACATAAGGTTCTGGATGCAGTATCATTGACAACCCCAACTTCTCAACTAGTTCGATGCTAGCAGCATTAATCGAACTCTCGCAGTCAATCGACATGGTACAAACTATCTCCCTCACTTTGCAGCGAGAGTGGAAAGTCCAATCCACGCCGTAGCCTTCCTCTTCAAACAGGATGTTGCAACTCAACTTCCTAAAGCTCTCCTCCGAAGACATCATAGCAGCACTAAAAACTGATGATCAGATTATTTTAACCACAGGACAGCAGCACCAACTAACGATGAACTCAGTTTATATGCAGTTATCAACTCGGCAACTCATATGAATTCACCAATGTGTCTTTCGGCAGGGACAAGAACTGACACTCGATGTCAATATTCAGCGATCAAGAGACAACAGTAGGTTGGCTTGACCTCCCACGCAACAAACAGAGGAACAACTGACAGATTTCCCACGCAGCCACAATGACTGGAAGCCCTCTCGGCAGCAAAGAACAAATAGAAAATTGATGTTGAAATTTTCCAACGTCACTTTCAGTGGTAAATAGTGAGATGCAATAAAAAATTGGCAGCCAACACCAAGTAATCAATGCACCCTGTAGAGATGCAATAAACAATTCCACACTTGGTATTGAATCAGCAGCAATCCGAATCAAAAACAGCAGTACCCAGCGAATTGAATGAACTCAATGTAGATGAATAAACAATTCAGAACTTGATAGGGAAATTCCCAGCGCAACTTTCGGCCGGCAAGCAAAGACAGACTTGATACTTGATGTCAACTCCAGCAGCCCCTCTCACACACGAACAGCAGAGAGAATCACTCGGATGAACCTCCAAAACAGCAACACGAACAGCAGTCTAGAGAAAGAGATCCCAATGATCAGCACGCACAAACTGATTCAAGGAATCAATTCCAACGTAGCAAGGCTGAAATTCCAGATTGAATATATGTATGTAGCCGAACACGGTTCTCTCCAGCCGAATAGCTAGCTTATGGATGCAATAAACAATTTCGGAACTTGATTTCCCAGCGGTAGAGTAGCAATATTTGATCTTTAATGCACGAACACAAGACAGAGACAAGCTCTCGTGTACGCGCCTCCAAACAAGAAGAAGAATCGGATAGATAATCGACTCAACGCATCGTGAACAACTTGGCGCTCTGATACCACCTGATGCGGATCAACCTCGAGGCGAGATTAAATCCGTGGGTTGCCCGATCTTTCACGGTGGAAATCCCGAACAAATATGTGAAGCACGAATTACAAGATGCAATTCGCACTAGGATAGATAATTCTCACGCCCGCGCACACCACAGTACACGAACGAGAAATAGGGATCAAAGATCCAACGAGCAACTCCTAGCACCACAGCTAGAAATCACCACGCCACGATGAAATCCGAGATTGGAATTCACAAGAACACACCAAGAACAGGGATGAACCCTAACGGCCGAAGGCCAACACACACACGTATTTTATTTCATAACTCAAACTTGACTCCAACAATTTGGCCGAAGGCCATTGGCTTTTATAGCCAGCACACATGTATGTAATATAAGCTAATACCAAAATAGAAAAACAATTCCTTTTACATCTCGGATTTGTTTTCTTATCTCCTAAAACTAATCGGCTGATTCAATCTTTTTGTGCGCTATCTCTCCTTGTAGATTCGGACTGCCAGGTGGGCCCCATCCTAATGCATGCAGAGACAGGAAAGCACGAGGGGAAAACCGAATCAAAGTTCCAGCCCTATCTCTTTGCATGTCACTTTCCTTGCATGGCGAGAAGATAAAAGGCAAACGCCTCTTCTTTCTTGACGTGGAGGTATAGGCCTTCAAATCTTCTCAGATTCCATAATCTCCTTCCGGTTGTTCTTTCTAAATTGACTTCCTTGCTTTGTGAACTTGTACACCATGCACTCTTCTAGGCTTTTTGAAGTCATGCAGCACGTGGACTGTTTTATCTCCATGCAATCCCAACCAATCTTATTTCTCTCTCATTATTTTATGGTTTCCTTGCATGTAGTACTCCTTTCCTAAATGCATACGTGCATGTGCACATGGGTTGCTATGCACGACACAATCCTTTGCACTAGGCCAAAGATATCGATTTCCACACTCGCCGTTTCCTCGTGAAGCCTGGTGGACCCTTCCTCGGCGCACCAAAGATGCTCGCACGCCAAAGACCACAGTTCTCGGTTTCACGCGCGTATACGACGAAACTGTCGCGCGGGACTCGGCACACACGTATGTACCTCACAGACAGGTTTAGTAGTCGTGGCCGCATCACTAGCTTAAAACTGTTGTTGTACAAAAACTCAGCGAACGACAAGCATTTCTCCCAATTCTTACCATAGGAGAGAACGCAAGCACAGAGCATGTCTTCCAAAACTTGGTTGACTCGTTCCGTCTGGCCATCGGTTTGGGGATGGTAAGCTGAGCTGAAGGAGAGATGAGTTCCCATAGCCTCTTGCAAACTATGCCAAAATCGAGAGGTAAACAGAGACCCACGATCTGACACAATTGTCTTCGGCACACCGTGCAAACTCATGATGCGGGCTATGTAGAGATCTGCCAAGAGACTTACACGGAGGTCAGTCTTGACAGGAAGGAAATGTGCCACCTTAGTCAATCGATCAATGACAACCCAAATGGAATCATTTCCCTTGGAGGTTCTGGGTAAACCGGTGATAAAGTCCTGTAACACCCTGGCTATTCGGAAGCCAAGATGTCACCTAAATCATCTAACATATAACCATAATGCGGAAGAATTTGAATAATATCAACTAAAGATATAAAGAAATCACTATTTAATAGAACCATGACATGACAATAGTCTGAATTCAAACAAGTGTAACGAAGGATGATCGAAGATCACAAGCAATACATAATCAATCATAACATGGAGAAGGTATCCTTCCTTCACCATTTAAATTTATTTATTACAGTTCATCCCTTAACAAATAAAAGATAGAAACTAAATCATATTGTTGAACTTGATTATAGTGAATTGCAAGATTAGTGCGTGTCTACTCCCTCCCGATAGAGCCAAAGATCAATGATCACCTAAAATAAACAAACAAAGCAAGAATGAGTCCGTGACTCGGCAAGTACTGATGAATAAATGAACATACCACAAATACGAACAAGACCTCATCAAGAAGAATGCGAACATACCCGAATGAGTGTATGAATGGATAGAATGAATGGATTTAATGAAAAGAATGGATCGCACACATGCTTATACGCAGATAGCTAGTGACACACCCGTCGGTGTGCACTTAAGCCCGCATTGAACCAAAATACGGGATCCCAATCCAGATAAAGAACGTTTCATACGGTGTCCAAATCGCCCACATTGGACTGGTGGGTCTTACATGCCCATACTGGAATTGATGGGTCTTATAATCCACTCCCGTGGAAGGCACATGAAACAGGATGCATCCACCGAAGTATGAATTATGAAAGACATCATATATATACTCATGTATATAACACATAAGAAAAAGACATAAACTTTGAATATTCTCGTGGATACCAGAAAAACACAATACAGTCATCAAGCATGCATCATACTCCAAATATATGAACATCAAAGTACTTGCCTTTCGCGTTGCGACACGTGAGTAGGCAAAGACGGTGCCCCTAAACCCGAAGCCTCTCCACCTACACAAGCAAGTTCTCGAAATAAATACAACATAACAGGGCGCTTCCGTTAACGTTCTACAATGCCTTTCCGATAACCCACAATTAACTAGTTAGCTCTAATATGAAAACAGACTACTCAGGCACAACCCGAAACTGGACAGCAGAACGGTAAAAATCATATCTATTGGTCTGGAACTCTGAATGAGGTGAGACCAATTTCTATGGATTCTTAACTGACATATCTACAAAATTCTAGTTGACAAGATAACCCAATTTGGCCAATTTAATTTACTGACAGATAACTGAAACAGCAGAACGAAAACTGTCTACACAATTGAGACAGCAGTATTAAAACGATCATAACTTTTAATCTACAACTCCGAATTGAGCGTTCTTTAACAATATAAAAAGCTAAGACCAAGGCCTACAATAACCTAGTTGGGTGAAAGCCCTGAATGTTCAATTAACACACTCATATTTTAAAAGATAACTTGACAGATTATTCTCGTCAGGATTCTGGACAGCAGAGACAAAAACTAACATAACTTTTTATCCGTACGTCGGAATTTAGTGTTCTTGGCGGTAACCGAAAGCTAAGAACAATACCTACATAACTCTAGGAGATGGACATCTCAAATTCGGCCTCCAAGATCACGAAACAGGCCACGTAACATTCTGGACAGAACTAACGTTTTAATCGCAGCAAATCGATCTAATCAATTATGATCCAAATCACATCTACCACTAATCAAACGATGAGGATCGGCATTCGTTACCCTTGCAGCAATCAGGAAGTCGATGGTTGATCCACGAAGATGTTCCCCTCCTTCTTGATCAGCCAATTCCACGAAACACCGCTCCTACCTTCGCGAAGCCGAACGGGAGATCGACACCAAGGGACGGCTCCGGAGGTGGGGTGCTACACTAGGGGCTTGGGGCGGCAGCAATGGAGGTGGAGAAGGGCTGCAACCAGGGGAGGCGCAAGATGGAGGGGAAGGGGAGAGGAGGAGGTGGCGGCCAAGGTGGGGAGGAGAGGGGAAAAGGCGGCTAGGGTTTTGGGAGGGTGGCACCTCCCAATGGCCGGCCAGCCTCATGGGCCAAGGCCAGCCCAGTTGCTGTGAAAACGCAGAAAACCCCTCTATTCTCTTGATTAAACGTTTTTCCTAAAGAAACCTTCTACCGATTAATTAATTTCTCCCGAAAATTATTTCTAGCACTATCAGAGAATTACATTAATTCTCTCTCAATTTGAATTGCATTCTCAAATGAAAGTCGGGATATTACATTCTACCCCCCTTAAAAGGATTCGACCCCGAATCTAAATGCCAAACTACATAAGGGAAAACTGGAGTTGGGAACTTAACAACAGCGAATACACACCCGCTGTGAACAAATCTGGATAAAGCTCGCGCATGCGAAACTCTAGCTCCCAAGTGGCCTCTCTCTCTGACTGTTGAGACCACAACAAAATGACATACAACCATGTCTATCATAACACTCAACTAGGAAATTCCAGGTACACTCATTAGAAGAGAATCGAAGGTAAGATCCTACTCGAAGGACTACGACGTTAACGAATAATCAAACTCTGGATCTCCTAGGTACTCACTTGGCACCAGAACATACCAAAAGTTGCGTTCACCGCGTAGGGACCCGAAATGGTCCTAGCGATACGCCAACTAGCAAAAGCAACCCAACGTACCTTGGGCTAACCTCTCCATTGATACCGAACCACACAACATGCACAAAGAACAAGGAATTCGTGTTCCACCTCTCAATTGAACTCTTCACTGAAACAAGGATTACCTCCTTTAACCGGAAACATACAATCGAAATCTTTTTAAGCAAACTCTTTTACCGGCAAAACACATCTGAATAAGAAAGATTCACATCACAACTATACGTTACCAATCGGTATCAAGAGTAAAATCCGTAAATCGAATTTCATCAAGAAAACCTTTCCACTTTCCAAGTGGCAATTTACGAATAAACGTCACGAAAACCAAAGGGGAAAAACACTTGAATGCCCAAATCAAAAACTTCTTTTATTCTTCCTGAACCGATAAGAACCACACATACCAAAATCGAGTCAAACTCAACTTACGAAAGACATTGGTCAATAGCACAAAGCTCATACGAGAATAAAGAAAACGCTTCACTAATCAAGAAGGCATCTTTTTTCCTTAGTTTCACTTTTTGGAATAAAATATCTCTCAAACCTTGGAATTCGAATTCATCGCATACCACACGGTCTCAAACCTCTTAATTTAACATCACCAAATTTAGGCTTAAACTGAAATACATCATCCACACCTTTGGAGAGAGCCTCTATTGATTCCACTGAACACTCTAGACAACTCCTTCAACTGATGACATTAATTTGATAGGAGGCACCAAAGCACCTCAAAACCCATGCAATCTCATCACCTCCAACTTTCAAGAATAACACGTCAGAATCCTCAGCACACCCGCTCATGAACTACATCAGAAGGGTTCTATCGACAATCATTCCATTGCTCAGAATACTCCAGTTTTCTATCTCCTCTACACACAAATCTTTGGGCGACCAAAAGTCTAGCATGAAAATGGAAAGCCCATATTTAACCTCCGAGACCTCTACAACGAATTCCTCTTATAACAAATAGTGAAATCATCGAATTAAATCTCTAACATCCCCACAATTCCGACATACTCACTCATTGACATCATCAGGAATCACTCACACAACATCGCAATACTTTCCAATTGTGTTACTCTACAAATTTGATTAATGTTTCCATACATTTGATAATCCCCAACATTTCAACATGAACCAAAGTTCTGGAACTACACTATACCATAGGTCCTACTTAGTCGAACACTATACAGTTTTACTTCGAAGTCATACATTCCAAGAGGTTCGGTCAAAACCAACTCATCTTCTATTACCCCTCCAATAGCTCGGTAGCAAAATCTCACCCCTACAATCACTTAACCACCACCAAACAATTGACAACTCACGCTTTGTAAAACTTTGCAACACAAAATCGTTGATCCTTTCTCAAAAGAAAGAGACGAACAAGGACAAATTTCACCACACAGAAAATGTTGTTGCTCACAAAGGAGCACGAAACCAAAAGAAATAATCTGGTAATGAAGATCAGGGAAAACGAAAATTGAGTTCACAGCGGAGGGCACACATCCCTTGAAAAGGGAATAGCAAATAACCACCAATAAGAAAAATGACATTGCGATTGAAACTAGACAACTCTTGAGTGAAAAGGGCAAAAAGTTTATGAACAATTCAAATAACTACAAGTTACAAAACTTGACTCAAATTCTCAAATATTCCTACTGCACTCTTTCCTTTAACACTGAAATTAATTCTTTGACTAACATCGCTTTGCCACACGTACAAGATAAGGTCTTTAGTCCAAACCACAAGGACTAATTAAGAACCAATAAAAATTCCTCAATACGTCATATTTTCTCAGAACAGTTCCACTACACAAGAAACATGAGATCCAAATAATCCCAGCCACCAAACTCGAAACATTTCCAATTATGGGATTTCGCGAAAAGCAAGTAGATTATTCTCCTCTTAAAGGAACCAACATAACTTCTTTGATTGCAACCTCACATTGCCAACTCAGACCAAAAAGCCTTTAAAATTAAATCACACAAATCTCTTAAGAAGCAACAGGAAAATCCAATACCTAAAATTATTTAAAATTATTTCAGCTACCAGATGATTCATGAGCTCAAAAATATCACGAAAGCTAAACTTGAAATATTCTCATCTGAACGATATCACCAAAGGCGATCAAATTACTATAGGTATTAACATCAACTTCACAACAACAATTAGAAAACACTTTAAAAGACCCACGTGAAAAGAATGGGTTGATTCTTTCTCAAAAGAAGAGACAAATGGAAACGACTTTCACCAACTAGAAAACTCATCTACCGCTCGCACTGAACACGGGACCAAGGAAAAACCAATTAAGCAATGAACTCATAGAACATAAGTGGAGTCCATAGTTGAACGCATAAGCCTCACAAGAAGAGAATATCGAACCTTAACAGATAAGAACAAATAAGTATTCAAAATCGAAGCACTTGCATCACTGAAGAACCATTATAACTTTGCAACATACCGTTACTCGATAAACTTCATTTACCACATAAAGCCTGAACCCCCAAAAGATCATGAACACAACACTTGAAATTTGATCATTTAGGAAATATCACCATAGGTGATCAAATTTACTACGAGAATTAACCTCATTCTCACATTTTGACGATTTAATAACATCGGCAACATACACTAGTACCAAGAATCATCAAACTTTATTACTCCATCCTAAAACTTTCCAAAGGGAACACAAACCACAAGGTTGAAACAAATTTATTATAACAAGATTATGCTAAGCAATAACAATATCACAAGGCACGATAGCAAAGACTACTTACGAAATTCATCTACTCAACTATTGGTGTTGCTCAGCACCTTCTTCAGCGCTCATTAACAATTGATGATTGAATTAATCATGTGTGTACATACGGTACTAATTCCATTTGCAATCACATAACCATATATAAACATAGATTCACATTTCACCTTTGTTCAGAAATCATTTCAAAACATGATTAAAGATTCACTAACATAATTTTCTATAGACAAGGTTTCACGAATCGATACACCAGCACCCATCTGGTCCTTTATGCAAGTTTCAACAATTTTAGCATACCAGGAAATAGACAAATCTAGCTCTTACGTAAGATCTATAGGTTCTGAATGGATATGGACAGTCTTTATTTAACATACACCATATATCAAATACAAGGACATTTCAAATTAATCAATTTCACACAGATCAAATTAATCGGATCGTTACCACAGGAAAAACAAATGACGAAAACAACATGAACGCGAAGCCTTCCTTTCATATGTGCTTCTCCCCTGGTTTTTCTTCTTCTTCCTTCCTATTTCTTGTTGTTGGTCCTACTTTCCTTCTTCTGCTCTTGCACTCCTTCCTCTTCTCGTCTTCGTGATGGCGCCCGGCAAAGATGCACTAGTGATAATGACATGCGATGGCGGCAGACAAAACAATAGCGGCGACAGTAGATCGAAAGAGCGGCGATAGTAGACAGCAGTAGCAGCTCAATCGACTCATGACTGCATGGCTCCCAAGGAGAAACCGTGAGGTGCAGCATATGTTGGATTTTTATGTGGCTTTCAATATTTATTGTACTTATTCTATTTAACTCGATGTGAAATTATTCATATTATTGTTGTATGTGATAGGGAATATTTTGATGCGGAATTTAACTCGAGGAATTAATACTCGAGGTGCTAAGGACGGCTGTGCTGGAATATGTAGATATATTCATTGAGATCGAGTCTACAGGAATTTAAAATGCATGCATATATATTTAATCCGGGTACAGCATAGGGTGGAATAGCTAGGTTTGTTTGGCAGGATCGGCTTTGTAGGCTGTTGACCCACATGATCAGATTGTAATTAATTTCGTAAATAATCTGATCATAGCGCATAACTCACACATGTGTGCTAGGGACTAATATATTTTAGACTTGTAAAATTGGTATGTCTGATTGTAGTTGGTGACATTGTTCAGGAGTCTTACAGCGTACCGAAAACATGTGGGCCACTAGTCACTTTGTAACACCTAAAAGTGGAGTGTATAAATAGGTCACTACCCTCTAGCCTCATTATGTAATGTGAGCGGCACCACGGAAAAGGCAAATGAATAGAGGGTAGACCGAAAAGCCTCCATAAAATCAATCTAGGGTTTTGAAGAAAACCTAACATTTGTATCAAAGCGTGCGAGCTGTCCACGTCCAAGTCATTTTCGTGTTGTGGATCATTTCGTCCGTCAAAGATGGTGTTCTGGGCGTCGTTTTCGTCCGTGGAGTAGCAGCCGACATCGCTTTATCCTCAATCTTTCGTCTACTTCCACTGTGCACATCACCGATCCGCACGATCATGGCAACGAGATGATCGTTGAAGGAAAAGGCCAATCGCTGTGAAGAGAAAGTGAAAAAGCGCAAAATTTTGCCGCCGTTGCTCGGTGATCGAGGACGTATCTTGCAATCTTCACGGCAGTGAAGCTTCATGTCAAACCTTGAAGCTTGAATCAAAAAGCAATAGAGAACATCCATCGCTTTCTCTCTCTAGAATTAATGTCTCTCACTACCTGATTTCTTGGTGGCTCATTAATTGTTGCTGCTCCTGAATCTTCATGGCAAGAATCAAAAGCAGGCTTCAAGCACAAGACTTCATATTTTTTCCTCGCATGGTGATCGAGCACCAGAAAGATCTGGCTTATCTTTTGGTTTTTTGGATGTGAAGCACTATAAATTCAGGTATCTTGCTGTGATCACTAATAGTATTTTTCTGAACTGCTTACATCTTGTAAATTGGATGGCTCAAATTTCACGGTTTGGGAAAGAAAAATCATGTTTTTACTTTCTGTTGAAAACATTACTTATGTTATAGACAAAATTGAACCGGAAGAGCTAGAAAAAAAATGCCACTCTTGAGGAAAAGAAGAATTATGTAGAAGAATATGAAAATTAGACAAGGGATAATAAAAGGGCTCGCATTTTTATGTTGGGATCAATGGCTGATTCTTTAGCTGCTGAGTATCAGGGTTAACGAAATGCGCGAAAGTATTTCTTATTAAAGTGCTTAATCTTGTTAATCGTTTTCTCTCCACCAAGATGTATGATGACACTTCAATTAATGAGCATCTCAATAAACTCTATATTTTAGCAAGGGAATTAAAAAATGTTGGCTATCCTTTTTCTGAAGAAGTGCAGGTCATGGCTGTTCTAAACTCTTTGCTAAATTCATGGGAATAATTTAAGATATATTTGTCATCATGAAAGGATACTCAATATGCGCACTCTGAGACATCATTTGCTTATAGAAGAAGATAGAAAACTCTCTCATAGAAAAGAAAGAAATACTCACAATTCTGAGTTACACCTTAGAGAGAAAAAAAGGTATTAATGAAAGGAATTGTCAAAAGAGGAAGCCTAATGGTGATTTAAGAGAAAAGCTTAACAAGAAACGTGATCGGAATGATCGTGGAAATTATATCTCAGTTCAGAGGAATGATAAGTACAAAAATTTCAAGTGTCACAACTGTGGTCAGTATGGGCATTTCAGAGCTCACTGCATGAAAAAAAGAAGCCGAATGAGCAAAAGAATCAAAATAATCAACCAGTTGAGCGTAAAGGCAATTCATCGCCTAACGATATGTCTAATATTTTTGTATGCACTGAATCTTTATTTACTACTACTTTTCTAAATAGTTAGGTTGTTGATTCTGGTGCTACATCTCAAAATACTAAAGATAAGAGAGCTTTTAGTTTGATGCGAACTATTCCAATAGGAAATAGATATGTCTATTTGGACACCAGTGCCAAAGTTGATTACTCAGAATTAGAAATTATGTCCTAGAACTCCCCAATAGAGGAAAATTATTATTACATGACACTTTATATTCACCTAGCATGATAAAGAATTTATCTCTGTTGCTTAGTTAGAATCTATTAGTTATGATATATTGTTTGAAAAAGAAAGAGTTGAAATATTGCTCAATGGAAAATTAGTGCATACTGGAACTCACCATAAAGGTCTTTATTTTCTTGATGAGCTATCAAATGATGACAATATTGATTTCTTGGTTGGTGAAAATAACTCCATAGTGAGGAATACCAATGATAGGAACACATGCTTATAATCTTATTTGTGGCATTTACGACTTGGTAACATATCTAAAAATAGAATTAAGAGGCTTATAAATTCTGGAATTCTGCACTTTAAGTGGAAGGATTTTGGTATTTGTGAGGCATGTATAATGGGTAAGATGACCTGTGCGCCTTTTCCAAAAGCAGAAAGATTTAATGAGCCTCTTGCCATTATTCATTCTAATATTTGTGGTGAGATGTCTACTCCCACTAGAGGTCAAAAGATTTATTTTATCACATTTATTGATGATTATTCTAGATTTGATTATGTGTATCTTCTTAAACATAAGTAGAAAGGATTTGATGTATTCAAGACATTTAAAACTGAAGTAGAAAATCAATTAAATAGAAACATCAAAGTTTTGAGAACTGATCGTGGAGGAGAATTTTTTGTAAAGAGCATGGAATTATTCATCATTATACCATACCTTACACTCCGAAAACAAAATGGTGCTGCTGAGTGGAGGAATAGAACACTTATGGATATGGTTAGGTCTATGATGGTTTATTCAGATCTTCCTTTGGATTTTGGGGTGAAGCTTTATATACTGTTGTTTTTTTATTAAATCATTCGCCATCTAAGGCTGTAACAGTCACTCCTTATGAGTTGTGGACTGGAAGAAAACCCTCACTTCACCACTTAGCTGTTTGGGTTGTAATGCACAAATCAGAGTGTCAAATCAAAACCGTACAAAATTGTAGCCTAAAAGCATGCCAAAAAATTTATTGGTTATTCTTTGGGATCAAAAGGGTACATATTTTATGATCAGAAAAAGGATAAACTGGTGAAAAGCAGGGAAGCAATATTTTTAGACCAAAACACACCTCACCGTGCTAAGCGGGCAAGGGTGGAACTATTGGCAACTCCACCGAAAACACAGATGGATACATCTGGTATTAATTCTCATATTGAAGGAGGTTTAGATCCTAAAGAAAATACAAATCAAACTTCTAACAGTAACATGCTTAGGAGAAGTGGGAGAAATTTTTGTACACCCCAATATCTAGATGATTATTACTTGTTCTTGGGCGAAGTTCACTCTAAAATTTTATATTTAGAGGAAGAACCAAAGACTTATAAAGAAGCAATAACCTGCTCTCAATCAAAACTATGTGTGGAGACGATGCGGGAAGAATTAAACTTGATGAAAAGGAATAAATTTTATGAACTTGTTGATCTACCAAACAACCATAAACCCATAGGTTGTAAATGGATTTTTAAAAGGAAATTGAATGCAACAGGTTTAGTGAAAAAATATAATTTTAGGTTTGTTGCTAAAAGCTTTACACAAAGAGCAGGTATTGACTTTGGGAAAAAAATTTATCCTATTGTAAAATTTACTTCAATTCGTATTATTAGTGCTTTGATGACTTATTATGATCTTAAACTCCACCAAATGGGTGTTAAAACTGATTTTCTTAATGGTCTTTTGGCGGAGGAAATATATATGAATTAGCTGGAAGGTTTTGGAGAAAAAGGAAATGAAAATAAGGTTCGCAAGTTGAATAGATCAATTTATGATCTTAAACATGCTTCACGTCAATGGTACATTCTTTTTTATAATGCTATCACGTCATATGGTTTTTCAATGATGGAAGGTGATCATTGCATATAAACAAAAGCTATGTGTCGGATCCCAAAATTCATGTTTTGGAATCCTCAGTGTCAAGCCGTGCCATTCCCTGGATCAGTAGACAGCACACACACAAACCTACTCGGGTCATGCCCTCAACCGCGGAAGCTCGGCGCAGACCAACGATCAGGTCCATAGTTACCACCCCACGTGGTCAAAAGAAAAACCTATAGAGGTCTTGAAGAGGTCTTGGAGAGGTCCTAAGTGTCTTAGAGGGATTCCGAGGAGGTCCTCTGTAACATCCCAATTCTCAACTTGTGTTTCAAATGTAAGAAAATGTGTAGAAATTAAAACTTTTCTTGCATCTTGAAGTTTTTGAACTTTTCTGTAATTCTTGTAAAGGAATTGTGGGAAATCAAAAACCTAAATCTCCCATTTAACTAAAGTCATAAAATCCTTGTTGAAAATCTTGTGTTCAACTCCTTGGAAATATTTTTCCTTGGTTGTGTGACCCCTCTGAAAAATTTCATAATTTTTAGAAATTGTTTGAATATTTAAGAGGTAGTCAAACCATTTTGACTCTTGATCAAACCCTAGAACAAACCTGGCAGAATTTCTAGAGAAAAATGCTCTGCATAAAAACCTTTGGAAATTTTACACGAGGTTAATCCTAAAGTCAGCAAACTCCTGTAAAAATTTCAGAATTTTTGGAGTTAGTTCGCTACATCTAAAAATCCTTCAAACTTTTAGCTATTTTCAAAACCCTAGTCAGTTCCTGTTGGGTTCGAGTCAGACTCGAGCCACTTGACTTGGTCCAACCACCTAACTGCACTCGGGCTCGAGCCACATAGGCGCGTGTGCGGTGGACCGTTGGATGTCAATCAAACAATCCTGATCGCTTGTGCCGTTCGGACCTCCCGAATATCTCGTTCAATCTCTGCCGTCCATTTCAAATCCAACGATCAAGAGCTCCGACTCGGGACTTTTGACTCAGCTGAACCCACTCGTGTATTTTGGCTCGGACCACCTTGGTTTGAGTCCCTGAAAGGTGGGGCCCCTGGGAACATGGTCGTCTCCTACCTCTGGCTCAAGCACGAGCGCCAGCGCATGGCGCGGGAGAGGCAGTGCATTGTACCTTCACTGGGGACCTTTAAACGGCTATGTGCTACAAGCATTAAATACGCATCAGAGTTTCTCCCCCAAAGTCGTGTTCTTACCTGCTCCCGTCGCTCACATTGTCCTTGGCAGGGATAGGAACCGAGCTCATCCTTGAGCTTTGCCCTCACTTGAACTCTACCCCTTCGGCTATAAAAATCCCTTGAACCCCTCCTTGGACCCTTTTCCAACTCTAGCGTGCTCCTCCTCTGCTCGTTGAGCTCAAACACCAAAGAACTCTAAATCCGCCATTGTTGGACCGTGGAGCTCCTCGGTGGCGACCGTGCTCCAAGGGTTCTTTTGGCAATCCTTTTGGTTTGCCTTGAGTCTCTAATCATCGTAGCCATTAACCCTAACTTAATTTTGGGTTGCTTTCACAGAAGCTGCCCAATTTTGAGTTATGGACCTCCTCGGCCGAAATCGCCCTTTTCTTCCTCAGTGCCGGCAAGAACCCCCTCTTTTCAATTAGTTGCTCGGGGACCACCCTTGAGCTATATGGAATTTATCCCGATGACGTGGATGTGTTCTTTTTTGCTCAGGACCTCCTCTCCACGTTATCGCCCTCAGCGCCGGCGGTGGTCGTCGTCGCCGGAGCTCCTCCGACCTCCTCTAGACCTCTTTGTCCTAAGGTAACCTTCTAAGTAGTCCCTAGAAGCTTAGCACCTGCTCCTCTAGACCGCTGCGGAGCTCTTTTTCGCTTTTCATTTCCGGTCGTGTTTTGCTTCACCGTCGTTTTCCGGCTCGCCGCCGTTCTAGACCTGCGGCGTGGTCGTAAGTGCCACCTGGGTGTGCGCGTTGCTATTGTGAACCTGGTGGTGCCTTTGGTTTGCGCCGCCGTGACCAAAGTCGTCGGCGGCGAGCCATTGTGCAAAATCAGGGGTACTTGTGTTCCGTTGTCGTACGCCAAAACCTCCCTTAGACCTCCTCTTAGACAACCCTTAGGACCTCCTCTAGTCTTGATCTTAACCGTTAAGACCTCCCCCTAGGAGATTTTAGCCGTCAGGACCTCCTTCTCACAACCTCCCCTTTTTCGTGTTTGAAAAGACCACCTCTTGGTCTTTTTGCAAAAACAACCCCTGTGACCTCTCTCGGGGTCCTCTTTGCAAAAGACCACCTCTTGGTCCTTTTTGCAAAAACAACCTCAAGACCTCCCTCAGAGTCCTCTTTGCAAAAGACCACCTCTTGGTCTTTTGTAAAGAAAACTTCCAGGACCTCCTCCTTATAAATCATTAACGTCCAGACCACTTCGGGTAGATCTTGAGCCATTAAGACTTCCTCTGAGTAGATCTTAACCGTCCAGACCTCCCTCCTTTATATCTTAACCTTTTAGGACCTCCCCGTGAGATCCTAGCCGTCCAATATCTCTTCTCTATTAGATCGTATCGCCCAGGACCTCCCTCGGTGAAATCTTAGCCGTTCAGGACCTCCCCCTGGAGATCTTGACCGTCTAGGACCTCCTCTTGTAGATCTAACATTTAGGACCTCCCTGTGTTGACCTAGACCGTCAGATCTAGATCTAACAGGCGAGATATCCTCGGCGCGTTTAGAGTTCTAAACATTCAAATCCCCTTCGAAGGTGACCTTTTGATCTGAACCATTCCTTTTAGATCCATGGCCCAGATTTGGTGAGATATTCGGGAAGTCCGAATGTTCCATCTCTTGTGGACCGTTAGATCTAATCCAACGGTGGGCACTATTGGCTTCACGTGGGCTGCACGCGCGGCTCAGATTCAGTGCGCGTGGGCCGTGGGATTCAATATCGATGGTCCACGTTTGTCCACGTCTTTTCCAATGAGTTAAGTTTGTTTAATTTTCGGGATGCTTTTATTTGTCAACTAAAAATAGTATTAAACTTCAAAATTTCATAACTAATTCATTTGAACTCCATTTTAGATTATTCCAATTGTGTTAAATTTCTGTTTAACTGAACTTAAATCTAAAAATGTGTTTTGACACTGTTCTACACCAGAAAATTGTGTAGGTTGAATTAACTTGCTTTAGCATTAATTATTGTTCTAGAAATTCATTAAAATTTGTAAAATGCATAAGTAATTCTCTGTAATTCCAAATTGAGCAAACTAAAATTTGTTAAATTACTTTGATAATATGCTTTAGTGTAGAGTAGGTTTTAATCTTGTCTTTGCCTCTGAAATTAACCTTGTGCTACTTTCACCACTTATAAAAATCATAAGTAATTCAATTTAACTCCAAATGAAGTGAACCCAATTTTGCTGTTCTTAGGATGCCATGTTCTTCCCACCATAAAAATTTCATGTTCATAAACTTTTTAGAAAATTATGCCATAAACAATAATAGAAAACTATTTAATTTGAATTTACCAGCTAAAAGAAATTATTTAGGCCATAACTTTTGCATGCTTAGTCCAAATTGGTTGATTCTTCTTGCTAAATTCATTTAAAATCATGATCTTCCTGCTGTGAAAATTTCATGGATTTTGGATGAATTTAAATTATGAGTCTTTTCGGTGTTTGTCGTTTTTATTGGATTTTCTCATTCTTGCGATAGGTTCCGAAGAAATTATTGATTGTGAGAGTGATCCTCTGCAGCAAGAAAGCGATCTCCAACAAGGCAAGCAGATGTAGCATCATTTGATCATATTGATCCCATTACTTTTAAAGTCTAATATCTTGTTTGCAAAGAATAAGTATGCATGCTTCTTGTGTCAAAGTTAATTTTGTCGATTAGAGGTAATTAATCCTATTGCATAGTTTTCCTGAAATTGTTCACACCTGCCACAAACCTAAGATTATATTCTCACTGGTGAACTAGAGCTCGGTGAATGATTTATGGTCTTTTAATTGTCTTTACGATATGATGCTTAGCAATGCTTAGTTAACGGTAGAATTGGACGGTTATCGACTTAGTCCATGATCTTGATCACACAAATCTTACAATTACTTATGATCAATACCTTGTGCTTTGTTTCATTGTGAAAACTAAAACTGAAAATAAAATATTTTAGACTTGGGCACATTGGTATGATGGTGTGATCTTATGGTGTGACTGGAATGGTGCCCGGGTCATCAAGGACCGAGTTACTTGTGTCACTAAGCCAAACGATATTTGCGTGCTAACCACACTAGAGGGATATGGGACCTCTCTCGATTTAGTACTTTGGCGTGTGTTAGCTCCGAGTCGTAGGAGGTTGTAGGAGGCAGATGTTGGGAGCATTGCAGTTGTCCAAAGCCTTCACCCTTATGGGATTTGTTGACTTTTGGACGGGCAATGTAGCGTATAGGTTTCTATCCATACAAGCGGCTCGAAGTTAATACACAATATTGGAACCGTTTCGTAGGACTTAGCCGTACCGGCATACCAAAGGAAGTGTGCTTAATAGCTTGGCAAAAATGCGATCTAAAGTGTGGGTACAGTGGTACACCCCTGCAAGGTTCAAACTATTCGAATAGCCTCGTCCTAGGTTATGGATATGCTTGGTAAGATCGTGTAAGAACTAGACTACAACCTTTTAATTAAAACTTGATGTGGGTGGTACGAATGGGTAATTCGTGCTATTGTTGTGATGGCTATTGGGTTAGTCATCTCCAGGATGTCTTTATGTTACTACTTATTATCTCGCTGTTATTTGAACAAATAAATTTCAGATTGTTAAAAATGCCTTCAACCTATTACTTATTGCAAATAAAATCTGCGTTATGCTGAAAATAAACCTTGAGCCTTCTCCTTTGATTCAAGCCTGCATGTAGTAATATCTAGGTTTGTTACTCGTAAGTCTTACGAGTACATTTTTGTACTCATTTGCTTTGCTTAATTGTTGTAGAGGAGGTTGATCCCCAAGGGGTCGACTTTTGTGAGTTTTGCGGTGGAGCGTGCGACTAGCTTGGCGGCCTAGTCGGATTGCCTTGTGGGTGTAGGGCAAACCGGTTGGCTCTTGTTCATAGCCATCTTATGGCATTTTGATTCCGTTGTTCTTTTAGTCCTTGGCCAGTTGGCCTCTCTTTTGTAATAACTTTACTATATGTCTTTTGCTTGTAAAGCTTTAGTTCGATGGTATGATCTTGTATGGAATTAATGCATTGTTTTATGAAAGGGTGTGTATACTGCAATTCTGGGAAGACTAAGCTTTGCTTAATTGTTGTAGAGGATGTTTTGTTTGTTATGCTAGAGTCAATGGAAGACTAAGCATTACAAGCTAAATACCCCGGGGTCTCACAAAACTTGGTATCAGAGCCATACCGACCGTAGAAACCCCTATCTTGGTCGCCTTTAGGATGTTTTGAAAAACTTAGTTTCAAAATAACAGTTGCTTATTGAAAGCTTAAGTAAGTTATCAGATTTTACTCCTTACCTATCTTAGTTTGCTCATCTTACCTTACTCTTGATTAAGTTAGAAAAGGTTGTTTTCCTCTCCTTCTTTCCAAAGATAATTGTTATCGATTAATTGTGGTTTTGGGAGAACAATGGGAGTTCTAAAATTGAAGTTTTGGCTGCCCTTTGGTGAAGAATAGACGTGCTCGGAGCTGAATTCAAAATCTGGACAGCAAGCTGCTAGTTGGTGAATAAGGGAAATAATGAGAGGTTAACTCATCTAAAACTTATGGGAATGAAAGGGTTGTTGGAGATATGCCCTAGAGGCAATCATAGAGATAATGATATTTCGTTGTATCCATGATTTAATAAATGTTCCTTGAATATTGCCTTTGTGTTGATTAACATGTATGTGACTTGTTTGTGAAACTCTTTACTTGTATGGTTATTCTAAAGTTGTCCCTAGTCGGAGTTCATGTGAGGACACACGTGAATGATGGATTAGCACATGTATCGGTTGATGACCATGTTTCACAGGTCATAGACATGGAGATGTCAAATGTCGGGACCCAAAAATACAATTCTGGACCCTCTGTGTATACTGCACTAGTCCAGGATCACGCTAGTGCACACAGTGGCAACATCGATGAAATATCATTTCCATATGCAAAGATGACTAATAAATAGGCAAATAACAATGCATATCAGAGTAAAGACCTTAAGGTCAAAGCTTACAATTAATGCCTCAGAAGGCGAATAGCTCAACGAAGCTGCAGCGGAACGAAATGAAATAACTTCAGTGAAGCCCATCCATATGCCCACAGGCAATCGGTTGGGGTGCGCGACCTAGTTCTTCTCGATCCTTGAAGTAGATCTTGTTGACCGACGATTCCTCCATTTTCTGTAGGTTTTGGCGCAAGTTTTACAACAAGCGTGAGTACACAATCGTACTCGCAAATCATACCACAGAATGCAATGTATAGATGCAGGCTTATTCCAAAGGAAATGGCTTCTGTGGTTATTTTGCAGAAATGCAACATTTGCAATTGAATACAAATAATAGATTGAAAGCATAATTCAAAATAAATAGACAATATTAATTTAGCAGTTGTTTTCACAAAGACACATAGCCTAATCAGATTACTCACACATAGCCATATGATTGAGGTCACACAGCTCCCATCCCAACATTTTATGAAAATCTACCCCTCGTGTGAAATCCCCGAGCATGTCCATGACCGCGGACGCGGCTATTCGAATAGATTGTTTAACACTCTGCAGAGGTTGTACACTTTACCCACACGATATAACCAGTGTGGCCGCACTGATCATAACAAAATGGTTCAGAAAATTCATCTCAACATTGACACTCCCGATGTGCTTACAAACCGCTATGCCAACCCAAACGAAACGCTTTGGCATAACACACATCGTTGGACAGGGAAGCGGCGAACCGTCCCGCGATGCAACTACCTTGTAGTACACACCTCCACCCATAGCCTAACCTCACACTGAGTAATCAATGCCAAGAATCCATAACTTACTAAGTTAGGCCCGTCCCATACGGGCATGTGGTCGTCTGAGAAGGCTCAGTTCAATGGCGCACAAAGTTAAGTCCTTAATTGACCAAGGCAAGACTTCCATATTCTAACTAAATCACAAAGATTATCCTTCCCATCACAAAGTCCACCATATCACACAGTATCCACCACTTGCCCCCAGTCCAAATCCTTTCCCACCCTGTTGGTTAGGTGCAACACATGCTATCACAAAGTAATAACACATAGCACACATAGTTTTACACATAGTTTCATCGTCACTTAGTCAAATTTATAATTGCAACTCAGGTGATGATGATGACTCGTTGCATGGCTAAGCAATCTACTCGTACTAACCAACCCACGTTGGTAATACCATAGCACCAACTAAATATGAACCAATCTAGGGTGATAAAAGATTATGACATACAATAGACAAAGTGGATATAACAAATTGGATTAATATCTAAACCCAAAAGTATTTAAACAAATAATTAAAATAGAATGCAATACTTTAAAACAAAGTAATTTGAAAACTGGGTTCAATATGATCAAAGGTATAACTTGCCTTGCTATAGCAATGGTGATCTTATTTTATCTTCAATCCTCTACTTGCTTGATCTTCACTCCTTGAGCGATTAGGGACTTGGCGTCTAACGAGAAACAAAGCGCAAAACAAACTAAATTCAAAAGGCAAATCAAATAAACTCCAAATTGAAATTGAATGGTACTGGAAGATAGATATTGAATTTAGATGAATTTAGAAATTCGAATGGGTTCAATCGGAATTCGGATGAAGAAGATATGGCTTTCGGAAGATTGGAATTCACATGAAATGATGAAAAAGCTCTACGGAATATTCTCAGAATATTCTATTCCGAAAATATTAGAAAAAGAATGAGTGTATGATAGGTGGGACCGACTGGTATTTATGGATTTCTAGAATTAAAATAATTCCAGAAATAAGGTAGAGAGAGTGACAAGTGGGACAAATAAGATAAAAGGATTTTTCAAGAATTAAATTAATTCCCGAAAATAGAATTAGGGGTTGACATGTGGGCCACTGGTCTATAGACCAGGTCCACAGAGATATGCTAGTCCACGGTGGACCAAACTCATAGACAAGGGTTTAACCAAGAGTTGACTGACATGCAGGACCCGCATGTAAGTGAGATGAAATAAATAGGGTTTTAATTAGGAGGATGACATGTGGGATCGACATGTAAGAGAGATATATATCTATATGGATAGCAAAACAATTGGCAGAGAGACATTTGACAAAGAGATATTGGGACCCACATGGAAGGGAGTCAACCAAAGAAGCGTCAGCTAAAAGAAATGCTTCAACAGAGAGCAAAGAACAGGGAGCATCAGCTAGTTATGTAGCATGGAATTGGCAATGAATAGAGGATGAATTATCAGGAAAGGATCACGAAGACACATGCTATTGAATTGTTGGATCACAAGTGAACCACACAACAGAGAAGAAACAACTAACCAGAGAAGAGGAAAGTTACAAACTGGACATATGATGAACAGTGCATGGCTGATTCATGCGCATAGAGGTGCCGATGAACGAAGGCGATCCAGCCGATGGCGAAGGGCAAGCGGAAAGGAAGCGACGGAGGGAGATGATGACGCGATCCGAACGTCGAGATTTTGCTCCATGCGGCGGCGGACGCCAAGAACGCGGACGAGCGGCCTCGCGCGCGCGTAACACCGGCGACAATCTGCGAGGAGGAGGAGCACGGCGTAGAAACGCGCGACGCGAACTCAACGGTGGTGGAGTTGAAGGTAGGGGATCAGCGGTTGCGGAGTAATTGGCGAGAAGGGCGGCGAACAAGAGGCGAGAACGCTCGATTCTCGGCGCGCGGTGGATGAAACTTGAATCTACAAGAGAGGAAAAATAGGTATTGACGAGGGCACAAGATGGCGCGGTCGGATTTTGGAAAAACTCACCGAGAAGCGAGGAACGCGATGAACACGTTTCGGCTTTAGGGCTTGACATGGCCGCGATGCTCCGGTGATCTTGAGCGAAGAGGAAGGAACCATGGCGTAGAACGCGACGATGCGAAGCCAACGCCGACAGTTGGCCGGGGCGGCGGATGAAAGCGCGATTCGCGGAGAAGAACCTCGGTTGGAGCTCGGTTTTAAGATTGCGGCGAAAATAGATCGGTTTGGAGGAAGCCAATTCGGGGATTGGAAGAGGAGATCAATACGACGCGTGGGCGCAAGCGGCTCGCTTTATATGCACCGTAGAGGAAGATATGGAATTTTGAAGGATTGGTTGAAACGTGCGTTACGGACTCGGGCGCGTTCGGTTACGGAAGATGAACAGTACTCGCGAAATCAGTAGCATCAGGCGGGGAGAGAAAAGGCTGAATTTTCGGAATTAAAATAAAAGGCGAAAATCAAGGAGATCAAATAAATAGCAAATAAATCTGAAAAATCTCAGAAAATACCCAAAAATTCCTTGAAACACAAGGAAGCCAAATAACACAAGTTTTATTTAATTCATGTTTATATTAGTCAAATTAAATATTTTTAATTTAGAAAATTCCCAATTAAGCTTTATTAATTCAAATAAAATTAGTGAAATTTTTCAGGACCTAAACTACTCAAAAGATTTTTTAAAAGCCAAATTTTGGGATGTTACATCAAACCAATAATGTGGACACATCTTTAGAACATGGGGTTGGACCGACCCAACATGAGACATAGCAATTATACTTATGGTTCTCTCTACACAATGTGTACGCCTTGTCCTTGGACCTGAGATTGTCGCATGTACTTGAGATGTGAATCGACCTACTTAGGGGCTATTAAACGCTACTCGTGGCTGGGTAGTTATAAAGGTAGCTTTGGGTTTGTCATGAAGCATCTTTGCGAGGCATGGTCGGTCGAGATGGGATTTGCCCTCTCTACCTGTGAGAGATATCTCGGGCCTCGGTGATCGGATCGAAATGCATGGCCATGCTACTTAAGGTTAAGAGTTAACCTAGTAAGGGATTCGGATCACGGGATCGAAAGAGTGGTTAGCTTGGAGCTCGGCCGAATATCGTGAGGCAAAGGGATTGGCATGTACATAACGTTGTGATGGTTCGTCAGATATGATCTTTGTGTGCGTTTAGGAGTTGGCACGTCTTGCTAGAGGCGCTACCAACTATTGACCAAGTATGTGTACTCGCGTCATGTCTAAACATACGTGAACCTATAGGTCACACACTTAAAGTGAAGCCTAATTCGGATTGGATCCAAATTAGGCGGGCATTGAGTCCTAATGGACCTCTATTCGTAGGCGCCCATTGTAGGGACGTCTATAAAAGGAGGCGGCGCGCGAGATTGGGCGATGTGTTTTCATGACATCCTCAAACCCTAGCCGCCACCCTCCCACGCCCTAGTCGCTCGCGCGGATCTAGTAGTTCGGCATGCGGCGCTTCCTCCGTGCGTGTGGATACCTTTGAAGGCGCGCATGCGTAGCGTTGGGACGAACCGCAAGAGAGGCGTATGTGGGACGCCACGGCGAGGCGAGGAAGTAGTACGACTACTACGCCCGACGTCTTTGCATCAAATTAGTGCGACTACTGCGCCCGACGCGTCTTGCATCAACTTTCGCTTTGCGCGTCTAGTGGTAAGTACGTGATCTATAACTGCAGTGATCTTGGTTTACGGGTATAATTTTTTTTTAATTTGCGCTAGTGTAGCCTACCCGTTTCCCGATAAGGGTAAGATATGATATTAGTTGGCTAAGTATCTAATACACTATTAGTGGTTTTTCCCTGTCCTTTTGGTGTGTTAGACTTAGAGTTGTGTTTTAAAATTTATCTTCCTAACCGATTGCTCGTTCCTTCAATACGAGTTAGTCGTATCGGAAAGTTGATCTTGTTCCTTGAGGCTTTCTGTGCTGATTTTGTGCATGTTTTTCTAACCTTTGGAGTCTATTTCTTAGTTGTGTTATTTGTTTTCCTTGCCTCCAGTTTTTGAGCTTTGTTGCTAACTCATTTTAGTGGAACAGGATGGCTGGGAGGACTCGGAGTAGCCAGGGTCAGCCGGCTAGTTCGGATGAGGCACTTCCGCCTCCTCCGACCATGGCCGAAGTTCTTCTTCAGATCGAGCGCAACAGGATGGACCAAACGAGGATTTTGGAGTCTATTGCGCGCATCACCTCCGCTCTTTCTGGTGCTTCTGGATTAGGGGGAGGAGGTGGACATCAGCCGCTTGGGGGACTCTCAAAGTTCCTTCGCACTCAGCCGCCCACCTTCTCTCGGTCAGAGGACCCCCTGGATGCAAACGACTGGTTGCGTTTGGCTAAGCGAAAGCTCAACGTTGCTCAGTGCCAGGATCACGAGAATGCACTCTTTGCCTCCCATCAGCTGGAAGGGGCAACACTTTCTTGGTGGGAGAACTTTCTTGCCATGCAGCCCACAGGCCGCGCCATCTCTTGGGAGGAGTTTCGTACTGCTTTCCGTCGGGCTCACATCCCCGCCGGCTTGATGAAACTCAAGAAGGAGTTTCTTGCGCTCAAGCAAGGGCGCCGATCGGTGATGGAGTATTTGTACGAGTTTAACCACTTGGCTCGTTATGCTCCAGGAGAGGTGGACACCGATGAGGCCAAGCAGGAGAAGTTCATGGATGGTTTGTCCGAGGAGCTGCAGGACAAGCTATCTATTATGGACTTCCCTGACTTTCAGGCTTTGGTCGACAAGGCCGTCGTCGCCGAGCACAAGGCAAGAGCGGCGAGTCCCATAGCGCAAGTGGGAGGCGAAGTGCGCGAAGAGCCGATCTCGCCGTTATCGCATCGGGCAAGCCGGTGTCTCATTCTCGAGCCGGCACCTATACCTCGCCCTCCGCGGTGTGTGTTTGATCACGCGCCTACGAGTCAGCAAGGTGGCCTCCGCAACCCAGCTGTCGAGGTCACTTTTTTCTTCTGCCACAACAAGGGGCATTATGCGAATAATTGCCCTAAGAAGACCGGAGCGGCCCCTCGTCCTAATGGAGGACGCGGGCAGGGGAGTGGTCACTCTCAGGATCAGAAGGTGATCCAGAAGACCCAGAACGTGGGAAGCGGCCACGTCAACCACATCTCAGCTGAGGAAGCACAGGAGGCACCTGACGTCATGTTGGGTACGCTCTTGTTAATTCTGGTCCTGCTACCGTTTTGTTTGATTCTAGAGCTTCTCATTCCTTTGTATCCAAATCTTTTGCTACTGTTGGTGATCTTCTTCTTGCTCCTTTGCTCGTCCCTTTGCTCATTCGCTCTCCGGGTTTGGAGTTGAGAGCTGAATTAGAGTCTCGGGATATTCCTGTTGAGATCAATCGGGTGGGATTTCTAGTAAATCTTATCCTCCTCAATTCAGCAAGCTTGGATGTAATTCTTAGTATGGATTGGTTATCTCGACATTTGGGACAAATCGATTGTGCTAAGAAGTGCGTCTACCTCACCAGTTCCTCCGGCGAGCGAGTTGGTTTTTCACCGAAGCTACAAGGACACCATCTCTTCGCACTTGAAGCGAAGTTGGCTCCTGTTATCCTTGAAGTCCTTGTGGTGTGTGACTTCGTCGATGTCTTCCCCGAAGAATTGTCTGGGACGCCACCAGTTGGAGACCTCGAGTTCGTTATCGAGTTGGCGTCTGGTATAGTCCCGATTTCAAAGAGGCCTTACCGGATGCCTCCGAATGAATTGGTGGAGTTGAAGAAGCAACTTGGTGAGCTTCAAGAGAAGGGTTTCATCCACTCTATCTCATCTCTGTGGGGCTGTCCAGCAATCTTTGTAAAGAAGAAGGACAATACTTTGCGCATGTGCATTGATTACCGTCCACTTAATGAAGTGACGGTAAAGAACAAGTATCCTTTACCCCATATCGATGACCTCTTCGATCAATTGACTGGAACATTTTTGTACTCATTTGCTTTGCTTAATTGTTGCAGAGGGGGTTGATCCCCAAGGGGTCGACTTTTGTGAGTTTTGCTGTGGAGCGTGCGACTAGCTTGGCGGCCCGGTCGAATTTCCTTGTGGGTGTAGGGCAAACTGATGTAAGTGTTGGCTCGATCTTCCGAAAGGTACTGATAAGTCGATTGTGGAGAACACGGCGTTGATGATCCAAGGCTCCAACCGACGGATCGATCCTCGCAATCACTACACTCTTTGCTCGTTGGTTATCAAGCCGTCTTTGAGCGCGGTTGACCTCGCCAAGAAGGCTATCTCCTACAAGCGAATCGAGAACACAAGCAAGAGAGTAGAAGATGCAGTCTGTATTGCGAATAATAATAAAGTTCACAGAGTGGGGTTCCTCAAACCGAACAAACGGCGAAACTACAAAGTGGCAGAATAATCTAAGAAAAACCCAAATTAGACTAAAGGGCGACGGCTCATATATGAGGAGGGCGACCAGCAGGTGGAAAACCTAGGTGAGGTACTATTCACGCGGTCGCATTACTGTTCACGTGAACATTAATAGGCCCCCGGTGGTGGCTGTTCCACATATGGGCCAAGTCAGCCCATAGGACTCGGATACAAGCCTTGTAGGCTAAAAAAAGGTGACGCAGCACCAAGTAAAGGGACGCACACAACGCCAAGTAAAGGGTGGCCGAAACTCTTTGAGTTGGAGGCCACAAATTCATCTCCTTTGGTCATTGTTATTGCCTTCTCCTTCCTTAATGCATATCATCAACGCCTTGCTGTCCCGTCCCAGATTCCTAAGCACAAGCAAATCATCTCCATTAGGCAGCATCATAGAGTTCTTAAGTGATACACTCAGCCCTAGAAATGAATCTACCTGATAATTTAGTTGACGGGCACGTGCCCAAGTAATTGGACCTTGAACATCATTCATGGTAGTAGCAAGAGGGGTGTTCATATCAGTCGAAGTGATGTCCTCATCATCCTCCTCTTCTTGAATTGGAGTCGTCCTCGACTCAAACTCATCCTCCGCTCTGAAGAATGGTTGTAGATCTGCAATGTTAAAGGTGGGGCTAACCCCAAAATCTGCAGTCAAGTCTAACTTATATGCATTATCATTAAGACATTCAAGCACTTTAAAAGGACCATCTACATGAGGCATGAGTTTAGACTTTCTCAATTCAGGGAATCGCTCTTTACGCAAGTGTAACCACACAAGATCACTAGGTTCAAAAGTAACATGCTTGTGTCCCTTACTACCAACAACTTTATATTTAGCATTCATAATCTCAATGTTCTCTTTAGTTGTGTCATGCATCTCAAGTATCAAGATTTACCATCTTGTTGAGCATCAAGATTTACCTTCTATGAAGCTGGAAGAGGCAACAAGTCGATAGGTGCACGAGGGATGAAACCATAAACAATCTCAAAAGGGCACTTCTTTACGGTAGAATGTAGCGAGCGATTATAAGCAAATTCCACATGAAGAAACATTCTTCCCACATTTTTAAGTTCTTTTTAAGCATAGCCCTAAGTATAGTAGACAAGGTTCTATTGACTACCTCAGTTTGTCCATCGATTTGGGGATGACAAGTAGTGAAAAGTAACAGCTTAGCCCCCAATTTAGCCCACAAAGTTCTCCAAAAATGACTAAAAAATTTAGCATCACGATCGGAAACTATCGTATTCGGAATGCCATGCAAGCGAACAATTTCCTTGAAGAACAAATCAGCAACATTTGTAGGATCATCACTTTTATGACATGGTATAAAATGAGCCATCTTAGAGAATCTATCAATGACAACAAAAATACTATCCCTCCCCTTCTTTGTTCTAGGCAGACCTAAAACAAAGTGGATAGAAATATCTTCCCAAGGTATGCTTGGAACAAAAAGAGGCATGTATAAACCATGAGGGTTAAGTCGCGACTTAGCTTTTTGGCACGTGGTGCAGCGGGCAATGAAGCGTTCGACGTCTCGCCTTATCTTTGGCCAATAAAAGTGGTGGGTCAGAATGTCCTCAGTCTTCTTCACGCCGAAGTGACCCATTAATCCTCCTCCATCCGCCTCCTGTAACAACAAAAGACGAACGGAGCTAGCTGGAATGCATAGCTTGTTAGCACGGTACATGAACCCGTCATGCACCACAAATTTATTCCAACTCTTTCCCTCTTGACAATTGAGCAACACATATTAAAAATCAGCATCATGCACATATTGCTCCTTTATCGTCTCTAATCCAAAGATTTTGAAGTCAAGTTGTGAAAGCATGGTATATCTCCTAGACAATGCATCAGCTATTACATTTTCTTTGCCCTTTTTATGTTTAATGACATAAGGGAAAGACTCAATAAACTCAACCCACTTAGCATGTCTACGGTTCAGATTGGTTTGACTTCGAATATGCTTCAAAGATTCATGATCAGAATGTATTACAAACTCTTTGGGCCATAAATAATGCTGCCATGTTTCCAAAGTTTGAACTAGAGCTATAATTTTTTATCATAGGTAGAATAGTTCAAACTAGACCCACTTAATTTTTCACTAAAGTAAGCAACAGGTTTTCCTTCTTGAATTAACACACCACCAAGACATCTTATGGCGTCTTATGGCATTTTTCTTCCGCTGTTCTTTTAGTCCTTGGCCAGTTGGCCTCTCTTTTGTAATAACTTTATTATATGTCTTTTGCTTATAAAGCTTTAGTTCGGTGGTATGATCTTGTATGGAATTGATGCATTGTTTTGTGAAAAGGGTGTGTATACTGCAATTCTGGGAAGTATACATTTTCCCGAGGCACGGGATGTTTTGTTTGTGATGCTAGAGTCAATGGAAGACTAAGCATTACAAGCTAAATACCCCGGGGTCTCACATCCTCGCGCGGTTCCGAGGAAGGTCCTGGGAGAGAGGTCCTGGGGGAGGTCCCAAAGGGAGGTCCTAGAGGGATGTCATGTAGGGTGGTCCAGAGGGAGGTCTTGAGGGAGATTCCGGAGGGAGGTCCTGGAGGGTCCTGATGACTCCAAGGGAGGTCCTGAGTGGTCCGGATGAATCCACGTGGGTGCTCTTGAGGAGGTCCTAAGGGAGGTCTTGAGGGAGATTACGGAGGGAGGTCCTGGAGGGCCCTGATGACTCCCAGGGAGGTCCTGAGGGGTTTCTGTGGAGATCCTAGAGATGTTCCCGAGGAGGTCCTAGGGTGGTTTCTGAGGAGGTCCTAACGTAGTTCCGAAACCACATCTAGTTGCGGTTATTACACCAACAATTAGCATTCGATACGCATGGTGCTCAAAATAAATCAGTGCAAGCCCTTGCTATATTACATAACAGGTCGTGTGACCAACTGTTTTACAAAAGAGCTGCGAGGGCAGTGAGTCTACAAAAGGCAAGAGTACAGAGTCTAGATAAGAGCGGAAGTAGAACAAGTCGCGGTGGTTCCGTCACTCTGCCCACAGGCAAGCGACTGGAGGTCCCGGCCTAAGCTTCACCATCTTCATCATCGTCCAGTCCAGCAGCCACGAAGTAGTCGTAGGGGTTTTGATCACGTGGATCTGAAAGATTATATTGGCGAGAGCCTGAGTACACAACCGTACTCGCGAGCCAACACACACAATGCAGTTTTTATAGATACCAGACTATTCAAGGGAAGGTTGGGGTTCTTTTATTTGCATAAGACTAAGTTTGAATTAGACAATAGAAAATTCTGGGACTTAGCGTTTTCACAAGCTAGTTTTCATAAATGAGTTTTCATTTGTAAAGTACTAGTGGAGGTCCAACCTCCTATATCATTGAGTGGCTCCAACCGCTCAATGCTCGGGCTATCCCGTAATTACCACTAGTCCCAGACTAGGCTTTCTCAAACACCTGGGGTCCCACTCCAGCCTTTTCATTCCACTCACAAATGGTTTTATAAAAATGGAGACTATATCCAGCAAGTTCTCAACACCACTCTTGACCGTGAGCACGGCTATCTAGATAATTTTCTCACTCTGCAGAGTACGTACACTTTACCCACAAGAGGTAATCGTCTTGACATATACACATGTTTCCTTAGACATGTGAATCAAGGGGAGATCACCACAAGGCCTTTACAATGCTCAACCTCGACGCAACTCCACCCACTAAGGTTTCCACCGCCCGGTGCCATGCACTTCCAGGAGGCCCCCTCTTGCGCCGTGTGGTTTTCCTGTGGCTTCATTCTCCTCTATCCACGCCACATTCCCCCAATGGCGAAGCCACGTCGAGGTGAGCAAATTAGTTAGCCAAGTCGTACCCATTATAGACTTGTGGTTACGTTGTTCTTACACGAGAGGTCATCACCAGATTCGGTCCTTAATTGACTTGGGCGGTACATCCACATACCATCGTCATCTCGTGCCCCCAGCACCAGTCCCTCTTTCCATCCGCCCAAGCGGTGATCACCAGAAGGAGGACATGGGATTTTCTAGGTTAGAATGGGATTGCTCTTTATTGATATGATCTAGCTATTACAGAGGGTGTCTGCGATCAGGTGGTGATCTAGTCCTAAGTACACTGAACGTAATGTTTATTGTGCTAATGCTTCAGATGAAATCCAATTCTTGTATTGATCTTCTAAATTGCGATCTGATTTCTGTCCTCCTGTCCTCCTTCTTCCTTCTTTAAATAGTTGGCGAAGTGGTGGCAGTTACTCTTGGAGATGACGCCTGTTGAGAAGCGACGTGATTGGTCGGACCGAGGCAATGATTGATGAAGTATCAACCATTCTGCGGTTAGGTGTCTATGAGACACCTCAACCGCATGATGGTTGTTTGTCAGTGTCTTAGGATCACGTACCGTCATGTGGCATGGAATACACACATGTGTTCCATTCATCACACGGTAAGTAATATACCTGGAGTTAGATCTGGATATCAGTTCATACCTTTTATGAGCAGCTGTCTGGTCGAAAACTAGGTTATGTAACCTTTGAAATCCTTATGACTAGGGAGGTCGTTAGCCTTAGGGGTTACGACCATGAAGACGTATGATCTTTTATTATGTATTAAAGATAATATATAGAGGTTTTAATCCTCGTTAGTTCGTTTGGTTTCTTTGCCTAGCATTGATATGGTTGCATATCCACTGACTAAGCCAGTTAATCACGAATTATTTTCTAAGCATGTTAAAGACATGGGACTTTAGTTTATTGATTGAAATGTTTCAGCCATGTGGAAGATGTTGGATTTTTATGTGGCTTTCAACATTTATTGTGGTTATTGTCTATTTAACTCAGTGTGAAATTATTCATATTATTGATGTATGTGATAGGGAATATTTTGGTGTGGAATTTAACTCGAGAAATTAATACTCGAGATGCTAAGGACAGTTGTGCTGGAATATGGTAGACATATTCATTGAGATCGAGTCTACTAGAATTTAAAATGCATGCATATATATTTAATCCGGATACAACACAGGGCAGAATAGCTAGGTTTGTTTTGCAGGATCAACTCTACAGGCTGTTGACCCACATGATCAGATTGGAATTGATCTCGTAAGCAATCTGATCATGGCGCATGACTCACACATATGTGCTAGGGACGAATATAGTTTAGACTCATAAAACTGGCTTGCCTGATCGTGGTTGGTGACATAGTTTAGGAGTCTCACGGTGTACCAAAAACAGGTGGGTCACTTTGTAACCTAGAAGTGGAGTCTATAATAGGTCCCTACCCTCTAGCCTCATTATGCAATTATGAGCGGCACCAAGGAAAAGGCATAGAAATAGAGGGTAGATCAGAAAGCTTCCACAAAATCAATCTAGGGTTTTGAAGAAAACCTAATAGCCTACATGTTATCTATCTCCATGAGAAGTTGCGCTAGGAGAAAAAAGGCACATGTGCGGCCATGTTTGGTGCACGCATTCACCACCACACCTTGTGCGTCCACGGTTTGCTAGAAGCAGATGATGCAACGTCTGCCGCGGCTGACTTCGACAAGTGTGTCAATGGCGGCGGTGCGATGGCGATGTCCTTGGGTGCGCCACGCCCGACAACGAAGCGACACAAGATGGCGATGGCTATGGACTAGAGCGGCTAGGAGATTGGTTGATGTGGCGGGGCAGTGTAGCCGATAGCAAGATAGGTTTTGGGTTTTTGGCGGCTCGACTAGCAGCTGAGCGGTAGAGAGGCAGGGCTAGGGTTTGGTTCGGCTCCTCCTCCTCTCCTTTTATGTGGCGCTTGGGTTGGCTCCCATGCCTAGTCCCACATGGACTCGGTTGGGCCCTGGCCTGGCCTACTCTCCCGCTCGTCTCTTTCTTTTATTTTCCTTTTCTAGGCTTTTTAAATAACCAGGGTATTACACCTTTTTCCTCTGAAGAACAATTCGTCGCTAAGTCGACATCGCTACTGTAAGCTAGTAAGCCCATTGCCGCGATCGGGATTGCCTTGCTCCCTTGCTGTGACTTGAGGTCGCCCACAACCCATCGTTGTGACCCCACCGATGCCCTCTCCATGAATCCTCTATCTCCCTTGCCTCCGCCATACATGTCGTACTAGCCACACAGTAACACCCCGGTGTTTAGAGCCTTTTTGAAAATTTCAAACTAACAAGAACCATTTGGTTTTGATGAGAATTCAAAACTTAACTTGAAATTTCAGAATGGAATTCAATTGACTAACTAAAACTTCAACTAAAACTCTCTGTTGGTTGTTGGGTTTGCTGGAGCTTTGGTGATCTCTCTCTTTCTGTGCCGGTTTCGTTCTTCCTTGGTCCCGACCTCCCTCTTTGGTTTCTTCTCTGGTTTAGACCTCCTCACGACTGAACCTCCCTCATGTTTATTTGAGCCCCATTTATGGTCTTTTGATGTCTCTACATTCATTTGGACCTCCCGCGCGTTTATTTGGACCTCCCCGCGTTCTTCAGGACCTCCTCCCCATTCATTTAGACCTCCCGCGCGTTTATTTGGACCTCCCCGCGTCCTTCAGGACCTCCCTGTGTCCTCTAGGACCTCCTCGTTCATTTGGACCTCCCCATGTCCTCTAGCACCTTCCCTACATTCACTTGGACCTCTCTCGCATCCGTTCAAAACCCCCGCTTGGTCTAGACCTCTCCTTTGTTAGATCTAAGGGTCCAGACCTCTCCTTTGTTAGATCTAAAGATCCAGACCTCCTTAGGACCGGCCCCTTTGGAGATCCGACCGTCAGGACCTGCCCCTTCGCCTTTTGCGAAGACCTCCCTTGTGGGTTGAGGCCACTTTGAGGTCAGGACCTCCGATCTTGAGCTTGGACCTCCACCGATGGGTGAGGAGCTCCCCTGACCTTGCGGGATCGCCTCAAGATCTCCTCAGGACCTCCCCTTCGAGCTTTGACTGGCCCCATTTGTTAGTCACGCCCTCTTTCTTTACCCTTTGACCATGTCCTTGGCTCTCGGAAGTCACCAAGCGCATTAAATGCTATCAGCTTTTGGCAGCACCAAGCTATCTTTTGTCCCATCTTTTACCTTCTCCTATCATTACCTTCACTCACTTTTGAACCCGAGAGCCCTTGGAAACTCTGGTGGCTCTGGCTATATAAGTCCGGGCAGCCCTTCCTCTTTATCCTTTTGTTCATTTCCTCTCTCTGGATCTCCTCCCTTAAGCTTCGGACCTCCTCCAGCAAGCTCATAAGACCTCCTCCAAACCGATCAAACCTCTCTGTTGGTGTATTTTCGTGTTTTATTGGAGTTCTTTGATTCTTGCTTGAGCTTTTTATTGAGTTTCTTTGCTTTCCTCTCGTGTAGACTGTGAAGGCACTAAGGAGCAAGAGCTCTCTAAAGAAGAAGAAGACGCCCAAGCCTTTGAGCAAGGCAAGTTACACCCTTGACCATGTCACACCCATTATTTCAACATATTTATGTTCCGTTTTAAATGTTAATGCATGCTTACTTTACTAAGTATGTCAATACCTATTTTAAGATCTTAGCTATGCCTAAATCTTTGTATGCCACTTGTCACCTTTAGGCGAACATGTTGTCACCTAGGCAAAACACAGTTATGTGCAATAATATGGGCAGGACCTTAAAAAAGCAAAGCTTAGTTATGCATAGACAAAGAATCTTGATTGGAAATTTTGACCAAAATATCACTTGTCTAAATAATTTCTACCATGACATTGGTGTGTCCCTCTGAGTTGCAACCATGGCATTGGTGTGCCATGGGGTTTCAACCATGGCAATGGTGTGTCATGGAGGTTTTCAAATATCTTGGCAAGCAAAGAATAATGGAAAATGGTTTGGATTTGGGCAGAGTTGGTTGTTTGGTTGGTGCATGTCCATGCATGGGATCGTGCCTTTTATGGTTGTCGATGCCCTTGGGTTTGTTGTTAGCGCTTGAGTCAGTGGGACCGATGCAGGAGTGCATTTTGCTATGCCCTTTTCGTGCAACCACATATCTGTATGGCGGGATCTGGTGACTAATTTGCAAGTTTCATCATGATTGATCCATTTGGTGTGTGGGTGGTCATTTATGACCTGTCTTTTATGACTATGTAATTCCCACAAGGCTCAAGAGGGGGCCCTCGATCTCTACGGGTTTCTATCCGTAGGGTGGGGTGAAACCTTAGAGTAGGGTGGATTGCAGTTGAACAATGCATTGTAAAGGTCTTGTGGTAATCCCTTAGTCGCACATCTTTGGAAGTGTGTGAGTAGATAGTATAAGTGGATTACCTCTTGTGGGTAAAGCTACACACCTCTGCTGAGTGTCAAACTATTCGAAAAGCTGCGTCCACGGTTATGGATATGTTAGCAAAGCTGCTCAAAGTTAGATCTTTGGTTTGTTTTCAAAGGACTTGTAAAAATTGGTTTTGGATTTCTATCCAAATGGGTTTGGCAGGGAGCCTTGTGGCAGGAGGGTCTCCTTCACACTTTGTTGATGAATGTTATCCAACTGTAAAATTGATCTTACAAATGAATTTTAATTATTGTTATACGCTTTGGAACCTATTACTTGTAATTGGAAATAAACATGGCTTTATGCAAATCAACCATATAAACTCTCCCTTGTGATATCCATGTATGCATGTCATATTGTTAATTGATGGGTGTGACTTGTGAGAACGGTAGTTGTACTTACTCTTGCTTGAAATTAATCTTTTGAGCAGGAGAGGACTACCTTAATAATGATGAAGACCAAAACAATTAGGCAGCGCCCTCCAGCCAATTGCCTGTGGTGTATTGGATGGACTCTACTTATTTTCTTTCCATTGTGTATTATGTTCTTGTAAGCTTGTGAGCAAACCTTGTGACCAACTCTTTTCATGTTAATACAGTCTTTTGTGGATGTATGTTATCACTTGTTTTTTGCTGTGAGAGCTAGCCATCGATCCTTGGGACTAGTTCATATCACAGTGGGCTCGAGGCTCTTCAAAGCCCCACAACCTCCTCAGGTTGATCTCTCAAAGACCTCCCTCGGGTTGGAGAGTGGCGCTTGGGGAATTGTTGGGTCCCCATACCTCCTTGGGTTAGGACCCCAGACCTCCAAGCGGTCCTATCGGGCATCCTGGATGCTCTTGGTGGTCCTACCGAGAGGTCCTGCGGGATATCTGTAACATCCTAATTTTCTGAGCTTTAAACATCTTTTAAATAGTTGGTAGGGAGAAAAGTCACCATTTGGACTTATTTGAATTTAATTCAAAAGCTTAATATTGAACTTTATAATCAAAAGCATTTAATGTGAATAATCCCAACTTGAACAATAGCCAAAACTATTTTATTTGGGTTCTATGTGCTCAAATATATTTTCTAGATTTTTCTAGAATTTTTCTGAATTCATTTGCTATTTTATATTGCTTATTTGGATCTCTAGTATTTTATAAAACAGAAAAACTATTTAAAATCTCAGAATGAGCTTCAGGCCGAATTCCTTTCCTCCGACCCATTACCTCTGTTAGGCCCGATTCGTGCGAGGCCCGCTCCATGCGCCGCCCGCGCGGCGTGGGCCCCATGCCCTCGTCGTCCTCCTCGCGCGAGCCGTCTTCGCGCTTGGCCGCGCCGTCGCCATTGCGCGTGCTTCAAAGCCCGTCACGACAACGCGTCGTTTCCAACTAAACCCCTTCTAGAAAACGCGCCAAATCTTATCCCCGACCTCCCCGCATCTTTTCGGATCAAAATAATATCCCGATTCCGTTTCTATCTCCGTTTTTCGGCGAGACCATCTTGGACTCTTTTAGGGTTCTGCCGCCCTAGCCCCTCCCGGCCCCTATAAAAGGCACCCCCGAGATCGCATTGACGCCCGCACCAGAACCCCTCAACCTATTGCGCCACTCGAGCCCTAGTGCTGCCGCAACTCAGGTTTTAGGTTTCGGGTGTTCGTGGCTGCCTCGTCAGCACGTACATGGCACGGTCCACCGGTCCCCAAGTCCCTAGGCTCGGTACACCTAGTCTATCGTGAGCTGTGAGACTGACATTTGGGTCCCACATGTCAGTGTTTTCTTTTTATTTATCTTATTTCCGAAATTACTGTGCTCACGTCATGCTTGCGTAATAATCCGATTTTTCTTTTAAGAAATAATTCGGAAATTTCAGAAAATCCAAAATTAGGGTTTCTTTTAGATTTAAACTTCGAGAGCTCATGACTTTTGCATCCGAACTCCGAATGAGCCCATTCAAATTCCTAAATTTATCTAAATTCGAGCTCTATTTATCTGAGATTTTTATTTAATTTTTGGAGTTTGTTTTGCCTCTATTATTTATTTATTTTTTTTATTTATTGCGTTTGCGAGTAGACGTCGATACGTCGAGGAATTTTGGAGAAGAATGAGCACCTCAAGATCAAGACCAGTACCTAGACCTTTTCCAAGGCAAGTCATACCTTTGATCATCTTGAACCCAATTTTCAAATTACTTTGTTTCAAAGTATTGCATACTATTTTAATTATGTATTTAAATGCTTTTGGGTATAGTTATTATCAATTTGTTATCACACCTTGGCTTTGTATGTCATAACTCCTTGTCACCCTAGATTGGTTTATTAGTTGGTAATATTGTAGCATAGCGTGGGTTGGTTAGATCTGAGTACAATTGCTTAGTCATGATCTGAGTCTTATATCTCATTTGAGTTGCAAATATTAAATCGACTAAGTGACTATGGAACTTTGTGTAAGCTGTGTGCTATGTGTTATTACCGTGATAGCATGTGTTGCACTAAAACCAAGCTGGGTGGTAAAAGATTTGGAGCGGAGGCAAGTGGTGAATCTTGTGTGATATCTTTGGACTTTGTGAATGGGAATGATGATCTTTGTGACCTAGTTAGAAAATGGAAGTCTTGCCTTGGTCAATTAAGGACTTAACTTGGTGCGCCATTGAACTAAGCCTTACTGTACGACCACACGTCTGATGGGACGGGCCTAACATAGTAGGTTATGAATTCTCGGCATTGATGTTCAGGTGGATAGGTTAGGCTGTGTGACAGGGTGGAGGTGTGACTACCTAGTAGTTGCATCGCGGGACGGTTCGCCGCATCCCTATCCAGCGGTGTGTGTTACACTAGCATTCTTTGTGAGCTGGTCTGGCGGGAAAGCACATCGGGAATGTCAATGTTTGAGATAAAGTTTCTGAACTGTTTTGCTACGATTAGTGCTAGCTACACTAGTTGTATCTTGTGGGTAAAGTGTACAAACTCTGCAGAGTGTAAAATTAATCTATTCGAATAGCCGCGTCCGCGGTCATGGACATGCTCGGGGATTTCACAAAGGGGTAGTTTTCATAAAATGTTGGGATGGGAGCTATGTGATCTAAGTCATATGGCTATGTGAAATAATCTGTTTAGCTTTGTGTCTTTGTGAAAACAACTGTTAAATTAATATTGTCTATTTGTTTTGAATTATGCTTTCAATCTATTATTGTATTCAATTACAAATATTGCGTTTATGCAAAAGAACCACAGAAGCCTTTTCTTTTGGAATAAGCTTTGCATCTATAAATTGCATTACGTGGTATGATTTGCGATGCGATTGTGTACTCACGCTTGTTGTAAAACTTGCGCCCAAACCTACATAAGAAGAGAGTCGCTGCTTTCGAGGAGGAGTTCGTCGAAGGTTCTGCGATCGTTAAGGTTTGGATCGATTGGTTACTGTGGTGAGCGATGGGATCTCTGTGGGCGTTATTTACGTTCATTTGCTATTTTATTCTCTGTTAGCCCTGCGTGGCTCAATAAGTGTAAACTTGACCATAAGGTCAAAACCTATATTTGCTATTTAAACTAATCGTTACTTTATTTATCGCATGTGTGAATCGATATTTACCTATGTTGACACTGTGTGCACTAGCGTGATCTGGACTAGTGCATTATACGAGGGTTCGAATCGTAATTTTGGGTCCCAACGGAGGTGGTATCGAGCTATCTTGTTGTAGGTCTTGACCTTAGTTAGATCGGCCGTCTTTAGAGTGTCCAAATTATTTTCTAAAAGCAAAAATTAACTTGCAAGACTAATTAATTGCTTGACTCTTCTCATATCTCTCTCGACTCAACTATTGCTATAATCTTTCTTTTCTGCTTTGTTTTTAAGTTGCTCTTACCCCCTCCTTTATGCGCCTTGACGGATGCCTGCGTCTCGAGCTATGGTGGCGCTTGCGGGAGGATCATGCGAGCTTTGGAAGGCTGCTCACAGGTTCTTGGAGGTTTTGATGAATGCATTTGTCGTCGGCAACAAGCTGGATTGTGAATGGACAAGACCGCGGGTGATCGTGTCGTCGGCGATTTACGCGGGAGGAGCGACAAGGCAAGCCAACCTTCGCACATCTCGTGAGGAAGATCACTTGGCTGGAGGGCATCCAGGAGTCGTCACGCTTTGCTATGCTACGCATCTGCAACATCTACGCACGGGAGCTTCAAGACACTGTCTTCCGTTACCACCCCAGAGCTGAAGTCGTAGATTTGCCGACACGCTACCCGTCTACAAAGGAAGAGAGCAACGCTACAGTCGTGCACCTCGCCCAGCTTGCAGCCGCTCAGGGAGAAGCATTGGAGAGGGCTATCACAGAGCTGGATCATGTCTATGAGACCTTACGGAGGGCTGAAGAAAAGGTCGCTACTCTGCAAGAGATTCTCTACGACCAGGATGACCAAGAGGAAGACCCCGAGGAGGATCCCGAAGAAGATCCAGAGGAAGGTCCAGTTGAGCTAGAAGGAGCCGCAGAGCGGAGGAGCCGGTGAGCAGTTGCACGAGGACGCATGTTCTGCTGCACGATCCCAAGGCATCGAGATCGGTTGCGGGATCGGCTCACTTCAAGTATCTGTGAGCGGGAGCGCCGCCGCGGTTGTGGATGCTTTTTTGAGTAGTTGGTCTTAAGTTTTAGTTTTGCAGGCTTAGCTAGTTTCAATTTAGTAAGTCGCCCTTTAGGCGGTAGTTTTGTGTGCTTAAGTCGTTGTTTCTTTTGGGTGCGAGTATGAGCTGCAAAAGCCCTTAGGCATTTATTGCAGCCATGCTAAGACCTTAATTAATAAAAGTATTTCGTTTGAATTTCTTGAGCTGTGTTTTGTTGGGTTTAACCTACCCCTGTTTAGTTCTTAACTCATCTTGTGCTTGCTACCTCATCTAACCCTTGGAGCTTCACCAGATGGTTCAAACTCGTCAGGCTGCTGCAAGTGGTTCGGTACCCCAGTGCCGGGAAGCAATGAGCAACCAGCCGCAGGAGCAGTTCCGCCACAAGCACCCCCGATTGACTTGCAAAACTTTAGAGCTTTCATGGCAGCGTAGACTCAACTAATGAATACCATGATGAATCAGATGCAGACTATGAACAATCAGATCAACAACAACAACAATCAACAGCATGGAGCCCCAGCTGCTCAAGGTCACCATGGACCGTCTAAACTTGCGGAGTTTATGAGGACTTGACCACCAACGTTCTCTGGACACGCCTCCCCAGTGGAAGCAGATGATTGGCTTCGGGTTATTGAAAAGAGCTGCTGATCACCCAGTGTAGCGATCATGAGAAGGTTCTGTACGCCACTCGCCAGATGGAGGGCATAGCTGCTGAATGGTGGGAGAACCTCTGTGCCGCTCATGAGACCCCACAGAATATCACCTAGGAGGAGTTTTCTGCAGCATTTCGCCAATACCATGTACCGGAAGGTATTATTGATCTGAAGAAGGATGAGTTTCATACTATCAAGCAAGGAGCTATGTCAGTGTCTGACTATCTCAATAAGTTTTCTCAGCTAGCTCGCTATGCGTGAGAGGATGTAGCCACAGACAAGGCTCGCGAGTCGCTTCGAAGGATTGAACCTTTGGGCGCAAGTCGATCGATCGCCATACTTTCACGACTTTGGGGGTGGTCAATAAAGCCTTTGTTCTAGAGGACAAGCGCAGGAGGCGGAAGATAACAGTAGCGCGGATGGCCCGGCAAAGGAACCATCGATCTCGTGAGAAGATAAGGGCGATTCGCCACGGTTTAACCGGTTCCCACCGCGAAATTCATTGAGCACTGCACCAACCGGCACCCGTCCGGTGCCCGAACATACGCAACCTGCACTGTCCACCCCAACACAGGAAGCAATCAAAAAAGCGGACCAAAGTGCATTATGCCTATCGTCGGCTAGGACATTTTGCCAACCGATGTCGCGAAGGGACAATCACTCGATGCGCTTCAATCTTGGAGCTACACCATCTAAAACGCGGCGCGGGCATCAACCAAGGAGCTTCACAAGTTGCGGTCAAGCGGAGGAGCACCACGATGCGTAGTCGAGGCGTGTCAACCACGTCACTCTGGAAGGAGCCAAGAAGCATCGGACGTCGTCTTGGGTAACTACGGTTAACTCGATGCACCGCCGGTTTGTTTGATTCTGGAGCTTCGCATTCGTTTGTTTCTGGATTTTTCGCAACCAAGAATAATCTGGAAGTTGTTCATCTTAAGCATACTCTGATAGTACAGTCGCTTGGAGCAGAGCTAAGCACTAAGGTGGGATGTTTAGGAGCTAAGTTACTCATAGCTGGAGTTGAGTTTCTAGTCAACCTAATTGTTCTAGACACCCAAACCCTAGATGTCATTCTTGGCATGGATTGGTTATCCAAGTACAAAGCCGTGCTAGATTGTGGCCGAAGAGCCGTAACTGTCAAGGATACCAAGGGAAACAAGGTAGAATTTCTAGCCACCTCAGTTCGTAATGGACATCTATTAGTAAACAGTTTGAAGACCCTTTCTTTAGAAGAGGTACCAGTCGTCAGTGAATATCCGGATGTGTTTCCAGAAGAATTACCAGGAATGCCCCCGGACCGTGACATTTAGTTTGTCATCGACCTAGTGCCGAGTGTCGGGACCCGAGTGCGATTCGGAACCCTCGTGTATACTACACTAGTCGAGGATCACGCTAGTACACAGAGGTTAACATAGGTAAATATCGATCCACTGGCGATAAATAAAGTAAGCGATTAGTTTGAATAACAAATAAGGGTTTTGACCTTATGGTGAGTTTACACTTATTAAGCCACGAGCTAACAAAGAATAAAGCGACAGCGGGCGGAAATAACTCCGGCGTAGATCCCACCAATTCACCACAGGCAACCGGTGGGATCGGACCTTAACAATCAACAACCTTGGCGAACTCCTCCTTGAAAGCGGCGTAGACTCCTCCTCTTACGTAGGTTTGGCGCAAGTTTTACAACAAGCGTGAGTACACAACCGTACTCGCAAATCATACCACGAATGCAATGTATAGATGCGAGCTTAGTCCAAAGAAAAGGCACGTGGTTCTTTTGCATAAAAGCAACATTTGCAATTGAATACGAATAATAGATTGGAAGCATAATTCAAAACAAATAAACAATATTAATTTATGATGGTTTTCACAAAGACACCTGACCATATGATTGAGGTCACACGGCTCCCATCCCAACATTTTATGAAAACTACCCTCGTGTGAAATCCCGAGCATGTCCATGGCCATGACGCGCTATTCGAATAGATTGATTTAACACTCTGCGGAGGTTGTACACTTTACCCACAAGATACAACTAGTGTAGCAAGTACTAATCATAACAAAGCGGTTGAAACTTCATCTCAAACATTGACATTCCCGGTGTGCTTACAAACCGCTATGCCAACCCAAGCGAAGCGCTTTGGCATAACACACACCATTTGGACGGGAAGCGGCGAACCGTCCGCGATGCAACCACTAAGTAGTCACACCTCCACCTGTCACCACGGCCTAACCTATCCACGAACATCAATGCGAGAATCCATAACACTAAGTTAGGCCCGTCCCATACCAGGCATGTGGTCGTACAGTAAGGCTCAGTTCAATGGTGCACAAAGTTAAGTCCTTAATTGACCAAGGCAAGACTTCCATGTTCTAACTAAATCACAAAGATTATCATTCCCATCACAAAGTCCACCATATCACACAGCTTCCACCACTTGCCTCAGTCTAAATCCTTTACCACCCAGTTGGTTTTAGTGCAACACATGTCATCCACAAAGTAATAGCACACAGTACACACAGTTTTTATCACATAGTTCCATAGTCACTTAGTCATATTTAATAATTGCAACTTTCATGAGATGTGAGACTCGTAGCATGGCTAAGCAATTGTACTCGCATCTAACCAACCCACGTTGGTGCTATAATAATACCAACTAATAGACCAATCTAGGGTGACAAGGAATTATGACATACAAGGCCAAGGTGTGATAACAAATTTGGATACTAACTATACCCAAAGCATTTAAATACATAATTAAAATAGAATGCGATGCTTTGAAGTAAAGTAATTTGGCCGGGTTCAAGATGATCAAAGGTATGACTTGCCTTGGAAAGGTCTATGTACTGGTCCTGATCTTGGGGTGCTCCTTCTTCCACAAAATTCCCGACGAATCGCGTCTACTATAAGCGAGACAAATAAACAAAACAAATAAATAACAGAGGAAAAACAAACTCCAAAAATTAAATAAAAATCTCAGATAAATAGAGCTTGAATTTAGATAAATTTAGAAATTTGAATGGGCTCAATCGGAGTTAGGATGCAAAAGTTATGAGCTCTGGAAGATTGAATCTAAAAGAAACCTAATTTGGATTTTGGAATTTACGAATTATTTCTCTAAAGAAAAATCGGATTATTGCGCAATCTTGGCGTCATCGGAGGGCGTTCGGACGGGGTGACAAATGGCACGGCGGTGGGACCCACATGTCGGTGAGATGGTGCACCGTGGACCAAGTCCATGCGGTCGAATCTGGGGTTGGTGGGCCGTGCCACGCGGCGTGCGTGCTGGCGACACGGCGCCACGCATAGCGACACGTCGGCACGAATCTCGAGGTGGCGGTGAGGTGGCGCCACGTCGTACTCCAACGGCGGCTCGAGGACCCGATGGCAGCAGCGAGCAGCGGGGCCGGCGGTCAAATCGAGGATCTTAATTCACCTCTCGTTTTTGGTAAAGTTTGCATGAAGCATTGGGTACCCATCTGAATTTCAGTACCGCGTACCATCCGCAGATAGATGGGTAGACTGAGAGAGTTAATCAGATATTGGAGGATATGTTGAGAGCTTGTGCTCTAGCTAATGCTACCTGTTGGGATAAAAGTTTACCGTATGCAGAATTCTCGTACAACAACAGTTATCAAGCTAGTTTGCAAATGTCACCATTTGAAGCTTTGTATGGCCGTGCCTGCAGAACCCCATTGAATTGGTCAGAAACAGATGAACGTTTAGTATTCGGTCCAAACATCATTCAAGAAGCAGAAGAGCAAGTGGCCATGATCAGAGAAAGATTGAAGATAGCTTAGTCCAGGCAGAAGAGCTATGCTGATAATCGTCGTCGTGATCTCAGCTTTGAACCCGAGGATTTCGTTTATCTTCGAGTTACTCCGCTCAGAGGTGTCAAAAGGTTTCATGCCAAAGGGAAGCTTGCCCCTAGGTATGTTGGTCCATTCAAGATTTTAGAACGCCGTGGAGAAGTTGCTTACCAGTTGGAGCTACCGCAGTTGTTAGCAGGAGTGCATGATGTCTTTCATGTCTCGCAGTTGAAAAAGTATCTTCGTGTGCCAGAAGAGCAAGCCCCGCTAGAATCAATTAACTTGAAAGAGGATCTCACCTACAAGGAGCAGCCAGTCAAGATTTTGGATGTCGTAGAGCGCCACACAAGAAGCAAGACTGTTCGGTTTTGTAAGGTTCAGTGGAGCAACCACTCGGAAGGAGAAGCAACGTGGGAGCGTGAAGAAGAGCTTAAAGCTGAGTTTCCCAGCCTTTTCCCTAGCTAGCCTGAATCTCGGGGTCGATATTCCTTTAAGGGGGGGAGGTTTGTAACATCCCAATTTTCTGAGCTTTAAAAATCTTTTAAATAATTGGTAGGGAGAAAAGTCACCATTTGGACTTATTTGAATTTAATTCAAAAGCTTAATATTGAACTTTATAATCAAAAATATTTAATGTGAATAATCCTAACTTGAACAATAGCCAAAACTTTTTTATTTGGGTTCTATGTGCTTAGATATATTTTCTAGAATTTTTCTGAGTTCATTTGCTATTTTCTATTGCTTATTTGGATTTCTGGTATTTTATAAAATAGAAAAGCTATTTAAAATCTCAGAATGAGCTTCGGGCCAAATTCCTTTCCTCCGGCCCATTACCTCTCTGTTCCGGGCCAGCCCGCCCGAGGCCCGGCTCCCGCGTGCGCCCCCTGACGCGTGGGCCCTACACCCTCGTCGTCCTCCTCGCGACCGGCTTCGTCTTCGCACGCGACCGTGCCCGTCCGTGTAACATCCCAAAATTTGGTCTGTTTTGAAGTTTTAAAAGCAAAAGAACCATTTGGATTTTTCTGCTAAAGTTAGAAGCTTAATATGAATTTTCAGAGTTCAAAAACAATTTAATATGAATAATTTCAACATCAACTATTATCAAAATTATTTTATTTGGGTTCTATGTGCTTGGATATATTTTCTAGAATTTTCTAGAATTTTTCCGAGTGCATTTGCTATTTTCTATTTGCTATTTGGATTTTCAGCTATTTTCTAAAAAAGAAAAACTATTAATAATCTCATAATCCAACTTGGGCCAAATCCTTAACCTTCGGCCCATCTTCACTTCGGCGTAGCCCGACCACAGCCTTTCTTTTTCATGCATGAAGCCCAACACCACCTTCTCCTTTTGTCACCCTGACCAGTAGAGGCTTTGCCTTCTCCCCATTCCACTGCCGCGTGGGCCCGCCCTTGTTGCCACCTCATCATCGTCTTGCTCACGGACTCCTGCCCGTGTTCGTTTCTATCCGCTGACACGCCGTGCCTTGTGGACTCTCCTTCTCCGGTGCTATTTAAAGCTCGCGCCCGCGTCAAAGCCTCCGCGCCGCCACCCTCTCTCGAAACCCTAAACTCCCAGCTCCATTTTCAACCTCGTTTTGTCGGATTTCGCCAACAAACCGAGCGCCGCCGTGGGCTTGCGTGCCAGATTCCATCGCCGTCGGACCTTCTCGGCTGCTGGCAAAATCCGTCGTCGTGATCACATCATCGAGGCTACTGGCGTGCTCCCATCATCTCCTTGAAGAAACATCACCGTAGCGTTTCGTTTCGTCATCATCCCGGCCGCCGCCTCTCTTCTTCGATCTACACTGCCAGTGAGCATCGTGCCTTTTTGAGTGCGTCATCTTATGCGCGATGTTATTCTCATCCGAAACCCTCTCTTGTCTCTCTCTCTCTGGACCACCGAGGTGTCGCCGCCGGTCATCTCTTCCATCTCCGGTCATCTTCGCATTGCCTCCGCTCTGGTCATCTTCCAGCTACTCCAAGCCGACCACGTGATCCTCATGACCGCCGTCCGATGCTCACCTCACCTCTCTTGAGCGCCACCCTACACCGAGTTGTCGCGCCCGAGGACCTCACCGCCGCTCAAGTCGCGCCGTCGGGCGCCCCTGCCGCCTTTGCGCGCTATCACCTCCACAGGCTTTGCCTCGCTCGGGAACCCGTTTTCCACGGCGGAACTACCTCGCGCCGTTCGCCATCGACGGCGAGCTCAGGCTGCGGCCATGGCTGCTGCTCTGTTGCCTTTGGTTTCTCTCGTGCGAGTCAAGACGCCGGCTAAGCTCGAGATCACCTCTTTGTCCCATTTGGCGACCTTATCGAGCATCGATCGGAAGCCATGTGGCACATCCAATCTCCGCTGAGACCAAAGTCCAAGAACTCGGTTCTTCATGCACCAAGTCAATGGCAGTGGGGCCCGGCCGTCGAGTTGTTTTCATCGATCCGAGCGTCCTCCGGCGTCGGTGACGTCATAATCATCTTTCCTTAAGAAAAATAATTCGATAAATCCATAAGTTACGATTTTGGTATTTTATGAGATTTCAATCTTCGAGATCATATCTTTTGCATCGAACTCCGATTGAGTCCATTCAAATTCCTAAATTTATCTAAATTCGAGATCTATTTATATGAGATTTTTATTTAATTTTTGGAGTTATTTTTCTCTCTGTTATTTATTTATTTGGTTTATTTTCTTGTTTTGCGAGTAGACGTCAATACTTCGGGAAGCTTCGAGCAAGGAGTAGCATACCAAGATCAAGATCAATCTCTGGATTTATTCCAAGGCAAGTCGTGGTCCTTTGATCATATTGAACTCATGATTTCAAACGTATCTTGTTTTATACAACTGCATGTTATCTTTATATAAATTGTTCGGGGATTAGTTATTACCTGTTGTCATTATGCCTCCATTGATTATTTGAATGCCATGAACCCTTTGTCACCATAGCATGGGTAATTTTAGTTGGACATATTGGTATTGCCAACATGGGTACCGTACATATGCTTAGTCTTACTTAGTTACGATGGATTTGTCATCACATGTGTCTTAATAATTAATTTTGACTTAATGATTTATGGAATCGTGGTGGTGAGCCACTCTTGTTAAAATTTGTGTACCATAACGGGGTTAGTCATGGGTGTTGGTTAAACAAAATGGTTTTCGCTCGGGCGAGTGGTTGGTGGATAGTGGGGATGTGGATTGAACATGTTGTGGGTTTGTGGTAGTCTCGCCTGAGTATCTTGTCAAGGACTTAATCTTGTGCGCCATTGGCTGGGCCTTAACCGTACAACCACATATGCAGTATGGGACGGACTGGTGATTAATTAGCAATATCTTAATTTCGGTTACGTCATGTGAAGTGTGAGTCGTGGAAAGCGTATTTTCACGGTGGCGCAAGAGGGGGCACATGCAGTGGAAAGACATTGATGTTGAAACCTTAGCGGGCGGGCGGGTTAGAAGGAGCTCTGTAAAAGCCTTGTGATGATCACTTAGTTGCACACCTCGGAAGTGTGTTAAGCGGACATTATAAGTTGATCTATCTCTTGTGGGTCAAGTTGTACAACCTCTGCGAGTGTAAAACTATTCGAATAGCCGTGTCGCGGTTATGGGCGTGCTCGAGGATTTCACACGGAGATAGAGTTTCTTCAAAAATGTGTCGAGTGTGGATGGGAAGTTCACTTGATGAATATAATGTTCGTTTGGTGAATAGGTCATTCACTTGGTGGTTTGTGTTGGTTGGTGAATGGGGAATTCACTTATCCTTGGTTTGGTTGGGAAGTGAATGGGAAGTTCACTGGTTGTTTCAAAGAAATTGTTTAATTACTTATTATTGTTTTCAATTACGCATTTCAATCTATTTATTGAATTTATCGTAAATGTTGTTTTATGCAAAAGAGCCCTACAACTAATCTTTGTTCAAGCCCTGCATGAATACTATTTGCATACATTTCCCCATGGCTTGCTGAGTACATTTAAAGTACTCATGGCTTTGCGCCCTGTGTTGCTTAATCTCCACAGAAGAATATCAAGCTGCTCAAGAGTTCTTCACCCAGGAGGACCATGAAGGTTTTGCGGATTGGGATGCGTTTCTCCACTCGATTGCCTGTGGGCATGTTGATTGGCCATTTGAAGAGTTTCGTTCCGCTGCAAGAGTTCATTTGTTTCTTTAGCCCTCGTGGCAAGTTAAGTAGCGTTGACCATAAGGTCAGCTTATTATTATTAATTGTTACTTTGAGATCTTTTTAGTTAAATTGAATAAATGGATGGTATTTCATCATTGTTATCTGTGTGAGCTAGCTCACGATGCGGGACTAGTTCGAATACAGAGGTTCTGAGATGTATTTTGGGTCCGACAGAGGTGGTATCAGAGCCATATCGACTGTAGAACGCAACCTTAGTTAGCATGGTCGTTTTAGCTAAAAGCTTCAAAATTTATTTTCTAAACCAAATCAACTTAACTCGACTTGAGTAGTTGTTCTTTTCTCATCTCTTCTGGTTCTATTCTCATCTCAGTCTATTCTATTCTTATCCTATTCTATTCTACTTGTCTTGTGCTAGAGATTTTGTCTCTTGCCTTTGCTAAATGTGTTTTACAATCTTAAATTGACTTTCTCGCCTCATAAATTTCTCTCGTCCAGAAGAAAAGCAATTGACAAGAGTATCTTCGTTGCTTCATTCCAGTTATTTCGAAGGATCTTCGTTCTCTGGTTTAGATTTGGAGCCGTCCTATTAGAGTTTTAGTAGCGTTTTTAGATCGTTGTTGCAATAGGTCTTTATTTGGGTTGTGTGTAAGTGGGAGCTGCAGTTTTGCTGTCAAGCATTATGTTGCAGTCACACTAAGGCTTTAATTTGAAAAGTTTAGTTGTGCTTTCATAGCGTTTCAGCTATGTCTTCTTGTCTTTGCCTTTGGGTATAATCTGTTTCCCCTAATTAGGTTGTTTCCATCTACTCTATCTTGTCTATCTCGTCTATTGTGCTATTCCCTCTCATCTACATTGCTTTTCTATCTTATCTATTAAACCTGTGGAGAATTATCGCAGATGGTTGATACTCGTAATACTTCGAGTCGTACTCAGTCAGAGGATGCCAATGCCAATGTCAATACAAGTGACCAGTCACCAGCCCCTGGAGCCGCAGAGCCCAACATGGCACAACTTCTAGCAGCTCAGACGCAATTCATGAGTGCAATGATGCAGAACATGAACGCCATGATGACATAGCAAAGTCAGACCGCCTCTGCAATAGTCAACTTGTTGAACCAAAGCGATCGAGAATGGTCGAATAATCAAGCGGCGGTGTTCCGCTTGATTCATCATCATTCCAAGCTATCAAAGTTTATGAGGACTCGTCCACCTCGTTTTCTCATTAAATCGGAACCTTTGGATGCAGAAGATTGGCTTCGTTCAGTGGAGAAAAAGCTCGCCATTGCTCAATGCAATGATCGTGAGAAAGTTCTTTATGCTTCACATCAATTAGAAGGTACAGCAGCAGAATGGTGGGAGAATTACACCGCGGCTCATGGGAATTCTCACGCTATCACTTGGGAGGACTTTTCAACAACTTTTCGTCAAGCTCATGTCCCTGATGGTATAGTGGAAATGAAGATGAATGAATTTCGCGAACTACAGCAAGGAAACATGTCTTTGGGTGAATATCTCAACAAGTTCACTCAACTTTCTCGCTATGCTCCACAAGATGTTGCTACAGATAATGCACGTCAGAAGCGATTCAAGCGTGGACTCAACCCCAGTTTGAAAGTGCAAGTGGTTGGAAATGATTATGTGGATTTTCAGCATATGGTTGATAAAGCCGTACTCATAGAAGATTCTCGTCGTGAGTTAGACGAATCTCGCAAAAGGAAGATGATACAACACGGAGTTCATCAAAATCACTCTGAGAGCAGGACCAATGCTCGTGACTGTTCGTCCCAATAATTCATCTGTTGGATTGAACACGATGCAGTGTCTCATGCAGAAACAGGGGATACCCAATGTCAACAATAGCAACAATAGTCAATCTCAGGGGAACCCCAACCATGGCACGGGAGTTACTTGTTTCAACTGTCGTCAGACAGGTCATTATGCTAACAAGTGTCCGCAGAAGCAAGGGCTGACACCAATTCCTTTCAATTTGGGACCTACACCAACTAGGACTTCTTTGCCAGGAGTAGGAAGAGGAGTGCCTCAGACTCCGAATCAAACTACCAGGACTCCATCAACTGCCTCAAGAGGAAGACTGAACCATGTCACTGCAGAAGAAGCACAAGCAGTTCAGAACGTCGCCTCTGGTAAGTCTTCAGGTTAGACCTGCGTCAGAACCTATTCTCTAGTCAGCCCGAATCTCGGGGACGAGATTCCCTTTTAAGGGGGGTAGGTTTGTAACATCCCAAAATTTGGTCTGTTTTGAAGTTTTAAAAGCAAAAGAACCATTTGGATTTTTTGCTAAAGTTAGAAGCTTAATATGAATTTTCAGAGTTCAAAAACAATTTAATATGAATAATTTCAACATCAACTATTATCAAAATTATTTTATTTGGGTTCTATGTGCTTGGATATATTTTCTAGAATTTTTCCGAGTGCATTTGCTATTTTTCTATTTGCTATTTGGATTTTCAGCTATTTTCTAAAAAGAAAAACTATTAATAATCTCATAATCCAACTTGGGCCAAATCCTTAACCTTCGGCCCATCTTCACTTCGGCGTAGCCCAGCCCTGGCCTTTCTTTTTCCGCCGCCGAAGCCCAACACCAGCCGCTTCTCCTTTTGTCACCCGCAGCCCAGCCGAGGCTTTGCCTTCTCCCCATTCCACTGCCGCGTGGGCACGCCCTTGTTGCCACCTCATCATCGTCTTGCTCACGGACTCCTGCCCGTGTTCGTTTCTATCCCGCAGCACCGCCGTGCCCCTTGTGGACTCTCCCTTCTCGGTGCTATTTAAAGCTCGCGCCCGCGTCAAAGCCTCCGCGCCGCCACCCTCTCTCGAAACCCTAAACTCCCAGCTCCGTTTTCGACCTCGTTTTGTCGGATTTCGCCAACAAACCGAGCGCCGCCGTGGGCTTGCGTGCCGGATTCCATCGCCGTTGGACCTTCTCAGCCTGCGCCGTCACCGTCGTCGTGATCGCATCATCGAGGGCTACGCCGTGCTCCCATCATCTCCTTCGAAGAAACATCACCGTGCCGTTTTCGTTTTGTCATCATCCCGGCCGCCGCCTCTCTTCTTCGATCTACACCGCCGGTGAGCATCGTGCCTTTTTGAGTGCGTCATCTTGTGCGCGATGTTATTCTCATCCGAAACCCACTCTTGTCTCTCTCTCTAGACCACCGAGGTGTCGCCGCCGGTCATCTCTTCCATCTCCGGTCATCTTCGCATTGCCTCCGCTCTGGTCATCTTCCAGCTACTCCAAGCCGACCCCTGTGATCCTCATGACTTCGCCGTCCCGATGCTCACCTCACCTCTCTTCGGGCGCCACCCCTACACCGAAGTTGTCGCGCCCGAGGACCTCACCGCCGCTCAAGTCGCCGCCACCGGCGAGCCCTTGCCGCCTTTGCCGCGCTATCACCTCCCTGGGCTTTGCCTCGCTCAGGGGAACCCGTTTTTCCACTTCGCCGGAACTACCTCGCCGCCTTTCGCCATCGACGACGAGCTCAAGACTGCCGGCCATGGCTGCTGCTCCTGTTGCCTTTGGTTTCCTCTGTGCCGAGTCAGCACGCCAGCTAAGCTCCAGATCACCTCTTTGTCCCATTTGGCAGCCTTGTCAGCATCCAGTCGGAAGCCATGTGGCACATCCAATCTCCACCCGAGACCAAAGTCCAAGAACTCGGTTCTTCATGCACCAAGTCAATGACAGTGGGGCCCAGCCGTCAGGTTATTTTCATCCCAGTCCGAACGTCCTCCGCTGACGTCAGCTGACGTCATAATCATCTTTTCCTTAAGAAAAATAATTCAGTAAATCCATAAATTCTGATTTTCAGTATTTTATGAGATTTCAATCTTCCAGAGATCGTATCTTTTGCATCCGAACTCCGATTGAGTCCATTCAAATTCCTAAATTTATCTAAATTCGAGATCTATTTATCTGAGATTTTTATTTAATTTTTGGAGTTAGTTTGCTCTCTGTTATTTATTTATTTGGTTTATTTGCTTGTTTTGCGAGTAGACGTCGATACTTCGGGAAGCTTCGAGCAAGGAGTAGCATACCAAGATCAAGATCAATCTCTGGATTTATTCCAAGGCAAGTCGTGGTCCTTTGATCATATTGAACCCATGATTTCAAACGTATCTTGTTTTATACAACTGCATGCTATCTTTATATAAATTGTTCGGGGATTAGTTATTACCTGTTGTCATTATGCCTCCATTGATTATTTGAATGCCATGAACCCTTTGTCACCATAGCATGGGTAATTTTAGTTGGACATATTGGTATTACCAACATGGGTACCGTACATATGCTTAGTCTTGCTTAGTTACGATGGGTTTGTCATCACATGTGTCTTAATAATTAATTTTGACTTAATGATTTATGGAATCGTGGTGGTGAGCCACTCTTGTTAAAATTTGTGTACCATAACGGGGTTAGTCGTGGGTGTTGGTTAAACAAAATGGTTTTTGCTCGGGCGAGTGGTTGGTGGATAGTGGGGATGTGGATTGAACATGTTGTGGGTTTGTGGTAGTCTCGCCTGAGTATCTTGTCAAGGACTTAATCTTGTGCGCCATTGAACTGGGCCTTAACCGTACAACCCCATGTCTGGTATGGGACAGACCTGGCTAATTAATTAGCAATATCTTAATTTCGGTTCTGTCATGTGAAGTGTGAGTCGTGGAAAACGTATTCTCACGGTGGCGCAAGAGGGGCCCTGCTGCAGCCGGAAAGACATTCGGTGTTGAAACCTTAGCGGGCGGCTGGGTTAAGAAGGAGCTTTGTAAAAGCCTTGTGATGATCACTTAGTCGCACACCTCGGAAGTGTGTTAAACGGACATTATAAGTTGATCTATCTCTTGTGGGTCAAGCTGTACAATCTCTGGAGAGTGTAAAACTATTCGAATAGCCGTGTCGCGGTTATGGGCGTGCTCGAGGATTTCACGGGAGATAGAGTTTCTTCAAAAATGTGTCGAGTGTGGATGGGAAGTTCACTTGATGAATATAATGTTCGTTTGGTGAATAGGTCATTCACTTGGTGGTTTGTGTCGGTTGGTGAATGGGGAATTCACTTATCCTTGGTTTGGTTGGGAAGTGAATGGGAAGTTCACTGGTTGTTTCAAAGAAATTGTTTAATTACTTATTATTGTTTTCAATTACGCATTTCAATCTATTTATTGAATTTATCGTAAATGTTGTTTTATGCAAAAGAGCCCTACAGTTAATCTTTGTTCAGGCCCTGCATGAATACTATTTGCATACATTTTCCCATGGTTTGCTGAGTACATTCAAAGTACTCATGGCTTTGCGCCCTGTGTTGCTTAATCTCCACAGAAGAATATCAAGCTGCTCAAGAGTTCTTCACCCAGGAGGACCATGAAGGTTTTGCGGATTAGGATGCGTTTCTCCACTCGATTGCCTGTGGGCATGTTGATTGGCCATTTGAAGAGTTTCGTTCCGCTGCAAGAGTTCATTTGTTTCTTTAGCCCTACGTGGCAAGTTAAGTAAACGTTGACCATAAGGTCCAATTATTATTATTAATTGTTACTTTGAGATCTTTTTAGTTAAATTGAATAAATGGATGGTATTTCATCACTGTTATCCTGTGTGAGCTAGCTACTGATCTGGGACTAGTTCAGAATACACAGAGGGTTCCTGAGATGTATTTTCGGGTCCCGACAGTCCGCCATTGCCGAGCTTCAAAGCCCCGTACGACAACGCGTCGTTTCCAACTAAACCCCTTCTAGAAAACGCGCCAAATCTTATCCCCAACCTCCCCGCATCTTTCCGGATCAAAATCATATCCCGATTCCGTTTCTATCTCCATTTTTCCACGAGACCATCTTGGACTCTTTTAGGGTTCTGCCGTCACACGCCGCCCTAGCCCCTCCCGGCCCCTATAAAAGGCACCCACGCGCATTGACGCCCGCACCAGAACCCCTCAACCTATTGCACCACTCGAGCCCTAGCGCCACCGCAACTCGGGTTTTAGGTTTTCGTCGCCGACGTCATTTTCTTTGAATTAAGCCGCCGTCGACGTCGCCCTGCCCTCGTGGTCTGCACCACCGTCATCACCATCGCCCGGGCTACCTCCAGTGACCACCCACGCCGCCTAGACCTCACCGGAGCCTCCGTCCGATAAAAGTCAAACCTCTCCGCCGCTCAACTCTCGCCGCCGGTAGTCACCGTCCATCCCGAGCACCCGGAGTTGCACCCAGAGGTTCGCAATAACCTCAGCTACATACTGGTAGCACCCACCCTCACCGGCGAGCCGCCGTTCGCCGTTGTCGTTGGTTCCTGAGCCCCTTCGCCGCTAAGCTGACGTGGTCGTCCACGTGGCTCGCTACATCAGGTCCAGCGCTGACGTGTCGCGTGCGTGGCTGCCTCGACAGGGCTTGCGTGGCTGCCTCGTCAGCGCGTGCGTGGCACGGTCCCCAGGTCCCAAGGCTCGGTAGACCTAGTCTACCGTGGGCCGTGAGACTGACATGTGGGTCCCACATGTCAGTGTTTTTTTTTATTTATCTTATTTCCAAAATTCCTGTGCTGGCGTCATGTTTGCGCAATAATCCGATTTTTCTTTTAAGAAATAATTCAGAAATTTCAGAAAATCCAAAATTAGGGTTTCTTTTAGATTTAAACTTCCAAAGCTCATGACTTTTGCATTCGAACTCCGATTGAGCCCATTCAAATTCCTAAATTTATCTAAATTCGAGCTCTATTTATCTGAGATTTTTATTTAATTTTTGGAGTTTGTTTTGCCTCTGTTATTTATTTGTTTTGATTATTTGTTGCGTTTGCGAGTAGACGTCGATACGTTGGGGAATTTTGGAGAAGAAGGAGCACCTCAAGATCAAGACCAGTACCTAGACCTTTTCCAAGGCAAGTCATACCTTTGATCATCTCGAACCCAATTTTCAAATTACTTTGTTTCAAAGTATTGCATACTATTTTAATTATGTATTTAAATGCTTTTGGGTATAGTTATTATCCAATTTGTTATCACACCTTGGCTTTGTATGTCATAACTCCTTGTCACCCTAGATTGGTTTATTAGTTGGTAATATTGTAGCACCAACGTGGGTTGGTTAGATGCGAGTACAATTGCTTAGTCATGATACGAGTCTCATATCTCATTTGAGTTGCAAATATTAAATCTCACTAAGTGACTATAGAACTTTGTGTAAAACTATGTGCTATGTGTTTTTACTTCGTGATAGCATGTGTTGCACTAAAACCAACAGGGTTGTAAAGGATTTGGACTGAGGTAAGTGGTGGATACTGTGTGATATGGTGGACTTTATGAATGGGAATGATGATCTTTGTGACCTAGTTAGAAACTGGAAGTCTTGCCTTGGTCAATTAAGGACTTAACTTTGTGCGCCATTGAGCTGAGCCTTACTGTACGACCACATGCCTGATGGGACGGACCTAACATAGTAGGTTATGGATTCTCGGTATTGATGTTCAGGTGGATAGGTTAGGCTGTGTGACAGGGTGGAGGTGTGACTACCTGGTAGTTGCATCGCAGGACGGTTCGCCGCATCCCTGTCCAGCGGTGTGTGTTAGACTAGCATTCTTTGTGAGCTGGTCTGGCGGGAAAGCACATCGGGAATGTCAATGTTTGAGATGAAGTTTCTGAACTGTTTTGCTACGATTAGTGCTAGCTACACTAGTTGTATCTTGTGGGTAAAGTGTACAAACTCTGTAGAGTGTAAAATCAATCTATTCGAATAGCCGCGTTCGCGGTCATGGACATGCTCGGGGATTTCACACGAGGGGTAGTTTTCATAAAATGTTGGGATGGGAGCTATGTGATCTAAGTCATATGGCTATGTGAAATAATCTGTTTAGCTTTGTGTCTTTGTGAAAACAACTGTTAAATTAATATTGTCTATTTGTTTTGAATTATGATTTCAATCTATTATTGTATTCAATTGCAAATGTTGCGTTTATGCAAAAGAACCACAGAAGACTTTTCTTTTGGAATAAGCCTACATCTATAAATTGCATTTTGTGATATGATTTGCGAGTACGGTTGTGTACTCACGCTTGTTGTAAAACTTGTGCCCAAACCTACAGAAGAAGAGGAGTCTACGCCTGCTTTCGAGGAGGAGTTCGTCGAAGGTTCACGATCGTTAAGGTCCGGATCCTAGTTGGTTGCTGTGGTGGTGATGGGATCTCTGTTGAAGTTATTTCATTTATTTTGCTATTTTATTCTCTGTTAGCCCTGCGTGGCTCAATAAGTGTAAACTCGACCATAAGGTCAAAACCCTTATTTGCTATTCAAACTAATTGTTACTTTATTTATCGCATGTGTGGATCGATATTTACCTATGTTGACATTGTGTGCACTAACGTGATTCTGGACTAGTGCATTATACACAGAGGGTTCCAGAATCGTAATTTTGGGTCCCGACAATATCTTGGGAAGTCCGGGTGGACTTTCGAGGAGGTCTTGGAGGATCTCTCAGGTGCCCCAGGGCGGGTCGCCACAAGTGGTATCAGAGCATCTTGACTACAGGACACAGCCTAGTAGAATGGTCGCTAGAAGATAGTTCAAAATGTGTTTTGCAGAACAAGAAGAAATAAAGCATGTTTCTCCTCTTACAGAGTCATCTTTGCATTCTTACCCCTTTCTCTGTATCTTTTCTTACCTCACTCCCACTTATCTTTTGCTCTCTATATGGTTTTATATAGTTGAATGGTCCACCTTTCCTTGAAATACCAGTAGGGCCGAATTAGATCCTTGTTGTAGCCTTAAGGACCTCCCTGGTTGTAGTATAGTGTGGTAGTCCTTTGCAAAGACCACCCCTGAGGTTTCTTGGCAAAAGACCACCCCTCATGACCATAACCTCCTTGCTTGCAGCCCTGGGGGCGGTAAGCTTCGAGTAGAGTGGTTTTGGGGTCACTTGAGTTGTTGTTTTCTGTTGGTTTGCTGGTTTTGACCATTCCCCCTTAGCTTTTCCATCTCTTTCCTAATCTTTGAACCTTTGGCGATGGTAACAACTAGGGCGATGGCACACGATGGCCAAGACCGAGCCTAAGGGTGATCACGAGACCCCTTGCCGCAACCACCTCCTCCTCCAGCCCAAGGTCCAGATTGGAACCAAATGATGGCAAATCAAGCTCAGTTGATCAATTTGCTAGCTCAGTCCATCAACAAAACTCAGAACCTTCAAGCAGCAGCAGCTCAACCTCCTGTGTTTGTGCCACCTCCTCCAAGGGCAACAATTGCTGAGTTTATGAGGATGAGACCTATTTTCTCCAGTAGTGCTGAGCCTTTAGAAGCTGATGATTGGCTCAGGACAGTGAGTAGGAAACTAGACATGATCCAGTGTACTGATCGTGAGAGGGTGCTCTTTGCCTCTCACCAGCTCACGGGACCAGCCTCGGAGTGGTGGGATAACTTCACTAAATCCCACACTGATGTTCAGACCATCACTTGGGGAGAATTTGTGCAAGCTTTTCGTAATGCCCACATTCCTTCGGGCATGATGACTTTGAAGAGGAAAGAATTCAGTGCGTTGCGTCAAGGCAACCGAACAGTTACTGATTATTTGCACAAGTTCAATCAACTTGCAAGGTATGCACCAGAAGATGTGGTCACCGATGAGTCCAAGTAAGAGCGTTTCTTGGAAGGGCTCAATGATGAACTCGCTGTTCAGCTTATTGCCCAGGACTACTCAGATTTTAAGCACCTTGTGAGCAAGGCAATTCGCCAAGAAGGCAAGCACATGGAGATGGAGAACCACAAGAAGAGGAAGGCAGCTCAGCAGTTCCGATCAGAGGGTTTTTCCAGGCCTAAGACCTCTCAGTTTTAGCAAAAGAGACCTGTGACCTCCTCTCCTTCGAAGTCTCCCATGCAAGCAAGGCGTATATGCACTTCTAGTTCTCATGGGACTTCCCTAGGAAACCACGTCCAGAAGAAGACACCCATGTCTGCAGCAGCAGGTGTCACATGTTTTTATTGCCATGAAATGGGGCACTATGCTAGCAAATGCCCGAAGAAGCTCCAAGCTGCAACCTCAACTCCCAACCGATCTGGACAAGGACCCTCAGCTCTTGGCAGCAACACCAATTCAAAGTCCTCAATCTAATACATCAAAGGGCGTGTGAATCATATCACAGCCGAAGAAGCTCAAACCGCATTGGATGTGGTTCTTGGTACGTTTCTTGTCAATTTAGTACCAGCAACCATTCTTTTTTATTTTAGAGCTTCTCATTCATTTGTCTCTTCTAATTTTGTAGGTAGTAAAGGGTTAGCTATATCTCCTATAATAAACCCTATGCTGATCCACTCCCCGGGCTCTGAAATGAGGACTAGCTCCTTATGCCCAAATCTTTCCTTGGAAATCTTGGGAGTTCCCTTCTCTACGGACTTGATAGTCTTGCACTCCCAAGGATTATATGTAATTCTTGGAATGGACTGGTTGGCCAAAAACCAAGGTCAAATAAATTGTGCCAACAAGACTATTATGCTCACCAATGAGCAAGGAATACAAGTTGAATTCAGCCTGAGACTTCTTTCAGAGCAGCTCCTAGCCTGGCTTTTTTGAGGGAAGTAAAGTTTGAAGAACTCCCAGTGGTGAGGGAGTACCCGGATGTGTTTCCTAGTGAACTGCCGGGAATGCCTCCGGATAGAGACCTAGAATTTGTCATTAACCTAGTCCCTGGGACAACACCTATCTCCAAAAGACCTTATAGATTGCCAGTCAATGACCTAGTTGAGTTGAAGCAGCAAATTGAAGAAATGCAAAGCAAAGGCTTTGTTAGGCCAAGTTCCTCTCCTTGGGGAGCCCCAGTGATCTTTGTGGCAAAGAAGGATGGTACTCAACACATGTGTGTGGATTATAGAACTCTCAACGATGTCACCATCAAGAATAAGTATCCATTGCCCAGGATCGATGATTTGTTTGATCAATTAAAAGGAGCAGCAGTTTTCTCCAAAATTGATTTGAGATCGGGATATTGAAGATTCGATAAGAGGACATCCCTAAGACAGCTTTCTCAACTCGGTATGGACTTTATGAGTTCACAGTCATGTCTTTTGGATTGACCAATGCTCCTGCATACTTTATGAACTTAATGAATAAAGTGTTTATGTAGTACTTGGATAAGTTCATCATTGTCTTCATAGATGACATCCTAGTGTACTCTAAGACTGAAGAAGAGCATGAAGACCATCTTCGGTTGGTCTTAGACAAGCTCAGAGACCACCAACTTTATGCTAAATTTGAGAAATATGATTTTTGGTTGAAGGAAGTCACCTTTTTGGGTCACATTATGTCGGCCGCTGGTGTAGCAGTCAACCCAAGCAAGGTTCAAGATGTCCTAAATTGGAAGTCTCACCTAAATCAGTACCTCAAATTAGGAGCTTCCTTGGCATGGTGAGGTATTATCGTCGATTTATTGAAGGCTTTTCGAAGATAGCAAGGCCTCTTACTCAGCTGCTCAAGAGGGAAACAAAGTATGTTTGGACCTCAGCTTGTGAACAAAGTTTTCAAGAGTTAAAGAAGAGATTGATCTCTGCCCCAGTGCTGATTTTGCCGAATATTCGAAAGGATTTCGAAGTCTTTTGTGATGCATCTCGGCAGGGCCTTGATTGTGTCTTGATGCAAGAAGGTAGAGTGGTAGCTTATGCTTCCCGACAATTGAAGCCCCATGAAGCAAACTACCCCACTCATGATTTGGAACTAGTTGCCGTAGTGCATGCTCTAAAGATTTGGCACTATTACCTCATTGGTAATCGTTGTGAGATCTTTACCGACCATAAGAGTTTAAAATACATCTTTACCCAATCAGACCTCAACCTTAGACAGAGGAGTTGATTGGAGCTTATAAAAGACTATGACCTTGGAATTCACCACCACCCAGGCAAAGCAAATGTGGTAGCTGATGCTCTAAACTGAAAGAGTTATTGCAGCACCTTAATGGTCCAAGAAAGTCAGCCCAGTTTGTGTGAAGAATTGAGATACCTAAATCTGGAAATTGCCAATCAAGGTTGTGTGCATACTCTGGAAATTGAGCCATCCGTCTAGAAACAAATCCGAGAGAACCAAGCTGAAGATGTATACCTCCAAAAGATCAAAGGCAACTTGAAAAGAGGTAAAGCTCCTGGATTTTCAGAAGATAGACAAGGAATTGTATGGTTCGGCAATAGGCTCTGTGTGCCGAACCATCAAGAAATAAAGTTGCTCATTCTTAAGGAAGCTCATGAATCTCATTACTCCATTCATCCAGGAAGTACTGAAATGTACCAAGAAATCAAGGAGAAGTATTGGTGGGTCAATATGAAGCGAGAAATAGCAGAGTTTGTGGCAAGGTGTGACGTATGTCAAAGGGTCAAAACCGAACATCAAATGCCTGTTGGGTTGTTGCAGCCCTTGCCCATCCCCGAGTGAAAATGGGAGCAAGTGGGCATGTATTTCATCACCGGCTTACCCAGGACTCAATCGGGCTATGACTCCATTTGGGTTATTGTTGATCGTTTGACCAAAGTGGCGTATTTTATCCCAGTCAAGACCACCTATCAATGCAGCAAGTTGGCTAAGTTGTATCTAGCTCGAATTGTTTGTCTACATGGTATACCCAAGAGTATAGTGTCTGATAGAGGTTCTCAATTCACCTCTAGATTTTGAAAGAGTATACATGAAGCTTTGGGAACAAAACTCAATTTCAACACAGTGTATCATCCTCAAACCGATGGGCAGACGGAGAGGGTAAATCAAATTCTTGAAGATATACTTAGAGCTTGTGCCTTAGACTATGAGAAAAGTTGGGACAAAAAACCTTCTTTACGCTGAGTTCTCCTACAACAATAGCTACCAAGCTAGCTTGAAGATGTCTCCATTTCAAGCTCTGTATGGGAGGCAGTGTAGAACTCCTTTTCTTTGGGATCAAGTGGGTGAGCGCCAATTCTTCGGGCCCGATGTAATCAAAGAAGCTGAAAACAAAGTGAAACTCATAAAAGAACGTTTGAAAGTAGCTCAGTCCCGTCAAAAGAGCTATGTTGATAATCAAAGAAGAGAGTTATCTTTTAAAGTTGGAGACCTAGTGTACCTCAGGGTAACTCCACTCGGGGGAGTTAGAAGATTTCGGATTAAAGGAAAGCTAGCACTAAGGTTTGTGGGACCATACAGGATGTTGGCAAGACAAGGTGAAGTTGATTATCAGCTAGAGCTACCACCCTCCCTGTCAGCAGTACATAATATCTTCCATGTATCACAATTAAGGAAGTGTCTTCGATGGCCAGAAGATCACACCACCCTGGAGGGCCTTGATCTCCAAGAGGACCTCACTTATGTGGAGCGACCAATTAAATTTTTTGATGTCACGGAGCGTGTCACCCGGAGCAAGATCATCAGAACATACAAAATGCAGTGGAGCCACCACCCAGAAAGTGAAGCCACATGGGAGAAGGAAGAAGACCTCAAGACTAATTATCCCTACCTCTTTCCTGGCCAAGCTTGAATCTCAGGGTCGAGATTTCCTTAAGGGGGTAGGTTTTGTAACACCCCGGTGTTTGGAGCTTTTTTGAAAATTTCAAAATAACAAGAACCATTTGGTTTTGATGAGAATTCAAAGCTTAACTTGAAATTTCAAAATGGATTTCAATTGACTAACTAAAACTCTCTGTTGGTTGTTGGGTTTGCTGGAGCTTTAGTGATCTCTCTCTTTCTGTGCTGGTTTCATTCTTCCTTGGTCCAGACCTTCCTCTTTGGTTTCTTCTCTAGTTTAGACCTCCTCAGGACTAAACCTCCCTCATGTTTAATTGAGACCCTTTTATGCTCTTTTGATGTCTCTACATTCATTTGGACCTCCTGCGCGTTTATTTGGACCTCCCCACGTTCTTCAGGACCTCCCTGTGTCCTCTAGGACCTCCTCCCCGTTCATTTAGACCTCCAGCGTGTTTATTTGGACATCCCCGCGTCCTTCAGGACCTCCTTGTGTCCTCTAGGACCTCCTCCTCGTTCATTTGGACCTCCCATGTCTTCTTGTACCTTCATTGCATTCACTTGGACCTCTCTTGTGTCCGTTTAAAACCCCCGCTTGGTCCAGACCTCTCCTTTGTTAGATCTAAGGATCCAGACCTCTCCTTTGTTAGATATAAGGGTCCATACCTCTCCTTTGTTAGATCTAAAGATCCAGACCTCCTTAGGACTTGCCCCTTTGGAGATCCGACCGTCAGGACCTACCCCTTTGGAGATCCGACCGTCAGGACCTGACCCTTTGGAGATCCGATCGTCAGGACCTCCGATCTTGCGCTCGGACCTCCCCTGACCTTGCGAGATCGCCTCAAGATCTCCGTAGGACCTCCCCTTCGGGCTTTGACTGGCCCCATTTGTCAGTCACACCCTCTTTCTTTACCCTTTGACCATGTCCTTGGCTCTCGGAAGTCACCAAACATTTAATGCCCGTTGTGTCGTATTAAATGCTATCAGCTTTTGGCAGCATCAGGCTATCTTTTGTCCCATCTTTTACCTACTCCTATCATTACCTTCACTCACTTTTGAGCCCGAGAGCCCTTGGAAACTCTGGTGGCTCTGGCTATATAAGCCTGGGCAGCCATTCCTCTTTATCCTTTTGCTCATTTCCCCTCTTTGGCTCCATCGGTAAGCTCTGGGACCTCCTCCAAAGCTCTCTGGATCTCCTCCCTTAAGCTTCGGACCTCCTCCAGCAAGCTCCTAAGACCTCCTCCAAACCGATCAAACCTCTCTGTTGATGTATTTCAGTGTTTTATTGGAGTTCTTTGATTCTTGCTTGAGCTTTGTATTGAGTTGCTTTGCTTTCCTCTCGTGTAGACTGTGAAGGCACTGAGGAGCAAGAGCTCTCTGAAGAAGAAGAAGACGCCCAAGCCTTTGAGCAAGACAAGTTACACCCTTGACCATGTCGCACCCATTATTTCAACATATTTATGTTCTATTTCAAATGTTAACGCTTGCTTACTTTACTAAGTATGTCAATACCTGTTTTTAAGATCTTAGCTATGCCTAAATCTTTGTATGGCCACTGTCACCTTTGAACCGAACATGTTGTCACCCTAGGCAAAACCTGGTTATGTGCAATAATTATTGTTATACGTTTTGGAACCTATTACTTGTAATTAGAAATAAACATGGCTTTATGCAAATCAGCCATATAAGCTCTCCCTTGTGTTATCCATGTATGCATGTCATATTGTTAATTGACGGGTGTGACTTGTGAGCACGGTAGTTGTGCTCACTCTTGCTTGAAATTAATCTTTTGAGCAGGAGAGGACTACCTTAATGATGATGATGACCAAAACAATTAGGCAGTGCCCTCCAGCCAATTGCCTGTGGTGTATTGGATGGACTCTGCTTATTTTGTTTTCGCTGTGTATTATGTTCTTGTAGGCTTATGAGCAAACCTTGTAACCAACTCTTTTGATGTTAATACAGTCTTTTGTGGATGTATGTCATCACTTGTTTTTTGCTGTGAGAGCTAGCCATCGATCCTTGGGACTAGTTCGGATCACAGTGGGATTGAGGCTCTTCCAAGCCCCACAACCTCCTCGGGTTGATCTCTCAAAGACCTCCCTCGGGTTGGAGAGTGGCGCTTGGGGAATTCTTGGGTCCCCAGACCTCCTTGGGTTAGGACCCCAAACCTCCAAGTAGTCATACTGGACCTCCTGGATGGTCTTGGTGGTCCTACCGAGAGGTCCTGCGGGATATCCTAGGAGGTTCGGGTGGACTTTCCAGGAGGTCTTGGAGGACCTCTCGGGTGCCTCAGGCCGGGTCGCCACATGCGCCGTCGTTGCTACGACCGAGCCGTTGGTGATACGGAGAAGTTGTAGGGTAGCGGTGGTCTCTTCTTGCTCTCCTCCTTGTCTCCGCTAACCTGTAAGCTTGGGGAGGCGGGCATTGTTGCGAGGCAGGCCATCAACATCGCATGAGCTGGAGGCATGGTGCAGCATGCGTGGGCTGCGACAGTGATCATCCATAGCTGCACAAGGGGGGGGGGATAAAAGACTGGGGCCTCCATAGGTTGTTTGGAGGGAAGAAAAGGGCGATTTCGTCTTTCTCGATATGCTGCTGAAGCAACTGTGAAACATGTCGGGCGATCTATGCAGAAAGATGGGTTTAAAGTCAGTTGTCATAAAAGTGAGGGAGAAGGTGTGGATGAAGGGAAGAATGCAGTGATGAGTAGAATGACCGTGGCAATGGCGTTGTGGTGGAGATGGAACGACCGAGGAGGTATTGGTGGTTTGCCTCTTAGTGAAGACAAAGGGGAATTTTAGTTGGTTGCTTTGAGAGTAGTGCTGCTAGAGGTTTAGGCCCTATCCCATTTACTCCATTCATTTAGAAATATACGATGCTTATAAAGCGTGCAGTTAAACTTCTATAACTTTCATCACTAATATAAAAGCCTATTTAGATTGGTCATGTGAAAATGATATTATTAGATTAGTCATAAAAATATTTTTATAAAATAATAATGTTATATTATTTTATAAATATATTAATATAAAAATTTAATGATCAAATTTGTATATTAAACTGTATTAATATCCAAAACATCCTACGTCTTAGACTGAGTTATATATATAAAAAGCCTCACTCACCGGTCAGTCCAGTCACCACATGAAGATGCTGGGCAGCTGCACACGCGACGGCACGTGATCGATCCCCTAAAATTAAAATTGACTCAACCAAATCTCGAATCATCATTGCAATCATCGTCGTCGTCGTCCGGGAAAGCGAACCCAACTAACTAACAATGGCCACTAGTAACGGCTGGAACATGCCACTGCCCAGTAGTTTCCGTACCAAAAAAAAGAGATATTGGGAACTACGCCAAACACACGCTACATTCTACCTACACGCCTCCCTGCGTCAGATCAATCCTTCTCCACTTCCCACTAGCACTCCTGTCCCACCAAACCAGCGACGGAGCGATTACGCCGGTAGATCACGACTGGGTAGACATAACATTACTCCCTAGGCTCAGCGATAAACTGCCACGTCACACCACTCCCGGATGGATCCGGTGCTCCGCATTCGTGTAAGGTGTGCGAACTGTGTTTTGTGAAGAGTTGAATATAGACGGTAGCAAAAACCTTAGAGATTGATCTGAATTTTTGATTTTTGATCGGACAGTGGATATGACTTTAAATGCTACGACAGTGTAGATCCAATACATCCGGAAATAAAAAGAAAAAAAAAGCGCAAAAAAGCCAGAAAAGAAAAGGACAGCTTCGTCGCCTCCACTCCTGACAAAACAACGCCATTTCGCCAAATCTAGCTCACTCCGAAAGATCAAACGCCCACCCGAAAAGGCTTTAATAAATCGAGAGAGGAAAAGAAAGAGAGGGAGTCGCGCACACCTGAAAGGCGAGAGGTAAGAGACGGAAGGCTGCAAACCCTAGCGCCGGGGCGAAGCAACCGGCGCGCATTCGCGATTCCTTCACGCCGCGGCAAGCAGGGAGGAGGGGACCAATCCGCCGCGCATTGCCGCACTCGCCACCCTCGGATCCATGGCGGCTCGAGGCTGGTAGAGTTTCGCGGGACCCGGATCTGGAGGCGGCATGGCGCTCTTCCGCAAGTTCTTCTACCGCAAGCCGCCCGACGGGCTCCTCGAGATCACCGAGCGCGTCTACGGTGCGTGCCTTCCTGACTCCTCCGGCGACAATGTGATCCTTAGAGGATTGTATTTTCGTTGTGCGCAGTTTGATCTCGGTGGCTTATTTGCGGTGGCCATTCTTTAATTATTTCGAGATAAACTTTGCATTTCTTAGAGCCCGTTTTGGTAGTGCAGCATTGCGGAATTGGTTTGGTGGTGGTTCTTGCATTAGTTGTGCAGGATTCGTCTTCTTTGGTTAAAAGCCCTTCAGGAAATTTTAGTTGGACGACACTTTTGCATTTTATTGGGTTTAATTTGTAATTTGTCAGTGCAAAGATTTTTGGACTGCGTTAGAGGAAATTGTAGTAAAATGGCAGTCATGCTATGTAATTGCTAGTTGTGTTGCTAATTGTATTCGACAACGGATGCTATTTTTGTAGTTGATGCAACATCTGATGTCTGATACTATAGGACTACAGGAGTGAAATTTCTTATGAGATAAGTTCCTTATCATTTTATTTAGTGGAGCCTAACTAAGAAAAGGAGGTCTTGTGTATAATCTTGGCCTACTATCGGACCATTGTCGCAGTATCATATTGCTGAGTAGAGCTACTTGTTCTTGGTAAATGCACAATGTGATTTGAAGTGTCCCATGATAAAAATTTACGATTCTGTGCGAAAGTACATATCTAGGATGGAGGGGAATTTACTAAATGTTTTAATGTAGTACGTTATCATTCTTCCAGTGTAGCATAAGTCAAGTCATCTGTTAATGATATGTTTTTTATGGCAATTCATTGCTATTAGCTAGTATATACCCTGTAAAAGATTTACTATTTATGTTGTAAATCGTAAAAAAGTCATACTTTTCATGTTTAGGTCCCGTTTAGGTGCATGGAACATTGTTCCAACCAAGAATTGTATACTGTAGGATCTTTGGTACAGTAGAAAAATTATAAGGAAAGTCCATCTTAGTTAAAATTCTGCAAACCATTTGAATGCATAGGAAAGAAGTTTGGACTGACAACCGCCGACATAGTTTGGATTATTCAACTGCACCTGAGTGCCTCATAAAATATTTAGGATCACTTCATGTGAAACATTCAGGAAATGTGTTGTTATGGCTCTTTTTGTATGACTTGCTAAGCTAGCCTTTTTAGTGTATTCACCATGCGTGTTATGATGAGAAAAGCTTCACTGTAAATGGAAAATTACACAAAGCAGGTTCCATTGATGATAATTGCATACAATGTTGAGGAGGGGTTCTGTGAGGAGGCCTCAGGATGTTTCCAGAAACAGATTGGTGGTAGCTGCCTGTTTGTCCAAGTGGGTGACCACAAACTATTCTAATCGAGTACATTAATTTTTGAAAGCAGGTGTATCATTCAGCGATATCATTGAGGAATCTTTTAAAATGTTAAAAAAATTAAGATTGATCAAATCTTGTCCTCAAGTCTTAGAGCAGCGGAAACAATAAAGGTCATATGACCTCAAGTCTTAGAGCAGCAGAAACAATAAAAGAGTAAACTCTGAGATGGCCCATCGAATTGCCCACCGGCATTCGATTGGGGAGCGCAACCTAGTACTCCGGGTGTCCTTCGTCAAACCCGTAGGCGTAGAAGTTGTAGTTGTCCTCGGCATCACTGAAGGCTTCTGATATTTGTTTTGAGTGTAGCACGTGAGTACATAAAATACTCCGCAAATTTTGGGAAATATGCATATGCATAGCTTTAACAAATGGGCTTATAAGGTTCTTTTGCACAAAGCAATATTTTATATTTCAACAATTTTCATAAAGCACATTTGGCAAACGAAATTTCATTAATAAAATAAAATAATTCTCTAGTGAAGGTTCTAGTTACCAGTCACTAGTTTGGAGGCTCTATCCGCCAAGTTTATATGAGTAGGGCTCTAGCTGCCTCACTGGCTCTAGCTGCCAGCACAGCAATCCAAGAGTTCCAACTACTCCTGGATTTCCCAAAATAAATCTTTGAAAACAAAATTAAAATATACCATGTGAAAACGCACCTTACCCACCCTTGACCATGGACACAACTATTTGAATAGTTTTACACTCTGCAGAGGTTGTATAGCTTGACCAACACGAGATAATTAACTTATAATATCAGTCATGACACGCTTCCTTGGGCATGCGTCTAAGCGATTATCCTAAGGTTTTTACAATACTTTATCCTTACATTAGCCCGCTTGATGAGCTTAACTCCAAGTCATGGATGTCATTTACCATGGACCCAGAGCTCACCGTTGTGGGGGGATTACCTGCCCGGACATGGATGTCAATTACCATCGCCCGGCGCAAGCCCCGACAGACATGAACATCAGTTACCATCATTTGCACTACTCAGGAAACTCCTACCATCTATGGCCTGCAAGCTAAATGTATGGACTTAGTAAATTAATCAGCCAGGTCCTTCCCATTTAGGACATGTAGTTGTACGGTATTGCTCGGTTTGAATAGACACAAGCGTCGGTACTTAATCGACCAACGCGAGACAGTTGAAACTCATGTTGCTCACCCTAGTCTAAACAATTTCCACGATTTTATTTTATTTTCCAATTACTGACATTAGCTAATGTCATACATTTCTCAAACTATTTTAGCATAAAGGGTAATAATGACCCCCCAAATGGGCGATTATGACCGAATAAGCGTGTTTAAGCAATTCTACCCCTTTTATCTATTCCACAACATTGTAATATTATTGCAGAAAGGCTATGCTAGGGTGACAAAGGTATATGGATAACAATTATCAAAGGAAGACATTAACAATTTTAGGTTTAACCAACGTTCTAGGATTTAAGCTCATCATTTTATGTAAATAGCACATGCGTAATACTTTTGAAATTGAAAATATAATTTGGAAATCATAGGTACATAATGTTTAAAGGAAACTTTCCTTTATTGAAGTTGGAGGTTAACACGTCTGGTTGGTCCAAAGTGGCTTCGGTGGCGTCGGACTCTACATGCGCAAATCGAGACAAAATAAATAACAGAAAACAAATAAAATCTAAAAATTATAAAATTAGTATCGTTAGAGAGATTATGAATTTATATGAATTTAGAAACAAGAATCTACTGATCCGGAGTTTGTACGGAAGAGAACGAACTCTTGGAAAATTGTCCGGAAAGGAAAATCCGGAAAATTAGAAGAGGAATATTCCTGGAATATTCTATTTGGTTTTAATATTGCTAAATCTCAGTGTATGACACAAGGGACCCATATGCTAGTGAGAGAGATGGAAAGAGAGGGGAAGGACTGTGTATGACAAGTGGACCTCTATTGTCAGTGTCACAAAGAGGAAATCACACAGAGAGAGCACCAGACAGGAAAAACAGAGGAAGGGGATAGGCGGCATGGGCATGCGGCGGTGCGGGAGGGCCGACCGACCTCAAAAATGGAACCCCGGCGGGGTTCCCTACCTTTGGGTGGCAGCGGCGGTGCCGCCAGAGGAGCATGGGGTGGTGGCGGTAGCGGTGGCGGCATGGATTAGCGCGCGGCGCGCTCGATAAAGGTGGTGCGCGCATGAGCTGCGCGACGCACGGAGTGCGCTAGGTGGGTCGGGGCGACCGGAGGGCGGCGTGGGCGGTGGGGCAACGACGTCGGCGGCAGTGAAGAAGGCGGCGGCGGCTTGGTCCGGGGATGATGCGACCAAAAGGTGGGGGATTGGTTGAGGGAGACCGGGAACACGACTTGACGTGGTCCAAACGACGAGGAGCTCATCGGAGAAGGACATCGGGCGACAGTGGACTTTCGGCCGGAATGGAGGAAACGACGAAATCTGGCGATGATCTGCATCCAAATTTGAAATTGATTGAGTAGAAACATTCATGTAGCACAGGAACACGATGTGGCGCGATTCGGGGTTCAAAATTCTCAACGGAGTGATGGGAGCACAAGACGAGGTGGCGACCGACGCTCGGGAAGACGGTGAATTTGGCGGCGACGGTGCTCGGGTGAGTATGAGAGTTAGAGGGGAGTGCGAAAGGGTGAATGAGGCATTGTGACTTCACTTTAAAGAATTGGCCGAAGATTGAACGGACGTGGCCACGAGCGGCATTGCCGGCAATGTTCTCGGCTTTGTTTGGAAACTGCCGAAACAGCAATGCACTAATGATGAATTGCGGTAACGGAGGCATTGACGGGCGCAGTGATGGCGGGACTTGATGACGACACGGAGGCACGACATGGTCGATGCGGCCAGGACGCGTGGGCGGCGTGGGCGCACATGGCGCGGTTCGGTGCAATTCACCGGTACACCAGCGCGCGGTAGGTCGCGCGAGTGCGGTTGGGTGTGGTGGCGCTGCAGCGCGCGCAACTCAAAGTGCGAGATAGAGCTAGGGCAAGGAAGAAAGAAAGGAAAGAAAGAAGAAAAAGGAAAAAGAAGTGGACCGGAGAAATGGGCTTCGACTCAGGAGAGAATTCGTGGGAAAAATTGAAATTACGAAATTTGAATTTGGATTTTGGAGACTAGTTTTGAATTGAGACGATGGAATTTGAATTTGAACTTCGGATTTGGACTACAAAATTTGAATTGAGGCGAAGGATGAGAATTGAATTTAGGGTTTCAGAATCGAATTGAGAGATGAAATTTCGATTTGAAGATGAAACTTGAATTGACTCAATTTCGGTTTTAAATTGCAATTGAAGAAGGAAATTGGTTCGAAGTTGAATTGAGAATTGGAATTTGGATTTGATTTAGCATTTAATTACGCAAGAACTCCAATTAAAATCCAAATCTTTGAATTAATTATTTTTAAATTAAAATTTTAAACAGGGCAAAACTTGCGATGTTACATGCCGTGTTATTAATGTCTTGTATTCTATGTTACACCTACATTATGATTCCAATTATTCTTTCTATAATGATGATGGATAAATATACTGTTTTACTTTTTTTTAAAGATTATTGTTTCATTTTTTTTCCTCATGATTAAGATTTCATTTATGCTTTTCAAATGGATATGGAGAAGTGCTATTGTCTTGGTGCTAAAACACTGTTATTAATATCTTGCCCTTTTGTAGTATTCGATTCTTGCTTCACAACGGATACCTTGGACGATGATAAGTACGAAGGCTACATTGGGGACATTGTCTCACAACTACGAAGCCACTTCGCTGATGCTTCGTTTATGGTGTTCAACTTTCGGGAGGGAGAAAGTCAAAGTATGCTGGCAAATATCTTATCAAGCTATGATATGATAGTGATGGACTACCCAAGACAATATGAGGGATGCCCACTCCTTACAATTGAAATGATTCACCATTTTTTGAGGTCAGGAGAGAGTTGGCTCTCTTTGGGCCAGCAGAATGTCTTGATAATGCATTGTGAACGGGGTGGCTGGGCTGTACTTGCATTTATGTTAGCAGGACTGCTATTGTATAGAAAGCAGTTCATCGGTGAGCAGAGGACATTGGAGATGATCTACAGGCAAGCACCTCGCGAGCTGATTCAGATGCTCTCACCGCTAAATCCTATGCCTTCTCAGATAAGATACTTACACTATATATCTCGGAGGAATGTGAGCTCAGAGTGGCCACCGGGTGATCGAGCACTTACCTTAGACTGCGTTATACTAAGAAACATTCCAGGCTTTAATGGGGAGGGTGGATGTAGACCAATATTCCGTATTTATGGACAGGATCCTCTACTTGCTACAAATAACACCCCCAAGTTGCTTTTTTCAACACCAAAGAGGAGTAAATACGTTCGACTTTACAAGCAGGTAAGTTTTTGACTAGTATGTGATTTGAGAACTGTCAAATTCATCACGTTGTGTCTAGCATTTACCTCACTACTTTTGCTATTAAATGTGCAGAGCAAGGAAACATATATTTGCTGAAAGACGTTCTTTAGACAATCTTTATTAACATGTCATTCTCATTTCCTTTCATGTTACTCAGGCAGACTGTGAATTGATTAAGATCGACATCCACTGCCATATTCAAGGTGATGTTCTTCTTGAATGCATTAGCTTGGATGTCGACCAAGAACGAGAAGAGATGATGTTCAGAGTCATGTTCAATACAGCATTTATCAGATCTAACATTCTGATGCTAAATCGAGATGAAATTGACATATTGTGGGATGCTAAAGATCGATTCCCAAAGGAATTCAGAGCCGAGGTATGTAGTCCTTGTTGCCGTCAACTTATTCTTTATAAAATTGTGCAGAAATTAATAATTTTCTTTGTTCTCTGGTTAAAGGTTCTTCTTTCGGAAATGGACACTGCAAATCAATTAGATCCCATGGAGGTGGCAGGTATAGGAGAAAAGGAGGGCCTCCCGGTCGAAGCATTTGCAAAGGTTCAAGAGATGTTCAGCAATGTGGACTGGTTAGATCCGAAAGGGGATGCTGCAGTCCAGCTTTTCCAGCAGCTTACTTCATCAGAAAACATACAGCTGAGGCAGGGGTTGGTGTCTCCAAGCAAGAAAGACACGAGCATTATAGAAGAGGCAGGGCCATTGGAGCTTGGTTCGATTTCTCTAACCAACAAACAATCTGACAATGTTCAAGACAAATCAAGCAATGTTCAACATTCGACAGTCTGTGTGAACAAGCAAGAAAGTGATGGTGTACAGAGATTGACCCCGTTGGAGCTGTCCACTATTTCTCAAGGAAAATCAGGAATTTCGACTGTCCATGAAAAGATAAGCTCACTATTTCATAAGGAGATAACACATGTAGTTGACATCAATACGAACGGTCATCTTCTGTGGAAAAGACCATTCCTCTACCATGAACTCTACTGATACAGTTCTAAAGGATCAAAATGCTAAGCTTGATGAGAAATATAGTTCAGTGCAGCGCTCTTCACCCACTACTGTTATGTCACAGCGGTTTCCGGTTTCTAGGTCATGTTCTAGTCTCTCTGGCAACTCTAGTCCTAGATCACTTTCAGCTTGCCCAAGATTTCATAGTGCACCTTCAGCCCTTGGAATTACAGCTCTGTTGGAAGACCATGCTGCATTTGGAGGCTCTGAGAATTGTGCTTCAACTGTAATCTCGCCCACGGTGTCAAATCTTTCAAGTGCCATGGTCAAAATTCCGTCAAAACCATCATCAGGACAGCATCCAACAACAGGTCTAGCTCAACAATATTCTTTTGTGGTACATCCATAGCCTCCCGTTACCATCATGCTATTTTAACTTTTGATAATGTGGCAGGTATTCCTGTTGTAACAAAGGGTACACCACCACCGCCTCCTCTGCCATCAGCACCGGTGTTGCCGATGCTATCTGTTGCTATTATGATGTCTGAGGCAAAAGACTTGACTCAACCACCTCAGAAGCATTCAGGTTCAGTTGCGTTGCATGTTAAAATATTTCGGTTTTGTAGGATCTCCTTTTGTAATTAAAGTTCTTTCCCTGTTCCAGGCCTTTCATCATTGCCCCATCCATCTCCTTATCTAGAGTCCTCAAGTAACATTGCAAAAGAATCATCACCAATTTCTCCTGCTCCCCTTCCACCTCCATTGCCCACTCTGTCGTCAATTACCTGTTCTGCTAATATTCATTGTCTTCCTCCAGATTCCATGCTTGACACTACTTCAACTTCATTCAGGCATTCGGTACCACCACCACCTCCATCCACTCCTAGGTCTTCTCCTGTTAGATCTGCACTGCCTCCACCTCCACCTCCACCTCCACCTCCACCTCCACCTCCTACTTCATCCCCTGTTAGACTGCCTGGGCCGCCTTCACCCCCACCCCCACCCCCACCCCCACCTCCTCCACCTGCACCTAACCCCTCTCCAAGTAGACCTCTTGCACCACCACCACCACCTCCACCACATGCTTCTAATTCATGTGCTGTTCGACCTGCTGCTCCACCTCCACCTCCACCTCCACCTCCATCACTTGCTTCTACTTCATCTCCTGTTCGACCTGCAGCACCACCTCCACCTCCACCTCCACCACTTGCTTCTATGTCATCTCCTGTTCGACCTTCTGCACCGCCTCCCCCACCTGCCCCAACATCATCTGCCACTAAATCTTTAGAACCACCTCCGCCTCCACCACCAGGAACGACTTCTACACCACTCCCACCACTACCACCACCCTGTCATTCATCAAAACAATCATCCAATCCCATGGACAAATCATTGCCATCTCCTCCTGCTCCACCACTACCTCATGCTCCAAGCTTCTCAAAGGATGCTAACCATCATGGAGGTGGATGCAAGGAGTTTCTGGCAATGTTACACCTCCTCCAGCACCTCCTGGTGGTAATGCTAAATTTCTTGGTACAAAGGCGCGGACCTGCACCTCCTTCAGGTCCAATGTCCAAGAGCCTTCAATCTGGTCAGGCCGTGTCCAGAAGGTCCAATTTGAAGCCACTACACTGGGTGAAAGTAACAAGAGCGATGCAGGGTAGTCTCTGGGCGGAGGCACAGAAAGCTGATGAAGCTTCAAAGTACCTCGCTAACACAAGGACTGAACTCATTAATGGTCATGTGCTTTGTGATTTTATATGCTAATGCATCTTTTCGATGACTTGCACAGGGCCCCCGTCTTTGACATGTCAGAACTAGAAAATCTGTTCTCAGCTGTCCTGCCAAATTCAGATGCTAGGCGTTCAGATAAGTCAGGTAGTCGTGCTTCTGGGCCGAAATCAGAGAAAATTCATCTGGTGAGTTGGTTTAGCAAATTTTGTAGCATATGTTTTTGCACACAAATTGCTCCAGTTAGTCTGCTATCATTTCAATCTGCATTCCTTTCGTGCATATTTCATTCTCCAATGAATATTGGTAACTATGATTCCTTGTGAGTTGTGGCAACTTGTTTTAGTTGATTATGAACGTTATTATGCTCTTTTTGGCGCCTTTGTACCCTTCTTATATGGTAGAGCACCTTTTATCCTCCTTGTTTTTTGTTATATTGGTTACTTGCGTGAATAGATTTTCATTGTGGTTTGTTATGCTCGCTCCTAGTTTCACTACTTACGAGGTTTCTTCTGTTGTTTTGTTTTTGGATTATTAGTAATGGATAACTTTCCTCATTATAGCAGTAGAATACAGTACCTCTGTTATTTTCTGTTATATTGGGTAGACTTCTACATTGATGAGTATCAGTGTAGTCTCCACATCTCCTGGGCTTGCATTCTTATCTGTCTACTATGGCAGCTAAATGAATTTGTTTAATTTGTCATGATACCTTTATTGTTGTTAAAACTCAACAGTAAAGTGAATTGATGTGCTACCCTTCATCCTAATATTTCATTCGTAATCGTTAAACCAAACTGATAAAATTGCAGCCAATAGAATCAGTGAAACGGATGTTTAGTTCCCAATTTAAGTATGCGTATGCTATAGCTGCATAAGTGGGACCTATAAGCTCTATGCTAACAGTTGGTTATGATGGATAAGTCTCTGTGTTGGCTTTTGCCGCCCTTCAAGGACAGCATCCTTGACTGACGGTTAGCATCTCTTTTGGACAGAGCATCTTGGACTAGCTTTAGGACTAGCTTTAGAGGACAGAGCATCTAGGACAGAGCATCTAGGACACAGCATCTAGGACAGAGCATCTTAGACTAGCATATGCTTGGCATATGCTTGGCATATGCTTGGCTGGTTAGCCCTATAAATATGTATCCCCAACCCCTCAGGTTGGTATGGCATTGTGAAGAGAAATATACAAGAGAAAATTGCCCCATCTCCAAGTGTCATCCTCTCCATGAGAGTAAGGATCTTGCTATCACCTCAAGCAAGAGTCCAGCGACTAACAAGTGGTATCAGAGCTATACTATCCTGTAGCCTGAGCATCTCCTGCTCATCTCCTTCTCCGGCCTCGCAGCGGCCCGGCCGTAGGCTGCAGCGGCTCCGGTATCCACGCTCGCCTCTCGGAGGCGGTAGCGGCTCGTCGGCGACCCTCTCCACGCAACACCCCGCAGCAGCGCCATGTCCGCGGCGATCTCGGCCTTCGGCCGCCTCGAGCACGCGGCGTCGTGCGGACGGCCGAAGCTTCGCCGCGCAGCAGCGAGCCAGCAGCGGCGAGACCGCTGCCGCGGCGCAAAGGGCGTCGAGGTAGCGGCGGCGGGCGGCGGCAGCAGCGGAGAGGAAGCGGCGGCGGCGAATGCGGCGCGTCGCGCGCGCAGCAGGTCAAGGTCTGCGGCGGCAGCAGCAGCTCCATCTGGCGATAGCGGCGGCGCGGACCTTGAGCGGGAGAGGAGGCGGGCGGCGGAAGCGCGATGGCGGCCGCGCACGCCACGAAGCAGCGGCGATCTGAAACAGCGCGATGCGGCACGATGGCGCTCGAGGAGGCGCGCACGGCGGTGGCGCTCTGAGAGGCGCGCGCGGCGGTGGCGCTCTGGAGAGGCGCTCGGCGGTGGCACTCCCGGAGGAGGCGCTTCGGCGGTGGCGCTCTGGAAAGAGCGCGCGACGACAACGGCGGCGAGCGGTCGATAGAGCGCGGCCTTCACGAGCGGCGTGGCTCTCTCCCGGACCGGCACGTGGTTACCACGGGTTCCGGTGTTGTCGGGACGCCGGCCGGCGATGGGTGGCCTACCCACCAAGGCCAACTACGTCGAGTGGGCGCGGTGATGAAGTGAGCTCGTGCGGCACATGTGGGAGGCGTCCGATGCGGCGGCGTCGACTACGACCGAGATCGACGGGCGTTGGATGCCCTCATCGCTGCGAGCCCGCGAGATGCGATTCGCTCTCCAACAAGCGATCGCCAGGAGGCTTGGGGCGCCATCATTGCGACGCGCGCATCGGCGGCGGCCGCGCGTAAGTCCACTGCTGCGAGCGCCGCGCGGAGTGGGAGACCACGGCCTTCAAGCTAGGTGAGGACGTTGATGACTTTGCTCTCGTCTCAACACTCTGCTGCGAAGTTGGTAAAGTTCGGCGACGACACCTCTGGCGAGAGAGAGGCGCCGAGAAGCTCTTCGGTGCGTCCCGAAGTACAAGCAGATGGCTCGATCGATCCGGTCTGCTGGACCTCTCCACGATGTCGATCGAGGAGGCGATAGGTCGCCTCAAGGTCGTCAACGATGATGAGCCACGATCTCTCGGGACCGTCACCATTGGCGGGAAGCTCCTCCCTACTCGGGAGGAGTGGGTGCCGCCAAGGTGACGAGGAAGAAGGGGAGCCTTCTTCCACGACAGCGACCACATGCGTGATAAGCGCGGCAAGCGCGCAAAGACGCCGAGCATGGGCGAGGAGGCGTCGAGGGTGATGGCCGTGGGCGCCCAGCGGCGCGGCCGGCAAACAAGAGCGGCGACGAGGCGACTCTTGCTACAAGCTGCGGCAAGCACGGTCACTTGCCAAGGATTGTCGGCGACACGACGCGGCGGGCCCACGTCGCGCGGAGAGAGGAGGAGCATCCGGCTCGTTCATTGCTCGGCGAGCATCGAACTACCTCGGCGGCCGGCGCGGCTCTCCTCCACCTTGCGAGCCAAAGCACACGCCTCTTCGGCGAAAGTTAAACAAGCGGCAAGACCGGCGGGTGGTGCCTCGACACCGCGACACCCACCACATGACCGGCGGCGGGAGTTCTTCTCCGAGCGTGACTCAGCGTTCGAGGCTCTGTCAAGTTTGGGGCGCCTCGGCATTGAAATCAAGGACGACGCTCTGCTCTAGGATCGGGATGGCTCAGATTCCTCCAAGGAGACACACAAGACTTAGGGGGAGATTGATGGATAAGTCTCTGTGTTGGCTTTTGCCGCCCTTCAAGGACAGCATCCTTGACTGGCGGTTAGCATCTCTTTTGGACAGAGCATCTTGGACTAGCTTTAGGACTAGCTTTAGAGGACAGAGCATCTAGGACATAGCATCTAGGACAGAGCATCTAGGACAGAGCATCTTAGACTAGCATATGCTTGGCATATGCTTGGCTGGTTAGCCCTATAAATATGTATCCCCAACCCCTCAGGTTGGTATGACATTGTGAAGAGAAATATACAAGAGAAAATTGCCCCATCTCCAAGTGTCATCCTCTCCATGAGAGTAAGGATCTTGCTATCACCTCAAGCAAGAGTCCAGCGACTAACAGGTTATGCAGTAGCAGATGCATGTTAGAACAGATTCAATTCATTAAGGTACTTAAAGTTTGATGTGTGGCTCCCCAGCTCTTTTTTTTTCCCTCCTTGCTCTTCATTATCTTGGTTGGTTTTGCATGTCATTGCAGACACTTGTAGCTACTATTTATGCCTCATTATTTTACCTTGTGTTACCGCTTTTTTTTTTCTCACCTCAAATGTTTTCTATGACAGATTGATCTTCGCCGGGCTAACAATTGTGGAATCATGCTTACAAAAGTCAAAATGCCCCTGCCTGACCTAATGGTAAGCTGATGAACAATAAATGCTTAACATGTTCTATATAAATAATTTGTCATTATCTGAAGGTATTGATGCTGTTAGTTTTATGACTAAACCACATATATATTTGTGACAACCTTCTTTATATAGTTTGTTAGATGATGGTGAGAGAGTGGAATAGTGTTAACCAGTTCCTACTTTACCTGACAAATCCTGTGGGCATGGCAACTGTATTAAGCCAAATGTTTATCCATTTCTAATAGAAATAACCTGAAATAAATTAAGAAACATATGCCAATGGTGTTCCTTTGGTCAGACAATTACTTTCATATATTTTTTAATAACACCGATCCCTTTTTCTTTTGAGCGCAGAGTGCTATTCTTGCTCTGGACGATACTGTCCTAGATGCTGATCAGGTGGACAACCTTATTAAGTTTACTCCAACCAAAGAGGAAATAGAACTTCTGAAGGTAATCGGGTTACTTAGTTTCTAGTACAGTGTTCATTTTTAAAAAAGATTCCTTCAATTATCACTATGTTTCTTGTAACCACTAATGCTCTGGATATTATTACCAGGGTTACAAAGGAGATAAGCAAGTACTTGGAGAATGCGAACAGGTGACTTGCTTCCTTTCAGTATGCTTTACAACTACACATCTTAAGTAAAACTTGTGTTGTATATACTAGCCTCTTCTGTGGGAAGGCATTCCCACTAAACACCATATTCCATGATGTCCATAATTGGAAACTCGCGAAACACACTTCTGAATGGTGTATTGATTAATTAATTCTGAGATGCACTTTTCTGCGCTGTGCTGCAGTTCTTTATGGAACTTATGAAAGTACCCCGTGTGGACTCTAAGCTGAGAGTTTTCTCATTTAAGATTCAGTTCCGTTCTCAGGTTGGAACTGATTCCTTTTTTTGCTTCAAGGAATTGTTTTCTTTTGCTTGGCCTTTTGCTACTTGGAGTTTTTTTTTTCTAACTACTAATTTTTTTTTCAGGTTTCTGACCTTAAGCGGAACCTGAACATTGTAAACTCGTCTGCAGAAGAGGTGTGCATTTAATGTCAATTCAAAATTCCATATTACATAATTAAGATCACTCATTTCTTATTTTTGCTGTGATGTTCACAGATAAGGGGTTCAGTGAAGTTGAAAAGGATTATGCAGACAATTCTTTCTTTGGGAAATGCATTGAACCAAGGCACTGCTAGAGGTAATCAAAATTGTAAAATTGATACTTCATGTTTAGGAGACATTTGTGTACTACCATTTTTTTATTCATAAACACTCTTACCTTTTAGAACACGGGGTAGCATCTGGTGCCACCATTTCTCCCTCTTATTTAAATACTATATATAAGCTAAAAGGAATGCCTTTGAAATGAGGAACCAAAATTGTTACTGTAGCAAATTCCATTTCACACTAGTCTCACAATTCACTAGAAAGTGTGATACTTGATATAGGATTACGTGTAAAAATATCTACTTCATAAGTACTCTCGAGATATGCGGCTAAGTGTTGTCAAATCCTCCTGTAAAAAGGATGGTGATGGTAAACATTTTTATGAAGACTAATCTTAGCTTCTGAAGGTTTGGTGGACTCAAGTAGTGCAGTCATAACTTGGTATTGGAACTTTGTAACTCAAATGACTGTAGCAGTGCATTTTCATCATGATGTGAAGCCTAATTAGTAATTGGTTCTTCCATTCAAAATGGTTGGAGTTCTACACGCTTATATATTGAGTAGTTGATCGATATATTGGATTATTGGTTGTGAAGTTGACGTTATTCATTTGTAATTTGCAATATGTAAAGTTAAGTAACCGATTGAAGTATAAATTTGGAACAAACTTTTATATTTCTTCTGAAGTTTGTACAATTTGGACTATCTGAAAAGTATTTTGATGTTTCAATACTTTAATATGGGTATGTAGTATGTACCATCTGGTATATCTCCTAGCATAGCATCCTAGATCTGGTGCACATGAGGCAAACCAGTAAGCACTGGATTCAATTTTTGGAGCCATGACTGTATATACTAGTAATATAGAGCAGCATGCACCAATTTGGTCATGTTTGTACTGCATATAAAGCCCCATTTACTTCTACTTGCAAAAGAAATCATTAATTCATGTGTTTTATACAGGTGAGGTGTGAAATTTTGCCTAATGGGTTTGCAACAAAATTCTGAATAAATTAGATGGAATGTCGGACACGACGCTGATGCACTCAAAAATTTCATCATTAATCATCCTCTGTGTTTCAATGTGTTAATCATTTTGCATAGTTGCTTTGTTTTTTTTTTTTTTTGTACATGTGATTTGTCTTATACCGTCATCTTAGAGAAATAAAGTACAACCCCTGATGGCAGGGTTTTGTTGCTGACCATCTTATCTTAATGTTATTAGCTTGTTAAGACAATATGTTGTGTTTCATTTCTTCTGATTGTTGGTTGCTCTTATTTGTCCTGGCTGCACTACAGTTCCAGCTCCCTTTGTTATGTGTAGGTTCTGCTGTTGGGTTCAGGTTGGATAGCTTACTCAAACTAAGTGACACCCGTGCACGTAACAATAAGATGACCTTAATGCATTATTTATCCAAGGTATACCTCAGGTTCACATATGAGTAGATAATTCAATACAATTTTATATTTTTCTTGTCAGAAAACAATGTTCCATTGTACAATGTCCATATGTAGGCACAGATAGGATAAAATACCAAAAAGAAACATGGAATGTTTTTCTGTTCTAGAATTCAAATCCTGTCTGTTATCTGGTATGATCTTGTCTGGGCAGCTCAAATTCCCGAGTTACCCTACAATTTTCATGGATAAACTTTCTTAGTCAAATTTAAAGTTACCTAGCCCTGGATGCCATGCATGTAAAAATATTTGCTTCCATAAAAAACCTTTGACGTTATTTTCTAATAATACCAGTGTAAAAGCTGCGCAGAATAGCGAACTTGCGTGACATTGTTCAAAACTTAGACAATCAGAATTTGCATTGTGATGAGAAGCCTGGAACGTTATTAACTTTACATGAACCTGGTTTCGAATTGCCCACTTCTCAGATTTAAGTTGTTTTAATGGAACATTTACCAGTTTGTTTCCTTATCCTACCACTGCTGTAATTTGTGAACCCAATATTCATATCTAGCTTCTTGTGCCTTCATGCACTTTTGGTGCTGCAAAGATTCTTGCTAAAGAATGACCAAATATGTCGTGGGCATGGACCCCACAGGCGGCGGCATCTGCATAGGAATTATTGTAGCACGGAACTTCTACTACAGTACCATGGTACTGTAGTGCAGCGCCAACAACTCTGCCTATTAGTTTGTTCAGTTTTGACCTATTGGTTTGATTAGGAAGTTATCCTTAGTAGTGAGTTAGATTGGATTCTTAGAGAGAAGAGTTCTGAGTCTTAGGGGACAAGTCAAGTTTTAGCCCCTATAAAAGGATATGATTATGAAAATCGAGCAAGAAGGAATAATAGTCTTTTCCTCATCAAAAGTCAACTCTTATCTATGGTCTATTTTTCCCTATTCTATCTCATCTCCTTCCAACCGGCAGCCATGCTGTCCTGGCCCTCTTCCTTCTCAGCAACAGTCCACGCTACAATAATTCCTATGCAGATGCTGTGGCCTGTGGGGCCCACGCCCATGACAAAATATATGCAAGCAGCCAGCTTGACAAAATATATGCAAGCAGCCAGCTTCATTCACCATGCAGTGTTCAACTTGGCATCCTTAACTTCTCAGCTGTGCTGAGTTGGGATCCTCCTTTATTTTGTTAATCGCTTCTTTGTGCGACTTTAAGCTTAAAGCTTAGCTTTTTGAGAAACCTAGCTTACAAGGTTCCTAATTTCGAAGTGGAGGTAAGCCCCCTCCAAATAGGCCTTTTGTGTCATTGTGATAAAGGGCTTTACAACTTAGAAATTCTGTTAGGTTCTTCGCCTAGAAAGTCCGAACCATAGTTGATATGCTTGAACTGTGCATTACTCAATTTAAGTCATGTCAATGCAGGTGCTTTCTGAGAAACTTCCAGAACTTCTTGACTTCTCTAAAGATCTCGCTAGCTTGGAGTTGGCAGCTAAGGTATTATTTGATGTTTTGGCCACTTTGAATATTGATAATCAATGGTACACTGATTGAGTTCCAAGAGAACTGATTTGATGCAGATACAATTGAAGTCTTTAGCAGAGGAAATGCAGGCCATAAACAAAGGACTCGAGAAAGTTGAGCAAGAATTAACTACATCTGAAAATGATGGTCCTGTGTCAGAGAGCTTTCGCAAGGTAACTACAACTGTTGTATTTTTCTGAGCATGCTTTAGTAACTAGTAACTACAACTGTTTGACTACAATATTGTATGCACCTAGGTACCAGCTTGCTGTTTAACATGCAAGATTGTTTCATGAATGTATTACCAGTTTACCACCATCATGATCATGATTCCACTAATCTAAGTACCATTTTTAACAGACACTGAAGGATTTTCTCAGTGGTGCTGAAGCTGAAGTTAGAGCCTTGACTTCACTTTATTCTAATGTGGTATGTGTCTCTAGCAAATTTCAAGTCCAGCGGTGTAACACCTGGCCTATTAGTGGTGGCTTGTGTTAGATTTTGGGAGAGAAGAGAAGAATGAGGATGAATAGTTAGTTGTATTACACAGTGTTCCCCTAGGTGGGCGCCTAGGCCACCTAGGCGCTGGGCGAAGCCCCTCCTCCGCGATTTGGGCTAATCGGCGCCTAGGCAGGCCAGTGCCTAGCCGGTCCCAGCGCGCGAGGCGGGCAAGCGCGGCGGATCTGGCGGTTTGGAGCGGCGGCCGGCCCAGGCGGCGCGGGCGCTCGAGACGAGCGGGTGCATGGGAGAAGGAATGCCTAGGTAAGTGAGGCTCTCACGGTCTCACCTTGTGCCTTGCGGTCGCGCGCGCCGCCTTTTCTGGTTCCCCGTCGCGCGTAGCCGCCTCCTCTGGTTCCCCGTCGTGCAGCTCCTCCTCCAGGCACCCCGTCGCCGTCGCGCGGCTCCTCCTCCATGGCTCCCCGTCGCCGTCGCGCGACTCCTTCCCGGCTCCCCGTCTTTGCGCCTCGTCTAGTCGCCCGAGAGCGAGAGCAAGGGAGGAGAGCGAGCACGCGACGCGAGAGAGGCGGCGAGCCGCGTAGGAGCGAGAGGATAAGGTAGAGTCCACCGTAGGACACTCAGTGGTGTTGAGGTCGGAGCGAGAGGATAAGGTGCATGCGATTGGGCGGGCTGCTTGACTCTCGGTTGGGCTGGATGGACATGTTCTCTTTTCTTTTTTCTTTCTCTTTTCTTCTTCACGCTCGTTCATTCTTCATGCTCGTTCAACCGCCGCCAACTGCTGACGGCACAGACTGCCGCTTAGGCACTAGGCGGCCACCATTCGCCCGCCTTTCGCCTAGCGCCTAGGTAAACACTGGTATTGCAAGAGCCAAGTGGCAATATGTATACAAGAGAGACCCTAGACTAGAAACCCTAATCTAGACTACAATTTCACAACTACCCCTAACACTTACATGACTATTGCACTTCTACCACACATTACATTACTACCCTTAACCAAGGTTGTCACGGCGCTCTGGCAAGTTGTGGCGAGCCCGAGGCGTCAGGATGCCTAGGCGCCCACCATGGCGAGAGTTAGACGATGGTAATAAAAATAACAAATAATACCTCATATGGCTGAAAATTAAATAAATATACCTCATATTATACCTCATATGGTAGGGAATTAAATAAGCACAAATTGGATCATAAGCTTAGCACAGAAGAGAAAATCAGAGGCTCAGAGCAACAAGCAGAAGAAAGGAGGGAGAAGCAGAGTAAGAAGCAAAGCAGAGCAGCAGTGCAGAGGAGAAGAAGCAGCAGCAGCAACAACAGTGCAGAGGAGAAGCAGCAGCAGCAGTAGCAGCGCAGAGGAGAAGCAGCAGCAGCGCAGAGAGCTCAGAGAAGAAGAAGCAGCAGCGCAGAGAGCAAAGGGGGAAGAAGAAAGGAGGGAGAAGCAGCGCAGAGGAAGAAAGTGCAAAGCAAGAAGCATCACCGCAGAGAAGAACCACCACAGAGAAGAAGCAACACAAAGAGCAAGAAGCAACGCAGTGGAAGAAGCGATGCAAATCATAGCAAAGGGGGGAAGAAGAAAGGAGAGAGGAGACTGACTTGACCTGAGGAGTGAGATGACCTCAATGGAGGCAGAGGCGGCGGCGGTGGGGAGTGGAAGGCGACCAAGAGGGGTGGCTGCGGTGGGGAGTGGAAGGCGACCAAGAGAGATATGTCAAATCAAGCCAATGAAAAGAGAGAGAGAGAGAGAGACAAAGACGCGAACCAAATCCATCCATCCAAGAAGTGAGGTGACGGTGTCGAATCTGACGCCCAACAAAAGCAAAGATGACGGACCAGATCCGCTCATCCAAGATGTGAGGTGATGGTGTCAAATTTGGCACCCGACAAAAACAAGGACGGAGAGACAGTTGATGATGATGATAGAGAAGGCCATTGGCCAAGAGTCACAATAATACGAAGATGTGTAGCAAGATGGCTACAAGAGAGGATCAAGAGGGCAAAGTCGCATCAACAATGATGATGGGGGTGACCACACTCGATCTAGTGGACAGACCGTGGCAACCCGAAAAGGAAGAAGCAATCGGTTGATCGACAAAGGATTTGATGGACAGGCGACGCTTCAACGAACTCAGAGAGAGATGCAGCAGACTTGGATGGACTCGATGGAAATAAAAGGAAAGTAGACTTAGGATACTAGCAGCAACAATAGAAAAGGCCCATCTCATCCAACTAGCAAGCACTACCATAGCATCTGGACCAGATCACTAAGAAGCAGTGTGGCTCGGCCCAAGTAGCAACTCTTACCGCACCAAGAAGAAGACTGAGTTGGTGGCGGCGTTGGAAGAGAGACGAGTTGGAAGGAGAGAATGGTGTAGCGGCTCGACCCGGTATCGACCTCAATTGGTGGTAGCATCAGCTTATGCATAGGAGAAGTTGCGGTGGCGATCAGGCAGCAGTGGTGGCTGCCAGAGTAGAGGCGGAGCTCGGTGACGTCGGTGGGAGGTCGACGTTGGCGGCAGGGGCGGCGGCCGTCGCAGAGCTGAGGTGGAGCTCAGTGAGAGCCCGAGTTGGCGATGCGGCGGCCCAAGGGGCGGCGACGCGACGAGGAGTCGGGGTGAGGTCTATATGCATCCACCCCTCAATGTTGATGCTCCGACATGTTATGTTTGTCGTCTTAGGCGTGCTCTATATGGTTTCAAGCAGGTTCCTCGTGCTTGGTTCGAGCATTTTAGTTCAGTGATTTGAGCTGTTGGTTTCACTCTAAGTGAGCATGACTCTACATTGTTTATTCACACTTCTCAGTGAGGTCATACTTTGCTTCTGCTATATGTAGATGATATGCTGATCACAGGAGATGACATGGACTATGTGGCTTTTGTGAAGAAATTGAGTGAACAGTTTATGATGTCATGGGCCAGGGTACTGTTCATGCGCATGAACAGTGCCACAAATACTGTAGCATGGGAATAGGAAGGGTCCCGAATAAGAATATCTATTTCCTTAAATAGTTGATTAGTTTCCTTGTATAGGGATTAGGTAATTGGAAAGATTATCTATTAGTTAGGAAGGTTATCTATTAGTTAGGAAAATCATCTTTTAGATTGATTCTATCCATAATTGTTAGAAGAACCCTCTATATAAAGAGGCATATTGTAATCGTTGGAGTAAGCAATGAGAATACAATAGTTTAAGTCCCAATCCCCTTCGTCTCCCCAATCTATAGTCTTCCCTCTCTCCTAACAGCCGACGTCACCCGGCTATCCTCCCGGTGATGTTTACCCCTATGATCTAAGGATTATAACAACTTGGTATCAGAGCCAACACCATGGTTTCTGCTGCCAAGAATTTCAAGGCCATGAGGGCCACCCTCAACGAGATGAGTGTCGGCGTAGACGACATGAAAGCCATCTTGGCAGACATGGCGGCTATGGTGGCCAAGCTGATTGAAAAGGAGAAGAAGAAGGAGGAGGCACGGGCAGCAGCTGCTGCGCGATCTGCGCTGCCGAAGGCATCTCTGATTTCGCCCATGACTTCTGCATCGTCGACCTCCCTGCCTGTGGTTGCCCAAACGTTGCCCTCGCCGAGGAAGAAGGCCGCTGCCCAACGACTGTCTTCTCCACGTGACCGGCCGACATCTATTGGAGCGTTGCGGACCATCTTCCATGCAATGTTCCGCCGGCGCCACGACCTCTCATCAATATGGGGTCTCCTAGGGCTTCAACCATGGCCGCCACCACAGCTCGAGGACGAGCTGTCGCGAAAGGAGGGGAGTAGTGTCATGGGTTAGGGTACTGTTCATGCGCGTGAACAGTACCACAAATACTGTAGCATGGGAATAGGAAGGGTCCCGGATAAGAATATCTATTTCCTTAAATAGTTGATTAGTTTCCTTGTATAGGGATTAGGTAATTGGAAAGATTATCTATTAGTTTGGAAGGTTATCTATTAGTTAGGAAAGTCATCTTTTAGATTGATTCTATCCATAATTGTTAGAAGAACCCTCTATATAAAGAGGCATATTGTAATCGTTGGAGTAAGCAATGAGAATACAATAGTTTAAGTCCGAATCCCCTTCGTCTCCCCAATCTATAGTCTTCCCTCTCTCCTAACAGCCGACGTCACCCGGCTATCCTCCCGGTGATGTTTACCCCCATGATCTAAGGATCATAACATTATGATGTCAGATTTGGAACCATTAAGCTATTTTCTAGGGATTGAGGTTCATTCTGATGGTAATGGTTACTACCTTTCTCAGCATCGCTACGTTTTGGATCTGCTTGCTCTCTTTGGGATGACTGATACTCGCAATGCTGCCACACCCATGGAGCTCCACCTGCAGCTTCGACCTACAGACGGTGTACCACTAACAGATCCTTCCCGCTATCGTCAGCTTGTTGGGAGTCTTGTTTATCTCACTGTCACCAGGCCAAACATTGCTCATGTTGTTCATGTACTTAGCCAGTTTCTCAGTGCTCCCACTTCAGTCCACTATGGCATGCTCTTCGTACTGAGATACGTGAGGGGACCGTGTTCAGACGTCTATTCTATGCTAGATCGAGCCGGCTCGGCTTCACGCTTACTCTAACTCCACTTGTGTTGAGATAATTAAGAAAAATCTTACCTTGCCTCATCCTTGCGCGACCGGTGCTCTCCATGCACATGACGATTCCGCCGCCATCGACCACCGGCCGCTCGTCCCTCCACCTCTCACTCCTGTTTCCTTTGCCACCAAACCCTAGCCCACAACAATGTGGAACATAAGAGGGGAAAAATGAGAAACCCAAAAGTTTTTAAAATTTCATAAAATAATAGAAGTAAAATAAATCATAATTTCATACAAAGATTATTGAATAGAACATCAAAAATGAAAATTATGAAAGTAGTGCAAAAATTAGATTACTAGTAGCACTAGGAAATATACTTAGAAAATATCAAAATAACAAGTTTATCTGAACTTTCTTTAGCAACATCATGTGATATCTATAGCAGTTGGATTAAGTATGTTTAACAAATGGGTTGCTACATTCTCAAGATAAGATATGGTTAGAAAAATCATTCGATTGTGGTAACATATTTTGTAGCTATAGCGTTATTAAATTATAGCAAGTCATGTGTTAACAACACATACCATTGCTTAGTGCTAGTGTGCTACACAGTATACATGATGTTGCTAAAGAAAAGGTGACGATAAACTTGTTATTTTGTACTTGGATATTGCTAGTATCTTCTGATGCAACAAAATGGAGAAATGAAATAGAATAGCAAATATTGGAAGGACAAAGGTGTATCTAATAGTCTAATACTAAAAAATAGGTAAAAACATGAAAACACAAAAAGATAAAAATTGGGAAGTAATTCAAATATTAAATAATTATAAAATAGAACGCTAATCAAAGGTTAGGAATTAATTTGAAATTAAAAAACATAGACTTTTTCCTACAGTTCTACAGTCTGCAGTTCTACTTGTATTTTCTTGTATGCTATCAACTTCATAATTTTATGGTTTTCTATTTAAATCAATTTTTGGAAGCTTTCAGTTTCTTGTATTTTTCATGTTTTCTATCATCTTATTATCGTTTTGTACTTATTATATTGCGTTCAAGGATCAAAGAACCTAACGAGCAAAATCCGTTCGAACGAAGCGGTTCTCACGTAGCAGAATCTGAAATACCGGTGGAAAACCGGATGAAATTCGTAAACCAAAATTTGAATTCAATTTTCTGGAGACCAGTTACCGAACCGGTAACCAGCCGGTAACCGGAAAAACCGGAAAACCCTTATGAATGATTAGGTTAGAAAGAAGTAGGTAGTATCTACTGGCATGATCTCAATGATTTGATTAGATTACTTTGAGTGCAAAAAAGGTAGCCAAGTAATTGGTGATAAGCTAAGATGTCTATTTGAAACATGGATGGTGCAACAAAACAAAATAAATCAAGAACATATTTGATCATATGTGTCTGTTAATCTGAACTATTTTGTTAAGCATAATACCAAATTCAAGGGAAACAAAATATATATAGTACTTATATCATACATACAAATTTGCAAAAGACTAGAGACTTTTGTTTTAGAAACAGACATCAATCTATTGAGGTTTAAGAGGTCATAAATAATAGAGATTTGATGAAACGTATCACGCTAGGCTCTCTAGATTAGGTTATTTTATATAGTTAGTTGAAAAAACTGCCCGAGACTTGCTTATACAATAATTCAAGCATATTTAGCTCATACAATACGTAATCTAGCACAAAAAAGGTCTAAACCAACATAGAAAGTGCATTATCTGTCAAAAATTCAAATCCAAATTTGAAATTTTTGGCGATCTTATTCACCTTGGTCGGCGCCAGAAATCCGGTTACCATGTTTCGCGGTTTTTCTTCCTTTATGCTCAGTACGCTTCTGTATTTGCACTCTCATGTTTAAATTCCCACCTTTATATTTTACATTATTTCCTAGTTTATGCTGATCTTCCTGAGTTTTTATTTATTTTACATTCGTACTTTGTCTCAATCTTATAAGATTTTTCTGCTTATGTCAAATATCAATTCAATTTGATGAATTTCCGTGAATTAATTTTATCCTGTGAAATATTTTACTATTTGTTTTATAATAATAATTAGTCATTATTATTAATATACATTTCTGTTTAACTATTTCAATTTTTCAGTGTTCTATTTTTCTTTTGCATATTTCTACAATTTGTCTTCGCATTTCTTATTTATTTGTATTTTCAGAGTTGTAGGTTGCTAATTTTGTTTTATCTTTTAGAAGGTAAAATTTGATTCATACCACAGGCAAAAGATTTTAGTGATTATTCTATTATGTATTTAAACTTTTTGAATCTGCTGTTTTTAGTGATTATTCTATTATGTATTTAAACTTTTTGAATCTGCTGCTTTTGGTTAATTTTGTATAATTATTAAATATTTCTAATATTTTTTTACTGTTTGAGTATGTGGATTTCAGTTCTTTATTCTTTCCTGTTGTTAATTCATTGCTTTTGCTAAAATTTTACCAGATTATTTACTTTTCCATTATATGTCATTAGTTTTGTTTGTGGGAATTGATGATTCGCACACCATATATTAATTCCAACATGGAACCTCCGTTGACTCATCAGTAGAAGCTTGATGGGATGTCAATTTTAAAAAAAGTAAAGTTAGAAAGTATTGCATTCTGGTGCTACAAGGGACCAGTGATAAATTATAGTCCCTTCTGTAAAAGACCAGTGATAAATTTGGCATCGAATCATCTATGCACTTTAATTTTCTCTTCGTTATGACAAAATTATATGTAATTTTGACCCCTGCAGGGCAGGAACGCAGATGCATTAGCACTTTATTTTGGAGAAGATCCAGCGCGTTGTCCATTTGAGCAAGGTGAAACTTGCATGATATTTCAGTTTCCTTCAGCTGTTCTGAAAATAGGTTGAGTATAGTTATGACTTTGAGAGGAAGTACTAATACAAATTTTTTTTACTCGTAATCATTGGTTATTCACAAAATTATTTTTTCCTGTGTTTTTGTAGTGGTCACAACACTCCAAAACTTCGTGAGATTGTTCACGCGTTCCCATGAAGAGAATTGCAAACAATTTGATCTTGAAAAGAAGAAAGCTCAGAAGGAAGCAGAAACGGAAAAAGCTAAGAAGGAATCGGGAAATGAGAAAGCTAAGCTCAATAATTCAATCAAAGAGCTAGATATCACACTTCAATCACCAGCACAAACTGCCAGTGCAAAATGACCTTTTTTTACCAGATGAACTAACGACAACAATAGTTTTTCCAATAAAGGAGAAAAACTGGTTCTTGCTCGGCTGCCTGCTCCCAGCAATGCTCTTTCTCTCAAGCCGAAGCATGCTGGATATGTTGCACCGGTTATTATTGATCATAGATTGAAGTCAACCTCAGCAGCACCAAGAAAGCCACAGAATGCATCGGTAAGCATCCGAGCATTTTTCAGTCTTTTGAAACATTTTCTTGGTACAAATTGCAGAATGACGGTTTAGTTTTCCACAAGTTCTATTTGCACTTAACTTTGGGATAAATCCTTTACTTTTTTTTTGGTGGCTCATTCAACATTCTGTGTCTGCAGTTATATTTCTAACAGAGGGATTCTTGAAGAAATGTCCCTAGCGACAAGCTGTACAGATCTAACAAAATAATAGTCTCATTTGGGTACTAGTATGGATCAGCGGTATCCATACAGTTTTGTTTATTTGTTCCATTATAGGTAGCTAATGTTTGGCCTAATGTAAAAAATAAAGTTTTTCAATAGAATTGTTGTTGATAATTTGATACATGTTTAGGCGATTAGGTTTGTAGCTTTTGTTGTAAAAAATTGTAACACCTTAGCCCAACACTGAGTCCAGAATATCATATAAATCTTTTTTACTCTTAATTTAAACCATATTTACTTATCATTATAGCAAGCAATGCATGGAATAAATCTCACCACAGGTGTAACACCTCAGTCCAACACTAAGTTTAGAATGTCATCTAAATTATTATTACTAACAATTTAAACCATATTTAAACAATAATTGCAGCAAGCAATGTACAAAATAAAACCCCATAATGGGTCACTTATCAACAAACATCACAATATAAATGC